>OY751554.1:14094932-15328212 GCA_963572265.1 Caenorhabditis doughertyi
GTGGACAGTGCTTGAACAGTGCTTGAACAGTGCTTGAACAGTGCTTGAACAGTGCTTGAACAGTGCTTGAACAGTGCTTGAACAGTGCTTGAACAGTTCTTGAACAGTGCTTGAACAGTGCTTGAACAGTGCTTGAACAGTGCTTGAACAGTGCTTGAACAGTGCTTGAACAGTGCTTGAACAGTGCTTGAACAGTGCTTGAACAGTGCTTGAACAGTGCTTGAACAGTGCTTGAACAGTTCTTGAACAGTGCTTGAACAGTGCTTGAACAGTACTTGAACAGTGCTTGAACAGTGCTTGAACAGTGCTTGAACAGTGCTTGAACAGTACTTGAACAGTGCTTGAACAGTGCTTGAACAGTGCGTGGACAGTGCTTGAACAGTGCTTGAACAGTGCTTGAACAGTGCGTGGACAGTGCTTGAACAGTGCTTGAACAGTGCGTGGACAGTGCTTGAACAGTGCTTGAACAGTGCTTGAACAGTGCTTGAACAGTGCTTGAACAGTGCTTGAACAGTGCTTGAACAGTGCTTGAACAGTGCTTGAACAGTGCTTGAACAGTGCTTGAACAGTGCTTGAACAGTGCTTGAACAGTGCTTGAACAGTGCTTGAACAGTGCTTGAACAGTGCGTGGACAGTGCTTGAACAGTGCTTGAACAGTGCTTGAACAGTGCTTGAACAGTGCTTGAACAGTGCTTGAACAGTGCTTGAACAGTGCTTGAACAGTGCGTGGACAGTGCTTGAACAGTGCTTGAACAGTGCTTGAACAGTGCTTGAACAGTGCTTGAACAGTGCTTGAACAGTGCTTGAACAGTGCTTGAACAGTGCTTGAACAGTGCTTGAACAGTGCTTGAACAGTGCTTGAACAGTGCTTGAACAGTGCTTGAACAGTGCGTGGACAGTGCTTGAACAGTGCTTGAACAGTGCTTGAACAGTTCTTGAACAGTGCTTGAACAGTGCTTGAACAGTGCTTGAACAGTGCTTGAACAGTGCTTGAACAGTGCTTGAACAGTGCTTGAACAGTTCTTGAACAGTGCTTGAACAGTGCTTGAACAGTGCTTGAACAGTGCTTGAACAGTGCTTGAACAGTGCTTGAACAGTGCTTGAACAGTGCTTGAACAGTTCTTGAACAGTGCTTGAACAGTGCTTGAACAGTGCTTGAACAGTGCTTGAACAGTGCTTGAACAGTGCTTGAACAGTTCTTGAACAGTGCTTGAACAGTGCTTGAACAGTGCTTGAACAGTGCTTGAACAGTGCTTGAACAGTGCTTGAACAGTGCTTGAACAGTGCTTGAACAGTTCTTGAACAGTGCTTGAACAGTGCTTGAACAGTGCTTGAACAGTGCTTGAACAGTGCTTGAACAGTGCTTGAACAGTGCTTGAACAGTACTTGAACAGTGCTTGAACAGTGCTTGAACAGTGCGTGGACAGTGCTTGAACAGTGCTTGAACAGTGCTTGAACAGTGCTTGAACAGTGCTTGAACAGTGCTTGAACAGTGCGTGGACAGTGCTTGAACAGTGCTTGAACAGTGCGTGGACAGTGCTTGAACAGTGCTTGAACAGTGCTTGAACAGTGCTTGAACAGTGCTTGAACAGTGCTTGAACAGTGCTTGAACAGTGCGTGGACAGTGCTTGAACAGTGCTTGAACAGTGCTTGAACAGTGCTTGAACAGTGCTTGAACAGTGCTTGAACAGTGCTTGAACAGTGCTTGAACAGTGCTTGAACAGTGCTTGAACAGTGCTTGAACAGTGCTTGAACAGTGCTTGAACAGTGCTTGAACAGTGCTTGAACAGTGCTTGAACAGTGCGTGGACAGTGCTTGAACAGTGCTTGAACAGTGCTTGAACAGTGCTTGAACAGTGCTTGAACAGTGCTTGAACAGTGCTTGAACAGTGCTTGAACAGTGCGTGGACAGTGCTTGAACAGTGCTTGAACAGTGCTTGAACAGTGCTTGAACAGTGCTTGAACAGTGCTTGAACAGTGCTTGAACAGTGCTTGAACAGTGCTTGAACAGTGCTTGAACAGTGCTTGAACAGTGCGTGGACAGTGCTTGAACAGTGCTTGAACAGTGCTTGAACAGTGCTTGAACAGTGCTTGAACAGTGCTTGAACAGTGCTTGAACAGTGCGTGGACAGTGCTTGAACAGTGCTTGAACAGTGCTTGAACAGTTCTTGAACAGTGCTTGAACAGTGCTTGAACAGTGCTTGAACAGTGCTTGAACAGTACTTGAACAGTGCTTGAACAGTGCTTGAACAGTGCGTGGACAGTGCTTGAACAGTGCGTGGACAGTGCTTGAACAGTGCTTGAACAGTGCTTGAACAGTACTTGAACAGTGCTTGAACAGTGCTTGAACAGTGCGTGGACAGTGCTTGAACAGTGCTTGAACAGTGCTTGAACAGTGCTTGAACAGTGCTTGAACAGTGCTTGAACAGTGCGTGGACAGTGCTTGAACAGTGCGTGGACAGTGCTTGAACAGTGCTTGAACAGTGCTTGAACAGTGCTTGAACAGTGCTTGAACAGTGCTTGAACAGTGCTTGAACAGTGCTTGAACAGTTCTTGAACAGTGCTTGAACAGTGCTTGAACAGTGCTTGAACAGTGCTTGAACAGTGCTTGAACAGTGCTTGAACAGTGCTTGAACAGTGCTTGAACAGTGCTTGAACAGTGCTTGAACAGTGCTTGAACAGTGCGTGGACAGTGCTTGAACAGTGCTTGAACAGTGCTTGAACAGTGCTTGAACAGTGCTTGAACAGTTCTTGAACAGTGCTTGAACAGTGCTTGAACAGTGCTTGAACAGTGCTTGAACAGTGCTTGAACAGTGCGTGGACAGTGCTTGAACAGTGCTTGAACAGTGCTTGAACAGTGCTTGAACAGTGCTTGAACAGTGCTTGAACAGTGCTTGAACAGTGCTTGAACAGTGCTTGAACAGTGCTTGAACAGTGCTTGAACAGTGCTTGAACAGTGCTTGAACAGTGCTTGAACAGTACTTGAACAGTGCTTGAACAGTGCTTGAACAGTGCGTGGACAGTGCTTGAACAGTGCTTGAACAGTGCTTGAACAGTGCTTGAACAGTGCTTGAACAGTGCTTGAACAGTACTTGAACAGTGCTTGAACAGTGCTTGAACAGTGCGTGGACAGTGCTTGAACAGTGCTTGAACAGTGCTTGAACAGTGCTTGAACAGTGCTTGAACAGTGCTTGAACAGTGCGTGGACAGTGCTTGAACAGTGCGTGGACAGTGCTTGAACAGTGCTTGAACAGTGCTTGAACAGTGCTTGAACAGTGCTTGAACAGTGCTTGAACAGTGCGTGGACAGTGCTTGAACAGTGCTTGAACAGTACTTGAACAGTGCTTGAACAGTGCGTGGACAGTGCTTGAACAGTGCTTGAACAGTGCTTGAACAGTGCTTGAACAGTGCTTGAACAGTGCTTGAACAGTGCTTGAACAGTGCTTGAACAGTGCTTGAACAGTGCTTGAACAGTGCTTGAACAGTGCTTGAACAGTACTTGAACAGTGCTTGAACAGTGCTTGAACAGTGCTTGAACAGTGCGTGGACAGTGCTTGAACAGTGCGTGGACAGTGCTTGAACAGTGCTTGAACAGTGCTTGAACAGTGCTTGAACAGTGCTTGAACAGTGCTTGAACAGTGCGTGGACAGTGCTTGAACAGTGCTTGAACAGTGCTTGAACAGTGCTTGAACAGTGCTTGAACAGTGCTTGAACAGTGCTTGAACAGTGCTTGAACAGTGCTTGAACAGTGCTTGAACAGTGCTTGAACAGTGCTTGAACAGTACTTGAACAGTGCTTGAACAGTGCTTGAACAGTGCTTGAACAGTGCTTGAACAGTGCTTGAACAGTGCTTGAACAGTGCTTGAACAGTGCTTGAACAGTACTTGAACAGTGCTTGAACAGTGCTTGAACAGTGCGTGGACAGTGCTTGAACAGTTCTTGAACAGTGCTTGAACAGTGCTTGAACAGTGCTTGAACAGTGCTTGAACAGTGCTTGAACAGTGCTTGAACAGTGCTTGAACAGTGCTTGAACAGTACTTGAACAGTGCTTGAACAGTGCTTGAACAGTGCTTGAACAGTGCTTGAACAGTGCTTGAACAGTGCTTGAACAGTGCTTGAACAGTGCTTGAACAGTACTTGAACAGTGCTTGAACAGTGCTTGAACAGTGCGTGGACAGTGCTTGAACAGTTCTTGAACAGTGCTTGAACAGTGCTTGAACAGTGCGTGGACAGTGCTTGAACAGTGCTTGAACAGTGCTTGAACAGTGCTTGAACAGTGCTTGAACAGTGCTTGAACAGTGCTTGAACAGTGCTTGAACAGTGCTTGAACAGTGCTTGAACAGTGCTTGAACAGTGCTTGAACAGTGCTTGAACAGTGCTTGAACAGTACTTGAACAGTGCTTGAACAGTGCTTGAACAGTGCGTGGACAGTGCTTGAACAGTGCTTGAACAGTGCTTGAACAGTGCTTGAACAGTGCTTGAACAGTGCTTGAACAGTGCGTGGACAGTGCTTGAACAGTGCTTGAACAGTGCGTGGACAGTGCTTGAACAGTGCTTGAACAGTGCTTGAACAGTGCTTGAACAGTGCTTGAACAGTGCTTGAACAGTGCTTGAACAGTTCTTGAACAGTGCTTGAACAGTGCTTGAACAGTGCTTGAACAGTGCTTGAACAGTGCTTGAACAGTGCTTGAACAGTGCTTGAACAGTGCTTGAACAGTGCTTGAACAGTGCGTGGACAGTGCTTGAACAGTGCTTGAACAGTGCTTGAACAGTGCTTGAACAGTGCTTGAACAGTGCTTGAACAGTGCTTGAACAGTGCTTGAACAGTGCTTGAACAGTGCTTGAACAGTGCGTGGACAGTGCTTGAACAGTGCTTGAACAGTGCTTGAACAGTGCTTGAACAGTGCTTGAACAGTGCTTGAACAGTGCTTGAACAGTGCTTGAACAGTGCTTGAACAGTTCTTGAACAGTGCTTGAACAGTGCTTGAACAGTGCTTGAACAGTGCTTGAACAGTGCTTGAACAGTGCTTGAACAGTGCTTGAACAGTGCTTGAACAGTGCTTGAACAGTGCTTGAACAGTTCTTGAACAGTGCTTGAACAGTGCTTGAACAGTGCTTGAACAGTGCTTGAACAGTGCTTGAACAGTGCGTGGACAGTGCTTGAACAGTGCTTGAACAGTGCGTGGACAGTGCTTGAACAGTGCGTGGACAGTGCTTGAACAGTGCTTGAACAGTGCTTGAACAGTGCTTGAACAGTGCTTGAACAGTGCGTGGACAGTGCTTGAACAGTGCGTGGACAGTGCTTGAACAGTGCTTGAACAGTGCTTGAACAGTGCTTGAACAGTGCTTGAACAGTGCTTGAACAGTGCTTGAACAGTGCTTGAACAGTGCTTGAACAGTGCTTGAACAGTGCTTGAACAGTGCTTGAACAGTGCTTGAACAGTGCTTGAACAGTGCTTGAACAGTTCTTGAACATTGCTTGAACAGTGCTTGAACAGTGCTTGAACAGTGCTTGAACAGTGCTTGAACAGTGCTTGAACAGTGCTTGAACAGTGCTTGAACAGTGCTTGAACAGTGCTTGAACAGTGCTTGGACAGTGCTTGAACAGTGCTTGAACAGTGCTTGAACAGTTCTTGAACAGTGCTTGAACAGTGCGTGGACAGTGCTTGAACAGTGCTTGAACAGTGCTTGAACAGTTCTTGAACAGTGCTTGAACAGTGCTTGAACAGTGCTTGAACAGTTCTTGAACAGTGCTTGAACAGTGCGTGGACAGTGCTTGAACAGTGCTTGAACAGTTCTTGAACAGTGCTTGAACAGTGCTTGAACAGTGCTTGAACAGTGCTTGAACAGTTCTTGAACAGTGCTTGAACAGTGCTTGAACAGTGCTTGAACAGTGCTTGAACAGTGCTTGAACAGTGCGTGGACAGTGCTTGAACAGTGCTTGAACAGTGCTTGAACAGTGCTTGAACAGTTCTTGAACAGTGCTTGAACAGTGCTTGAACAGTGCTTGAACAGTGCTTGAACAGTGCTTGAACAGTGCTTGAACAGTGCTTGAACAGTGCTTGAACAGTGCTTGAACAGTGCTTGAACAGTGCGTGGACAGTGCTTGGACAGTGCTTGAACAGTGCTTGAACAGTGCTTGAACAGTGCTTGAACAGTGCTTGAACAGTGCTTGAACAGTGCTTGAACAGTGCTTGAACAGTGCTTGAACAGTGCTTGAACAGTGCTTGAACAGTTCTTGAACAGTGCTTGAACAGTGCTTGAACAGTGCTTGAACAGTGCTTGAACAGTGCTTGAACAGTGCGTGGACAGTGCTTGAACAGTGCTTGAACAGTGCTTGAACAGTTCTTGAACAGTGCTTGAACAGTGCTTGAACAGTGCGTGGACAGTTCTTGAACAGTGCTTGAACAGTGCTTGAACAGTGCTTGAACAGTGCTTGAACAGTTCTTGAACAGTGCTTGAACAGTGCTTGGACAGTGCTTGAACAGTGCTTGAACAGTGCTTGAACAGTGCTTGAACAGTGCTTGAACAGTGCTTCTCTCACTTAAATTAAACTCACTTAAATTAAACATTGTTTCTGCTTTAAAATTCTACGCTGATCACGATTTTTATAGTGATTTTGCTCAAAAATCGCTCTAAACGGCAAAATTTGTTCTGAAAAATCGTACAAAATACAGATACCCCTTAAGTGACCGTGGCCTCCTGGCCTAGGAATCCCACCGTGTAGTCCGAGAGGACAACGCGGCCTAGAGATTCCATCTGTGATTCCTAGGCCTTCGTGTCCTCTCGGACTACACGGTGGGATTCCTAGGCCAGGAGACCACGGTCATCATAGGGGTATCGGTATTTCGTACGATTTTTCAGAACAAATTTTGCCGTTTAGAGCGATTTTTGAGCAAAATCACTATAAAAATCGTGATCAGCGTAGAATTTTAAAGCAGAAACAATGTTTAATTTAAGTGAGTTTCCTTTAAGGAACCATGCAATATTCTTGGGACCCCTCAACTACAACAGACCTCCCCGTTGGTTTTTCTGGGATCCCGTAATTTATTTTGGGACCCGATAAACCATAAAAAGCCAAAACTAGATTTTTTTCTGAAAAAAACATTTTTGCAGGTCGAAATCACCCGTATTGGACACATGTATCGCAATGAAAAATATGGGAGTAAAAATATGGGAATGGTAAAGGGATTTTTGGGAATTTATTAAACTTTTTATTATAATAAAGTTGGAACGAATATTTTATTCGAATTAGGACATTGTACAGTAGACGTAGGAAATTTCTTTCAGTTTGACAATGAAATTATTCGCTGTTACCATCATAAAACGTGTATTCTCTCTAAAAAAAAACAAAATTATCTGCAATACACAAAATGAGAAACTCACATTTCGCTCTTCCTCAGTTGGTGAATCATAATCAAATTTTATCTGAAAAATCAAGAAAGTTGAGAATGTGAAAGAGGTATTCCAAATATTTCAAACCAAAAAATGAGGAAAATTTTGAATTTTTCAGTTGAATTCTGTTTCGGTTATAACCCATTTGGTTTCAATACTTACTTCCGGAGATCGTCCATCCATATCAGAGGCCGAAGAATAATCGAACTGAAATTTGTTTGAATGAAATTTGTCCGAAACACAGTACATGTACACCGTAAAAACTTCGGCTCTTTTTGGTTTTACTGGTCCCAAGCCCTATACTCGGGTCCCAAGACCTCGACACGGGTCCCAAGACCTCGACACGGGTCCCAAGGCCTCGACACGGGTCCCAAGGCCTCGACACGGGTCCCAAGGCCTCGACACGGGTCCCAAGACCTCGACACGGGTCCCAAGACCTCGACACGGGTCCCAAGACCTCGACACGGGTCCCAAGGCCTCGACACGGGTCCCAAGGCCTCGACACGGGTCCCAAGGCCTCGACACGGGTCCCAAGACCTCGACACGGGTCCCAAGACCTCGACACGGGTCCCAAGGCCTCGACACGGGTCCCAAGGCCTCGACACGGGTCCCAAGGCCTCGACACGGGTCCCAAGACCTCGACACGGGTCCCAAGACCTCGACACGGGTCCCAAGACCTCGACACGGGTCCCAAGGCCTCGACACGGGTCCCAAGGCCTCGACACGGGTCCCAAGGCCTCGACACGGGTCCCAAGACCTCGACACGGGTCCCAAGACCTCGACACGGGTCCCAAGACCTCGACACGGGTCCCAAAGCCTCGACCCGGGTCCCAACGACCCAACACGGGTCGCAAAAGAAAAGTGGTCTCAACAATTAGGAGCGACCGCAACCAAAGAAGCTGGTCTCACGAAAAAACCGATAGGTATCAGCGATGAAACTCCAAAAAACACAGGCTCAATCAAAATCTTCATGCATCACACTCATTATTTATTTTCCTTCACGCAGTCAAAAAACTTCATACGATTGTGGTTCGTATTCTAGAAGAAACCTAAGCCTTTAGAAAGGAGGTGCAAGTCAATACAGATTGTGTTACAGGCTTAAGTCTCTTCCAGAGTCGTTTTTTAAATTCAAAACTTACCACATTAATTACGCCTTCTTCTTAACCACGAATAATTGTATTGAAGAAAATATTCGGAACAAGATCAAACTTCTATTCAAGCTATTTTTACTTAGGGACCTCTCTCTTTTTCTTTGGGACCCGCTTTTTTTTCTTTGAAACCAGCCGACTGTTTGGAACCTTGGGACCTTGGGACCCGTGTTGGGTCGTTAGGACCCGGGTCGAGGCTTTGGGACCCGGGTCGAGGCCTTGGGACCCGTGTCGAGGCTTTGGGACCCGGGTTGATATCTTGGGACCAGTAAAACCAAAAAGAGCCAAAACTTCATTAATGGAACCCCTTTAATAGAAGTGCTCTCTAATAGTGGTGCCTCTCAATAATTATGGCCTCTTGAACAATGGTGTCCCTATTCCAACTTGATTCCTCCTTCAATTTTTTGAATTGCCTACTATAAGTTCAAGAATATTGAACTGTCTAAAGCTTGTAAAAAGTTGATGAAAACTGGAAAAAAATATTTAATTTTCTCAGTTATTTTCGTATTTTTTCATAAAACTTGTCAGTTAAACCAAATCATAAAATATCAAAACTTCGAGAAAAATTGGAAAGTGCCCCTCTAACAATAGTGCCCTCCGGATGAAGGGGTTGAAAAATAGTAGTGCATGCACTACTAATTAAAGTAAGTTACAATCGGCATGCTTATACAAAAAAACGCGTTTTGCAAACTTCAATATGGTGCCACCCCTAATCAGAATAGTGCCGAATCAGAACTGACCCTTATAAGAACCGACCGTTTAAGAACTGCCCCGGATAAGAACTTTTCAAATGCTCGTATTTGGGCACTTTTCACTATTGAGGCAAAGTTCTGTCAGTTTTCATTTGGGCAGTTCTGATAAGGTACAGTTATGATTTGTCCGGTTCTGATTCGCCCAGTTCTTATTCGACTAGTTCTGGTTTGTCCAGTTCTAATTAGGAGTAAAACCTTTCATATTTATACTCACCTCCACTTCATCTTCCGTTCGAACACCAGTATAGATTACATGACGGGGCATAATTTCATAATGTTCGTTTTGATACCTTTTTTCCGCAATTCCAAACAATCTACCGTATTTGTCGAACAATATGCGACCTGATTGAACGCCTTCTGAAGTTATAAGTAAATGTGAGGTTCTACTGTCTTTTCGAAGAATTGTTCCACTTTTCCAATATGCTGAACGAGTTTCGGAATGAATTCCAATTGAATGATATGGCATGCCAATTGTTTCATTCCATGCACTCTCAGAGAAATACTCAAATTCTGAGTCGTTGAGCGTCTCAAAATAGACTAGTTCATTGCGATAACTGTGTCCGATACGGGTGATTTTGACCTGCAAAAAGTTTCGAGTTTTTTTTTTTGAAAAGAACCAAGTTTTGGTGGCTCTTTATGATTTATCGGGTCCCAAAATAATTACGGGATCCCAGAAAAACCAACGGGGAGGTCTGTTGTAGTTGAGCGGTCCCTGGGCAAATTAGCGGTCCCGAGGGAAATGAATGGCCCTTTTAGAAATTGTATGGTCCATTTAAAATTGAATGATCCCTTGAGAAACATAATGGTCCCTTGGATGGTCCCTGAACGCGTAACAGAGTTCAATCAGAAATCTAATGGTCCGTTAAAAATTGAGAGGTCCCATGAGAAAGGGACCATCCTAAGGACCATTCAGTTTTCTTTCTGGGACCCGTTAAACTATAAAGAGCCCAATTTTTCTCTGAAATCCCCACCTCAATTTTTGTATTTGGATCTGATATCCTCTCCAAACTGATTATATCCCCAATATGAAGACAACCTTCTCCATTGAAAACTGTCACTGCTACAGTTTTTGTCAACGCCAGAAAACAACAATTGGATAGTTGATTTTGATTATTAAAAGTTTTGAAAACCATTTTTTCAATTCGTTCAATATGTGCTTCATCCATCTTGTAGAATAGGAATAAATCAATAATTAGAATTACTCAGATGACGTTACAAAAAGTGTTGTGGGCGAAGAGAAATTGTCCTGTGTGAGATTTGGCAAGTATTACATGTGAGTGCAGTGGGGCGCGCTTGCGCATTAATTTGCGAGACGAATACAAAACGAATCAATATTCAGAAGTGTAGATGACGTTGTCTGGCCGTTGTCTGGCCGAACAAAAGGTAGTGCCCTGGCGCGATGATGCACTTGAAAAATGATGAACTTGAGAACAGGGCTGGAATTTTACGTTCACGGTTTTTACGGATTTTAGAGCGTCTTTGAAATTTTACCGGATATATGTAGGCCGATTATAGAGCGGTTATTGGCTAGATATCGGCCGGGAATAGGCCGGGTATAAGCCGGATATAGGCCGGGTATTGCCGGTTATAGACCGGGAAAAGGCCGGATATAGGCCCTGTTTCCTACCTATTCAAATTGGGCTTGAATTAGGGCCAAATTGGCGACAGCCGAAGTGCTGCAAAATGGCAAAGATTATTATAATTTACCCATTTCAGTTTGTGTTTTCAAAACGTGAACTCTCCTCTGACATTTCAAATTCTTTTTTCCATCAGAAACTGTTCCCAAAACTTTATTTCCGACTAATTTTTCAACAATTTTCTATCAATATGGGCTTAGCTTCTTCCAAAAAGTCTCTATCCAAAATCGAGGGTAATTTGATAGGCCTTATTATTTATCTTTGATTATTTTTCAGATAATCCAAAAGATTACAGAAGATATTTTGTTACAAGGTGGAACTTCGATGGGAGGGATTGGTGAGTGCATTTTTATTAAAAGAGGTGCCGCTCCAATACAGGTGCCGTTCAATTGAAGGCTTTACAATATTCATACACTGCGTTCAGAAAGTTTAGGACCCCCCTCAATTTTGAGCCTCCGGCCAAAACTGAAACAGTTATGAAAAATCTTTGAATGCCATTCGATTGAGAATGTAAAATAACCCCCGGGCGCAATTTTTCATGATCTTATCACTTTCCGTACTCCCACAGCACAAAAATGTCACTTTTTCGACCTTTCAAAAAGTTTAGGACCCCTGAAAATTTATGTGAATTCAAGATTTTTTCGAGGTTTCAATAGTCCAAACTGACTTATTTGTACTTTTTAAGACGTTTTATGAAGTTTCCGAACACTTCCGACCATTTCTGACAAATATCTTATCTCGTCAAAATTCGCTATTTTCACCAAAATACACTGAAACTCACTGAAGCCCATGAATCTGGAAAGCAGTTAAAGGAGGACTGAAGTCAGAATTTTTTTTTCATTTTTTCTGAATCATTTTGCGATGCTGAATTCAACTAAACACGTGAAAACTGCCAAAAATCTCTCTAAACGGCACAAAACCGTGTCAAAAAACAAAGCGATTGATTCTGATGGAAGAGTTTTCTTTCCCACTGTGTACTCCTCTCGGGCAATCGAGTTTCTCAAAACATCACTTTCTGATTGTTTTTTGATAGGAAATGCCACAATCTTCATGGATCTCGCTCCAGATAACAGAAAACAAATTATAGATTATTGTATAAAAAACAATCAGAAAGTGATATTTTGAGAAACTCAATTGTCCGAGAGGAGTACACGTCAAGAAACCAATTGTCCGAGAGAAGTAAACAGTGGGAAAAAAACTCTTCCATCAGAATCAATCGCTTTGTTTTTTGACACGGTTTTGTGCCGTTTAGAGAGATTTTTGGCAGTTTCCACGTGTTTAGTTGAATTCAGCATCGCAAAATAATTCAGAAAAAATGAAAAAAAATTCTGACTTCAGTTTAATGTTCTGAGGTCGGTACGACTCCTGTAGTTTGAAAATTATGTTTTTGGTCAGTTTACATCGTGCACGAACATTTAGGTCGCTTGGCGATGGTTCCAATCCTATTTAGAATAAGATTCATAGCCTTCATTCAGTTTCAGTGTATTTTGGTGAAAATAGCGAATTTTGACGAGTTCAGATATTCGTCAGAAATGGTCGGAAGTGTTCGGAAACTTTATAAAACATCCTAAAAAGTAAAAATAAGTCAGTTTGGACTATTGAAACGTCGAAAAAATCTTGAATTCACATAAATTTTCAGGGGGTCCTAAACTTTTTGAACGGTCGAAAAAGTGACATTTTTGAGCTGTGGGAGTACGGAAAGTGATAAGATCATGAAAAATTGCGCCCGGGGGTTATTTTACATTCTCCATCGAATGGCTTTCACAGATTTTTCATAACTGTTTCAGTTTTGGCTGGCGGCTCAAAATCGAGGGGGGTCCTAAACTTTCTGAACGCAGTGTAGTACTTTCAGGTTGGTTGTGAGATCGGGTGCCTATATTATTATCAGAGAACCAAATATTCAATTAAAAAAATTCGAATATTTGTATCAATTTCGATTTGTTCATCAATATCATTTGAAACCCCCATTCGTAAAACGAGGAATTGGAAAAGGTCAAACATGTTTTGATATTAATGGTTGGAAGAGTGAAAGTTCATTCAATTTTCAAGTTATTGTATATGCATTTATTGAGGAAAATGGAATTCGAATATTTAATTTTAAAGATGAAAAAGTTTATGGAAGATCGAAACTGTTTGGTGATTGGTTGCATGTGCCAATGGAAGTGAGTACATTTTAAAGGTGGCGATCCGTGTCACTGGGTTACTGTACTTGAGGGGCGGAGCTCGGGTACTGTACTTAAGGGGCAGAGTTTCGGCTATGCCTAAACCTTAAATATGGTGGTAAATTGGAGAAAAACATTTTTTTCAACTTTTTTTCCAAAAATTATTCAGAAATTAGGGAAAAAAGCATTTTGTTTTTCCTATTTACTTTTTGTTTATAACACCATATTTGAGGCTTAGGCATTGCCGAAACTCCGCCCCTTAAGTACGGTACCACAAACGAAACCACGCCCCTTAAGTACAGTACCCCAGCCAAAGCCCCGCCCTCAAAATCGAGTGCCTTTTCAGAACTGTCCCGTATATCCAGTGGAGCGCGGTTGCTCGTTGTTTTGCATGGCTATTTCACAAATTTTGAACAATTTGGTTCATTTTCAGTTTTTATCCCGCCGTGCACCTCTTCTGGCCCCAGCGATCAGGAAAAATAAGGTTGAAGGCACATCGACATCTGGAGTGTATCAAATTCTTCAAATACTTCATGGAGTTCATTTAAAATTGATAGGTTAGCCTTTTTTTTGAATGTTTATTTTGCAATAGAAGTGCAATTTATAGCCAAAAATATTGGAACAATTCTGAAAAGGTCGATCCAATACAATTTATTTTATGTCAAAAGATATTGTGAACATCAATTGATTCGAAGAGATGATTTGGAGTTTTCAAAATTACAAAAATATGAATTGGCTTGCAAATATGATTTGGGTCTGCTTATGGTAGTTTTTGACATGGATTACTGTATCTAGATCTTTCATTTTCAGCGCCAACTACTAGTCGATATAGAAAGTACAGAAGAGCTCAAAGAATTCGTTTTTGAAACAATTGGAATTGATAAAATGAATGGAAAAATGATGAAATTGATTGCCGAGAAGATATTTGAACGCACTTGAACTTTTTCGTATTGGAGCATATTTTCATTATGAACTTTTTGGTTATGATTTGTGAATTTTATGAAAAAGTGCATTCAAACTTTTGTTGATCTTTCAAATGGTCGCAAATCAAAACAGGTGGATTTTCTGAACTTTGGAAGCTCATTCGGGTTCAAAACCTGATTTCCCGCCCTAATTTTGATCTCCTTTTCGTGAGGTTGGCATTGGAGCATATTTGCATTGACTACCGAAAAAATTGAAAAGATTTTATCAATGGTGCGCATTTCCTGAACTTTTCTCTCAAGTTTGACTTCCCGCTTCAAATTTGATCTACATTTTGCTGAGTTCGCATTAGAGCATTGACCACCCGAAAAATTTGAGAACATGGCATCAATAGAGCGCATTACCTTAACTTTGTTTTTCAATTTTGATTTCCCGTCTTTAATTTGATCTACTTTTCGTGAGGTTGGCATTGGAGCGCATTTACATTGATTACCCGAAAAATTTGAAAACATAGATATCATTGGAGCGCCTTTCCTTACGTTTTTTTTCAATTTTGACTTCCCGCTTTCAATTTGATCTACTTCTCGCTGAGTGTACATTTGAGTGCATTTGCTCTGTAACCTTGTTATCAATGGAGCGCAATTGCTCACCTTGCTTTTTTTAGAAGTTTGACTTCCCGCTTTTAATTTGATATACCTTTTTACATTAGAGCGCACTTGCATAAGTTACCAAAAAAATTCGAAAGGGTTTTATGAAAGGAGCGCATTTGTCTATTTTTTTTTTTCAAATTCGACTTCCCGCCTCAACTTTGACCTACCATTCTCTTAGTTTGCATTAGAGCGCATTTGCACTGGCTGGATATTTTTTTATCAATAGAGCGCAGTTGATTAATTTTTCAATTTTTCACTTTCGAATTTAGTTCCTCGATTAATCATAAGTCATGGAAAATCTTAATAACAGCTGAAAACCACCGAAAAAACGAAATTTTCACCTGTTGGAGCAAAAAAGTCAATCATTTTCCTATATTATTTTTTTGTCGTTTCTCTTATTTTTATTGTATTTTGAGCCCAAATTTTCATTAGAAAAAGCTCAAATTTTCAAGAATTTTTTTCCCAGAATGACGGAGGATACTGTAGATTTTTCCACCCCTCACTGGCTTATTTTTTATTTTCATGTCATTGGAATAATATCTCAACTATTCGATGCATTTTCCATTTATTTGGTGTTATTCCGAAGCAATCAAATTGATAATTTCAGATATTTTTTGTTAAACTTTCAGGTTTGTAGTTTGTAGTCTTTGTAGTATTTGTAGTTTCCAGATTGCGTGCTGCTTAACTGATATTCATATCACTTTTTTGATGCAACCTGTTCCATTATACCCTTTGATGGGTGGATATGCTCTTGGAATTCTACCAATCAACCTTGGGATTTCGCTGCATTACTGTATTGTGAGTAGACTACAAAGACTACAAACTACAATTACAAAAGCTACAAATTACAATTACGAAGACTACAAACTACAATTACGAAGACTACAAACTACAAAACTACACAACTACAAGTTTCAAAGGCTACAAAGACTAAACAAACTACAAACTACAAACTAAAAATTACAAACTACAAGTTTCAAAGGCTACAAAGACTAAACAAACTACAAACTACAAACTAAAAATTACAAACTACAAACTACAAACTACAAAACTACAAACTACAAACTACAAAAATACATGCTACGAAAACTACAAAGACTACAATTTCCAGACAATTGTGGTATTTCTATATATCTATCAAGTGGCTAGTATGATAGTATGTTTTGTTCGAAAAAATCAATCGATATCTGGAACGCTGACTTCATTTTCAATACCGTACCCTTTCATTTGGTTTTTGATGGGATTTTTGGGAGTTTACACATTTTCTGTGGTGGGAATGTATGGGAGTTTGAGTGTGCCGGAGAGGGATAAAATGCAGTTTGTGAAGGAGGTAAGAGGTTAGACTACAAACTTTAAAGACTACAGACTACAAGAACTAGAGAGACTACAAACTACAAAAAGCCAAAGCAACTGTGAGTTGGGCGGAGCTAACATCAGTTTTTCCAAATTTATTTCATTTTCCTGTATAAGCTTGATATGAACTTGATAACTCTCACCTAGAAACTATCAGAAGTGGACGCAATGAAAAGGGGCGTGGCTTAATATAAGCTCCGCCCATTTTATCAAACCTCAAATTCAAATAAACCCCGCCGACTACATGAAAGTTTTGAATCTCAATTTTGAAGACCCGATCATCTGGAAGATGCTAAGAAGGCTTCAACTATTAGCTCCGCCCCTTTTTCGAAATTATTAAAATTAAGCTCCGCCTTTTTTTTTATGTTCCGGGATTGACCCTCAACACTGAATGCCGGAAGAGCTCCTCCACTTTTATCTAAAAAAAAAAAGGCTCCGCCCACTTTTTCTAGATTCCAAAATTTGAATGTTTACCGGAAGGTTGTTTTAAACTCATGAAGTGGCTAGTCAAAAAAAGTGCATGGTTGAAAATCAGCTCCGGAGCCATTTTTTGAATGGCTCAAGCGGTGGATTCCAAGCAATCCTCAACTTGTAGTTTGTAGTCTGTGGTTTATAGTTTGTAGTTTTTGTAGTTTTTATACTCCACCATTTCCAGAACCTTCCTCACTACCTCTCTTCCTTCCAATCTCTCCCCAATTTCTCCATTTATCAAGCCAATTCTCGACTCTATATCATGGTTACTGTTGCTGTCACTGGTGGTCTTTTGGCGTTTCTATTCTTCATGGCAGTCCTTTATAATATTTTTCGAATGTTAAAATTTATGAAAATTCAAATGTCAAGGACCACTTATAAACGACATCGAGCCGCTGTGAGGAGTCTTTTGGCTCAATTCGCCACTTCTTCGGTGTGCTTTTTACCACCAATTTCGTTGGTTTTTGTGGTGTTTTTCAAGCTACCGTATGCCCAAGGTAAGCAGAGACTACAAACTACAGAGACTACAAACTACAAAAACTACAAACTACAAAGAGTACAAACTACAAAAACTACAAACTACGAAGACCACAAACTAGAAAGACTACAAACTACAAAAACTACAAACTACAAAAACTACAAACCACAAACTACAAGGTCTACAAACTACAAACTACAAAGTCTACAAACTAAAAGCTACAAAGACTACAAACTACAAATACTACAAACTACAAAGAGCACGAACTACAAATACCACAAACTACCAATACTATAAACTACAAAAACTACGAACTACAAAAACTACAAACTACAAAAACTACAAAATACAAAGACTACTAACGACAAAGATCACAAACTACCCATACTATAAACTACAAAGACTACAAACTACAAAAACTACAAAATACAAAAACTACAAACTACAAAATTTCAGTTCTAGTGGAGCTTCTCCTGGTCATTGCCTGCTTCCATTCTCCTCTGAATGTTTCTGTGATGGTTGTGACTTTCCCGCCATATCGAGCATTTTTTGAGAAAGTTATTTTGAGAAAAGAGTGAGTTTTTTAAAGCTCCGCCCCTTTTTGTGGGCGGAGCCAAAAAGGCGGAGCTTAAGGTAAAATGTTTCAGACCACCAGGATTATCATCGCTATCTGCAAAGACGTCGGCGGTGGTGTCAGTTGTTTGAAGGCTACAAAGGCTACAAAAACTACAAAGACTACAAAAACTACGATCTTTTTGAACCATTTTTTTTAAGATTAAAAAAAACTTTCCCGGCAATATTATGGGCATTTTCGTAGCTTTTTTCATCTGCTCTATCTCGGCTCCGCCCACTTTTCTGCAATTCATTTTTGAAATTTTATTGAAAAAAAGAGGAAATTTGAACTTTAAAGGTAAAAACATGATTGCAATCTCCGAGAAGTTTTTAAAAGTTTTTTATCTCAATATGTTTAAGCCCCGCCCACTTTTGGTGTTTATTTCATTTTTGATGCAGTTTAGTATCACCTGCCCTTCAAATCCCACATTTTTTGTTCTCATTTTCACCTTCTTTTTCCTACTTTTTCCAGAAAATTTTTTTTTTCAATGTATGACATAAACTTTTCTATTCCTTATTGGCTTATCACTTATTATCATATCATTGGTGCGATATCACTGATATTCGATACTTTTTCCATTTATCTGATAATGTTCAAAAGTAGTCAAATCGATAATTTCCGATATTTTTTGTTGAATTTTCAGGTTTTTTCGTAGTTTTTGCAGTCTTTGTAGTATTTGTAGTCTTCAGATTGCGTGTTGTTTAACTGATATTCATTTGACATTTTTGATGCAACCAGTTCCTTTATATCCAATATTTTCCGGATATATTCTGGGATTTAGTTTGTATTTTAGAGCGAATATTCATCATTGTATGGTTAGTGTAGTTTTTGTAGTTTGTAGTTTGTACCCTTTTCATTTCCAGGTCGTTATAATCTTCCTTTTGATCTACCAAATCGGCAGTATGATCACCTGTTTTGTCCGCAAACACCAGGCAATTGCGGGAAGCTTGAAAAAGTACAGTATGCCGACTACTGTAGTTTTCATTATGATATGTTATGTGGTGGTGTACACTTGTAGTGTAACAGGGATATTTGCAACGTTTGGTGTGCCAGATGATCAAAAATTGGATTATGTGGCAAAGGTGAGGACTACAAACTACAATGTACTACAAACTACAAACTACACAAACTTCACAAACTACAAACTACAGACTACATAAACTACTTAAACTACAAAATACACAAACTACACAAATTACACAAAATATACAAACTACAAACTATACATACTAAAGACTACAAACTAAAAAAAAACCTACAAACTACAAACTGCAAAAACTACAAACTACAAAACTACAAACTACAATGTTTTTGAAATTTTCCAGAATTACCCGGAATACCTCGCTGGTTTCTTATCTCTTCCAAACTTTTCCATTTATGACCCTTCAAAATCTTTTTCCAAATTTGTAATCTACTCACTTATCGGTGGAATTATAGCATTTCTAACATTGGTTATAGTCCTTTTGAATATATTCCGAATGTTGAGCATTCTGAAATCAAAATTATCAGTTTCCACCTATCAAAAGCATCGAACAGCTGTTTATAGTCTACTGGCTCAATTTATGACGTCATCGGTGATTTTTGTACCGCCCATCTTTTTTGTTTTCATTGTTTTGATGGGAATGAATGGAGCACAATGTGAGTTTGGAAGGTTTTTTGAAAATTTCCCTGGACGAATGAGAACTGCCTGAATCAGAACTGTACGAGCCGATGAAAAATTCTTCGGACCGGGTTTGAAAATTTTTGAATATTGGAGCAAGTTTTTCCTGATTTTCAGCCCTATTTCGAAACTTCTCCTGGGTCTTTTTACTCAAAAATCGATCAGAATTTTCTCCCTGAAAACATAGGCCAAAAAAGTAGAAAAAAATAACCGCGAAAATAAAATTTTCAAAAAAAAACTTAAATAAAACATGTATTGCGCCGGGCCGGGCCGGTCTGCTTTGCTGCAATGAACTGCAAGCAGTGAAAAATGCCCAAAAACAAGAATTTGAAAAGTTCTTATAAGGATCAGTTCTTCACCGACCAGTTCTGATTAGGGCAAGCACCGGAAAAATATTACCGAAAATAACTAATACACCAAAAATTGCCGGTAAACATACGGTAAATTTTTATGTGAATCCACTAAATCATGGCCATTAGCGTAATTTCGGAGCATCGTTGCACAATTTTTTTTTCATATTTTGCGCTTGGAAAACATTTGAAATCCTCCGAAAAAAATCCCGTTTGTTCGATAAATTTATCAAACTTTTTTCCGGTAATTTTTTCCGAAATTGTAGTATTTGTAGTCTTACAGTAATCGTCGAGTATCTCGTCGTCGTTGCCTCCTTTCATTCTTCTCTAAACGCCATCGTCCTTATTATCACTTTTCCGCCATATCGAAAATTTGTGATCAATTTGATTATGAGAAGACAGTGAGTCCCACTTTAGGATTACTGTAGGTTACGGTAGCTGATTTTCTTTCAGAGAGACAAAGCAATTCGGGTTGTCTACAGTAACCAATCAGAGACCATCGGTGTTGATATCACATTTGGGGAAGTGAAAAGTGCTGGAGACTGGAGTGTCGTCCCGTGGACTCGTGTCTTGACGAGACCGAGAATCTCGTCGAGTCTCGCGAGAATTGAACCGAGACTTGACTCGTGTCGGCTCGGTTGGTTTCTCGGATTTTCTCGTCTCGTCTTGTCTTTTAGTTGTCTCGCCTGTCTCGGCGAGAACGAGACAAAGTCGAGACACGCCGAGACGAGAAGTACCGAGACACCGAACGAGAAGAGACGAGACTAGACACTAAGGATCGAATTCCATAAAATAGCTGAAAATTCATATCCAAGAAGTCAACAATCATGTTGAAATAAATAATTTGTATCTGTTGAACTCCTCGTTTTTGTGAATTTTTTTGCCGAACGCAAAAATAGTTACAAAAACTTCAGATGCGTTGCGTGTCGCGTCGCGGTTGATATTTTATGAACTTTATTCAGATAAAAAATGACTGATTGATCATAGTTTGAACACACACAAAAAAAAAAGAAAAAATGCAGCAGAAAAAACACATGGAGCAATAAAAAAAAGACAGAATTTTCAGAAAATCAAAATTTTTGGCGGAGCAAATTATCAATTAAAATCTGAAAATCGACAGAAAAAAGCAAAAAAAGAGAGTAAAAAAGCATCGGAAAAACGAGTCCGTAAAGAGATCGAAAACCCGTTTTGAGAAATTAATTTTTAGAACTTTTAGGCCTAAATTAAGGCATGTGACTGTTGATTTTTGTTTTCCTGATCATTGATCCAAAGAACTGCTGATCGTTTTGCCGGGGAGCCAAGGACAATCTGAAAGTATAAAACTTATAAAAATTAGCCCAAATTTAGTCCAAATTCAGTTCAAATTTAGTCCAAATTTAATCCAAATTTAGTCCGAATTTGATCCAAATTTAGTCAAAATTTAGTCCAAATTTAGTTCTAATTTAGTCCAAATTTAGTCCAAATTTAGTCCAAGTTTAGTGTAAATCCAGTCCAAATTTAGTCCAAACTTAGTCCAAATTCAAATTTTGGTGGCCCACCTTTTTCAAAGTATTTCTAAAACTGGTTCCAAAAATGAAGTAGCAGAAGAAGTTGGCGGTTCCATTGACCACTACGAGAAGGTTAGAAAGGTCAACGAAGTAGACCAGCATTGTCTGAAAATGGGCAAAATTATGATAGGACAATGGGCAAAGGTACTGTGGAAAATAGGCAAGGGCAAGGCAATTGGGCAAGGCTAAACAAGGCACTTGGGCAAGAAGAGAGCAATGCAATAGGGCAAGGCTAGGGCAAGAAATTCGGGCAAGATTATGGCAAGGCTAAGGCAAGAACACGGTAAGGCGAACGGGCAAGACAGTGGGGCAAGGCTAGGGCAAGGTGCTTGGACAAGGAACTTGGACAAGAATAGGGCAAGGCATTTGGGCAAGCCACTCTTGGCAGGACTGTTGGGCACAACTGTGGCAAGACAAACAAGCTTGAAAGTTTTCAGAACAAAAGACGCTTGAAAACTGGAAGCCATGGGAAAGAAGTGGGCAAGAGGTGGGCAAGACATCACCAAAGCGAGAGCGGCATTTCGTCAAGTTTAGGCAAAATAGTCAAAAAATAGCCAAGACCACTTAGAATTGGGCAAGAAACCGGCAAGAATCTTGTGTCAATACTTCGGCAACATTAAACGGGTCTAAGCAAAACACAGGCGCTCAAAATCAGAAGTTTGCTAGAATCGGGCAAGAGACCGGTAAGGCTATCTAACACAATACCAAAGTTAGCAAAAATCATGCAAGCCAAGTTTTGGCAAGAACTAGGCAAACGGGCAAAACTAAACAGACAAGGCAAAATCAGTGCAAAGCCATATAGGCAAGCTTCGAAGAAACCGGCAAGACTTGGGCAAGACAAAAACAAAATGGGCAAGAAATGGGCAAGAAAAACCAACCGGATCATTGAAAATAAGTTCCATAAAATTGACCATCAAAGCTGTGAAGTTGCAGAAAATGAAGAAGAAGACCACCAGGATCAAGGAAATTGTGTCGTCTTCTGCAACAAAAATGAAACAGTTTTTTATGGTCCTTTTTGGTCCACCCACCTCCATTCTCATTCGCACTTCCCTTGGTGACCACAGTGAAGACCACACAAATATTCAATAGAATCAGAAGGGTCAATGGACCAATAGCGAGGAATGTAGTGTACATATAAGTGTAATAAATTGCATAATATGCCGGATCCAATCTGATATCAGTTGGGCAAATTTGCATTGAATCTAGGCCATGCTCATCCAAACAATCCACTTTTTCCAATTCAAAAAAGTGGGGAACGTTGTAAAGGGAGCACATTATCATTAGGACCACACATGTCATTTTGGCACGTCTGGAAAAATTGTATTTCGTAAAACATCTAATACACCGGCACTCCTCATAGAACGGCACCTCTAATTGAGCGGCACCTCTAATACACCAGTCCCCCTAATACACCGGCACCCCTAATAGAACGGCACATCTAATGGAACTGCAGCCCGAATAGAACGGCTTTTATAAATAGACCGGCCAAAATTTTTCAAATAATCTTTTCTTGAAGAGTTTAGTTTGATTGCACCCCTAATAAAAGGGCAACCCCTAATAGAACGGCACCTCTTATAAACGTGCACCCTGACAGGTACTTTGAACAATAGAGCAACATGCCAATATCCCCTGACCTCCTGGCCTAGAAATCCGACTGTGTAGTTCGAGAGGACAAGGTGACCTAGATATTTCGCCTGCGACTTCTAGGCCATCTTGTCCCCTTGAACTACATCGCGGAATTTCTAGTCCAAGAGGCCACGGTTATTAAAAAGACGGGAAATCCTAACATAAGACCCAAAAATACAGCGACATCCCCTGATAGACCGGCACTCTGCCAGGTACTTTAAACAATAGAGTGATTCCTAGGCCATCGAACTACACTGTGGGATTACTAGGCCAGGAGGGCACGGTCTTTAATGGGCGCTTTTTCTACGGTTTAGAACGACTTTTCAAGAAAAATCACTGTGAAAACCGTGACCTAGGCCACCCGGGGTTTTCTAGGCCATCACTTTTCCTAGGCCATGCCTAGTATCTATTGCCCACAACTTGCCCATTTCCTCACCTCGGTGTACAATACAACTGTTTGACACTTTCCGGCAAAACCACCACAATGAAACAATCCACCGCAGCGGCAACACAAAAATACACAGAACTTGTCTGAAAAACGGCAGCCACCGGGAAAATGATTGGGGCTCCGATGACGTAGAGATAGGCCAGGGCTGAAAATTCCAAATATTTCTTGAATTGATAAGAAGTGGGCGTGGTCTTACTTGGATAATCATGATGGCGCCATGCTTCCAGGACAAATAAGAACATGGCAGTGAGGACCAAAAAGAAGTCGGAAAAACCCAATGCGGCTAGATAGATTGATGTAGAATGAATCTGGAAGTTTGGGAGGTTTTTCTGGAATTGGAAATGGAGATACAAAAAAGTTGTCAACAGATAAAATGTGTAAAATTTTAAGCTGAACATTTTGTTAATTGACAACTTTTTTCTATCTTTATTGGTAGCCGAGATACACCGCATTAAAGTCAAAAGTGTCAAAAGAGCGCGCGCTAGTGAGAGACGCAGACATAGTTTCTGCGTTTATTACTTGCACATGCTCTACATATTGAACTTACAGCTTGCTCCGGATGCAGATATGTTTTGACGACCAAGATATTTCCAATGAGACCAATCATACCAACGATGGCAAGGAGGACACCAGACACGGCCAAGTTGTAAGTCTGAAAATAGGGGATTGATGCCGTTTTAGAACTATTCAGGACATTCTGGAACTGCATACTTGAAACTAATCAGGACGTTTTAAAACTGTTCGGGTCGTTTTTGGAACTAATCAAGACTCTCAAGAACGTTTCGTAACTAATACGAAATTTAAAAAAAACTAGCTGAGAAGTTTGAGAATATTCAAATGCAGGTTGTTCTAAAATCATTTGTGACGTTTTAAAACTACTCGAGACGTTCTAGAACTACCCAGATCATTCTAGAACTATTATAAACGTTCTAGAAATATATAGATTTCTCTAGAGTTATTCAAAAAATCACAGTACTATTTAAAACATTTTAAAACCTGTTCAGGACGTTCGGAAACTATCTGAACCTTTCTAGAACGTTTCAAACCGTTCTAAAACCATTCGGACCGTTTTATAACTACTCCCTTTTCAAAACTCTCTGTTTTTGTTGGCTCTCAAAAGAAACATGAAAAAAGCTAAGAGAAGTTCCGTTTTGCCACATTTTTATTGGCTTTGTGGGTTTTTTTGTAGTTTGTAGTGCGTCACTTTATTATTCATAAAAATGTTATGTTAAGAAGGTCTACACATGTGTCAAAACCACTAAAAAAAAGTTTCGAAATCGTAAAATTTTTGGACGAAACTTTCTTTAGAAAACCTCTCAGAATGGCCGTAGGACGTTCCAGAACCGTGTCTCTTATTAGAACTTTCCTGTATCAGAACTCTGGAAGAATCAGAGCCGGACAAAACAGAATTGACTGAATTAGAACTGCCCGGATGGGAACTGATACTACTTTGCTGCAATGGCCTGCAAGCAATCAAAAGTGCCCAAATGCGATCATTTTTGAAGTTCTTATCCGGGGCAGTTCTTAAACGGTCGATTCTTATAAGGGCTAGTTCTGATTCGTCCAGTTCATAACCGATCAGTTCTATTTTGTCCTGTTCTGATTCGGGACAGTTCTGGTTTGTTAAGTTCTGATTAGGTGTAGTGTTCAGAAAATTACAGAACAATTCATAACTGTTCAGGACGTTTGAAAGCTATCTAAGCCTTTCCAGAACTTTTTCATATCTTTCTAGAACTACTTGTTCCGTTTCATAACTACTCCCTTCTTGAAAAATGTCTTTTTCATTTTGATTCTGACGAATCTCGAAAGATCAAGTAAAAAAGTTACAAAATGTTCCCGTTTTACCACATTTTTATTGGTTTTGTGTAGGTTCTATTTTGTAATTTGTAGTGCGTCATTTTACTATTCATAAAAATTTTAATACTCGGGTCTGAACATGTGTCAAAACCACAAAAAAAAATTTCCGAAATCGTAAAATTTTTTGGACGAAACTTTCTTTAGAAAAACTCTCAGAATGGCGGTAGGACGTTCCAGAACGGTGTTCCTTATTAGAACTATCCCGTATCATAACTGTCCTGAATTAGAACTGCCCGGATAAGAACTGACACTAATTTACTGCAATGGCCTGCAATCAGTAAATAGTGCCCAAATACAAGCATTTGAAAAGTTCTTATCCGGGACAGTTCCTAAACGGTCGGTTCTTATAAGGGTCAGATCTGATTCTTCTAGTTCTTATTCGTCCGGTTCTGATTCGTCCTGAGTTCTGATTCGGGACAGTTTTTCAAAAATCGATTTTCAGCGCAAAATGCAAAAAGTGGGCGTGGCCTAAAACTTACCAAATACTCTGGATCAGTTGACCCAAGGCATGAATTACAGAACATTGGAGGTGGTTCGAAATCCAAAAGTTGGCTGGTGGTGGGCTCCATTTTTTAGACTTTTTTCTGAAAAAAATAATTTCGAAAAAAATATTTTGGGACAAAACCATCAAAAAAGGCAAAAAAAGATGAGTTACAAGTCATCATTTTTATCCGGATCATGAAGAAAAAAAAAGTGGCGAAAAGATGAAGAAGTGAGGGGGATGTCAAAGGGAGGGAGGGGAGGAGCTAATTGAATTTCATGTCCCTTTTATTCATTTTCCCCCTTTCATTCTTAATGTAGTCTTTTGCCAGAGTACGCAAAACACCTCGGAATACCAATGAGAGGGGATAAGGTCTTTTGGAAGAAGGGAAAGGGTAATCTTTTTTCAATAAAAAATTTTTTTTCGAAATTTTTAAGTTTTTGGTATCAAAATGTAAGTAATGATCTGAAAATGAGAATGCAAAAAATTTCAGATTGATAAGATCAAAATTCAAAGAGTTAGAGCGCGCCCGATTTATGCGCACAACCCCGAGGCCTTGGCGCATTTCTCGATCTGCTGGCGCGCCCTTGCCTTCGTTTTTTCAATTAATTTTTTTAACTGTTTTTGGCTGTTTTCAACGGTTTTTCGTGGAAATTTCTAGATTTTTTCTATAAAATAAATTAAAAATGAATTTTTTGCAGCAATTTTCGCATGGAAATCGTCGAAAAACCAGTTGAAAAGCAGGTATTTTTAGACTTTTCTATTGAAATTCAAAAAAAAATTATTTTAGGAGAAACAAGTGCCGGGAAAAAGCGAAAAAGTGGTTTCAAAACTTGGAGAATTCAAAAATCATCGTTATTTTGCAGAGAAAGAACCCAGAAGCCCTCGAACCGCCACAAAAACGAAAGAAGTACGAGGATCCGAATAAAAAGGTGGATCCATTGGATGAGATTCCAATGCAAGTGCCTTTTAAGATTGTCGATGGTAAAAATAGCAAAATTGAATGAAAAATTATCAAAAATTTCAGGAATTCGTCACTTAAGCCCGTACTGGGCGTGCTATAGGACTCGAACGAAAGGTCGATGGATTGGAAGAAAAATGGTGGAAGTGTTTGCTGGAGAATTCTTATCAACGAATAAGAATTATGCGGTGAGGAAATATTTGAAAATTTGGTGGAAAAATGGTGAAATTGAAGAGTTTTGTGGCGGGAAAAGTGGAAAAAAAAATCGGTTTCAAAAAATCAGATTTTTCGAGTTTTCAAAAATTTTTTCCTGAATTTCTGCTGGCTTTGCTAAAGCTGGAAGTTTTGATAAAGTTTTTTTCGAATTTTTTTTTACAAAAATTTGTATTTTTGAAAAAAAAATTTTTTTTTGAAATTTTAAAATCTGGAAATTCTGGCTGAAAATGGATAGCTATGGCTAAAAATAACCAGAAAAAATAGGACAAATTTGAATTTTTCAAAAAATGTTTGAAAATTTCGAAAAAAGTTTTTGAATTTTTTTTTCAACATTTTTCAAAATCAATTTTTTCCACAAAATCCCTGATTATCAGCCAAATTTCAGGAGAAAAAAACGATCAAAAAATCTGAAAATTTTCCGAATTTCGCAGAAACAGTTCTTAAATGAGGTACGGTTCTGAAACGTCCTACCGCCATAAATTTTTGAAATTTTCGAAAAAATGTTTGGTACTATTCCGGTTTACGGGTCCCATAAAAAAATCCGGGTCCCATCTTTTTGGATTTGCACCACTCGGGTCCCATCTTTTTATTTACGGGTCCCAAAAAAACTTCCGGGTCCCAAAATTTCGGAGTTGCACCACTCGGGTCCCAACTTTCGATAGACGGGTCCCAAAAAATCTTCCGGGTCCCAAATTTTTAGGAATGCATCACTCGGGTCCCATGAAAAATTTGAAAAAATTTGAAATTTTTTTCGATTTTCGAACGTCTTCAGACTAGTTTAAAACATTTGAAGCTTATCCCGAACTTGCTGAAACAGTGAAGATGGTGAGTTTTTTGAATTATTTGATGAATGTTATAGTATATTTGACCCAAAAGTCCAAGAAAAGTGATTGATATTAGATTAAATGTCAAATATATCATGGGAGATATCATTAGACCATTAAAAACCGGTTTTACAGACTGATAATAGCCATTTTGGTTGATAAAACGTGGAAACGTTACACCCTTCAAAGTTCCCAAAATCCATCAAAAAGTATAAACCTTTGCCATAAGTAGTAGTTTTAGCATTTTTTGGGGTCAAAAATAGTCAAACCGATTCTGATATTTATGGGACCCGGAAGATTTTTTGGGACCCGTAAATGAAAAGATGGGACCCGAGTGATGCAAATCGAAAAAGTTGGGACCCGGAAGTTTTTATGGGACCCGTTATTCGATAGTTGGGACCCGAGTGGTGCAAGTCCGAAAATTTGGGACCCGGAAGTTTTTTTGGGACCCGTAAATAAAAAGTTGGGACCCGGATTTTTTTATGGGACCCGTAAACCGGAATAGTACCAAATGTTTTTTTGAAACTTTTTCCAAAATCTTCTTTTTTTCCGTAAAATCCACGTTTCTCAACGAAATTTCGAACAAAAACTATAAAAAAATCCAAAAACGTCCCAAATCTTGCAAAAAAAAAATTAGGATTTTCAAAAATTTCCGTAAATATATTTTCCAGAAAAATTTCTTTTTTTTTCTCAAAAAAATTCGAAAAATCCCTCATCATTCCCCCCAGATTCCCTGAAATCCCATAAATTATTCGTCTTAAATCTCCTCCTCGCCGCCTCTCCTTCTTTTTCCGATTTTTTCTCGCTGATATAGAGAAAAAAGTTTTAAATTATTCCCTCTGGACTATTAGTTTCTTCCGCACTCTTTCTGAAAAATCTGAAAAAATCTGGCTGAAAATCTGAAAGTTTTCAGAATTTTCAGAATTTTCAGTAGAAACCCCTTCACTTAGTCTTCCCCTAGTTTTCCCCGAAAAAATTCAAAAATCCAAAAAAATTGAAAGAAAAACACTTGAGAAATAGAAAAAATAAAGGAAATCGAAGCCAGGAAGAGAAAAAAATAAGGAAATGTTTTGAAGGACCAAAAAACCAGAGAAAGAGCTCTCTCCCACTATATCGAAGGACTATAATTATCTGAAAATCGAAAAGCGGAAAATAGAAAAAAAAAACATTTGGAAAAGGGCAGAAACAAGAGGAGATGAGTCATTGATGGATTAATGGATACTTTGGAAGTTTGAACATTATGGATTACTGTGGGAAAAAAGTCCCTCTAATAAAAGGGCATCATTCCAAGAATCCTATGCATTTTAAAGGAAAGGCCTTCCTTCTCAAAGAAGATTCTGGAAAAGTCTCGAAAAATGACTGTAAATGGAAGTCAGTCTAAAGCCAGAGCCCTCTAATAAAAGGGCAGTGTCGAGGATCCCATGAATCTTAAGGATAAATGAGGATAGGACTTCCCCTTCCAAGATTCTAAAAGAATCTGAAACACCGTCAGAAAATTCTTGAAATTGAAGTCAAGTTTTTCATTCAGGTACTTCAAAACCTCTAAAATCAGCCAAAAAGTCTGGAACTCAAAGTGAAAAAGCTAAATAAAAAGCCCATTCGAAAAAGTCGAATTCAAGGCGAAAGTCACCGGTTTTCCAAAGACATTAATCAAGAAATGTGGTTCTGAGAGCAATGAAAATGCTAATTTTTCTCACAGTTTTCAGTACTGAAACTACTGACAACGGGAGCCGAAATACTCGAAATTCCGTAATGAATGTCCACAAGAATCGAGAAAAAAGCTCGAAAATCTGAACTTTTCTTGGTCTCTTTTTCAAAGTTCTACAGTTCTTGTCAGCGATTCCAAAACGAGGCTTCGGTGCTAGTACTGATAAGAACGTCACAAAAAATTGGCTTGAGCAAGGCCAATTGACCGAATTTTAGCTCAAGTAAGCTCATTCTCACTACTTCAAAATGCTGAGTTTTTCACAAAAATCTATGTTGAACTGGCAGAAGTTTGAAAAAACGAAATGACCAATTTGATGTCAAAAATCTGAGAATATGCCGAATAAGAACTGTCCCGTTTCAGAACCGCTGATACGGGACAGTTCTGGTAGGGAGCGGTTCTTATAAGAACACGGTTCTTTAACGGCATACCCCCAAAAATCTGATTGGAACCGTAGTTCAGTCGAAAATTCAGTAAATTCTGAAAAACCGGCAATGTAAAATCTTGACTTCTCCGCCAAAAAATCGACTATTTTATCAAAAAAACTGAGCTCTGGCGCCACGCGCCTAAGTGTGCTCTGGATAGTATCCCCTCTTTCTGTTTCTCACAATGAGACATCTATTGCCCTCAGGCCATCAGATGAAACTAATCGAATTTACACATCCTGGAATTTCCCCTTATGCTTTTTAGCCTTGAATGGAAAAAAAAGCAGAAAAGCAAAAAACAAGGAATATCAAAAGTGACGAGAACAATCATCTTTTTGAGGTGTGAAGGAAGAAGAGAGAAAGGGGACCCCTCCCTCTCAACTTCTCACCACGCAAAATGCCGCAAGGCGTTTATGATTTTTGAGAAAGGAGAAGAACAAGATGGCAAGAATTTTAGGGAGAAGGAACCCAGAAAGGGACCGTTTTCAGGCTGGAAAAGCTGAAATTGTGAGGCTAAAAAGCGTGAAAAGAAAAATCAGAAAAGCTTGAACTCGGTGCTGTAAGGTCTTAGAATAGGGCTTAAAGGGCCCGAGTTGTACGGCAAACAAGTGGAAAAGTTCAGTTCTGAAATCCTCGGGTTCGTGCAAGTTCAATATTTAATATTTCTGAAATGGACAAAAAACAAGCCTGTATTTGGTTTGAACTTAACCAAATTCACTGCCAAATCACTTGCTCAAAGCTCTAGGATCTGACTTTGATGCCCAAGAAAACCCACGTTCCAGCGGTGAATAGACGCCTAAATTTAGTGTCAAAAGACCTAGTTTTAGTGCCTGAACTTTGGTGTTTTTGAAGCGTAAATTTTGGTCTCAAAAAAAAGGGAAAAGACGAAAATGTCGGATTTTCCATGCTGAAATAGTTCAGAACTCGTGGATGAAATGCTTCAAATTTGATGCTAAAGCACTGAAAATTTCGACGGAAATGAGTTGGAAATCAGTGCTAAAAAGCCCAAATTTCAAGCCAAAAAGGCTAGAAGTACCACGTGATTTTCAGTCCGAAAACTCGATATTAAGTGCGAAATTCATGTGGTTTTCACTATTAATGAGTACAATCTTTGTACTGAAAACTTCTGAAACTAGCGCTGAAAGCGTTCATTTTGTCTTAATGAACAAAAAAAAAACGCTGAAAAGCGCAACTTCCAAAGCCAAAAAATGTATAGATTGACCACTCATTTCCTTGGAAAATCACGTCACTTTCGAAAACAATTCCTAAAGAAAAAAACCAACATCACTATTAAAAAATTCCATTTGATTTGTCGAAGAAATGAGAAGAAGAAGAGAACTAATTTGGGGGTTTTCACTCTTCAAATGACATTCACCTTTTGAAAATGGAGAAGAAATCGCAACTCAGAGAAGAAGAAGAAAGAGTTGCTCAAGCGGAATATAAAGAGCTCATCAGGAAGTTTTATGCAAATTAGGAAGAACGAAAAAAAAGTGGATTTTGCACCAATATTATTCACCTGAGATCATCAGGATGAAAGTTAGAAGAGATGGGATAGAAAAAAGGAGATGAAAAGGATGAAAAAGGGGCGGAGTCAAAACAAAGAGGAGAGATAAAAAGGAGGAATAGTTGAGAAGATTCAAGATCGAACGAGTAGAGAATATATGAGCCAGTAGATGTTCAAATGGAAAATTATGAGCAAAAAGGGGCGGAGCTTCTGGAAAACCGAAAATTGAAGGACTTCCCATCAACCAAACAGAACCCAGTTTTGGTTGAAAGATATAGAAAAAAACAAGAATTGTGATAAAAAATTGGAGACGGAGTCAAAAAAAAACAATGAAATAATGATGAATAGAAACAATTACGAACATTGAGTTATAGTTGGAATATACTAGCATTTAGCGCTGAAAAAGCAGGAATTTCAGACTGTAAGTTTGAATTTTTGGACTGAAACTCCTATAAAAACACATCAAAGGTGTTAAAACAGAGCTGGGACAACAAAGTAACTTCTGGAAAGACAAAAAAGTCATCGGCTTAAAATGCTCTGACTAACATTTTTGATATCCCGATGTTACTATTCAACTATGAATACCACTATTGAAATGAAACGGATTAGACAACAGATGACGGAAGTAATATTATTTATCCTCTGACAAAAAGCACCTGGACAGCTTGAAATAGCTCTGTTAAAATCGGTTTAAAAAGCTATTCGAAATCGCTGAAAATGCGCTCTAAAGCTTCACAATCATCGTTAGTTTCTTCGTAGGAATCACAAATCCTTCGTCAGCATCAGTAAAATTGAGGATTGCTTTGACACCGTCAACTCTTGTTATTTCATATCCGCCAGAGACTTGATGTTCAGTTCCAGTCACCCTGGAATAAACGTTCATTAAACCCTTAACCTAATAATAACCTCACCTTTTGTAAGTATGTTGTACTGCGCTATCTGCTTCGACAAATTTGATGTCAGAAAGTATGTTCGAAGGATCTGCATTTCTAATTTGAATAGTAAAGTAATTCAGACTGCGGTAAGTTTTGGGTGACCTTAGCCAAAGAGAAAAAAATTCTTTCAAATCATTGTTATTCCAGTTAGAATGGACCAGTTCGATTTTTTCCGCATCTCCCATTGTTAGAACGTTTCGAAGATTGAGAAATTCCGCATGTCTCACATAGACGAGCTTCTGATTCAATACGCCATCAAAAGTGACCGTCTCATTCATTGGTACTCGAATGCACAAGCGTTGTCTAACTCTTATATTGGTGAGAAAAAATTCGAAGTTTGTTCTCTCTAATTCTGGTCCCTCCAGAATGCATTCTTCGAGTAGCGTCTGTCCTATCCATTCGACCAATTCGCGTGAAAAGTGAACTGTGCTTATATAAACATCTTCGATTTTGCTGTTGAATACTTTGCATAAGTGATCCGACCATACTTTTGTCAGTTTAACACAGCCAGTCGAGGTGTCTGTTTCAAGTCTAGTCGTCAGAAAATAGTATTTAGAACTCATCATACTCTCATTCAAGTCGATGCGTCCAGAAAAAGTCTCAATTTGAATTTTGGGACTAACTTCTAAAATGAGTTGAACTGTAAAAGTGTCTTTCACATAGAAAACTGAGCTTATGACAAGTTTACTCTTCTTAGAACAAAGCGATAAGTCGATTCTGAAAGACACTGTATCAATTTTCCTGCAAGTGACGGTAAGCTTACTGTTCCATTAGTTCCATTTGACGTACAACATTGGTTAAGGCTACGAATGGCAATCGAAATAAATGAAATGTCTGCATTTATATTCGTTGACGTTAATAAGCAAAAGAATTGAGCCTCTATGAATGTATTGATCAAGGAGAACAATAGCAGTCAGGAGAGGGAGGCTAGTGAGACACGCGGTAGCCGAGAGCCAATTAATGCAACTTCGCTCCATCTCATTTTTAATTATTGGCACAGTGCCAACTTCATAATCAACTGGAGTCCAGTAGACGCGACGCGACACGCAAAACTTCCGTTCGAAAAAAGAATATTCGCGGGCTCAACGAATCGGCGATCTGGCAGCCTTGTGTGAGAATGAAGGAATGTCCCACTATCGAAAAGTATGGCACGATTCATGATTCGATCAATAATTTTTCCGATCAATAATGCATGGAGACGTAGATTGTGATCTTGCGAAAGTAACAACCCTTAGTTATTCTTCAACCTAGAAAAGTTGCCCGGAATACAGACTTCCGACTTTCATTTAGAGACCAAACTTCAGACGGAAGTCGGAAGTTCTAGAATGAAAAAAAATTTCGAGAATTCAAACAAAATTCAGAGAATTAAGCCAAAAATCACGGGAAAAATAGGTAAAACAGTCAAAAATTCGACTTCCGACTTCCGTCTAGAAAAATTTAATTCCGACTTCCGTCAAAAGAGTTCCATTTCGGACTTCCGATATCCGTCTAGCAAGGCTGTCGCACGGCTGACCGCGGTCATGACGGTCTGGCTATAACTGAACCGCGGAATGAGAAATTGATCTACATTTTTGACTGGGAACTAGTCTTCGGACTGCCCCTACCAGAACCTCTAGACCGCGGTGACTTTTCATCGCTATAAGTCTCACTATAAGTCAATTTTTAAAAAAGGCCCACGGCCATTCCGACAGCCCTGCGTCTGAAAAAATTTTCACTCCCGTATAAGTGAAAATTCACTAGTCTAACTCGTAGACTCTTCTCATTAATATGAATACCAGCCTGTTTGTCGGCTGGTCTATACTGTTCGTCGCTGCGCTCCTCACTCTTTTCACTGGTCGCGGCTTCGCCGCTCTGTAGAACTGAAACCCGCCGACACCTGTAAGCAAACAGACCCCCAAATTTTTCGTGGTCCTGTGGCGCAGTGGGTGAGCGCGCGGCGGTCAGTCGCAAGGGGTGAGGCACGACCCCCTTTTGGGGCCAAATCTTTATTTCTTGCCCAAAAAGTGCGCACATCCGGACAGAGGAACAGACATATTGTCAATTCACACGAGGTGTTACCTGCGCAACTCTGGCGCACTTGTAATTTAGGCCACGCCCCGAGATGGGCGTAACTGCAAGTTGCGGCGCGCACTGCCACATTTTAACATATCGCAGCCTCAATCTTTTCGCTTTCTTCACGTAATTCAGGCAAAATAAAGATTCGTTCAGTGTTTTTTTGTGTTTTTCGTATAAAATCGATAAAAGAAATACTTTTTAATGCAAAAATTATATTTTTATCGAGTTAAAACCCATTATTGTGCTATAAAAATTCCGTTTACTAGTTGTTGATATTTTATGATCACTTTGAATTAATAATTTTTTGTTTGGGGTCGGCGGGGAGTGTTGATTATTGGTTGTTGCGTATTCCAAGCTTAATTGGCTTTATTTTTGTTAATTTGTTGATTAATGAATTTGTGTGGCACATGTAATGGGTTTTAATCGAAAACTGAGGATATTAACGGAAAAACTGAATGAATCTCTATTTCTCTGCCTGAAAATGAAAAGAAATCGAAAAAAACTACTGCAGTGGAAAAATTAATCGGAAAGCGTGCCGGGGAGTTGCAGATCCCGCCCACTTGGGGCGGGGTTTTAAATCGGCCTGCCGCACGGTTTTTCCGGTTACTGTAGGTAACACCTCGTGTGAATTGACAATAAGCCTCTGGCTTTTTATATATAAGAATGATACACTGGTAAATTATGGAATTATTAGGAAGCTAATAACGTAAACTCTCCTATCAAGAACTGACAGAATTGGTTGACCCTTATCTTCATAACCATCTCCTCAACGTCCACAACACCAACCTGAAATACTCTGACTAGCATTTCAATTTCCAGTTTTTACTATTCAACTATGAACACCTCCATTGGCAAAAAAAATGAAACGGATTAGACAAAAAAAAATGAAGGAAATAACGTCTTTTATCCTCCGATAACAAACACTTGAATAGCTTAGAATAGCTATCCTACTGTTAAAATCGGTTAAAAAAAGCTTTTAGAACCGCTGAAAATAGCTGAAAATGTGTGCTCCGAAGCATGTCTGATAAGCTTATGACGACAGAATAACCTCATTAAAAAGCGAGCTCTTATCAACCGAAAAGTTCAGAACTCAAAAAAAAAACACCAAAAAGAGAACTAGAAAAAAACCGAAGATTACGAAGCTAATCCCCTCGAAGATCTTCAAAAGACGAAAAAAAGTGGGCGGAGCCTAACTGGAACCGAAATGATGCGCCCCCCTCCCCCTTCTAAGCCCCCCTTTATTCACACCCTATTCATCTCTCGTCGTCCCCTATTTAAATTTGGGAAAACGAATGAAACGAAGATGATAGCGGGGAGGCAACACAAAAGACAAAAAAAATTTGAAGGAGCAATGAGGAAATTGAAGAATTTCTTTCGTTTTTTCTTTTACGAAGACACCATTTACCAAGAAAGTCCCTTTTCTATTTTTTCATCATTCGAAGACCTCTCTCTTCTTCTCAACCTGAAGACGTCAAAAATTGAAAAAGAAAAATGATGGGAGAAGGGGGATGAAAACAGAGAGAAATAGCAACAAATTTAGGAAAGGAGAGGGAGGGAGGAGACGAGTTTTATTGAAGTGGATATGTCTAGAGGAGAAGGCGTTCTTAGAGCTCGAAAAAGCAGAAAAAGAGAGGAAAAGGAGCATTCCAAATGGTCAAAAGTCAGAAAAGAGAGCCTACGAGCCTGAAAAGCCTAAACTGCGAGCAGAGCTCATAGAAGTCCAGGCGGCCAAAAAGGGCCTAGAGAAGTCTGGAACGACATGAAAAGCCTGAAAAATTGAACAGGGAAAGCAGGCGAACCCAGGCCTGCAGGTCTGAAAATCCTATAATCTGTGCCTACCGAGCAGCACTTCTCAAAAGTTTATAAATCCAAAACAGGCCTAGAGAAGTCTGAACTTGCCTGGAAAGCCTGAAATTTCAGATGGCAACATCAATTGGACCTAGACTATATAAGCAATGAAAAACGGCCTGCTTATAGTTTGTAGTTATGAAGGATCAAGCATAGTCTATAGAGTTCAGAAAGTCAAAAAAAGCCTAAAAAGGGTTGAAACTGCCTGAAAAACCATAAACTTCGATAAGGGCTCGTAGGTGAGCCTAGACTTTAAGTGCTACAAAAAACGGTCTAGAAGCCTGAAAAGGCCTTAAAAAGCATGAAAGCCTAAGTGCCAGGAATGGCTAAGGACTGGTCTAAGGACCAAACAACTAGATCAGAAGTATTCAACAGTCAAAAAAGACGACCTGAGAGCCTTCAAGGATTTTAAAGAGCCTGGAAAGCCTTCAAAAAGCCTGAACTCCAAAAAAGAACGCTTGAAGCCCGTAAAAAGATTCCAATAGAGTTCAGGTTTGTCTAAAGTCTTGGCTAAGCGTTCATCAAATAAAATGGCTTAAAAAAGAGTCAAAAATGAATGAACGGACTAATAGAATTAGGCCTGAAAAGTCTAAATGACTCCCTAATGATCCTGATATACTGAGCCTAGGCCACAATCAGACCAGACTCCTTGAGGGTTATCTTAAGCTTAAAGTCAAGAAATCCTAGCCTTTTCTTGATTTCAGTACAATCAGCTAGCTTCAGACAACATTCGAAGCCAGTTTCAAGTTACACAATGATTCTCAACAGAACAAGATCCTCCCGGATGAAAAATAAATTCGCAAAAAAAGTAGACAAGTACCTTTTACGGCAAGAGAGCACACATGAAAATTGACTCAAGAAATTCAAGTGGTCTTCCTTCTTTTTCCTTTTTTTCAAAGATAAAAACGGAGAAGCTCAAAACAAGAGAAGAGTGTGTGAAAAGTGACTCCTCTCCTCTCGCCCCGCCCCAAAAGTCGACTACTTTCTTTATGAGCTACAGTACCACCTCATTAAAGGCGCACCCCTCTAAAAGGGCCACGCCCCTTTTTTGCGAGCCTAATGGATTTCGTACAGTCCATTAAACTTTTGGAAGAGTGGGCTTAATGGAATGGATTACTGTAGTTGATGAGGTGAAGATGACGAAAGAGGTCGGATGCCCACGCAAAAAAGTACGAATTCTCATTAAAAAAAGAAAAAAAAGAGAAGAATGACGAATGTGGGCTTTGAAGACAGAGAACAAAAGACAAGAAGAAATGTCAAAACCTCTATGAAAAGTGCACCTGGAAGATTTGGAATTCACAGGAAAATGCTCCCAAAGGACAATGTCATTACAAATAAGACAATAAAAAGGTCCTGCAAAAATACCACAAAAATCGGATTTTCAGTCAATTTTTCACAAAAAAGTTGGTCATAAATGACAAATTCTGGTCATAATATGCCATCCCTCTAATAGAAGGGCATTCGAATAAGTTTTTGAATTTACAGTAAATTGATATTGGAGGATCCAATTTGGATAAAAGAAATGTCCGGAAACAACCACAAAAACTGGATTTTGAGCCAATTTTTCCCAAAGAAATTGGTCAAAATTGACCAATTCTGCTCATAATGACGTCTTCTGGCACCCAAAAGCAGCCAAAATTAGGACGAAATGGAAATTTATGCAAAAATTCAAAATTCGGATAATTTCTTCCTGGAAAATTGGACGACTAAGGAAGAAATTGACCCTTTTTCAAAGAGTTGTGAAAATAGGAGGAGAAAGCGCACGCAACTGGATGATTTAAGAGTGTTTTTCTCTCGATAGGGGAACTTTTTGAACAAGATTTATGGATTTTGGGTTTTGGTCAGCTGTTTTTATGGCCAGAAATAGGTTGGTGTCAGGGGCGTGCGGAAATTTTTTCGGATATCCGAAATTATCCGTTTATCCGAAAGAATTTCGGATATTTTGCTGTCCGATAATTATCCGAAAAAGATTCGGACATTTTTCGGATATCCGAATATCCGAAAATCAGAATCGGATAAATTTTCGGATATCAGATTTATCGAAACATCAATTCGAGCAAAAGTTTTCATGGGATTTTTCCTGAAAACGTAACTCGAACCATCATTTTTGTGAAATTGACAAAAATGATGCAAAACATATTATTTTTCAACTTCGTCAAAATAAAACCAATGTAAAATTTTAAATAAATTGGATTTTTTTTTTCAAAAAAGCGCTATTTTTGAAAAATTAGAATATCCGACTATCCGAAAAATTAAGTTCGGATAAATTTCCGGATATCCGATTATCCGAAAAAACATTTCGGATAATTTTCCGCGTATCCGAATATCCGAAAATTCATTTCCGCACAGCCCTGGTTGGTGTTATCATTGGAGCGCAGTTCCGATGATCAGAATAACATCAGAAATGATGTAAGAAAAAACACGGAAAAGTCTGGAAGTCTCAAAAATGCAGAAATTTTCAAATCTGAAAAAATACACATTTTCAAGTTTTGGCTTCAAGATGTCGCCTGAAACTTCTGAAAAATAAAGTTTATCAATGGAGCACACATTCAACATTAACGACACAATTTTCCAAAACCGATCTGTTTTTGACGTGAACATTCTGAGAAATTCGAATCTCCCATTCAGAAAAACAAGAAAGTTCCAAAATCTGGAAATTTCAATCTGGTAGATCAAATTTGTCCATAGAGCGTACTTGCGACGGGGAGAACCAAAAAGTCCGAACATTCGAATTTCAAGTTAAAAGATGCCCTAATGATAATTTGAAAAAGTGCATTGTCAGCCACAAAACCGTCCGATATTCGACATTTTTGACCTGCAGATTAATTTCTTTTGATCGTCTCAAGCTTTTCGGCTCAAAATTCTTGCTCTGAGCAAAAGCTACAATCAAATTTGTCAATAGAGCGCACTTTCAGCATTCAGAACAAGAAAGTTTTTAACATGGTCAACGAAAAAGCCAAGAAAGTTCCGACCGAGATTTTGGCCCGAAATTCCTGGTTTTAGCACCTCGGAACACAAACTTAGAAATCTGTAGCTTCAGGCTAAAAACCGTTCAAAGCAATCAGTCCAGCAGAGCGCATTTTCAACAAAAACAAAATCCTAAAATTTAAAATTTTCGCGCCAAAAATCGTTTTGGATAATCAATTTTACAAATAGAGTCCACTTTCACCAACAATCACAAAAAAAAACCCGAAAATTGCACTTTTCGAATTGAAAATAATCAAATTCCCCCAATTGGAGCACACATTCTCAAATAAACAATTTTCAAATTAAAAATAGCCTCCTCCGAATAATCAAATTTATCAATGGAGCACACTTGCACCAACACCAAAAAACAAACCGGAAAATGATCGAAAACCAAAAGCCACCAAAAGGAAGGATCACAAACCAAATGTTGCTAATTTCGAGACAAAAAAGACGGAACAAAATGAAAATAATGAAAATGGATCAGAAGACGACGTCAGACCTAAAAGAAGACGTGGGAAATTTTTGGAATTTTCAGAATTTCTGAAATTTCAGACTGAAAATTCTAGAAATTTCAGCCAAAATCCAAAACAGAAATCAAGATTTCTTGTTTATTTTCTTTCCCTAAAAGAATGGGTTCTACTACTTGTGGACAGAAAAAAAAGAAAAAAAAAGAGGACCCCTATATAATTTCCCGTTGGGTTCCTCCCTCTTTTTTCTTCTTTTACTCACACATCGTGACTCTTCTTCTTCTCCAGGAGGGTGCAAGCACATCATCATCTTCTGTCTCGTCCGTCACTTCAATCGAATTGTTTTTATGCCCTAAATTCGATCAGGGAAAAATGATTTAAAATATTTTGGAACAAACGGAGGAAAAAGTTCCATATGTAGAATGTAGACAGGAACTGAATGAGTCAGAATGGAAAATGTAAGAAAAGTTCAATAAAACAAAGGATTTTTTGACAAAAGAGAAAAAAACTATAAAATTTGCACCTACATGCTCTATAGAAATATTCCTGAAGACATTTTCGAACAAGGCTGTTTCGCAAACAAAAGCTGGATTTTCAGAAAATTTGAACTGAAAAACACAGAAACTCATTAAGAACCTCATCTTGCTAATCTTGTTAGAGACGTCATTACCTCTATGGGTAGAGATCCCCAGAAATACCAGAATCTGGAACTTCAGAGGACGAGCAAAAAAAAGCTTTATAAACTGACCAAGCGATGCTACCCCTCATCAGAACCAAAACAGAATTGGTTGGTTAAGAACTGGACGAATCAGAACTTTACTTTATAAGAACTTCCCGGATGAAAACTAACACTACTTTGCTGCAATGGCCTGCAAGCAGTCGAAAGTGCCCAATTACAAGCAATTGAAAAGTTCTTATAAGCGTCACTTCTGTTTTGCCCGGTTCTGATTAGGGGTAGCACCATCCGAACGCACTTCTTCTTTCACACAGAAAAATGAGTTCAATTCGTTAAAAATGACTAGAATTCGGCTTAAAATTAATCCAGGACTCTATTTGAGAGTGCTCAATATGTACATAAAAATTGAAAAAAAAATTGAAAAAATATCAACCCAAAAAATTTTAAATTTCAAAAATTGAAACTTGATGACATAAAATCTCATCGAAAATTACGTTCGGGGTCCATTCCAATCGTCACCCTCCCCCCACCAGATGTTTGGCCCACCATCTGATTTTCCGATTTTTCAAAAGTTTCGAACTTTTTTTTTCATTTGTTGCATTAGTGACGACAAATAGCGGAAGTTTCTACGATTCCACGTGCTTTGAAATTGAAAATTTGACAAAAAAAACGGGGGAAAAGTGGGCGGAGCTTAAAAAAATATAGTGTGAAAGTTGATTTTAAAAAACCATCAAAAAGCGCTTTTATTGAATTTTTTTCGAAATTTTGAAGTAAAACTCAAAAAAAGACAAACTTTAAAATAATTTTTCAATTTCCGAAAAAAGAACAGCTTTATTTTTCAGAAAGTGGCGTGTAAAATGGGCCGAATCTATGTGAATGGAGAGCAGATGACCGATGTGGACTATGTGATGAAAAATGGAGATCGAGTAGAGCATTGGGCTCATCGACATGAGCATCCGGTAAGAAATTCTTAATTTCAGACGCTTTCAAAACTTGAAAAATGTTAAATTGGCTGAAAATGTGCTGAATATAGCAAAAGAAATTCAGATTTTTCAAAACATTTCTGTGAAAAAAAAGTGTTTTTTTTTCGATTGTTTAAGCCAAAATAAAGCCAAAAAACCTAGATAATTGTCAACCGAAAAAGCTGAAAATTTCCAGTCTTTCTCTGAATTTTTACCAAATTATTCGGGATTGATAACATTTCCAGTTAAAAAAAATAGCATATCATGATTCTTTTTTGCTCAAAATTGGGGGGGGGGGGGCGGGGTTTAGCATTATTTCATCCCGCTTTTCTCAATTTTTGATCGACTTTTCGGTTAATTTCAGTCATTTTCAATCTGAAAGAATCTGTATATTTTGACTAATTCTAAACATAAAATCTTCAAACTTCACGGAAAAGCTCGATTTTCAGTCTTTCTTTTGGCAGAAATATAATGATTTTTTGTGTATTTTTGTCTTGAAAAAACTTAGTATTTAGCTGAATTTCAACTTTCTGATTTTCAGACAAATTTGGCTATTTCCAGTCATTTTCAGCTCTTCCAAATCGAAATCCTATAATTTTTTAATTTTCCAGGTCCGTGACTTGCCAATCCGAATAATAAGTGAAACTGATGATCTACTCGTCGTCGAAAAGCCACCGTCGTTGCCTGTTCACACGTGTGGTCAATACGCGATTCATACTGTACTTGGACAGTTGAGAGTCAACGAAGGAAAAACTGGATTAAGAGGTACTGTACTTGGGGGGATGTGTGTGGGTGGTCTAGATGCAACAGGATTTAGGATTACTGTAGTCAATGTTGAGGTTATTGTAGCCACAACTAGGATGCATGGTAACTGGTTCAGAGGTTACTGTACCTGAACCAGAATCACGTAGTCAGAGTTACTGTATCCTCGGATACAGTAGCTCTTTTTGGCCACAGTAGCCTGCTTACACCTACAGTAACCTTCTACATAAACTAACACCTTCTAAAGGGAGCTACAGTAACCTAGGATCTCTATGGAAAGCTATGGTTACTGTAGCAAGAATGAAACATTACTGAAGCTCTTCCCGGAGAGTACTGTAGCTTTGAACTGATACCAATTCTTTGGATACTGTACCTATCCTGAGACACAGCGGATCTTTTTCGAACTACAGTAGGCCTACAGTAACCACCCTGGATACAGTAACCCAAGATCCTTCTACAGTAATCCTCCCCACCTCCTAACTATTCTATCTTTCAGTACTCCACCGTCTGGATCGTGCCACGTCGGGCGTCCTCCTCTTCGCCAAAAACTACGAGACCGATCTGGAATTCAAGACCACCCTAAAGCAAGGAGAATGGTCCAAAGAGTACGTGTGCAAAGTGGACGGAGTGTTCCCAGAGTGAGTTGTAACTGAAAAAAGTGGGCGGAGCCTAATTTTTTTGACTTTCAGTGAGGAACAAATTTGTGATCAGCCTATCGGACCACTAGTGATATCGATGGGGATTCAGTGTGTAAGGCCGGATGGGAAGGAGGCAAAGTCTAGGTTCAGGTACAGTAATCCTTGGCTACAGTAACCCAACTACAGTAGCCCATCCTTATTTTTTCAGAAAACTGTGGTCTGATGGCACCCACTCTGTTGTCCAAGTGCATATCGAAACCGGCCGGACCCATCAAATTCGAGTGCATTCTCAGTTTTTGGGTAAAGCCGGAAAAAGGGGCGTGGCTTATTTTTTTTGATTTTCAGGTTATCCAATTGTCGGCGATCAACTCTACAATTCGACTGTCTGGGGATCGACGAAAGGAAAGAATGCAGAATATGAGAAGAGTTTCGAGGAGGTACGGTAGGGGATAGGCTCCGCCCACTTTTTGGAAGTTTGTGGGTTACTGTAGGCATTGGACCCTGGGGGTACTGTATCGCAAATAGGGTACCTGTAAGGACGTGTAGGGTTACTGTAGCTGTTAATACTGTATCGCTAGAATTACTGTGGCTCCGCCCACTTTTGGAAAGTTGGAGGTCGATTAGGCCCACAGCCGACACTGACAGGGTACTGTAGAGGGCGTGTAGGGTTACTGTACCTGAGACAAGTTTCCGATCATTTTGGCTTACTGTAGCTTTGGTTTGAGATTACTGTAGATTACCAGGAATACTGTCGGCACAGTCACGGGTACTGTAGCACTATCTGGCTTACGGTAGATGAATTCGAGTTAGGATTGTTGTACATACGTTTTAGGACTACTGTAGTGGTTAAAAACATTACTGTAGCCATCTTTAGGTTACTGTAAGCTATCCATAACTATCTGGGTTACTGTATCCTAGGATTACTACTGTAGAATTACTGAGCACACCGTAATCATCCCGATTTCCAGCTCTGCGAAGACGTCCGAAACACCCACAAATCCGAAAATTGGCACGAGAAACCAAACCCGGAATTCGAGCAGAGAATGGAGCATCTGGCCTCGGATTCTACCGTAATCCAACCAGAAGCCCCAGGACTCCCATTGGATCAACGTCCCGATTTCGACGAGATCTGTCAAAAATGCAACGTCGAATCGAAAAAAGTCCCGGAAAATCATTTTCAATTATTTTTGCATTGTTTAAAATATGAGACCCCGAAATGGTGTTTTAAGACGGATTTGCCCGAATGGGCGGTTCAAAAATAATTTATTGTCTTTGTTTTTTGGTGTTGTTTTTGTTATAAATTCTGAATTTTGTTTGTTGTTTGGGATGACCGCGACGCGACACGCAACGCATCGGAAAATGTAAAGTTGGGGAGGGGGGGGGGGGGGGGGGGTGCACTCGATTTTGGCGGCGGGGCTTAGTCTGGGTTACTGTGTTTAAGGGGCGGGGCTTCGTTTGGGGTACTGTACTATAGAGGCGGAGTTTCGGCTATGCCTAAGCCTCAAATATGGTAGTATAAACAAAAATTAAATTAGAAAAATTTTTTCCAAAAATTATTCAAAAATTAGAAAAAAAAATCATTTTTCTCCTATTAACTTTTTGTTTATAACACCATATTTGAGGCTTAGGCATAGCCGAAACTCCGCCCCTTTAGTACAGTACCCCAACCGAAGCCCCGCCCCTTGAATACAGTACCCCAGATAAATCCCCGCCCCCAAAATCGAGTGGCCCCCAACCCGCATTAGACCAACAATTCAAGTCTTTGTTTCAGTTATAGAATCACTTCTTCGTCAAATCACATGCCGCAATCCTTATCCCAATTTCCGGTCAGTGGGTGTGTATGTACTTCACACTTGACGCATTCTGAATATTTTCCAATTTCCGGTCTCCATTTTCAAATCCTTTTCGAATAAAATTCAATTTCCGGTTTTATCATCTGTTTTCAAACAATATTTTGGAATTCATTCACTCAAAAATTTTCAGTTCTTTGGCTGAAAATGCTGAAATTTGTTCTCTTTTTTATATTTCTCCCAGATTTCGTCTTAAATTTTGATCAAATTGAATTGGAGGATATTACGATCCATTTCCCTCTGAAAATTGATTATTTGGCTCCATTTGGGTGTGCCACGGGAACAAGTTGCGATGATGAAGGTAGGCTGATTTAGGCCTGAATAGGCTTTTTAGGCCAATCTAAACTGGGCTTTTTGAGGCGTTTCAGGCTTTTTGAAAAGCCTATTGAGAGAATTTCAGCCCTCTTTAGGCAAAATATGCTGGTTAGGCTTGACTAGGCTGGGCTAGTTTGGACCTTTTCTGGCTTTTTTTGAGCCTATTTGGGCCTTTTTGGCTAGTTTAGGCTTTCAGCGTTGTGCGAGATAATAAGCCTAGGCCAAGTCAGGCCGTTTAAGGCGAGTTTCGGCCCCGCAGGCCATATTGGGCTTTTCAGACTCATGTGATCATAGGCCTATCGGAAAGTTGCCTAGGCATTTCAGGCTTGTTCAAAAGTGCAAAGTCAGTTTTAGTATGTTTAGGTCGGAGTTATTTGACTATTCCGAGCCTTTTTCTGGTTGTTTTAAGCTAGCGTGTTTAAGCCAATTAAGGCTTTTCAGGGCTTCTAGGCGAGCCTAAATTTTCCAGTCTTTTAATGTTATTGCAATCTTATAGGTGCTGCCTACATCCCATCTGCCATGCAAATTGCTCTGGACCGTCTGAATGCCAACAAAGATCTGGAAGTTTTTCATAATTTATCTGTTAATTATGTGGATACCACTAAGATTGCTGGTCCATTGGCTGCCAGAGACGGTGTGTTTGTAGTCTTTGTAGTCTTTGTAATCCCTGCTTTTAGCCGCCGTCAAAAACTCTACTGTCGCTGTTATGGGACTCTCCAGAAGTTGCTATATTCAAAGCACCATTTTGAATATCAATACAAAAATTGGAGTCTCTGATGTAAGCAAATGCGCTCTATTGATAATTTTTTAAAGAAAAAATTATCAATGGAGCGCATTTTCATTTGTTTAGGTATGCGAAATGGATTTGTCCAGTGTGAAAGGTTTCGATCAGACTACTGTACTTATGAACTCTCAAACCAATTCATTGGCTAAAGTGGGTTACTGTAGGTTACTGTAGGGTTACTGTATTTTCATTCTTCAGTCCATCATCTTCTTTTTGGATAAATATGACTGGAAGAAGGTGGCTGTGGTGTCTCCCTCAACCACTCTAAGTTCTTTTGATTCAAGAGTTCGATCGGATCTATTGGGTTTGTGTAGTTTGTAGTATTTGTGGTTTGTAGTCTGGAATTTTCAGATGCATTGACTTTGAATAAAATTGACATTTTGGTGGACTCAAGAGTGGATCCGATGGCAGATTTTGGGGATAAAGTGAAAGAAGATGCGCAGAAAGCTAGGAGTGAGTTACTGTAGGGTTACGGTAGTTGCCATATGGCTTACTGTAAATAGCACATAGGTTACTGTAAGTACCATGGAAGGCTAATGGCCAAACTAAATGGGCTACTGTAGGAACTATAGTGGCTACTCTACTTGAATAGGTTACTGTAGTCATCACTACCAGACGGTTTCCGGCGCTTCGCGCCTCAACCGCCTGGCATCCGCTGGTAACCGCGATTTTGGCTATGTGCATAGATAGCACAGAGCTTATCAGAAATCTTATCAAAAAACGGAAAAGACGGGCATCATCCTGTCAGCATTCTCTATCGATCAGTCAAAGTTTCATAAAAATCGGTTCAGTAGGAGCTTAGCTAGTGCACCTGACAGACAGACAAACACACACACGGAATTTGTGTGGTAATAATAGTAAAGATTGTAGCTAATAAACGGTTCACTCTAACTACAGTAATACTGTATTATATTACTGTAGATTTTGGGTTACTGCAGTTAAAGGCGCAGATTACTGTAGCTATCGTATCAGACTACTGTAGAACAATCTACCGTATCTTTCCAGTTTTCATCATCTGTGATTGGTCTTCCAACGCTAATCTCCTCCGAAACTACCTTTTCAAATTGGGAGAATTGAATAAAATGCAAACTGGAGAATATTTTGTAATTGGATACGTAGCTTATGATTCAAATCATCAATGGCTAGAAGCTTCAAGCGGAGATCAACGTCTTCTTCATTTGGGAGCAAGTGATAGTAAGTTGTAGTTTATAGTTTCTGTAGTTTGTATCCTGTCAATTCCAGTAAATGACTACAATTTGACTGAAAATGATCTTCATGAAGTCTACAAAAATTTCATTGTCCTCTCCGACGGACCACCTCCACCACAACCAAATACCACGTGGCAAAACATCCAGTCTCAAATTTTGGCTAAAAAATCCGAAAAAATGTGTCCACCTTACTGTAATGCTACAGTGAACGACGTAAGTGTAGTTTGTAGTTTTTGTAGTGTATGTAGTTTTACAGAAAATCGTTCCTCGGTGGGATCGTATCAAATTGTTGTTCGACGGAGTACAGTATCTGGCTGAAGCCACAAATGAGGCATTGAGAGTTGGATCAAATATTTATAAATCCTCGATTTTTTATGAATTTATGTTGAGTCGGCAAATTGAAAGTGAGTTTTGGGAGTGGATAAGGATGGCCTAGGTTTTGAGATTTGATGGCGTAACTTTTTCAAGGGGTGGCCTAAATTGTTGGCCAATATTATGTAAGAGGTGGCCTAGGTTTTCTATTAATGGCCTAGGATTCTAAATTTTGTTGAAAGTTGACCTAACTTCTTTTAAGTGACAGCTCATGTTCTTTAATCGTGGCCTAGATTTTTATAATCGGGGCCTAGGTTTTTCAAAGAGCGTTTTCTGATGGCCTAGGTTTTACTAGACAAAAAAAGGTAGACCGAACTCTCCCTAAAGAATCCAACTTTCTACTATGAATGGCCTAGGTTTACCAATAAAGCTCAGGTGATGGCCTAACTTTCCCAACTCTTCCAGGCGTTACCGGTGTCACAGAATACGTCGACGGGTACGGTGCCATCGTTGGATCCATGCAAATCTATTATCATTTCACCAGTTCAATCCACAATTCCTATTCTCTTTTCCCATGTGCAAGACTAGGCCAAGCGAGCCTCCTAACAACTCAATGGATTCTTACTGATTATTCCGAGGGGCTATCAATTGATTTTGTGAATAAATCAGCACCAAAAGACACTCCAGAATGTGGATTCTATGGAGAGAAGTGTGGTCCCCCAGGCAATAACACTTTTATCATTGTCATTTCGGTGGGCGTGGCCATTCTGATTGGGTTGGCAATTGCGGCGGCATTCTTGTACAAGTAAGATCTGCAGGTGGTTCAGGTTACTGTACCTGATATTTTTAGACGATATCGATATGAAAGGAAACTGCATTCATTGTTTTTTATGATTGATCGGAATCAAATCATATTGAAAAAGCATACCAATTTGATGAGTCAAGCCAGTTTGAGAAGTATGACAAGTATAAGGGGAAGTGTGATGGCGGTGAGTTTGACTACAAACTACAGAGACTACAAACTACAGAGACCACAAACTACAAAAACAATAAACTACAAACACTGTAAACTACAAAAACAATAAACTACAAAAACTGTAAACTACAAAGACTACAAACTACAAAATACTACAAACTATAAAATACTACAAACTACAAAGACTACAAACTGAAAAACTACAAACTACAAAACTCTGTCTTATTCTATGTCTTAACTATGTCTTATTCAAACTTCACAAACTACAGACTACAAAGGCTACAAACTACAAAAGCTATAAACTACAAAAACTACAAACTACAAAGACTACAAACTATAAAAACTACAAATCTATGAACTATGTCATATTCGAACTTAACAAACTACAGACTACATAGACTACAGCCCACGAAAACTAAACAAGATACAAACTTTTAAGACTACAAACTACACTTATTACAGTCCCAAACCCTCCGTGACTCCCATTTCTTCATCGAAGACTACAACAATCCTGACGCAGCCTCCTCCTCCCAAATGTCCTCTATTTTCCACACGGGATCCACTGCCAGAGCCACTGGTCCATTCGGTCAAATCCCTGGATTTGGAGTTGGATCCGCCTCTTCAGAAGATGCCAAATGGAATCAATTAGCTGATTTTGGTGTTGGATTGTTTGAGGGAAGAACTGTTGCATTGAAAAGGATTTATCGGACAGATGTGGAATTGACAAGAAGTGTTCGGATGGAAATTGCAAAGGTGGGCAAGCAGAATGGGCAAATTTTAATCCCAATTTTTAGCTCCAAGAAGCAGCCAATTCGAATTGCATTGAGTTTGTCGGAATGGTTATTCACTCGCCAGATGTGTTTGTGGTTTCTGAATTGGCTCAACGTGGATCCTTGAAGGACATTTTGGATAATGAAGATATGCCGTTGGATGATGTGTTTAGGGCTCAAATGACAAAGGATATTTTGGCGGTGAGTTGGTGGGCAGGAGAAGGGCAACTGTGAGCTGAAGTCGGGTGGGCTTGGGCAAGTTACCGGGGCAAGGACAAACTAGATTGTCTGGCCTTGCCCAAGGTTTGCCCAAATCAAAAATTGAACTAACGTTGGAAGGCTGTACTAAATTGAAAATTGGGAAAAACAATGGGCATACCTCAGGCAATTGGCATGCCGTAGGCAAGACAATGGGCATGCTTTGAGCATGCCCTGTGCAAATCCGCAAACTTCTGATTCCAGGGTCTCGAATACCTTCACTCCTCTCCAATCGGTTGCCATGGCCGTCTCAAATCCACAAATTGCCTAATCGATGGTCGTTGGATGATTCGTCTTTCAAGTTTTGGTCTTTTGGAAATGCGTTCAGAGGAAATGCAAGGTGGAGAAGAAGATGTTCAAGAGGGAAAACATGAGTTATGGACAGCTCCAGAGCTCCTCAGATGGAGTGCCGGATTAAATGAATGTGGTCATTTATTGGTTCAAAAAGCAGATGTTTATAGTTTGGCCATTGTTTTGTATGAGCTTTTCGGGAGGTTGGGGCCATGGGGAGATGAGCCAATGGAGCCAACTGGTAGGGTGGCCTAACTTTTTCAAAAGTGTGGCCTAGATTTTCAGAAATTGTATCCATGGTAAAACGTGGCACATCGACTGGCAAGAAAGTGTTCCGTCCGGATCTGGCTGTTATCAAGGAGGCTCCTGTTATCGTTCAGCATACTGTAGCCGCTGCATGGACTGAGGACCCATTGGACCGCCCATCTTTGTTCCAAATTAAGAGAAAATTGAAGCCGCTTACAGTAGGGTTGTGAGTTACAGGACTAAAAGCTATAAGCTACAAACTACAAACTACAAACTACAAACTACACTTTCCAGAAAACGGACTATTATGGACAACATGGTATCGATTATCGAAAAATTAACGGATAAGTTGGAAAGAGACATTGCCGAGCGGAATGAAGAGTTGGAAAGAGAAAAAGAGAAGAGTGAAATGCTTCTGAAAATGATGCTTCCAGAGTGAGAGGGTTACTGTAGGAGATGGATTGCTGTAACTAAATTTTCAGAGTCGTTGCGGACAGTCTGAAATTGGGATCAAATGTTTCCGCTGAAAGTTTCGAGTGTTGTACCGTATTTTTTTCCGATTGTCCTGGATTTGTGGAGATGTCAGCAACGAGTCGCCCGTTGGATGTGAGCTTTTGTAGTTTGTAGTCTTAAGAGGCTCCGCCCACTATCATTTCTAAGCCACGCCTCTTTTAAGCTCTCCGCCCATTCAATCCACGCCTTTCAAACTACGCCCACTTTTTTCAGATTGTCCAATTCCTTAACGATTTGTATACTGTATTTGATCGTGTCATTGACCAATTTGACGTCTACAAAGTGGAAACTATTGCTGACGCCTACATGGTCGCTTCTGGATTACCTGTACCAAATGGAAACCATCATGCTGGAGAGATTGCTTCCCTCGGATTGGCTTTGTTGAAAGCTGTTGAGGTACAGTGATCCTACAGTAATCTAGGATCTTCTACAGTACCTACCGTAGTTCGAAATACTCTTGAATGGGATGTGGCACCTACAGTAAGCTTGCAATAATCTTGAGCCAGATAAAGTATGCCTACAGTAGCCTATAATCAGTTACGGTTCATACAGTAATCCTACAGTGATCTTGAGCCAGCTACAGTATTGAGAGTGTTCCTATAGTAACCTACAGTATCTACAGCAACCCTAAACTAAACTAGAATAAAATTTATTGCCTACAGTAACCTTGCAATAATACAATACCAACTACAGTATGTCTACAGTAATATTACAGTAACCTTGGACTAGCTACAGTACCTATAGTATGCCCACAGTAACCCTTCTCACATTTTAGGCCTTCAAAATCCGTCACTTGCCAAATGAGAAAGTTCGACTTCGAATTGGAATGAACTCGGGACCATGTGTAGCCGGAGTCGTTGGGTTGAAGGTAAGAAGGCGGAGCCAAAAGTGGGCGGAGCCTATTTTGAAGTTTCAGATGCCACGTTATTGCTTGTTTGGGGATACTGTAAACACGGCAAGCAGAATGGAGAGTAATGGAATTCGTGAGTTCATGGATTCCAAGCAAAGCGGCAAAATCGAGGATTGCCGGTTTTTCAAATCGGCACCTGCCGTATTTTCGCGTTGCCGCTTGCCCTTGGTTCCAAAAACCGTACCAACTTTTTTTTCAGCTCTCCGTATCAATTGCTCGGAATCGTCCAAACAAATTCTTGACCAAATCGGTGGATATGTAATGGAAGAACGTGGAATTGTTGAAATGAAAGGAAAAGGAAAACAAATGACATATTTTGTGAGAGACGAGGATTCTGAATTCAGAAGAGAGCGAATTATTCGGGAACGTGTCAAGTTTGCAAGTCTCAAAAAGGCTAAAATCCAAGAGAAAACATTCGAATTTGTTTGATTTTTTTTTCACGAAATAAAAAGTCAATCTTGTTAAGTATGAAATTTTGGAGGTTTTCAAAGGTCAGGGTACTTAATAGAAGAGCAATGCTCTTGGTCCCTCCGGCTCTGTCTGAGAAAATATTAACAGTCATTCATACAACAATTAAAGGAGGACTATAATCACATTTTTTTATTTCCATTTCTTGTTCATTTTTCCATGCTGATTCCATTGCGCATGAAGAAATCGCTCAAAAATCGCTCTGAAGCGCACAAATTGCGCTGGAAATCGCGCGTTACAGTCTGGCGGCCGTAGCCGTCTGGCCGAGAATCCGACAACACGTGGCCGTTTCCTCCGTATTTTTCGCCTTTGTTCCGTTCATTTCACATGTTTTTGTGAAGAAACAAAAAAGTTATTTTAGTTTAGCATGAAAAACGTAGAAAAAAAGCGAAAAATACGGAGGGAACGGCCACGCGTTGTCGGATACTCGGCCAGACGGCCGCGGCCGCCAGACTGTAACGCTCGATTTCCAGCGCAATTTGTGCGCTTCAGAGCGATTTTCGAGCAATTTCTTCATGCGCAATGGAATCAGCATGAAAAAATGAACAAGAAATGGAAATAAAAAAATGTGACTATAGTCCTCCTTTAACACTCAAACCTACTTTATTAACTATTAAAAAAATGAAATGGCAAATTATAAGGAGGAACTATTAAATTCATGGGAGTCACAAGGTGCACATAGTTGGTAGTTGGGCATGAAGAGTAGAAATCCAGTGAAAACTTTAGAGGAGCTCGCTGAAAAAAAAAGATGTTCAAAAAATGTGATAGAAAAGTCTGCGAGAACATGAATTTCAGAAAACTGTCCGGTCGAAAAATTTGCAGCAATTTGGCGGTATTACGAAAACACGAGAAGGTGAATGCTCTGTTTAAAGGCGCTCATGATATCTCGCCACGCTTACAGTAATTCTGCACTGAAACTTTAATTACTGTAATCATGGCCAGGTGTTGTGTACGTTTTCTTATGCGCCTTCAAACGAAACATTCTACACTTGAAGGAGGACTGAACTCGGGTTATTTTTATTCCAAATTCTGATGTAGTTTTTTATTCTGATTATTTTCTTTCACTACGACTCAACTCAAAAATCATTGTAGACGGGTGAAAACGGCGTTTGAAAGAAGCACGCAATACAGGGTGATGGCCTAGGATCAGACAAGTATGCGCCTTGCGCGCGCTTTTTTTCAAATTCCTAGGGCATCAATTTTTTTTACCAGAGAATGGTCCTATTTTTTATCGATATTCTGATATCTAAATTCAAAACCTTTTAGAGTAGAAAACTTGCTACCCATTGTATGAATTTTGCCCAAATTCCAAAAAAAAACGTTTTTCCAAAAATTGAAAGTATGCTTTTTTGGACCAAATTTTCTATTGGAACCATAAAGAAAACTTATACCATTCGATAGGAAATGTTTTCTGTCTACAAATCCAAAATATCCAAAAAACAACTCACCAACTCCAACTATCCAATTTGGACTTCTTTCCCTCATTTTCGGCTCCAATTTCATGATTCAAATAGGAACCTCCATCATCCATATAGATAATTCCCAATGGATATTTTGTAATATACCACTCATTATTCTCACAGATCATGCCAAAATATGAGAAAATGTCGATTTTAGGGCCAATTGGAGCGTTTCTTTCGAGCTCTGTGGTCATGTACTGCAAAGAAAAGGGTTACTGTAGTTAGCAAAGGGTTACTGTACCGCATATCCATCCACAGAATCTTTTGGTTGTTTGACTTCAGAATCTGCCCATTTCATGACGACGAAGGTTTCGTAGTCCTTGTAGCAGGTCAGATTACGGACGCATCCAGTTTTTTCGGTAAGGATGTAGTCATGGGCGCCTGAAAAATTGGCCTAGAATTCGACAACGGGTGGCCTAGAAAATAATAATGGGTGGCCTAGAATCCAAACATTGATGGCCTAGAATTCGATATTAGGAGGCCTAGAATCCGACAAGTTGCGGATTTAGGTGGGCTTTTTCATTTTTTTGGTTTTGTCCTTATTTTTTGCGACTGCCGTGCACCGAACAAAACAAAAAACGAAAATGTTGAAAAATCGTCCATTTGTCGGATTCTAAGCCATCAAAACTCGGCCATGCTTTCAAACGCCTCTCTAGAAGTTGGTAATTTTACAACTTTTATTTGGCCAGAAGCTGGTAAATTTACAACTTTTGTTTGGCCGGCAGTTGGTAATTTTACAACTTCATTTTGTGCAAAAATTGGTAATTTTATAACTTTTGTTCGGTCCGAAGTCGGTAATTTTACAACTTTAATTTGGCCAGAAGTTGGTGATTTCACAAATTTTATTTTGCCAGAAGTTGGCAATTTTACAAATTTCATTTGGCCAGAAGTTGGTCGGTTTACAGCTTTCATTTAGCCAGAAGTTAGTAATTTTTCAATTTGTTTTGGTTAGAAGTTGGTAATTTTACAACTCCACAATTTTTTGGACCAATTTTTTTGGATCGTAAAAAAAATCAAAATCGATCGAAAATATTTTTCCACTTACTTTCCCCTTTCTTGGTCATCAAATTCGGGCATCCGCATCCAGCTGGGGCGGCATCTACAGTAACCAGAGTGGCAAATACCAAAAAAATGACAAAATTCTTCATTTTTGGTGGTGAAAAAAGTGATGAATAGAACTTTTTATCGGCTTTTATATGGTATACCTTTGGTCTATGACACATCACCAGACACATATTGATATGCTAATCAGCGTCTGATAGACATGAATATATTGAATAGATGGATGATCACAAAAGGAGGGGACATTGTTATTGAACAATAATCTTTGGCTTGCCTCGACTACAGTCTAGAGGTGTTGGAATAGGTCGAAAGATTAGATTTGCAAAAACAAAGTGTGCAACTGGCTCCGCCCCTACCTACAGTAATCAGATTACTGTAGTAGCCTTTCAAAACCGCAGCAACAGTTGCTGCTATTTTTGGGATAAGCCATGGAGAAAATGAAATCCAAATTTATTTGTTCACATCAAGTTCGAAAAATCTCCCAGCCAATGCCTTCATTTCTTCTCCTGACATTTTCTCAACATCAATTCTCGGCTTTAGAGCAATTTTCAGCTCTTCCATAGACTTCAATTGCTTTAGAATCCAATGAAACAGATGACGTAATTGATACCAAATGGCAACATCTAAATAATCCAAAAGACGTTCAGAATCCATAATTTGCATTAGACGATATTCACATGTTCGGGTTACGGTATGCGCCTTGAAGTCAGTAGCAATGGGAAGAATTTGGAGGATTTCGGATTCTGAAAAAAATCTGATTTTGAAAAATGATATTTTTGATTGTTATACCATTAAGATTATCTCGTACTCCATGAATTATTTGAAGGAAATTTTGATAATTTTTGAATTTTTCTCCCAAAACAACTGGCATTTTTCTCTGACCAATTTGGATCATTGAGGCCAAAACTGGAGAATGATGAATTAACATCTGAAATTGACTTGTAGTTTGTAGTCTTTGTAGTCTTTGTAGTCATTACCTGATCATTTGAATATAAACTTCCCCGACGACTTTCAAACTCGAAAGTAAAGAACTTTTCAGTTTTCAGTGGATCATGGAAATTAAAATATCTTATGTTTCCTTTGATAATTTTTTCCACAAAAACCTCAAATTGGACTTCCAAATTTCCAGATGATGTCAAGTGCTTTTTATAGTATTCTTTCAAGCACAAGGTTTTGAAAACATATCCGCGCGGGAATTCAAAATGTCCCTCAAATTCTTTTCCGTTTGAAAGGATAGTCCGATAATGTCCTTCTAATTCGTATCCTTCCGGAAGAAATTCAAATTTTGGACGGATATGAAAAAATATGGACAATTTGCTACAAATCATTAGAGTGTCCATAACAGAACACCTGAAAAAATAACTTTTTTTTCTTTCACAATTTTTCTCAAATTTTCCAGAACAAACCATTTGAATCCGCCCGCTTGAAAATCCATTTTGGAAGTGGGTCTTCTTGCAGATAAATAATTTTCAATGACGTGAGTTAGCATTCCGTTGCTGTTTGATTTTTTGGGCATTTTCAAAAAATTGAGTTGGAAATAATAATGAATTTTTCGGAAAATCAGAAATCGGTAGACGAAGCTAATACGTGTCGTCGAGTTCACGCTTCAAAGTGAATCCAGTTGTTTTGAATGCGCCGGACTGAGAAATCGTCCATTAATATTCAAAAAAATGTTTCGCGCCAAAAAATTTGCAATTGCGCACTTTCTCATATTGACCGTTTTCCTATTTGTGAGTGTGAAAAAGGGAAAAAAATTTCCGAAAAATTTTACGGAAAAAATTGTGAAATTTATCTTACTTTTCCGGTTTTTTTTCCGATAAAGTTCCCGGTAAATTTCACGGAATTTTAGTAAAACAAATTGGCGTGAACTCGATTTCATAATCTCCTTCTGAATTCAAAATCCAAAAAAAAATACTTTATTTCTAACTTGATTTCCCGAAAAATGCCGAAAAAGGACAGTGGAATTGTAAAACATGTTGTCAAAAATCTTGGGGATACTGCTAGCATCTCTTCCATAAAATTTCTTCAAATGGCCGGACTTGAATGGTAAGCTACAAACTTTTAGAAAAACTGAAATTTCAGATAATTTCGAAAAATTTCTAGAAAAAAAAATTTATTTTCAGGACATCAGAATTGCGTGCTAGGATTTATAATGGCAAGATCACCATTGATTTTGACTTCCATCTAAGAAATATGCTTCTTCCGTTCAGCTACGATCTAGAAGGGCACTATAGAGCTGTCAGTTTGAACGGCGCTGAATATAAGAACAGTTTTAAATTCCCGTTTGGATTTTACGGATATTTGTGCAACGGAGATGACGTTGAAAATCATGTGACGTCTTCTGGAAAGCTGGAAGTTCAAATTGAGATTATTGTGGAAAAAATTATCAAAGGAAAAATGAGATATTTCAATTTCCATGATCCATTGAAAACTGAAAAATTCTTTATTTTCGAGTTTGAAGGTCGTCGGGGAAGCCTATATTCAAGTGATCAGGTAATGACTACAAAAACTACAAAAACTACGAACTACAAGTCAATTTCAGAAGTTAATCCATCACTCTCCAGTTTTGGCCTCCATGATCCGTGTTGGTCAGAGAAAAATGCCAATTGTTTTGGGAAAAAAATTCAAAAATTATCAAAATTTCCTTCAAATAATTCATGGAGTACGAGATAATCTCAATGGTTAATAATCGAAAATTTGATTTTTTTTTCAAAATTATATTTTTCAGAATTCCAAATTCTTGAAATTCTTCCAATTGCTCATCGATTCAAGGCGCATACAGTAACCCGGACATGTGAATATCGTCTAATGCAAATTATGGATTCTGAATGTCTTTTTGATTATTTGGATGTTGCCATTTGGTATCAATTACGTCGTTTATTTCATTGGATTTTGAATCAATTGAAATCTATGGAAGAGCTGAAAATGGCTATAAAACAGAAGATGAATATTGAGAAAATGTCAGGAGAAGAGATGAAGGCATTGGCTGGGAGAATTTATGAAATTGATAGAAAGAAATAAATAAAAATCCCCTTATAATCTCATTTATTCCAAGTATTTCTTGACGTACAGTAATCTGATTACTGTAGGTAGAAGGCGGAGCTAAACCGGGCCGCTGGAGAAATTTTTACCTTCCCGGGGTTTAGGCAAAACATGTTTTTTTCAGGTAAAAACATGTCTCTTTTTTTGAAAATTTTTTTTCGCGGTTTTTTTCTCATTTTTTGGCCTATGTTTTCCGGAAGGGAATTTTGATGAATTTTTAAGTGAAAAGACCAAGAAAAAATTCGATATTTGGCTGAAAATCGGGAAAAACATGCTGAAAAAACAAAAAATTTTGAACCCGGCCGCCCGCATTTTGACAAGTCTGCAATGAACCATTTTGACCGAAAAGCGTACAATGGTCTGCTGGTATTTTAGAGGTGCTCTTCTATTAGGGGTGCCGGTGGATTAGAATTTTCCCGTTTACATTTTCCCATTCTCATTCCATTTATTTTGCTTCACCGGATAACCCCGATGAAGCGTTTCCAAAAATTGAAGTTTGTTCTAGACACTCTCTTTCGAAAGGTCGGAACTCCAGCGTACCTTGAGTAACTGGGTTAAAACCGACGAGAACAGAAAGTGGACGTCTTTTACTCTATTCTATGTACCGACATCAATCCAGGCCCGCGATGATTCACGAGAGAGTGGGGGGAAGGAGACGCAGACGGTGAGAGGACGAAGGTGGGTGGAGACGCAGAGAAAGAAAAAAGTGTATGGGTTGGGGAAGTGGGGAAACGGGGAAACGGGGAAAGAGGGGAGAAAAAGGGGTCGGGGGTTCGAACCCTGGAGGTAAATAAAATGTTTTTACTTTTGTGAAAAGGTACCGTAATCCTTGGCAAACCTGCATATCATAGTCCAAAAAAGAGCCGGGTTTATTAAAGTGGGGAAACGGAGGAAAGGAGGGAGGAAAAGGGTTAGGGGTTCGAACCCTGGGGTGATTTTCTATTGACTTTGAAAAAAGTTTGTGAGCAAGTACCGTAACCCTTACAAAACCTGCACATCATACTCAAGTTTTTTTTTTCGGAAAAGCTCATCATTTTAAATAAATGCATCTCCATTTCTGCACAATCAGTTCAGAAAATGAAACCTATTACGCCTTTCTCGTCATTAATACCTTTTGAAAATGTGATTTTTAGTCCATTATTTTCGGGAATTTAAAAATTCAATAAATCCTGAGACCTATTTCCGCATATAAAAACCCCATCCACCTAAAATTCTTCACAATTCAATTTCGAAAATGAATTCCTTCTTTATTCTCCTCGTCTTTGTTGCTCTCATGTGCTTGTCTTTGGTTGAAGCTGGAGGTCCAGATGTTGGTGGAATCTTCTCGGGAGTCGGTGGTCTACTTGGATCCATTGGAGGATTGGCTGGATCTGCTGGTGGAAAAAAGAAATAAACTCGATTTTCAATTTTTCTAAATAAAGTATTTGAGCATTCCACTTTGTTTCTTTTTCTTTGTGGAATGCATAACAACTTTCAAATTTCCCGCCGTTTTTTTTTAAATTTTCCCACTTCCAAAATCAAAATTTGACAGTCACCTGTTTTCTATCTCTCCCTCCCTCCCCTCCTCATCCCAGTCCACCTCACGCTTATCTACACCCTCGCGACCGGTGCCTCTCGTCGCCTCATTGGCTCAGTGGCAGAGCGTCTGTCTAGTAAACAGAAGGTCGCTGGTTCGATTCCAGCATGAGGCACCGAATCTTTTGCTTTTTTTGGAGTGTTATTTTCATCATAAAAATGGCTTTGAACAAACTTGAAGAAAGTTTTATTCGATTCTAACCAAAATCAACTAGTTTCTAGGTTTGAGTGGAATGAACTCGAAGAACTTTCAGCGATTTTCTGAAAATTTGAAAATTATTGCTTCCCGTCTTTCACTTCAACCTACCGTAATACAAACTGCCTGAATGACACGGTGGATCTCACCAGGACCAGAGCATTAATAGAAGAGTGAAGGGAAGCAATGGCAAACGCGATTTGGACAAAAACTGAAAATAAAATTTACCTAAAAAAAAGGTTTTTTTAAAACTCACTCTGTCCATTTTCAAACTTTCCAACTGCCAGGATCATGAGTGCAATAGGCGGAGCCAAGCACAGAGATGACACTGAAAACTGAGCCAAAAGACTTTTTACAGCCATTTGATATCTTCGAAAACTTTTTTTGGACACTTTTAATTTCAAGCCTTTCAACATTTTCAGCATATCCATAGTGGTAAAAATAAAGATGAACCCAGAAATCAAGGATCCAGTTGTAGAAATGATAAGGATTGATATGAACCAGTTATCGATTTGATAAATGGAAAAATTGTCCAAAATCAGGAAACTTTCAAAATACTGTGGATAGTTCTCCGCCACATAATCCATTCTTTTCTCCCTACTTATTCCAGTTTTGAAGCAGGTGATAAAAGTAAAAATTGGAGTCAGGACAGAATAAAAAATTCCAAAAATATACCAATTTCTAGATAGAATCCGACGACTTGTGACCCTTCCAATTGTCTGATGTTTTAGGACAAAACACCAGACCAAAGCGGAGATTTGGGAGACCATAAGGCCGGTCCAGGCTACCTGGAATGAAAAATTCACGTTTTTTTTTCATTTTAATTTCATTTCTTTACTATGAAACTGCTCGAAAAATAAACAATTTGAACGGTTCAAAACGGCGTTTGAAAGCATGGACGAATGGAGATTGGTGGCCTAGAATCCGACACGATTTACGCGCGCTTCTTTTCCAGTTTTTTTTTGAATTTTTTCCTATTTTTCAAGCAATTGCAGAGCCCAGAAATTGGGAAAAAAACAAATACGTAAAGGAAAAGAAAAAAACGCGCGTAAATCGTCCCCTTGTCGGATCCTAGGCTACCAATATACGGCCACGCTTTCGAAGGCCGTTTATCATGTTTGCCCATTTTTCTAGGTACAATGCTCCTTTTTCTATGTACAGTACTGGCCATAAAGATTGCGCGTTTGCCAGTTTTTAGTTGAAAATGATCATTTTTGAGACTATGCTACAGGGCGTGTGATTGACACAGAGCTCCAAAGTTTTTTGAGGGTATTCTAACACTTTAGAGCTCTACTTTTGTAGTTCATGACTTTTTTGGATAATCAACTTGAATACTTTTTACGGACCGTCAAAGAAAAAAAAATCTAAAATCGTATGTTTTGCACTGAAAACCTCGTTTTTTCTGGTGTTTTTTCTTTGACGGTTCGTAAAAAGTATTCAAGTTGATTATCAAGGAAAGTAATGAACTACAAAAGTTGAGCTCTAAAGTGTTAGAATACCCTCAAAAAATTTTGGAGCCCTATGTCAATACTTCTTTTCGTGACATGCTCTTGAAAAAGGCAAAAAATCACAATTTACCACTGAAAAAATGAAAACGCGCATTCTTTATGGCCAGTACTGTACATGCCCTTTCTCCTAGGTGCATGCCTCTTTCTATAGGTGCATGCCCTTTTTTCTAAAAGAATGCCCTTTTTTCAGTCCCCCTTCAAAAATCGCTTACCATAAGATAATGACAGTATACATTGAAAATTTTGACCAGAAGTCCATTACAGCGAGCTGCGATGATTGGAAATAAGGGGATGGGTTGCATTAGGACAGTCCAATGAATATCAGTGATTGTACAGAGCATCTGAAAATAATTTTTCAGCATTTTTTTTTCAAATTAAAAAAAATACCCACCTGAAAAACCAATAAACACCATCGAAATCTGTCAACTTTTTCACTTTTATAATAAACCAAATATAAAGTTCCAATATTGATAAAAAGGGATACTGTACCAATCAAATGATAATATGTGATAAGCCATTCTGGTGTTGAAAAATCGACGGGCATTTATTTTTTTGAAAAAAATGTTATGTTTTGTGTTTGGAGGGAAGACTGACGTATTAGGCATTGATACGGAAGAAAAAACTAGAGTTTTCGAAAAATTTTGAAACGAAAAAAGATTAGAAAAACAAAATAATGAGCATGTAATGTTTGTTCAGATGTCATGGCTCAGCGGGGTTCACTTCCTGATCTTTGAGAAAATTTTCAAAATGAAAATTAACAGCAATCGCGCTCTACTGAATTCAGTACTCTGAATTTTTCTATTTTCAGAATTGTAACTTTTTTTTTTGGTGAATTTCACGATTTTCTCGCCAAAAACTTACAACTTTTTCACCCAAAAGCGAAAAAAATAAAATTTTTAAAAATGGCTTTTGACATACTTTTTCAAAAAAAAAATTGCAGCAATCGCGCTCCACTGGACTTTTTTCCTAAATTTTATGGTTTTCGCGCCGAAAACGCCTATTTTGAATTATTTTTTCAACAAAAACCGAAAAAAAATTTTTTCGAATTGAAGATTTTCAAATTTTTTCCGTGGAAAATCGGAAGTAATTTTGAAAAATTAAAAATTTCGAAAAACTTCAAAAAATCCACTTTGTTCATTAGGGCGCGTTTGCTCATCATTTCAAAGAGGTAAACAAGAACGAGACAATATGAACGTTTATTTCAAGTATAAAGTCAGACTAGAAACTAGAAACTACAAATTTTTGTAGTATTTGTAGTATACGATTATTTGGAGATTCGAGATATGATGACGCTGACGTAGAACATTGGCTTCACTTTTTTCTTTTGGCTGAAAAATGGAAATTTGAATTGTAAAAAATCAGGCAAATCAGGCCTACACTAAGCCTACAGTTAGGCCTAAAAATTAGGCTTAAACGGATGACACAGAACGTAAGTCTAGGAAAGCCTAAAAACCGTAGGATTTTTGACCTAAATCCGCCTGAAGTTAGACCTAAAACCCCTAAAAAAGGGTCTACTTACATCCACAGTATGCTCCGAAAAGAGGGCGTGGTTCCAATCAAAACCATCGAGTTTACTGTAGAATGCATGGAATACAAAAATCCAATGAATTGGACCCATATTCCAGAATCATCTTTAAACCCAATAATAACAAGAAAAACGAAACATAAAAGTGGTCCAATGCACAATAATGACGTCATCAATTGAGCCAAAAGACTGTAGACAGCAGATTTGTACTTTTGAAAACTCGACTTGGATACTGTAGTTCGGACTTTTTTCAGAATTCGAAATATATCGAAAGTTGTCAGAAAAAAGAGAAAAACTGCGAAGGAGTCTCCGAAAAATGCAATAAGAAGAGCAATTGTTGAAAATATATTGAGTTCGTAGATGGCGAAATTTGGAAGACGTGAGAATTCAGATGTGAAGTTTGGAAAATTCTGAAAAATATGGATCGTATGAGCAACCGCGCTCCACTGGACTCGGTTCATTTTTTTTGGAAAAATAATTTCGATTTTCAATATGGTTTTTTGGAGATTTCCACTGACAAAAAAATTTTTTTTTCAATTTTTTGACTTAAACCATCTGAATTTTTTGGCTGAAAATGACAATTCAATTCTTCTTTTTGACCTGGCTGAAAATCCGAACAATCTCTAAAATTTTTCATTCAAAAAATTCAATTTTTTCCAATTTTCAAAGAAAAATTACTTCAGAAAAATCGTTTTTGGTGCAAAAATCGTAAAACAAACCAAAAAAATTAAAAATGGAAAAAAATCAAGTGAGTCCAGAGAAGCGCGTTTGCTGCCAATTTCGAAAAACGAATATTTTTTAAATCTTACCTTTCTAACATAATCCATTTGCTTATCTCTTTCCATTCCAGCCATTCCCAGGGTCACAGACCATGCCATCAAAATAATTCCAAATATTCCAAGACCCAACACCATAATCTTTTTGGGTAGAGTATGACTACAAACTACACCGGCCAAAGTTTCATGCTTTTTGACAAAAAGAACAACGAGCCACATGGATTCAATGACTTGCCAAGAAGTGTGAAGGACCTGGAAGAAAATTTTTGTGAAGGGTGGCCTAGAAATCAAGATTGCGGAAAACTAGTCCTCTCAAAATACATAGTCAAGAAATCCGAAAACATGGGGCTGGTGGCCGAGAAATTATAATCTTGGGAAACTAGTCCCCGAAAGATTCATAGTTCGGAAATCCAAAAAAAAGGTGCTGGCGGCCTAGAAATCCAGATTTCGAAAAGTTAGGCCGCCAATTTTTTTTTAAACTTACAATCAAAAAATGAGTATAAATATTCAAAAATTTGGCAAGAAATCCCACACAATACCCGGCTATAATTGGAAATAAAGGAATTGGTTGCATTAAAAAATGAAAATTCATGTCAGTAAGCATACAAATGATCTGAAATTGTAGTCTTTGTAGTTTATAGTTTGTAGTCTTTTAATACCTGATAAGCCAATAGATAAAAACAGAAATTGTCCATATTTGAACTATGATAAATCAGTAAATAAATAGTCAAAATATTGAAAATAATGGAAATTGTTCCAATAAAAAAGTAGGAATCAATTAACCAAGAAGGTAGATCAAAAAACTGCGTCATATTTTTTTTGGGAAGTAAAATTGCTTCAAAATTTTTCGTCACGAAAAAAACGGCGTTTTTTCTTTGTCATTAGACAAGGAACTCTTTTTTGGGCATAAACAGGGTGTTATTTTATGCCTAGTTTGTTGTTTTTTGGTGAATACCAAGAAGTGAAAAAAGTTCAAATCTTAATTGGAAAAAATCAGAGGCTTTGTTTTGTAGTTCTTTCATTTTTAAAGTGGATAATTTTCAGAGTTTTTTCTGCATAGGAGCTTCTTTTCCTGCGTAGGTACCCTTTGTTTTCTGCGTAGGTACCCTTTCTTCACTGCGTGGGTACCCCTTTTTTCAGTGCGTAGGTGCCCTTTTTTTCGTAAGTGCCCATTTTTACTGCGTAGGGGCCCCATTTTTTCACTGCGTAAGTGCCCCTTTTTTAAGTAGGTGCTCTTTTTTTTATTAAGTAGATGCCCTTTTTTTTACTTCGGATGTGCCCCTGTTTGCGTAGATGCTCTTTTTTTTCTGCGTGGGTCCCCCCCCCTTTATTTGCGTAGGCACCCTTTTTCTATGTGGGTGCCCATTTTCATTGCAAAGATGCCCCTTTTTACTGCGTAGATGCCCTTTTTAATTCTCAGATACCCCTTCCATTTGCAAAATAGTTCATGAATTTCAATATGGTTAAAGCTTATCATTATAGTGTCATTGAAAAGAATTCCGTGACATTGACACTGTTCTGGCAGCCAAAAACAAGCTCTGCGGTGGCTTCTTCCTAAAGTTTTTTTTTCATTTCTTGGGCTACTGTAGGAGCACATACCGTAGTACAAAGTTACGGTAGGGAGGTGTTGTAAAGACAAGAACAATTGCATTGACAGAGGAACGAAGGGAGAACACTGCCAGGGTGATTTGGATGATTACTGTAATGGCGGGAATTCAAAACACTATCAGGGTTGGCGTAGGAAAATGCGCCCTAGTGAGAAATTCGGCTGTTTGAGCTGAGTATTAAACTTTTTGCATTACTCCAGGCAGCAAAATCCGTTTCTCATTAGGGCGCATTTTCCTACTCCCAACCCTGATAGGGCTGTGGGGATTTTCGATTAAAAAAACTCGAAAACTCACTTTGGGCATATTCCAACTCCAATAAAATGACAATAACAAAACAAAATAATGGAATTAGGAGCAAAGAAGAAGCGGCAAACTGAGCCAAAAGGCTCTTCACGGTAGATCGATGACGTCGAAAATTCAGAATTGAAATCTTTTTTCGAACTTTTCTCAACATTCGAAACATATCAATTGTAGAGATGGAAAAGACCAATGCACACACAATTCCACCAAAAAATGCCATTAAAATGACAAAAAGAAACCAGGAATTGAGTTGATAAATGGCGAAATTTGGAAGGGAAGAAAAGTCAGAGAGGTGTTGGGGATAGTTCTGGAATTTTCAGTTTTGATGGATTTTTTTCAATTCGGATGCTATTTTTCATTATAAATTCATTCAAGAATCACTCTCAGCGGTACAAAACGGCGTTTGAAAGCATGGCCTAGGATTAATGGCCTAGAATCCGAAAAGTGGCAGTTTACGAATTTTTGGCCATCAAATATTTTTGACTCGAAAAAGTTTGGAATTCGATCGAAACCCATAAAAATCACAGTAGTAAAAAACATTGGTCGGCACACGAGGGACTAGAAATCCTCATATGGCCTAGAAATCCAAAAACCAAAAAAGTTCTACCACTATTATATATTAATGTTGTTGAGCCGAATAAATATCGGAAATGTGGCCCAATGCAAACTATGAAGAAAGAACATGAAAAAATTTTCAAATTTGGATTTCTAGGCCACCTCGGATATTTCTAGTCCCTTCTGCTGATAAAAAACGAAATTGCTGAAATCCTTCCTAGAATTTAGTAATTCTATAACTTTCTTGTCCAGAGAGTTGGTAGTTTCACAACTTTTATTCGGCCAGAAGTTGGTAATTTTACAACTTTTATTTGGTTAGAAGTTGGTAATTTTACAACTTTTATTTGGTTAGAAGTTGGTAATTTTACAACTTTTATTTGGTTAGAAGTTGGTAATTTTACAACTTTTATTTGGGCAGAAGTTGGTAATTTTACAACTTTTATTTGGGCAGAAGTTGGTAATTCTACAACTTTTATTTGGGCAGAAGTTGATAATTCTACAACTTTTATTTGGGCAGAAGTTGGTAATTCTACAACTTTTGTTCAGCCAGAAGTTGGTAATTCTACAACTTTCATTTGGCCAGAAGTTGGTAATTTAACAAATCGACTTTTAATTTTTTTTCGCTTTTTTTTGGACCAGAAACAAGCCTACCTGTCTAACAGAAACAACATGTTCTTTTGTGATATTTGCAATAGTCTGATGCTTTTTCACGAAGCAAAATGTCAAACTTTCCAACTGGGCAACGATAGCGGAGACTATAAAAGCCTGTAGTTTGTAGTCTTTGTAGTTTTTGTAGTCTGAAACTTACTATGAGGTAGTGGGTCCAGATATCCCATAATATGGGTAGGTACCCTACAGAATATCCAGACACAATTGGGAATAACGGGAGAGGCTGCATGAGGAATGATAAATGAATATCAGTGATAGTACAGGTGATCTGAAAATGTAAGAAAATCTGTATTAGTGTTGCATGCACCACTAATACAGGATCAATTTTTGTAAAATTGGATTTTTTTTTTTCAAAACTGAAAATTCTTACCTGAAAAACTAGTAGAGCATGTCTAAAACTATCAATATTTTAACTTTTGAACAAAACCAAAAAAATAGTTCCAGAACATAAAATCAGGGATACTGTACCAATTATATGATAATAAATGATAAGCCAAGATGGAGCGGAAAAATCAATGCTCATTTTTTATTTTTAGAGCTCTAGAGAAAAAATTTTTGGAAAATTAAACACAAAAATGGCAGGTGAAAATATATAGAAAAACTAGAAAAGTTTTGGCCAGAAAATTTTTTCGAAAAATGATGTAGAAAAGAAAATTTGTGATAAACATAGTCTAGGGAATATAGCAATTATAGATCTGAACAAGGCTAAACGAAAAAATGTGAAATTTATTCAAAGAACAGAAAATATGGAAGAGCAAAACACATTCTGGTGGCCTAGAATTCTCCAAGTTCGGCCATGTGTAGTTTTTGTAGTCACTGAAATGAATTGCGGCTCATTGAGATGGCCACAGTTGCAATCACCAGGTTATTGGAGGAGTGTTTTCTGCAAGTAGGGACTACAAACTACAAAGATCACAAAGACTACAAACTACAAAGACTACAAACTACAAACTACAAAGACTACAAACTACAAAACTATTACAGAGCTGAAACAGCCCTTCACACCCCCCCCCCCCCCCTCTTGGGAATTAAAAACTTTTGAATTTCCCCCAAGCCCAATGGAGCGCAGCCAAACTAATGACTTCGTATCCCACTAACCATTGCTACTCAGCCAATTCTTATTTTCAAAAATATCGAATTCCCGCCAAGCCACCAAGTCCAGTAGAGCGCACTTTCTTACCTCATCACAAAGTTCCTAAATGGAGGTGTAGTCGCTATCAAAACCACTGCATTAACGGAACTTCGCAATGAAAATACTGCCAACATCACATTGATAACTGCCTGAGACTCCGCCCACCCACTGATAATCACCACAGAAAAACAAAAAAGTGGACACAGGAGCAAAGAAGAAGCTGCAAATTGAGCCAAAAGGCTTTTCACAGTCGATCGATGTCGTCTGAAATTCGTGGCTGAAATCTTTCGTCGGGCTCGTCGGAGCATTCGAAACATGTCAATTGTAGTAAATGTGAAGACGCAACCACAGAAAATTCCACCGAAAAATCCAAAAGAAATGACGAGGACAAACCAAAAATTGGGTTGATAAATGGAGAAATTTGGAAGAGAAGAGAAGTGAGAGACGTATTCTGGATAGTGCTGAAAAAAGCATTTGACTGTTTTTTTTTTAAATATTTTTTGAAAAATTAGTTTCATTACGAATTCCTTCAAAAATTGCTCTAAACGGACCAAAACGGCGTTTAAAAGCGTGGCCGAGTTTTGATGGCCTAGAATCCGACAAATGGAAAATTTATCTGCACTTTTTCATTAAAAAATGCTTTTTTAATATTTTAAGCGGCAAGCGGGCCATTTTGAAATCTTAAGATTGAGTAAGCTAATGCGCTCTGCTGGACTAATTTGGCGGGAATTCAAATTTTTTGAAATTTTTTGAACTTTGCCTTTCGCCCTCCATTCAACATAGAAGTTCTGGCGTGAATTTGAAAATTCAACTAGAATTCACTACGCCACAAGGGTCAGTGGGATACAAAGCCATATCTTAGAATTGTAGTTTGTAGTCTACAGTTTTTTTTAGTTCGTAGTTTGTGATTATTGTAATCCTTGTAGTATTGAATTTTGAATTAATTCAGACTTAAAACTGTTTGTAGTTTGTAGTCCCTCACCTTACTAACAAAATTCATTTGTTCCTCCCTTTTCATCCCTGCATTACAAAAAGCCATATATCCAAAAATTGGAAAAAATGGTAAAAACATGGAAATTGCATCATTCATCCTTTTTGGGACCACATGTCTCCTAGTGATATTTGCAATTGTCTGATGTTTTCTGATAAAACAATAGGCCAGAGTTTCCAATTGAGCCACTATCATTCCCACAACCATTGCTATCAGATAATGGGTCCAAATATCGAAAAATCTTGTTAGAAACCCCACACAATATCCGGCCATTATGGGAAATAATGGGATGAGTTGCATGAAAAAAGTGAAATGGATATCAGTGATAGTACACGTGATCTGAAATAAGTAAGGAAAACTGTATTAGTGGTGCATGTCCGGTGCATGCCTGGTGCATGTCCAGTGCATGTCCGGTGCGTGTCCGGTGCATGTCCGGTGCATGTCCGGTGCGTGTCCGGTGCATGTCCGGTGCATGTCCGGTGCATATCCGGTACATGTCCGGTGCATGTCCGGTGCATGTCCAGTGCATGCCTGATGCATGCCTGGTGCAAGTCCGGCGCATGCACCAGTAATACAGGACCACTTTTTGTCCAAAAACTCACTTGAAAAACCAATAAGGAATACCGAAAACTGTCGATACTTTCACTTTTGAAAATTAATAAAATTACAGTAAACACATTTAAAAATAGGGATACTGTACCAATAAAATGATAATAAATATAGAGCCAAATAGGGATTTCGAAGGAAATCATGTGTCATAAATGGGCAGAAAAGGCAGAAAAAGAAAAAATAATTTGAAAAAAAAAGTTGGCAGGTGAAATTTCGAGGGAATTAAAGTTTAGAAATGGCGATAAATGTCATAGGAAAATTTTGATCGTTGTGCTCTTTGTAGTTTGTAGTCACTCGGCTCCGACAACTTCCCACTTGAAGGTCCATTCTGGTCCATAATCATTATCAGTTTCCATTTGGTGATAAGAAATTTGAAGTTTTGATAATGGAAAACCATTCAGAGCGATTGTCAGAAGGCATCTGAAAAAAAAGCTTTTCAAAAATCATAAAAAGATGACCGTGGCCTCCTGGCCTAGGAATCCCATCGTGTAGTTCGAGAGGAAAAGATGGCCTAGGGATCACAGATGAAGTATCTAGGCCATCTTGTCCTCTCGAAGTACACGGTGGGATTCCTAGGCCAGGAGGTATTGAAACGATATAATATTTTTAACTTACAAATTTTTTTCAAATTTCCCGCCAATATCACCTCTTATCTGCCTGATTGATCTACTAATATCCTCCTTATTTTTGAATCCAAATGTCCAACAACTTCCGATTTCTTTTCCTTTTTCAATCCAATTCCATGCCAATCTACAGTATTCTCGCGGACCCAAAAAAGACTTTTCCACGTGGATTTTTTGATTTTTTAGCTCCGAAAAATTATAAAAATGATTTAATTTTAAAGTTGCCACGACCAAATTTTCCGCATTTTTCAGCACTTTTCTTCTATAGTTTCCCGCAGAAAGTTCGGAAATTTTCAGATTTTTCAGAGGAAAACTAGTCGGGGAAATGAACTTTTCAAGATTCTTTTGATGTAGCAAAATATATTCTGAAACTTTTAAATTTTGAATTTTCAAATTCAAATTTGGCGGGAATCGCAAAATGGTCCAAAAGTTTCCGAGGAAAAGGTTTTTGACAAAAATTGACTTGCGATTTCCAAATAGAATTTGGTTAAGGATCTTTTCAGCTTGGTGAATTTTCAGATTGAAAAATTCAAATTTTTGAGAAGTTTCCAGATTTTCAGAATTTTCAGAATCCATAGTTAACTGTGCCAGAGTACTGTACCCTCTTCCAATATTTGCCCGTTTATTGAAATAGGGCAAGAGCAGAGCTTCTTGCCGGTTTATTTCCTCTTCCAAGTCTTGGACTGATCCATTGCTCAGTTTAAGAATATCCATAAGATCCGGGTGGCATTTCACGTCAGTGAATCTTTGTCCATTTTTTAAGTCAGTCACAATCCTTTTCAAACCTTTCAATTTAATTGCTCGTTTTTCAAATTCCCCTTCTGACCAATTGATTCCAATAGTTGGATGCTCCATGAGCTGCACGTCTTCTTCTCGATTCAGAATTTTATTCGATGAATAATCCTTGAATCCAAATTCATCTAAATCTGTCTCCACGCCTCCTTTTCGATTTTCGGCCAAATGAACCGGATGAATTGGCACGCCTTCTGGATAGTTACGGTAGATTCCGAATGAATATTTAGTGGAATTTATGCACATTATGGTTCGATTTGGATAGGAAATTGAGTGAAATCCGAGGAAATTGATATGGAGAGGTAGAAGACGTTCGGTTTTTTGAATTGATGGGCAATGGGAAGCCAGTTGGAATCTGAGACATTCTTTGTAAAAATATAATTCTTCAAAAAATATGTACCTTTGATTTGCCTCCATGTACTGTAGAACTGCTTTTTGGCTTTCATAACCCATAGGTTTGGAATTCATCCTTGAAATTTGAATTAAAAACCCGACGCAACGATAAAAAATCAATACTTCTTTATTCGAAATGAACAATGGCAGGGACGACAAATAACGTTCGCAGTGTTATCTGTCAATCTTATTGCCCAGTATGACACATCTAACGTCCCAAAATGTCCGTCTTCTGGGAAAAACAACATCTTGACCCCAATTGATGGCCTATACACGGTGCAATTGAAGAAAAAAGATTGGTGCCTCATGCTGGAATCGAACCAGCGACCTTCTGTTTACTAGACAGACGCTCTGCCACTGAGCCAATGAGGCGGCGGGAAACAACGGTCGGCAGGGCGTAGATAAGCGTGAAGTAGGCAGAAAGGAGGAGAGGGAGAGAAAACAGGTGATTGTCAAAATTTGATTTCGGAAAGAAGAAAAAGGACGAGAAATTGTAAAAAGTTTTAATATCATCACTTCAAAATAAATATCACTAAAATCTTTCTAGTCGTCGATACGACAGCCTTGTTACCATGTCTTTTGTGGAAATTGAACATTTTCGGGGAATCTTTATGATTTGGTTCTGCTTTTTTTGGACTCTTTTTTGCAGTCCTTGGAAGAATTACAGTACCTTGTCACAAATTAAAAAAAAATTCTACCTCCCCTGGGCTCGAACCCCCGACCCTTTTCCTCGGCCTTTCTCCCATTTTCCGCACTTTACCAACCCTCACACTTTTCTCTTTCTCTGCGTCTCCACCCTCCCTCGCCCTGTAACTGTCTGCGTCTCCTTTCCCCCACTCTCTCGTGAATCATCGCGGGCCTGGATTGATGTCGGTACATAGAATAGAGTAAAAGACGTCCACTTTCTATTCTCGTTGGTTTTAACCCAGTTACTCAAGGTACGCTGGAGTTCCGACCTTTCGAAAGAGAGTGTCTAGAACAAACTTCAATTTTTGGAAACGCTTCATCGGGGTTATCCGGTGGAGCAAAAGATATGGAATGTGAATGGAAAAGAAATTTTACCGTGAACTTAGAATACATCGGCCCCCTTATTAGAAGAGCACTAAAAAGGTATGTCAGATGAGGGAAAATATAATAAGGTTTTATTTCATTCTATCAAGTTCATAAATTCTCCCAGCCAATGCTTTCATCTCTTCTCCTGACATTTTCTCGATATTCATCTTCTGTTTTACAGCAATTTTCAGCTCTTCCATAGATTTCAATTGCTTCAGAATCCAATGAAATAAACGACGTAATTGATACCAGATGGCAACATCCAAATAATCCAAAAGACATTCATAATCCATAATTTGCATTAGACGATATTCACATGTCCGGGTTACTGTATGCGCCTTGAAACGATGAGCAATTGGAAGAATTTGAAGAATTTTGGATTCTGAAAAAACTAATTTAAAAAAATCAAATTTTTAGTTGTTATACCATTAAGATTATCTCGAACTCCATAAATTAATTGAAGGAAATTTTGATAATTTTTGAATTTATTTCCCAAAATAACTGGCATTTTTCTCTGACCAACTCGAATCATGGAGGCCAAAATTGGAGAATGATGGATTAACATCTGAAATTGACTTGTAGTTTTTGTAGTCTTTGTAGTCTTTGTAGTCCTTGCCTGATCATTAGAATATAAGCTTCCCCGACGACCTTCAAACTCAAAAATAAAGAATTTTTCAGTTTTCAATGGATCATGGAAATTGAAATATCTCATTTTTCCTTTGATAATTTTTTCCACAATAATCTCGACTTGAACTTCGACGTTTCCAGATGACGTCACATGTTTTTCGATGTCTTCCCTCATGCACAAAGATGCATAAAAAGATCTGGGCGGGTATTCAAAACATTCCTTATATTCAGAGCCGTTCAAACGGACAGCCCTATAACGTCCTTGTAGTTTGTAGCCTCTTGGAAGAAATGGGTCTCTTATCTGAGGATTAAAAGTAATGGTGATCTTGCCATAATAAGTTGTAGCTAGCAAACTTGAAGTCCTGAAAATAGAGTTTTTTTCCACAACTTATTTCAAAAATGCCTACCATTCGAACCCGCCCGCTTGAAAGTTTTTCCTGGAAAAGGTGATTTCATCCGTCACATTTCTGATAACGTGTTTTAGCATTCCACTGCGCTTTTTGTGCATTTTTCGGAAAATCCAATCAGAAATGAAGTATTCTTTTTTGAAATTGAAAGTCAGAAGGAGATTATGAAATCAAGTTCACGCCAGTGTGCTTTACCGGTAAAATTCCGTGAAATTTACCAGAAATTTTATCGGAAAAATTCCTAAAAAATACTGAGACCACAATAGGACTGAAATAAGGGCGAAAATAAGACCAAAATAGGGTCAAAATAAGGCAAAATTAGGACCAAATTTGAAAATTGAATCAAAATAGAATGAATCCTTATTTTCATCAAGTTCATAAATTCTCCCAGCCAATGCCTTCATCTCTTCTCCTGACATTTTCTCGATATTCATCTTCTGTTTTACAGCAATTTTCAGCTCTTCCATAGACTTCAATTGCTTCAGAATCTAATGAAATAAACGACGTAATTGATACCAAATGGCAACATCCAAATAATCAAAAAGACGTTTAGAATCCATAATTTGTATCCGGGTTACTATAAATTCCTGAATTCACAAAAATTCGGAATTTTTTCTCAGATATGTCCCCAAAGTGTCTCTCCAAATGCTCAAAGATCAAAACAGAACATGACAACAAAACATAATTATAGCTGTCATGTCAAATATTATGCTCTGAAAGACAGAAAAAAAGGAAATTGATATCAGTGGCGGCGCACTCAAATCAAATTATCAAATAAGATCAAAAAATAATTGTTTTTTGTCACCTGTTCCCCGGAAATCTGAAACCTTTTTCTTATAAAATATCAATATTTTTTTTCAATTAGTGTCTGATTTTTTTTTAATTTTAAGAAAAAAAGTCATGAAAATAAATTTTGAGCCTTCTAATTGGGTTATTATCTCTTTATATTCTATTGGAGTCATTTCCATAGTCCTATGTTGTATTACAGTAACCTTGATTATTACTGAAAAAAATAAAGATGGAATATATGGATTTTATAATTCAATTTTTCAGGTAACCTTTTAGATTTTTTTTTCAATTTTGAAATTTGTACTCCTCGTGAATTTCTCGTGGAGTACAAAATCCAAAAGTAAAGTTTTTTTCCAGATTTCCAGTGCAAACTCCATTATACAATATACCATATTATCCCAACCTATGCCCTTACTCCCTATTTTGGGTGGTACTGTAATGGATTTTTAGTTAAATATTTTGGGATTTGGTCGCATTGTTTGATAGTAAGTGAGGGTTGCTTTTTTAGGTGAATAAATTTTTTTAAAAATTTACCGGTAAATTTGAAATCGCCTTATTTGGAGCCAATTTTCGAAGAAATTTAGTTACGGTGGTACCGAATTACGGTAGTGCACAGTAATATTAACGTTAGATTTTCCGAAAAACTGTAAATATATTGGTAAATTTATAAGTAAATTTATCGATAATAGTTGTTCGAACAAATTTTAATTGGTAACTTTTCGTAAATTCATCAGTAAATTTATCAAGAAAATTCGTTAAATCAAGTTTTTTTTTGTTAAAATTTCTGATAAATTTTAAGTTAATTTACCGGTAATTTTTTCGAAAAACTGTAAATATACCGATTTATTAAATAAATTTTTAATGAGTAACTTTTCGATAATTTTCCGGTAAACTTGTCTAAAACTCACAGAAAAACTTGATTCATCAATAATTGTTTGACAATCGGTCAAATTATGGATAAAAATTAGCCAAGTCGTTAAAGTTTCGACAATTTATTGGTATATTATTATTATATGTTTTCTCGCTGAAAATCTGATAAATTACCGGTAAATTTTCGGTAAAAGCTGTTCATATTAACTTTTTTTCGGTAATTTACGATGACTAACCGGTAAATTTATCAATGAAGGTTTGGTAAAATACGTTTTTTTTTCGGTAAATTTTCGGAAATTCACCGGTAAAACTTTTCGAAAATTTATCGAAACATTCAATTATCTTTTTTTTTCAAAAAACCATTCCAATGAAATTCCGAATTTCCAGGGCCTCCAACTCTCTTCCATCATTATAACAGTAGAATGTCTCGTTTTTTGTTTTGCAATAAAACATCAACATATCGGAAGAGTTATTAGTTATAATGTGGTATCAATGAATTATTATTATATTGGAGTCATTTTATTTATTGGCTCACCAATAGCTGCTTTTTTGGTTTTTGTGCAATCTGGAATCAGAAAAGAGGACCAAATAAGTTTCATTAGCCAAAATTATCCAGAACACATTGAAAATTTCAAAAAACTTTCAAATTTCGCGGTTTATCAATTCAATATCTGGGCATTGCTCCTTGCTTTTGGAGCATGTTGTGGAGCTATTGTCTGTGGTTTGGCATTCACTCTTATCACTATTGATATCTTTAAAATGTTGAAATCAATGCAGAAAAAAGTTTCTGCCGCAAGTTTTAGAAAGTATCAAACTGCGGTAAAAAGTCTTTTGGTACAATTTGCCACGTCTGAAAAAATTCTGAAATTTTTGATGAATTTGAAAACTTTTCAACTGGAAAAGCAAAGAGTTTGATGTGATTTCTAGTCCAAAAACTTTAAAAGTTATAGCTTTTTTGCGAAATAATTGAATTTAAGAAAGATGGCCTAGAGTCCAACTTTTGGAAATCTAGTTTCCGTGAAAGTGGAAGTGAATGTCCCCGTCTTCTTGGTGAAACTTCAAACAATTTCAGTTCCAAAGTTCGCAACTAGATCTAAAAAGTCTCTGGTGGCCTAGAAATAGAAAGTTCGGAAAGCTAGCCCGCTGAAAAAAATTACCTCTTTTATTTTTGGATAATCTAAGATTGGGAACGCCTTTGAAAACGAATTTTCCTGCGATGGCCTAGAAATCACTTTTTGAAAAACCTAGTCCCCAGCCTTTTCCGTTCGTTGTAGTTTGTAGTCTTTGTGACCTTCAATAAAGACTGGGGGCCTAGAAAAACGGAATATCAAAATCTAGTCCTCCAAAACATTATTGTTCTTCTAGTTTTTGTAGTTTGTAGTCTTTATAGTCTGAAAATTTCAGTTTTCGTGGAAGTCACCCTTATCACTGGCGCTCTTCATTCTATGGTCAACGCCACCGTCCTTATTATGACAACATCCCATTTTCGAGAAGCTGTTTTTGGGTGGGTACAAAAACTATAAAAACTACAAACTACAAATTTCCAGAAAATCCAAGACAATATTACGAGTGGTTCCATTGAAATCGGTAGGAATTGAGAAAAATATTTAATGAAATAAAGAAAATTTCAAAAAAAAAATTTCAGCTTCAAATAGATTCAAGTGCAAAAACTACTGTAACGATGCGAAGAAACTTTTGAATCTTGACATTGATCCTTGTGATGAAAATGAAAACATTCGTCTTGAATAACTTGGTTGATTCGATTTTCTGAAATTGTTTTCGCAAATTTCGGAAATTTCATATTGTCGTTGTTATAATCGAGTTCAGCTCCCCGAGGCGGTTTAGAAAAGTATAATCATGCCCTAGTTACGTTCACTGCAGGTCTCGCCACGAAGGGTTACTGTAGGAAACTTTCGCGGCGAGACCCAAATTTTTGACAATGAGCTAACCAGGCCGTGTTTATACTTTTCTGAATCGGATTGTCAAGCTGATTTCGAAAATCTGATTTTCAAAAAAAAACATACCTCAACACAAAATTCCTATACGGTGGCGTTGTAAAAACCAGAACCAACGCATTGACTTGTGAATAGAATGGCATAATAGCCACCAGAATTCGAGCGGAACCACGAGACCCATCCATTTGACTTGCGGCCAAAACTAGGAACAAAAAGAGGGGAACAGATAATAAAAATGAGCAAAAGAATTGAGCAAGGAGACTGGTGACAGCGATTTGATAGCGACGAAATGAGACAATGGAAACTTTTCGCTGAATTCCTGTTAAACAAATTGAGATTTTTTGAAAAAAAAAGCCTTCAAATTAAAACTCAAAACTGATCTCAATCTTCATAATGAGCTGGAAAAATTTTGCTCGAAAACCTCTCTAAGCCGTGGGATAAGGATATGAAAAACAATATCCCTTCGATGACCGTGGCCGCCTGGCCTAGGAATCCCATCGTGTAGTTCGAGAAGACAAGATGGTCTAGGAATCACAGGCGAAATTAGTAGGCCATGTTGTCCTCTCGAACAAGACCATGGGATTCCTAGGCCAGGAGGCCTCCGTCATTGAAGGGATATTGCTTCTTTTCTAGGATTTTAACGATAATTTTTTTCTTCTTTCAACCATACCTTTCAACATTTTCAGCATATCAATTGTGATAACAATGAACAAAAATCCACCAAAAATCCCGCCAATTATAGTCAAAAGTAATACCAGAATAAGTCGAAAATTGATGGAATAAACCACGAAATTTTTCATTGTTGAAAAGCCAGAAGTGTATTCCGGAAGGTTCTGTAGTTTGTAGTTTTTGTAGTCTTTGTAGTTTTTGTAGTCTCTTACCTCTCTAATATAATCCATTTGATCTTCTCTTCTCATGGCTGATTGACTCAATAAAATTCCAATAGAAATAGGGGAAAAAATAGCAAAAAGTGTGCCAAAAACATAGGAAATATCAGGAATAACATGTCTAGATGTCAATTTTGCAATTGTTTGATGTTTTTTGATAAAACAAAATACCAAACATTCGATTTGAGCAACAAAAGAGGTCGTTAGGAATGACTGAAATCTCTTTTCTACAGTAACCCATGCTACAGTAACCAAGGGTACAGTAACCCAGACTCACCACCAGGTAATGACTCCAAATATCAAAATAAGTCGCCAAAAATCCACTACAGTAACCCGCTAGCAATGGAGATAGTGGAAGAGGTTGCATAGAAAAACTGAAGTGTAGATCGGTTTGAGTACAAAGGATCTAAAAAATGTGATTTTCTTGATAATTGGTGGCCTGGAAAATGCAATGGGTGGCCTAGAACCTGACAATCTTATTATTCTAATATAGAATTCCGTCTGTCTGTCAGTATGTCTGTGTTTCCGGGGTCCTCGAGCCTTTCCTAGAAGTCCGATTTTTATGGGGAAAATACAGGTCGATGCAGAATTTTACCGCGATGATGCCCGTCTTTTCCGCTATCTAATTGGAGCTCTGGAAAGCTCTGTGCTATCTATGCACTTGCCTAAGCCCCGCCCCCGTCAACGGTCGGCAGCTAGATTTACTAATTTGAGAGAGTCTGCTGCCGCCGCCGCTTCAAAGCACCGTTGTTGGCGTAGTGTAGTGGTGTAAAAAAATTTTCGGTGAATTCAGCATCCGAGTTCGATTCCTCTGCGGGCCAAATATTTTTGGTTGTTCATTTTTCATAGGAATTGACCGAAACTTATGGGGAATCCGGGCGGTTGAGGCGCGAAGCGGCGCCGGAAACCGTCTGGTGTTTGGCCTAGAATACGATATTGGGTGGCCTAGAATCTTATAATTGGTGGCCTTGAATCTGATAATTGGTGGCCTAGAATCTGACAACGTGTGGTCTAGGTACGAACAATGAGTGGCCTAGAATCTGGTGGCCTAGAATCCGACAGGAGATGGCCTAGAATCTGATAATTGGCAGCCTAGAATCTGCTAATTGGTGGTTTAAAATCTTACAATTTGTGGCCTAGAATCTGAAAATTTATGGCCTAGAATCTGCAAATGGTGGCCTAGAATCTGACAACAGGTGGCCTAGAATCTGATAAATGGTGGCTTGGAAACAGGCAATTCGTGGTCTGGAATCTTACAATGGGCGGTCTCGAATCCGACGATTGGTGGCCTAGAATCTGATAATTGTTGGCCTAGAATTCTACCATAAGTGGCCTAGAATCTGGCTATGGGTGGTCTAGAATCCGGAAAAGGGTGACCTAGAATCTGACAATAGGGGGCATAGAATGCGACGATTGGCGGCCTAGAATCTGATAGCTGGCGGCCTAGAATTCCCTTTTCGAGAAACTTATCTTTACCTGAAAAATCAGCAAAAAGTATCGAAAATTATCGATTTTTTCACTTTTCCAAATAATCAAATAAATAGTTCCAATATTCAAAATAAACGATAAACTTCCCATAATTTCCAGATAATAAATTAACCATAAGGGGGTCTCAAAATCCACTGGGGTCATTTTTTCAAACACGAAAAAAAGTAGTGATGTATCAAAAAGAACAGGTGAATAATACTGCAAAAAGCGTGAAAAATGGAAGAAGAATTTCACATTTCGATGAGTTCCGAAATAGAAGCGTACATAGTTTGTATCAAGTTCCGCATGGGGTATTTTTTCAACTTTTGGTTTCTTTTTTTCTTGTGATAGATCTCAGGGATTCGTGAAAAAAACGTGTTGAGGGAAAAAAAGGTTTCCATTTTGGGAAAGATCAAAGTTTGAAAGACCACTGAGCCTTCATTTTTGCCTTGACCATGTCTTGTCCATGCCTTGCTCATGCCTTGTCCTTGTCCTTGCCCATGTCTTGTCAACGTCTTGCCCATGTCTTGCCCATGTCTACTCCGCATTATAAAGACTTTATTTTGTGAGTAAAAATTCAAAAGTTTTTTAGATTTATTCAAATAAATTTTTCAGAAAAACAACGAAAAAATGGTGCACGGGCAAATTTGTAAGTGGACATTTCTAGACAAAAAAAACATAAAACCTTTTCAGCTCCGTTATCAAAATCAGAACACTTCTGGTGTCTTCAGAATCGGGAGTCGGATGATGGCTTGAAACTTTGATTCGGAACTTGAAATTAATTTTTTTTTTTGGAAAATATCATTGATTGATAAATTATTTTACGAAGTCTGAGAACATTTTTTGAGCCGGAAACGAAGTGGGCAAGGTTTTTACCTTGCCTGTTTTCAAGCCCTCAAAAAAAAGCTTATAAACCTCGCTAAACGTACTTAGAAAACATGAATCACTTTTTTGAATCAGAAAATGATTCACAGAGAAAAACTCTTTTTTTTTGCTAATCTTATCATAAACGTTTTTCACCTGTCTGCTTTTTGACAAATGAGAAAAAAAATCGGAAATCAGTCTGCATGCTATTATGCCGATTTCTCTGGAAACTTCTACCAATTTATTGATTTATTTTTATACAGTTGGTGCATTTTCATTTATTTTCAGCTTTTTTACAATATTATTAATTATTTTCAAATCTTATAAAGATCAAAGATTCAATATTCATATATTATTGTACCAAGTGAGCAAAAGTGGGCGTGGCCGAATAATTTTTGAATTTTCAGTTATCAAGTACTAACACATGTCTACAGTATACTGTGTTCTCTCAACCGATTTCGTTTTTTCCAATTTTAGGAGAATATTGTGAAGGATTTTTAGCCAAATATTTTGGGATTTGGTGTCATTATCTGGTTGTGAGTAGAGGTTAGCACCTACAAACAATAGAACAATTTTTCAGGGCTTTCTAATTGCATCAATCATTTTTCAAGTACTTAGCCTTGCCATATGCTTTTTTATCAAACATCAGGGTATTGCTCGAGTGATAATACACCATCCCCTATCAGATAATTATTATTATTTTTCCCTATTTTGTTATATCTTTCTCCCTTCTCTTGCCTTCCTAATATTCTACCAAGCTGGAATGAAAAAAGAGGATCAACTGGCTTTTATCAATTTACAGTATCCGGAATACGGTCGTCAATTTTCAAAACTATCCAATTTTGCCGTTTATAAACTCAATTTTTGGTATCTACTCATGGTAATTGAGTGGTTTATCGTTCTTGGTTTCTGTGGTTTCGTATTCATTTTTATCACTTTTGATATGATAAAAATGATGAAAAAATTACAAAGAAAGGTGTCGGCAACTAGTTATAATAGGTATCAGGCGGCTGTGCAAAGCCTTTTGGCTCAACTTGGTGCATCGATTATGCTATTGGTTCCGTTGGTAGTTTTTGTTTTCCTGGCGTTGAGTGGCTTTGAAAATTCACAAGGTGAGCTTTTCGTTTTTGCCTTGCCCATCTCTTGTCCATGTCGTGTCTATGTCGTGTCCATGTCTAGCACATGTCTTGTTCATGTCTTGCCACATCTTGTCCATTTACAGATCTTGCTCAAATCCCTCTTTCCATCTGTTCCCTTCACCCGATCGTCAATGCAATTATACTTATCATAACTACACCGCAATATCGAGAATTTATACTTGGGTGAGAATAACAATGAAGTTGATTATTTGAAATTTAGTTTTTATTTCCAGTAAAGCTACAACAAAATGTGAACCTGCAAAACTTTCGGTAAGATTGATTTTCGAAATGATTTTCGAAACCTTTTGTTTTTTTTAGATCCGTTCACCAATGCAGAATAGTCTGGGAAACGTAAGAGTTGGGAGTTGGATGATGAACTGAACCGATTTCCAGCTCATTGGGAAATATCTACTCTTTTTTTCTGTTTTTTCTTGTATCAAAACTGTTAAAATAAATGTATGGCCGGTACAGAATTTCCCTGCGATGATGCCGATTTCTTTTATCCTTTGATTTGAGCACTGGGAAGCTCTGTGCTATCTAAGCTTCGCCCGTTCTTTGTCGGCTGCTAGATTTACTCATTTTAGAGAGTTTGCGGCCGGTTCAATTACACACCGTTCGCCGCGTAGTGTATTGGTGTAAAAAATTGTGGCTCTGTTCCAGAATAGGGGTTCCTTGATTTTCACCATTAAACATTGAGTTTTTAATTTTGAATTTTTTCAGAAGCATAATGATAGCTCTTTCTTTAGTGTTGGGTAGAGTTTCATAGGGACTGGTATCCGATCAAGAATATCAGTGTTTATGTTGTTTTGTGGGGTTAGGATGGCGAACTTTTTGAGTTGGTAAACATCTCCTGATAAGTGACGAAAAACTTCTCCAAACATTCTTCAAAACACACCGAAAATGACAAAAAGCTACTACAAAACATAAGGGGACGATAGAAATTAATGAAAACTTCTAAAAGTCTGGTTGTGAAACTCTTGTTTTGGTTTCCAGAAAATTACAAAACTTCTCTATTTTGATGGAACCCTTGTCGCATGCATGGGACCCCTGGAGAAATCATGGGACCCCTGAGGTTTCCATGGGGCCCTTGGTAATTTTTTGGGACCCCCAGAAACCGTCTGGAAAAAAAGAGCACAATCAATTCAGAAAAACAGACATGAATTTTTGATTTTCTTAGTTGACTAATCAAGAGACACTCCATTTGTCAATGATTTCCACCTGGCTCCATTATTTTTCTTTCAAAACCCGATTTTTTCTCTCGCTCTTTTTTTGACTCTTATTTTTTGATTGACTATTTCTTTTGAAACTTTGCCCGAATTATTGTTATATTTCTATTAATTGCTGCTCAGTCAATTCCAATTTCAAACTTTCTAAAAAAAATTTTCACTCAAAACGTGATTAAACCCGAAAAATTGTCCTTCCGCTCATGAACATTTTTCACCTGTCTGTCTTGTTTTTTTTTCCTCCGACAAATTGAAAAACTTAGGGCATTGATCTCCATACTTGACTAATTTCCCCATGACGATTTCTTTTGAGACTTCTCCAAAATTATTGATTTATTTATATACAGTTGGATCCCTTTCATTTGTTTTTAGCCTTTTTACAATATTATCAATAATTTTCAAGTCCTATAAAGACCAAAGGTTCAATATTCACATTTTATTGTACCAAGTAAGTGGGCGTGACCTAGATGGGCGGAGCTTACCATATCATGATTTTCAGTTATCGTGTGCTTTCTGACATTGAGTGGGTTGGAAAATGCACAAGGTGAGATTCTTTTTTGCCCTTCTGTCTTGTCCATGTCTTTTTCATGTCCTGTCCATGTCTTGTCCATGTCTTGTCCATGTCTTGTCCATGTCTTTTCCATGTCTTGCCCATGTCTTGCCCATGTTTTGTCCATGTCTTGTCCATGTCTTGTCCGTGTCTTGCCCATATCTTGCCCATTTCTTGCCCGTTTTCTATGTTTTGCCTTTTTGTTTTTGCCTTGTCCATGTCTTGTCCGTGTCTTGTCCATGTCTTGTCCATGTCTTGTCCATGTCTTGTCCATGTCTTGTCCATGTCTTGTCCATGTCTTTTCCATGTCTTGCCCATGTCTTGCCCATGTCTTGTCCATGTCTTGTCCATGTCTTGTCTGTGTCTTGCCCATATCTTGCCCATTTTCCACGTGTTGCTTATGTCTTGCCCATGTCTTGTCCATGTCTTGCGAATGCGTTCCTCATATCTTGCCCATTTGCAGATCTTGCACAAATTCCTCTTTCCATTTGTGCCCTTCACTCTATCGTCAATGCAATCGTACTAATAATGACGACACCACATTATAGGGAATTCGTTTTTGGGTAAGTATTTGTAATAAAAAAATTAAAGTATTCATAAATTTCCAGCGAGAGAACTGGAAAATGCCAACTTGGAAGAATTATGGTAAGTATCATTTTTTCAAAAAAAATTTTTTGAAAAAATAAACTTAATAACTTTTTCAGCTTCGGTCCCAAACAAGACTGTAGAATAGCATTGGAAATGTCAGAATTGGAAGTTTGGTGGTTTCATAAATTGGATTTTATATGCTTTTTTTATTCAATTGATTTTACTTTTTTTTTTCGTTTGCCTTGTAGTCTTTGCAGTCAATAAATTTGAATTATTTATTAAAATTTCAAACAAAAAAAATGCATGACATGGGTAAGACGTGGGAAATAGACAAGGCATGGGCAAGGGCAAAGCATGTGAAATGTTTCTGCCGGTTCAAGCTTTCATCCAACTCCCAATCCCAACATTTCCGGGATTATTTTGCGAACGGAGCTGAAAAATGTAATAAAAATATTTTCTTTCAAAAAAAAACTCACTCTAACCGTTCCGATTTCACATTTCCCTGTAGTTCTACTGGAAAAAAATCATTATTTTTGTATAATACATTGTAATTTTCACCCAAATACAAACTCTCGGTATTGTGGTGCAGTTAAGATGAGTACGATTGCATTGACAATAGAGTGAAGGGCACAAATGGAGAGAGGGATTTGGGCAAGAACTGTAAATGGGTAGGACATGGGCAAGACATGAGCGAGACATGGACAAGACACCCACAAGACATCCACAAGACTTGGACAAGACATGGTCAAGACATGAACAAGAAATGGACAAGACATGGACAAGACATGGACAAGACATAGACAAGACATGAACAGGACATGGACAAGACATGGACAAGACATGGACAAGACATAGACAAGACATGAACAGGACATGGACAAGACATGGACAAGACATAGACAAGACATAGACAAGACATGAACAGGACATGGACAAGACATGGACAAGACATGGACAAGACATAGACAAGACATGAACAGGACATGGACAAGACATAGACAAGACATGGACAAGACATAGACAAGACATGAACAGGACATGGACAAGACATGGACAAGACATGGACAAGACATGAGCAGAACAAAAACAAAGCTCACCTTGTGCATTTTCCAAACCACACAACGCCGCAAATACAAAAGCCAGCAATAGTATCAGTAGCATAATCGATGCACCAAATTGAGCCAAAAGGCTTTGCACTGCTGCCTGATACCTCTTAAAACTCGCCGTCGAAACCTTCTTTTGTAGCTTTTTCAGCATTTTTATCATATCAAAAGTGATAAAAATGAATAAGAAACCACAGAAAATAGCAATGAGCACTGCCTGCAATAGCACAATACTATACCAAAATGTGAGTTGATAAACAGCAAAATTGGATAATTTCGAAAGTTGGCGACTGTACTCAGAATACTGTAGTTTGATAAAAATCAGTTGGTCTTCTTGGTGCACGCCACCCAAGATGATTACAACAGAAATAGGGAGAATGGCGTAGAAAACTAGAGAAGTATAATAGAAATTTTCTGGCATGGCGTGATAATTTATCACACAATTTATCACAATGGCTTGATGTTTGATAAAAAAGCATATAGCAAGGCTAAGAATTTGAATAATTATTGAAGCATGTAGAAAGGCCTGAAAAAGTGATAAGCCTTTTGTCAATAAATTTGGGCTCTTTATGGTTTAACGGGTCCCAGAAGAATTAACGGGTCCAAGAATAAATAACGGGTCCATGGTCATATTTAACTGCGATTGACTTCGTATTAAACATAGATTGATTTTTTCATAGTAAATAAACCTCATATCATCTCTACTGAACAGGAACTCCAATGTCAACCTTTCTTAGCTCAAGTTCGCTCACGCCGCCCTCTAGTAGTATAATAGGTGTTCAGAAGCCTAAGCCTGAAAAAAAGTCTGATAATGTTTTCCTGAGGAATCGTAACTTTACTCCAAGCTTAGGCTTCTGAAAACTAACTACTAAAAACTGACTAAAAACTAACTAGCCCGGAGGGCGGCGTGAGCGAATTTGAGCTGAGAAAGACTGATACTGGATAATGGGGGCTGACATTGTATGTCTGTCCTAGCCAATCTATGGTGAAATCTAATGTTTGCACTTCATATCTACGGTTCAAAGACTGCTTTGTAAAGTTCTATTCCATGAAATAGTTGGATTCTGGAACCTGTTAATATTCTTGGGACCCGTTAATTCTCCTGTGACCCGTTAATTATTCTGGGACCTGTTAAACCATAAAGAGCCTAACTTTGTACTTACTATCAAATAATGCGACCAAATTCCAAAATATTTGGCTAAAAATCCTTCACAATAGCCTCCCAGAATTGGAAATAATGGCATTGGTTGCGAAAATACAGTATACTGTAGGCAAGTATTGGCACTTGATAACTGAAATTTGAAAAATTATCAGGCCACGCCCACTTTTGCTTACCTGGAATAATAGAATATGAATATTGAATCTTTGATCTTTATAAGACTTGAAAATGATTAATAATATTGAAAAAAGGCTAAAAACAACGGAAAATGCTCCAACTGTATATAAATAAATCAATAATTTTGGAGAAGTCTCAAAAGAAATCGTCATTTGGAAATTAGTCAGTATGGAGATCAATGCCCGAAGTTTTCCAATTTGTCGGAGAAAAAAACAAGACAGACAGGTGAAAAATGTTCATGAGCGGAAGGACAACTTTTTGGGTTTAATCACGTTTTGATTGAAAAAAGTTGGACTGAATTTGCGTAAATTAATCATCGTTCCTGCCTATCATGCTTATCACGGTTTTCATATGTATATCGCTTCAAAACTTTTCTAAACCGTAGAAAAATCGTACCCATATGCTTTCAATGACCGTGGCCTCCTGGCCTAGGAATCACACCGTGCAGTACAAGAGGACAATATGACTCTGAGATTTCACCTGTGATTGCTAGGCCATATTCTTCTCTCGAAACTTATAGTAGGATTCCTAGGACAGGAGGCGATTTTCGAGCAGAATCGCTATGAGAACTTCATTTTATTCATCATCATTAAACTATTCTTCCACAAAAGTGACATCAACCTTCAAATTAAAAAAAACTGAATGTAATCACATTCTTGGCTCAATTCATCATCCAACTTCCGATCCGAACATTCCCAAAACTGTTATGTGCTCTCGGCTGAGACCGAAGCTGCAATGAACTTTTGTTCGTTTTTTTTTCTGTAAACGCAGACTTACCACAACCTTGCCCATACACCATTTCTTTACCCTTTTACTGAAAATAATAGTTTTTCCTTTACTTCAAAAAACTTGAAATGATACTCACCCAAAAACAAACTCCTTATAATGCGGGGTGGTCATTACCATTACAATTGCGTTAACGATAGAGTGAAGGGCACAGATGGCAAGAGGAATTTGGGCAAGATCTGCAAATGAGCAAGAAGTGAGCAAGACACGGGCAGGACATGGACAAGACATGGACAAGACATGCGCAAAACATAGACAAGACATGGGTTGGACATGGACAAGACATGGTCAAGACATGGACAAGACATGCGCAAGACATAGACAAGACATGGGCTGGACATGGACAAGACATGTACAAGACATGGACAAGACAAAAAGGGCAAAAGCGAATCTTACCTTGGGAATTTTCAAATCCACTCAAAGCCAGAAACACGAAGACTATTAATGGTATCAATAACATGACAGAAGCTCCAAATTGAGCCAAAAGACTTGTCACAGCTGCCTGATACCTTTTATAACTTGTTGCCGAAACCTTATTTTGTAGTTTTTTCAACATTTTAGTCATATCGAAAGTGATAAATAAGTATATGGTACCGCAGAATCCAGCACCAAGAAGGGTTTCTATCACAAGGAATATGGACCAAGTATTGAGCTTATAAACTGCGAAATTTGGCAAGTGGGAGAATTGGGTACTGTACTCCGGGTACTGTAGAATGATATAAGCCAGTTGATCCTGCCTTTTCATCCCAGATTCCAAGGATAATATGAAAGCCAATGAAGGAAGAAAAATGTAAAAAGCAAGGAATGTGTAATAGAAATTATCTGATATGACATGATGTATTATCACTCGGGCAATCCCTTGATGTTTGATAAAAAAACAAATAGCAAGACTAAGTACTTGGAAAATAATTGATGCGATCAGAAAACCCTGAAATATGATGTGGTTGAATCCCAAAATGTTCAGCCGAGAGGCTTTCACAACTTTCATATTTAATAATTTACCGGTAATTTTATTGTTGAAAATAACGGTAAATTTACCGGTGAATCATCAAAAATATACCGATGAGAAAAAAAAATCTCAGAAAAAATACCGATAAATTGTCGAGAATATACTGATGTAAGATAAATTTACAGAAAATTTATCGGTAAATTTTTTGACATGTTCACGGAAAATTAATGTAAAATTTACCGTTAAAAAACTTAACTCACAATAAGATAATGTGACCAAATCCCAAAATATTTGGCTAAAAATCCTTCACAGTATCCACCTAGTATTGGAAAAAGTGGCATTGGTTGTGAAAATACAGCATACTGTAGGCAAGTATTAGCACTTGATAACTGAAAGTTAAAAATTTATTGGGCCACGCCCACTTTTGCTTACCTGGAACAATAGAATATGAATATTGAATCTTTGATCTTTATAAGACTTGAAAGTGATTAATAAAATTGTAAAAAGACTAAAAACAACGGAAAATGCACCAATTGTATATAAATAAATCAATATTTTGGGAGAAGTCTCAAAAGAAATCGACATGTCAGCATGACGAACAATGGTCAAACTTTTCACATTTGTAGAAAAAAAAGCAGGCAGGTGAGAAACGTTCAAGATCTTATACACAAAAAAAAATAAAATTTTATAAAGTTTGGGTGATTCAAAAATCTTTCATTTACCGAAAAATCAAAATTTATGCCACTTTTTGTAGAAGCATACCCAAAGATATCAAATTTCTGTAGTTTTGGACTACTGTAACTTTCGTGGATACTGTAGTTGGGTTTGTAGAATCAAAAAATTAACAACTTTTATCAGCTCTAATTGTAGTATGTAGCCTTATCAGTTCGTCATCCAACTTCCGATCCTAACATTCCCAAAACTGTTGTGTGCTCTTGTCTGGGATCGAAGCTGGTAAAAATTGACTTTATGGTTTTTTTTTGAAAACGCCAACTTACTAAAACCTTGCCCAAGCAACACCTCCTCGGTTTTTTCCTACAAAAAAGTGAAATTTTTCAGAAATCCCATAATAAAATCTACCCAAAAATGAACTCCCTATAATGTGGTGTCGTCATTATAAGTACCATTGCATTGACGATAGAATGGAGGGCACAAGTGTAAAGAGGGATTTGGGCAAGATCTGCAAACGGGCAAGATATGAGCAAGGCTTGGGCAAGTCATGGAAAATAGGCAAATCATGGGCAAGACATGGACAAGACATGGACAAGACATGGACAAGATATGGGCAAGACATGGACAAGATATGTGCAAGACATGGGCCAGACCTGAGTAAGACATGTGCAAGACATGAGCAAGACATTGCGAGACATGGACAAGACATGGACAAGACATGGATATGACATGGACAAGACATGGACACGACATCGGCAAGACATTGACAAGACATGGACAAGACATGGGCAAGACATGGGCCAGACATGAGCAAGACATGGACAAGACATCGGCAAGACATTGACAAGACATGGACAAGACATGGACAAAACAAGGACAAGACATGGGCAAGACATTGGCAAGACATGGACAAGACATGGGAAATGGGCAAGACAAAAAAGAATCTCACCTTGTGCATTTTGCAACCCACTTATTGCCAAAAACACAAAAACTATTAATGGTATCAATAGCATAATCGATGCACCAAATTGAGCCAAGAGGCTTGTTACAGCTTCTTGGTACCTTTTATAACTAGTTGCCGATACCTTTCTCTGCAGCTTTTTCAACATTTTTATCATATCAAAAGTGATAAAAATGAATACGAAACAACAAGAAGAACAAACAAATAATGTCTCCACAACTACCATTGTAAACCAAATGTTGAGTTTATAAACGACAAAATCGGTTAGTTTTGGCAATTGACTACCGTAACCTGGATACTGTTGCTCGACAAATATTAATTGGTCTTCCCGTTTCATACCACCCAAACAGAACAATACAAATTCGAGAATTGGGAAAACAAGATAAAAAATCAATGAAGAATAGTAAAAATTGTCCGATATTGAATGATGTATTACAACTCTTGCTATGCCCTGATGTTTGATAAAAAAGCATTCAGCAAGACTGAGAACTTGAAAAATGATTGATGCGATCAGGAAACCCTGAAAAATAATGCGACCAAATTCTAAATTTTTTAGCCAAAAGTATTTTTTAAATCCTATTACAAAACTTTACCGGTGAATTTGTTGTTAAAAAATTCGGAAAATTCACCGGTAAATTATCGAAATTTTAGCGGTAAAAAACAAATTTACAAAACATTTACCGGTAAACTTCCGAAAATATACCGATAAAAGATAAATTTAGAGAAAATTTACCGGTAAATTTAGCGATGAAAGATGAACTTACAGAACATTTACCGGAAAACATACCGGTAAATTTATGGTTGGAAATTCCGGAAAATTTACCGGTAAATTTTCCAAGATATATCGATGAAAAATAACTTCACAAAAAATTTATCGGTAATTTTTTTAGTTTTTGGTTGAATTTCTCAGTTTCTTGATAATTTACCGGTTCATCGGGGGGAAAAACTAGTGAATCTGCAAAAAAAAACGTGCATAAGCGTAATTATGGAGCATCGCTGCTCAAAATATTACAGTATGAGTTTTGAAATTTACCGGTAAATAGGAAATTTTCAAAAAAAGAAATTTTCGCAGTGAAAAAAACTAAACTCACAATAAGATAATGCGACAAAATTTTGAAACCTTTTGCTAAAAATCCTTCACAATATCCACCCAGTATTGGGAATAACGACATTGGTTGGGAAAATACAGTGTACTGTAGACAAGTGTTAGCACTTGATAACTGAAAAATGAAAATTTTTAGAGCCACGCCCACTTTTGTCAACCTGGAACATAACTATAAATTGCACTATTTTTACGCCACCCTGCTGAGGGCCACGCCCACTTACCTGGAATAATAAAATGTGAATGGTGAATCTTTGATCTTTATAAGACTTGAAAATAATTAATAATATTGTGAAAAGGCTAAAAACAAATGAAAATGCTCCGACTGCATATAAATAAATCAATACCTGAGAAGAGGTTTGAAAAGAGATTGGCATGAGAAATTAGGTAAAATGAGGAAGAAATTTTCCAATTTTCTCAAACTGACAGACAGGTGAAAAACGTCCGAAATTTTAGTCACGAAAATGAGATATTTATGTAAAAATAGATCTGTTCTTATGTTTTGTTCGTAGGTGAACTACAGAAACCACGCTGTCATTTTACTTAACCGATTTCAGGTGTTTCCTGAGTTATTGAGCTATTGAGGCCATGACATGAAAGATGATGCAAATAGTAGTTGTAGATTGAAGTAGAATAGGTCTCCTTTCTACATGATAATATACTGGTAAAAACCAGACTTGTCACGGACTGGGCCGGATCGGGCCGCTGGAGAAATTTATAATGGTCCGGTCCGGGGTTCAGGGCAAAACATGGTTTTTTTTGAAAGTTTTTTTTGTGGTTCTTCCGGCCCAATAAAAATTGCGCAGTCACTAACTGCTTGCCAAAGAAAAGTTGTAAAATCACCAATTTCTGGCCAATTGAATTGTGAAATCACCAACTTCTGGCCGAATGAAATATGTAAAATCACCAATTTCTGAATAAATGAAAGTTGCGAAATTACCAACTTCTGACCAAATAAAAGTTGTAAAATCACCAACATTTGCCCGAACACTTTTCCACAAAAACAAGTTCAACTATAGTTTTTTTCAGGTGCAAAACTCAATTTTCTAAACCCAAAAAACCCAGAAAGAACAAATTATTATAACCCAATTTTGTAGTAATTTGTCAGAATTTTCTCTCTCAGAAGTAGGTGTAACATTGACAAATTAATTCAATTTTTTATATGATTTATGAAAAAAAAAATTTTTCCAATGAGTGCTCTGACTTTTTGATTTATTATAATAATCATGTCTATCAACTTTAAACCCTCTACTTGGATCCTTGTTTTCTTTTATATCGTTGGATTTATTTCTTTAATTTTTAGTGTTATCACTATTTTGTTGATAATTTTCAAGCATCAGAAAGAGGGTAGATATCGATTCTATATTTTGCTTTTTCAAGTTTGTAGTTTGTAGTCTTTGTAGTTGTTGTAGTGATTTCTTTCAGATATGCAGCGCTAATTCTGTTTTACAGTATACCGTATTCTCTCAACCAATGCCATTATTTCCGATTTTGGCCGGATATTGTGAAGGATTTTTGGCAAAATATTTTGGGATTTGGTCGCATTATTTAATAGTAAGTGTGGCTTCTTTCGGTATATTTTCTATGAATTTACCGGTATCAAAAATGTCTTGAGTATGTAGATTTTTACGGCATAATAGGCTCTTCTGCGTGGTACAATTTTAGTACATTTTGGGTGCCTCATTTTGGGTGCCTCATTTTCGGTGCCTCATTTTGGGTGCCTCATTTTCGGTGCCTCATTTTGGGTGCCTCATTTTGGGTGCCTCATTTTCGGTGCCTCATTTTTGGTGCCTCATTTTGGGTGCCTCATTTTCGGTGCCTCATTTTGGGTGCCTCATTTTGGGTGCCTCATTTTCGGTGCCTCATTTTGGGTGCCTCATTTTCGGTGCCTCATTTTCGGTGCCTCATTTTGGGTGCCTCATTTTGGGTGCCTCATTTTCGGTGCCTCATTTTGGGTGCCTCATTTTGGGTGCCTCATTTTCGGTGCCTCATTTTGGGTGCCTCATTTTCGGTGCCTCATTTTGGGTGCCTCATTTTGGGTGCCTCATTTTCGGTGCCTCATTTTTGGTGCCTCATTTTGGGTGCCTCACTTTGGGTGCCTCATTTTCGGTGCCTCATTTTGGGTGCCTCATTTTCGGTGCCTCATTTTGGGTGCCTCATTTTGGGTGCCTCATTTTCGGTGCCTCATTTTGGGTGCCTCATTTTGGGTGCCTCATTTTCGGTGCCTCATTTTGGGTGCCTCATTTTCGGTGCCTCATTTTGGGTGCCTCATTTTCGGTGCCTCATTTTGGGTGCCTCATTTTCGGTGCCTCATTTTGGGTGCCTCATTTTCGGTGCCTCATTTTGGGTGCCTCATTTTGGGTGCCTCATTTTCGGTGCCTCATTTTGGGTGCCTCATTTTGGGTGCCTCATTTTGGGTGCCTCATTTTCGGTGCCTCATTTTGGGTGCCTCATTTTGGGTGCCTCATTTTGGGTGCCTCATTTTCGGTGCCTCATTTTTGGTGCCTCATTTTGGGTGCCTCATTTTGGGTGCCTCATTTTCGGTGCCTCATTTTGGGTGCCTCATTTTCGGTGCCTCATTTTGGGTGCCTCATTTTGGGTGCTTCATTTTGGGTGCCTCATTTTGGGTGCCTCATTTTGGGTGCCTCATTTTCGGTGCCTCATTTTGGGTGCCTCATTTTGGGTGCCTCATTTTGGGTGCCTCATTTTGGGTGCCTCATTTTCGGTGCCTCATTTTTGGTGCCTCATTTTGGGTGCCTCATTTTTGGTGCCTCATTTTCGGTGCCTCATTTTGGGTGCCTCATTTTGGGTGCCTCATTTTGGGTGCCTCATTTTGGGTGCCTCATTTTGGGTGCCTCATTTTGGGTGCCTCATTTTCGGTGCCTCATTTTGGGTGCCTCATTTTCGGTGCCTCATTTTGGGTGCCTCATTTTGGGTGCCTCATTTTCGGTGCCTCATTTTGGGTGCCTCATTTTGGGTGCCTCATTTTCGGTGCCTCATTTTGGGTGCCTCATTTTCGGTGCCTCATTTTGGGTGCCTCATTTTGGGTGCCTCATTTTGGGTGCCTCATTTTGGGTGCCTCATTTTCGGTGCCTCATTTTGGGTGCCTCATTTTGGGTGCTTCATTTTGGGTGCCTCATTTTGGGTGCCTCATTTTCGGTGCCTCAATTTCGGTGCCTCTTTTTCGGTGCCTCATTTTCGGTGCCTCATTTTGGGTGCCTCATTTTGGGTGCCTCATTTTGGGTGCCTCATTTTCGGTGCCTCATTTTGGGTGCCTCATTTTCGGTGCCTCATTTTCGGTGCCTCATTTTTGATGCCACATTTTTGATGCCACATTTTTTTCGAATTTTGGAATTTTTTTTTGGAAAAAATGTGGCATCAAAAATGTGGCACCCAAAATGTGGCATCAAAAATGTGGCATCAAAAATGTGGCATCGAAAATGTGGCATCGAAAATGTGGCATCGAAAATGTGGCATCAAAAATGTGGCATCAAAAATGTAGCATCGAAAATGTGGCATCGAAAATGTGGCATCAAAAATGTGGCGTCGAAAATGTGGCATCAAAAATGTGGCATCGAAAATGTGGCATCAAAAATGTGGCATCAAAAATGTGGCATCAAAAATGTAGCATCGAAAATGTGGCATCGAAAATGTGGCATCAAAAATGTGGCATCGAAAATGTGGCACTCAAATGTGGCATCGAAAATGTGGCATCGAAAATGTGGCATCAAAAATGTGGCATCGAAAATGTGGCATCAAAAATGTGGCATCGAAAATGTGGCATCAAAAATGTGGCATCAAAAATGTAGCATCGAAAATGTGGCATCGAAAATGTGGCACTCAAATGTGGCATCGAAAATGTAGCATCGAAAATGTGGCATCGAAAATGTGGCACTCAAATGTGGCATCGAAAATGTGGCATCGAAAATGTGGCATCAAAAATGTGGCATCGAAAATGTGGCATCAAAAATGTGGCATCGAAAATGTGGCATCGAAAATGTGGCATCGAAAATGTGGCATCAAAAATGTGGCATCAAAAATTTGGCATCAAAAATGTGGCATCGAAAATGTGGCAACTAAAATGTGGCATCAAAAATTTGGCATTTAAAATGCGAAAAAAAAACTGAAAATCCTTCAATTTTCATTTCAAAAAAAAGTTTATCAATTGTTTCTCATCAGTGTCCGGCGGAAATGCACACAATGCGCTAAAAATGTACTTCAAAAAAAAAATCTTCAGTAAATTTGCTTTTTAGTAAAAAGTCCTAAAACGAGTAACTTTCTGGCCAACTTACCATAAGTTTCACCAATAAATAAATCAAAAAATTTAAAAACAAAGATGCAAAAAAATATACCAGTAAATTTAAAGTTTCGGTATATTTTTGATAATTTACCGGAAATGTTTTCGATGAATTTTTCGTTTATTTACCGGTAAAAATTCAGCAAGGCAAAAAATCACGTTTCAGGGTCTCCAATTAGCTTCAATGGTCTTTCAAGTGGAATGTCTAGTCTTTTGTTTTGCCATAAAACATCAAAACATTGCACGTGTCATTCATCATCACGTGGTATCAGATGATGTTTATTGGACAGGGGTCTTTTTCTTTATTATCACTCCAGTGATAGCATATTTGGCTTATTGCCAAGCCGGAATGAAAAGAGAGGATCAAATGGAATTTGTGAAAGAAAAGTATCCAGAATATTATGAAGAATTTTCAAAATTATCAAATTTTGCCATTTACAAATTCAATTTATGGTGTCTTTTTCTTGCTGTAGGGGCATCAATTGGATCAATTGTATGTGGATTCACTTTTATTATTATCACTATTGATATCTTTAAAATGTTGAAAGATATGCAGAAAAAAGTGTCTGCCGCGAGTTTCAAAATGTATCAATCCGCTGTCACAAGTTTGTTATTTCAATTCGCCACGTCAGCTTTGTTATTGGTCCCTTTAGCATGTTTTGTGGTGGTTACAATGAGCAATTTGGAAAATACTCAAGGTAGATCAAAAATTGTATAGTGATGTTGCTCGAAAATCGTTAGAAACCGAAGAAAAAGCGCATTTAATGACCGTGGCCTCCTGGCCTAGGAATCTCACCGTTTAGTTCGAGAGGACAAGATGGCCTAGGAATCACAGGCAAAATATCTAAGCCACGTTGTCCTCTCGGACTACACGATGGAATTACTAGGCCATGGTCATTATATATTTTTTCTAAATTGTAGTTTTTGTAGTCTTCATTGAAGTCACCCTCGCCATTGGAGCTCTTCATCCAATTGTCAATGCTATTGTGGTCACATTTACCACTTCGATATATCGAGAATATCTGTTTAAGTAAGTTTGTAGTTTGTAGTTTTTGTAGTTTTTGTAGCCAAATCTCATTTTTCAGAAAACTACTGACTAGAAGATTCCAAGTGGTTGCTATCAATTTGGTAGGATTAATGTAGTTCAGATTTTTTTTTGAAAGATATTTTTTTAGGCTTTATCCAACTCACAGCCCCGGAATTAGATCTAGATTTTTGATATGCATAAAAATTATTTATTTTTCGATATTTTACATTCAATGAAAATTGTTTATAATTTTGCAAAAAAATTCTTCAGTCTTGTTTGACTATAGAGATTGGATACTGTATTCACTCGAGCCATTCTTGTAGGTTTCCTGAAAACTACAAAAACTACAATGGCTACAAACGGCAACCAACCGTAACACATAATTCTTAAAAGGGGGCGTGGTCAAGACTAAGACCATGGCATTAACAGGACTATGAAGAGCCATAATAGCCACTAGAATTTGTCCAGTACTATGTGAATTTTCTAGCTGGATTGCTACAAGCGCCACAAATGAAAAAAGTGGAGCCAAAAGAAGAGAAGAAGTGGAAAATTGAGCCAAAAGACTGGTCACAGCGGTTCTGTACCGTTGAAAACTGGCCATGGAGACTTTTGTTTGGATTTCTGAAAAACTATTTTATATAGAAAAAAATTATAAAATTTACAGTACAATTTTGGGGGAAAATGAGTTGGAAAAATTGAGCAACGACGCTCCGAAATAACGCTACCGCGCATTGTTTAGCAGGTTTACTTAAAATTTTACGATGAAATGGTAAATTATCGGTGAATTTTTTTATTTATCGGTAAATTTCTTAATTTGTCGGTAAACTTTTAATAAATCAATTTTTCTTTTTTCTTGAAATTTTTTTTATTTTTTTTTAGAATTGCTACTGTATGTTTTTGGCCCAAAAATTAGAAAAAAAGGGACACGATGCTCCGAAATTCCGTTAGTGTGCATTGTTTAGCAGATTTACTAGAAATCTTTTTCTATAAAATGGTGATTTATCGGTAAATTTATCGAATTTTCAATATAAAGTTTACCGGTAATTTTCAGAATTTACACCAGTGCGCATTATTTAGCGGGTTTATTGGATAACTTTCTGCTAAGCCGGTAAGTTACAGCTCAATTTATTGAACTTATACAGGGTGGCTATTAAGTACTGATACATAACTTCAGTCCGTCGTGGGACCAGATCCAAGGATTATAAAAGCCTCGGTGCTGCTGGAATTCACTAAACCACTTATGATTGACAGCTCCAAAAATTTCTGGACCAATCAAAACAGTTTTAGGGGAGTTACTGGGTCCTACGCAACTTTTGGTCTGAAAATGGCCCGTTTCAGTACTAATTGATCGATGTGGGAGACTAGTTTTGGACTTAAATCTAGCCGGGAAATTTTTAAAAAATGTTAGTTCAATGCTAGATTCAACATTTTTTCAACTATCGGCAAACATTAGTCGTTCCACAAAACTAGGAAAACTCAGGGCAGGACCATCACTTTTCAGTGGCACGCATTTTTGGTACTTTTCGATTGGGCTTCCTTCTGAAGCTTTTATAGTTCCGAAAGTGTTGGTATCATTGAACATTATGTTCAAAAAGTTTGCAGAAGTTACCAATCATTGAAAAATGAGCATATAGAGCTCAACGGGATTCATTGGAGTGATCCCAGAACGCTATTCTGAAACCTTGCGATTTTGTCCAAATCAATCGAAAATCAGTGAAAATTCATAAGATTGATAATTTCTAATCACGGAGAGTCCTCGAAATAATTATTTTCATTTTCAGAACACGAAAGTTTCCATTTTTATCGTTCAGATTAACTCGGAAATAGAAAATACGTTTCTTCATGACTTTTGGTCGGTGTACCACGGTTTCTGGTCTTCCATTGAGACACTTGTTTTTTCGCCTAAATTTTTGAACTGGATTATATCGGAAGTAAAAATGAAACGAGTATTAATCAAAGCAATTTTCTTCCAATTTGTGAGATTCTATTTTAAAAACTACTCGCTAGCCACCACCATGTATCGAGAAATGCGTGCGTGCCATGACAGGTTGATACCTTTGCCATTATGGAGGTACAAGTGGTAGTCAGAGTTTGCCATCACCCAATTACCATGACTAGCAATTTTTAAATCACAAAATCTTGATTTTGGTCGAGTTTCAGCCCGATCCCATCTCTACTTTTTGAATTATTCAAGTTTGAAGTGGTATCAGTATTTAGTAGCCACCCTGTAGCTAAAAATTTTTAATTTTTTTCAGATTTGAAATTTTTCATTGGTAAGCAGTTTTGTAGTTTGTAGTGTGGACTACAGACTACAAAAATTACTAAAAAATCACACAATTCTTTGAAAATACTCACCTTTCAACCCTTTCAGCATATCAATTGTGATGATTACAAACAAAAACCCGCAAAATAATCCTCCAAAAAAGGTGATAATAATCACTGATATCATAAAAGGATTTGAAGAATAAACAGCAAAATTTTCAAAACTTATAAGACTCTCAAAGTACTTTGTGTGTTTCTGAAAACTGTGTAGTTTGTAGTATCTGTAGTCTTTGTAGTCCCTCACTTCTCTAACATAATCCAATTGATCTTCTCTTCTCATTCCAGCTTGACTAAACAAAAATCCGATAAACAGTGGTGACGTCATCGAACAAATTGTTCCACAAATCCACCAACTTTCAAATAAAACATGCCTTGTCACTAGTTTAGAAATAATTTGATGTTTTTTAACAAAACAAAACACTAAAAATTCCATTTGGCCAACCAAAGCGGTTACTGTGATAGCCTGAAAGCTCTGGGTTACTGTACCTACAGTAGTGGCCAAAAAGATATTCGCAGGTCTGCCGAGGTACCATCGTGCGATTATAGTGTCAAAGAAACCCTAGAAGCCTAAAATTTTTTGTGTTTGTTTATGAATAGTAAAGCTACATTTTACTAGTGACCGACTTTTTTCTAACTCAGCTCCGTCAGCTACTGTAGCTCGTCGAAGTTGCTCAAAAAGGTCATATCATAAAACAGGATATCGCTACTTCAGGAATGGTGGTACAGGAAAGTTGTCAACTACAAAAGTAAAGCTTTTGGTTGCCACAATAAGCACAAAAATTTTTGGAGGTGTGCTACATTCCGTTCGTCCGGGAGCCATGCTCAAAGTTGCCTCATATCGGGCGAAAAACGCAAAAACTGCACATTTAGCACTTTTTGTGATGAGAAACGCTCACTTTGAGCATGGCTCCCGGACGAACGGAATGTAGCACACTTCCAAAAATTTTTGTGCTTATTATGGCAACCAAAAGCTTCACTTTTGTAGTTGACAACTTTCCTGTACCACCATTCCTGAAGTAGCGATATCCTGTTTTATGATATGACCTTTTTGAGCAACTTCGACGAGCTACAGTAGCTGACGGAGCTGAGTTAGAAAAAAGTCGGTCACTAGTAAAATGTAGCTTTACTATTCATAAACACACACAAAAAATGTTAAGCTTCTAGGGTCTCTTTGACACTATAATCGCACGATGGTACCTCGGCAGACCTGCGAATATCTTTTTGGCCACTACTGTATGGTAGGGGCACTGTAGTCTTGGACTTACAATAAGATAATGAGACCAAATCCCAAGTTTTGTTGCCAGAATTCCATTACAAGTTCCAGCAATCAATGGGGATAAGGGCATTGGAATGATAAGAAGAGTCAGATGAAGGTCAGTATGGGTACATAGAATCTGTAGTTTGTAGTGTATAATATACTTTTTTACAGGTCACAAATACCTGAAAAACCAGCAAAAAATAGCGAAAATTATCGAGTTTATCACTTTTGAACAAGATCAAATATATAGTTCCTATATTCAATAAAATTGATACAGTACCCATAATATGAAAAAAAAAATAAGATAAGAAGAGGTGGAAAAATCATATATCATCTTTTTTTTGAATAAGAAAAAAAGCAAAAATCAAGTTTTCCAGGGAAGTGGAATAATATAACTCATGACCTGTTAGTGGTATACGTTGTTTGCTCTTTTTTAAAAAATTTATTCAAGTGGAAAAAAAAGAAATGAGAAATGACATAGAGGACGTGATTCTCAAGAAATAAGGTCATCTTGGTCAGAGAACATTTGGGGATCATCATTCTTCCAATTTTTTGGGAAAATATTGTGCGGTTACTGTAGTTTTGGGATCGGCGAAAAATGAAAAAAAAAATTAAATGTATTGTTTATTTGATCAAGCTGAGAGCAAAAAGTTTGATGTTGAATGCAAAAAATAGGTTGGGGACATGGCGAAATATGATTAGGAAAGTGGTATTTTTGATAGGCGTAATGTAGAAATAACTGAGAAATTTTGTGTAGCCAAGTTCAGAATACGGAAGCTCCAACAGAGACTTTGATGACGAATTGGTTCCGGATGGGTTTTCTGAAAAAAAAAATTTTTGCTTCAAAATGCCCGTTTGAGTTCCAGAACGTTTCACTAGTTTTAGAAGGGGTTTTTCAAGTTTCAAAACATTCACAAAAGTTCTATAACGGTGTCAGTCAAAGGAAGTTTTTCTGTGTGTCGCCGACCCTGGAGCCTGTCCTAGAAGTCCGACTTTCATGGGACCTTGATAAATCAATACAGAATTTTACAGCGACGATGCCCATCTTTTTAATTTTTCGATTGGAGCTCTGTGAAGCTCTGTGCTATCTATTCTCTGAGCCTAAGCCTCGCACCCGTCAACTGTCGGCTGCTAGATTTACTCATTTTAGAGACTTTGCTGCCGCCGCCGGTTCAATTACACATTGGTTGGCGGCGTAGTGTAGTGGTGTAAAAAAATTTCCGGTAAATTCAACATCCGAGTTCGATTCCTCGGTGGGCTAAATATTTTTGGTTTTTCATTTTTCGTATAGAATTAACAGAAGATTTTAAAAATTCAAACCATTAAGCCACTAACAGTTCTATAAGTCCCAAAATACAAAACCCACCTCAAAACATAATTCCGATACGGAGGCGTAGTAATCACCAGTACAATCGCATTCACCGAACTATGCGACGCAAAAACCGCCAATAACACTTGTACAGTAACCTGAGCGTATCTAAACTTGCTCATTATCACCACAACAAACATCAAAGGAGGCACTAGACATAATGACGTCACTGCAAACTGAGCCAAAAGACTTTTGACGGCGGCCTGATGCCGTTTGTAGTTTGTAGTCGACACTTTTCGTTGGACACTTTTTAACATTTTGAACATGTCGAGAGTGGAGAAAATGAATACTAAGCCACAGAATATTCCACCGATTAGAGCGACTAGAGCCATTAGGATAAACCAGGGGTTGAGGGTATAGATGGCAAAGTTAGGAAGGGTTGAGAAGTTGGAATGGAGGTCCGGATAGGACTGGAAAAATTGAATATTTTTGAGACAAAGACGGAGATTACTGTATCTCCCGACCTCAATGACGGTGAATTTAGAAATAGACTACTGTAGTTCTAGATCTACTGTAATTTTATAATTGAGTTACTGAAGTTTTATAACTAGACTACTGCAGTCCCAATGTTAGGCTACTGTTGTTCCAAAGTTAGTTTACTGTAGTTCCAGAACTAGAATATTGTAGTTCCAATGTGAGACAACTGTAGGTCTGTATCTAGACTATTGTAATTATATATTTAGAATATTGTAGTTTCAAAATTAGACCGCTGTATCTTGATATTTGAATTACTGTAGTTCTGCATCTAGAGTACTGTAGTTCCAAAGCTAGACTACTGTAGCTATATATTTAGACTGCTGTAGCTCCAAAGTTAGAATACTGTATGCGTTTTTTCTCACCTCTTTAACATAATCCAATTGCCCATTTCTCTCCATTCCAGCTTTACAAAAAGCTATATAACAAAAAATAGGAATCACTGGAATTCCAAACTCTCCCATCATAAATAATTTCTCCGGACAAACATTTCGGCATAAAATCTTTGCCAAAGTCTGATGTTTTTTCATAAAACAATACACGAGCCATTCCATTTGAGCGGACATAATCGATACCATAAAAGCCTGAGAAAGGGGGAATACAAAGACTACAAAGACTACAAAGACTACAAATACCATGAGATAATGCGCCCAGACATTGAAATATTTGGCTAGAAATCCGGCACAATATCCGGCGATCAGTGGGAATAATGGGATAGGTTCCATGAGGAAAGTTAGATGAAAATCTGTCAGTGTACAAAGGATCTGAAAAAGAACATCTGATTTGCATTGTTTTTTTCTATGCCGAGTCTATTTTTTATAAATAAATAACTAGAAAATTGCTATAAAACGCAAAAATCGCATCCAAAATCGCATGTTACAGACTGGTGGCCTAGAGTCCGACAGGAGTTTTTCTTTGACATTTTTCGCTTTTTTTTGTTGACTTTTCGTACGATTTTGTTACAAATTTCTACTAGATTTACGAGTAAAATCCAAAAAAAGATGAAAACAAATATACAATTCCCCCGCTATCGGATTCTCGGCCACGGCAACCATTTTGTAACATGCCAGTACGGTGCTACCCCTAATCAGAACCGGACGAATTAGAACAGCCTGAATAAGAACTGTACCTTATCGGAACTGCCCGGATGAGAACTGACACTGCTTTGCTGCAATAGACTGCAAGCAGTGAAAAGTGTCCAAAATACGAGCATTTGAAAAGTTCTTATCCGGGACAGTTCTTAAATGGTCGGTTCTTATAAGAGCCAGTTCTGATTTGCTTTTCAGAGCATTTTTGAGTGATTTTCTCCTATCACTCACCTGAAACATCAAAATACAATATCGAAAATTATCAATACTATCACTTTTAAAAATCACTAAAAATATAGTGCCAGAATTCAAAATGAAGGATACTGTACCAATAATATGATAGTAAACTACCAACCAACAAGGTAGATCAAAAGAAATATCCATTTTTTTTTGAGGAAAAATGACTCAGAAAAACGGGGGAAACTGGTTTTGAAATCTTGTGTTAGAAGCTGAATTTGGGAAAAAACAGGTGAATTTTCGTGAAAAATCCTGACGTTGTCAGAATTTTCTCTTGGTAATTTTCAACCGAAAAAGTTCAGGTTCAACCCTGATGAAACTATGAATATTGATTTTTCGATACCTTATTGGCTCATTCTTTATTATCATTCTATTGGTACAGTATCTTTTATTCTAAACTCCGGGTGTATCTATTTGATAGTGTTTAAAAGTGATAAAATCGATAATTTTCGATATTTTTTGTTGGTTTTTCAGGTATGTTTTCTACTAAGACTTGAGTGCCGCTCTATTAGAGGTTTGGTGCCGTTCTATTAGAAACTGCCCGTTTCACTGGATTTCTAGCCACTTTTTTCAATATGTGGGCTCATTATCTAATGGCTTTTATAGTCTCTTCAATAGTCTCTCAAGTTGGAACTTTGGCTATTTGTTTCTTCAAAAAACATCAGACAATTTCAAAGCTTATGAATAAACATTTGGTACCTGCGGGGTTGGTCCAGTTGGCCTACTTTGGTGCTCCATTTGTGCCAATTTTAATTTTTGTTCTATTTTTGCAAACTGGAATGGGAAGGGATAATCAGATGGACTATGTTAAGGAGGTCTGTTTTGTTTAACTAGGGAAGTTTTTGAGGACGTCACTCAAGAACGGGCTGAAAATTTGAGAACAGACTATATCGACCCTCCTGAATCCATTTTTTAAGTCAGTTTGGTCCGATCGGCCTTTTCATTTTTCGGTCTTTTCAGGACTTGTAAAAATTTTTGGACCAAAAATTTTTTTTTGAAAAAGTTTTTCAAACTAGTCGAAAATGATAGATAATAGTCAGAACATGGGCTCAGCTTTGTTTTTAGGCCTTATCAGTGCAAAACGGCTCTTAAAAACGGTTTTGGAGTCATAAGTAGCTGACAGGTGTCTAGTAAAGTGTGCTTCACGGTGCGGATCGGACCAAACTGACTTCAAAAATCGATCAGGAGAGTTGATATACCCTACAAACTAATTTTGAGCCCATTCTTGAGTGACGCCCTCAAACACTTCCCTAGTAAGCCTTTTTGAAATTTTCTTTTTTTTTAAACTTGAAAATCACCGTGATGCCCACAAATTGCACCCAAAATCGCCAGTTGCAGTTTGGTGGCCGCTGCCGAGAAATCGCCAGCGCGGGAACTTTGTTTTTTTTTTCGAATTTTTTTCTCATACATTAGCATGTTCCTGTTACAAATATCAATTTTTTGTTTTACACGTATGAAAAAAAAGCAAAAAATTGGGGAAAAAAGCCGCGCTTTGTCGGATTCTAGGCCACGGACACCAGTCTGCAGTAGGAGGTTTTGTGTGCTTATATGTGCGTCTCAAAGCAAGTTTTGAGTAATTTTTGAGCGAAAAACAGTGGACCAAAAAGTGAGACCCCAAAAAAAAAGGACCTTTTTTGCGGCCAGAAAAAAAGGACCTTTTTTTTGATTTTCCTACTTTTTTGGTCCACTTTTTCCTAATGAAAAAAAAAAGATTTTTTTTCAGTATTATCCCGAACTTTATTCCAATTTCCTTCAACTCCAAAATTTCGCCATTTATAATTTTACCATATGGGTCGTCATAATTGCCTTCATAGCATTTTCCGGAACCATCATCTGTGGATTTTTGTTCATTTTTACTACTGTAGACATGTACCAATTCTTGAATAGCGTCCAGCTGAAAACCCAAATTTCGACTACAAACTACAAAAGGCATCAAGCAGCGTTGAGAAGTTTGGTGGCTCAATTTGTCACGTCTTCATTGTGTCTGGCTCCACCCGCTTTGTATTCAGTGGTTATTTTAACAAATTTGAGTTATGCCCAAGGTTTGTAGTTTTTGTAGTCTTTGCAAAATAAGCTCCGCCCATTTTCAGTCATCGTTCAAATTCTTTTGTCCATTTTTTGTCTACATTCTATTGTCAATGCAATGGTTCTGGTCCTCACTACGCCACCTTACCGGAGTTTTGTGCTAAGGTTCGTAGTTTTTGTAGTTTGTAGTTTTTGTAGTCAATTTTTTTTTGCAGAAAACAACCCAAAAGAAGTCTCATCGTAGTGCCGGTGTCTATCAGTCGAGTTTCCGGGATTTGATTTTATAAAAAAAAATATTCTAGCTGTGAATTTTTTTTTCGTTAATCAGATTTTTACTTCATAGGAAAAATTTATGAATTTTTTTTACCCCCTATCAGTATTATGTGGGTCGCCGACCCTGGCGCCTTTCCTAGAAGTCCGATTTCGATGGGACCTTGACAGATCAATAGAGAATTTTACAGCGGTGATGCCCATTTTTTTTAGTTCTCGATTGGAGCTCTAGGAAGCTCTGTACTACCAATGCTCCAAGCCTGAGCCCCGCCCCGTCAACTGTCGGCTGCTAGATTTACTAATTTTAAAGTGTTTGCTGCCGCCGCCGGTTCAATTATACATTGGTTGGCGGCGTAGTGTAGTGGTGTAAAATAAATTCCGGTAAGTTCAGCATCCGAGTTCAATTCCTAGATGGCCAAATTTTTTTGGTTTTTCATTTTAAGTAGGGAATGAACAAAAGTTATTTGAAATCCAGGTGGTTTAGGCGCGGAGCACCAAAAAAAAAATAAAAATTCTTACTTTTTTGGGTCTTCTGTTTTTTGGTTTGGGTCCTCTATTTTAGAATAATACCGAATTATTTGTCAGTTTTTCTGTAAATGACAGACTACAAAAACTACAATTCTCAATAATTTTTCGTCATTTTCATCAAAAAACTTGACATAAAAATCACTTTTCTAATCATATTTCGACATGTTCCTAACCTATTTTTGCTCCCTCTCCAGACATCAAACTCTCTTTTTCTCTGGCATTAATCAAATAAAAAAAAATCCAATTTTGGTTCATTTTTCGCCTTCCTTTTTTTTTCATAACATGACTTTTTCTCAACTTTATGATCGATTTTGTGATTCCACAATGGTTGGTTATTTATTATTATACTGTAGGTACAGTATCCCTAATTTTGAATTTATTAACAATTTATTTGATTTTATTTCGGAGTGAAGGAATCGATAATTTTAGATATTATATATTATTTTTTCAGGTGATTTTTTTTATGGAATTGATGATATCAATGATTAAAAAATACGGATATGTTGTAGTTGAGCGGTCTCTAAATGGTCCTTTTAGAAATTGAATGGTCTCCTTAAAAAAACTGAATGGTCCCCTAGGAAGTAGGATGATTCATTCAAAATAGAATGGTCTCTTGAGAACTTGGTTGGTCCTTGTAGGTATAGCAAAGTCGACTCGTAAATTTAATGGTCCGTCAAAAATTGAACGGTCCCATGAGAAACCTACTGATCCCCGTTGAAGTTGGATGTTCCCTTTTGGTCCCTGAAGGCGATCAGAAGTCTAGGGGGACCAAGCAATTTTTTGGAGGAGCTTTATATTTACAATAAGACCATTAGGTTTCTCATGGGATCGTTTAGTTTCAAACGGAACATCAAATATCTGAGCGGACTTTGTTACACCTTCAGGGTCCATTCAACTTCGGAAGGGACCATTCAGTTTTATAAGGGTCCATTCAATTTTTAAAAGGACCATCAAATGTTTAAGGGGACTATTCAATTTCACCGGGTCCGCTAAATTTCTCAGGCACCGCTCAACTACAATAGAGCCAAAAATTACTTCCAGGTAAACTGCGCTATCACTGATATCCACGTCACTATTCTCTTTCAACCCTTCCCTTTAACCCCTATGATTTGTGGCCATTATAAGGGCCTAATTGGCACATTTTTTGAAATCAATCCATATTATCAAGTATCATTTAGTATCACTTCTATTATCATTCAAGTCGAAGCATTGATTTATTGTTTCTATCGAAAACATCAGACAATTGCAAAGGTTATGAATGGACATGTATGTCCGAAAGTTTTCAATCATTTTATGAATACATCGGCTACAGTAACCCCGATTTTCTATTTTATTGGACTTTGTGAAGCGGGAATGACAAGGGGGGAACAATTGGATTTTGTGAGAAAAGTGAGTTGTTTTGGTCAAAAAAGTTCTAGAATGGGTTGATTAGTTTTAGAAGGTCTCGGATGGTTCTAGAAGGTCCCAAAGCGGGCCAGGACGTTGAGAATTTTTCAGAATGTTGTTGTATAGTTCTAGAAAAACTGAATCAGTTTCAGAATGGAGATTTCTGAACGATTTGAAAAGTTTCAACAGTTCTAGAACGACCATTGTTTTAGAATATCCTTAGAATTTGTGAGAAAGATTTACGTAGTTTCCATACAGCTTTATTAGCACTATAAAAATTCAGATATCTTTCTAAGACGCTTAGAATGGTTCCAGAACGTCTCCAGTATAGCGACCCAAAAATATTCAGAGCATTCGTTAAAATTCCAAAACGTTCTGGTCAAAACAAAAGTGTTTTCCATGATGTTGACTTTGTTCTAAGAGGTTTTGAAACGGAAATATCAGTTTTAAAACGACCTGCTTTTTTGAGAATTTGGACACTTTCCAAATATGCAGATTCGAACCTTTTTCAATAGTTTTTGAATGCTCTATGTAGTAAAAAAAAACCGTAAATAGTGTATTAGTAATGCCTCTTTAATACTTCTCTAATAGTGATGCATGCACTACTAATTCAGTTTTTCCGGCCATACTGAATCATACTGCTTGTGTCCAGAGTCACTTGAACATTATATGAACACAATTTTCCCGTTCCAGAACTTCCCTGAGTACTTCCAACAGTTCTCTACAATAACCAATGTCGCCCTATTCTCTCTCAACATCTGGCTCCAAGCCGTTTGCATCTACTCAGTTATCGGTGGCCTTACATCAAGTTTAGCCTTCTCCGCCACCACTTTTGACCTATTTCGAATGCTGAAAAGTATGCGAAAGCGAGTTTCAGCCTATAATTACAAGAGACATAAAGCAGCTGTCCATAGTCTTTTTGCCCAATTTATAGCCTCTACAGTACTTCTAATCCCTCCTTTTGTATATATGATTGTGTCTACGAGTGGTCATGGCGATGCTCAGATGGCCATCAGGATTATTTTGGCAGTTTTTTCATTGAGAGCTTTAGTTAATGCAGTGGTTTTGATTGTGACCACTCCACCGTATAGGAAGTTTTTGTTGAGGTGGGTACGGTGAACTACAAACTACAATAGCTACTAAGACTACACAAACTATAACAATTACAAATTACAATAACTACAAACTGTAAAAACTGCTAACTATAATCCTTTCAGAGTCAAACCAAAAATGAACTCAGCAGTGGTGTCGAGTGCCAGTACTAATCCTCTTCAACCGTAATTTTTTTTTAATTTGGAATGAAGTTTCAGTCTTCGCTATATAAACTACAAAAACTACAAAAACTACAAAAACTACGAACTACAAAAAGTCGAAAGTTTAATTAAAAAATATGCTAAATTGTGAGTTTTTTTTCCGATTTTTTTACAAAAAAATACCCACCAAGCATTTATTTGATAAAAAAATGATAAGAAAAATACAAAAAAATTTTTGTGCAAGGAGTTGGGTGTTTCTTCTCTCCTGCCAACTTTTTTCAAACATTTCATGTCCAAACACGGTCACTTTTTCTGGAAAAAAAAAGTCCAATTAAAAGTATTTTGAAGGAAACAAAAACCTTTCATCCTACGAATTGCCACTGATAATAAGATCTTAGTCATGATAACGATGCAGTAGTCTTTCCGGATTGTCTTTTTTTTTTCCTTTTAAAATCGGCCGGCACATTTGATAGATGTTTGCATTATGAAGGGCAAGGGAGCTTCTGAAATACCAATTTGTCGGTTTTCCCGGCTTCAGTTTTCTTACCGATCGTACATGCATACAGAGTGATCCACTGGAACCTCCTATGTTGAGTGAAGTCGAAAGTGTAACTCAGAGTCATGTTGTGGCCTTGGGAATGATTTGGTGAGATCTGAAAATGCAAAAAATCGATTCCAAATTCAAAGATTGAGACTTACGATGGATCAAATTTAAAAAACAAAGTCCAATAAGGCGCCTTCGTCAATTTACTTGTCGGCTAGACTTTGCCGTCGTTTGTTTCCGAAATCAGCATTATCATTATTATTATTACTCAATCATGAATATGATGTTTGGAGTGGTCGTTTGTCGGATTGGACACGTGAAACATTTTTTCATTTCCGGTGATGGCGGCAAGGGGTAGTTTTTCCTTTACTTTTCCAAATCGATTTTGATTTCCGGAACGATGAGCGATTTGTTTGACAGCAGTTGGGCTTCTTATTGGCCGATTTTTTCTGTGTTGCAGTTGGAATTGGGTCCAATTTTTTGACTTGCGCCACTCGGGTCCCATCTTTTCAATTACTGGTTACATAGCGTTTTCGTGTCACAACTCAACAGCTTCGCCGATCATTTTGCAACAATCAAGCTCCTGTATTCAGCATCAGTGAACTAATGATTGTTTGCGCAAAACTTGGAGACTGTTCCCAGATGCAACATTTGATTTGGCATTTCCACACAGGTTTCAACGCTGAAAAGCCCAAAAATGTTGAACGAGGAACGAGAGTTTGGACGAGAGTTCTGAACGCGAGTTTGGCGGCTTCTGGGCGAAAATAGGGCTCTTACGGCTTTAGAGCGAACCTTTGGCGTCTTTAGAGCGAAAGTTAATAACTGTCGGCTTCTTGGCGAACCCCGAGTGTTGTGAACGCTTCACATTCACAACTCGGTTATCGTCTTGTCACTAGTATTAGCTCAATTACACATAATACTATTCAGTTACAGTAACCAGGTAAGTTAGCGGTTGAAAGCGCATAGCGTTGGCGAATTTCGACTCCACACAAGTCTCTGGGCGGCTTTTGAGCGGACTTTGAGCGGCATCTGACAAAATTCTATGCGAAATTGCTCAACTTCCGCCTAGAAGTTGGCAGCAACACCCGAGAACTAATAGGGTTCTACTAATCATTTTTCATAGTAAAATAATATAATACCCACATTTCCCATCCAGCTTCGCTCCTCCATTTTCTTCGATTGTACTAGTCCGCCACTGCTGATAAAATCATCTCATAACATTCGTCGGTTGATAAACAAAGAAAATCCAATGTACATTCAACGCACAGTTTGTTCTTGAACCTCCGATACGCTGTTATTATTCATAATGAACAGTTTCGCCGTATCTTCAATACCCTTGTTTGGGTTCTCTATCCAGTCAGCGGCAAACGACAATAGCTGCCGTGTTGAGCATTCAAAAATGGATCCTTTCCTAAAAAGGTTCTAATGTTTGAAAACTCTCATTTTGAACCATACCTCATAGGAATTTCCTTGTATTTTCTCTCTTTGCGACAGTCACCGCACTTCCAGTAGAAACGGTCATGTTTGGCTGAACTGTCCTTTTGGAGAGACATTAGACCTCAACATCCAGGACATATTCTCTTATCAAATCATAGCAGAAACGTTGTAAATCTGAAAAAAGGCCTGAAAAATGCATAAAGAAGGCCTAAAATTGCTTTTTTTGAATTCCGAATTATGGTAGATTATTTGGAGCAGAACCAGATTCTTATTGTCTGAATTCACGGCTACTCACTACTCAAAAATCATAAAATTGCATCGCTTGGCATAGAATTATTTTCGGTGGCCGAGTCCACTCGGACTACACGGGGAGGTGGAAGAGAAACCGTGTAGTTCTCGAGGACAACCTTTTATTCCTTCGCCGCTTTTTGACCTTTTTTTTTCTGTTTATTCAGTGTTTTCCCTTTTTGAACCTAAAATACAGGTCAGAAGGTCAAAATGCGGCAAAAAAAATAAAGAAAGAAAGAGAAAAAATCGGAAGTTGTCCTCGAGAACTACACGGGTTCTCTTCCACCTAACCGTGTAGTCCGAGTGGACTCGGCCACCGAAAATAATTCTATGCCAGGCGCAATTTCAAAGTTTTTTGAGCATTTTCGGGTATTTTCAGACATTAAAAATCAGATTCTGTTTTAAATAATCTACCAGAAGTCGCAATCAAAAAAGTGATTTCAGTCTTCCTTTAACCGGTTCCAAAATGACAAAAGTTTTGTAAAAAAAAAATTCGAATTACATAAAACTTACCATTTCAGATCCAAAATCATTCTTATAAAATTTATAAACAAATAGAAAAATACTCAAAAAAAATCAATAAAAGACCAACCACCAGGTAGTCATAATGTTCAAATGAAGACTTTTCTCAACGCTTCCCCTCTCTTTGCCCCTCGTCTCTTCGTTTTGGGAACTCTCTCGTTGGGCGGCTTATCGGACAGTGCTCTTCCCTGATCGGCCGTGTTGCCATGTTCGAAAACTGATAAGATAACAGTGAGACAGTGTATAAAATGGAGAGACGGCAGACAGACATAGGAAGGGAAGGGGGTCTGGAGTTGAAAAGTTTTCTCATTCATTCAAGTAAGACTACCTGGTGGTTGGTCCATTATTGATTTTTTCGAATATTCTTTTCAATTTCTGTATTCTCTTCTATAAATTATTCCGATCTGATAGTTCGAGTTCACAATGGTAAGTAACTTTGTTTCTAAAAAAAAGAAATTTCTAAAATTATAGGTTTTTTTTCAGTACACCGTCGAAAACTGCTCTGCAAACAAAAGCAGAAGTTTGTTTGCCGGAAGAATTGAAGACGGAATTAAAGAAATTGGAAGCCGAATTGAAGGTAATTGTTTCCCGTTTTGCACCTTCTTAAAGAAAGACTGAAGTCAGAAGTTGTTTCCGTTTTTACTGAACCTTTTTGCGATGCTGAATTTAACTAGACTCGTGAAAACTGCCGAAACTCTGTTTAACGCTGAGTACTCCTCTCGGACAATCAAGTTTCTCAAAACATTACTTTCTGATGATTCTTTGATTGAAAATGCTACAATATTCATAGATTTTGCTCCAGATAACAGAAGCATTAGGAAAATCATAAATTGTTGTACGAAAAACAATCAGAAAAATATTTTGAGAAACTCGATTGTCCGAGAGGAGTACACAGCGTGAAAGAGAACTCTTCCATCAGAATCAATCGCAATGCGGTTTTGTGCCGTTTAGAAAGATTTTGGGTAGTTTTCACGAGTTCTGTTGAATTCAGTATCGCAAAATAATTCAGAAAAAAAGAAAAAAAATTCAGACTTCAGTTATCCTCTAATTTAAAAATAGAAGATTTCAGATCAATAATTCTTGCCAAGTGGTCGACCTGGAAGGATCGTCCCGGATGCATAGTCCCGAACTTTCACATCAGGCAGAGGAGCAGGTCTAGGACTCTCGGAGCAAATCGAGCTCTCTGGAGATTCGCCAAGATGTCCATGACAGGAGTACAAGCCGTTCGCTTTTCCCCATCTAATTATGAAAAATTTCTCTCGGATTTTAATTATATAATTTAGGAATTCAAGCTAGCCATTGCAATAACGGATACCCAATGAAAAAATGTTTCCTTTTTGATATTTGGTATTTTTTTGAATAATAAATTCTAAAAAATAATAATTCTGTGAAAATCGAAATTTTATTATTTTGCAAAAAATTTGCATACATGCATTATAAAGCAAAAAAGTAGACAATCAAGTTTGAAAATGCTGGAGTGGAGCCATATTAAATCACACCTTTTACCTAGAAAGAAAAAAAATCAAATTAATTTGATTTTTTTGTTTTCAAAAGTTTGGAACATTCACTCCTTAATTTACTCTTTCAAATGACTTTTTTTGTTTTATAATTTAAAAAAATTTGAAAAAAAAAACCCTCCCCCTCTTTTTTGCAAACTTTTTTCTCATTATGACGTCATTTTTATGCTCCATTGGAGCGGAAAAGTTCGAAAAAATCAGTTTTTTGTCTATAATAATTTATCTGAAATTTTCTCTGAAACATGTCATTTTAGTATGTTTATAATGCAAAATTTTCAGTCAAAAATAGGCTAAAAGTCAGGATTTTCATCTGTTCCCGTTAACCAAAACCCTCCTTTTTTTCACCTGTCTACTCTAAAGCTTCAGAGCCAAAATTTTCGAAACTTTTTTTTTCTCAAAATTTTCTTTTGTAGAAATTTTTTTTAGAAAATGGTGGATATCGATTTTTCTGAGCCAAAATGGCTCTTGACTTATTATGATTATATTGGATGTATTTCTTTTGTTTTGAATATTTTGGGCATTTATTTATTGGTTTTTGAAAGTGGACGACTTGGAAGCTTCCGATTTCATTTTTTGTCATTTCAGGTACGAGTAGGTTTAGGTTACGGTAGATGGGGAGTACTGTAGTTCCAGGCTACTGTAGGTGTTGGATGATGGGCTCGGAATTACTGTACTATTAGTGTATGATTACTGTATGTATTACTGTATGAATACTGTATGAAGAAGTACTGTAGCTATAGTCTACCGTATTTATGGAATAACTGTACTTGTGGATGATTGTAGTTTATAGTAACCTTACTTATGAGTTACTGTAGTTATGAGCTGCTTTAGTTACAAGCTAATTTACATATGAGTTACTGTAGTCAATGAGTACAGTTGTTATCGGTCACTGTAGAAATAATGTCTGGGAATTCCAGTAAGTTAGGATTACGGTAGCTATAAAACTGACTGTAATTAGAATCTATAGTAATCCTACAGTAATCCCAAAACCTTCCTAATTTTGCAGATCCTCAGTCTCCTCACCGACATTCATTTGACTATCCTGATGCAACCCATCCCATTAACTCCATTATTTGCTGGGTATACTGTAGGACTTTTACCCAAATATTTGAACGTGTCGGCCCATAATTGCGCGGTAAGTCTCTTTATTTATCAGAAAATTATTCGAAACCAAAGTTTACGAAGTCAGCTCGTCAAGACGATTCAGAAAAATATAGACATGCCTAGGCTCCGCCCACTTTTGGGTTAGAGACGCAGTGTGTCTGGTTTCTCTGCGCTCTAACCTCGTTTTTCGAAAGCCAGGCTTGATTATACTCAAATTGAAGGTCTCGAGGAGCTGAATTCAAAAATCTTGATGAAATTTTTAGAAAGTGTAGTTTGTAGCTTTCAATTTCGGGTTAGAGACGCAGTGTGTCTGGTTTCTCTGCACTCTAACCTCGTTTTTCAAAACCTAGGCTTGATTATACTCAAGTTGAAGGGCTCGGCGAGCTAAATTCAAATATTTTAGTGAAAATGGGAAATTTTCGTTATTGGAAAAAAATATTTTTAGAAAATTTTCTAATTTTCAGATGCTCACCGGATTCATTGCAGTGATCCAATTGGAAACTTTAATTTTATGTTTTGCCAAGATGCACCAAGCCATTGCAGTGGTCCTAAACACCCATAAACTCCCTAGGATTATCGAATATTTCTGTTATTTTCTATGCATTTTGTGTCCAATTGGTCTATGTGGATTCATGGAATATTTTCATATTTCTCAAGATCAACAATGGATTTATTTATATGAAACTTATCCAGAATTAATAGAAGGATTTCGGTCATTATCCAATTTTGTATTATATATAAAAACGAAAAATTTGAATAATTTATTGATTGCCATGATTTTTTCGGGCGTTGGGTTATTCCTTATTTTCATCATATTCTTAACTGATATTTTCAATTTGATGGTGGATTTGAAAATAAGAAGATCAACTTCTTATTATCAAAAACATCGAGAAGCCATTCATAGTCTTATGGTACAATTTGTGACGTCATCGATATGTTTGGTCCCTCCTTTTATGTTGGTTATTGTCGTATTTTTTGAGGTGCCAAATGGCCAGGGTAAGTTTTTTTTTAAACTGGTATGATCATGATTTCGATAGTTACTTTGCTCGAAAAGAGTTCTAAACAGTTAAAAAAAAGCGTTCGAAAATCCCCTCAATGGCCGTGGACTCATGGCCTAGAAATCTCATCGTGTAGTTCGAGAGGACAAAATGGCCTAAAGATTCCGCATGGGACATCTTGTCCTCTTGAACTACACGACGGGATCCCTAGACCAGGAGGCCACGGTCATTAACGGGATATTTAATTGGCAATGTTTTTTTTGTCCTCTACTTGGCCCCTATTACAACGGCATGCCGCTCTATTGGTCGAATTACCTGTTTGAGTGCTGCTCTATTAGGGGTGCCGGTTTATTAAAGATTTTACGGAAAATTTTTTTCAGTCCTATCCGAAATGCTGATCGCCTGGTTTGTAAGTCATTCCTCTATCAATATGATAAGTCTTATCATATTCTTTCCGCCATATCATAATTTTTTTGTTCGAGTTCTGAAAAGGTCAGTTGTTGGCTTTAAAAATGCTGAAAATGAGCTTTATTTCAGAAAAAATTCCAAAATCACTACTCCAGTGGCTATTGTTCCTGTGGCGGCCGCTTTGTCATCTGGGATATAATTTTTGCAAAAAAAAAATTTATTTTGCAATAAAAATTGTTAAAACTCGAATTTTCGGAATTCACGTATCAAGACGATTCAGAAAAGTATAATCATGCCTAGACTCCGCCCACTTTTAGGTTAGAGACGCAGTGTGTCTGGTTTCTCTGCTCTCTAACCTCATTTGCTCCAAACCTAGTCATGATTATACTCAAATTGAAGGGGTCGGCGAGAGAAGTTCAAAAATACGAACAAAAATTTCTAAAACTGTAGTTTGCAGTCTGCCAGGTCTTCGCCGGGCTCAAATATCAACATCACTATCGAAGGTCAAAACATCACAGAAGACGCTGCAGCGGTGATCCTTTTTTGACTTCTGAAATTCAAATTTCGATAATTAAAAAGTCCCAAAAAATAGCCCACTTTTTGAAATGTTTCACAAAAAATTTACGATATGGAGGAAAAAAGAAGCACAATGAGATCATATTAACTGATGAATGACTTGCAAACCAGGCGATGAGAAATCTTGAAATAGTCTGACCATTTTCAATTTCCAAGTATAATATAACCATATAAAGACAAGGAGGGGCCAGGCATAACATTGAAGTGAAAAATTGAACCATAAGACTTTGAAGAGCTTCGTGATGTTTTTGATATGTAGCTTTGGAGATTTTGAGTTTAAGATCTATCATAAGTCGGAATATATCAATGATAAAAGTTAAAAATATTACTGATAGAGTGGCTCCTCCGAAAATAACCGCCGCCAAAAGATAGTCTTAGTTAGGAGATTTTATATAAATAACAAAATGAGATAATTTTTGAAAGTTTTGAAGAAGTTCATTGCTAATCTTTCCAATGTAATTAAGTTGCTCTTCTTCTGGTCTATTAAGATACTGAACGCACCCAACCAGTATCAATGGGCAAAATACGCATAGCAAATAACAAAAATAAATGATTGCATTTCGTATAATGTGCTTTTTCAAAATCTGTCCAATTGCTTGATGCTTTTTCCCAAAGCAGAAGATGATACCTTCTAGTTGGACCAATGCGATAAACCCCGCGATGAGCTGCAAGACTACAAACTACTATTTTTCAAATTTTCATTATAATTTTTGAATTCAGCTCGCCGAGACCTTCAATTTGAGTATAATCATGACTAGGTTCGAAAAAAGTTTGAAAAATGAGGTTAGAGTGCTGAGAAACCAGACACACTGCGTCTCTAATCTAAAAGTGGACGGAGCCTAGGCATGATTATACTTTTCTGGACCGTCTTAGAACGCTGATTTCAAAATTCGAACTGTCCAATCGATAAGACTACAAACTACAATTCTTACCGCACAAATGTGTGAAGAAACAACAAAATAATCGGATAGCACTCCAACTGTATATATTGCCAGCAAAGGATCCAATGGCACAGGCTGAGTCAGAACATTCAAATGAAAATCGGTCAATGTACAAATAATCTGAAAATTTCAGTTTGACTGAAAATGGGCGGGGCTTGAAAACCTGAAATCCTAACAAATAATATCTGAAAAATCCGAGTTTTCCACACTCAAAAATCAATAAATAAATGCCGAAAGAGTTGAGAATAATCGAAATGAAGCCAATAATGTGATAGTAGTTGATAAGCCACCGGGGCTCTGTGAAATCAATTGATAACATTCAGGTTTTGGTTTAGTGAAAACACTCTTGACTCGGAACCAACCATACTTGCGGTTTGGCGGGCCGGCCCGCTTTCAAAAACAAATTAGTTTTTTTTTTGTGATGCCGAAGAAATTTTCGACTTTTTCTCAGAAGAAATTTCCAAAACTTTGTGAGACTACAAACTACAATTCTCAAATTTTCATTAAGTTTTTTGAATTCAGCTCGTCGAGACCTTCAATTTGAGTATAATCAAGGCTATGTTTGGAAAAAAGTTGAAAAATAAGGTTAGAGTGCAGAGAAACCAGACACACTGCGTCTCTAACCCAAGAGTGGGCGGAGCCTAAGCATGATTATACTTCTCTGAATCTTCTCGGCAAGCTGAACACAAATATGATGGCTTCGATAGGATTTATCGAAATTTTTTCTCACATTTTTTTTTCATATCTGGTGCAGGTGAAACAATAAAAAATCAGATCTAATTACGTCGCGTCGAATTTTTGTAGCCTACTGAAAAATTTATAGATTATCAAAACATATGTCACACTAGATTTTTTTTGGGTTTAGTCATATCGGTCCAAAGAATTTTTCATTGAAAAAAATGCTCCAAATCGATTTTTCTGAGCCACGTTGGCTAATACTTCATTATGATATCACTGGATTTTTATCCCTTTTTCTGAACTTTTTTGGCATTTATTTATTGATTTATGAATGCAAAAAATTAGAATTTTTCAGATTTTATTTGCTAGAATTTCAGGTAGGCTCCGCCCATTTTTTGAAAAACCTCCCAATGAAACAGAATTATTTTCAGATTGTATGTACTTTGAACGACTTGCATTTCAATATTTTCTCTCAACTTGTACCTTTAAATCCATTACAATGCGTGTTTACTGTAGGAATCCTTTCAAAATACTTCGATATTTCCTCATATTTTTGTGTGGTAAGGATTTGTAGTTTGTAGTCTAATCGATGGGAAAATACGATTTTTGAAATCAGCGCATCAAGGCGGTTCAGAAAAGTATAATCATGCCTAGGCTCCGCCCACTTTGAAACTTCGGGTTAGAGATGCAGTGTATCTGGTTTCTCTGCACTCTAACCTCATTTGCTCCAAACCTAGTCATGATTATACTCAAATGAAAGGTCTTGACGAGCTGAATTCAAAAATCATAATGAAAATTTGAAAAATTGTAGTTTGTAGTTTGTAATTTCAGCTCTTGGTGGCATTTTTGAGTTTGATACAACTGGAGAGTTTAATAATGTGTTTCGAGAGGAAGCATCAGGCAATTGCAAAAATTTTAAATAAAAATGTTATACCGGATTTTATTATTTATTTTTCATATTTTTGTGTGATGATTTCTCCATTTGTCTTAATTGGATGGTTACATTATCTCTATATACCACAGGAAGAGCAATTTAATTATATTAAAAAGGTCCAAAAAATTAATGTTTTTTCTCATTCAAATTTTTTTTTTCAGAATTATCCAGAAGTTCTTCCAGATTTCCAGAGACTTTCACATTTTGTCTTATATATCAGAAGCTCAGACTATAACTATTTCCTGGCTATAGTTGTCCTGGGAGGTCTTGCCCTATCTACAGTATTCCTCATGTTTATCATTGATATATTTCGGCTTATGGTACACCTTAAGCTTCAAATATCCCGCCAAAATTATCAAAGGCACCACGATGCCCTTCAAAGTCTTATGGTACAATTTTTCACTTCAATTTTTTGCCTGACCCCACCTTGCCTATACATGGTAACATTATATTTAAATGTGGACAATGGTCAAACTATTTCCAAGTTATTATTAGCCTGGTTTAGCAGTCATTCATTGGTTAATATGGTCCTGTTGTGCTTATTTTTTGCTCCTTATCGCAAGTTTTTTGTGAAATTTTTTAAAAAGTGAGTTTTTTTTTATTAGAAACAATTTGGAATTTTTGTTCCAGAAACCAAAAAAGAATCGTGCCGGCAACGTCGTCTGTAGTGTTTTGAAATCAAAATTTTCATCCAAGCGATGAGCTGTAAAACTACAAACTACAACTTTTTGTTTTCATTATGATTTTTGAATTCAGCTTATCGAGACCTTTGATTCGAGTATAATCATGGCTAGGTTCGGAAAATGTGGAAAAATGATGTTAAAGTGCAGAGAAACCAGACACACTGCTTCTCTAACCCAAAAGTGGGCGGAGCCTAGGCAAGATTATACCCGTCTGAACTGTCTTGACGCGCTGATTTCAGGAATGAGATTTTCGAATGGATTGCACTACAAACTACAAAATCGCCAGACTGCAAACTTTCAATATTACGCACACTGGTTGGTCTGACATTTGAGGCAGTGCAATTTTTTCACCTGTTTGAGAAGAATGAAAAAAAAAACAGTTTTAGTCAATCCCCTCGAAACTAGGACCATCATTCTCAGCTCGTCAAGACGATTCAAAAAAGTATAATCATGCCTAGGCTCCGCCCACTTTCGGAGTAGAGACGCAGTGTGTCTGGTTTCTCTGCACTCTAACCTCATTTGCTTCAAACCTCGTCATGACTACACTCAAATTGAAGGACTCGACGAGCTGAATTCAAAAATCATAATGAAAATGTCAGAAAGTGTAATTTGTAGTTTGTAGTTTGTAGTTTTTCAGAGGATCACCGGGTTTGATGCCCATATTGGAAGGTTTGATATTGTTTCGATGAGTTCGAAATTTCAGACCAAATTAAGAAGAGTAATGAACCATTTTCTAAAAAAAGTTTCGTCCGATCTTCGGAAAAATGCCAAATAACAAAATAACAGGAAATGTCCCCCTCCATTTTATAATTATAATGTCTCCCCTCACATGTCTAAATACTTCCAAAAACTTTAATTCAAAAAAAAACATCAATCACGTGTATAATTATGACTTTTTCATATGAAATATTTATCAAAAATTCAAAAAATTTTGCTCATTTTGGGGTTCCAATATGAACATTATAGATTTTTCTGAGCCCAGATGGCTTGTAAATTACTATCATGTTATTGGAATATTATCATTTATTCTTAACTCTTTTGGAATATATTTATTGATTTTTCAAAATGGAAAACTTGGAAATTTCAGATATTATTTGTTGGGGTTACAGGTAAGCTCCGCCCCCTTTTCAGGCAAACTGAAATTTTAAAATTTTAAAAATTTTCAGATCGCCTGTACTCTAAGCGATCTTCATTTATCATTTTTCATGCAGGCTATACCCTTGTACCCTTTGTTGGCTGGGTATACTGTAGGGATACTGTCAACTTATTTTGATGTCTCTACCCATATTTGTGCGGTACTATTTTGTAGTTTGTAGTCCAATCCCATTGAAAACGTCATTTGCGAAATCAGCTCTTCAAGACGATTCAGAAAAGTATAATCATGCCTAGGCTCCGCCCACTTTCGGAGTAGAGACGCAGTGTGTCTGGTTTCTCTGCACTCTAACTTCATTTTTCAATTTGCTCCAAACCTAGTCATGGTTATACTCAAATGAAAGGTCCTGACGAGCTGAATCTGAAAATCATACTTTCAGTTCGAAATTTTGTAGTTTGTAGTTTGTAGTTTTTCAGATGATTGCCGGATTCGTCGCTTTGGTTCAATTGGAAAGTCTGATCTTATGTTTTGGAAAAAAGCATCAAGGTATTGCGATTATTTTAAAAATACATGTTGTTCCAAATTATATTTTATATTTTTGTTATTTTCTTTGCATTTTTTGCCCGTTTTGTTTATGTGGTACGCTACAGTACCTGTATATGTCAAAAGAGGAGCAACTGGACTATATCGAGGAGGTGGGTAGAGTTTGTAGTTTTTGTAGTTCTGAGTTGGATAGGTTCCGCCCACTTTTTTAAGTACGATAATTTTGGAATTTGAAAAAAAAAATTTCGAAAAATTCTGAGATATTTTGACTTTTTAATCATTGTGGTCCTCCTCAATGAACAAATATTAGGCACTTTTCCTGTCGCAATAATATTGGAATTGTTGAAAATGTCTGAAAAATCAAAATTTTTGAGACTGAGCTTTTTTTTTAGATAATTACATTTTCCACCAGGTCGTGACCATTTTTTCAGTTTTACAAAAATAAAAAATTTTGAAAATTCTGAATTTTTTAAAATAGGAGCCGTTCTAGTTTGTAGTTTGTAGTGTATGTAGCTTGTAGTTTTTTTCAAATTTTTGAATAAGGACCAAGTTTTTCAGCCGCGCCCAATTTTAGAGATAGTTTCTTTTTTTTTAATTTTTGACTGTTTGAATTCCATTTTCTCTTTGGAAATCAGAAATGGAGAACGTTTTTTTTTCAAAGAAAAACCCAATGAAAAAAATTAGGCTCCGCCCACTTTTTTCAACTTTTTTAAAAAATTTCTCTATTTGGACTTGAACATTTTGAGTTCTACAACTTTCTGCTGATTTCGAAAAAAAGAAGTTGTGTAGTTTGTAGTTTTCCTGCTCCAACTCTTTTTATTTCCAGAATCTTCCCACCCTTCTCCCCTCATTCCAATCCCTTTCCCATTTTGTGATCTACCAAAAATCCGCCAACCTTACCTGGCTATATCTTACTGTATTCACCGGTGGAATCACCCTATTTTTCTTATTTATTCTATTCATTTTCGATATTTTCCGACTTATGAAAGCTCTAAAATCAAAAATTTCTCGGGCAACCTATCAAAAACATCACGAGGCTCTTCACAGTCTTATGGTACAATTTGTGACGTCCTTGATGTGTTTGGCTCCGCCATGTATTCTAGTGGTGGTCGTTTATTTTGAAGTGGAAAATGGACAATGTGAGTACAGTTTTTATACTTTTTGTAGTATTTCTAGTTTTTGTAGTCTTTATAGTTTTTGTAGTTTTTGTAGTCTTTGTAGTCTTTGTAGTATTTATAGTATTTGTAGTCTTCGTAGTCTTTGTAGTATTTGTAGTCTTTGTAGTCTTTTTTCAGTTATCTGCCAGTTTCTAATTGCCTGGTTTACCAGTCATTCATCAGTTAATATGGTATCATTATTCTTATTTTTTCCGCCTTATCGGAAGATTTTTTGCGGAAAAGTTGGGTAAGATATTTTTGGTGCTACCCCTAATTAGAACCGGACGAAACAAAACTGCCCAATTAGAACTGTACCCTATTAGAACTGCCCGGATGAGAACTGACACAACTTTGCTGCAATGGCATGTAAGCAGTGAAAAGTGCCCAAAAAACGAGCATTTGAAAAGTTCTTATCCGGGACAGTTCTTAAACGGACGGTTTTGATTAGGGTCAGTTCTGAATCGTCCAGTTCTGATTAGGGGTAGCACCATTTTTTCCTGTTGGAAATATGGAATTTTCTTTTCAGAAACCGTAAACCACTTACCGTTGGTGCCTCGTCTATGATGTTTTGAAATTGGCTACAAATACTACGAAAACTACAAACTACAAACTTTACTTTTTTTCAATTGGATAAAGTATTTTGTAATTTTGTAGTCTCGATAAAAAATTCAAAAGAAATTGGTCAAAAATTATCGCATAATTTACTGTTAAATTTACCAATTATTCAAAAATTTGACCGAAAGATCTGCTAAACTATGCGCACCAGCGTAATTCCGGAGTGTCGTTGCTCACTCGATTTTTCAAATTTTTGGGTCAAAAAAAACTAAACTGTTTTCAAAAAGAAATCTAGAAATCCGAGGCCGCTTACTGTGAGTACATCGTCTTTGATAATTTTCTGAATTTGACTACAAAAACTACAAAGACTACAAACTACTATTTTTTGTTTTTTTTCATTGAAAAAAAACACTATTTTGTAGTCTTTGTAGCCCCTGCCTAGCGAAAAACGTGGAGAAGATTTTCACGTTGAAAAAAATTTTTTTTCAAATATTTCAAAATTTTTTATTTTTTTCCGTGACCTTTCCCTATTTTTCCCCTTTCCTTTTACCTTCACGTGTACCGAAATGTTTGCCACGTGTTCAATTTTTCTCGACACTTGTGCCACGTGTCCCTCCTCCACCCCCTCGCAAAATCGAAAACAAATCAGTTCAAATTTTGCTTCTCTCTTCTTCAAACTGCAATATCAATCAATATTACAGTACCCCAATTGTTACTGTGTATAAATAACCTGCACATCTAACTGCTAAATGAATCTACCGTATCCTCGTTGGCTCTTCACTGGAGGAGTCATCATAGCCATCGCTATTTGTTTGATTTGGACGTCGATCGCTTCCGGTGAGTTTGTAGTTTTTGTAGTTTTTGTAGTCTTTGTGCTTTTAGATCACAAAGAGCAAGGACCACCAAATCGAGATAGAGTGAAAAAGGATGGCAATCAGAATAGTGAGTTTCGGGAATTTTTGTAGTTTGTAGCCAAGGCACTTTTCTGGGCCTTTTTTTTGGGTAAAATAAAAAAATTTAGTTAAGGAAATTTAGGTTCCACCCACTTTCTTCGTGGTTTTTCTCCCAATATTCTGAGAAGATGTTTCAGAAAAAAAATTTGAAAATTTTGGTTTGTAGATTTTGTAGTGTGTGATCACCAACATAAGCTCCGCCCCATTTATGTGGAAAAAAATTTTTTTTTGGAAAATTTGCTAAATTTTTAACCCAAAAATTTGAAATTGTAGTTTGTAGTCTTTGGGGGTTCGTGATTTTTGAAGTCGGTTTTGAGGAGGAATAAAAAATTATAGTTTGTAGTTTGTAGTTAATGTTATTGTAATTTGTAGTTATTTTAGTTAGTTTTTAGTTAGTTTTTTATAAGACGAGGTGTTACATGTCTTATTTATTTCAAGTCAAACTGATAAAAGAGGCGGAGTGGCTGCCTTTTATAGGGGCAACCACTCCTCCTTAAGTAACGTCATTACATTTTAGTTAGTTTTTAGTTACTGTGGTTTCTAGTTATTGTAGTTCGTAGTTACGGTAGTTTGTAGTATTCGTAGTTTGTAGCTTTATGGTTCCTCCCGCTTAGCAATAGCGCGGTTATTTCAGCAATTTTTCTGGAAATTTTTTTCGCATTTTTTATTATTTTTTCTTCCGTTTTTTTTTTAATTCAAGCGCGCTCCACCGCATTTTTAGGCCATATACCCCTCACCCTGTTACACACTTTTTTCCGAAAAACAGAAAAAAATTTCAAGCTGGATAAAAATTTGGCTAAGCTCTGCCCCCTTTTGAAAAATTTCTGGTGACGACTTGAAAAAATTGCTGAAATCGTTGGTAATTATCGCTTATTTTTCAAATTTCGCTTCTCAACGCGAATTTTCACCTTCGCTCCGCCCCCTTCAAAGCTCTCGAGCTGAATCGGAAATTTGAAGATAGGCTCCGCCCCATTTTTCTCATTTTACTCGAATATAGCTCGCGTTTTTTGGTCGGAAGTTGAGGGCTTGAAGGCTTTTGGTCAGAGATTCTCATCTGAAATTTGAAAAAAAGCTTCATTTCTGGAAATTGGACAAATTTTTGGATCGATTGTGATCGTTTATTGGCTCACATTTCTTCGGTCTATCGTTGGATTTTGATTCGTCTTCATCCGATTGGTTTTCGACCAGAGCTGGGCGGAATCCCGACTTCCGACTTCCGTTTTCTGACGAAAGTCGGAAGTGTGGAATAGGAAAAGTAGTGAGAAAACTCGCGAGATTTCGGGTGAAATGAAGCTAAGAATTTTGTTGGAAGTAGTTAAAAACATGTGAAAATCGATACATTTTTCGTATTTTCGCTCATTTTCGACAAATTAGACCAATTTTTGCTCTCGGATTCCGACTTCTGACTTCCACCTTCCGCCTTCCGCCGATTTTTTCACTTCCGGCTTCCGACTTCCGGCTAAGGAGTTTCACTTCCGACTTCCGTTTTGAAAACTTTCACTTCCGACCAAAAGATACGCGGACTACAGTCGGGTCTATCACTGAAAATCACTCCAATCACTTCCCCATAATAATCCTTATCACTTTCAGACCTCCTCCGCGATCACTGGAATCTTGTGAAACTATTCAAAACAATCAATATGAGTTGTGAATTGTTGTCTGGAAAACGGAATAGTAATGAGACGATTAATATGATATTTAATCTCACTGAAACGATTTCAATTGAGAAATTAATTGATATGGATTTCTATAAATTGAAGAAAGAATTGGAAGAACTATTCAACACGATTGACTCCATTCCGTATTCTCCTATGGATCCTGTTGATTATAAGGCGATTATTGAGGGATTTCGTGGCATCAGTAGAGTAGAACAACTGCAAACTGTTTCTGATAGTTTAAAAAAGAAAGAAGATTTCAATGTGATAGAAGCAATATTTAGATTTTACAAGATATTCACCACGGATTGGGACTGGGGATACAATGCCACTATCGATAAATTCAATGGCTTAACAGAAGTGACGACTCGTGAACAGTTGAAGAATCTTCGAGCTTCTTATTATTTTAGTATCAAATGTCAATTTGATGCTGAAGATGAAGTAATAAAAGTAATGAAACAACTCGCAAATCCATTTGTAGAAATGAAGACAATTATCGAACATCGGCAGAACGCCAAACCTTTTGACGAAACAGTCTACGGTGTAGCTGAAAGAAGCGTACGACAAGCAAAAGCTCAATACGATGCCATCAATTCACTAATTACGGAACTGAATCTACATCAAATTACAGTATTTCGATTGATGGAGTTTTGGAAATCACAGATTTCAAGAATGATTGCCCATGCATTAGATTATGAAGCGATCCTTGAGTCGAAAATTCCTTCTAACGCTGAAAAAAGTCAATTCTATTTGAGAATGTTTGTCAATAGCATTGATACATCTGCACTCGCAAACAGTTTGAAGCCAATCGAAAGTTATGCGGAAAGTTTGTATAACGTGAGAAGCACTTTTCAAACTATTCCAACCACGTTCAACAAAGTAGCTGACGACTTTATGAACGTTTTGAAAAAGCTACAAAACGTTAATAGAAACAAAGATTCATTGAAAAATTCATTTGAACTACTTAGTTGTTTTTCCAATCCGCCAGTGTCTATAGAAGCAGCCAAACCATTTACGATTGATGAGCTGGTCAATAATCTTTACATTTGGAATAGGTTAGCAAACTCTACTAGAGAAGTGTTTGACGCCTCTTTTGACGAACTCGCAGAGAAATTCAGCTACACTAAATACAATGAATTCGACAGCAAATTGAAGGCTCTTATTGATCACTGGAAAGAAGATATTAGAGATGAAGTCCAAAAATTGGTTAATTCACCAGATTTCGAAGAAGTAAAAAATATGATGGAGACAGTGAAAAAAGTCGCGGAGTTCAGATACGCCAACAGAATTCGTGATCCTGATCGTGAATACGACATAGCATGGGACTATTTGCAGAAAGCTGAAAGATGGATTAACAAAACCGACTTCTCAATTCTAGATCCAAACTGCAAAGGCCCCAATTTCAAAGTCGACGCTGTCCAAAAGTTCGAACTCTTTCACAAATCCCTCGGAGCTCTTCATAATAAAAATCTGATGCCTGATCTAATCAAAGACATAATGTCCCCATTAAGAAAAGCTCAACTTCATCTGAGAAATTTGACTTTGATTGGAAATCGAATGAATAAATATCCAGAAAGTTTTCATCGAAATTGCAAAGGCTTATGTGGAATAATGAAAGAATCCATTCAAGATATGGAAGATTTCAAAGAAGGCGTCGTTTATTTGGAGAAATTATTTGGAACATTAAATTATCAGTCGACTGTAAAAAAGTTAATGGATGTGGCAGATGACGTCATAGCTTATGAACGCGTGGCAATTGAAAGGAATTCAGAAGTATGGAAAGTCTCCGAATATTTTCAATGGATGAAAGGAAATAAAACGGAAATTTCGAAAACTTTTCAAAAAGTTCAAAATTTGGAATCAATTCATAATACGGAAAAAGATAAATGGACAAGTTTTGAGAGTCTTCAATCGATTTATAAAAGTGCCGATTCGATAAAAAGTCCAATTGATTGGATTGAAATGAATGATCAAATGGATCGATATTTTGAGGAGACTTATAAAAATAATGAAAAACTAAGGACCGCCCGTCGTCTAACTGAACAAATGGCTCAAATGATTTTGGATTTGGAAATGGAACATGTCGTTTTTGGAAAAGCGATGAAGGCTCTTCCCCGATTGGATATGCATTTCGCAAAGTTCTTCAAATGGGCTAAACCCGAGCCAACTGGAAACTCTTTTCTGTGAGTTTTTTTTTTTTGGGAAATTAGGCTCCGCCCATTTTTTGCAAATTTTATCTTTCCGCACTTTGAAATGTTGGAGTTTTTCGAAAATTCAAAAATAGAAAATTTTGAAATTTTGAAAAGAATATACATAGGCTCCGCCCACTTTTTGGATGTTTTTTTAACAATTGATATTTTTGAATTTTAAGAAAAAAGTTTGAATGATTCTGCAATAGACTCCGCCCACTTTTTAAAAAGTGAAAGTCTAATATAAAAAGTGAACTTTTAAAATTGTGTAGTTTGTAGTCTTACAAGGGAGGTGTTTTTAGAAAGGTCTTGGGAATTTTCTGAAATTTCTTGAGCTGATACAACCCTTCATTGTCTATTGACTCTGAAAAATTTAGCTGCTTTTCTCCAAAATGAAGCTCGTAATCGAGCTCCAAAGTTCGGGCTCCGGACCCGGTTCAAGCAGGCGGCGGCCACCCTCTCTCTTATCACCGCTCGTTCGACCCACTGCTTCCATGGCAACGGTAGCCGAGTGGTAGAGGGGGCGGGTAGTAAGTGGAGGGTCTGGGGTTCGAACCCACCTGGTGCAAAACGTTTTTGGTTTTATGTCTGGAACGAATACAGTATTCTAGAAGCTCATAGAATTTCATGAATTTGAATTCGTAGAATATTCTATAAAAAATGATATCTGATAGAAGATTCTAGAGATTGAAAAAATTGGGTATATAAGCTGATTTTCCTTCATTTGTTTACTTCATTATTTCGTTTTTCTTTTTTCCTATCTACTATCAATGTCGGACTTCAAAAGCGTACTTTTGTACTGTCTTGCAAAATGGAATGGATGTGCAAAGCGCCCCGCTTTGAACGAAAAGGACCAGAAGTTAGCCGAATTCATCAATGACATCGGCGAGTCAGTTACCAAAGGAGATTATGAAGTCTTGCGTGAGGAATTCGCGACTCATTTCGAAGACGATTCGAAAGATTTGGGTCAGTTGGTCTCCAAAAAACTTTGCTGAAAATAACTTTTTCAGATTGGGATCCAGGGGATGAGAAATTGAAGAGTCTCGAGATTTATCCAGACGCTGTTCAAGTTCCGAGTGGCCAGCGATTCGTTCAATTCACTGCCGGGGAGTATGTGGAACTGTCGGAAGTTGACAAAGCGGTGAAGTACTATGGCTCCAAAAAAGGAACATACAACAATGGGAATCGTATCCGTCCATCACTCGAATCCATCAATCGAAAGTTCCGATTCATAAAGGATAAAAATCACATTTCAAAACTACTGGAGTACGAGAAAAATGGTTAGCTTTTCAAGAGAATAAAACAACAAAATGAAAACAATTTTTGAAGGTTATATCAAAGCCAACCGCAAGATAAGTCTGGAATTGATTTCAACCGAGCTCGAGAAGGAGGTCCGCAAGCACATTGAAGAAGGGAAAATTCTTCATGACTCCACCCTTCGGTTTCTCATTCGTGGAATCATAAAAGAGCGCCACATTGACATTCCTGACTTTATTGGATCCGACAGTTGGCTCAATGGCTGGAAAAAGAGATACGGACTCTCTTCTCGAAAAATAACAAAATTCGTAGCTACCGTTCGTCATAAATCCAGAGAGCAAATCGAGAAGGATTCGAAGGAGTTCGTGGCCACCGTAAACCAGCTCTTCCCCAACTATCCCCTCTCAAACATTTCATCCTGTGTTGTTTGTGACGTTGAAAGAGAAGAATGGTCAATTCCCCGCTAAAGGACATTTTCAAGCTTCAAACCTTGTTGTTACGTGTCATTCCAGCCATATCATGACAAAAGTCCTCATGAAGAAGTTCTTCGAAACTGTCATGTTCCATCCGGATATGCCCAAAGACGCGTTGCTCATAGTGGATTCGTGGAACAGTTGGGAAGATAAGGAAGCCATTGATTCAGTAACTCCATCCTCCAACAAGCTCAAAGTCATGATGATCCCCGCTGGTTGTACAGGACATGCGCAACCTTGTGATGTTGGAATCTTCGGTGGCTTCAAAAAGGTTGTCAAAACTATTTCTGGACAAGCCCAGTTGACCAATCCCGACTACAAGATGCACACTAGAGATGAGACATTGAAGGTTGGATTAGAAATGTTAACTTTTCCTTCAATTAAAATAAAAATTACAGATGCTTTCACTTGTCTGGTGGCAGCTATGCTCTCCGAAATTAGAGTCCTGGGCACAGTATGCTTGGTTTGCCTCTGGTTATGCTGTCTCTCGACCTTCGTCCTTCTTGACCCCAGCTCAACTTCTCTTTCCACGGAATGTGGCTCGGGACTGCGCAGCGACTGGATGCACCCGCACTTCTTTCATCAAGTGTGCTTACTGTGAAGATTCTTTCTGCTTTGATGACTTTTTCATCAATTATCACAAGTGTTGTTGATTTTTTGTTTCGATAGAAATAAATTCATAATATTGTTTTACATTGCTAAAATGACCAAACTAATGAGCTTCTAGAATACTGTATTCGTTCCAGACATAAAACCAAAAACGTTTTGCACCAGGTGGGTTCGAACCCCAGACCCTCCACTTACTACCCGCCCCCTCTACCACTCGGCTACCGTTGCCATGGAAGCAGTGGGTCGAACGAGCGGTGATAAGAGAGAGGGTGGCCGCCGCCTGCTTGAACCGGGTCCGGAGCCCGAACTTTGGAGCTCGATTACGAGCTTCATTTTGGAGAAAAGCAGCTAAATTTTTCAGAATCAATAGACAATGAAGGGTTGTATCAGCTCAAGAAATTTCAGAAAATTCCCAAGACCTTTCTAAAAACACCTCCCTTGTTAGGGAAGCTCCGCCCTCTTTTTGCAAATTTTTTCACTAGCGGTCGGCAGAAATTTTTTTCCAATTTATTGACTTTTTTTTTGAGAAAGCGGGAATTTTCAATTTTTTAAATAGGCTCCGCCCACTTTCCAAATTCTCAAAACTGAAAAAATCTGTGAATAAAAAACCTGCAAGAACTCAGCAAAAATTAAAATCGAAATATTTTAAAAAATGGGCGGAGCCTATTTTGAAAGCAATTTCCAAAAAAAAACTTGGGAAATTGCTTTTGTAAAGAAAAAAACGTTTTTAAAAATCAAAAAAAAATACAAGTTAAGCTCCGCCCACTTTTAGGAACTAGGAAAAAATAACTAGGAAAAAATCCAACTTTTTCGCAGACCTTCTCAATTTTTCTTTGAAATTTTGAAACTCAAATATTTTTGTTTTTGTAGTATTTGTAGTCTGTAGTCTGTATAATTTTTATGTTTTTCAGAACTCCTGAAAACCTCATCATCCTTTTCGGTTGTCTATCCTTTGTGGCATCTGCATCATACCTCATTTGGCTCTCTAGAACACCGAAAAGAAAAAGAAGATTGGGTCCAGAAGATAGAAAAGATGATCCAGGTGAGTAAGCCACGCCCCTTTTTCACAAAAATCTTTTTTTTTTCGTTTTCAGAATTCGTCGTCACCTGGGAGACCATCGAATTCTATCCATATGTACTTCAAGCCTGTCGCCTGCCCTTCAATAAGAGGGATTCGGATGGATTCACTCCATTATTCATGGCAGTTTGGGATAGGAATTTTGATGAGGCAAAACGTCTGGTAAAACTTGGAGCCGCCTTGGATGCTGCTTGTGAGTGTTGAGGGGGAGTTCAAAAAATTTGAAAAAATTGAGATTTCTTGAAATTAGGCTCATTTAAAGGCCCAATTTCTGTTTTGTCAGTTCAAAAATTTCTCGGCGATTGGACTTTTTTTAGCCTAGATTGCCCCAAGCAAAATTTTGACGGACACGCGCGACCGCGCCGCGCTCGAAATTTTTTGGAGGCGTGGCTTGGTTCAAGTGACCCTAGGAGTTTGGAATTTTGCAAAAAAGTTTCAAAAATCTAATTGGACCTATTTCGAAAAAAAAAACCTATAATTTTTTTTTAGAATTTCAAAAATTTTTATGCTAATTTTGAAGCCCAAATTTAGACAGTCCGACACTGAAAATATCTCGGCGAATGGTCCATTTTGAGCCTAGATATCCTCTACTCAAGTTTTGTTGGGCACGCAACGCGACCGCACCGCATCGAAAATTTAAAAACACACAACTTGGCTCAAAATGGTCCAAGCCGGCTCAAAATTTGCCATGATGTTCCAGAACAAAAACCAACATTTTTTCCAAAAAAAAAATCCCAAAAAATTTTTTCAGGCGGTCCGGACTCGGAGACAGCTCTCCACGTGGCAGCTCGACGTGGCGACAAACTATTCGTGGATCTTCTCTTAAAAAACGGAGCCGATCCAAAATGTCGTGATGCTCTTGGACGAACTGCGAAAAAAGTGTGCTCATCGAAGAATTTCACCGAATCCTCTTTTGCCAGATATTATGATTTTAGGAAGCATCGTGAGTATTTTTTTTTGGAAAAAAATTTCCAGAAAAAATTTTAAATTTTTTTGCAGAAGTCATCCCCAAAGTGAAACGTGATTTCTATGTTTTGATTGTGGATTGTGCCTATTTTCCAGAAGAAGATTTAGAATTTTTACCAAATCCAATGGAAATTGTTTATGGATATAGGGAAGGAGAAGTGGATTTAGATGATTTCACACATTTTTGTATGGCTCCAGCATCCGAGAAATCAAAAGAATTGGAAATGGATTTGGATGATTTATTGACTTTTGAAATTCTCTCCAAGTGAGTTTCTTTTTGGAGTTTTTGTAGTTATTGTAGTTTCTGTAGTTTGTGTAGTATTTGTAGTTTTTGTAGTTTTTGCAGTCTATGTAGCCTTTCTAGTTTTTGTAGTTTCTGTAGTTATTGTAGTCTGTCTAGTCTTTGTAGTTTGTGTAGTCTATGTAGTCTATGTAGCCTGTGTAGTCTATGTAGTCTTTGTAGTCTGTGTGGTTTTTGTAGTCTATGTAGTCTATGTAGTCTGTGTGGTTTTTGTAGTCTATGTAGTCTATTTAGTCTGTGTAGTTTTCGTAATTCTTCTAGTTTTTGTAGTCTTTCTACAGTATCCCCATTTATTTCCAGACCCGGAATGATTGTTTCTATTGAATGGCTCTCCGTTTGTATTGATAACATTTCCAATATGGATTTGGATTTCCTTTATCTTCTGACAGACACTCGATTCGAGAAGAAGACGAATCATGGAGCAATCACACGGATTAAGAATGACATTCATAAATTGGTAAGGAGGGTTTTTTGAATTCCCGCCAGGACGGGGGGAGTCTAGTAGAGCGCGCTTACCGGTTCGCTAGAATTTGAGTTCCCCCGATGTTTTCATAGTCCAGTGGAGCGCATTTTCTGGCCTGGCGATTTTGAACCGTTTTTTGAATTTCCGCCAAACAACTTGGGTTTGATAGAGCGCATCATCTTGACCTTGCCCACCATTTTGAACAAATGTTTTAAATTTCCGCCAAACAGTAGAGCGCCCTCACCACCATCTCAAACAGTTTTTATCTTTCTTTTCGGACTTTTTAAAGTCCCCGCCAATACATTTTTCACAGTAGAGGGCATTTACTAACGCTTGCTTTTTTAGGCCAGTTTTTGAATTCCCGCCAAGCTATTCTTAGTCCAATAGAGCGCGCTTTCTTCGCTGGTCAGAACCTCTTGCTCATTTTGAATTCCCGCCAAACCTATCCCAGTTCCGTAGGGCGCACTTTCTACTCTGCAATACTCCATCTCTAGCTGACCCCCCCCCCCCTCTCCCACTATTTTTCATTTTTTTTCAAATTCCCGCCAACCCCTCTTCCTAATTCCAGAGACCACCACTCCTTCATGACTGTGAATTATCTATTCTGGCCACAAATAACCGAGTAATGAGAAGTGATCAAGATGATTGGATTCGAATAATTGAGAGTTTTGGAGGATATTATGTCTTGGATCCACACCCTTCTGTCCCTGAAAGACTTCCAATCCATGCTTCATCGAAACATCCAGAATCTCGAATTTATACCTCTATTGTTCTCTGTTTCAAGGATAGTGTGGTAAGTTTTTGGTCCCTTTTCTAAACGGACCAACCCCTTTTTCTAAATGGACCAACCCCCTTTTCTAAATGGACCAACCCCTTTTTCTAAATGGACCGACCCCTTTTCTAAATGGACCAACCCCTTTTCTAAAGGGATCAACTTCTTTTCTAAATGGACCAACCCTTACCTCACATTTTCAGCTAAAAGAACGTTGGACAATTCCCGAAAATCACATTTCAATTCTCGGAATGGGTTGGCTTCCCGAATCAATTGTCCGTTATTCTCTCATTTCTGCAAATGAAAGTTGCCTGAGAAATGAGCCAAAAATTCAAGATATGGCAATGATTTATGAGCAAGGATCCGAGAGAAATAAGAAATTTCAGTGATTTTTCTTGAATTGAACTTTCTTTACTTGGTTTTTTATTGGTTTTATTTGGTTTTTTGTTTGAATAAAATGGTTGGAAAGTAGCTTTTTGTCTTGAAAATAGAAGTTGGAAATTCAGAAATCATTTTGAGACATTTTCAGAAAAAAAAACTCCCAAAACAATATTTCAGAGTGCTTTTTTCGGAAAATTTCCGCTGAAATTCCCACTTTTACAGAATGTTTTGATCTCTCAACCTGAAAATTTGAAACATTTTTCCCAAAAATTGGGCAAAACTTGAAGCGAAGCTGTAGCTCTGACTAGGGAAGTGTTTGACGAGACCCACTTAGAATCGGCTAGAACGCTGTCTTTAGGGTATATCGACTCTCCTGAATCCATTTCTGATGTCGGTTTGGTCCGTTCGCTATTTTGAAGCACAGTTTACTAGACACTTGTAAGCTGAATATGCTTTCATTTTCGTTTTTCAAAGTTATTCTGGGTCCAATGAGCTTTGAAACGAAATTAAAACACTATACTGATCATTCTCTATCGATTCCGACAAGTTTGGAAACTTTTTCGAAAAATATTTTCGGGCCAAAAAATTTTTACAAGTCCAGAATAGTCCACAAGACCAAACATTCGACAATTTTCGGAAAAAATTTTTTTTACAAAAAATTGAGATTTTGTTTGAGACGAGGTTACTGATAAAGTTGGAAAAACTGCGCCGAACCGCTACACTTTTCGAATCTGCCGGGCGTATATAAACTTATTGCAACGTGAGACTGCAAAGGCCTGAGAAAGCCTGAAAAATCCAAAAAATGAAAAGGTCGAACGGACCAAACTGACTTCAGAAATGGATTCAGGAGAGTCAAAATAGTATGTCCACAAGTTTTCAGGCCATTCTAAGTGGGTCTCGTCAAACACTTCCCTAGTGATATAGGCAGACAAGCCACGCCCACTTTCCTATGATTTTCTTTTATGGTTCTTTTATAATTAGATTTTATGATTCTGAACTTTTTAATCTATTTTTATTTTTATTTTTATTGGAATAAAAGTTTTGGGAAAAAGGGTTTTTGGTGATGGTTTTTTTGCTTTTTTTGAAGCCAAAATCGAAGAAAATCAGATTTTTTTCCTTTTTTTCAGATAATTTGCAGGTTTTATCATTGCTGGTTCACTATTTCCGACTTTTTTTTCAAATATGTTTTTATACAACAAAAATTAATGAAAAAGTAAAAAATTGTAACAAAATAAAAAAAAACAATAAAAATTGACATTTTGAAAATTCAACGAGATATTTCAAAATCGAGTGTATTTTCAAGTGGCTTTTGAAAGCTCTAGACAGGAAAAAATCATTCAGAAAAAGAGAAAATTCAAGAATTGATGACGTTATCGATGACACTCTGAAGAGCACTTCGAATGGCTGTAGCTGGAACTAACTGAAATAAGGAGAAGGTAAATTGGAGCTATAGAAGTTGGGGCGGGGCTTTGGCTGGGGTACTGTACTTAAGGGGCGGGGCTTGGGTACTGTACCTAAGATGTGGAGTTTCGGCTATGCCTAAGCCTTAAATATGGTGGTAAATTGGAGGAAACAGTTTTTTTCAAATTTTGTTCCGAAAATTATTCAGAAACTAGAACAAATAGCTTTTTTTTTAATTTAATGGAGGACTGAAATCAGAAATTTTTTACCATTTTTCCTGAATCATTTTGCGATGCTGAATTCAAATAAACTCATGAAAACTGCCAAAAGTCTATCTGAACGGCACAAAACCGTGTCAAAAAACACTGCGATTGATTCTGATGGAAGAGTTTTCTTTCCCGCTGTGTACTACTCTCGGATAGTTGGTTTCTTGATGTGTACTCCTCCCGGACAATCGAGCTTCGCAAAACATCACTTTCTATTTGTTTTTTGATTGAAAATGCTACAATCTTCATGGATTCCGCTCCAGCTAACAGAAAAACTAAGAAAATCATAACTTATTGTACAAGAAACAATCAGAAAGTGATGTTTTGAAAAACTCGATTGTTCGAGAGGAGTACACAGCAGGAAAAAATCTTCCATCAGAATCAATCGCATTGTTTTTTATGCGGTTTTGTGCCGTTCAGATAGACTTTTGGCAGTTTTCATGAGTTCAGTTGAATTCAGCATCGCAAAATGATTCAGGAATAATGATTAAAATTTCTAACTTCAGGCCTCCTTTACTTTTTGTTTATAACACCATATTCGACGCTTAAGCATAGCGGAAACTCCGTCCCTTAAGTACAGTACCCCAAACGAAGCCCCGCGAAGGTATCAAAAAAAGTTATCAAACCTTATTCTGAACACGAAGCTCTCTAATAATTCCCTTCAATTTTTCTTGAAAATCAGCGAGAGATGGGAGCTTTAGAGTGATCACAGCGTGTCTAAATGGAATCATAAAGTGATCCAATCGGAATGATTCCATTGATTCATTGATTTCCCAATTTTTGTTCACACTTAGAAGGCAAAGTTCAAGAGAACAGTAGATTCCTGTGTTTGAAACCTTCTTGGTATCATTGTTCTTGCATTCCTCTAGTTTTTCCTCAATTTTCTTCTGTAGATCGGAGAGAATCGACAGGTCCAAAATATTGATAAAATCGTGAAATGATTCAAGAATCGTCGTGAGAGGTGTGTGATTTTTTTCGACGTCTTCTGAAGAAAGATGTTGAATCTTGGTGAAATAGTAGTTTGGGGGGGGGGGGCATTCAATTTTGAGGGCGGGGCTTTGGCTGGGGTACTGTTCATAAGTGGCGAGGCTTCGTTTGGGGTACTGTACTTAAGAGTCGGAGCTTGCGCCATGTCTAAGCCTTAAATATGGTGTTATAAACAAAAAGGAAATAGGAAAAAAATGCTCTTTTTTCTAAAAAAAATGCTCTTTTTTTCTAATTTCTGAATAACTTCCTTCAATTTACCACCATATTTAAGGCTTAGGCATAGCCGAAACTCCGCCCTTTAAGCACAGTACCCCAGGATTGGTGCTGCGTGTTGCGCAACTGTTGCACTTCGAGCAAAAGTGCCGCATTAAAAAAAATGCAGCTTAAAGGCGCAGGCAGCTTCGCTGTTGGGTCTCGCCGCGAAAATAACGTATTACTGTAGTTTTTGAGCGATAATCAGACGAAAAATAATTTTTCGATTAGAGGACAGTCATTTAGATTTTATGGTAGTGAATTGTAAATTTTGAACGACTTCTAACCCTCTTTTAAGTCTTTTGAAGGTCTACAGCAGAGCTAGGCCGAATTCCGACTTCCGGCCGTTTTTTCACTTCCGACTTCCGACTTCCGTTTTGAAACCGAAATTTAGACGGAAGTCGGAAGTGTGGAATAGGGAAAATATTGAGAAAATTCGCGAGATTTCGGGTGAAATGAAGCTCAAAAATTCGTTGGAAGTAGTCAAAAACATGTGAAAATCGATACATTTTTCGAATTTTCGCTCATTTTCGGCAAATTAGACTAATTTTTTGCTCTCGGATTCCGACTTACGACTTCCGTCTTCCGCCTTCCGCTCTTTTTTTCACTTCCGACTTCCGAATTCCGTTTAGAAAAACTTACTTCCGACTTCCGGCTAAGAAATTTCACTTCCGACTTCCGTTTCAAAAATTTTCATTTCCGCCCAGCTCTGGTCTACAGTAAGATTTTAGCTACCATTAATTTCACTCGAACGCATGTTCCTTTAAGGATCGCTGCGAGACCCGAGCTACTTTTGACATGCTCCTTTAAGCTGCAGATACGACTTTTTTTGCAGTCTCGCAACGGCAACAACCAACTTCCATCATCCCTGCAGTACCCCAAACGAAGCCCCGCCCCTTAAAAAAACACACCTGAATCTTGTTGAACTGGATGTTTTAAAGTTACTGAATCATCAAAAGTTTCCATAGCATTTTCAGCAGCCTCTTTCTTGATTTCCTTTTGATCATTTAGGATGATAACTTCCGGTTCTTCCAATTTCACATCCATCAGCATTTCCTTGTAATTTGGAGCTACGAAATTTTCAGTTGGCGCTGGAATTTCCTCAACGAAATTCTCTCCATCATTAATAACAGCTCCGCGTGATAAATCCATTTTCAATGGACCGTCAAATGGCTCCAATTTGACTCGATTTTCATCATTATGTTGATAGGAGGAGACATCGAATGAATAGTCATTATCATCATTTCTGTCTTGCGGGGGCGTTTCTACAACTCGATTCTTCTTTTTGTCTGTTCCAGTCATATAATCCAATATTTTTCTCTTTTTGTCACTGGTTGTCGACTTGTTGGAGCTCTTCAATATCTTGTTTTGTGGAGGAGCAAACATATCATCTTTATCATTGAACAATGAGGATCTCTTCTTTGATCTGAATTTATTCATAATTTAGAAAAATATAAACTCGATTTTGGGGGCGGGGCTTCGGCTGGGGTACTATACTTAAGATCCGGAGTTTCGGCTACGCCTAAGCCTTACAAGGGACGTTGCTTTCCATACTACTTGAAAATTTTCTATAAATTTTAGCATAGACCAATTCGACCCGTGTTAGAACGAAAATCATAGTGAGAAATCCCACAAATCCTGTTTAAGTCCGATATTCTGATTTTCAGACGTCGTCCAGTACAAAATTTCACCTAAAAAATGAATTTTCGAGGATTGTAGGTCGTTTTTTTCAGAGTGAGAATGAAACCATGGGCATTCCAGAATTGGAGAAACAGATTCTGATGATTTTTAGAAAAAAAATTGTTATGAAAAATTTTGCATCTTGACATTTTTGCATCCCACCCTTATAGTGAGTTCCAAAACTCAAATTTTGGAAAATTTTTCAGAATTGTCTGAAAATTTTTGGCACCATTGTAATCAGCGCGTCAAGACGATTCATCAAAGTATAATCATGCCTAGGCTCCGCCCATTTTGAAATTTCAGGTTAGAGACGCAGTGTGTCTGGTTTCTCTGCACTCTAACCTCATTTGCTCCAAACCTAGTCATGATCATACTCAAATGAAAGGTCTCAACTAGCTGAATTCAAAAATCATAATGAAAATTTGAGAAGTTGTAGTTTGTAGTCAATAATTTCAGCTCCTCGTTGCATTTTTGAGTTTAATTCAACTGGAGAGTTTGATAATGTGTTTCGAGAGGAAGCATCAGGCAATTGCGAAAGCTTTGAATAAAAATGTTATACCATATTTTATTATTCATTTCTCATATTTTTGTGCGCTTTTTTAAAGCTATTTCAAAGAAATATATAGCGATTTTTCTGAATATGACGATAAAATGGAGAACAATTTTTTCCCGAAAATTATTTAGAAGTAAGAAAAAAAAAACGTTTTTTTCTTATTCACTTTTTGTGCTGAAGCCCCACCCCTTAAATACAGTACCCCAGCCAAAGGAGAAAAAAAAGTCACTAACAATTTTCTACTTCTTGTAGTTACTTTCATATCCTCTTTTTCGCTATCATCACTCGAATCACCATGCTTTTCTTCTATTTCTCCATCATCTCGTCGTTCTCCGAACCTCTAAAAAAAACGGGCTGAGAAATCACAAGTGTGATTTAATTAAATTCGGGAAATGAAAAAAAAAAACAAACATGATGCTTCAATTCGAGTCCTCCTCCACCGTTCTTCTTATAGTGAATAATTCGATTTGAATTATCAACTATTACCTTTGCAACTTCTCTCAATCTGCAAATAAAAGGGTCATTTAGATGAAGTTTTTATATTCCTCACCAGTGTGTGCAGACGAGAATTCTCGAGAAAAAATTTTTCGAGAAATTCCCGAGACGTTTTCGAGAAATTCTCGAGAGTTCTCGTTTTCTCGAAAAGGATTTCGAGAATTTGATCCCATTTTGTGAACAAGTTTTTTGAAATTTTTTTTTTAATTTTCGAAAAAATTCTCGAGAAATAATCGAAAAAATTTTCGAGAAATTCTCGAGAATTCTCTTTTACTCGAGAAGGTATCGAGAATTTCATCTCATTTTGCGAACAAGTTTTTTGGGAATTTTTTAAAAAAATTCTCGAGAATTTCAAATTTTTCTTGTGAATTTCTCGAGAAATTCTCGACCTAGTCCTCGAGAATTTCTCAAGAAAAATTTCTCGAGAAATTCTCGAGACTTTCCCGAGAATTTTTTCGAGAACTTTTCGATAAATTTTCAGAACCTGTTCACGAAATGAGATAAAATTATCGAAATTCTTCTCGAGAAGTTCTCGAGAATTCTCGTTTTCTCGAGAAGAATTTCGAGAATTTGTATCTCATTTCGCGGACAAGTTTTTTTCGAAATTGCTATTTCAGTCTGAATACATTCTGGAGCTCACTAATAGCAATAATTTGCGCATTTTTGCCAGTTTTTCGGTACTTTTTTTTCGGAGAATTCGCGAGACATTCTCGAGAAATTCTTGAAAAAATTCTCGAGAAGTTGAATTTTTTCTTGAGAATTTCTCGGGAATTCTCGATATATTCTTGAGAAATTCTCGACTTAGTCCTCGAGAATTTCTCAAGAAAAATTTCTCGACTGCACACACTGTTCCTTACTCTTCAAGGAATTCATGATCCACCGGCGCACTCAATCCAAACATCAACTTTACTTTCGTTTCGTTGTTCAAACGTGACATTTCGTGAATTCCCAAACGGAAAATCTTAATTCTGAAATTGAATTTTCAAGTTTTATATTATCAATATAGTCAACACAAGTGTCTGCATACCCGCTCTAATGTCAACCCCGCCCACCCTCGGCAAGATAGTTTTCACTTTGAAGGAAGTGGCCAGACACACAGACAGTAATGTGTCTGGCCGCTCTCTCCAGAGTGAGAACTATTTTGACGAAGGTGGGCGGGGTTGACATTAGAGCGGGTATGCAGACACTTGTGTTGACTATATGAAAGTCTATTTGAACCTGCCAATCCAACAATTCTCTCCCAATTTCGAGCGGCTTCTTATCTTGAATTCTCTGATCAATCCGTTCACATTCATAGCTTTCTTCACGTTTTTCGTTTTTTCAACGAGGAAATCGATAAGTTTCACACATTCCGGATCATTAAACCAATCAATGCGTCCACTCATTATTTTCTGAAAAATTTCAAAATTGAATTAAATTTTGGGAGTCCCATATTTTGAAGAATCGATATGAAAATACTATTAAAAAATTCTTAAATCAACGAAATTTGCTTAGGTAAAAATAAATAATATGTGAATACACTGGTACTGTTGAAAAAAAAATGAAGTCTATGCACTTTTTACCCGCTTTTCCCGATAAAATCTTCTATGAAATCAGTTTTTTTGATTTTTTTGTCGATTTTCTTCGACTTTTTGCAGAACTTTAACGATTATTTCACTCTCAGCACACATTTCCGACTTTTTTGGCAAAAAAACCTGAAAAAATCGCACTTTTCCCTCATTTTTCACTATTTTTAGGCTGAAAAATAAAAATTCCCGCTTGTTTTCTCTTGTCCGAGAGGACTACACGAGCCCCCATTCTGCAATCTGACGTGACGGTGTTTGCGTACGCAGAGGGGGAATTGAAAAATAAATGCTTTTTCGAATGTAATTTTTGTCATTTTCGTCCGATTTTCTTCGTTTTTTCGAATTTTTTCCTAATTTTTATGAATTTTAGGTGCAAAATTCATATAATTATTGCAGAAAATCATCAAAAAATGACAAACGAGTCGCCGAGGCACGAGAAAAAGACGCCGGAACCCGAGGAGTTGGAAAAAACGGTGTCAAGACGTTCGAAAGCGGAGGAAAACGATGAGAAGGATAGAAGACGTTCTAGTGGGTGTTTTTTGAAAAAAAAATGCGAAAAAATTCCAAAAAGTTCCAGGAGACGACAAGAAAAACGGGAGGAGCAGTGATTCTCATCGGAATCATGACCGAGAGAAGAGAAAAAGGGATAGGAGCAGATCGAAATCGAGAGAAAGGTAGAAATACAGGGGAAAATGTAAAAAAGAATGGGGAAACTGCGAAAAAATTCTGGATTTTTAGGCCAGGAATGGGAAATTTTGTCTCAAAAAAATTTTTACATTAAAAATTTTTTTTGTAAAAATGGTAAATCTGGGTTGTTGTCCGCAAAAATCGTAGTTAGCAGCTCCGAAATGCGCAAAAATTGAGAAAAAAAACAAAAAAAGTAATTTTTTCAGAGGAAAAAGTCGGTTTTTATGGCTCTAGGACGTTTCGAAACTAGACGTTTTGAAACCGCGACAACTCGACACTGCGTCATTTCGAAACCGCTGAGAAAGTCTTTCATAAAGTCTAAACTTTCTTTTTTTATTCAAAATTTTCCAGAATCTCCGCTTTTCCCAAACTTTTTTCACGGCTTCCTTAGCGGCTTGAAATGTCGCGGTTCCGAAACGTCTGGTTTCGAAATGACCCGGAGCCGTTTTTATAGGTTTTTCCGCAAAAAAGAACGAAATTAATGAATTCAGCAGGCTAAATTTTCCCTGAATTTCAGCCATATTTCATCCATTTTTAGATCGCCAAAACGCTCGAAACGCGACCGAAAAGAGGGGAGTCGGGATCAAGATGAGGAGGATGGAGAGGTAATTTTTGTACTGAGAATGCGAAAAATAACTAGAAAATTCGAACATTTTGTTGAAAATGTAATTTTCGCCACATTTTTAGATTTTTTCAGCAAAAGTTTCGATTTTCAGTGTCTTTTTGAGCCGAATAACTTCAAAAACTTTATTTTCAGATCCGTGACAACACGCCACCAGTCGTCGAGAAGCCACGTGAATTGACGGCAAGAGAGTTGGAAAGACAACGAGTTATTGAGGAGGAATTGAAGGTAAAACAGCGATTTTAGACAGGAAAAAACCTCAAGAATCGGTCAAAATAGTGCATTTCGACCCAGAAAAAATCATTTTTGGGCCAATTTTCATGAATTTTACCCTAAAAAATCCCGAAAATCGCTTTTAAAAAAATCCGACTTTCAAACCAATTTTTCGAAAAATTTTCAGAGCGGTCGCCTCGACGAGCATTGTGACGAGCCGGTTTGGTCGATGAAGAAGGCTCAGGCGGAGAAAAAGAGTCGAACGTGTCCCTATTTGGATACTATTGATAGGTAGCGTATTTTGTAAATTTTTAAAAGAAAATGGCGAAAATTGATGATTTTCCGGGAAAATTGGTGAAAAACAAGCATTTTTTAGCCCGGAAACGGTAAAAAGTGGCTCTTTTCCCATAGGAATTTGGAAGAAATGAGCAATTTTTCATTGAAAAATGTCGAAAATTTGAATTTCCCGTTTAAAAAATCCATTAGTAAATACCGAAATTGATTGAAAAAATCACATTTTTCATATAGAGAATTCCGAGTTTTCTGTCAAAAAATACCATTTTTTCACAATTTTCGAACTTTTTCCCCTGGAAAATGTCAAAATTTCGTAATTCCAGCTGAAAATTGCGAAATTTTAAAAAGAATTCGAATTCCCGCCAAAAAATTTGAATTTACCGCCAAACAATTCAAATTTACTGCCCTCAAAACCCTCTAAATTTTCAGATCCGTGTTGGATTTCGACTTTGAGAAGCAGTGCTCCGTCTCGTTATCCCATCAGAATGTGTATGCTTGTATGGTGTGCGGAAAGTATTTTCAGGTAGGCTCCGCCCATTTTTTTAGGCGTCCAACCGCCAAAATTTCGGATAAAAACTGGAAAAACCATGAAAATTCGGCTATTTTGAGCCAAAATTTTCAAAAAAGGGGCGTGGCCTAACCTCCATTTATTTGCAGGGTCGCGGCACGAACACGCATGCCTACACTCATGCACTGGAAACGGATCATCACGTATTTTTGAATCTTCAAACGCTGAAATTCTACTGTCTTCCGGATAATTATGAAGTTGTGGATCCATCTTTAGAGGATATTAAATATGTTCTCAAACCCACTTATACGAAAGAAATGATTGCTGCTATTGATAAACAGGTAGGGAAAAGAGGCTGTAATTGGAAGAAGAAAAAACAGAATTCTCGTCTTTTTTTTTCAAAAGAAATTGATCGAAAACTTACAATTTTCCCATAAAATTCCACTGAACACGACAAAATTTTATACGTTTCGTGGTTTTTTTTTCCGGCATTTTGACCCATCTTTCTCCGATTTCTCCCCTTCTTCCCCCCTTAAAGCCCTTAATTTCAGGCTAGAATGGTTCGTGCTTATGATGATTCCACCTATTTCCCCGGTGTCGTTGGACTCAACAATATCAAGGCAAACGACTATTGTAATGTCATTCTTCATGTGAGTTTTCATTGAGAAAAGCCTAACACCTCGGTTTAAAGACGCGGCTGGCGGCATGCCTGTCAGCGGCCAATTTCTACGGCGTCCCGCCACGACTACAGTTACCTTCAACTAAAAATTACTGTAATCGGGGCGGGACTCCATAGCCATTAGGCGTTGCACCTTTAAACCGAGGCGTCAGGATTTCGCAATTATGTAATATAAGAAGTGGAAATATGCGCTAAAAACAGGCCTATCATGTGCTCGAGCAGACCCTCCTGCCTGGAAAATTCTACTGCTCCGGCCATCGGACCAGAGTTTACTGAGGAAAAAAACTACAGTATCGACACAAAATGAAGCTTATGGTAGCTGCTCGCAATCTTTTAATTTTCACTTTTGTGGCAACGGGTTACGAAAAAAATAGTAGGAAAAAGAGCCCCGACCCCACTCCATTTTACCGTAAATCGCAGTTTTAAGCGTAGATTCTGAGGTCCACGAGCGATTTTTGAGGTTATTCGGTGCTACCCTGAATGAGAACTTTGGACGGTTCAGAACCGGTTGAATTAGAACTGGACGAACCAGAACTGACCCTTATAAGAACCGATCGTTTAATAAGTGCCCCGTATTAGAACTTTTCAAATGCTCGTGTTTGTGCACTTTTCACTGCTTGCAGGCCATTGCAGCAAAGTAGTGTCAGTTCTCATCCGGGCAGTTCTGATTCGACCAGTTCTGATCCGTCCGGTCCTGGTTCGTCCAGAGTTCTGATTCGGAACAGTTCTTATTACACCCTCCACCCTCCATATTACTGTAAATCGCAATTTTGAGCGTGGCTTGTGAGATCCACGAGCGATTTTCTTGATTTTTCATTGTGAAAATTCACAGGAAAACCCAGCCTGAACCCCGTTGTTTTGCCTGAACCCCGGGCCGACCGGGCCGGGCCGGGCCGGTAGAAATTCCTCCAGCGGCCCGGCCCGGCCCGTGACAAGTCTGGGAAAACCAACTTTGACCCGATGGACTACAAACTACAAATAATGAAAAATGCAGAAATCCCGCATTTTTCATTTTTCCAACAAATCCCTCCATATTTCAGGCCCTCTCCGCTGTCCGTCCACTCCGTAATTGGTTCCTAAACGAGGCCAACTATCTGGCGATCAAACGTCCACCAGGAGATAAACTCACCCTATTGCCTCAAAGATTCGGAGAACTCATCAGAAAATTATGGAATCCGAGAGCTCTTCGTACCCATGTGTCTCCTCATGAAATGCTTCAGGCTGTCGTTGTTTGTTCGAAAAAACGATTTCAATTTATTAAACAAAATGATGCTCATGAATTCTTGGCATTCCTTTTGGATACTCTTCATCGTGCATTGAATGGAAAAGATGATCGACAGACTATTATTTCAAAGTGAGTTTTTGGAGAGAATTTAGGGGAATTTAGGGCTGAAAATGAGTCGGAGCATGGAAAAAATGCTCAAAATACATTGAGAATTGCTAGAAGTTCCGAAAAATGTCAAAAACTGAATTTCCGAAAATGGTGCTACTCTTAATCAGAACTGTACGAATCAGAACCGGACGAATTATAACTGATAGGATAAGAATGGGCGAATCAGAATGGCCAGAAAGAGAACTGACACCGCCTTGATGCAATGGCTTGCAATATGTAAAAAGAGCCCAAATACAAGCATTTGAAATGTTTTTATCAGGGGCAGTTCTCAAACGGTCGGCTCTCATAAGGGTAAATTTTAATTCGTCCAGTTCTCAACCGACCAGTTCTGGTTTGTCCAAAGTTCTGATTCGGGGTAGTTTAGGCTATTTTAAGGATGGTGTTACTAGGGGGAGTACTGTATTCGGGGGTATGCCGTTTCAGAACCGTGTCCCTAATCAGAACTGCCAATAATCCGAACTATCCCGTTTCAGGACTAACCCGCATCAGAACTGTTTCTCATCAGAACTGTCGCGTAGAACAGCGAAAATCCCACGTGAAAATATAATTTTTAGTTCTGATGCGGTACAGTTCTGATACGGGACAGTTCTGATAATGGACACGGTTCTGGAACGTCCAACCGCCGAAAATTTTTGGTCTAAAAATGGATTGGAGTATGGAAAAAAAAATTCTCAAAACACATTAGGAAGTTCCGGAAAATTTCTGAAAACAGCCGAAAATTTTGAAACTGCTGGAATTGTCGAAAAAAAAAGTCGCTAAAAGGAATCCGGGATATTTCGAAACTGCGACATGTCGAAACCGGTTTTGGAATGTCCAGTTTTGAGATGTCACGGTTTCTAAGTGTCGCAATTTCGAATTGTCGCGGTTTCGAAATGTCCCGAAGCCGCTAAAAGTGCATCGGATTTAATTTTTAAGGGTATGCCGTTCCAGAACAGTTTCCCTAATCAGAACTGCCTCTTATTAAAACTGTGCCGAATCAGAACTACCCCGTATGGGAACATCGAAATTCCCATGTGAACATGAACTTTTCAGTTCTAGTGCGGTGCTGTTCTGATACGGGACAGTGCTGATAAAAGCAGTTCTGATGTGGAACAGTTCTTGCAAGGGCTTTTTCTGAAATGAAGTACGGTTCCGATACGGGACAGTTCTGATAAGGGGCACGGTTTTGAAACGTCCTAACGCCGAAATTTTATACTGAGAATGGGCTGGAGTACGGAAAAAAAATTGTCGAAAAACAAGTCGCTAAAAGTGCATCGGAATAAATTTTCATGCCGTTTCAGAACTGTTTCGTATCAGAACCGCGCCCCAATCAGTATCGTCTCATGCCGAAACTGTCCCGAATCAGAACTCTCCCGTATCAGAACTGCCCCGTATAAGAACAGCCGAATTCACACGAAAAAACAAAATTTTCAGTTCTAATCAGGTACATTTCTGATACGGGATACGGTTCTGATACAGTACAGTTCTGATAAGGGAAACGGTTCTGAAACGTCCTACCGCCAAAATTTCCTCCCAAAATCCCTAATTTTTTCCCAACTTCCAGAACATTCCGTGGCCGAATGCGTGAATATTCGCGTAAAGTGATACCAGCAGAAGATTCGGAACATGATCGATACATAAAAGAGAGAATGCCAGAATATCAGGATGTTATCAAAGAGACTCCATTCAATTTCTTGACTTTGGACCTTCCCGCGGCTCCATTATATCGTGATGTTCAACTACAGAATATTATTCCACAAGTTCCATTAAGTACTCTTTTGGAGAAATTTGATGGAAAAACTGAGAAGGTGAGGGGAATGTTTTGGAAAACAGGCTGAAAAAATCTGATGTGAGAAAAATCTGAAAATATTTCAAAAAGAATTCAAATTTTCAATGTTCAACTTAACTTCGGAGAAAAAATTTTTTGTTTAATAAATTTTTTTTTGAAATTTTGCCAAGAAAAATTAGAAATAATATCTTCCAGCCTTAATCTGGAAGGCCCGTTTTTCCATATTTTCAGCCTGAACTTTCGAAAAAAAATGTTTTTAATTCAAAAGAAAAAACTTAGAAAAAGCACTGAAAATTTTTTAATTTACCAATGAAACCAACGAAATTACAGAGAAATAGACACAATTTATCCCAAAAAAATCTGCTTAAAATGTGGATTTTTTGAAAAACATGGCCAAAAGGAATTTAAAAAACAAGATTTTTAAAACTTCCGGCCAGAGAATAAGAAAAAAACAGCGAAAAATTGGTGAAAAAATTTTCCTAATCGTGTTTTTTTTTCGAATTTTCGGCTTAAATTTCAGAGATTTTTTAATCCCGAAAAATCTTGAATTTCTCTTTATCCACTTTTAAACCCCAAAAAAAAAGAACTTTTAATTTCGCATTTTTTCTCATCAAAATGAGATAAAAACCGTTATTTTCCAGACTTGTCACGGGCCGGGCCGGGCCGCTGGAGGAATTTCTACCGGCCCGGCCCGGTCGGCCCGGGGTTCAAGGCAAAACATGTGTTTTTCATTTTTTTTTTTTGAAAATTTTTTTTTCGCGGTTTTTTCTCTCTTTTTTGGCCTATGTTTTCAGGGAGGAAATTCTGATTGATTTTTGAGTAAAAAGACCCAGGAAAAGTTTCGAAATAGTGCTGAAAATCGCGAAAAACGTGCTTCAAAATTCAAAAATTTTCAAAGCCGGGCCGGAGAATTTTTCATCGGCCCGGCCCGGCCCGGATTTTGACAAGTCTGTTATTTTCAAGCCGATTTTTCCACAAAATCAAAAAAAAATGAGGGAAATTTACCAGGTTCAGCAAAAATTTGCCTTTTTTCTCATTTTCCCCAACAAAGCCCCTCAATCAACCCCTTATTTTTTTTAGGAATACCGTACCTACAACGACAACATTATGAAGAGATATGAACTCCTAAAACTTCCGGATTTCCTTATTATTTCCTACAAACGATTCCAAAAGAATCAATGGTTCGTCGAAAAGAACCCAACGATCGTCAATTTCCCAATTGCCAATGTGGATTTATTCGAATGTTTGGCACCAGATGTGAGGGCGGAGCATAAATATACAACATATGATTTGGTGGCGAATGTAGTGCATGAAGGCACTTTTGAAGAAGGAAATTATCGAATTCAAATTGTTCATCAGGTAAAAATTTGGGGAAATTTCGGTCGAAAATGGCCTAGAAATTTCATGTGGAAAAAGCTAGTCCGTATATCGTACCGGTCCGGTTATCTAGGCTACAGTAATCCTCCTCCCAAGGCTACAGTTAGCCTAGTTTTGTAGTTACAGTAACCCCGCTGTTTGAGGTACAGTAATTTTAGATTTCTGCGGTTACAGTAGCCTTTCTTCCCAGATTACTGTAATCCTAAATTTGGAATTACAGTAGTTCTAGATTCGGAGCTACAGTAATTCTTTTCAAGGTACAGTAGTTATAGTAACCTCACAATCTCAGCTACAGTATGCCGAAGTTCCAAACTACAGTAACCTGACTCGTATGATCCATTCCTTCTGACAGCAAGGTTACAGTAAACCTGTTTTTGGTATTACAGTAACCCATCTTTTTGAACTACAGTAACAGTTACGTCCAACTATCAGAAATTTCTTCAAAAACACTACAGTAACCCTCTAATATTTTTTGAAGTAATCCTGGCATTCTACAGTAATCCCATGTTCTGAACTACCGTAGGCCTTGTACCTGGGTTACAGTAACCCGCTGTTTCAAGCTACAGAAACCCTTTCATATAAGTTACAGTAACCTTACCATCCCATCTACGTTAGCTCTGTTTTGATCTACAGTAACCCAACAGTTCTGTTTACAGTAATAACATTTTCCGAACTACCGTACCCTTTTTACTTCGGTTACAGTAACCCGCTGTTTCAAGCTACAGAAACCCTTTCATATAAGTTACAGTAACCTTACCATCCCATCTACGTTAGCTCTGTTTTGATCTACAGTAACCCAACAGTTCTGTTTACAGTAATAACATTTTCCGAACTACCGTACCCTTTTTACTTCGGTTACAGTAACCCGCTGTTTCAAGCTACAGAAACCCTTTCATATAAGTTACAGTAACCTTACCATCCCATCTACGTTAGCTCTGTTTTGATCTACAGTAACCCAACAGTTCTGTTTACAGTAATAACATTTTCCAAACTACCGTACCCTTTTTACTTCGGTTACAGTAACCCGCTGTTTCAAGCTACAGAAACCCTTTCATACAGGTTACAGTAACCTAACCATCTCTTCTACGGTAGCCTTGTTCTGAACTACAGTTACCAAACAATTCTTTCTACAGTCCTCCCGATTTCCAATCTACAGTAACCCCTACCGTATTCCAGGGTTCCGGAAAATGGTTCGAAATGGAGGATCTACACGTCAAAGATATGCTCCCTCAAATGATTGTCCTCGCCGAGTCCTATATTCAAATTTGGCGCCTAAACAAGGAGAAAACGAGAGACGAGAGAGCCGAGGATGATGGAGACACTCCAATGGAATCCAATTAAATTATTTTTTTTTAGTAAAACTCAAAAGTTTCCCGATCTTTTTCTTATTTATTTTGCGGTCTTTTTTTCTCTTTGTCAAGTACTGATTTTCAATAATTTATTTGTTTTTCTTAGCATTATTTTTTTTTCGGTTTGGAAGGTAAAGTGGTAAAAATTAAATTTTCAGATTTTGTCCAAAAAATTTACTCCAATTGCTGAAAAAAAATATCTGGAAAAAGACTGAAAGCTAAAATTTAAGAAAAAATGAATCAAAAAAAATATTTGAAAAAATTTCAAAATTTTTGTCTGAAACTGACTGAAATGAAACAAAAAAAGACATTTGAAATGAAATGAGGTTCCATTTTTTTTCAGAATTTCTTGCCTTTAAAACAAAACAAAATTAAAAAACAAGCAATCTGAAATTATCCGAGCTCCGCCCTTTTTTTTTCAGAAATGAAAAAACTGCTTTGATTACCTTGTATTCCGTCATCAAGCCCTTTTGGAAGCTGAATCTAAATACTTGGGAACTGGCTAAAATGGCCCCGAGACATTTCGAAACCAGACATTTTGAAACCGTTCAGAAAGTCGTGAAAAAAAAGCTTGAAAAATAAGAGAGATTTTTGAAAATTTTGAAGTAAAAATGTGAGTTTTCTATGAAAATACCGAATGTTCACTGAAAAATCTCTCAATTTTTCAAGCGTTTTGACAATTTCTAAGCGGTTTCGAAACGTCCCGGATTTGCTGTAATAACGCTAAAAATTTATGAAAATTTCAAGAAATTGAAAAAAAAATTGTAATAGAAAATTCAACTTTTTTTGTGACTTCGAACACAAAATTGAAATTCTGCCTCATAGATTCTAGTTAAAAACTATATTTATAAAAAAAGACAGGTTTTTCTCAGTGGAAAAGAAGAAAGAAATAATATAAATTCTGATGTCTGTTACCTTCTGATTTGACTATTTTCACCTGCCAATTTTTTCATTCTTTCCCTCATTTTGACCTCCAATAATGCCCCTTATCGATTTTTCCGTTCCTTTTTGGCTTATCAATTACTATCATATTATAGGAGTAATATCAATGATTCTTAATTCCATTGGACTATATTTATTAATGTTTCAAAATAATAAATTAGATAAAATCAAGTATTATATGTTGGCTTATCAGGTAATCAAGAAAAAGGGGCGGAGCTTATATCAAAATTTCAGATTGCTTGTTTTCTAACTGATGTTCATTTGACCCTCCTGATGCAACCTGTCCCTTTATACCCAATTTTTGGAGGATTTACTGTAGGAATTGCATCCGAATGGTTCAATATTACCACTCATCACCTCATGATGCTTATTATTTTATTTGTGGTACTCCAATTGGAACTTCTGAATCTCAGTTTTCAACATAAACATCAGACTTTAGCAAAAGTTCTCATTGTTCGTGTAATTCCCGATTGGTTTGTGAACTTTCTTTATGGCGTGTGTGTCGCTTGCCCGATTGGAGCGTGTGCATGGTTTCAATTAGTGCGTTTGAACAAGCAAGAACAGTGGGATGTGATAAGGAAGGTAAGGAGGAGGTAGAGCTCAAAATTTCATACATTTTTGTCTTTTGGTGCATCTTTCTATCTCTTCTATTGCCCGAGATACAGCGCTTACAAGCTGGGAGGCGAGAGCGCAGAGAAGCCAGACACTCTCGTTTCTCTGCGCTCTCTCTTCTCGCCTGTATAATTTGTAAGTGCTGTATCTCGGGAACAAGAAGAGCTAGAAAGGAGCTGCAAAAGCATTTTTCGGATGAAATTTTAAGCTCTACAACATTATGTGGACTATTTCATGTTTTGGTTGAAAAATTGACAGACGAATGTTCCAATATGGAAACGAAATTGAACAAAACCCTTCCAGAAACACGCCCAATACCTACAAAACTTCCAAGCTCTACCGTACCTCTTCGATGTTTATATCAACACGCCATGGTTCATTCTATTGATGGTGGTTACTATAATTGGCGGCTTTGTCGTTCTTTTCTTCTTCCTTTTCTTCATGATTGATATATTCCAAATGATGGGAAAAGTGAAATTCAAAATCTCGGCAGTTCGATACAAACAACACCAAGAAGCAATTCAAAAGCTTATGGTACAATTCGCAATGTCTTTTTTTTGTGTCGTACCACCTTGTTGTCTATGCATCATTATTATTTTGGAGCTGAACAATGCTCAATTGCTCACCGAGCTTTGTATCTGTTGGTTTGCAATGCATTCCTCTGCAAATATGATTTCATTGATGGTTTTCTTTCCGCCATATCGGAATTTCATTCTGAGACAGTTGAGAGTGTAAGTAAGACGTACCGGAGGGGCTAATAGCGTTTGATATAGTGAACGCAAGCGTCTGCATACCCGCTCTAATGTCAACCACGCCCACCTCGTCAAAATAGTTCTCACTTTGGAGTGAGCGGTCAGACACGCAGACAATGAGTGTCTGGCTGTCTAAAGCGAGTACTATTTTAACGAGGTGGGCGTGGTTGACATTAGAGCGGGTATGCAGACGCTTGCGCTGACTATAGAAACCGTTTGTGAAAAAATACGACGGCACATGTTTTTCAGAAATCCAGCAATATCACGAATCTTCGACAAGTCCTCCAACGTCGTCTTGCCAACACTGCCGATACCCCAACCGGAACGATCCATTCAGAGCAACACAATTGCTGTTCGATGAATAACATAGTGTAGAGAGAGTATGTGCGGGGTGGAGACGCAGAGTTATGGCTGTCCTTCTAATACATTTCCCACGGAACTTTTGAAAAAATAAAAACATTGAAAATGAGTTCCTTTCAGTCGCATTTTGACATTTTATTTAGATTCAAAAAAAGGGGATATAAATCACTCGCCACACCAAAAAAACAGTTTCTCAGGAGCATACCAGAGTTGCACAGAAGTGGAAATTCCCTAGACGGAAGTCGGAAGTTGGAGGTGGAAAATCTCCCAAAATTGTCGAAAATTACATTTTCGAATTTCTGACGCGGTCAACTACGTGTTTTTTGGCTTAATTACACTAAATTTACTTAAAATCCCGGAAAATTTATATATATTTTTTGAACTTCCGACTTCCGTCTAAAACTTGGTCTCAAGTCGGAAGTCGGTATCGAAATTCCTTAGACGGAAGTGAAAAAATAGCCGGAAATCGGAAGTCGGAAGTCGGAACTCCGTGCAACGCTGAAGCCTGCCATAATTTATCACACTTCCTTCTATTTCATTCTGAGTACATGACTAATTCAAAACTCCTAGACTCTTTATTCCATATGACACATGTCTCCTGCAAACAAAAATAATTAGAAAACTGAACCTATTTCGTTTTCACCTGTTCCTTCCTAAAACACTTTCTTTCATTTATTATTTCATACTCAATATTTCATCGAACCAATTTCAATTTCATCTGTCAATCACACCGAGTCTCCCATAATTTTCCTTTTTCCAATTGAAAAATGCTTCCTCCAATTGATTTTTCCGTTCCGTCTTGGCTTATCAGTTACTATCATATCACTGGAGTAATATCAATGATTCTTAATTCTTTTGGAATTTATCTATTGATGTTTCAGAATAATAAATTAGATAAAATCAAGTATTATATGTTAGCTTATCAGGTAATCAGCGCATGGAAAAAATGGGCGGAGCTTAGACTATAATTTCAGATCGCTTGTTTTTCCACTGATGTTCATTTGACTCTTTTAATGCAACCTATCCCATTATATCCAATTTTTGGAGGGTTTACTGTAGGAATTTTGTCAAAATATCTTGATATTTCCACTCATTTTACAATGATGGCTGTCATATTTTTTGTGTTGCTTCAACTGGAGTTTTTGATTCTTTGCTTTGAAAGAAAGCATCAGGCTCTTGCGAACACTCTGAAATATCACGTGATGCCAGCTTGGTTTTTGTATTTTTGCTATGGTTTATGCTTGTGTTGCCCGTTTGTGATATGCGCATGGTTTCATCATGTGCATTTGGAAAAAAAGGATCAATGGGAGGTGATAAAGGAGGTAAATTTTTGTGAAACTTTTCAATGGAAAATCAAAAATGGATGTTTGCATTTTGTAGAGCTCAAAATTTCATCCATTTTTGTCTTTTGAAGCATCTTTCTAGCTCTTCTGGTTCCCGAGATACAGCGCTTACAAGCGGGGAGGCGAGAGCGCAGAGAAGCCAGACACTCTCGTTTCTCTGCGCTCTTTCCTTTCGCCTGCATAACTTATAAACGCTTTATCTCCGGAACGAGACGAGCTAGAAAAAAGCTGCAAAAGCATTTTTTGAATGAAATTTCGAGCTTTACAACTTCCTGCAGCCTAGAGGATAGAGCGCAAAGAAACGAGAGTGTCTGGCTTCTCTGTGCTCCAGCCGCCCAGCTTGCAAGCGCTGTATCTCGGGAACCAAAAGAGCTAGAAAGATGCTCCAAGAAGCAAATAGTCAAAATTTTGAGGCCAACAATTATTCATCATTGTTCCAGAGCTATCCTCAATTTCTCCCCAAGTTCCAAACTCTCGACCATTTTGATGTTTATATCAATACACCATCGTTTATTTTACTTCTAATCCTTACTATCTCAGGAGGATTTGTTCTATTTTTATTCTTTCTAACCTATATAGTTGATATATTTCGGATTATGATTCAGTTGAAAGTCAAAATCTCCGCGGTTCGATACAAACAACATCAAGAAGCGATTCAAGGTCTTATGGTACAATTCGCAATGTCTTCGTTTTGTATAGTACCGCCTTTTTGTCTATGCATTCTTATCATTTTGGAATTGAACAATGCTCAATTGCTCACAGAGCTTTGTATTTGTTGGTTTGCCATGCACTCCTCTGCAAATATGATTTCATTGATGATTTTCTTTCCGCCATATCGGACTTATGTGACGAGGCAGTTCAGGATTACTGTAATTTTCAAAGAACAAATAGTGAATCGCCCATTTGACAAACCTTCCAATTCTATACAACCAACAGTATCGCCTAGCCGCCCGCGGGAACAATCTGTCTTGAGTTTTGCCAAAGTTTCTTGATACGTTTCGAATAAACCATTTTTTAAAGTGTTATATATTTTATTCTCAAACTGTAGATCTCGAAATTTTAATTTATTTTGTTTTTTGAACCATCTTTCTATCTCTTCTAGTTCCCGAGATACAGCGCTTACAAGCTGGGAGGCGCGAGAGGCGAGAGCGCAGAGAAACCAGACACTCTCGTTTCTCTGCGCTCTCTCCTCCTTCTTGTAAGCGCTGTATCTCGGGAACTAGAAGAGCTAGAAAGATGCGCCAAAAGACAAATATGCATGAAATTTTGAGCTCTATCACCTCAGTTTATCTATTTGTTTCCAACAGGAAAACCGAATTCAACAAAATTCAGCTTTCAACTCCTGAATATCACAGGGTTTTTTACAAAAAAACGGATGAAAACGACAAAAGTAGAAGGACCAGCTGCAAAAATCTAGATACTTCTAGATAAATGACAAATTTCAAAAAAAAAACGGGAAAAAATTGATTAAAAAAAACATTTTTTGCTATTATGCAAAGTGGCAAGATTATTAGAAATTGTTTTTTTTTGACGGGTTCAATCACATTCCATAATCAAATTGCATATTTTTTATATCATTCTTTTGTCTAAAAACCGAAAAACGAGGGGAGTAAACAAGGAAATATATCTTATTCATTTCCTTGCCTCTCACCCCCCCCCTCCCTTTTTTGCCCTCATGAACAACTGATACGAACACTTCCTGATCAACACTGCCCTTTCCATAAATATATTTTCGAATAGTGCTTTCCAATTTATTTCTCACCTGTCACCCCTAATACCTTTTAAGTCATCCTGAGAGCTATTATCATTCCCAAAAAATGCTTCCTCCTATCGATTTCTCTGTTCCTTCTTGGCTTATCAATTACTATCATATTATAGGAGTAATATCAATGATTCTTAACTCCATTGGACTATATTTATTAATGTTTCAAAATAATAAATTAGATAGAATCAAGTATTATATGTTGGCTTATCAGGTAATTAATGCAAGGAAAAAGGGGCGGAGCTTAGTTTAAAATTCCAGATTGCTTGTTTTGTATTCGACTTTCATTTGACTGTTTTAATGCAAGGTGTCCCTCTATATCCGATTTTTGGAGGGTATACTGTAGGATTACTATCACAATGGTTTGACATCTCCCCTCATTTTCCAATGCTCGTTGTAGTTTTTTTGATCGTTGTTCAATTGGAATTCTTGATTCTTTGTTTCAAAAGAAAACATCAGACTATGGCGAAAACTGTGAATATTCATGTTTTACCAAATTATTTTATACACTTTTGTCATTTTTTGTGCGTGAGTTGCCCAATTGTGATATGCACTTGGTTTCATGCGGAGCATTTGCACGAGGAAGAACAGTGGGAGGTGATAAGGAAGGTAAGCTGATGAGATAGAACTCAAAATTTCATCCAGATTTGCCTTTTGAAGCATCTTTCTAGCTCTTCTAGTTCTCGAGATACAGCGCTTAAAAGTTACGCAAGCAAGAGGAGAGAGCGCAGAGAAACGAGAGTGTCTGGCTTCTCTGCGCTCTAGCCGCCTACCTTGTAAGCTCTGTAACTCGGGAACTAGACAAGCTAGACAGATGGTGTAAAAGACAAAAATGCATCAAATTTTGAGCTCTACAATCGGAAAAGTAAAAAATTTGAAAAGGAGATTTTTTTCCAGAACTATGCCGAGTACCTACCCCAGTTCCAATCCCTCCATCATTTCAATGTTTATGTCAAAACTCCTTCGTTTATATTTCTGCTCATAACCTCTATCTTAGGCGGCATCACTATTTTATCATTCTTCCTTTTCTTCATCACTGATATTTTCCGGATTATGATCCAGTTGAAACTGAGAATCTCCGCAGTTCGCTATAAACAACACCAAGAAGCAATTCAAAGTCTTATGGTACAATTTGCCACGTCTTCGTTCTGTTTTGTGCCACCTTCGTGTCTGACTATTATTGTACTTTTGGAATTGAACAACGCTCAATTGCTCACCGAGCTTTGTATTTGTTTATTTGCCATGCATTCATCGGCAAATATGATTTCATTGATGATATTTTTTCCGCCTTATAGGGAATTTGTTATGAAAAAACTAAGGATGTGAGAGCCAGAAAAGCATTAGAAGTCATCTCTATGATCTATTTTCAGACGAACAAAACTCAATAAATTAACCGACAAATCATTCAATGCTATCCAGCCAACAATGATTTTCCGCGTTAAATGTATTGAGCCTTGAATTTTTCTAGATTTGCTTTTTTTGGACTTTAAACATCAATAAAATTGTAAAGGCTAAACAAAGTTGATAAGGACTGAACAAATTTGTTTTGGTCCAGTTATAGGTTTGGAGGCAATTATATCAGTTGTGAGCAATTATATTGAAATGTGGTCAACTGAAAAAACATTTTTCATATCATTTTGTACTTTTTATCAGTTGAAGGTATTTTGATATCTCTTGTCCTGACTGAGATATTCATAAAACAGTTAAGGACTAAAAAAGGCATAAGGACTAAACAAATTTCACTTGGTCCTTACGTTTGAAAGCATTTATTACAGTTGAGATGGATAATTTCAGAATGTGGTGAACTGGTAAAATATTCCTCATATCATTCTCTACTTCTTATTAGTTAAAAACTTTTTGATCTCATTCTATCTTCAGCCGCATCCGCTCTTTTTTTTATGGAATCTCCCGGATAGATCATAAAAGTTACAAATGGGGGGACATGAAAGCTTTGTAGACTTTTTTGTAGACTTTGTATACTAATTTTTTTTTCTAGTTTTTCAATTTTGAACATTCTCATGGAAAACAAAAACTATTAGGTCGAACTAAGCTACCGTACCGATTGGTGGTCAGGTGCATTACCGCCTGTGCTACAAGGACCGAAACGCGGCCGCCCTTTCTTCGCGTGTATGCTTCTGCTTCTCGCGCCCACAATCTAGAGAGCGTGATAACTTTCACTTCTTACTAGTCACGATTATCCGGACTTTGAATATGAGTTTAGAATGGTCCATTATTCATAATAGGCAACTAACCACAAATTCAATTTTTTCATGTCCCGCCACCTTTAATAGTATTGGGAAGAAACATGTGAAACAAAACGTTCAATTTATACACATTTTATTCTGCAAAAGACAGGTGCCATGTATCAAAATTGATCTATGTCTCATTATCCAAAAGCAATAGTACGGCTTTGAAACGATTTGTCAAACATTCGATGTAGTTTTGGAGTTCTGAAAAGAAAAATCTTTGTCACACACCATCTCAGCCATCCATTTGGCCGGAAATTCAGCCGGCCGCGCCGTCTGTGTGATTTTGCGTCGGCGTGATTACGTACTCGACCCACTCAAATTTCGGTTCAGAAACTAAAGAATTCATGATATTTTAATTGGGTTTGATGCTATAAATTTGAATTGTTGAATTTTATTGCATTTTTTATAGAGCTAAAAGCACAAGATAATTTCAAAAATAAGGGGCTGCTCGTTATTTGAAATGCCTGGGTACGCAATCACGCTCACGCAATAATGCAGACGGCTGGCGGCCGAATAGCTTCGTTTCGGCCGGATGGAAGTCTTTATACAAACATCATCAATTGCTTCAAAATATAATTCCGATATGGCGGAAAGAATATCATCAATGAAATAATATTAGCCGACGAGTGCATAGCAAACCAACATATGCATAGCTCTGCAAGAATTTGAGCATTGCTAAATTCCAGAAAAATAATGATACAAAGGCAGAAAGGAGGAAATAAGCAGAAAGAAGTCATTGCAAGTTGTACCATAAGACTTCGAACAGCTTCTTCGTGTTGTTTATATCGAATTGTGGAGATTTTCAATTTTACTTTGCCCATCATTTGAAACATATCGATTATGTAGAATAAGAAAGAGAAAAGAAGGACGAGGCCGCCAAGAGTTGTAAACACTAGAAGTACGGTAAACGATGGACTGCTGAGTATAATATCAAAATGATACGGTAGCGATTGGAAATCGTGCAGGTGTTGAGGATGATTCTGATAGATTGATTTTGAAAACATTTTTTTTTCAAAAAGCAAAAGCTGTTGCACTCATTTTGTAGAGCTTGAAATTTAATCCAATTTTGTCTCTTGATTCATCTCTCTAGCTCTTCTAATTCCCGAGATACAAGGCTTACAAGTTATGCAGGAGAAAAGAGAGAGCCCAGAGAAACGAGAGTGTCTGGCTTCTCTGTGCTCTAGCCTCCCAGCTTGTAAGCGCTGTGTCGCGAGAACTGGAAAAGCTAGATGGATGATTCAAAAAGCAAAAAGAATCAAATTTCAAGCTCTACAATAATCCATCGTTTTTCAGAACTATCCCCAATTTCAGGAAGCAACAGCAAGTTGAAGAGCTTAAAATTTGATGCGAAAAATGCTTTTGTAGCTAATAACTAGCTCTTCTAGTTCAGGAAATACGTCGATTATAAGCTATACATGCGAGAGGAGAGCGCGCAGAGAAATGAGAGTGTCTGGTTTCTCTGCGCTCTCCCCTCTTTCCTGTGAATAACTAGAGTTGGAACTCGAATTTTGATGTGTCTTTGTCTTTTACAACACCTTTCTAGCTCATCTAGTTTCGGAGATACAGCGCTTACAGAAAAGTGGCGAGAGCGCAGAGAAGTCAGACACTCTCGTTTCTCTGCGCTCTCTCTTCTTTCGCCTGCATGACTGGTAAGCGTTGTATCTCGAGAACTACAAGAGCTAGGAAATTGCATCAAAAACCAAAAAAGAAGGAAATTTTGTGCTCTATAACATCCGCTTATCAAGTTACCTTCCTTATCACCTCCCATTGCTCCTCTTTCTTCAAATGAACCGCTTGAAACCACATAGGGCCCACAATGAGAGGAAAAATACACGAACCATAGATACATTTCACCAAAAAGTCGGGAATTAAATGAAAATTCAAAACTTTAGCAATAACTTGATGCTTATGTTCGAAGCTAAGATTCAGAAGTTGTAACTGAAGTGACACGAGAACACCGACAGGCATAATTGAATAAAATGGGGTTATATCAAACCATTCTGATAATATTCCTACAGTAAACCCAGCAAGTAATGGGTATAAGGGGATAGGTTGCACCAAAAGAGTCAAATCAATATCAGTGGAAAAACAAGCGATCTGAAATTTTGTATCTAAGCTCCGCCCCTTTTTTTCCTAGCGTTTTACCTGATAAGCCAACATATAATACTTGATTTTGTCTAATTTATTATTTTGAAACATTAATAAATATAGTCCAAATGAATTAAGAATCATTGATATCGCTCCTATAATATGATAGTAATTGATAAGCCATTGAGGAACGGAGAAATCGATTAGGGGCATTATGAAGTGGCTGAATGATGGAAAATGTGAAAAAAGGTGCAGGTGGAAATGAATCAGAAGGGAACATACATCAGAATTTGTGTTGATTATTTTTTTATTGATACGTTTGACTCATGAAAAACTGTTCTTCAAAAATATAGTTCGCAGCTCAGACAAACCACATTCAATCGACTATTTGGCAAATCTTCTAACGCCGTTCAACCGACAATTATATTTCCACGTCAAGAACGATCTGTGCTCAATTTCGTCAGTGAAATATAATATTAGGCTCCGTCCACTTTCGTCTCTCGAAAAATTGTTTATAAAAAATTTCGATTGTACTGGTTATAATGACCCCTCCTCGTTGACCCACTATGACGTCATAGACTCCTCCCACTTTTGGAAACTCATACGTTTCCTTATCGGTTGTCCATGAATACGTTGTATGATTGCAAAAAAGGGGCGGAGCTTGTGAAAATTATATTCTTTTACGGAATCAACACACATTTTACCACCCGTTCTCTCACGAAAAAAAAAACAGTTCCTGAAAATTTAGAAAATGGGCGTACCCGTGCCAAAATAGAAGATCAGAAAGTTTCAAACTGGTAAAAAGTACAAAATGATATAAGAAATAATTTATACATCAACATTTTTCAATTCTAACATGTGAAACGTATGAAAAAAACGAAAAATATGTAGAAAACGGACCCGCGCTGTCGGATTATCGGCCAGACGGCCGCGGCCGTCAACCTGTAACGCGCGATTTGTGCGCTTCAGAGTCATTTTTTAGCAATTTCTTTAAGCGTAATGGAATCAGAATAGAAAAAAGTCCTCCTTTAAGAAACTTCGGCAAAACTCAGAACAGATCTTTCCGGACGCCGATATAATGTTATTGTGGGCTGAATGGCATTTGAGGATTTGTCGAATATCCTATTCATTTTTTGTCTTCTAGAAGTTTCAGATTGTTGCAGCTCATAGTCTACAGTAACCCACAATTTCAGCTTCTTCATCACATAATTCCTATAAGGCGGGAAAAATATCAACAACGATATTATATTAGCCGATGAGTGCATTGCAAACCAACAAATACAAAGCTCGGTGAGCAATTGAGCATTGTCTAATTCCGAGAGAACTATAATAGCTAAACAACAAGGGGGCACCAGACAAAATGAAGACGTTGCAAATTGTACCATAAGACTCTGAATTGCTTCCTGGTGTTGTTTGTATCGAGAGGCGGAGATTTGTGATTTGAGTTGTATCATAATTCGGAATATGTCGATAATGAAAATGAAGAAAAATGATAGAAGGGTTATTCCTCCTGCGATAGTACATAAAAGGAGTAAAATGAACCAGGGAGTGTTAATATAGACATCGAAGTTGGGGAGTGCTTGGAAGTTATAAAAGTATTGTGGATAGTTCTGAAAAGTAATTTTTGGAATAAAGCTCAAAATTTCATATATTTTTGCCTTTTGGAACATCTTTCTAGCTCTTCTAGTTCCCGAGATACAACGCTTGCAAGTTGTGCGGCGAGAGAGGCGAGAGCGCAGAGAAGCCAGACACTCTCGTTTCTCTGCGCTCTCGCCTCTCTCGCCTGCAGTACTTGTAAGCGCTGTATCTCGGGAACTAGAAGAGCTAGAAAAACGCTTCAAAAGACAGATATACATTGAATTTTAAGCTCTATCAAATGGAATTCTTCATTTCCCATCATACCGTCCTTATCACCTCCCATTGCTCATCCTTATCCAAATGCACTGAATGAAACCATGCGCTCATGATAACAGGGCACACAACACACAAGAAATAGCAAAAATACTCAAACCAAAAGGGTATAACATGAATATTCAAAGTTTTTGCAATGGCCTGATGCTTTTTTTCAAAACAAAGGATCAGTGATTCTAGTTGGACGACAATCAGAAAAACTATGAACATCATTGAAAAATGAGTGAAAATTTCGAACCATTGAGATAGTAATTCTACAGTGAAACCTCCAAAAATTGGATATAAAGGAACATGTTGCATTAGAAGGGTCAAATGAACATCAGTGATAAAACAGGCGATCTGAAATTTCTATCTGAGCTCCGCCCACTTTTCCATGCGTTAATTACCTGATAAGCCAACATATAATACTTGATTTTATCTAATTTATTATTTTGAAACATTAATAAATATAGCCCAAATGAATTAAAAATCATTGATATTACTCCAATGATATGATAGTAATTGATAAGCCAAAAAGGAGTGGAGAAATCGATAATTGGCATTATTGAAGGGAAAAATAGAACTGAATAATTGAAAAATGCTGGAATAAAAGGTGTGACATAGTTAGGAACCAGGTGGAAAACAGAGTAGAAATCACAAATTTATAAATGTCAAGACACTGGAAAATTTTGATTTTTGTGTTTTATTCTAGTTTATTATTTATGAAGATCGAAAAGAAAGACGGGGGTATGCTGAATCAGAACTTTCCCGTATCAGAACTGTCCCAAATCAGAACTGTTATTTCACGTCATGTAGTTCTGATACGGGACAGTTTTGTTGCGGGGCACGGTTCTGATACGGTACCAAGAAATACAATTGGATTTCTTTTTATTTTCAAAAAAATTTTTTTTTCATATTTTTTTCAGTCTGACATTTTCAGATTTTCATTTTCAGATTGGTCCACAGTAATTTAAGAACTACAAAAATAATATATTTCAACTTTATTTCAGGAAAATTTCCATCAGAAAAAATTATTCGGATTGACATACACCTCGAAATCGTAGATCTTCCAGTCGTTTGAGCTGGCGGCGTTCTGAAATTTAAAGACTACAAACTACATTCACTACAAACTACAAAAACTAACCCTTTTCATACTGGCAAAATACATTTTTCTCTCTCCATTGGCTGTAACACGATCCATATATCCACCGAGGACAAACCTCGATGCGAAATATCCAATTTTGATTTCAAAATGGCAATTTTTGACAGTGTTGATGATGAAATTGTAGGCAGTTTCGTTGCGCGCTGAAAAATTTTGTAGTTTGTAGTTTTGGAGTTTTTGTAGTCAAGGATTTTATGAACTACAAACTACAATAAGTGAAATTTCGAAACGTGAAGGCGAAAAGTGGGCGGAGCCTAAATTCAGAACTAGAATTTTCAGGTTTCTAATAGGTCCCACCCGTTTTTACTACAAACTACAAAACTGTGACTTAGAGCTCCGCTTATTTTTTTTTGTATGAAAAGTATAGTTTGTAGGGTAAAATAAAAGAAGGCGTTTGAAAAATTGGGCGGAGTCAAAACTCAGAAATAGAATTTTCAGAGTTCTATTAGACTCCGCCCATTTTTACTACTAATCAAAACACTGAGACTTTAAGCTCCGCCCACTTTCTGGGGTGTGAAAAATGTAGTTTGTAGTCTAAAACTGATAGTAACGGAACTAGTCGGAAAAACTACAAACTATAAAAACTAAACATTTAAGCTCCGCCCACTCTGTAGTATTTGTAGTCCACTTACGAAAGACATCCGGAATGAAGAATAAATCATTAATTTTCTCATAATCCATTTTTTGAACAGCTTTCTCAAGTCCAGCGAATTGCTTCTCCAGAAGATCCTCGGCAATTTGGGAGCGTTACTCATCTTTCGGCTCAGAGGGTACAGAACCCAGGGTTACTGTAGAGATGAGAATAAGAAGTAGGAAAGGAAGACGCATTTTCAATATTGAAAATGATGGAAAAGAAAGGGGAACGAGGGGCTTCTATGAGGGGAATGATTCGATTAGGAGGGGGCGGAGGCTATTTTGGGAATCGATTCCCAAAATAGGCTCCGCCCACTCCTAATCGAATCATCCTCCCCCTATGTGAACCCTTCATTCAAAGACTAAAAATACTACAATACTCATGAATTACTGTAGTCACAACATGAAACATACTGTGGTATACTGTAGCTCTGAAAATTACTGTAGTATGGAATACTGTACTTACAAAATCATGTAGTTTGGTATACTGTATTCGTGGGGGTTACTGTAGTATAGCGTACTGTGGGTGAACTGTTAAAGCCTGAAACTATTCCTACAGTAACATAAATAAAACTACAGTAATCCCAGAGAGTGTCATTTTGGCAAAGCTACAGTAATACTACAGTAATCCATGACTTGGATATTAATCAGCTCTACAGTACCACTTTTGTAAGTACAGTAATCCTTTAATACTTTTGTAGTGTTTGCCATTATAGAAAAAGAATGATTCGATTAGGAGGGGGCGGAGCCTATTTTGGGAATTGATTCCCAAAATAGGCTCCGCCCACTCCTAATCGAATCATCTTCCTCCGTAGAAGCCCCTTGTTCCCATTCTTTTCTTTATCATTTTCAAAACTGAAAATGCGTCTCCTCTTCCTTTTTTTCCTATTCTTTTCCGCTATCAATTGTTATGTTGATACCAGTGATATTGCATTAAACTTGATTAAAAATCAGTTGACCCGGTTGGCTAGAGCTGTTAAGGCAAAGGATTACAAAACAATCGAGACGTTGTACTTCATTCCGGATGTTTTTCGTAAGTTTTGAAGGGTACAGAAAGTACAAAGACTACAAACTACAACAAGACTCCCCCCCCCCCCCCCCTTGAAGAATTATACTGTATTTTGTAGTCTTTGTTGTCTAGTTTGTAGTTTGTAGAGTGGGCGGAGTCTAAGATATCAGTTTGTGGTTTTTCTAGTTCAATGTAGTTCCTTCGGTACATTACAAACTACAGTTTCTCGAAAATTAGTTAAGGCTCCGCCCATTTTTTCGCAGCTTTCTGTCTGTAGACTGTAAAAAAGGGGCGGAGCCTAATTTTTTTGTAACTTTTAGTCTAATTTTCAATACTAATTGCTTTGATTAACCGCACTTTTAGTTAAAACTTTGTCTAGCTAGGTGCCGAAAATGGGCGTGGCCAAAAAATCTGTTGTTTTTGTAGTTTGTAGCCCATTCTATGTACTTTCAGCCCCCGATGAAGCCCTTTACAAATCCATCATCGACTTGTTCACTGGCGCTCATTTCGTTCCAAAATCCGGGTATTTTCTTCAATCCGATGAAACTTCCAATCAAAAATCTGCTCTTGACGGATGGCTTGATCGTGTTACAGACAATGGAGAAAAGGAAATGTATTATATCGTTATGAAGAGGGTAAGACTACAAAAAATACAAAGACTACAGACTACAATTTTTTTTTACAGCATCCATGGAGCCCAACCGACTGGAAGATATACAAGTTGCATACCTATTTGCCAAAGTGATTGTGTTTTTCAGTAATAAATGTTAATTTCATCAGGCTCCGCCCACTTTTGTAGTTTGTAGCCTTCAATCTTTAGCCATAGAATGAGCGCCAGCAGAAACCCAGACCGAATCGGTAGCTCGAATTTTCCGTCGAATTAGTTTGCTGAAATATGAGACTACAAACTACAATGTACAAACTACAAACCTCCATATGAAATTTCTGTAAGATGGTGTACTGATAATCAGTACGATAGCATTGACGGTAGAATGGAGGGCGAAGATAGCTAGGAGGGTTTGGACAATAGCTGAAAAACGAGAATGAAAACTTCATAGGATTTACACTACAGAGACTACATATACTATAAACTACGTAAACTACAAAGTACATATACTAAATATACTACAAACTACAAATACTACAAACTACATACGGTACAAACTACATATATTACAAACTACATATAATACAAACTACATATACTACAGGATACATATACTACAGACTACATATACTACAAACTACATATACTACAAACTACAATCTACCCACCTTGTGAATGCTCATAATGACTGATAATAGCTATCACCAACCCCACTGGAGGCATCAGACACATTGATGACGTCACCAATTGAGCCACCAGACTAATTACAGCGGCACGATGACGTTGGAAATTCTTCACTGATATTTTCTTTCGAACTTCTGATAATAATTTGAAAATATCGAAAATTAAGAAGGAAAAAAATATAGCGAATAAGGTGACAGCAATGAAACAGCCAACCGCAATTAGTTTGAAAATAAAATTGAATTCATAAATGGCGAAGTTTTGGAGAGATAAGAAATTGATATAGTAGTTGGGATAGTTCTGAAAAAAGTTTCAAAAAAGTTTTTTTTTTCCACAAAAATTACCATTTTCACAAAATCCATTTGCTCATCCCTTCCGATTCCAGATATCATAAAAGCCACCAAACTAACTACAGTACCCGATGCAGTTGCCATTGTGATAAGTGCAATTATAATAGGGTTAATAACATGTTTATGAAGAATTTTGGCGATTCCTTGATGTTTTCGAACAAAACATAGGGTTAGACATTCCATCATTGATACCATGAGAAGGATTATGATACCCTGGAAGTAGGAATGAGTTACCGTAATTATTGTTACAGTAACCCTCTCTCCAGTAAATCTAGTTACAGTATACCGAACTACAAAAGCTATCAAAAGTAGCTTTAACTACAGTAATCCCAACTAGGTGCATTCTAACTACAGTATCCCCTAGCTACAGTAACCCCTAACCGTAGTAAACCTGACAACAGTTATCCTGGCTAAAGTCAAAGGGTATACAGTCAATCAAATAACGGCAATCCTAGTTTTACAGTAACCCTGACTAAAGTAGCCCTAACTACAGTAACCCTCACTACAGTAGCCTGAACTACAGTAACCTACCATAAGATAATGACACCAAACATCAAAATTTATTGCTAGGATTCCGGTACAGTAACCCGCAATAATTGGAAACAAAGGAATGGGTTAGAGAAGAAAAATAAGATAAAAATCAGTACACATACATAAAATCTGAAAATTTTTTTTTCAAAATAATGTTTTTTTCCCTCGAAAACACCTGAAAACATAGCAAATAATATCGAAAATTGTCCAACTTAGAGCTAACAAAAACCACTAAATATAAGGCAAATGAGTTCGAAATAAAAGAGCATGTCCCAATAATATGATAATGAAAAATGAGCCATGTGGGTGTGGAAAAATCGATATTCATGATGAAAATGAGTTGAAAAAGAAGAAAATGAGAGAATTTAGTCACATTTTTGAGACAGATGTTTAGTGGTTGCTTTGAAATAATTGGAGGGTTGGAATTCTAAGATTTGTGTTTTGAAAAAATAAGAAAAATAATAATGTGAGAGAACTTTGGCTCAATTAGATCAAAAAAACATTGGACTTATTATAGATTCCAATGTTTGGTGTCATTATCTTATGGTAGGTTACTGTAGGTAGGGATACTGTAGCAAGGATTACCGTATTTGGAGATATTGTTGTTGGGGATACTGTAGTTACAGTTAATATGGTTTTTGTAGTAGGTAGCTCACTGTAGTTATAGATAATTTAGTAAGTTTTAGTATGAACTGTAGCTGTGGATACTGTAGGAAAAATTATTGTAGTTAGGGATACTGCAAAAAGGATTACTGTACTTTGAAGTCATTGTAGCTCGGTATACTGTAGTTACCGTTGATTTAGCCAGGGCATTTGCAGTAGTTAGATCACTGTATTTATGGATAATGTAGTAAGTTCCACTATGACCCAGAGTACTGTAACTGGAATACTGTAGGAAAAATTACTGTAGTTAAAATTACTGTAGTTAGGGTTACTGTACATCAGGGATTCTTTGTTTATGGTTACTGTAGGAAGTATCCCTGTAGTCGGGACTACTGTAGTTAAGGCGGCTTTAGTTAGGGCTACTGTGCTTGACAGTAGCACCACTACCATCACTGAGATTACCGTTTTTAAATAAACCGTAGCTAAGGATACTGTAACTTGGACTAAAAATTTTCAAAAGTTGTCAAATCACTGAAAAAAAAAACAAATTTATTGGAAAAATAATTTCAAATTAACAGAAAAACAAGAAAAAAAAATATTAATTTCGATTCGAAAAATGAGACGATCTGGAGCAGGATAGTCATCAAAATAGTGATTATTTTATCACTTTTGTCGTACAAACTCGAACTTTTTTCGTTTTTTCAAATCGTTGTAAGAAGACGTCAGAACCACCAATAAGGACATCAGAATATGTTGGAATATGGAACATTTTTCAGGTACAGTAGGACGAATGTTGGGGTACTGTAGTTAGGGGTTTCGATAGAACAGATACAGTATGACGCTTCAAATCGGCACGGTTACTGTAGCTGAAAATCTCAGAATTGAAAGTTATGTTTCTTGAAACATTCTATTCTTCATTTTATATACTAATCACCCCCGCCAGGTGAATTTTTAGGCTAAGCCTCGCCCCTTTCTTAATATAAATTTAAAATTCTGGAATTTCAGACGTCGTTAGAAACCTACTTATGACGCTTCATTCAGAATTCGAAATGAATGAGACAAGTGCAATTTATAACAGGAACTTCCTCATTCTTTTTTTGATCAAAATGTTAATGGATCTAAGAAAAATGAGTAAAAAAACCGGTGATTTTACTTTTTTTTTTAGTTTTTTTTTGTTCGGAGATCATACGAAATCGCTCTAATCAAGTTCTTGTTGCTTTAGGATTACTGTATCTTTTGTAACTGTTGCTACCGTATTTTCAAACATAATTTATGGATTAGTGTAGAATAATTATTAGTACTACTGTAGGCTGGTAAGATTACCGTAGAGTTACGGAATATAGAGCTTGATTGCTGTAATCCTTGCTACAGTAATCCTTTTTACAGTAACTCAAATTATATCAATTCTAGTTACAGTATCTCGGAATACAGTAGCTTCAACTACAGTAATCCCAGCTACGGTTACTATAACTACAGTATCCCATAGCTACAGTAACCCTAACTTTTGTGAACCTGACAAGAGCTATCCTATCATAAATAATTACTGTTGCTACCGTATGTACAGTGGCGAGCATGGGTGAGGGTACCTCTGAACTTTCGTTAATAACTCCCTTCAAACTATTTGGATTGCTCTAAAAATTATTTTTAGGGACTTCTGAGTGTCCCTGGAGTACCTCCAGATGTTTTTTGAAAAAATCGGATTTTCACGAATTCTGAAATTTTTCGATGAATTCTGAATTCTGAAAGTCCAGAATAAAAATATTTTTTTGGACTTTCAGAATTTTTTCCCAATGTGTTCAAAACATTGCTAGGGATCCAAATGAACAGTTTTTGACGTTAGATCGCAAGTTTATTTTGTGATTCCGACGTTAGAACTCCAGAAGTCTGACTTGGGGCCTTCACTCGGGACATCATAACGTGGCTAAAAGTTATCGGATCGGGATAAAAAATGAATCCTATATAGATTTGAAGCCACTGAACATTTTGCAATTAGTTTTGAAAGTTTTGGAGAAAATTTTTTCCTGCCATTTTTCCAAGTTTTCAGGAGATCCAGTAGAAAACACGAAAAATAATTTTTTCCAAAATTTTCAAAACTGATTGCATTTTGTTCAGCGACTCGAAATCTTCATAGAATTAACTTTTTATCCCGATCCGATCACTTTCAGCCAAGTTATGATGTCCCGCGCAAAGATCATCATTTGGACATCTGGAGTTCTGACGTCGGAATCACAAAATCAACTTACGATCTAACGTCAAAAATTGTTCACTTGGAATCTTAGCAGTGTTTTGGGCAGAATGAGAAAAGTTCTGAAAGACCAAAAAAATATTTTTATTCTGGATTTTCAGAATTCAGAATTCATCGAAAAATTTCAGAGTTCGTGAAAATCCGATTTTTTCAAAAAACATCTGGAGGTACTCCAGGGTTACTCAGAAGACCCCAAAAAATTTTTTAAAGCAATTCAAATCTTTTAAAGTGAGTTATTAACGAAAGTTCAGAGGTACCCTCACCCATGCTCGCCACTGTATTTGCTTGTTGGATCTTTTCAGCTAGCAGATTACGGTATTTTTGAATTTTGAAAGTTTTGCTACAGTAGGCATATGGTAGGAATACGGTAGCATGACGGTGATCACATTTGCACTACAGTAACTACAGTTTTAAGATCTTCAGTACGTAGTATTTGTTAGTTTTGGGACCGTGTAATCAAGATACTGTGGGATTCCTGTAGGTACAGTATCCCATACAGAATTAGACCAAACGACTACAGTAAGTCTGAGAAATTTCGAAGGTTTATCTCAAAACCTCTAATCTGTAGTCTTTGTAGTTTGTAGTCTTCATAACTTAATATCATCTTTATTTAATACAACTCGCACTTCTCCTTACTATTCATATTAGAATCTTTCGGGCACTCGAAGGCTTCTGAGAATTCTGGAATATTCTGAAGGACTCCATTAACACGGAAACGACTCGTCGGATGGGTCCGTGCCTTCATCACATATTCACTCATTTGGTCATTGTAGATGTCACAGTATCTCTAAAAAAGGGATATTTTTGAAAAATTCGGGTATTTTTTGATCTACCAAAGCATAGTTGTAGAAGAAGAGCTGGTCCGCACTGACTCCATCAAAACCTGGTAGCTTGACCGTATCCTCTTTTTCTTGATTTTTGAATGCCCGGTATGATGTACGAACTCCCATATGGTCACCGGCAATTTCATATCGGGATTTTGTTCCATTCATCTGGAAATCAAAAAAATTAGAATGCTGGGACGCGACCTAAGGGGCCGTGGCCGAGTTTTTCAAAACTTGGAAAACTAGGCCGCCGTTTCCAAAAAAGTCTAGTTCAAAGGAGTGAGTCGAGAGTAGTCTAGCCAAGAAATTTCGGTGCTCTACGACTGTTTTAAACAAAGTTAGGAAAAAATGGGACACGCGACGCGACCGCGCCGCACCTGGTTTCAAATGCTTGTAACTCGGCTTCTAGAGGTGTTGGGGTACTAAAATTTTGGATGCTGACTAAACTGGACATGGCGAGTCGAAATATAATGTTTTCAGTTCCATGACCTAACTTTTTCAAAGTTGCAAAAGTTCGGCCGCCTATTTTCAAATTCAAAAACTCACAAAATAATCATAACCAGGTTCCTTATACTCCGAATATTGATCTCTCAAGCACTTTTCCCTCTTATTATACGCAATATTACTCGAATTTGTTTCCGTCAACCAATATTTATGAACTTTGCCATTTTCATCGATTTTCCGATGAAAATGATCAAAAGCATGTCCAATTTCATGTCCAATTATATATCCAACATAGGCATAATTACTGTAAGACGGGAGGCTGGCATCCATCCAAGGGAAGGTCAAATAGGCAATGTTGATATCTGAAAAAAGCGACAGACTACAAAAACTACAAAAACTACAAACTACAAAACTTACAAAAGTTATTCTGATAAGACTGATAGGCTGCGTGAAGTGCAAATTGTCTCATATTAACCGGATCCAGTGGAGTGTTGTAGACTATGTGATCGACGAGCTGCTCGGTACGGTGCCTCCACATTTTCATGTAGATTTGATACGGAGTATCAGTTTCCAGGAAGTTTAGCTGAAAATCTATAACTCAATTCGAAAAGTTAGGAGCCATGGCCGAGTTTTCCAAAAATTGGAAGATTAGGCCAGCATTCAAATTTAGGTTGGTTCAAAAGAGCATTTTGTGATTAGCCTGGCCAAGAAATTTGAGAGCTTTACGACCATTTTGAGCAAAGTTGGAAAAATTGAGGACACGCGACGCGACTGCGCCGCGCCGCGCCGCGCCAGATTTTGAGGGCTTATAACTCCGGCTTAAAAGACTCTAAGAAAGCAAAATTTTTGTGATGAGCTCAAAAATAAGTGTTCTACAGAATAGGATACATTTTAAGGTCGTGGCCGAACTTTTCCACTTTGCGAAAACTCGGCCACCAACCCCAACATGCAGTTTTAGATCAAATAGCTTTCTGAAACTTGGCGGCTTGACTAAATCAGACTTCCTGAGCTCAAATTTCTTGTTTTCAGAGCCCCGGCCTAACTTTTCCTCATCGAAAAACCTCTTCCACTCACCGTCTCATACATCTTATCCAACAAAGGACTCGGCTCAATATACTGTTGATGTGCAAATGTTCCAACAATCGCTTTCAGTTTCCGCAATAAAAAATCACGAACATCGGGTTCCAAATATGAATTCTTGGTGAAAATATCAGCATATTCTTTTTTGACATCATCAAAAATTTTTGCGACAATCTTCAAATTTTCCATTCTGTATCCGGATTTTTGGATGAAAACGTTCATGGAGGGCATTGGGAAGAAGTAGGCGAGTTGCTGAAAATGGAGAAAAAATTGGGAAATGGGGGCGGAGCCTCGGCTTACTGTAGCACAAAAACTACTGGCGCTGTCATGACCATAGAACTTGTCTCGCCTCGGCTGATCCTTATCATAGAAGAATAGGGCAACGTCGATGAGTTGGCGGACGACTACATAATTGGCAAGAACTCTTTTAGGGGTTTTGGTGATGATTCGGGCAAGCTGAAAATAGTGTAGTTTGTAGTATTTGTAGTCTTTGTAGTCTTTGTAGTCCGAACGAACCTCTCTCTTTTCTCCAAAAAAGTAGTCTCCGCCTCCATGAACTCGGACATTATTGAAAAGCTCTTTTTCCACAAAATCCGCATTTTCTAAGTCTTCACGTGGCATCGCCCGGATTATTTTGACCCAATCAAGTTCCGGAATCCAGACGGCCAATTCTGTCAAGGTTTTCTGTTTTGACATGTTATCCGTGTCATATTCCATGGTTTCGTAGTTGGCGAGCTGGAAAATGGAGGGTACTGTAAGACTACAGTAAGACTACAGTAAGATTACAGTAAGAATACATACACAGTAAGACTACAGTAAGAATACGGTAAGACTATAATAAGGCTGCAGTGAGGCTACAGTAATACTAGAGTAAGACTACAGTCAGGCTACTGTAAGACTACAGTAGGAATACAGTAAGGCTACAGTAAGACGGCTAAAGTCAGATTACAGTAACAACACTACAGTAAGACCACAGTAAGACTACAGTAAGACTACATTATAACTGCAGTAGAGCTACAGTAAGAATACAGTAAGAATACAGTAAGAATACAGTAATAAGAACAAAGTGAGACCACAGTAAGACTACGGTAAGGCTACGGTAAGGTTACTGTCAGAATACAGTGAGACTACAGTAAAACTAAAGTCAGACAACAGTAACAAGACTACAATAGGGACTGAGTAGGAACACAGTGAGAATACAGTAGTTTATAGAGTTCCACAGTCTACATACAGTATTCCATACAGTAATTCTACAGTACCCCCAAAAACCTACCGTAGTCAAATTGGATTCCAAATAGATCAATTGCTGATAATCCCTCTCAAATTCCATGTCGTCCAGCGTCCTATTTTGAAGTTTCAGCAGACGTTGAATCATCTAAAAATCCAGACTACAAACACCACGAAGACTACAAACTACAAACCGCTTTCGCCGCCTCCTTATAAACAACCAATGACATTATCAAATTATAGAGAAAATGTGGTCCCGGGGAGACATACAAAAGGTTCACAGTCTGATTATTCTTGATGGTACTGTAGGGCTCGACGGAGAGAAATCCGATTCGGTTACGGTTGATTTTGATGTAGTTGGCAAGAAGATCTGGAAAAAAACCTCTTTTAGAAGGGCATATCAACTTAACTCTATTACACATGCACCTCTAATAAAACGGCCTTTACTATACCGGCACTCGAAATCGGACTTTCGGAAACAGACCGGCAGTCTCTAATTGAAGGGCACCTCTATTAAACCGGCACCCAGACAGGTAGAATACAGCGGCATGCCGGTGTATTAGAGGTTTCACGATATCTTTTTTTTTTCAAAAAAAAAAAAAAAACTAACCACTCAAATCAAATTTCGATTCATCCCAATTCATATCAATCATTGGAAATCCTCCTCTTTTTTCAATATCATCTCTTAAATCTTCAAAATTATCCCGATCCATTCCCCTTCGATCCATACACTTTTTCGCGAATATTCTCATTTGTTCTTTAGGTTTTGTGTCGAATTTTTTGGCAGAACTCACTATGTCTGTAAGGAGAGTGGGCGTGGCTTCGAAGGGGCGGAGCCTAACTCACGAAAAACCTGCCGGAGAAGTCTACGGTAGTGAACGAATCCAAGGCTACTGTCATCTCGAACGTGCTCGTAGAGCCGGCCACAAGTGTGCTCGAAAAAGTCGTCGCACGGATCCACGGATAAGTTTTGGTAGTTTTTCTGAAAACCGGCATGCCGCTTTATTGTTCAAAGTACGTGTCTGGGTGCCCTTCTATTAGGAGTGCCCTTCTATAAGGGGTGCCGGTGTTCAAAAAACTTACCAGCATTGATGTCAATCCAAGGCATTCCTTTGTCCAGCAGGTGACCACTTTTTCTTTTTGGTCTGAAAAAAATTTTTTGATGATGGCCTAGAAAACTGAATTCGGAGAAAGTTAGTCCCCCAGTTTCCTAGGCCACGCCCACTCATTTCAACCTTTTATTCAGAAAGTGGGCGGAGCAAGCTAGTCCCTTAGTTTTTCGAGCCGCTCCCACTTTTTTCGTTGTGTCACAAGGGGAATTGAGATGCAGCACAGTTTTGCAGAAAATAGTGGGCGGGCCCAGTTTAATTACAGTAATCCCTTATTACTGTAACCTTTACTTGACGAAAAATCGAGTGGCATAGGAATCCAGTTTTAGGCCACTCTCACTTCTCAAAAGGTTTACGACTGCGGCACTTCAAAATCTGCAAAAAGTGGGCGTGGCCATGGCAAATTTTTGACCAAGCCCATTGTTTACTTCAATCTTAAAAACTGTGACTCGAAACTACAGTAATCCAACACTACCGTACCCCTGGATTACTGCACTCACCTTTTCCAGATCCAGAGAGCAACAAAGCCGCGAGAAGAGCCACCAACAGAGCCACAATAACAACGATCAAAGTGATTACGGTAAGAACATATCTCTTCTGAGATACGGTAACTTTTTTGATTTTTTCCACATCGGCTGACTTCTCAAGTGCCTCACGACTTCGTTCCGATTCTTCTCGACTTTGATTAGTTGTCAAAAGTTGAATTTGCTCTGGATTACTGTAAAAGGGCACAGTGTTAGCCTTATTTAGAATTGGACGAAATAGAACCGGACAAATCAGAACTGACCCTTATAAGAACCGACCGTTTAAGAACTGCCCCGGATAAGAACTTTTCAAATGCACGTTTTTGGGCAATTTTCACTGCTTACAGGCCATTGCAGCAAAGTTGTGTCAGTTCTCATTTGGGCAGTTCTGATTTGTCCAGAGTTCTAATTCGGGTTAGTTCTGATTTGTCCGGTTCTAATTAGGGGTAGCACCGGAAAAAAAACTTACTCCATTTTTCAATAATTTTGGTTTGGAAATGTCGCTTTTTCCGGGAAATGAAGGAAACTTTTTGGGAAAAAGTTTCAAAATGTCAAAAAAGAAAAAAAGACCAAAAAGAAAAGTGGAGGTTCACGTGTTTATGATGGTTTTTAAGACCATAAATCGGAAGAAAAAGGGAATCGTAAAATTTATGGAGGGCAAGGGAAAAATAGGGGGTCAGAAATCGGAAAAAGTTTTGGAAAAAAAATTTTTTTCTTCAAAAATTTTTCATTTAAATTAAAAAAATCAAGAATCATTCACAAAAAGATGACATTTCTTCTCCGGATTCATCGGGGATCCTTTTGGGCAATTAAACGTTTCGGCGAAAGATTTTAAATTCGAAAATACTCCATTGACTCGAAAACTGTTTGTCGGATGGGTGAAGGCTTTGAGAAAGTAGTCCAGTCCTACGGTAGATCGAGGGGCACAGTAATCCTGGAAAAAGAGAAACAGTAATTTAAGATGGGGTACGGTAGAGTACCATGGGCTACCATAAGCTACCATAAGCTATTATCATTTATCACAGGCTAACAAAAGATACTATACGCTACTGTAGACTACCATAGGCCACCATAGGCTACCTTAAGCTACCATAAGCTACCATAAGCTACCATAAGCTACCATAAGTTACTATATGCATCCATGTGGTACCCCAGGGTATCATAAGCTACCGTGAGCCACGAACTACCATAGGCTACCATAAGACACCACAAAGTACCATAAGACACCATAAGCTACCATAGGCTACCAAAGGCTACCATAAGCTACCATGAGCTACCATAAGCTACCATAAGCTACCATAGGCTACCATAGGCTACCGTAGACTACCATAAGAAAAGTACCATAAGCTATCATAGTTAGCCACAAGTTATCGTACCACAGGCAACCGTAAGCTACCAAACGATACCATCAGCTATCTCAGTTCATCACAAAATACCGTAGGGTGCCATAAGTTACCATAGGCTATCATAGGCTACCATAGCCTACCATAAGCTACCATAAGCTACCGTAACCTACCGTAACCCCCAAAAAAAGGGTGGAGCTTACCAAAGCTAGCACATGATAAAGCATCTTTTCCGAAGAGACATTTTCAAATCCAATAATTTTCGCATCATTCGGACTTTTTAGCCTATGATAAGTATGAAGGGAGGCATCAATTCCATGACGATCAGCAATGATTTCATTGATAACTTTTGCGGAATTTAACTGATAAAAAATGATAAATATCGGAACTGGTCGTTTAAAAACCGGACAAATTAGAACTGACCTTTATAAGAACCGACCGTTTAAAAACTGTCCCGGATAAGAACTTTTCAAATTCTCGTATTTGGGTATTTTTCACTGCTTGCAAGCCATTGCAGCAAAGTAGTGTCAGTTCTCATCCGGGTAGTTCTGATAAGGTACAGTTCTAATTCGTCCAGTTCTAATTAGGGTTAGCACCAAAAAACTCTCACATTTCTTCCAAAATCCGGATCATCATAATCATCATATTGGTCCCTTAAACATTGAATTTTCTCCATATAAATCTTCTCATCTTCTGGTGTCATCCATTTCTCATAATGTCCCAATTCATTCCATTGTATACCAGTTGTATCCATTGAATGTCCCATTTCATGTCCCAAAATGTCCCCGGTTTGTCCATATTTTGCATAGTTGGGGAAGGAAGCATCAACGTTTGGGGTGTCCATGAAAGGGACCATTATACCTGGAAAGAACGAAGGTAAGGGAAAGTTAGGCCATGACTTGAAAAAGCTAGGTCATTAATGACAAAAGTTAGGCCAATCCTGGAAAAAGCTAAGTCGGTAATTGGGAAAGTTCGGTAAAAAAGTTAGGCCACCACTCGAAAAAAGCTAGGCCATCTTTTGAGAACGTTAGGCCATCCCATGAAAATTGGGTCCTTACTTGAAACAGTTCACCGGGAAAAGTTAAGCCATCACTTGAAAAAGCTAGACCACGTCTTGAGAAATTAGGTCAACACTTTAAAATTCTAGGCCATCGCTATCACGGCTATCACACGGAAGTTAGGCCCTCAATTGAAACAGTTCGTTCAGGAAAAGTTAGGTCACCTCTTGAAAAAGTTAGGCCACCATTTGAAAAATCTAGGCCACGTTTAGAATAACTAGGCCGCCACTTGAAAAACTTAGGTCATTAGAGGAAAAGTTAGGTCATCCCTAAAAAAATTAGGTCCCTTTCTAAAAAAGTTAGCGGACCTCATGCTTAGTCGTCACTTGAAAAAACTAGGTCATTACTTGAAAAGAGACCAGGAGAAGTTAGGTCATTCCCTGAGAAATCTAGGCCACGTTTTGAAAATCCTAGGCCACCGCTTCAACAAGTTAGGCCATCCACTCACTAATTTTGTTCATATACGAAGCATAATATGCATTGACTTCCATATATTCATCATACATTGGATTCAATGATAACTCAAAAGCCACAAAATCCATCAATAATTCCGATCGATATCGATTGATTTTTTTGAAAAGGGTATACAGAGAATCGGATTCCGAAGTGTGAAGCGTCTCAAAAGTCTTATCCAGTGCACCGGGTTTCTCATAAACTTCTGGATATCCAATCATTTTTTCCAATTTTTCAATTTTTAAAATGGCACGTCTTCTACTTTTATCAGAGAGCCACGTGGTATTTCCAATGATTTCTAGATACGTTTTTCGAGTTTCTTCAAACATTTCATCGACAATTTTGGTGTTATTTCGATGAAAATGATTACGGACAAAGGCTCGAAGAGTGGCACGTGGCAAAGTGTGGATGACAACCTGGAAATAGTGTAGTTTGTAGTCTTTGTATAATTTGTAGTTTTTAGCCTGTATAATCTGTAGTTTCTTGTTTCTAGTATACTAAGTTTCCAGTCTCTGTAGTTCGATAGATTTTGTAGCTATAAGTTCTCTGTAGTTCGTAGTTTTTGTAGTTTGCAGTTTATGTAGTTTGGAGCCTAAACAGTCTGTAGTTTTTAGCCTACGTAGTCTATAGTCTTTGTAGTTTGTAGCCTTTATGTTTTATAGTTTGTATTTTTTGTATTTTCTAGATTGTAGTCTATGTAGTTTGCAGCCTGTAAATTTTGTAGTTTGTAGTTTCTAGTAAGCTAAGTTTCCAGTATCTGTAGTTTGTAGCTTTTGTAGTCTACGTAGTTTGTAGTTTGTAGTTTATGTAGTTTGTAGGTTGTAGTCTATCCAGTTTGTAGCCTTTGTAGCCAACTCATCACCTCATCACAACTCCTATCGTAAGCCAGTTTCCCCTTATAAGAAAGTGTCGAATGCGTGTTTTCCAGAAACTTAAAAACCAAAAAATTGGCCAAAATCCGAGACAACGTGGCATTTTTGTGTGTCTGAAAAGTGATAAAATATGCTCCGCCCACTAGGCCACGCCCCTTTTTCCCATACCGTATTATCCTTGAACCCTTTAAAAACCTTATCAGCATTTTCAATTTTCGATTTGAGCCTCGGCCAATTTCCTTTTTTTGGGTGAATCAAGTATTTGAAAATTTTGTCGAATTGAATATTTTGTGTAATTTCATGAAGTTTTGTGAATCCTGTGGTATTCTGGAAAAAGTTGTAGTTTTTGTAGTTTTTTGTAGTTTGTAGTCTTACCATTTTTAGATCCTCATAGAACTGATAAACCTTCTTGATATCATGGATTAGTCTAGTATGGTTGAAAGTGATATTATTCCCATGGAGAATTGCTTCAATGATCTGACAAAATTGATTATTTTTTTTCAAAAAGTGGCCCTTTCTTCCTAAAAAAAAAGGCCCATTTTTCAAAGCATTCATTCTTTTTTTTTCTCAAAAATTGGACTTTTTTTTCACAAAAAGTGGTCCTTCTTTTCAAAAAGTGGTCCCTTTTGGTCTTTTTTTCCGCAAACGCAAACAAACCTACCTCAAACATTTTATGGTCTGGCGGATGGTCCACTTCATAATCCGCTCCCACTCTTAGCACTTTTCCATGAACCAATTCCAAATAAAATAGACCAAAATCCAAATGACCTAGTTTTGCCATATTGGAAAGCATAACTGAAAAATTACCTCTATTATAAGGACACCTACAGTATCTCCTCACCATTTAGATCAAACTCGGAAGCATTCCATTTTTTATCTAAAATTGGCCAAGATCCCAAAAATCGAATATCATTAAGGACCTCTCTCATAGTATCATTATGCGTGAGGTCAAAATACTGAAAAAAGTGTAGTTTTTAGTTATTGTAGTTTTTGTAGTCATCTACCGTATCATTCCGCAACTCTTCACATTTACTGTACAACAACTTCATAGTATACTCGGATTTCGATTCAGTCGGCTTATTTTCCACCAGGAACTCTGAAAAAAATTTAGAGACTACAAAAACTACAAACTACAATGTACCTTTTATCAACCTTTTGACAATCCGACTTTTTTTGGTGTTCCGAGTACCATCGACGATACTGTGCTCAATGTAGTTTCCACAGGAGGCACGGTAGAAGTTGTCACAAGGGTCTACCGTAGTGTCACGCCAATTAAGCTGAAAAACATACTGTAGCTATTTTCTGGTGAAGAGAATCTTCTTGGAACTATAAAATTTGAAATCAGCTCGTCGAGACGGTTCAGAAAAGTATGATCATGCCTAGGCTCCGCCCACTTTTGGGTCAGAGACGCAGTGTGTCTGGTTTCTCTGCACTCTGACCTAATTTTTCAAAACCTAGTCATGATTATACTCAAATTGAAGGTCTCGACGAGCTGAATTCAAAAATCATAATGAAATTCTGAAATTTTGTAGTTTGTCGTCTAGAACTCACCAACTGATGAGCCATAAAAATACACTCTGGCGATTGGCAAACATTTCTTGGCTCCAATGTCAAATTGTGCTCCATTGCACTTTTTAAAGGTTCATGATGCACCACAATTCTTTCGATTGGCTTAAGCCTTGATTTCCATATTCCTACTGTAGTTAGGATGGCAATAATGGCAAGGACCAGGATGAATATGACACCCATTAGTGGATTATTCAAGTTTACCATTTTTTGAAGTTTCTGGAAATTTTTTTTCGCAAAATTTTGTAATTTTTCAACTCACTTTTTTTGACAAAAAATCCACAAATAAATCCGAACTAAATCGATCGATATCCATTTTGCAAGTGGAAAATAAAAATTGAACTCCACGTGAACAAAAAAATATTTTTTTTGAATTTCCCGCCAAATCCCTTTTTCAAAAAAAAAAAAGTCATTTCACATTTTCTCGGGAAAATTTTCCAACTAATTTCTGTGGAATAATGCAAAATTTTCCGAGTGCCACTGGAGAGACAGCTCAGACGGATACCAAGGTAAGGGGCGTGGCCTAAAAGAGGCGTGGCCAAAAAGGGGCGGAACCTTATTCCTGAATTTTCAGATAACTACTGTAGAAAATGGAAGTGGAGAGAAAAACCAAAAGAAAAAGATTGCGTGGAGTGGAATTGTGGCTACAGTACCCCAAGCTGGCGGTGGCCGAAAAGAGGTTATCAAGAATGGTGGGCTACAAAAAATACAAAAACTACAAACTACAATTTTCTACAGTAAGCGGAGTCGCTGAGCCCGGAGAAGTTTTGGCTCTGATGGGTGGATCTGGAGCCGGTAAAACCACTCTGATGAATATCATTGCTCATTTGGATACCAATGGAGTTGAGGTACCGTAATCAAAAAAGTGGGCGGAGCCTAATATGAAATTACAGTATTATGGTGACGTCACGGTCAATGGAAAAAAAGTAACAAAGCAGAAAATGCGTCAAATGTGTGCCTATGTTCAACAAGTGGATCTATTTTGTGGAACGCTGACGGTTAGAGAGCAGTTGACTTATACGGTAAGGGTTACGGTAGAGGGGTACTGTAGGGTTACTGTAGACTTATTATGAACAGGGTACTGTAGAAGATGATGTCAAGAGACGGACTGTAGGTTCTAGATTACTGTTTGTATAAAATGAAGTACGGTTGGTTTGTATACTGTAGAAAAATTATGTAATTGATAGAGTTGGATACTGTAGTTTATACGCTAAGGACTACTGTAGACTATTCTAAAACTGTACATACTCCTGTAGAGTTGCGGACACTGTAGGCGGATACTGTAGGAAAGGATGTTGGGTTACTGTAGTTTCTAAGTACTGTAGGCGGTAATACCATATGGTTTACTGTAGATTACTGTAGTAGACTAGAAAATGAGTTACCGTATGTAGCTAGTTATAATGATAAGGTACTTTAGATGACTATTTTTTGGTACTGTAGTTGATACCGTACCTTACTGTTTGGATTACTGTACCTCCTATACTACTCTAGAAGCTTACTGTACCTACCGTAATTTATTTTACAGGCCTGGATGAGAATGAAGGATTGCAGTGCCGAGGAGCGCCAGACTCGTGTCGAAAACGTTCTCCGGGATATGAATCTGGTAGACTGTCAGAACACTTTGATAGGTAAATAAGCTCCGCCCACTTTTGAAAGTGCGGCACTCATTCCGAAAATGGGCGGAGCCTAAAATTTTCAGGAATTCCAAATCGAATGAAGGGGATATCGATTGGAGAAAAGAAGCGATTGGCGTTTGCCTGTGAGGTAAGATTTTTCGGTGCTATCCCTAATCAGAACTCTAGACGCATTAGAACCGGACGACTTAGAACTGACCCCGATAAGAACCGACTGTTTAAGAACTGCCCTGGATAAGAACTTTCAAATGCTCGTATTTCGGCACTTTTCACTGCTCGCAGGCCATTGCAGCAAATTAGTGTCAGTTCTCATCCGGGCAGTTCTGATAAGGTACAGTTGTGATTCAGACAGTTCTAATACGTCCTGTTCTGATTCGTCCCGAGTTCTAATTCGGGAAAGTTCTAGTTCGGCACACCCCTTTTTCAGATTTTCGAAAAATCATGCCATTTCTTTCCAGATCCTCACCGACCCCCAAATCCTTTTCTGTGATGAACCCACCTCTGGTCTCGACGCCTTCATGGCTTCAGAAGTTGTCCGTGCCCTTTTGGATTTGGCCGGCAAGGGCAAAACCATCATTGTGGTCCTTCATCAACCATCAAGTACCGTATTCCGTATGTTTCATAAAGTGTGTTTTATGGCCACCGGAAAGACTGTCTATCATGGTCCTGTGGACAAGTTGTGCCCATTTTTTGATAGTCTTGGTCCGGAATTTCGTGTCCCCGAGAGCTATAATCCCGCGGATTTTGTCATGTCTGAAATATCGATTAGTCCGGAAACAGAAAAAGAGGATATCAAGAGAATTGAGGCATGCCCTTATATTAGAGTTCTCCCCAATTTTTTTTGTTTTTAGCACATTATCGCGGCCTATCAAAGCAGTGATATTGGAGGTGAAATGTTGAGAAATACACGGATGACCATTGATGATTTTGGAGGATATGGAGAGGAAGAGGATGAGGATGGAGGGTAAGTGGGGGGTTACTGTAGTTTTTCGTGGTGGGACCCAATTGAAATTTTAGGCCAAAGTACAATTCCTCTTTTGCAACTCAATTTGGGATTTTGCTCAAAAGATCCATTCGGACCACCCTTCGAGACCCGCTTCTTCTTCGTGTTCGATTTGCTCAAATTTTGGTAAGGGTACAAACTACAAACTATAAACCGATACTAAAAACCACAAAAAATAGAGACTAGAAACTAGAAGCTACAAAGTCTACAAGTCCCTGACAAACTAAAGAAACTACAAACTACGAAGACTTTAAACACTACAAACTACAAAAACTACAAACTACAAACTACAGGTAACCGCCGTCTTGGTTGGAATCGTCAATTGGCGTACCGAGTTGAGTGGGCCGACAATTCAGAATTTGGAAGGTGTCATGTATAATTGTGCTCGTGACATGACTTTTTTGTTCTATTTTCCGTCGGTTAATGTGAGTCTATTGGGGTACTGTAGTTTAAATTTTGGTTACTGTAGGTTGAAATTGAGTTACTGTAACCTTTGTTTTTTGTTTTCTGGGTTACTATAGCTCATTTGGAACTTACTGTAGTTCCATGAGGTACAAAATTGAACTGTTGTTTTCATTTGTGTTTCTGTGAGTTACGGTAGTTGGGATTACGGTAGATTCAAAAAACTGGGTTACTGTAACATGAGTTGCGGGGTTTCCGACTGACCGTATCTCATATAAACCTCGGCTTTGTGATTCTTTCATATTCTTCTTTTTCAGTTTTGGTTACTGTAGCTTAATGGGTTACTGTATTTTTTTGGGTTACGGTAGATTTGGGTTACTGTACCTTATATAATTTTGGGTTACTGTATTCCATTTTTCCAGGTCATCACCTCCGAACTTCCCGTCTTCCTTCGTGAGCACAAATCGAATATCTACTCTGGCGAAGCCTATTTCCTTGCCAAAAGCATCGCCGAACTTCCCCAATATACCGTACTCCCCCTACTGTACGCCACAATTGTCTATTGGATGGCCGGTCTTGTTGCCTCCTTTACCTCATTCCTCATCTTTGTCTTTGTTTGTATCACTTTGACATGGGTCGCCGTATCGATTGGTAAAATAGGCTACAAGGACTACAATGGCTACAAACTACAAAATTTCAGCTTATGTCGGTGCTTGTATCTTTGGAGACGAGGGACTTGTCGTCACATTCATGCCAATGTTTGTACTGCCAATGCTTGTTTTTGGAGGTATGCACTTTTTTTTTGGAATTGGGGCGGGGCTTCCTATGTACAATAAGACTACAGTAAGACTACAGTAGGATTACAGTAGGGGTAGCATGGGTACGGTAGGAACAGTAAGGCCGTAGTATTTACAGTAGGTCTACAGTAGGATTACCAGGACCAGAGTAGGACTGCAAAAGGACCGGCTACTATAGTAGGCACAGAAGAGCTTCAGTAGGAACATAGCACATACAATAGGACCACAGTAGAACTACAGTAAGACTACAGTAGGACTACGGTAAGACAACAGTAGGACTACAGTAGCCATTCAATGACCCCAATTTAACTTCACCCTGCTCCTATCGTACCTCTACAGTAATCCTATAATAGCTACAGTAGAATTTCGATAAGATTATATCAAACACAATCGGACTACAGTAGACTTACAGTATGCCTATAATAGGGCTGTAAGTTTGGGAAAACTCACTGTAGGTACAGTAAGACAACAGTACTAATTAAAATCTTGAAGCAATCGTGTTTCGTTACTACAGTAATCCGACAGCAGCTTTACTCAATCGTACAGTAATCTTACAGTAACCCTACCTTATCTTCATCTACACCTACCGTACCCCTACAGTAATTTTTTTTCTCTAGGTTTCTACATCAACGCCAACAACATTCCATCCTATTTCCGTCACATCTCCTATCTCTCCTGGTTCAAACACGGATTCGAAGCTCTTGAAGCCAATCAATGGAAAAATCTAACAATTCCTGGATGCTCCGCCCCTTTGAATCCTCTTCTCCCATTTACAAATGTCTTCTGTCCAGCTGAAGATGGTAATGGAATTCTGAAACGTCGTGGAATTGACACGCCCCTTTTCGTGAATGTTTTGATCCTTTTTGTCTCGTTCTTTGTCTACCGTATTATTGGATTGGTGGCGCTGAAGATTCGAGTTAGATATGCAAAATAAGGAGAAGATTTTTATTATAAAAATACAAATACGTGAAAAGAAGTACAGAATAAAATATCTTGCCATTATTGGAATTTTATTGAGCATGGTAACTCCAAGAGAGTTTTAAATTCAATTAATCGGAAGAACGATGATACTGTAAATACAGTAGTCTAGGAAAAAGCTCTAGGGATACTGTGGGTGAAGTTATGAGTACAGTAAGACGCGAAATATGCAGAATGGCTAACTGTAGGTACAGTAATCTACAAAATGAAAATTAAAAATAAAGTCACAGAGAGGTCATATTGAAGAAAAACAACGTAAGGAAATGAGCAAGTTAGGAGAGAGAGGTACTGTAAGTACAGTTTACTTTTTTGGTACAGTAAGACAATATATTTGAAGAATGAGGGTGTACTGTAGATACAGTAATAAAGAAGTTAAGCGAATAGGAAATCGGTGATACTGGGATTGTTGGGTAACAAAAATTGAAAGGCTATGGGCCCCATAGTATGGGGTACAGTAAAAAAATAGACGGATGCTGTAAGATAAAGGAAAGGTACAGTAAGACAAAAATCTACAGTAGTCCTAAAAATACATTAACCTGAGAAAAGGCGCACCCTGAGCAGAAAGGGAAATATATGGAACATAATGTACAGAGGGGATATCTAGGAATCGTAGGACTTTAGTAGGCCTAGCAAAAATACAGTAAGGGTACAGTAAGACAACAAAAAGTACAGTAGGACTACACTAGGACAACATAAGGTGGAGAAAGACTACAGTAGGGATAAAGTAGGTTGAGCGGACTTCCAGTAAGCTTACAGTAAGATTACAGTAGATAAATCATGTTATAATCCTACGGTAACTCTACCCTAACGTTACCACAATATCATCATAAGCCTACCGTACCCCTACCGTACCCCACCTAAAGACAATAAAACTGGTTATGAATATTTCCCAGTGTCATTCGAATCTTTGTCATCAATCCCTCACGAATTTTTCGTTTACGTCTCCAGGCTTCCGACGTTTCCGAATGAAGGAAACAGTAGTAGAGGTTAGTGCCAGAGATACGGTATCCTTTGAGTACATATTCAGTGTCAACTTTGTCAAGGAATCCATTGAAAAACATAGCCACTTCTTTACGCTGGAATTCGGGTAGGCTACAAACTACAAAAGCTACAAAGAATACAAAAAACTTACAGTCCACAGTGGATAGTTATGGCTGCATCCGGGTGGAAGGATAATGTCACGAACGACGGGCTGGAAAATGGAAATACTTGAAGCTTGCTGCGGCTTGAAGGGATTCCTACATTCATTCTAGTGTAGAGCTACAGTAATCCTACAGTATCCTTACAGTAATCCTACAGTATGGTTACAGTAATCCTACAGTATCGTTACAGTAGTCCTTCAGTATCCTCACCGTAATCCTACTGAATTCATAGTAAACTTTGAGTATTGTTACAGTACTCCTTCAACAATACAGTAACCCTGGAGTTTGCTTACCGTATTACTGTACTACAGTATTCTTAAAGTAATCCAACTTCATTCCTACATTAATCTATTGCTCCAACAGTATTCCTACAACTGTAACCGCATCCCTACAGTATTCCTACAGTATCGCTACAGTATCCCTACAGTAGTCCTACAGTATCCATACAGTATCCCTACAGTAATCCCACAGTATCCTTACAGTATTCTTACAGTACCCTAATTTTACCTCAATACGATCTGGAACATAATGGCAATCTCGGCATGCCTTCGATGTAAACTTTGATGGTCGAGATGTGGAAACTGGAGATGTTGAGCGACATTCCAAACTGATGACGTCACTCTTTTTTTCTTCGTTTTCCTCAATTTTGGGAGTTTCTTCGGACAAAAGTTTGGCGAGCTGAAAAAAGGATAGCACATTTTTGGAAAAATATTTTTTTTTGGGAAAAAAAACTACCGGCGAGTTTGGATATTTTGCGCCCATTATGATGTGAGCGTTGTCCATTTTTCCAAGCGGAGCTTTTGAACGAATCGACTGAAAAATTGGATGATTTTTCGGGAAAAATGGTAAGAAAGTAAAAATTAGGTTAAAAGCGAAACTTTCAGCATCAGATGTCTTGAATTTCAAATGTCTTGAATTTTTTTTTCTTGAAAAAAAAAGTCAGAAAAAAGGTGAAAAAAGCAGTAATTAGGAGAAAAAAAAGCAAAATTTAGAGAAGAAACTGACACCTAAAAACTATTCAAAATCTCAATTTTTCCTCTTTAAAAAAATTTCATCTACATATTCCTCTATCTTTTTTGCAAACTTTGGAAAAAGGATACATAAAAGGGGGGAGAGAGAAGGAGAGAACGGCCCACAGCTTCCTCGGACGGCAGAGGTTTTGAACATTGGCATTGGGCCAAACTCCGCCCTTTTTGTTATGTTCCCTCTGGAGAAGACGCCGTCCCAGCGTGTAGAGAGAACAACGAGAGAACAAGACGACCTAGGAATCGCTGGCGAAATTTCTAGGTCACTTTGTCCTCTTGATGGGATTCCTAGGCCACGAGGCCGCGGTCATTAAGGGTTTTATGGCTTCATCTCCAGAGGGGAGAGAACAGAAAGGGGCGGGGCCTGGCCCAATGCCAACAATCGAAACCTTTGTTGTTCGAGAAAGTCGTGGGTCGTTCTCTCGTTCTGAGAAGACAACGTGGCATAGAAATTTTGCTAGCGATTCCTAGACCATCTTGTCCTCTCGACCTACACAATGGGATTTCTAGGCCACGGTCATCGAAGGGGAAATAGCTAAAAAAGAATAAATAATGGATTTCGGCAGGATGAACTTTGTAACCAAAAAGTATAATTTGTTGGAAATTTTAAAATTTTGGTTTTCCAGAATTTGCAGATGAATGATCAAAGTTCAGAGTATCTAAATATCAATTAAAATGTCAATTTCTACATCATTAAAATAAGTTTCAAAAAACTCTATCATTATCCCATATCGCTCCCCTCTGACTTGCCACAAGATCTGTGTGCAAACTACGTCAATATCAGAATATCACAGCAAAAATTCTCCGTTTAGAAGTGCGGTTGTCTGGAGGGGAAACAGCAAAATAACATATCGGAAAGAAGGAAAAAAGGGAGGGGTGAGGGGATTAATGAGCAAAGGTAACGTGCAATTATAATGTCTAGTAGGTGTGTGGATTTGCTTTTTTTGAAGTTTTTGAAATTGAATTTTATAACCTTTTGATTTTTGGGAGAAGAGTCTAGGATAACTTTTGCACCGTTTTTGATCTTCCTTTTTTGATTTTTTTCTTATTAATAATTTCGAAAAACGAAAAAAAATCGTTTGAAAAATTTGAAAAAAAAGAAATCTAAGGAAAAATTATGCTGTTGTGGTTAGAATTTTGGCAACAAAAAAAAAGGAATTGATGGAAAATTTCCAGTTTTAAATTCCCACGGCAATCATACAGGCAATTTTGTGTTCCTACTGTAATTCAATTATACAATATTTTCATTTTTGGAAAAAAAAGTGAATATAGATATTGTTACAACAAAAAAAATAACCAAAATGAAAAGTTTGGAATAAAAAAACTACAGTAATCTTACAGTTGAGCTACATATATCAATTCTACAGTAGCTTTTTACGAATCAGACAGTACTACTACAGTAACCCTACAGTAAACCCACAGCACAGCTACAGTAATACTATGATAGTTATTATCTAATTCCTAACGAATTCCGTTTTTAATCTAATGTCTTCGTTGAATCCTATTCTAGTGATTCCAGAGTCATCTTACAAAAATGGTATAGTAACCTTACAGTACCCCTACAGTAATCTTACGAAAACCAGATATTTCCGCTACAGTGTTCTTAGAAATGGTATTACATGCAACTTCTAGTTCAGCCTAAACATAGAGTGGTCTTGAAGGGATCTTTCAGTCTTAATACAGTAATCTCACAGAGATCTCACAGTAATCTTATGGTAATCTTACAGTAACCCTATTCTCTCGCCCCTTTCACCAAGCTCTTATCCTTTTCCATCCTCTTTTTCCTCTAACTCACTAACAGCCGGCTGACACCATAAAACTATACAACCAAAACTCTTCTCTCCTCCTCCTCCCCCTCTTTTTTTATCCTCCGTTTTGATCTCGACTTGTTATTGACAGATATCCAATTTCTTTTTTTCAAATACTAGCCAAAAAAATGATTTACAACCTTCCGCAAAACTTTTATAATTAAGAGTGCTTATCTATACATTTATCTCCACCGCTTTTCTTGTTTTTGCTGTTTATCAAATTTCAATTAAAAGCCGAGAAGAAACAGATGATTTACATATTTTTATGATTATAAAAGTCTCAACAGTTTGTTTACAATGTCCGAATTGAGCTTCAATCAGAAGCCGACAAAAGTAATCATTTGATAAGGATCTGCTTTTTAATTCGACTAGTGATAAAGAGTTTTTATCTTGAATTTGATCTGTTTGGATAATGAATAAAAACAGAAGAAGAAAAGATGAAAACTTTTTCATCACTAGCCGGTTGCTTGTTGGACAATCTTCCAGAGCCAAAAGTGGGCGGAGCCTTGCGCGAGCAAGTATTATCTTCAACTCACTGTTTACAAGATTAGTTTTCAAGTTCAACCTAAATTTTTATTACCATGTCGACTAAATCTACCATCTCCCCTAACGTTATTCAGTTTTTTGAAGCCTATTTTTCTATCAATCAACGCCCAACACGGACATATTGTAAAGCTTTGAAGATTCTCACTGGGATATCATTTGGAGATGTGAGAGCTTTTTACAAACATTCTAATAGAAACTGACTTGAAATTCTAACTTTAGATTCAAACGTGGTTCAAAAGCAGGCGCATTGAAGAAAGTATTCGGGATGTTGTTGGAGAGAGCATTGGTAGCCGCGAACAAATAGATCATACCAACTCACAAGTTAATTCTTCGGTTAGTTTAGTTTTACAAAGGTTCAAAAGCTTCTGGGGATTGACGCAAGTATGTTTTGAAAATCTAAGTGGATATGAATATTAAATCAGCCTGAAATATTGCAGAACAAAGCTGGTGACCATGATCCAACTGTTAACAATGACATCAGTAATGTCCCCATGGAAGAATTGGCCAACCGACAAGACACCATTTTCAATGAATTTGCTCGCTATTATCAAGCTATTATGCAAAAGAAACAGGCGTCGGGTTAATATTACGGTATATTCTGGACTACTGGGTTAGTTTTCAGTGGTCCTATCATTTTCCAATTTACTTATCTGTTATCCATTATTTTATACGCACCCTTTCATTGAGTACTGTTCCATGTATCCTTCCATAAATATATTCATTCCCACATTTCCCGATCCAATGACGTCACTCACTTCTACCATTTTGCTAGAAAATCGTGCTCCCATCCTACCTGAATATCTCAATAAAAAGTCCCTTCACATTACCTAGTTTTTCATGGCCCTACTTGCCTTTCTGTTGAAGAACCCTGACCTTCCAACTTCAACTTTTTCCAACATTCACTAATCCAATTTCGCTTTTTGTCCAACTTTTGTTGTTCTGTTGGCAGATCGTACCTATACGTGATAACAAAGAAATTACCGTAACCCTCTCCGACCATGAATTTTAGTTGTTTTCAAATTTTCTCTCTATTTTAAAGCGAAACGACATGACAGGTGCTTTCAAATTGGAGAAATAAAAGGGATATGCTTTTTATCTTCAGCTTTTTTGTAACATAGCATAGTTGGAGGACACATGGAACTCGCGGTAAAAGGGATATGAAAGATGGAAAGTAGGAGGAGGGAAGAAGAAAAAGCCAAAAGGGTGAACAATTCCTTCTCTTTGATGGAAGGGATAAAAATCAGACGATCCAGTTACTGTAGGTACTGTAGGGGATCCAGTTACTGTAGATACAGTATAGGCCGTTCTATACTGTTTTTGTGAGGATGCACCATGTTGAAGTTGGTTGCAGAATCTGAATAAGATCAGTTTAGTATAGCTACAGTACCTAGAGTACTGTATATATCTAGAGACACATCATCCAATTGCATCATCTGATGTTTACATTAAAATAGCTATGGGACACCAATAATCACCCCCAATGTTTTCTCATTTTATTTCAAAATTTTTACCAGAATCACAACAAAAACATGCCGTCTGGAACATTCTGGAACAATCTTGAATAGGGACATATTGTAGTTTGTAGTTATTGTAGTTTGTAGTATTTGCATTTTTCTTAGCATTGATAACAGTCATCCCCCTCAAATGACATCATTCAGTATTCCTGCGCGCCGCTCCACTCGCCCTTTTCGATCCCCTGAATTTCTCTGCGTCTCCTCTTTTTCCTATACTCTCTCGCTTATTTCCTTCTCTTCCAATCGAACCTTTCTGCCATTTGGAAGGGAGCGCGAGTTGACCGCCTGTCCATCAGCTAGTGATTATTCCATGTCCATTTCTTTTTCTGTCTGCGTCTCTCATCTTATCGGTCTCCCTCATGTTTTTCGTGGCAAGCAGTTCAGGCCACGCCCCTTTTTGATCAATAATCAAGATAAATGGATGTGCTGATATATCAAGGAGAGTTAATTAATTTTAGCAAGTCCCCGCCTATTTCGTTTTTTTTTTGTCGTTCTTCAAGAAACTTGGCACAATGCCAATTTTTTATCTTTTCCAGCTTTTGTACTGTACTGTCTAGTTTTCTACATTTTCTTTTTTTCACAGCTTTTCTACAGGATTTGTAAATTTTTTTTGCATTTAAGCTCCTCCCGTTTTTCCTATTTTCGAATTTCTTGGCACGGTGCCAAGCTCTCTAAGCTCCGCCCCCTTTTCTTTAAACTTCTCTTTTTTTGGCACGGTGCCAATTTTTCTTTATGAATATTGTCCTGAAACCAAGCCTCGCCTCCTTTTTGCTCGTCGCTCCCGTTTCTTGGCTCGGTGCCAACTTCTCCTTTTTGGACTGTTTTTGTCGTTTTCAGCGCCTTTTTTCAAGTTTTTTTTTCTGAATGTTTCCAATTTACAGGTAATTTTCGTCGCATCGTTCCGGTCATCGTCAAAGGGTCATCATGGTCGGGAACACAGCTTCCAGAGTTGTCGGACAGGTGAGGTTTGGTATCATAAGCTACCAAAGGGTACCATAAGATAGCATAAGTTACCATAAGTTACCATAGGCTACCATAACCTATGGCAAGATATCATAAACCGCCCTAAGTCATAAGCTACCATAAGCTACTATAAGCTACCATAACCTACCGTAACCTACCGTAGCCTACCTTAACCTATCGTAACCTGAAATAATCCGTGTTTCCAGATCCGCAATTCGTTCCGCCGTCACCATGGACAAGGAACCAATGCGGTCCAAGAGTGGGTCAACAACTCTCCAGAAGAGGTCCACGACCATGAAGCTGGAGTCCGTGCTCTTATTCGTGGCGCAAATCGCGCTCAAAATGTGAGTTTTTAGGGACTCTTGTAGCCAGAAAAACCATGAAAAACCTTAAATTTTCCAGGTGGAGCCAGTCGAAGTTCCAATAGAAATGGGCGAGGAGCGCCAAAGAGAGCTAGTGCAGGGGCAGGTCATGTTGCGTCCAGACAAAGTCGAGGTAAGAAAAAAAAACACCATAAGCTACAGTAACCCAACTTTTTTTTTCAGAAAGTGGTCTCGGACATTATCTTCCCACCAGGAGCCGGAATCCATTATTTTTTATGGACAGTAAGTTGATTTTTTTTGGGGTTTAGGATTTTTTGGAGGACCAGGGTGCAGATTTAAACCTAGATTTAGCTTCCTATTTCAGAGCACAATTTAATCCTTTTCGTAGTCTGTTTGAACTTTTTAGGCCTATTATCGGTACAGTTCAGGGTTGCTTTGGGTCCGTTTTGGTACTTTTAGACCTTTTTTACTATTAGGCCTTTTTTTATGGTTGGGCATCGCTTTTCAAGTTGGTCAGATAGACCCATCCTAGGTTTATCCTAGGTCCCCCGAGAGGGGATACGAGCTCATTTCAGATGGATCCATGGCTAGATTTAGCGTATCTATCAATACCTCTAGGCGGTTCATGCCTGTAAATAGCTTTTCCTGGCCTTTCAGAAACATTTATAGGATTGTTTTAATCTTTTAGGATGCTTGCAATTTAGCCGATCTAGGAATAGCTTAGGCCTATTCCAGACCCATCTTCAACCTTCACCGTTAAACAACCCTATTCCAGACGGCCGACATTCTGACCTGGCTCGAGATGTTCTGTCCCGGAAACGAACACATCAAGGACGCTGTCCTTGATAATGAGCTCATCGGGATCCAGCTCTATCACTGCTTCTTGGACCCGGCCACAAGTCAGGAGTGGCTGGAGGTGAACGGGATCAAAGAAGGAATCGCCATGAAGGTGTCCATGGTCCTTGGACGCTTGCATAATATTATTTATAGATATGAGTGATGGTCCTAAATGGTCCTTTTTCGTGTATTTTCCATTGATTTTCATGGTTTTGAACCTTATTTTCCCCATTTTGAAATCCATTTTTTATTGTTCCAAAACTCATTTTCTCCAACCATTATGACCCATTATTTTCCAAGACCCCTTGCCTATCCCATAATTTTCTATCTGAAAATTTCACTCGAAAAAACCAATAAATCTTCATTCAAAATCCATAAAACTTGATCACTTTTTCTTCTTACTTTTCTCCTTTTTCTTCTGTTTATTTTCCTCCGGTGCTTCCGATTTCTCTGGTGGAAGTGATTGAACATTGGCCAAAGTGTCCTCCTCCATTGTTCCAGTACGTTCAACCGGGGTATAGGATGGTGGGGTTCTGAAAATATATCTCTTTTATAAGGGCATGTCTGGGGGCTTAACAACTCACTGAGCAGTTGGTGGAGCCTGTTTGCTCAAGGAAGTATCACGGGACACTGGAGTTCCGGCCCTGTGCTTTCCAGATGGGACAAGTTCGGCCTGTAAATACTCCTTTTATAAGGACGCCATTCCCTCTTTCATAAGGGCACCATCCTTCTTTTATAAGGGCACCATCCGTTTTTTACAAGGGCACCGTTCCCCCTTTTATAAGGGCACCATTCAAAAAGTAACCTTTCCATCCGTTTCGAACTTCTTCTTGGAGTTACAATAGACCAATGGAAGAGCGAGAAAGAGGAGAGGGGCGACGATCTGAAACTACAGTAATCACGAAGACTACAAACTACACCAAACTTACGTTGCCAATAATCCACAGCAGTATATGCATAACTAGACTTATAGCAAAGCGCTATGGACGGGAATAAAATGGAATTTTCGAGAATTTTTTTTTTGGAAAATGGGAAAAAGTAGAGTAGGGCGGGGCGAGTTACGGTAGCGGAAAAGGGTGGTCACGTGGGAATTTTTAAAAATTCAAAAATTGAAAAAAAATGATTTATTCAAAACATTCGGCACCTTTTCTTGGGATTCATCATTGATCCCAATGGACAATTATAGGCTTCTGTGAATGATTTCGAATTTCCAAATGCTCCATTTATCCGAAATCTGTTGGTGGGGTGGCTTAATTGAAAAGAGTATTTTGGAGTTTGTGGATCTATTCGATTCGGTGAGCAAAAGTCCTGTAGTTTGTAGTTTTTATAGTTTTTGTAGTGTGGGGACTTACCAAGGCGGCAATTTGAAAAAAGAGTCGACGATAGTCTTGATTTTCAAATTCGATTAGAGTTTGTTCATTTTTCAAATCCAACTTTTTGAAAGCGATCCACGTGGCTTCAATTCCAAGGGCATCGGCAATGACTTCGGGAAGGACTTCGGTTCCGTTTTGCTGGAAATGAGAAAGGCTACAAACTACAAAAACTGCAAACTACAAATACCACAAACTACAAATACTACAAACTACAAATAATTCAAACTACAAAAACTACAAACCTTCCCGCCAAAATTGGGGTCGTTAAACTGCTCAAATTGCTCCGAAAAACACGTGGCACGTCGTTCATACTCATCTGAATCCTCTCGGGTCCACCAATCCCTCGTCTGACCGATTTCATCTGTATACCGTCCGTTTGTGTCAAAGGCGTGACCAACTTCATGGGCTATCACTCGGCCGACACCGGCCATTGTGACGTAACGAGGGTATTTGAAATCGAAGAGGGGTTTGTCGAGAAATGGGACGAGGACGTCTGGGAAATGGAGATGGGTTACGGTAGGTTACGGTGGGTTAAGGTAGGTTATGGTAGGTTACAGTGAGTTACGGTGGGTTACGGTACCCTCTAGTCTTATGGTTTCTTACGGAACTGTAGTTGAGGAGACTGCGGAAAGGTACGGTAGCTCATGGTTTCCTATGGTAGATTATGGTAGACAATGGTATCCTAAAATAGCCTATGGTACCTTATGGAAGCTTACGGTAATCTATAGTAAATTATGGTACCCTATGGTAGCTCAAGATTATGTTAGCTTACGGTAGCCGATGGTCTGATGGACTATGGTATCCTAGGACGGCCGACAGTAGACTATGGTAACTTCTGGTATCCTATGGTAGCCTACTGTAGCTTATGGTACCACTTACTCAACAAATTCTTCGTTGGATAATAATACGCATTCGCTACCACCAGAGAATCAATTGGATTCAAAAGTGAATCCGAAGAAACATAATCCATCAATTGCTCAGTTTTAAATCGATTGATTTTGGTCATCAAAGTGAAAAATGAATCAGATTGGAAAACGGGAAGCTGAAAATTTGTAGTTTGTAGTCGTTATAGTTTGTAGCCTCTCACCGTCTGAAACATCTCATCCAGTGCTCCTTCTTTCTCATATTCTTCGGTATATCCAATCATTTTCTTCATTTTCTTCACTTTCAGAATCGCTTCTTCTTTAGTTTCCTCATGAAGCCACGTGGAATTCTGGATCATTTCGATAAAAGCCTCTTTGATGAGCTCCACCATTTCAGAAGCCACGCCCATATTTTCTTTTTTGAAGTGATTTCGGACGAAAACTCGAAGGGAGGCACGTGGCAAAATGGCCGTTACTATCTGAAAATTTTGAATTTTTTTTCGAAACTTTTTGGAAAAAAAAACCTCCAAACATTGATCCGAATCCATGACGTCTTTGAATCCAATGGAATAATAAAAGTAGGAATATTCGACATATTTCAAAATTAGATAGTTGGCCAAAACACGTGGCTTAGTCCGAGAGATTATGGAAGAAATCTGGAAAAAAAAGGGTGCCTTCTAAAAGGGGGTTTTCTCTAAACCCACATTTCTATCCCTTCCAAAAAATGAATCAAACTTTGCCGATGATATCCTTTTCCTCAAATTTGTCCAATTTCCTCTTTCCGGATTCATAAAACTTTGAATAATTCGCTCAAAGTCGATATTTGGTACAGCGTTTTTCAATTCGGACAGGGTGACAGATTGGGCTTGTGGGTCCACGTGGAACTGTAAAAAAATTATTAATGGAGCGCGTTTGCAAACCAGGAAAGTCGGAAATGGGTTTGTCCATGGAGCGCACTTACCTTACTCAGCTCCACATCAAGATCCAAACTTTCTTGAACTGATATCATCAAGTCCTTTTTCAGAGTGTCGATGCCGGATAGTTTGAGAATGTCGTGGATAGTCTGAAAATTTTTTAGGCCATGGCTTGGGAAAGTTAGGCCTCCATCGAGAAACTCTTCCACCAGCAGAAAAACCTAGTCCACCATTAGGAAAATCTCTTCCACCGATAGAAAAACTAGGCCACCGTTAGGAAAAGCTCTTTGGCCAAATGGAAACCTCTGCCACCATTAGGAAATGCTTTAACCCAGAGAAATCCTAAGCCATCTTTAACCCAGAGAAATCCTAAGCCGTCATTAAGAAAAGCTCTTCCACCAATAGAAAACCTAGGCCACCACTAACCTTAACCAGCTCCTCTAAAGGGACCACAAATCTTGACAAAGCCGGTCTAATAACCAACTGCTTTGGCGATTCATACATTGGATATTCAATAATTCCAGTCTCGAAAAACCCAAATTGTAGCATGTGAAGCTTGGCCATATTTGAGAGCATATCTAAAAATTTGTATTTCGTAGTTTGTAGCTTTTGTAGTTGAATACCATTTAAATTAAATTCCGCTTCATTCCATGTCCGATCCGCTATCGGCCATTTTCCAATTTTCCCAATATTTTCGAAAACTTCTTTTTGAATCGTCTCAATGTGATTGGGGAGGTTCTACAAACTACAAATACTACAAAAACTATAAACTACAAAACCTCTGGCCGATGGCTTTCAGTGCAAGATTTGTAGAGAAGCTTCAAGGCATTTTCCGAATGAGAAGTGGTAGATTGGTTTTTGAGAACAAATTCTGAAAGCGTAGTTTGTAGTCTTTGTAGTTTTTGTAGTCTGGCTTACGTTTTATCAATTTCATCACAATATGATCTTTTTCGGTTATCCGGGTACCATCATTCATTGTGTGCTCCTGGTACTTTCCACACGCATATTCATAGAAATCGTCACAAGGATTGGCGGAACGGTTTTGCCAGTTTAGCTGGAAAGAAGTTGAGTTAGTAGACTACCGTAGTACCTAAGGTACTGTAGCTTCGAAGGTAAAGGTACAGTAACCTACAAAGCTACAGTATCCCTTAGAAGTTTCCCATTTGTTTTTGAGCAAATGAATACGATCCAACTCGGTACCGGAAACCTATCGTACCCCAGAAAGACCAGATATTAAAAAGCACAGTAACCCTGTCGAATAGTACAGTATCCTCATGGCGTTCAAGTAGCCAGAGCTGGAGGCAGAGCAAAAATTATGGATCATGGTTTGAGCTGCAATTTTTCCAAAAGTTACAGTAACCTAGTTTTATATGAGCTACAGTAATTCTGTAAATTTGAACTGCCCATATCAAGCAAATTTTGAGAATTTTGAGCTACCGTATCCCAAATGACATAATTTGATACCGTAGCCCTCTCATATTTTTCCCCAAACTTGTACTGCTGTAGCTACGAACCTATACTACAGTAACTTTGAACCTCTGCTACCGTAACCCTGAGCTACAGTAATCGAAAACTCAAAATTCATACGAATAAACTCACCAATGTACTAGACAGCGTAATACACTCGGGAGTCATACACGTCCCAAATTTCTCCCTTTTCGTCACTTCCATTTTCCAAAAAACCACTAAAATGAGCATTGCGATGACGATGACAACCAGAAAAATGATAATTGATATCAATGGATTACAGAATTTTGGCTCTTTTGGCTCTTCTGGATCATTATCATCAATGGGTTGAGTGGAATCAATGAGACACGAATTTTCAGTATCTCTTTCACTGAAAAAATGAGACTACTGTACCTTTAAAATTTGGGGTTACGGTAGAAAAAACTCACTTCATGATAACTACAATTTGTAAATTTTGAACGAAAAGTCAACTTGAAATAATAAAATAAATTATTTTTTCCCTTTTGCGATTCAAAAAATCGATAAAATGCTCACGTGGCAAATTGGAAGCGCGTGGCAACCTTTACCACGTGCCTCGTTACAAAAACCTTCGGGGGGCTAAATTATCGATTTTCTCCAAAATTAAAATATTTCAAAGTTTTGGTTAACTTTCGGAACTATCAAAGGATCGCGTAGCAGTTGACCCCACGTGGAAAAAATGGGTTTGAAGTGAGTTTGTGGAGACAAACGGGGACGAAAAAGGACCAAAAACTTCTGAAGTTTTTAGTCAGAAAATTCGGAATTTCAAAAAATTGTATGCCAAAAAAAACTATTCCCCAAATTTTTAATGGGCGGTGTGCCGTTCCAGAACTTTCCCGTATCAGAACTATCCCATATGAGAACAGCGAAAATCTCACTTGAAAACAACATTTTCAGTTCTCATAAGGGACAGCTCCGAAGTGGAACAGTTCTGGCATGGGACAGTTCTGATATGGGGTGTGGTTCTGGAACGTCCTAATGTCAGTTTTCAATGTAAAATCAGTATGAAAAAAAATTTGAAATTTTGGATAATGAAAACATACTTTTGAAAAAAAATCAGTCATTTTATGGAATTTTTATCTTTCCAAGTAGATTTTTGTAGTTTGTAGTCAGTTTTTGCCCTTTCAGACTGTTTTTTTCTGAATGAAAAACCGAGTTTTCTGAAAATACATTATAAACATTCTTCACTCAAAAAAACCTTTTTTTCAGCGAAAACGGAGCTCCCGGAGCAGCAATTCTTCGAAATCCTCAAGGACCAAATGGCTTCTTCCGAACCTTCTGCTTCTGGTGTCTTTGCTGTTTTTGTGGATTTTTTATTCTTCTGATTTTGGCATCACTCGGAGAGAGAAAATATTATGATAAGATTCATATGGCTGTGGAGGACCCTTTTGAGGTCATTGATCCTACAGTAATCCCTCCAAAAAAGCCTACAGTAATCCCTCCAGGAAGACCCACACAAAAAAATACAGTACCACCGGCTAATGTACCCATAAAAGTTACCACTAGAAAAACTGAAAGACCAGTTTGTTTAACGGAAAGTTGCAAAAGAGTGGTGAAGCAATTGGTAAGACTACAAAGAATACAAAGACTACAAACTACAACTTTTTCAGAAGTCCCAAATCAACGAGACCACGCCCCCTTGCTTCTTCTTTTTCGATCATACTTGTGGAACCTCGAACGAGCCCCGATTCCCCTCGGATCTTTTCGATAATTTTGTTGGAATTGCTGAAATCAGCATGGAAAAAGTTTCGAATCTTCTGGAATCTGATGATTCAGAAGTCCTGGCAACGTCATCTGAAAAAAATCTGAAAAAAGTGTACGAAAAATGTTTGAATCGGGAGCATCGCGATGTGGAAGATTTGATGAAGACGTTGACGGATGATTTTGGATGGCCATTTGAAGGAATTCGAGAAAATCATATTCAAATTGTGAATAGTAAGTGGCCGAAGTTTTGCAGTTGGGAAAAGCTATATTAAGACCAAAGTTGTCACCCATTTAGCTTTACTACAAGCCCGGTTATCCTCCATGGCCGAACTTTTCCAAGCTGAAAAAGTTAGGTCACGCCTCTCAAACTTTGTTTTTCTAAATTCTCGAATTGATTTCGGTCTAGGCAAAAAATTTCAAAGTTCTACGACCCCTGGGAACAAAGTTAGCATTTTTGAAGAACCGCGACGCGACCGCGCCGCACCACCTTTATTCAAGTTTGATGTGGTCGCTGTAATTCTGTAACTAGGCTTTTTAGAGACGCGGCCTAACTTTTGTGATTCTGAAAATTCTAGGCCATCTACTCCAATTGACTTTTTTCCAGAAATACTCTCCAAACTCATTCGACTCAATCCAAAAGCTCTTCAACTTTTCAATGTTATTGGACTTGATGGAAAACTGACTATCACTCCGAATTTCTGTCATGGAAGACATAGGCACATAAATGTGAAGATTCTCAGAAGATTATTTGATATTATCACTGAAAATCCAAAGCATGACGTCAAAGATCAACTGGAACACAGTTTGGAGGCAGCTCTAGAAATTAACAGGCTCAATGAGTATTGCGTACGTTTTATAGTTTGTAGTTGCAATTGTAGCTTGTAGTTTTCGTAGTTTGTAGTCTGTAGCTTTTGTAGTTTTTAGTTTGTAGCTTTTGTAGTTTGTAGTTTTTGTATTTTGTAGTCTGTAGTCTGTAGTCTTTCTAGTCTTTCTAGTCTTTGTAGATTGTAGGCTTTGTAGTTTGTAGTCTGTAGTCTTTCTAGTCTTTCTAGTCTTTGTAGAATGTAGGCTTTGTAGTTTGTAGTTTTTTTTTGAGTTTGTAGTTTGTAGTTTGTAGCATTTATAGTTAGTAGCGTTTGTAACATTTGTATCTTGTAGCCTGTAGTTTGTATCCATTGTAGTTTGTAGTGTTTGTACTCTCTTCATTTCCAGACCGAAGTCGAGCCGCCAACTGATCACAAAAAGCCGCATGACGTGGATTTTGACTCCGCCCACATTGATTTTCTTCAAATTTTTGGAAACTCTACCCAAAGTCACATGGAATTCAAAGATTCTTATGAAATGTTTCAGAAAGAAGTGAGAAAAAAACCCATTTTTCGAAAAATATCAATTTTTCCAGAAACATCTGAACCATATTCTGTATATGAGCTCAATTAAAGTTGCTCATTATTTGGTGATTAAATATATGGAGGATATCTCAATGAGATTACTGTTCCCGGTTAAGGAAAAGTGTACACAGGTACCGGCTACAAAAACTACAAACACTACAAACTACTCGTTTTCAGATTGTTCTTTCCATAATGCCGGAAACCTTCCTATCCGTCTATTACAATCGGATTCTTCACCCAGAAAATTACCGCGCCAAATTTGAAATTGCTGAAAAAATTCAATCAGAGTTTTTGGATCGGATTTCTAAATCGAAAAAATTCAATAAAACCACTCAAGAAGAGCTTATTCAAAAAGTCGAAGCGTTCGAATTGGATGGAAATATGGTAGGCCGGATACTGTTTTGAAGATTACTGTAGTTTTTAGGCCAAAATTGAGGAAAGCGACTCGTTCTACACTGCTTTTGGAAAAGTGAACACGTGGAATTTTGAGGAAACTCTTGACAAAATTGAGCAGGAGAATCGAAGAGCTCCGAAGTCAGATTGGACTTTTAATCTGGGAAATTATGAAGCAGGTAAAGAGAGTGGACGAGCTTTTATAATTGGGAAAACTAGGCCATCGGAAATGTTGGCCGAGCCTTTTGAAAGTTGCAAGTGTTAGGCCATGCTCGCCAAATTTTTCTTTGAACTCTCAAAATAAACTGGGCCACGATATCAAGACCAAAGTTTTCAGCCATTTAGCTTTACTGTGAGCTCGGTTGTCGACCATGGCCGAACTTTCCCAATTTGAAAAAGTTAAGCCATGCCGCTCAGACTTCGTTTTTCTGAATTCTCAAACCGATTTCAGCCTACGCAAAAAATTTCAGAGCTCTAGGACCACTAATAACAAAGTTATAATTTTTGAGAAACCGCGACGCGACCGCGCCGCGACGCTTTTAGTTTAGCCTAAAACTTATGCCCGAGTGTGCTAGAACGCTGTAATTTTGCGGCTGAACTCAATTTGTGATGCTCTTCAATAATATCAGCTTTTTGGTTCCGTGGCTTAATTTTCTGTGTTTCGGAATTCTAGGCCACCGTCTACAATTTTTCAATTGGCTATATTTTATGCGTCGCACTTTTTTGAGACACTGAAATTTCACAGTAAAACTTTTCAAATCTTTTTTTTTTCAGTCTACAAGAGCTACTCCAAAATTTTGTCCGACCCCTTACCTAATCCTAAACTCCCTTTGGCCATTCAATATGGACGAGTTGGCCACCAAATTGCCCACCAGTTGGCCAAAATCCTGGACAAAAAGCCATCAGTCTTCACTTATCCCGGCGAAGGACGTTGTAACATGGAAGGGCTTCTAGTTGATATGGTAACTACAAAGACTACAAAAACTACAAACTACAATTTTTTTCACAGAGCTATACAGTTGACCTACTTTCTATGAAGACGACCTGGAAGGTATACAAAACTTTGAATTTGGAGAATGATGTGAGATTGGAAGGACTCGAGAATATTACGGATGATCAGCTTTTCTTTTATTCTATGGCTCAGGTATATAGACTACAAAGACTACAAAATACACAAGTACGAATTTTCCAGGCCACGTGTCCCAAAGGTGCCAAGGAACACTTCAGAACTCATAATATCCTGAAACAAGTCGTTGGATTCCGCAGAAGCTTCAAATGTAAAGAAAATAAATCTATTGGAAATATGGAGAGTCGAAATTGCGATCCATTGTGATTTAATAAAGTTTTTTTCATTTGAATTTTTAAATTTTTTAAAAATTCTTGTTTCCCAAAAACCTCCACGTGTTCTGCCCCCAAAACCCCTTTTTCGGAGTTTTATTTCAAAATTTCAAAGTTTGGAAATCAGTTTCAGAAGTTTTTTTTTTGAAATTTTGGAACTATGAAAGAATTGCATCGCTGTGAGCCACCACATGAAAAACTGGACTTGAAGTGAGTTATTTTTCATGGCCGAGTTTTTGCAAGATGGAAAAGTTAGGCCGCGCTTCCCAAGTTATGATTTTGTTTGAGTTCTCAAGTCGGTCTCAGCCTTACCGAATTGTTTCAGTGCTTTACGACCGCAGGGAACAAAGTTAGTGATTTTCGAAAAACCGCGACGCGACCGCGCCGCATCATTTTTAGTTTGACCTAAACAAAGTAATTTTGCGGCTAGACTTACTAGGGAATAGTCAGAACTTAAGGTGAGCTTTTTGGACGTGTGATAGCTCATTTGAACGCTGAGAGCACGCTGATTACGAATCTGAATTCCGTTTCTGCTGCCGACCCTTCAGAAAGGAGCTGTGACCTCGATTCTGGTCAATTTTCGTCAAAATCACTACTTTGAAGCGGCTTTGGAGCATGATCCAGTGATAGTAGAGTCCTCAAATTGTGTCAAAATGCCGAACTAACCATCCTCTGACACCCCAAAACTTTTCGAAAGTTTTTGAAAAAAAACAAATTTTTTCGCCTGAAATATTTTCTACCCCTTTCCAAAAGTTTTGGGGTGTCAGAGGATGGTTAGTTCGGCATTTTGACACAATTTGAGGACTCTACTATCACTGGATCATGCTCCAAAGCCGCTCCAAAGTAGTGATTTTGAAGAAAATTGGACAGAATCGAGGTCACAGCTCCTTTCTGAAGGGTCGGCAGCAGAAACGGAATTCAGATTCGTGATCAGCGTGCTCTCAGCGTTCAAATGGGCTATCACACAACCAAAAAGCCCACCTTAAGTTCTGACCATTCCCTAGTTAGCTTTTATTGCTCATTCATAAAATCAGATTCCTGAAATCGTGGCCTAACTTTTATGATTCCCAAAATTCTAGGCCAACCGTTAAAGGCCAGCCTCAAGAAAACAACTTTTTCAGCGAGAACGACCCCGAAATGATTCTCCAAAATCCTCCGAAACATCAGAGCTCCTTCTGGAAATTCGGCTTCTGGTGTTGTTGTATTTTCGGTGGATTCATTGTTATTCTGATGTTAGCATCACTTGGACAGAAAAGAAATAATGAAAAGATTCATTTGGTCATCGTGAATCAAATTGTTATGCCTAAGCCAATCGATGGGGCTATCAATTTCTCAACTCCTACCGTAATTTCTGCTGAATTTGTCACAGAAAAGCCTACCGAAAAACCTACCGTATCCAGGATTACTGTACCCAAACATTCGACTACTGAAAACCCAAGATATGGAGGTCCGATCTGTTCGAATAAGAGCTGTAGAAAAGCGGTTGCTGCTTTGGTAGACTACACAGACTACAAATACTACAAACAACAATTTTTCAGAAATCTCGAATCAATCAAACCACGCCCCCTTGCCAATCATTTTTTGATCACGCTTGTGGCATTCATATTCATAGACAAAAAGCGAGGAATTTGACTGGAAATTCTTTGGATTGGGTAAAAAAAGTCGGGGAGTTTATAAAAGAGCATCCGGAGAGACTTGTGAGTACAGCCGAAATAAATGTGAAGAAAGTCTACAAAAAGTGCTTAAACCGGAATGATAGTGAAGCAGAAGATTTGATGACAACGATGAAATCCTACTTCGCATGGCCGTTCCAAAGAGAATTCGAGAGTGAAGATGATATGTATTTTTTGCATAGTGAGTCCCATATTTCTACAAGAACAACACAAGTACAGTACTGTCCATAAAGATTGCGCGTTTGCCTGTTCTCAGTAGAAAATGATCATTTTTAAGGCCATGCGACAGAGCATTGGATAGATTTTTTATTTCAATTTTTTATTTCATTTTTCCATGCTGATTCCATTGCACCTGAAAGAAATGCTCAAAAATCGCTCTGAAGCGCACAAATCGGGCTAAAAATCGCGCGTTACAGTCTGGCTGCCGCGGCCGTCTGGCCAAGGATTCCACAGCGCGGGGCCATTTTCTCTATATTTTTCGCTTTTTTGCTATGTTTTACATGCTAAAATAGAAGCTTTTCAAGGTTTCTTCTCAAAAACATGTGAAATTAACAAAATAAAGGCAAAAAATATGGAGAAAACGGCCCGCCGCTGTGGAATTCTCGGCCAGACGGTCGCGGCCGCCAGACTGTAACGCGCGATTTAGACCGCAATTTGTGCTCTTCAGAGCGATTTTCGAGCAATTTCTTTGTGCGCAATGGAATCAGCATGAAAAAATAAACAAGAAACGAAAATAAAAAAAAGTGACTATAGTCCTCCTTTAAAGTTGATTTTCTGATCTATGCTGATAACTTGAATATATATTTTTTTCATTTTATCCATCTATCAATCAAAATTATTTTGACACTCTGACCACTAAACTCTACTAAAAATGCTATTCCAGGAGTTCTCAACTTCATCGTGAAGATAAACCCTGAATCTGTTCAACTGTTCAAGATTACTGCTAGTGATGGAAAATTCAGAATTCAATCCAATTTTTGTCTTGGACCTCACAAGCCCATCAATGTCAATCTTCTTCGAAGACTGTTCAAAACATTTTCAAAAAAATCAAAGCCTGACGTTATGGATAATCTGGAGAAAAGTTTGAAGATGGCGTTGGAGGTGGATAAATCTAGAGAGTACTGTGTAAGCTTGTAATCATGAACTACCGTAAATCCTGTAATTGAAGCCCACCTGTAATACACGCCCACCCTCAGAGGGCCTTTGAAAAATAGACGCTAATGGGCTTCTATTACAGGATTTACGGTAGTTCCATTTCGAATCATTTTTGCTTTCAGATTGAACATTCAACACCAGCCGTTTTCGAAAAGCCAGAAGATGCGAATCTCACCTCCGTTCATATTGATTTCCGTAAAGCGCTCGATTTTTTCTATGATTTTGAGATTGAGCACTTCCATGAATTATACCAACCTGATGTGAGCTCAAAATGGTGGTTTGTTAAACTTTTTGAAAACTTTCATGTTTTTAGAGTTTTCTGAACCAACTTTTGGGCAGGAATGCAATTGGAGTTGCTCATTATTTGGTCATTAAGTATATGGAAGATGTTTCGATAAAATTATTTTTTCCGGACAAGTCTAATTGTGCAAAGGTAAGTACTAAAGTATTATTGTGAATATGCCATTTTTTTGCGTAAGAAGGCACCATTGTTTTATGGCTGAACCAGAGTTGAGCGGAATTCCGCACCCCGTCTTCCACTCGAAAATTTTTTTCCGCCGAAAAGTTCAGAAGGGCAGGTAAAAAATTTCTCCTGCCCCCGCCCGCACTCAAGAAATCTGCCATTTTCTCGAATTTCTCACCACTAGATGGCATTAGGGGTTTTCAAAAAGTGAATACTAGACCGTCAAGATGCTTACAATAGGGAAAAGCTCCGGGAGCTGCCCGCCTCCACCCGCCCCGGCCCGCCCGCGGCAAGTATGCCCTTCCGCCTTTTCAAAAGCTCGTTTCCGCTCAACTCTGGTCTGAACGCGGTAAAGTACTTCTAAATTCCGTCTAAAATTTGGTTTTAAAGCGAAGGTCGGAACACAGAAACTACTAACAATTTCATTTCAGATGATATTCTCTATGATGCCCCATACTTTTTCATCAATCTACATCAACCATATTCTCTACCCAGAAAAATTCCGTCTTAAACTTGAAATCGCGGAAAAAGTCAAGTCAGAGTATTTGGATCAGATTTCGAAGAGCAAAAATCTCAGGGAACACCTAATATTTGATTTAGTTGACAAAGTCGAGAGATGTGAACTAACTGGGGATCCAATAGAAAGAAGGTGTCGGAATTACAAAGTTCATGAAGAAATGTCTTTTTACACTGATTTTCGTGAACTGAACTATGCGGATTTCTTTGAAGCATACCGTCATAGTTCTCGAGAAATGCACGGAGGCCGGAAAGAGCAGTGGAGTTTTAACCAGAGAATTTCATTAGAAGGTAAAGTGTTAAGAATGAAATGGAAAACAAATAAAAGAAACAATTAGATTTCGACATCAACTCCAAAATTTTGTCCGATCCACTACCAAACCCTGAACTTCCCATGGCCATTCGATATGGACAAGTTGGCTATCGTATCGCACTCCAGTGGGCCAAAGGAATGGAGGTACAATATGATTTTGAATACCTGAACCAAACACGATGCCTGAAAGAGGCGGAGCTTGATACGGTAAGAAATTACGAAGACTACAAATGCTGCGAACTACAATTTTTCCAGTCGATGACAATGGATTTACTTTCTATGAAAACTTCTTGGAATGCATATAAAAAATTGGATTTGAAAAATGAAGTCAGATTAGAGGGACTTGAAAATATTACGGATGATCAGCTTTTCTTCTATTCAGTGGCTCAGGTACGGAGACTACAAAGACTATATAGACTACAAAAAAATTTCAGACCGCATGTGATAAGGGATCAGAAGTGCGCACTCGAATGCATAAAAATCTGAGACAAATCGAGGGATTCCGAAAGAGTTTCCAATGTGAAATCAATCCTTCCATCGAAAATATTGAGCATCAAAATTGTGGTCCACTGTGATTTGATAAAGTATTTATTTTGAGAAAATTATTTTTTAACTCGTGACTTTTTTATCACCAGTGGTTTTTATCACCACCAGAGTTGCACGGAATTCCGACTTCCAATTTTCGACTTCCGACTTCCGGGGTTTTTTCCCTTCCGTCTTCCTACTTCCGACTTCCGTCTAAGAAAAGTCACTTCCGACTTCCGACTTCCGTGTTGGGACCAAATTTTAGACGGAAGTCGGAAGTTCTAGAATAAAAAGTTTTTTCGGAATTCGACGTAAATTCAAAAAAAAATTAAACTTAGAAACACGTGAAAAGTATGTAATACTACCGAAAATTCGAGAATTTTTCCAATTTTCGACATTTTGTGAGATTTTCCACCTCCCAATTCCTACTTCCCACTTCCGACTTTCGTCTAGAAAATTTAATTCCGACTTCGGACTTCCGACTTCCGTTAAGGAATTTTCACTTCCGTGCAACTTTGATCACCACATTAGTTTTGACCGCCCTACTCTATTTTTTTTCCATTTTTCAAAAAAAAATTTTAAAAAATTTCATTCAAAAATTCATTCCCATCAACAGCTTTTACTATAAGTTTAGTTATGCATATACTGCTGTGGATCATTGGCAACGTAAGTTTGTGTAGTTTGAAGTTTTTGTAGTCCTTGTAGTTTCAGATCGTCGCCCCTCTCCTCCTTCTCGCTCTCTCATTGGTCTACTGTAGCTCAAAGAAGAAGTTCGAAACGGATGGAAAGTTAAGTTTTTCAGCTGGTGCCCTTATAAAAGAGGGATAGTGCCCTTATAAAAGAGGGATGGTGCTCTTGTAAAAGGGGTATGGTGCCCTTATAAAAAAGGTATTTTCAGGCTCAACTAATCTCGAAAAGCCACGGAACTGCAGGGCCCAGAGAATCTTCCACAAGCAAACAGACTCCACCAACTGCTCAGTGAGTTCTTTTAAGGCTTAAAAGCCCCAAGCCATGCCCTTATAAAAGAGGTATTTTTTCAGAATTCCACCTGCCCATACTCCTCTTGAACGTTCTGGAACAATGGAAGAGGACACTTTGGCCAATGTTCAATCACTTCCACCAGAGAAATCGGAAGCACCGGAGGAAAATAAACAGAAGAAAAAGGAGAAGAGTAAGAAGAAAAAGTGATATGATTTATGGATTTTGAATGAAGATTTTGTAGAGATTTTGAATTTTTTTGATCACAAAGTTTACAGAAGTTCAAAATCTAAAAAACCTTATGGTTACGGTAGGCTACAACTAAATTTGCAGCTACCGTAGTCCAGTACAGAAACCTACAGCAATACCTAAAATGCAATTCTCTTACCATAGGTCGTACCCGAACTACAGTAATCTTGATAAGATACAGGAACCTGAAAATTAAAAACAAGTAAAACGACCTAAAAAGGGCTCTTATGACCAGGGCTGAATTTCAACCTGTATTTTTCAAATTTTTTAAAGGCCTTAAAAAAGCAACTACAGTACTCCTGAAAAATAGTTACAGTAACTCAGAAAACGTGATCCGTCAGGTTACAGTATTCCACAAAACTTGGACTACAGTTCCCTACATTATACGGTAAGATACAGTACCTTCTAGTCGACAGTAATCAAAAAAAAGTATTCAAAAACAAATTCGATTCTCTGAAAAACATTTTGGCTACAGTACCCTAGATCCTACGAGCATTTATGGTACAGTAACCAGAAAAAAGTTTGCTAGAAGACAGATATGTACAGAAAGCCAAATCATACTGTATATTGTATCTTTAAGCCTACAGTAATGCTCACCATAAAAAACGATTTTTGAAAAGTCGCTACAGTATTTCAAATCAAAGAGATACAGTAGTCCTACAAAATTACAGTAACAAAAAAGTGTTTTTTGAAACAGGTTAGGTACTCCAAACCATACTGTAAGATACCTGTTTTTAACATCCTACAGTGATGATCACCATTAAAAAAAAACGATTTTAGAAAAGTGGCTAAAATTCAAAACGGGAAGTTCATGGCCTAGATTTTGCAAAAATAAAAAAGTTCGGCAACGGCCATAACCTCACTGGGAGTATAGCTACAGTACCTCAAATTCAATGGTGAGATACAGTAGTTATGAATCTACAAAACTACAGTAACCAAAAAAAAATTGATTTTTTTGGAATAGGTACAGTACTCAAAAAGTTTTTCCGAAAAAATAACTGTAATATAGTATAGTTTTGACCATCCAATTCTTTTTTATTGTTGCAACACCATTTCTCTCTTTTTAAACAAAAAAGTGGACAGTAATAAAACCCCGTTGAATACCTTTGCAAAATAGAAGACAGATGATAGGGGAGGGTGACAAGAAAATGATAAGAAAAACAGAAGAAAAAGGGATAGAGAAGAAGTAAGTACCCAAAAGGACCAAAACAGACCAAAACACGTGCTAAAAAGAGAAGAAGAAGAAGACGTTAGGTGTGTGATGTCATTGGTTCACACTTCTTTCTTTTTCTCTTTTTCTTTTCCCTCTCTTCTCTTTTTAGTCTTTTGTATGATCTCCCACTTCTTGATTATCTCATCGCTTTTTGATTTTTCATTTTTGAATGGAAATTGAATCTCCTTTTGGTTTCGAGAAATTTTTTTTGTTCTAGAATGTTCTTTTTTGAGATTTTATGGTTGTTTTAGAAAATTTATGAATGGGAAAACTTGAATTTTCACAGAAAAAAATATATTTTTATAATTCCACTTTTTAAAAAATACAATTTTTTTAATTTTTCAAATAAACTCGAAAAATTTGCAAAATTGTGAAAAATCATTCTTCATAAACGAATAAAAATTTTGATAAGTTCGAAAGTTTGCAAAATCTGCAAAAATATTTAGAAAATTCAAAAAAACGTTTTTTTTTCCAAATTCAAAAAAAAATTTCTATAGTTTGTAGTGAATTTTGAATTTTGTTTCTTTAAATTCAGTGAAGTAGATAAGTGGTAATTTTTGTACACAATCAGAAAAAAGTTGTTGAGAAAAAATTCGAAAATTTTGAACTTTTCTATGGTTCGAGCACTCTGACAATAATCTGAAAAACACCTAGTGTAGTTTGTAATTTTTGTGGTTTGTAGTTTGTAGGTTGTAGTTTTTGTATAAAAATTAGGAAAATATTGGTTAAAAAAGTAAGACAAAATTTAGAATTTTGGCAATTTTGAACTTCCAGATCTGTATAATAGAGCATTCTGAAAATGATCTTCAAACACCTTTTGTAGTTTTCAGTTTTTGTAGTATTTGTAGTTTGTAGGATTTGTAGTTTGTAGTATTTGTAGTTTGTATTTTGCGTAGTTTGCAGTTTTTATATTTTGTAATTTATGTAGTTTGTAATTTATGTAGTTTGTAGTTCATGTAGTTTGTAGTCAAGTCATACTCCTTTCGAATCCCTTTTCAATCCTGAAGTCTGAAATTCTATAGAAAATTATGAAATCCTTCATTTTTTTTGAACAATCTCAAAAAAACCCTATTTTCCAGAACCAATTTCCTCATTCCAATGTAAAAATGGCTCATCCCCTAACAAGTCTAATCCTTGTCATCGCGGCCACAATGATTGGAATATTCGTAATGGCCATTTTAATGAATGGTGGTTCGAAGAAGAAAGGAGTGGAAGAAGCACCAAAACCAGCTCCAGAACCTATGAATCCGTTTATGGAGAAGCCAGAAGGGCCTACTGGTGGAACTGATAGGAAAGTTTGTGTATCACAAGAATGTATCACGCTGTCTTATCAGTTGGTAAGTGATTTTTATAGTTTTGTGGGAAAAAATTGAGAAAATTGGGAAAAAAAGGGCTTTAGGTGCCCTAGGAGCCATGGTACTGTAGGTGCCCGAACTTTTGCAAATTGGAAAAAGTTAGGCCACGGTTGGGAAAATTGATTTTTCTGAACCGCCATGTCATGTTTTGTCTATCCAAGAGTTTTTGTGTCTCTATCTTCTCTGTCAGCTAAGTTATGGCCGTGGCCGAACTTTTGTAATTTTGAAAGAGTTAGGGCATGGTTCTGAAAATTGATTTTTCTGAACCGCCAGGTCACGTTTAGTTTATCCAATAGTTTCCACGTCTCTATCTATACCAACAGCTAAGTTATGAGCGTTGCCGAACTTTTCGCTTTCCGAAAAAGTTAGGCCACGTTAACAGACTATAGATTTTCTGAGCCGCCATGTCTAGCCAAAAATTTTCATGATTCTGCTTTAATCGTCAGCGGAGTTATGGCCGTGGCCGAACTTTCTAAAAGCTTGAAAAAGTTAGGCCAGGTTCTTAAATCATAATTTTTCAAACTCGGCTTATCGGAAACCTGTCTAAGCAAGCATTTGTAGAAAGTCAGCTACAATTTTGAATTAGTTATGACCGTGGCCAAAGTTTTCCAAAAAAAAGTTGGGCCAGGTTTTACCAATTTTCAGCTCAACTGGCGTGATGTCAACACTAACCCTTGTGACGATTTTTATCAATTCACATGTGGAAAATACAATCGAAACTCCGGAGTCCGAGGATCTCAGCAAACTGAAAAAGAAGCCAAATCCATCAAATTGATAATAGGTATGGCCTAGGAAACTCAACGTTGAAAAAGTTCGGTCACCAAACAAAAATTTTTTCAGAAAATCTTCGAAATTCTTCCAGCACACAAATGAAGATGTTTTATGACAAATGTGAATCTTTGAAGTCAGCTGAGGTAAGAATCTACAGTAATCCTTAGGTGCTGTACCTGAACTTTTCAGAATTTTCAAAAAGAATTGGACCAAAGCTATCTGGAAATTTACAAAGATATGGAAAAAATTGGATCATTCCCAATGTCAGATAAAAATTGGGATGAAACACAGCCCAATCTGAATGGTAGGTCATTTTTCCATTTTATCCACGCCCATTTTTCGACAAGCTCCGCCCCTTTTTCAGATTACCTCAAGAACATGGCAAAGCTGGGAGTTCTGGACTTTGGATTGTTCAAAACTTCAAGAAAAAACGAAAATCTGGAAATTTCTACCAATCAGGATGAAGAATGGCTAGAAAATCCAGATTTCAAAGAGGTAAGTTCGTGGCCTAGATTTTCCAAAGATGAAAAAGTTCGGCCACGGCCATAACTTTGTTGTAGGTTTAGCAGAATGTCTAAAACTCTCTGGCTAGACTTATTCTCACTTGCTTTTTCAAAAACAAACCACGGCCGTGGACTAACTTTCCATTTTTTGTATTTCTAGGCCATCATTTCCAGACTCTTCAAAACATCTTCCATGCTAACAAAATCGAGTTCAACACTTCGGATATGGAAAACGACCTGAAAAATGTGCAAGAATTCGCCAAAGCGCTTCCCAAAGATTCTGAAATTCTTCAAGAAAATAATTTTACCACTTTGAAATCCCAAATCCCAAGTATAGATTTTGATGGTATCATAAAAAGTTTGATACCATCAAAAGACAAGCCGGAGGTAACGGCTAATGGTGATATCAATAAGGTAAGTGGCTACAAAGACTACAAAAACTGCAAACTACAAGTTTCAGGTAGAAAATCTGTTGAAGTCAACGTCTCCAAGGATTCTGGCAAACTTTTTGGTTTTGAAGTTCATCTCAGGATCTACAGTAATCCAAAGTTTGGACTGTGGGAAGGTACGGTATTTTTTGGTAGCTTATCGTAGGTTATGGTAGGTTACGGTATCCTATGGTAGCTTATGGTAGCTTTGGTAGCTTATGGCAGCTTATGGTAGCTTTGGTAGCTTATGGCAGCTTATGGTAGCTTATGGTAGCTTATGGTATTTCATGATAATTTATGGTACCATATGATAGCTTATTCTAGCTTATGGTAGCCTATGGTAGCTTATGGTAGGTTACGGTAGATTATGGTAGCTCATGGTAGGTTACGGTAGAATATGGTAGCTTATGGTAGCTTATGGTAGCTTATGGTATTTTATGGTAGCTTATGGTAGCCTATGGTAGCTTATGGTAGCTTATAGTTCCTTTTCAGACCACAATCGACGCATTTCCACGTGCCGCTGCTCAAATCTTCTCAAAAGCCCATCCTCCGCCTAAAAATCACCTGGATACAGTAACCAAAATAGTAGAAGACACTCGAAAAAGTAATATCAAAATGATAAATGAAACCACATGGCTCCAAATTGAAACCAAGAAAAATGCAATTGAAAAATTGAAGGATATGAAGACAGAAATGAGATATTCTGAAGATTCAGAGGATTCTGAAAAGGTAGAGACTACAAAAACTACAAATTTTTTGAAAAATTCAAAATTTTCAGCTCCAGTTGTCTCTAGAAGACTCCTGGTACACTTTGAACAAGAAATTGAGGAATTTAGAGCCAAAATATTCCATTTTTGAGCCTAACGCCTTCTACAAAAAATCTGAAAATTCGTTTTTGGTTTTGATGCCAATTATAGAAGATGATCCAATTTTTGACAAGGAACTACCGAAATATGCAAAAATTGCTAGAAAAACTGGAAAAGTTATAGCCAGAGAAATGGAGAAAGTTCTGGAAGACGTCTGGAATTCAGATTCAGGAGACGTGGAAGAATGGAAGAAGAGGAAAAGTTGTTTGAAGGAAAATGTGAGTTTTTTTTTTGGGATTACTGTAATTCTTTCAGGGATACTGTATCATGTGTAGGTACAGTAACCCAAAATTTTGTTCGGCAAGGCTACTGTAGCTTTTAGTTCTACGTTCTGGAACACTAAAACAAAAAGATCTGTAAAAAAGAACCACAGTAAACAGAACTGTGACTACAGTAACCTGAACTATAGCTACCTTATCCCGTACTGTAAATACAGTAGTCTGTACTGGAACTACTGTATCCTGAACTATAGATACAGTACTCAACTATCCCGCTTCTCTTAGGTTACTGTAGTTACATCGCAGGCACTGTACTTTGTATCCCGACTGACTTGGTTCTTACTGTATTCAATTGGATTACTGTACTTATCAGAATTATTGTCAATTAGTTAAGATAGGTTACTGTATCTCCATGAAAAATTACTGTAGCCTAAGATATGGTACCGTATAATATATCTTATTTTCAGCCATCTGAACTTCTCGGACTGGAAGCCTCCTGGCTAAACTACAAAAATCTGAAAATATCTGAAGAACCAGTGATACCAGGTTTCCAAGAATACGACAATGATAAGCTATTCTTCCAACTTTTAGCCCTGGTGAGTTTTGTAGTTTGTAGCTTCTGTAGCTTTTGTGGTTTCAGGATTACTGTAACTCCGATGCTCGTCGTTCCCATGTCAATGGAATATTTTCTAATATGAAATCTTTCTCAAAAACATTCAATTGCCTGATTGGAGCCCCTATGGGAAATGCCACGTGTCAAATTTTATGATAATTTTTATTTGGATTACTGTATTTTTTCATGTCATTCTGTTAAATGGGTATACTGTACTTTTTTTGTAGTCTTTGTAGTCATAAATGTTATTACTTAATGGAAAATATTCTTCAACAGGGGGTACTGTACTGAAAAAGACATACTGTGGTATACTGCAGCCTGGGATACTGTAGTCTTAAATGGGATTACTGTATCTCATTTCTTGGACGTATGGAGTGATCGAGTAAAGTTATGGAGTAGGTTCGTTGAAAGTACTGTAACCATCTGGAACGTTTTGATCTACAGTAACCCAATCGGAGTTACGGTACGTCTGAAATAGTTACAGTATTCTTTACGTAGGCGTACTGTAGTCTTGATGGATCTACAGTACTCCTAGGTCCATGTCTACAGTAGACCGTGGGACCGATGTTAAGATCTTCAAAGACCCCCATCTACACGCCTAAATCTATGCTCATTTGGGTCTTGGCTACTGTAATTTCTCCTATAGCAACCCATATTCTACAGTAATCCACAACTTTATTCCACAAAAACAGAAAAAATTATCATCCAGGTCTATTGATGTTGAGTGGTTTGACAGAGAAGATCTTCCAATTGGTTGGGCTCTCGCTGGCCTGAAACAAAATATAGTTTATAGTCTTTGTAGTATTTGTAGTCAACTTACAGGTCTCAAAACGATACGAAAAGTTGTATCACTGCTTCCTCTAGTGGTATTCAAATAGGATTGAACGATTCCTTCGATTCTTCTTCCAGACATATAAGCAGCTGAATTGACAATGAAGTTGAGCCCAATGAACCGATTGAAAAGGTCATTCATACGTTGCTCATTGGCTGAAAAAATGATATCAAAATCTTTATCAGTCTATCACTAAAACTTACGATTTGGCCAATTGAAAACTTTCAGGACCAGAGCCCTATCCCTGAGAGCCACACCACTACTGAAAGTGTTCATTGTGGCTTGAAGAATGGGTTTTGGTGAGGGTCCGGAGCCAGCTTGACGCTTATGACGATGGCGTGGCGGCGTGGCAGAAGCCAGGAAGAGCCACGTGGCAAATAGGAGAAGGAGAAGACGCATTCTATGAGGAATGATGATGAAAAGAGGGAAAACGGAGGGCGAGGGAAAGAATGATTCGATTAGGAGGGGGCGGAGCTTAAATTGGGAATGGAAATTTCCAAAATAAGCTCCGCCCCCTCCTAATCGAATCATCCTCCCCCCATGTGAACCCTTCATTTGAAGGCTACAAATACTACAATAATATTCATGGATTACTGTAGTCAGAAAGCAGTTACTGTAGAATCAATTTAGTAACATATCGCTCGGGGAAAAGTTACTATAGGAAGGCATACTGTAAACCTGAAAATTACTGTAACAAGATCAAATGTGTTAAAAAACCATTGTAGTCTGAAGCTTATGTTACAGTAACCTAGTCGAAACTACAGTAGTCTCAAAGACTGTTGAATCATTTAACAATCAAACCAGGAATTACTGTAGTGTTACTGTAGCTTTGTCGAAACGACAGTAGATGGTCTTTGGGACTACTGTAACCTTCAGGATTACAGTATGCCATACTACAGTAACTTTAACCGCGAGCAATATGATTTTAAACAGATTCTACAGATTCTACAGATTTTACAGCTTTGGCGATACGACTGTATATTTTCTCTAGGACTTCTGTAGTTTTCATCTTACTACAGTAACCCACAGAAATACAGCATACCGAACTACACGAACTTTTGCAATTACAGTATACCATACTACGGTAATTTTCAGCTACAGTACTGTGTATTACAGTATACCACAGTATGTTTCCTGTTGTGACTACAGTAGCCCACAAATAATATTTCTAGTCTTTTTATGAAAGGTTCCCATAAAGGGGAGAATGATTCGATTAGGAGGGGGCGGATCCTAAATTCGGAATGGCAATTCCCAAAATAGGCCCCGCCCCCTCCTAATCGAATTACTCTTCTCTCTATATAAACCCTCCTCTGCTCTCTTCCCTATCATTCTGAAACTCCAGAATGCGTTTTACAATTCTTCTTTTCTCTGCCTGTCTTATGGTACCTACCGTAATCTCTCAAGAAACTGAACCGCCAATATCGGCTCAAATTGCCGTTCATTGGACATTCGACTCGATGCTTGTCGCTGCTAATAATGGGAATATTCAGACCTTCTTATCGTTGAGAAAAGTGGAAAATGGTGGGTTTTAGAAAAAAAAATTTTTAAGGAAAATTTGAATTTTTTTCAGCCAATGACAATCTGAAAGTGCTGAAAATAATGGAATCGTATAAAGGACTCAAATTCAGACCATACGCTGCCAGTTACAGTTATCCTGGATACAAATCTATCATCGGAACTTATGTCATTGAACGTGGAAATGAAATCGGAGAGATGATCTTCTATGTGATGATGCAGAAGGTTAGTTAAATAGACTACAAAAACTACAACAGGTACAAACTACAATTTTCAGGATTCGTCGAGTCACACTGGATGGAAGATCACTTTGATGACTTCGGATGATCAGTGATACTGTCATTTTTGTGAATTAATAAAGTTTTATGCATGCAAAATTTTACTGTATCTTACTGTAGAGTCGTCGCAATCCTATCAGGACTACTTTATTTACAAACAGGTCATAGTAGGACCACTTCAGAAATATACGATTACGGTACGATTACTGTATAGCTTCTAGTTTGATTACTGAAAACTGTCTGTATCCTTGCATGATATACAGTAGAATTAATGTGAGCTTACTTTGGGTGTATCAGGACTATCATTTCTTCAATTGGGTTACTACAGACTACGGTAGACAACCACTAGCTATTTCAGGTGATTGGACACTACAGTACTTTTAGCAAAGCTACAGTATAAAACCGATTTGAGCAGCACTTTCACATGTTCAAAAATACAGAACTACAGTAATGCCTAATGAGAAGACTGTTGATCTGATCAGACTGTAATGCGCTAGATGTTGAATAGTGTTTCTAAACCTACAGTTTCAGTTGATTCTACAGTAGCCCAGATCAAACTACAGTAACCTGTGTAAAACTAAAATCAAGAAGTTTTACGGTAGTTCCGCCGAAAGTACCGTAACCGGCAATTATCTGAAATATTTCATGGTAATCTACAGTAGTCCTGAAATAACTACAGTATCTTTATAGTCGATCTACAGTAGTCTTAGAAAAGCTGCAGTAATCTATATTAAGAGATCATAACATATGTATCGATAGCGCGTATTTAGTGCCTCAACAGTATTTCAAGTGCAACTACAGTGCTCTTAGAATGGATTTGTTCAAAACTACAGTAATCCTGATAAAAAATACAGTAATTCTGCAGTAGGACAAAGTAAAATAAATATTTATTAATTCACAAACGAGGCCACCCTTTATCCGAAGTCATGACTTTGATTTTCCAGCCAGATGGACTTGCAGAATTCTGAAACTTGTAGTTTGTATTTATTGTAGTTTTTGTAGCCTTACCGGTTTCATCATTAGGTAGTAGGTGTCGGGTTTTTCTCTTCCAGCGATTCTATACTGTCCAAAAATAGATTGGCAGCCAGGGATACTGTAGGTGGCATTGATCGAAATGAATTTGAGTCCTTTATACGATTCCATGATTTTCAGAACTTTTTGATTGTCCGCTGCTGAAAATATTCAAATTTTTCAAAATTTTGACTTGAAAAACTCACAATTTTCCACATGTTTCAACTCTAAAAAGGCAGCTTTGTTCCAATCTTTGACTGCATTTTCGATAGCTTCAAATGTATCCTGGATGAAAATTTCCGCAAGTACAGTAGGATTGTTGTCCTGAGAGATTACGGTAGGTACCATAAGACACATGAGGAGTGAAAGACGCATTCTGGAATTTCAAAATTTCAGAATGATGCTGAGAAGTGAAAAAATGGTGAGCGAGGGGAAGATGATTCGATTAGGAGGGGGCGGGGCCTATTTTGGGAATCGCCATTTCGAATTTAGGCTCCGCCCCTTTCTAATCGAATCATCCTTTTCCTATGTGAGAAAATGCTACAAAACTGTTAATGGATTACGGTAGCTACAAAAAAGATACTGTAGAGTTGACAAATATCCAAACCAAGAATAACTGTAGTATACTGTAGATTTGCCAAAACGTCTCTATGGAGACTACTGTAATTCAAATTAGGTCACTGGAAAAACAATTTCAATGTCAGGTTTTGACCGTTACCTACAGTACTTTATACTACAGAAATACAGTATACCGAACCCTCAGAAACACAGTATACCGAACTACATGAACTTTTTGTAAGTACAGTATGTCATATTACAGTAAACTTCAGAAGAATAGTAAAAAGGTACTAAAATGGTACTAAAAAGATACTAAAAAGTACTCAAATGGGTACTAAAAAGGGTACTAAAAATGTACTAAAAAAGAACTAAAAAAAGTACTAAAAAAGTACTAAAAAAGTACTAAAAAAGTACTAAAAAGGTACTATAAAAGGTACTGAAAAAGGCATTCGACAATATTTTGTATTAAAATATACCACAGTATGCTTCATGTTGTGACTACAGTAATCCATGAGTACTGTATTATTTTTAGTCTTTGAATGAAAGGTTCACGGGGGAGGGAGGATGATTCGATTAGGAGGGGCGGAGCTTAAATTCGGAATGACAATTCCCAAAATTGGCTCCGCCCCCTCCTAATCGAATCAGTCTTATCACTATATAAGCCCCCCTTTGCTCTCTTTCCACATCATTCTGATATTCCAGGATGCGTCATACCCTTCTCCTCTGTCTTATGGTAGCTACCGTACTTTCGCAGTCGCAGTGGCCTACTGTACCTTCTATGACTGAACTCCAAAAGCAATTCGACGCTATCGAGCAGGCTGTCAAGGATGGTAACATGGCGACCTTTTTGAAGTTGAAAAATGTGGAAAATTGTGAGTTTTTCGAGCCGAAAAATTGAAAATATTGGCATATTTTCAGGGGAGGACGATCTGAAAGTTTTGAAAATAATGGAATCGTATAAAGGACTCAAATTCATCCCGGTGACTGGAAGATATGTTAAGCGACGTCTCATCATTTCAATCCTTGGAGAGTATTCCATCAAAGGCGGAAATTTGAAAGAAGAAAAGGTCTACTCCTTGCTCCTGCATCCGGTGAGTTACAATAGACTACAAAGACTACAGAGAATACAAACTACAAAATTTCAGGATTCAATGAGCCCAACTGGTTGGAAGGCCTATTCGATGTCTTCGGATGATCAGTGATACTGTTATTTTTCTGTGAATTAATAAAGTTTTATGCATGCAAAATCTCACTGTGTCTCACTGTAGAATCATCTATCAGGACTACTGTAGTCACCATCCGATCACTCCAGTACCTTGAGTTGGATTACGGTACACTTACTGTAGCTATGTCTGGTATAACTGATCTCCGGACGTCTTAGCTATGCCAGGAGTACTTTAGTTACAATCGACTACAGTAAAATTAATCAGGATTACTGTAGTCTCAAAAATATTTTGGTAAAACTATTTTAAGTGCACTGTAGCTACACATGGATTACTGTAGAGGGCTGAATGCGTACTGTAGATAGATATCCTCTGATCTTTCAATATGGATTACTGTAGCTTCGCTGGGACTACAGTAGATTCACTATAAGGATACTGTATTTTTATCGGGACTACTGTATTTTCGAAGGAATTACGGTAGATTTATTATAACTTGACTATTGAAACTTTTCAGGAAACACTGAAAAACTACTCTAGTGGTATTTTTGCGGCATTATTTTTTGCGGCACACCGTATTTCTAATTGGATTACTGTAAGACTACTGTAGGCCAACATACTATAGAGATACTGTAGTTATATCGGATAAAACTGCACACTGTATCACTGTATTAATCTACCAAAGCTTCATCAGGCTTACTGTAGCCTTCATCAGATTACTGTATTATTATCTGAAAGAGCCGTTTAATTAGGATTCTAAAGTAGGTCAACTGAAAGTACCGTAACTTCCGGAAATGTCTGATGCCAATCTACAGTAATCCTACAGTAACTTAATACAGAAGAAAACCGAAACCCATAACCGGGGAATGATTTGATTAGGAGGGGGCGGAGCCTATTTTGGGAAACCGTTCTCAAAATAGGCTCCGCCCCCTCCTAATCGAATCATCCTTCCCCCATCGCCCTCCGTTTGTTCTCGTTTCAGCATCATTATTCACAGAATGCGCCTTCTCCTTCTCCTATTTGCCACATGGCTATTCCTGGCTTCTGCCACGCCGCCACGTCATCGTCATAAGCGTCAAGCTGGCTCCGGACCCTCACCAAAACCCATTCTTCAAGCCACCATGAACGCCTTCAGTAGTGCAGTAGCAATGCGGAATAAGGCTCAGGCACTGATGGTTTTCAATTGGCCAAATCGTGAGTTTTAGTGATAAACTGATAAGGATTTTGATAAAAATGATAAATTTTCAGCCACCACAGAGCGTATGAAGATTCTATTCAATCGATGGATTGGGGTCAGTTTCCGGGTCGTTTCAGCTGGTTATATGTCTGGAAACAAAATGGAAGGTGTGGTCCAAGCCATTGGAGGGGTCAGAGACACAACTTATAGGGTTATTCTGAGATATGTAAGTTCACTACAAATACTACATAGACTACAAACTACAAGTTTTTTTCAGGCTGATGAGAGCCCAACTGATTGGAAAATCTTCGCTGTCATCACCCAGAACGCTAACAGACGAGGACGATAATTGTTTTATTTTGAAATAAATGTTGGATAACTGTACTTTTTGGGTTACTGTACTCAATGGGTTACTGTAGTTTACAACAGAAGCAAGCATGAGTGGAGGAAAACATCAAGGCTGTTTACTGAAGTGGATTACTGTAGACTTGGATGAGAGTAGACAAACAAAGATACTGTAGTTAAAACACATAAGGATTACTGTACTTTCAGATTACTGTAGAAAAAAGTACAGTAACTTTCAATCAAATATGAACAGATGTTGACATGTAGATGGTGTCCTCGAGTGTGCCGAATGAGCCTTCCTCTTCTTCAGACAGTTCCGAATTTTGAATTTTCGTTTTTTTGATCAGAAGGACCTCCGTAAACTTTTGGACAATTGTGAGGACTTGAGAAGGGGTCTGAAAACAGGAAAATGGGCTTCAAATACAACAAACTACAATAGGTACATTAACTACAAACTACATATACTACACACTACATAAAATACCAACTAAATATACTACAAACTACAGTTTCTACATACTAATTACACTACAAACTACATGCGCTACAAACTAGGGACACTTCAAGCTACAATCCCTACAAACCACATGCACTAAAAACTAAAGAGACTACAAACTACTTATACTACAAATCACAATTCCTACAGACTATAAGCACTACAAACTACAAATACTGCGAAATACAGAAGCTACAAACTACATATACTACAAACTGCATATACTACAAACTACACTCACCAAGTCCTTATACTCCTGACTGTTGACCAAAGCCTGACGACTCTCTCTCATAGTCTCCACACTCTTGAAAACTACCATCTTGACGTCATCAGAAGCCTTCAGAAGACGTCCAATCATCTCATCAGTCAATTCTGGATCTTCCTGATCTGCAGGTACAGTAATCTCCGATTTGAGCCAGGTCTTGACGGCGAACCACTGGAGGTAGCCGTTGATAGGACGGGTTGTAGAGGTGTAGAAGGTGGAGCGCTTGTCCACGTCTTCTGGAATGTTGGTGGCGTTGGCAAGACGGTCCGGGCCACGATTGAGACGGTCGAGAACCTGAAAAAATGCGTTTTTGATACAGTAACTCCCAGAAGAACGGCGAAAAATGACCTAGAACCCCGTTTTAGGTGATGTACCCCTTGAAAAAGGTGCTGTTTTGTTCAGCTACAAACTACAAGCTACAAACTACAAGTTCCAAACTACTGGCTACAAACTATAAACTATAAAATACAAACTACAATTTCTATAATACAACCTACAAACTACCTACCTCTTGAAGTTCTTCTCTCAACTCTCTCATCTTGTTGATCAACTCCGGACTGACCAACACATCCTGAAGATTCGCACTTAGGGTTACTGAAGCTCCTTGGGACACTGTAGCGCCTTGGGTTACTGTAGCAAGACGTCTTGAGCGTACAGTAGTCCCCAAGATCTGAAATTATAGTAGTTTGTAGTCTTTGTAGTATTTGTAGTCTATCTTACCTCCTGAGCAGCTTCCAAATCTTGACGAACTGACTTGAGACGATCACGGATGTCTAATTTGAAGCGGATGGATTTTTTGGACATTTATTTTTTAGGTTGGTCCTTTTAAATCTGAAAAAGCAGATAAGAAAAATAGAGAGTGGGAAAAACGGAGAGACGCAGGGAAAACCAAAAATCGAAAAATTGGAAATGAACAGATGTGATCTGCTGGCGAGAATAAAGAGAGGCGCCACTTGAATGAGGATACAGATGTCTCCTTTTATACTGCGAAAAATAGGCCCCGCCCTCTTTTCGAGCATCGACTGTTATGAAATAGGCCACGCTCCTTTTCTTTGAGCATTAACTGTTATGAAATAGGCCACGCTCCTTTTCTTTGAGCATTAACTGTTATGAGATAGGCCACGCCCCCTTTTTGAGCATCAACTGTTTCGAAATAGGCTCCGCCCTTTTTTCAAGCTTTGGCAAGGAGGTGTATAGGACTACTGTAGATCAACATCGGACATTTGAGATAATTACGAAATTTTTGGAAGAACTACTGTAGGATTAGGAACTGTAGGATTAGGGAGAAAAAATTAGGAACTGAGAAAACTGAGCTACAGTAATCCAAACAGATGTAGAACTGTAGTACAAAGAATCCGATTCAAAGCTACAGGTTACTGTATCTGATGAAAATCTGAAAGTGATGTGCTCGACGTCTTCTGAATGCTTGTGGACACAAATCAAGAAGACTTTAAAAAAGTTTTTGCCTATCAGTGATAAAATCATATCCTTTCTGATGTCCCATAAAGGCCTCAATACATTCAGTGGACCCCCAAAAATCAACAGATGTCCCCCCGTCGCTCCCTCTGCTTTTGATGTTTTTCAGTAGTCCGTCCCCCCTCTCAAGTTGTACAGTAAAAGTACCATGGCACCAGATGGCAGCTGCAAGGCAGCTGCCACTTCAGTTCGAGTTTGAGTTTTTCGGTTTTTGGAAAATAGTTTTTCATGTTCAAAAAAGTGAAGTGGGGACGGAGAGAGAAGGGGTGCAGGTGGTGGATGTTGTTTTTTCAGGGATTGGGACAAAGAGTGAGGGTCAAGGACGGCACCTGGCTTCAGAAATAGGAAACTTGTCGAACTGAACAAAATAGGATTGAAACGGCTTGCTGAATCCCGACATGATATCAATTAAGACCCAATTTATTTAGACCATGTTCTAGTTTTATCAATCAGTACGATACAGACTTGTAAAAACCCGGTCCGGCCCGGCAAAGCACAGCGGGCAAGGCTGGTTTTGAAAATTGTGTTTTTTCCAGCTTGTTTTTTCCGATTTTCAGCCCAATCCCGAAATTTTTTCTGAGTCTTTTTACTTAAAAATCTAGCAGTATTTCTTTCTGGAAAACATAAGGCAAAAAAGTAGAAAAAAACCGCGAAAAAAAATAAAAATAAAACATGTTTTCACCTAAACGAAAAATGTTGTGCCACAAACCCAGGCTGGCCGGGCCGGTAGAAATTTCTCCACCGGACCAGCAGTGCCAAGTCTATTACGATACATCTGGTCCCTTTAGGCCGAACCTGGCGTACATTGATTAGGCTTGAAGTGGGCTGAATTTGACTTTGAAAAATTTGATATTTTACCATATTTCATGATCATAAACGTATGAAATTAGTCAAGTGATAAGTGATAAGACAATTGACAAAAGAAAAACAAAGTTAGAAAATATTTAAGAATTTAGTTATCATTAGCATTGCTCGACTTCTGGCTTTCTCCCTCCTCGACAACTTCACGGTCTTTGACGTCCTCTTTCGGCTCCTGCTCCTGCTCCTCCATAACGTCTTCAATATCCTCCACGTCATCTGCTTCTCCGGCCTCGACATCTTCTTGTTGCTCTAGATGCTCCACCTCTTGCATTTGATAGTCCTGCATGACCCATCTCTGCTCCAACTCCGCAATATGTTCTCTATTAGCTTCAAGCTGTTCATGGAGTTGGCGAACACTTCGAGCCAGTTCTTGTTGTTGATCCATCAAGAAGCGATGGATGTTCAAGAGTGCCTGAAAGATGTAGTTTGTAGTTAATGTAGTTTGCAGTTTGTGTAGTTTGTAGTTTGTGTATCTTGTTGTTAATGTAGTTTGTAGTTATTGTGATCTGCATGCTATATGTTGCTTTGTAGTATCTGTTTATGGTTTGATGTGTATGTAGTTTGTAGTGAATATAGCTTGTAGTTTCTAGTGTATGTAAATTGTAGATTGTAGTAAATGTAGTTTATAGTTTGTAGTATGTGTTTATATTTTGTAGTTTTTGGGCATACCTGAGGAATAACTCTACCATGACGGCTCTCTTGATTTTGAATATTTTGTGGTCCTTGAACTTCCCCGGCCTGATTTTGAATCTGAAAATCCAAAAAATTCGTTCAAAAACTCAAAAATTTCAAATTTTTACCTGAAAATGATTATCAATGGCTTGAAGAATAGCACGAAGACTTGCTTCAAATACAGGATTTTCATTGTTGTTGTTGTTGTCCATTTTGTAGTTTTTGTAGCTCCTGTAGTTTATAGTTTTGAAGGAAAATGGTGAAATGAAGGCAAAGAGAAGCAGAAGAAAGGAGGCGGACCACAGCTGTGAAAAACCTGCGGAGAGACATGAAGTGGATGAAGGGGCGGGGCTTGGCATGGTGCCAAGTTTTTTTGGCTATCGATTATTGTAGTTTGGCAGACTTTACCCACCGTAGTAAAGGTTACTGTATCTCTAGTATGATGCATCACGGGATCAACCGTAGTCGTGGTTACTGTACCTAACGTATTCGGGGTTACTGTACTTCCAGTAGTTTGAATTACTGTGCCTACCATGAGCTTCCAAATAGTGTCCCATTAGTGTCTACCTTGTAAAAATGTCCCCGAAATGTCCCAAAACTGGTTTGAGGCCAAAAGTGTCCCATTGGTGTTTCAAAATTCAAATTTTCAAAAAAAGAAGTATTTTGCAACAAAGTTTATTATCAAAACAATATCAAGTATTATTATTATTGTTGTTCCCTGGTCCACCTGAAGCTCCGCCCCCTTGTTGTCCTGGACCACGTGCCATCTGCATCCAAACCATACGGAGCTCCACCTCTCTTATCTCCTGGGCTTCCAACTCGCGAAGTTGTCGACGGTGCATTTCGAGACGTTCTCCCAAACCAGGCTGAAAATGAAGGATTTGAACATCATATACTACAAACTACAGTAACTACGAACTACAAACTACATATGCTACAAACTACAGTAAGTACAGACCACATTAACTACAAACTACAATAACTACAAACTACAGTAACTATCAACTGCTTACACTACAAACTACAACAAATACAAACTACAATTTTCATGAAAGTGTTTTCACCAACAGTGTAGCTGAAAGGTTCTCGTTGACGAATCTGAAATAAAAAGCTACATAGACTACAGTAACTACAAAAACTGCAAACCTCAGTAAGTCTATCCTCCAACCATTGAATCGATTGACGAAGAACATTCATCAAAGTTCGCATTGATTGGAGACGGGCTTCAAATGGATCCATTTTTGGGATCCTTTATTACCTGGAATAACGGAAAATTAGGGGAATCGACTACAAACTACAAAAAAGGTACGGTAGAGCGCGAATGGAGAATGAGAGGAAAATAGAGTGGGAGAGAGAGAGAGAGAGAGAGAGAGAGAGAGAGAGAGAGAGAGCGTGCAGGTAAGAGACGCAGAGGAAAACTTTGTGTCTCTTGATTGCGCACCATACCCTAACCTACGATCTAAGAATAGAAAAATGAAAGAATTCTCCAGAAGAAAAACAGAAATTTTGGTGCAAACACCAAAAAACACATACGGAGAGAGTATGTGGGGGCGATAGACGCAGAGACAAACTCTCGTTTCTCTGCGCCTCTGCGAATCAAGTTTTGAAAATTCGGAAAAAAAGTATTTTTGAATATAAAATTTTGGCGCCAAAAGATAGAGGAGTAAAAGGAATGAATAAAGCATGCGGGTGAGAGACGCAGAGAAAAAATCTCGCTTCTCTGCCTCTCTTCATATCTAACTATCTATATATCGCGCCAAACTTTGAAACAAATCCATAATCAAATTCCAACTTTGTAAAAAATTTGGATCAAAACTTTTTGGCGCCAAAACCAGGCCTCTTATTTTTGATCTACAAATTCAAACAGCAAAATAAAAGCCCTAACAAATGACCTTCGAATGCATGTATGCCTGGTCTTTTCTGGTCTCAAAACATAACATTTTTCTTTTTTTTTTTTGAATTTTATCTTGGAAAGTAAGAGAAAAAAAGAGGGATATGTGGAAAAAGTGGAAAAAGGGGGAAAGACAAAAAAGTGAGAAAAAGAACCAAAAGAGAGGGCATAGGCAAATAAAAAAAGGGAGAGGACAAAGGCAATAAAAAAAATAATTTTGCATATTACAGTATCCCAGAACATTAAAAACACATTTTTAGGACTATAGAGGACCAAGTTGGGAGTCAGAAGCAAAACTATCAAGGGGGCATACGGTAGCTAAGTTAGGGGTACGGTAGCGAGAAAAAAAATTATAAAATAAAAAATTTAAATTCCCATGTTCTCCATCTGCTCCATGAGGTTGGACATTGGTCCTCTGTAGGACTCATAGCGCTCCAAGAGCCTATGGAAGGTGGCCAAACCTCGCTGCATTTCTTCCTGTAAGCACGAAAAAAGTACAGTAATCCTACAGTAGCAATCCAACTTTTGAAGTCTTTACAGTAATCTTTTGTTAGTGCTAGAGCAATCATACAGTATTCCTACAGTATCCTTATAGTATTCCTACAGTATCCTTACAGTATTCCTACAGTATCCTTACAGTATCCTTACAGTATTCCTACAATAGTTTTATAGTATCTCTACTGCAAGTCTTACTAGAACCATAGTCAATTAGTTTTATAGTACACCTTTTTAAGCCACCTACATTAATCTCACAATAATCACACAGTAGCCCAAGAGCTACAGTAACCCTACAAAACCCCTACCCCTCTCCCTACAGTACCCCCTACAGTAATCCCTCAATAACTCACAATCTGTTGCTGCACCGCAGCACGCTCCACCGCTGTCATCTGTGGTCCTCTAGCCACGAAATCGTCGATGGCCTGCAAAGTTTATCGATAGAGCGCACTTTCATTATTACCAAAAAACACAAAAAAAACTAACTCGGTGAGTGCGGCCACGCAAGTCGTCTATTTGGAGACGAATTCTTGCAATGATCCTCTCGATGCGGGCTTCAACTTCAGGGTTCATGACGAGGTGCTGGAAATTAAAAGGTCGGAAGGATTGAGAGAGATTTTCAATGTTGAAAAACACATTTTTTTGGAATTAAACTTTTTGGCGCCAAAACCAGGTCCCTTATTTTTGATCTACGAATTCAAATTCAAAAAGAGAAGCCCTAACGCGTGGCCTTCAAATATACATGTCTGGTCTTTTAGTGTCACCATGTCAAAACATGACCCTTTTTCTTTTTTTTCAATTTTTACCTTGGAAAGTAAGAGGAAAAAGAAAGTGATATGTAGAAAAAGTGAGAAAAGGGGGAACGACAAAAAATAGGGTAAAAAAAGGGAAAAATACAGAGAAAAGGGCAAAAGGAGAAGGCATTCGCAAACATAAGAGAGGGAGAAGACAAAGGCAATAAAAAAAATATTTTTGCATATTTGGTACAGTATCCCAGACTATAAAAAAGGCACACTTTTAGGACTATGAAAGCCCAACTTGGGGGCTCGAAGAAACACTATCAAAGGGCCATACGGTAACGAAAATGAATATACGGTATCAATGAGGTTACGGTAGCAAGAAAAAAAATCAGGTTGCGGTAACACTATGGTGCCAACAAAATCCTACAATCATTAGAACAACTTGCATTTTTGTACTTGAACCCATGAATTTTCCGGCAAAATTTCTGGCGAACCTCCCCAACAATTTCCAAAAGGTTTTACATATTTAGCCCCAAAAAATAAAGAGGCGAGCACTCTTTATGGCATCATCAAAAAAGGAAAGTGAAAAGGCAAATTAAACCAAAGTGTCGTTGATGAGGAGGGAGCGTAATAGCACACTTTGTCACCATTAATGTGGTGACGTTACAGTGGTAGGGGAATATAGCAGAAATCTATTCTCGGGCAGACACAGTCGAATTGAGTCACCAAATAATCGTATAGAGCGCGTTGCGTTCTGCGACGCGGTTTGCAAACAAAGATGGGTACCAGAGCTGGGCGGAAGTGAAAATTTTTAAAACGGAAGTCGGAAGTCGGAAGACGAAAGTTAAAAAACGGCCGGAAGTCGGAAGTCGGAAGTCGGAATTCCGCCCAGCTCTGATGGGTACGGTAGAGGGGCAAGCGGCAATATGATGCTGAACTTTTTTGGGGGGGGGGGGGGGTGCAGTTATCGAATTTCGAAAATTATTAGGAAGTTTCAACAGATTTTCAGTTTGATTGTTGCCGAATATTGCCAAAAGATGCCGGTTTTTCAACTCGGCAAGTGCCGAATAGCCGGAATTTCGTCTTGTCGTTTGCCTCTGCTTCGGTACAAACGGATTGGTATAAGCTCGTCGAAAAAATCAGCTCTACAGAAATCAAAACCTACCAATGCCGACAATAGGAACCGCCGTTAACTTTTTATGCGACTAACGATAGTAAACTCTTTGAAAAAATAATTTTTTGTACGCAAGTTGGATACGTCTATCGAGTAGCTCCACTTGCATCATTGAAAAAAGAGAAATGAAAATGAGAACGGGTCAAGCAATCAAGGTCGTTTAGAATGACTGTTATGACGCATTGTGCCACGAGAGAGTGTGTGGGTTTGTATGTTGATACGAGGCAGCGCTAGTGGAAACAAATGGGAAAAAAATATATTCCAGTGGGCTAAGGCAAAAACAAGTTGAGTCATAGTTTTTTGATGGCGCGTTGCGGTTCGCGACGCGGTTGCACTGATTGGTAATATTGGCGAGAAATGAGTCATCATTTATCATGAAGCGTTGCGGTCGCGTCGCGGTTCTTCCTACAAATTATTCTTGTGGGACAACGATCATTGTATGTGATACTAGCTGCTTGATTCATCACAAAATATACAACAAAATCAACAAAAAAAATTTCAAAACTTCGCTCAAATTATCTCCCAATAAGTTCCATCCGCAATCGCTCTTCCCTTCTAACGATCTCCAAATACATTCTTCGGAACTCCCCATCGACATCAGCGCTCCATCGGCGCACACTAACGTAGAGCTCATCAATTCTCGAAGGCGGAGCGGTGCGGACTTCCTCAAGGCGAGTGGTGTAGACCTGTAATAGAAGGGCATGCTTAGAAAATCTTGAGTGGGGAATGTTCTCACTGTGCCCTTATGTTAAAGGTTCATTATTATGAAGAGTACGATTTTAATAGGCCTTTAAAAGCCACCGTGCAAGGGAGCCGTGATACCCCAGCCGATAAAACGGTAACAGTTAAAACGTTATGTTCTAGGTCCCTGCCCTTCTAATAAAGGTGACGTACCTCCTCAAAATTCCTTTCGGCATTCATAAACATGTCCATGGCATCATCTCGATCCGGTACAAGTTCAACTCCCGGATTCCTTGCAATGATGTTGCACCTCTCTCTGTAGTCGACTACCATCATCTTTTGGTTCAACAAACGAATCACCTGAAGTGCTCTTGTAATAGAGGTCCAGGGGGAAATGGAAAAGTCACCTGAAGCTGAAATTGCAGCTCTTCGATGACGACGACACGGCGACGTTCGATACGGGCTTCAGGAGTTTCCATGTTGCTGGAGTTTCAGGGTTTAGTGCGATAGTGAAAAAAAAAACGGATCGAAAAAACAAGGCGTGGCTTAACTAAAAAGGGGCGTGGCTCCAATTTTTTGTGATGTTCGAGATTTTTCGAACGGTAACTAACATGGTGCATCGGAACTAAATTCTTATAAATGAGATATTACTTAAAGCTTGGAATAAAGAAAAGGCTAGCCGAAAGGGGCGGGGCTTGAGAGAAGTGAGCGGAGTCACTACAAACCATTCAACAAAAAAAATCTGGTGCTGTTCATCAACCCATAATGATAGTAATCTGTAGGCGGCAAGTGGTCCTCGACACTAATAGTCAAGTTCCGACGGCAATAAAAAAGGGGCGGAGCTTAGGCTTCTGGACACTTCTGCGATGAAGGCGAGATGGTGTGACGCATAAAATAATGTTGTTCAAAATAGTGACGAGAGAGGGAGAGACGGAGAGGTAAAAAGGAGGAAAAAAGTGGGGAAAGGCCCATGGAGGCGGCCAACTGTATGCCTATTGACACCCCACCTCTCCTCCTACTAACAGCCATAAAATATTGGAAAAATAAAAAGAGTTTTCTTCTGATTTTATATAGAAATTTTTTTTTCGAAAAACGAACAAAAATTGTGGGGAAAGGGAGAATCAAAAAAATGGAAAAAAAACAGGTAAATTTTTGGGAGAAAAAAAACCAGAAAAATCAGAAGAAAATAAAATTGGATTACTGTAACATTGATCTCGGGGTACTGTAGCAGCCAAACGACCTCTCATTCCAAACAGAGCTCATGAAGCTCTTGAGATGTGGCATTTTTGATGTCAGCTTTCCTGCGGCGGTAGTCCTAGAAAAAATGAAGGTTATAGGAACTAGAAAGGTTACAAAGACTACAAACTACACAATATAAACACTACAAACACTACAAAATACAAAAACTACAAACTACAAACTATAAACACTACAAACTGCAAACTGCAAACTGCAAACACTACAAAATACAATAACTACAAACTACAAACTATGAGCACTACAAATACTACAAACTACAAACACTACAAAGTACGAAAACTACGAACTACAAACTATAAACACTACAAACACTACAAACTACAAACACTACAAAATACAAAAAACTACAAACTACAAACTATGAACACTACAAACACTACAAAATACAAAAACTACAAACTATGAACACTACAAACACTACAAACTATAAACACTACAAAATACAAAAACTACGACCTACAAACTATAAACACTATAAACACTACAAAATACAAAAACTACAAACTATGAACACTACAACCCACAAACTATAAACACTACAAAATACAAAAACTACAAACTATGAACACTACAAACACTACAAAATACAAAAACTACGACCTACAAACTATAAACACTATAAACACTACAAAATACAAAAACTACAAACTATGAACACTACAACCCACAAACTATAAACACTACAAAATACAAAAACTACAAACTATGAACACTACAAACACTACAAAATACAAAAACTACGACCTACAAACTATAAACACTATAAACACTACAAAATACAAAAACTACAAACTATGAACACTACAACCCACAAACTGCAAACACTACAAACTACAAAAGCATACAAACCTGCTCGATTTCCTTGTTTTTGTTATCGAAATCTTCAGTAATGGTGGTGAGCTTGGACCTCCATTGCTCTCGGAGCCAATCGTTGAGCTCCACCTTACGGCGCTCTTTTTCCATTTTATTTTCCTGGTGGCGGCCTTCCGTCTCCTTTTTCAGATCATCAAGGGCTTGAGCTCTGAGCTTCTTCAGATTCTCTTCTGGGGATTCCGAAGGGTGGCCGTGAATGAAGTGACGATTCTGTAAACGAAACGGGTACAATGATTGCAAAATACATACTACAAACTACAAACTAGAGAAACTACAAACTACATACAATACACGCTACCGATACTAAAAAAAACTACAGGTACTTCAAACTATGGACTACGTACACTACAAACTATACGCCACAAACTACAGATACTACAAACTACCAACCAAGAACTGAAGATACTACAAACTACAATTTCGAGATTCCAAAGATACCATAAACTACAAACTATGAACTCTAGATACTACAAATCACCAACTACAGGTACTAAAATACAGAGATGCTTTGACAAATTTCATACAAACTACAATTTATACACTACAAACTACAAACTATAAACTATACACTACAAACTAGGTTCTAAAGTTACTACAAACTAATAGCTAGAGATACTACAGATGCTACAAACTACAAACTACAAACTACAAAACATACGAGTTGAAGCAATCCTTCGCTGTCCACTGACCACCATCTTTCTGCTCTTCCAGACTCCTCCTCGCAAGTTTCGATGGGGCCCCGTGGGATTAAATATTTATTCCCAGCTTCATCTTCGATGGTTACCATATCCTCAGCTTGGGAATCCTGCCCTGGAGATGTTTGAGCCTCCTGGAGCCATTCCTTTTCGTGGGGGTTCAAAACCTGGACGACGATCGGGCTGTCTCCTGATGAGCTACTTCTGGAGAGTGTCTGGGGAGGATTGCGTAGCTGAAATTTGAAAATTTCATTTTCCCGCCAAAATTTTTTCAAAAAAAAAGTGTTTACCATTTCGAATTGGTCGTTGTGGTTGATATCCGAAGATGTTGGTTTCGAGTTCATAGCGATTTCTGAAAAACTAATTTGATGAATCGGTAGAAGAGAAAGGGTTACTGTAGATGATGGTAGGCTACGGTATGCTGTGGAAGGTGCCCTGAAAGGTAGCTTATGGTAGCTTATGGTAGCTTATGGTGGCTTATGGTAGTTCATTTTAGCTTATGGTACTTTATGGTAGCTTAAGGTATCATATGGTATCTTATGGTAGCTTATGGTAGCTCATGGTATCTTGTGGTGGATTATGGTAGCTTATGGTGATTTATGACGTCTATGGTACCCTATGGAATCCTATGGTAGCTTATGGTAGTTTATAGTAACTTAAAACCTGATAACAAAACTACGAAAATGGACAAAATTTTCAAGAAGGAATATAACTTTTTGAAAGGGTCGCACTATTTCTCTAATGACGCAGACAAAGTAAGAGAAAAAATAGAATGAAAGAGAGAAAAAAGGTAAATGTCATGGGAGAGGCCGAGCGGGCGAGCGAGAGGGCAGCACTCTAATGGGAAATGTGCGATCGATGGACAGTAGAGGGGACAGGGCCGGAGCGGGGAAGAGACAAATAACAGTGATGATGGTCATAAAGTTGAATATGTCTGGGAACGTTTTTGGTAAAAACAGGGCTCTTATTTTTGCCGGTTTTGATGGAGATTGTGAAATTTTGGTATTGCAATCGGTCAGGAGTTTACACCAGGGGCGAACAGCAACGGGGGATTTTGGCTATTCGGCAAGTGTTAAGTTGAAAAACCGGCAGTTTTCGGAAATTTCCGGCAACGTTCGGCAATACACTTTATCACTATTCGAATCTGGTTTTCTGCTTCGAAAATCGCTCAAAAATGTTTGTCAAAGTTTTCTGAAATCGGCAAAAAATCGGCGATCCGGCAACGGCTATGCCCACCAAAAATCCGGCGGTTTCGGCAATTCGGCAATTCGACAACGCGGCGAAGAATTATTGGAAAGTGAGGCAACATGGGATAAGATAAGCGCCTCGCGCACCACTTGTTTATACCATTCGGCAGCTGGGTCGCAGTAAAGGGACGTCTTACTCACCTTCTTTTTTTTGCACATCGTCTCCCTTTTTTCTCTTGGTTAGAGTGCAAAAAGGATATAGAAATTGAAAAACAAGAAGAGAGATAAGGCAGAGCGCGCGCGCTCGTTTTTTTTTATGAAAAAGGGGTTTGGGGCAGCAGGTGTGTGTGTGTGCCGAAGGTCAGAATAACCGTTGGATAAGTTTTACAATGTTTTTGGGTTTTTTGTAAGTTGAAATTGTTTATCAGCTTTCTCATCTCACACAGGCGTGAGATAAGAAAGACCATGAGTCGATTCTTGCTATATGGATGACAATTGAATAACTTTTCCATTTTCAAAAATTATTTTTTATTAGCAACGAAAACTTCACTAAAAGCATTCTACAAGAGAATTAGATGGAAGAATTACAAATATTGCGAAATTACAAGCACTGTCATTGGAATGAAGTATCGAAATATGATGGTTAAAAAATGTCAAAATACAATAGAAGAATCGCTGCACTATGAGCTCTCCTGAGCACTCTGGGCCTCCTGGTAATAATTCTGAATTCCTTGTTGAATTTGGACCACTTTCGAAAGCAAATCCGTGAGGTGTGGCATCAAATCATGCCATTTTCTATTGACCTTTGCCGGCGAAGCTTTCACTATCGTCGCGACATTACGACGATAACGCTGGAAATGGAATCGGAAGGTATTGGGGCAGAACCAAGCTACGGTAGGTTAGTAACCCCGACTACAGTAGCTACAAACACTACCACTATCTAGTTGCAGTCATATGCTACCACAGAAACTTGGGCAAGCCCCGCCCCTTTTTTCTCTCAATGTCTTTCTATTGACTTCAGGCAGACACGGATAGGCTAACCAAACAAAAACCACCTTACATCCATACCTCAAACAACTTATTTTCAGCATCCTTCAAGCCTTCAAGTTCCCTTGCTGCCTCCATTGGAAGGAGCTCCAGTGCGGTCGATGTCTTCCACACCTCATTCAGTTTTGCGCGCTTCTCATGCAAGTCATGAGCTTGAACGTGAAGCCGTATCATTAAGATTGCAATGATGGCGTCACGATCCATTTCCGTGCCAACTTCCATTGGGAGAAGATGTTGAGCTCCAGGAGGCAGGTTGGCATTGTGATCACGGCGGAAATCGGTGATGGTTTGGCGAGCTTTGGGCAGCTGGAATAACGAAGGAGTTAGAAGTGCCGAGAAGGGTAGGGAAACTTACAAATTCGGTGAGAACACGGACCTGGTCCGCGTCGAAGTGAGCGGCGTTGAGGTTTTCCATTATGATAGCTGCAAGGAGTTCAAGTGAGAATCAAAGATTGAAAGAAGGACGGCAGAAGAGGTTCGGAAACCGATAGCGCAGACAAGACACGGAAAGAATCTGAAGCTCATTTTTGAAAATTTCAAAGTGTGATTTAAAAAAATACTCTGGAGCTTCATGGATGCATGGTACGAAAATAAGGTGAGAGACTGTGGCTTGGTACGATTGGTGCTATGATTAGTACCATAATGCCCTACCATGGACGGTACTATACCTAAAATCTTTAAGCCTAGAACTAGAGCTCTCCCACAATATTACCATAACCGTGAACAAAAAACTGTCAGTTTGAACACATCTCTGGCGTGCCTCTAAGCAAAAATTACGGTCTCGAAAGAAATAAACTATAAAGCTAAGGCACTATCAATTCTGATTAGAGCGCATTTCCCATCAAAGCGCGCATTCTTCTTTGGTGGCCAGAGAAAAGCTAACATTTCGAAATGATGAGTCAGTGACTTTTGTAATGACAAATTGTAATCAAAACAAAATAGCTGTCAAAGATTATGCCAGTTTTTTGGAAACAACAAAAATGATGAAATTATTACGAGACATTGCCAGGGACAGGCAGTGACAGGCAGTGATAATTGCCCATCAGGTCTCGCCACGCTTTCTGACACTTCAAACTATGAGCCCGTTGTCATGCGCTCACATATCTAGCAGTAGAGCTTATTAGAAAATGTCTTAAAAAAGCTTATCAAAAAAACAAGATACGAAAGCATGATGCAAAATGAGAATGAGGAATAAAACCGTCTCTCGTGATAAACACTCTGGAAAAGGGGCGGAGCCTAGTTTGTTACAAAAAACCAATTCTGTACGAGAGATTGGAGATTTACGGAAAAACACATGGTCTTTCAGCTCCTCCCACTCTGACTCACATATTTTGGAAATTTGTAGCGGCTGAGGCTCCGCCCTTTTTGACAGGAGGGAAATAGTGAAAATGTCTTTCTTGCATAACCATAATATCAGCTATTCTGGAGAGTATTGGAGTCTGTATAGTGATCATGATGATGTCGCCATGGGGTACTAGCTCAGGTTCCAGAGAACCAGCCATGTCAATACCTTGAACAGGGACAAGTGGCAACGGCATTGCCGAATTGCCGAAATTTGGCGTTGCCGCTAGACCCTGACCCCCAACAAACGTAACAAATAACTATTCATATTTATTATTAACAATTTGGGGAGTGACAAAGCAATCAATGCAATCTGTGACAGCGACTGATTAGACGAATCATTACGTCATGATCATGTGCGCATGCAAAATACATCCCATCGAGTTCAGCGGCTCTTGCATTGAGCACACGTGAAATTGCCTCCATGATAGAGAAATTCTCTGCCTGTAATTATCAAATTTTTAAACTTCCACGGACACTATGAAACTTACAACACCAAAGATATCACGAACTTTTCCGCAAAGCTCCTGGATATCGAAAGCGCGGTAGCTTCCATATCCATTCGCCATCAAAATAACATACGGATGTTCCGGTTGTTGCTCCGGGTAGTGCTCGTAAACGAAGACCACGTGGAGGAGGCGAAGCAAACCGTCCCGACGCTTCTCGGTGCGACTCATCATGCGGAGACGATGCTGCAACTGTTCGCCACGGACGCCGCGTTCGCGGAGAAAGCCGGGGAAGAAGGTACGATAGTTGCGAAGAGTTTCGCGACGGGGGTTGGTGATCTGAAGAACTTATTCAGAGTAGAAATTTCATTACAGAGCTAACTCTCTGAAGTTAGTAAATCTAGCGGCCGGCAGTTGACGGGTGCGGGCTTAGGCTTGGAGCATAGATAGCACAGAGCTTCACAGAGCTCCAATCAAAAATTCGAAAAGACGGGCATCATTGCGGTGAAATTCTGTATCGAACTGTCGAGGTCCCATCAAAATCGGATGACTAGGAAAGGCTTCAGGGTCGGCGACACACAGACAAACGGAAATTGTGTATTAGGTTTATAAGATAGCCCGGTTTTGGTTCTAGGGTATGCACGGGGTAGCCGAGAGCCAAATAATGCAGTTTCGCTTCACCTCATTTTTAATTTTTGGAACTGTGCCAACTTCATGACCAACTGTAGTTCGGAAGACGCGACGCGGCACGCAACGCTTTTGTTCAAAATGAATTTTGCGGGCTCAACGAACCGGCGCTCTAGCGACCATATTAGAGCTCCAAGGTACTTGGATTGCACTCGACCAAACACTATTCGCTGCTAATTGTTATTACTCTATGTTTCTGATAGTATTACCCACAAGCGTGCCTATCATGGTGGGAACCTCAAACCCCCGCTTCGTTTTCTGTCTTCGTCTCGTATTCCCATCTCCCTCTCGCTTCTGGTTGAGCTATTTTTAGTCTACGTGACCCAGTTTCTAACTAAAAAAAATGAATCATAATTTTCGTTTCGAAATTCTTTTTGTTTTGCATAAGAGGTTTTATGTTTTGGTTGTCCGAGACGAAAGATAAAAGATCTCGAGACTAATGGAGGGGGAGGGGGCCTAATGGTATGAATCATGGAAATTTTTCTATTGCATCATAATGATGCAACTCAATCAGAAATGCGTTTGAGTTAAAAAAGAAGGTCCTCAAAAACTCTAAATGGAGCTCTAAACATGTCCACCTAATGCAGGTTTTCCTCTCACAGAAATTTCCGCAACTGTTGGACGGGAGAGAGGCCGAATGTCTATCACTTTGGGCGCACGCTCAAGATTTGAGCAAACTGATTGTAGGCAGCAATCGGGCAGGGATTGCGCGGAAATGGGCAACAATTGCGACTTTGACGGAGCATGAGCACTACATGGGCAGAGCTGGGCAATGGACGCGCGGAAATGGGCACCATTTGGGCAGACTCGCCGCTGCTATTTGAGGCCAAGCGATGCCTACCTGACGACGAAAAGCGGCAACTCTCTCTTCGAGTGGATGATCCCTGGGCTCATTCATTGGTCTGGTGGCTCGATTTCCCATGTATCTAGAACTCAGACATTATCAAGTGGTAATGATAAGGGAAATCGAGCTGTGAGGAAAAAAGGTCAAAAAGGACCAAAACCATAGGTTCCAGAAGCGAAAGTAAGAATGATTATGATTGGAATCTGTAAATCCTTGGGCTTTTTATACTGAAGGGGCGGAGCCTAAGCCGCTGGAAATCACCAAATGATTATGACGAAGGGGACGGTGGCGTTTTTTCCCTGCGCCTCCATTCTCTCTCGCCCACTTTTTTTGCTTTTTTTGCATCTGAGTCATCTCTTACTCTCTTAAGTGGTTTTGACCAGAAAATGACAGAAAATTAGAATTTCAAAATTGAAAATTCAAAGAGAAACGAAAAGCAGCAACGAACGACAAAATGAAACAAAAATGAAAACCAAAAACGGCGCTCCTAATCGAATCATTTTTATCATGGGGAACGCATGCTGAAGCATGGGAAACGGGGGAAAGATTACGAAGTTTTGAAAGACGATGGAAAATTTAAGAAATGGGCGGTTTAAGTGGGCGGGGTTGACATTAGAGCGGCTATGCAGACGCTTGTTTTGGCTAAAGACTCCTAGACGTGCCCTTCTAATGCCTCAATTACCTCAAGCGGTGCATACCTGACGACGAAATTTCGAAACGAAAAGCGCTCCTAATCGAATCAATTTTATGTATGGAGAAGGCATGGGGGAGCTTGGGAAACGGGGAAAATCTACGAAATTCTGAAAACTGATGGAAAACTTAAAAAACCTGCCGTTATGATCACAAGATCACCGTAAATTGGATTACTGTAACTGACTGTAGAAAACCACAATAAAGGTGTGCGGGGCTTGTTGGAAATAACCCAGAGACTGGAGGTTCAGAGAAATGAGCAGATCAAGAGGGAAAGAAAAATGAAATGGCTAAAAAATTACTTTAAAATTGACTGAAAATTGGTTAGAAAGTGGTGAAGAATCGTCTAAGAACTGGCTCAAAATTGGGCAAAAGTCGGCTAAGAATTGGATAAAAGTTGGCTAAGAATCGGCTAAAAGTTGGTTAAGAATTGGCTTAAAGTTGGCTAAGAATTGGCTTAAAATTGGCTAAGAATTGGCTAAAAGTTATCTAAGAATCGGCTAAAAGTTGGCTAAGAATTGGCTTAAAGTTGGCTAAGAATTGGCTTAAAATTGGCTAAGAATTGGCTAAAAGTTGGCTACAAACTGGCTGAAAGTTGGCTAAGAATTGGCTTAAAATTGGCTGAGAATTGGCTAAAAGTTGGCTTAGAATTGGCTTAAAATTGGCTGAGAATTGGATTAAAGTTGGCTAAGAATCGGCTAAAAGTTGGCTAAGAATTGGCTGAAAGTTGGCTGAGAATTGGCTTAAAATTGGCTTAGAATTGGCTTAAAGTTGGCATAGAGGTTGCTAGAAATTGGCTAAGAATTGGCTTAAAGTAGGTCTAAAATTAGCTATAAATTCGATGAAAGTTGCCTAAAAAATAAAAATCAATTCTTGTTTCTGTTCAAATTAAACTGATTCTCACCGAAATTCATATAAAAGCGCGTTTTTTTCGGGATGTTTTCGAAAATTTCGAAAACACACAAACCGACCTTTGCCCTCAGAGCACCCGGATGCACTAATTCCCCATTTCTGAGCAAAATCTCGAAAAATTCAAAAATCAATACTTTTTGTGCTCACAAAAGTAACTTATCAAAAGTAAGTGTTCCCCAACAAGCTCCGCCCACTTTTTTATTTCTTCAGAAACAAATTCTGACAATGGCTGCCAAAAAGAAATCGAAACCTTCCAAACAGTCCAAGCCAGAAAAGTCAAAACCGTCTATGAAATCCGATCCGGCACCAAAAAAGCCGAAAAAGTCTGAAAAGCCCAAAAATGCTGAAAATCCAGGAGCAAAGAAGAAAAAGCCACTTATCACTTATGCTATAATTGGCCTCCTTTTGGTTACTGTAATTGCTTTGGCTATCACTTTGATAGTGATTTTAATGATACCAAAGCCGACTAGAAACGTTTGTGAAACACCGGAATGCATCACTTTGGCACATCAATTGGTGAGTTTTAGGCTAGGTGGCCTAGTTTTTTGAGAATTGGGAAAGTTAGGCCACAGTTCCGAATAATTTAAAATAAGAATGAGCATATGCCGATTAGTCTAGGCAAAAAATTTCAGTGCTTTAGGACACTTTAGAGCAAAGTTAGAAAAATAAGGTGCACGCGACGCGACCGCGCCGCGCCCGTTTTTAAAGGGTCCTATCTGAGCTTCACTGGTCTCAAATGTCATGAAACCTTGTGAAAACGTCAAATAAGTCGTGCTCTTTCAGAAAATGCTAATTTTGAAGTGGTGGCCTAGTTTTTCAACACTTGGGAAGTTAGTCCGCGATGTTCAAATGTTAGGTCACGGCAACGGATTTTAAGCCTGCTGTAACACGCCGGATGGGATTAGTCTAGACAAAAAATTTCAACTTACTAGATCGTCTAGGAGACAAGTTAGAAAAATAGCCCGCACGCGACGCGACCGCGCCGCGTCTGTTTTCGAAGCTTCGTATTTTTGTTCTAAGAAGTCCGAAAGCTCTGAAATTTCTTGGGTCTATCAAACTTAGCATGCTCTTTCAGAAAATTTCTGTTTTCAAAAGCATGGCCGAACTTTCCAAAAATGCAAGACTAGGCCATTCCACTCTTTTCAGCTCAATTGGCGAGACGAATCTGTGGATCCTTGTCAAGACTTCTTCAAATACTCATGTGGGAAGTACAATGAGCATTCAGCCGATCAAAGTGATGTACACAAGCAAAATTCGATTGTTGAAGGGCTTATTAAAGGTTTGGAAAAAAAAATTTGGAAGAAATTGAGAAAAAAGCTGAAATTTTTTTTAGAATTTCTGGTTAAGAAGAAACCAACATCTTCGAAATCTGAAAAAGCTATGCAAATGTTTTACGAGAAATGTGAAGAAGGCAGGAATGCAACGGTCAGTTTTTAGGCTCCGCCCATTTTTAGGCTCCACCCTCTTTCAGATTCATGACGAGTACAAACTAGAGCAGTTTAAAGCCATTTTCGAGGCTTTCAAGTCAATTGGACCATGGCCAATGATAGATGCCACGTGGACAGAAAAGAAGTTTAATCTGGAAGGTAAGACTACAAAGAGCACAAAAACTACGAGCTACAAAAGTTTAGATCTTCTTCATAAGCTGGCCACTACAAGCGATGACAGGACCCAAATCGACATTGGGTTGTTCAGTTTTTTGATCGTTGGAGCTCAGAAAATTTCGATTTTCACATCGGATCAGAGTTTTTTGAAGAATTTGGAGCATTTGAAAGGAGTTAGTTTGAGTTTTTGTGGCCGTTTTGGTCCACTTTTGAATCACTTTATTACAGTATACCGCTCACTTCCTGAGAGTAAATGGTCTTACCGCTGATGAGACAAAAATTGAAAATGAGATAAAAGAAATTAAAAGTTTTGCCGATGAAATCCAAAATGTAAGGTTTGCAGACTACAAAAACTACAAAATCTGTGAATTTCAGATTTTTCAATTGGACCCAATTACGGCTGAACATGAGGCAAATCCTTTTGTGACTAATTCTGAATGGAAAAAATTATTCCCAAATTTGGAAGGGGTGATCAAAGGAATTACAGCTCCAAAGACAAAAACTGGCGAATTGGTTTTCCAGAAAGTTAAAATGTTTAGCCCTCTTCTAATGCCATTTGGAAAGGTGATACACAAACTACAGAGACTACAAAGACTACAAACTACGTTTTCAGCTTATGGTACTTGTCAATCAAAAAGAAAAACGAATTGTGGCCAACTTTCTCTTTGCCAGATTTTTTACGGAAGTCCTTGGCATCCTTCATTGGCCGGAAAAAGTGGCATGTGAAAAGGTATACTGTTATTTATTGTAGTTTTTGTAGTCTGCTGAAACTTTCAGATAGTAATGAAAAGCCTCCCCGCTGCCTCAATTCGTGTCTTTGTCCGCAATCATTTTGATAAGGGAAACCTTAAAGTGGTATCTGATATGGTTGAGACTATTCGGGAGACTTTTGTGAAAATGCTCCAAGAATCCACGTGGCTCTCTGCGAAATCCAAGGAGTTTGTGATAAAAAAGGCGAAGGAGATGAAGAAAATCATTGGATATCCGGAGGAATTTGAGAAGGAAGGAGAGTTGGATAGACGCTTTGATGTGAGTTTGGGCGGAGATACTGTAGGGATACTGTAGATGGAAGAAGAAAAATGTTTGGAGTTCTAGGCCGCCTGGGAGCAAAGTTGAGAAGAAGAGAAACACGCGACCGCGCCGCGCCAGTGAATCTGTTCAGGCAAACTCCTTTTGCGTGGCCGAACTTTTCAATTTTCGGAAAGTTAGGCCGCGCTACCGTGATCTAACTTTTGAAAGGTTGCTGTGAGCGTGCAGTAGACATCAATAGAAAAAAGCTTGGAGTCTTAAGCCGCCCGAGAGCTAAGTTGATAAAACTAGACGCACGCGACGCGACCGCGCCGCACCTCTTTTTGACTTTTCATAACTTAACTCAAAATTGGCACAATGCTCTGAAACTAGAGCATCAAACCAAAGTTGACTTGCTCTTCCAGAATAAATCTGTAATAAAATTTTCCGAATTTTCGAAAAAAAATTTCGTTCCAGATATCCCTTTCGCCCACCGACTCATTCTTCAACTCGTGGCTGAAAATCCATCGATTCGATATGCAACAAACGTTGGCATTTGTTTCAACAGAATCTTCTATTAACCCGATAACCACAATGCTAGAAGCGAATGCTTTCTATTTAAGGACTCAGAATAGTTTGAGTAAGTTCTACTTTCTAATACAGAGGCATGCCAGTTTATTAGAGGTCAAAAGAGCTTCCATTTCAGCCGTCCTCCCACCCATGATCGATAATCCACTTTTCCATTCCTCCTACCCGGCATACGCCAAATTTGCCGGAGTCGGATTCACCATTGCTCATGAATTTGGCCATGCATACAGTGAAAGCGCACTTACCTATGATGAAAATGGAGGGCCGACGGCGGCTTTTGATAAAAAAGATGAGCTAGAGTACAAGAAACGAATGCAATGTGTAATAGATCAATATGATAATTATGATGATCCGGATTTTGGAAAAAATTTGATTGGAAATTTGACAATTGTGGAAAATGTCGCGGATTTTTATGGGGCTGATGTTGCGTGGAGAGCTTTTAAGGCGTTGGATCTGGAAAATGAGCCCAAGATTGTTGGATTTGAGGATTATAGTCTGGAGAAGTTGTTCTTCCAGATCGCAGCAACGGTATGTTTGTAGTTTGTAGTTATTGTAGTTTGTGTAGTCTGTGATCAAATTCACCAGAAAAGCTAGCTTTTTTAAAATCCCCAAAAGTTTACCAAAATCATCCCCAAGTATCATAAACTGAAATTTTGTAGTTTATAGTCTTTGTGCTATTTGTATTTTATAGTTTTTGTCCTTTTTTATAGTTCGTAGTTATTTTTATTTTTGTAGTTTGTAGTCTTTATGCTATTTGTAGTTTGTAGTCTTTATGCTATTTGTAGTTCGTAGTCTTCGTGCTAGTTGTAGTTTGTAGTCTTTATGCTATTTGTAGTTTGTAGTTTTCATGCTTTCTTATAGCCCGTAGGCATTGTGCTATTTATATTTATCAGTTTTTGTCTTTTTTTATAGTTCGTAGTTATTTTGATTTTTGTAGTTTGTAGTCTTTATGCTATTTGTAGTTTGTAGTTTTTGTGCTAGTTGTAGTTTGTAGGATTTGTGTTTTTTATAGTTTGTAGCCATTTCCCTCTGTGTAGTTTGTAGTCTTCATGATTACTGTAGCTCTCTTTCAGGGCTTCTGCTCTTCTAGCGCCCGGCGAACTCTGGAAGAGCAATTGAAGGATAAACACGGAACCCAAAGTTTTCGTGTAAATGGAGTACTTGCCAATAGAAAAGAGTTCGCGGAAACGTTCAATTGTCCAGTTGGATCGCCAATGAATCCGGAGAAAAAGTGCCAACTTTTTTGACTTTACTTGTGCCTGTTTACTTGTTGATTTTAAGAAATTTTAAATGAAAATTGAAAAATTCAAAATTTTATTCAAAAATAAATCCAAAAAAAGTTCCCATATTTCATTGAATCGTGTTGCAATCTCAGGCGATCTTTTTCAGAATATGTTTCTGAAAAAAAGATAGTGTTGCTCCGCCCAATTTTGCAAGTTTTGGCGCAGTGAATCGTGAAAAAGTGGGCGGAGCCTAACTCACTTTTGATAGCTTCTCCTTTTTGGCCAGAAAGAATCGATCGATAATTTCTACTTCATGGATTTTTGATTGGAAAGATAAGTACTGAAGGATTTCGTGCTTATCAGTCTTATCAGAAAACTTTTTTCACAAAAAAAAATCCATAAAACTTTGAATTCCCGCGTGATCGCTCTCAATTTTCAAAACAAACAACTCAAAAAACTTAGATCAAGAGATAAGGAATTTTTATCTCTTTTTCCAAATTTCTGTTCATTTTGGAAATATCGATCAACTCTTTCTGGCCAGGATAAGTTATCAAAAGTGAGTTTTCCGTAGGCTCCGCCCACTTTTTCCCAGCTCTTTCAGAAAAATATTCTGATAATGACTGCCTGGTTGAAATCAAAATCAGAAGTTTCTGGAACTCCGAAAACTCTAAAATCTGGAACTCCATCAAAATCCAATCCGAAAACTCCACAGAAAAGTGGACCTCAGGCTCTGATAGGAAAAGCCAAAGCCAATCCAAAAACCTGCATAATTATCAGTGTTCTTGGAGCGGCAGTCGTTGCTCTGCTGATTACTGTAATCGTTATTTTGTTGCTCTCGCCGGGAAGTTCAAAATTGGTCCGAAATGTTTGTGAAACACCAGAGTGTATCACGTTGGCGCAGCAGTTGGTAGGTTCGGGGCCGTGGCCGGACTTTTAAGCAAAGTGAGGCCACGGAAGTTTTAAGCTTTGAAAAATGAAGTTGAAAACAAAAAAGATGGAAGCGCTGGGCGTTCCAGGAGGAAAGTTGAAAAAATAGGAGACACGCGACGCGACCGCGCCGCGGTCGGTTCTGAATGTACGTAATTTCTTTGATAAAAGCCTAAAAACTCTGATATTTCGATACTAGTCTCAACTTCAAATGCTCTCTCAGCTCAGCCTGAAATTGAGTTGTGGCCTAACTTTTTAAATTTTAAAAAAGATAGTCCGGTTGTTAAGCACAATCGAGTGAAGTTAGAAAAATAGCGAGCATGCGACGCGACCGCACCGCACTCAACTGGTGTTACCCATAATCAGAACTGGACGAATCAAAACTCTATACGAATTAGAGCTGGACGAGTTCGCAAACGATTGGTTCTTATAAAAGTCAATTCAGATTCGTCCGGTTCTGATTCGTCCAGAGTTCTGATTCGGGAAAGTACTAATCCGTCCAGTTTTGATTAGGGGTATTACTTATTTGCGAAAGCCTGACACCTCAGCTTAAAGGCGCAGCGACAAATGTCTCTTGGGATCGCCACGATTACAGTAATTCTCAGTTGAAAATAACTGTAAACGTGACAGGATCCGGTGCACATTTATTCATGAAATTTGTACCTTTTTTCACCGGATCCTGTCACGGTTACAGTTATTTTCAACTGAGAATTACTGTAATCGTGGCGGGACCCAAGAGACATTTGTCGCTGCGCCTTTAAGCCCAGGTGTTAGGCTTTAAAAAATAAGTAATAGCGCCGATGAAAAGAGATAGAATAAAAAAATGCCCTAACTTCTGAAAATTGAAAATTCTAGACTACCTTTTTCAGCACAACTGGGGAGACAAATCGGTGGACCCTTGCCAAGACTTCTACAAATACTCATGCGGAAAATTTAATGAACATTCCACGACTCAAGGTCATTTAGCCAGACAATCATCGATCGTTTTGGGATTGATCAATGAATTTCTGATAAAGGACAAGCCGACAAATTCGAAAACTGAAAGATTGATGCATGCATTGTACAAGCATTGTTTGCTAGGAAAGAATCCTGATGTAATGGCCGAGTTCTGAGATTTCTAGGCCACCGAAAACAATTTTTGCAGACGTTTGATCTGTTCGAGCAATCCAAAACGCTGGGTATTATGAGTGTGATCAGGGATATTGGATCGTGGCCAATGATTGAAGATGGTTGGACGGATCAAGGATTTGATTTTAGTGGTAAGCAGTACCGATAAATTTTGTTAAATATACCAGGAAAATTGTCAAAAATAAAAATTTACCGAATTGTTTCCAGAAAGTAGATTTTTGACATAAAATCTTCAAAAATTTAGCAACGATGCTCCGAAATTACGCTAGTGCGCGTTGTTTAGCGGATTTATCAAGAAATTTATCGATAAACCGGAAATTTACCGGAAATTTTTAGAAAAAAATCAGTTTGCCGAAAATTTTTCGCTGCATTTTTTGGCGAATTTTCAAAATATTTTCCGATACTTTTCCGGTTCATCGGAAAATTTTTTCGCTAAATCCGCTAAACAATGCGAGTCAGAGTAATTTCGGAGCATCGTTGCCCAGTTTTTTTTTCAATATAGCGCCAAAAATTTATTGAAAAAATTGGAGGTTTTTCCGGATTTTTTTTTGATAAGTCTTTTCCGGTAAAGCACACTTTTTTTTTAAATCATACAATTTTTTCTAGAACTAAGTGCAAAAATGGCAACATTTATCAACGGAGAGTCTAATATCAATGTCGGTCTATTCACCTTCGCAATTCCAATGTCTCCAAGAATTTTCCTAGTACCAAGTGCTCAAGGGTTCTGGAATCATACTGTTATGTATAGCCAAGTGTTCAATTTTATGGCAAAAAATCAACTTGTGATCTACCACAATCAACTTGTGCAGGACATTAATGACGTGCTGGATTTCGCCAATCAGATTGTTCTGGTATGTTTTTGAGTTGCTACCCCTAATTAGAACTGGACGAATCAAAACTGACCCTTAAAAGAACCGACCGTTTAAGAACTGTCCCGGATCAGGGCTGGGCGTAAAATTTTTATTTTACGGAATCCGTAAAACGTAAAATTTGATTGAGAAGCTGCGGAGCACACTGTTGTCTCTTTGGAATATGATTATTTTTTTCGCTTTCAAAATTTTATGTTGGAATTCTCATAAATATCACTTCTTTGAGTCTGTCTCATTAAAAAAAAGAGCACATCAATTTCCGAAACTAATTTTTCACTATAAATCAGTCCAAAAATGTCAAATTTCTGCTCAAAATGCTAGAAATAAGCCTAAATTTCTTTACGGATTTTACGGATTATATTTTTACGGTCCCTGTAAAATTTTACGGACGATCAAAAAACCGTAAAATCCGTAAATTCCGTAAAAACCGTAAACGTAAAATCCCAGCTCTGCCCCGAATAAGAACTTTTCAAATGCAATTATTTGGGCACTTTTCACTGCTTGCAGGCCATTGCAGCAAAGTAGTGTTGGTTCTCATTCGGGCAGTTCTGATAAGGGGCAGTTCTAATTCGGGACAGCTCTCATTCGTCCAGTTATTATCCGACCAGGTCTGCTCAGTCCGGTTTTCCAGAGTTCTAACTCGTCCAGTTCTGATTAGGGGTAGCACCGCTTTTGAAAGTTTTTTTTTCCAGATTTTCGATCAGCCCGTAATTCCACAAACTCAAAATACGTTTCAAGACTTGGAATCCGCATACAAAAATCTAAATTTTGATGGAATCCTCGGAGGACTAACAAATTTACAAAAGAACACTTTGACCGTATTGAAGCAGAAGCTCGGGGTGCATCCGATTTTAATCGAACGAGCTGCTCAGGTACTAAGACTACAAATACTACGAAAACTACAAGTTACATTTTTGCAGTTGGATCAACTTCTTGAAAACACTGACGCAAGAATTAAAGCCAACTATCTATTCGTTCGATTTTTTCAAGACGCCGATCTAGTTGGCCACATGCCTTTTACCTCGCAACCATGCCATTTAGTAAGGGCTACAAAGGATACAAAGACTACAAACTACACTTTCAGATAGTCACCAATTCCCTTCCCGCTGCCTCAATTCGAGTCTTTGTCCGCAATCATTTTGATAAGGGAAACCTTAAAGTGGTATCAGATTTAGTTGAAACTATTCGAGAGAACTTTCTGAAAATGCTCGAAGATTCTACGTGGCTTTCTGAAAAAACGAAAAAATTCGTGATGACTAAAGCGAAAACGATGAGCAAAGTGATTGGATATCCGGAGGAATTTGAGAAGGACGGAGAGTTGGATAGACGGTTTGATGTGAGTTGGGCTATAGGGATATTTTAGGTGGAAGAGGAAAAAAGTTTGGTGTTCTAGGCCATCTGGGAGCAAAGTTAGCAAAATGAGCGACACGCAACGCGACCGCGTCGCACCAGTTTTTGGTGTTTTATAGCTTGATTCGAAATTGGCCTAGGGCTCTCAAATTTTTTGGATAGACCCATTGGAGTTTGCCCTATCCGATAAGCTATGACACAAAACGATGGCCGATGTTTTCCAAAATTGCAAAAACTAGGCCATAATCGTCCAAAATAGTTCAAAGGGGTACACCATTCTTCATTTACTTCTAAGGGTGGCCTAACTTTTTACAAAACCAAAAAGTTCTTCCACTTTCTTTCTAGGTCTATCCTGAGCAGGACGACTCCTTCTTCACACTAGCCTACAGAATTCGAATGTTTCAATTTCAAGAAGTAATGGAATATGTATCAGGGGAGAATACAATCAACCCAACGACATTGACTCTGGAAGCAAATGCCAATTATAATCCGCTCATTAACGGCCTGAGTAAGACTACAAAAACTATAAAAACTACAAACTGCATTCTATTTTGCAGCTGTCCTCGCTCCAATTATTGACGATCCGGTCTTCCACTCCTCCTATCCAACATATGCCAAATTGGCCGGAGTTGGATTCATTTTGGCTCATGAAATTGGTCATGGATTTGATGTAATTGGTCAAACGTTTGATCAGAATGGAAATCCTGGCTCATGGTGGCAAGCTCCAGACACCTTGGAATTTCAAAAACGATCCATGTGTCTGATCAGTCAATATAACAATTATAATGATCCGGATTTTGGACGAGGACTCAATGGGACACATACTTTGAAGGAAAATCAGCCGGATTTGATGGCTTCTGATGTCACTTGGAGAGCTTTTAAGGGATTGGATATGGAAAAAGAGCCGAAAATTGTTGGATTTGAGGATTATAGCCCGGAGAAGTTATTCTTCCAAGTTGGAGCATTGGTGAGTCGAAGGGAGAGAGTGCGTGGGCAAGTGAGAGACGCAGACACATTTTTTTAGAACTGGTGTGCCACTCGATCGCCTCTCTCCTTGGAACAATTGATGCAAGATCCTCACGGAACCAATAGCTTCCGAGTGAATGGAGTATTTTCCAATAGAAAACAGTTCGCAGAAGCTTTTAATTGTCCAGTTGGATCCCCAATGAATCCCTCGAAAAAATGTGAGCTTTTTTGAAAATTTTTGGAATTTTTAAATAAATTTTTCAATACATATCTTCATTTTTAGTCCTGAAACGTGTTCATAAAGCATTGTTACACATCTTTATACAAATGTAGTTTCCATGGCCTAACAACTTTCAAGAAGAAAAAGATAGGCCATAGTAAGTTTCAGTCAGTAGAGAGTGTGCGCAGGTGTGAGGCGCAGACACAAGTTACAAATTTGGCCAACAAAAAAAATTTACTTAAAGGGGGAGTAAAGCATTCCAAAAAGTATCGATGTTTTTACATGAATCGACGCAGAATTGCTGCAAGAAGAGAAACTTCTCTTGGACTAGTGTCTGAAAATGCCTCAGAAGGCGAGTATCGGCTCTCAAAGTGCCAAAAAACCCCCTCTCGGGGAGTTCCTTTTTCCACTGGAATACCCTCGGGGAGTTCGTGAAAAAGAAGAACAACTATTATAAACACGTGAATTAATTTTTAAAGAACTCCCCGAGGGTATTCCAGTGGAAAAAGGAACTCCCCGAGAGGGGGTTTTTTGGCACTTCGAGAGCCGATACTTGTCTTCTGAGGCATTTTCAGACACTAGTCCAAGAGAAGTTTCTCTTCTTGCAGCAATTCTGCGTCGATTCATGTAAAAACATCGATACTTTTTGGAATGCTTTACTCCCCCTTTAAAGGAACAAAACAAATTAATCAAAAAAGTTCACATTTTTTCTCCGGATTCATCGGGGATCCAACTTTACAGCTATACGCTTCTGCAAACTCCTTTCTATTGGAGAATACTCCATTGACTCGGAAGCTAGCAGTGGCATGGGATTGGTCCTGTTGGTCCTTTAAGGTCCGTGGAGACCGGGCACTACACCAGTTCTGAAATGAACTCTGCGTCTCTCACTCGCTCACACTCTCTTCCTTACCAATGCTCCAATTTGGAAGAACAACTTCTCCAGACTGTACCCTTCAAATCCAACAATCCACTGCTCCTTTTCCATATCCAATCCCTTAAAAGCTCTCCATGTAACATCAGAGGCCAACAAATCCGGCACATTCTCATCAATTGTCTTTTTTCCATCCAATTTCCCTTTTCCAAAATCCGGATCATTATAATTGGTGTATAGATTGATAAGACATTTTCCTCGATTCTTGTACTCTTTGACGTCTTCCGAAGCCCACCATCTACCGTAATCGCCATTTTCGTTGTGTTCAATACCGTCAAAATCGTAACCATGACCCATTTCGTGGGCTAAAACAAATCCGACACCGGCGAGTTTGGCGTAGTTTGGATAGGAGGCGTGAAAGATGGGGTCGCCGATAATAGGGGCAAGGACGGCTGGAAAAGTTGTATTTTGTAGTTTTTATAGTTTTTGTAGTTAATTGGAAAAGTTGTTGAGGCAAATGCCTAACTAATTTCGTGGTGGCCTAGATTTTCCTAGTGGTGGCCTAACTTTCTCATTTTCTTTTCCACTTTCATCCCAATTGATAGGGCTTACTATTCTGAGCATACTGTGAAAATTTCAAGCATCTGGCACTTCTGGAAGCCTAGTTAGGAGCTTAATCCCAAAAATCTTCACGTGCGGCGCGGTCGCGTCGCGGCTCTTTTTTTTACCTGGGGCATAACTCAGCTGAAAACGGTGCTAGGAGTCTGAAATTTTAACAGGGTGCTCAAGTTGGCATGTTCTTCAACATGGCATTAATTCTAAAACGGTGGCCTAACTTTTGGTTTTTTGTAAATTCTAGGCCACTTGGAGGTTTCTAGGCCAGTTCTTGCAAAAACTGCTAACTCAGCTCTTAGTCGTCCAATCAAGCTCAAATTTTACGCCCCGACTTGATATATTTTTCCAATTATGTAGTTTGTAGTCTTTGTAGTGTTTGTAGTCTCACCCAAAGTATTCGCACTGCCAGCGTAGTTGGCGTTGGTCTCCAAGCTAATTGTCAATGGGTTCAGAGGGGATTCTTCAGTGACGAATTCCAAAATTTGAGTGAAAAGGTATCGTTCAATCTTGTAGGTTAGAGAGTAGAAGGTTTCGGAGTAGGAGGAGGAGACCTGGAATCAGGGATTACGGTAAAAGAATACAGTAAGGTGGAGGCACCTACAGTATCTCATGGTACCTACAGTAATCTATGATACCCAAATGTAATACCTTGTGGTTCCTACAGTATCTTATGGTACTTACAGTACCTTATGGTACTTACAGTATCTTATGGTGCTAACAGTATCTTATGGTAACTAAGTTATTTTATGATGCCTACAGTAGTCCTGTGTGATCTACAGCATGACTACAACGGCTACAGTGACCAACTACTATCTACCGTATCCTACAGTACAAATCCAAATCCAAGTGTCCAGTGATCATATCGGAATCTTACAGCACAGTATTCTACAGTAACCTTATTATAGCTACAGTATACTGACTGTAACCTTTGAGAATACCGTAACCTGGACCCTACAATGTTCCTACAGTACCCCCAAACTCCCAAACTCACATCAAACCGTCTATCCAACTCTCCTTCCTTCTCAAATTCCTCCGGATATCCAATCACTTTCTTCATCTCCTTCGCCTTTTTTATCACTGATTTTTTCGTTTTTTCAGAGAGCCACGTGGAATCTTCGAGCATTTTCAGAAAGTTTTCTCGAATAGTTTCAACTAAATCTGATACCACTTTGAGGTTTCCCTTATCAAAATGATTGCGAACAAAGACACGAATTGAAGCAGTTGGAAGGTGGTCTATCACTATTCCAGTACATTCTTCTTCTTTTGGCTTATTGATTATTTGCCGGGCATGGTGATAATATCTCATGTAGAGGTAATTGGCCATGGTTCTGGGGGAAATTTTGGAAAGTAGAGTCTCGATCTGAAAAAAACTTTGTAGTTTCTGTGGCCTAATGAGAACTGGACAAATTAAAACTGCCCCAAATCAGAACCGGACGAATCTGAACTGGTCGAACTAGAACCGTACGAACCAGAACTGCCCGGATGAGAACTAACACTACTTTGCAGCAATGGCCTGCAAGCAGTGAAAAGTGCCCAAATACGAGTATTTGAAAAGTTCTTATCCGGGGCAGTTCTTAAACGGTCGGTTCTTATAAGGGTCAGTTCTGATTCGTCTAGTTCTAAACCGACCAGTTCTGGTTTGTGCAGTTCTAATTAGGGATAGCACCGTTTTTATAGTCTTCTTACCGCCTTGGCTCTATCCACTAGCTCATCTGATACCAGAATCCGGTCCTTCAGAATCCCTACAGTATTCTTATTCGGGTTTGTGAACGTTTTCAGAATCTTGTCAAAATTCAAAACATTTTTTGGAATTAAATTTTGAAATTTGTCGAATGGAGATATGTAGCCCTTGTCAGATGGTCGTTTGGCGAGTAACTGAAATTTTTGAATTTTTTTTTTGAAAAAAAAAAGACAGTTCTTAAACGGTCGGTTCTTAAAAAGGTCAGTTCTGATTTGTCCAGTTCTGATTAGGGGTAGCAACTAAAATTTTTCTTACTTGTTGAATCCAAATTCTCAATTGCATCACATCCTTAACATCCTGCACGATTGGGTACTGATTGTAATCCATACCATTATATTGAATCAGTTGACCGATAGCCTGAATGACTACAATAACTACAATAACTACAAACTACAATAACTTACAGTAGCCATTTCCTGTCCATCCCACATATCTACCTCACTCGGTCTCAAGACCATTTTTTGACTGTATGTGAAATCCAAAGAGAATAGTCCCATATCAATTTTGATGCCTTCTTCTTCAGAAGTGGCTAGTCGGCCGGAGAGGTCTGGAAAAAGTGTAGTTTGTAGTCGTGGAAGTGTTCCAGATGGTGGCCTAGGTTTTTCTAGTGATTGCATATATTTTTCTAGGGGTGGCCTAGGTTTTTCTAGTGATGGACTAGGCTTTTCTAGTGTTGACCTAGGTTTTCAACTGATGGCCTAGGTTTTTCTAGTAGTGGCCTAGGTTTTTCTAGTGGTGGCTTAGGTTTTCCCAGTGGTGGCCTAGGTTTTCTCAGTGGTGGCCTAGGTTTTTTAGTAGTGGCCTAGGTTTTTCTTGTAGTGGCCTAGGTTTTCAGTTGGTGGCCTAATTTTCCCTAGTCACGGTCTAACTTTTTCTCATGATGGGCTTACTTTTCCTATCCATGGCCTAGATTTCCCCATCCATGGCCTAGTTTTTCCCACCCAACTTACCACTAAAATCATAATCTTTCTGTGGCCAGTTCTTTGTCAATGTAGGCCATGGAACCGAACTTTTCCCAATTATCCCATTTAGATTACTGTAGATGGCCTTCAACTGGGTGGTATCGTACTCATTAGGCTGAAAAATTTTCAGACTACAAAAACTACAAAAACTACAAATACTACAAACCGCTGTATCGTAAGATTTACAAGTACGGTACAAATGTTGCATAGCTCGCTCGGATTTAGAGTTGGTCGATTGGTTTTTTAGAAGAAATTCTGAAAAAATTTTTTTTGGAATTTTTTTCAGGAAAAGTTTTAGATTTTGATACCTTTAATTAGGCCATTGACTATACCAGTTTGGCGGTTGAGACTACCATAAGACGAGGTGTGTTCAATGAATTTTCCACAGGAGTACTTGTAAAAGTCATCGCAAGGGTCCACTGTTTCGTCTCGCCAGTTGAGCTGAAAATAAGAACAAAAATAGGGGTGGTGGCCTAGTATTCAAGGGGCTTGGGAAGCTAGGCCACGTCAAGTTTGATTTAAACATAAACTTTCAAAGTCTTGGTGTCGATATGATACAAAATAGGGACATTTGGATAACAGCGGCCGAACTTTTGCAATTTCTAAAAGTTAGGCCAGGCATCCCCAAAATATTCTGGATGATAGAGCATGTCAAGTTTAGTCTGCCCTCAAATTTCCAACTCCCTCCCGCCAATACAAGCTAAACTATGCCCCAGTGAACTTGGGCGCGGCGCGGTCGCGTCGCGTGTCTCTCATTTTCCTGACTTTGCTCCCAGATGGCCTAGAATCCCCGTCTTTTTTCCTATCTAAAACTTACCAGCTGCTGTGCCAAAGTAACACATTCCGGTGTCTCACAAACATTCATGCCAGGGGGTTCTGGTCCGGGGAGACACAAAACCACAATTAAACCGATGAAAAGAGCAAAAGAAACAAATCCACAGCATCCGAGACAAGCATAAGCTTTCGGGTTTTCCTTGGCGCTATCTTTCAATTTTTCCTTCCAATCTCCAAGTTTTTCTTTTATCTTTTCCTTCATTTTTTGATTATGTTTCTGAAATTGAAAAAAAATAGGCTCCGCCCACTTTTCAGCTGAAACTCACTCTTGATAATTTATCCTGATTTGGAAATTTTTAATCAGTGATTATTTTTCAAACTGAACCTCTTGTTTTTGGCCTGGCCCGTTTCGATTGAAACAAACACGTTGACCGGGTAGTCCGGTCACGCGGGAATTCAAAAATTTTAAAAAAGAATTTCAAGATTTTATTATCATACAAAACGTGGCAAATCAGAAAAGGTCGCATTTTTTCACCGGATTCATTGGCGATCCAGCTGGACAATTGAAGACTTCTGCAAACGATTTTCGATTGGCGTACACTCCATTCACACGGAAATTATTCAAAGGATGCGTGCTCTGTTTTTGTTGCTCAACGCTCGCCGAGGGTCGGGAGGAGCACCAGTTCTGAAAAAAGGAAAATTCTTGAATATATTCAATGCAAGCGTTTGCAAACCCGCTCTAATGTCAACCACGCCCAGCTCCGCGAAATAGTTCTCACTTTGGAGAGAGCAACCAGACATGCAGACAATAACTTGTCTGGCCGCTCTCTCCGAGTTGAGAACAATTCCGCCGAACTGGGCGTGGTCGTCATTAGAGCGGGTTCGCAGACGTTTGACTATATTGCCTCATTATATTTCTTTGATTTAAACATACCATCGCTCCAATCTGATAAAACAGCTTATCCGTACTATAATCCTCAAATCCAACCAACTTTTGCTCGCTCGACAAATCCGAATCCTTATAAGTCATCCACGAGACATCAGCTGCCATTCGATCCGCCAACAACTCGGATATGATTGCCATTCCATTCAAAACTTTTTTTCCATATCCCGGGTGATCATAATCCGTGTACTGTTTACCAATGCACATCGCCCGTTCCTCATATTCATTCTCTTCCTTTTTCGTGTATCGACTACCGAATATCGCTTCTTCGTCGAAAAATATTCCGGTGGCATCGAATCCATGGCCAATCTCGTGGCCCAGAATGAAGCCGATTCCAGCGATTTTTGCGTATTTTGGATAGGAGGAATGGAAGAGAGGAGCATCCATGATTGGGGGAAGGACAGCTGAAAAATGGTTTTTTTTTTCAGTTCGAAAATTCCTGAAAATTCGGGCGTGGCCGAGTGCAAGGAAACCTCTGTCGGATTAAACTCGATTCAATCAATTTTTTTATATTAGCCTTTTGAAATAAGGAGCAACCGCGCCCCACTGGACTCCGTACTTGGATCCAATTTTTGCAAAGAAAACACCTGTTCTGAAGTGTTTTTTCACCGAAAATCGAAAAAAAGTTTGTTCGATTTTTTCAATTTTTAACCAGATTTAGGTCAAATAAAGGCTGAAATCGCTACTTGCACTTGAAAAATGCATTTTTAGTTGATTATGTTTTTAAAAAATGACTAAAAGAGGCATATTTTCAGTGAAAATTGAAAAATTGGGAATACCTCCGAAAAGCTCATTTGATAAAAATAAAATTTTGTTTCAAAAAATGAACAGAGTCTAGTGGGACGCGGTCGCTCGTCATTTTGGAAGAACAAAATTGCCGGCAAGATTCCTGCATTTTGACAATTCTTTGAGTGGCCTAGTTTTTTTTCGCGCTTGGCCACAAGGAAAACCGCCACGGCCACGCAATAGCTCAAAACTCACTCAAAGTATTGGTCATTGCTCCGTAGTTAGCGTTGGTTGAAGTGCTCAATGCGCCCGGATTGATTGTCGACCTGAGATGAAGGAACCTCATATGAGATTCGATATTAAACTTTCGAATAGAATCCCACATGATTAATACTGTGTAATCATCGTGTAGGTCAAGCTGCAAACATTGATTTTTTGAAAAACTTTTCTCTCTTTTCAGATTTCATCTTACAGTAAAAGTCTTATCATACTCTCCAACTCTTTCATAATCCTCCGGATACCCAATAATGGTCTTCATCGCCTTTGTCTTGCGGACCAAAAGTTCTTTGGATGCCGAGGAGAACCACGTGGATTCTTGGAGCATTTTGATGAAATTCTTGCGGATGTCCTCGACCAAACTAGACACATCTTTCAGGGTGTCCTTTTCAAAATAATTGCGAACAAAGACTCGAAGCGTGGCGATGGGAAGATTCGTGACGACGGACTGAAATTTTTTTGTTGTTGTTTGTGGTCCCTTAAGTTTTTTCAAAGTCACCTTAGCACATGCCAACGGATCCTTTTGATGTGGCACCTGAATAGCTTCGTAGCCTTTTATGAAAAATCTCAAATACAAATAATTGGCCAACACTCTGTTGTCAGTTTTCTTCATGAGAACATCGAGCTGAAAGAAAAAGAATGTACGTTTTCTATTAGCTTTCCGAATTGAGGAGCAATCGCGCCCCACTGGACTCAGTATTTAATTTTTTTTTCATTTTATTGTTCTTATGTGAACCATTTACTTGTATTTCCACGATTCCCGAGATCGTATTAAAATAAATAAATAAATAAATTTTCAGCGAATGAATTTTTTTCCGCCCAGTTTTATGTTTTTTGCACCAAGAAAGCCATTCCTGAACATTTTTAAACCAACAGCTGAAAAATATCAATTTTGAAATGGAACATTTTCTATTTTTTCAGGTTTTCACCTAGATTAGGGTCAAAAAGTAGGCTGAAATTGGCATTTTCCGCCCAAAAATGACTGATTTTCCAGTAAAAATCGGTGCTATTCCTAATCAGAACTGTACCTTATCAGAACTGTCCGGATAAGAACTGACACAACTTTGCTGCAATGTCCTGCAAGCAGTGAAAAGTGCCCAATTACGAGCATTTGAAAAGTTCTTATCCGGGACAGTTCTTAAACGATCGGTTCTTATAAGGGTCAGTTCTGATTTTACCAGTTCTTAATTGACCAGTTCTGATTAGGGGCAGCACCAACATATCTCCAAGAAGCAAATTTGATGAAAATGAAAAATATCTTCTCAAAAATAAACAGTCCAGTGGAGCGCGGTTGCTCATCAGTTTGATATGCTAACCTCATGAGCACGGCTGTGGAATCGTGCCGAAGCGAGAGTTGTCATGGACGATGACGGAAAAACAGAATCCCTGAGCTTGTCTGCAATTAATGTAAACGAAAACGGGGTCAATGACTGATAGACCCTGTTTAGCGATCGGAAGGGTTGTATAAACTCTTGCGGATCTGGTGGCGTTCTCGCGGCAAACACCTAAAAATGAACTGCACGTTTTTTTTGCTCAAAAAAAAACTAACGAAATGAAGTTCCGACACAAAATCTTTGACTGCATTCATATCAGCGTCAATAGGGCGTTGAGTGGGATCAATCTTCATTCTTTTCATCGCATGTGCCAATATCTGAAAATTGAGACCGTTTTTACGTTTTCTAGTCGCGTGCACTCTTCTGTAAAAGCAGAGAATGCGCGCAACCAAGAACATACCCGCCCCATGCAACCGAAACGCAAGGGAGACCCATCGAATCGACCACCACCGTTTTTCAGCTTATATTTGACAAAAACTCAAAGGTCTTTATATCATTCGATAGAGAAAAAAGTAATCTATTTTTTTACCGAAAGAATTATAGATAGTCACGAAAACCGAAAACTGTTTTCAGTGGCGCGTGTCGCGGCAGACCTTTTCGATAGGTTTCCCTCTGTCGACACCAGGAAACCCAAACAAACCTCTTTCATTTCTTCCGGATCTCGAAACAGCTGCTCATCTTCCATTACAATAATTTTGTCTGCAGCCGGAATCAGGAATTTGAACAGTCCCATGCTAATTTGTCCATTCTCAGCAATTGCAAAATTGACGAGAAGTTCTGAAATGTGCGATAAATGATGAGGGCTTTGAGCTCCAAATTTTTAGTAGCGGCTGGCAAAATGCAAAACCGACAATCGATATTCCGTTAATGACCGTGGTCCCCTGCCCCAGGAATCACACCGTGTAGTTTGCGAGAACAATGTAGCGTAGAGATTTCGCGAGTAGTTTCTAGGTCATTTTGTCCTCTCGAATTACACAGTGGGATTCCTGGACTAGGAGGGCACGGTCATTAGGGTGATGCGTAAGCTTATTCTTCGGGCTCGAACAAATTTCAGCAGAATCACTTAGGATTTCCATTTGGGGAAGGCGAAAGAGGGCGCCCTTCGTTCATGAAACACTTCACGGGCGAAACGGGAAGGGCGAGGGCGGGCGGGGCGAGGTTAAGGGAGGGCGGGCAAAAATTGCCCCTCATGGAAACCCTAGAATCACTTTGAAAACAAAAAATTCGATGCAGAAACAATGTTCAGCTTAGTTGAGGCCAACTTTATGAGCATGTTCGGATGTTTCGTACTCCCTAACTTCTGAACGAAAAAAAAGCAAACCTACTTGTCAAATCAAAATTGTTTGGATCCCAATTTGCATCCAACAATGGCCATGAGTTCAAATCATTCGCATAGTGGAATATACCCTTCATAGTGTTGTACTCTTTCTGTTCGTTATCTATTTTATCGAAATGTCTGCTTCGCTCACATCTTTCCAAAAAAATTCTCATATTTTTTTCAGATTTCGATGTGAATATATTTCTAGGGGGTTTCATGAGATATTCTGTAAGAACAAGTTGTGCTGTTTTTATATCTCTTTGAAAAAAGGACCAACCTTTGATTAGTCCAGCAACAACATTGTCTTGTTTGACGATAGATCCTTCGGCCGATGAGTGTTCATTAAATCTTCCGCATGAGTATTGGAAAAAGTCTTGACATGGGTCCACCGACTTGTTTCCCCAGTTGTGCTGAAATTTGAGAGGAAAATAATGATAGGCGGTGGCCTACCTTTTCAAAGTGGCGGCCTAACTTCCCGCAGCGGTGGCCTAGCTTTTCAAAGTGGCGGCCTAACTTCCCGAATCGGCGACCTAACTTTTTATCGCAGTGACCTAACTTTTCATAGCGGCGACCTAATTTTTCATCACGGAGGACTAACTTCCCAAAGCGGTGGCATATGATCGCCTAATTTTTATTTTGGCGGACTAGTTTTTGCAGTGTTCCAAAATCTAGGCCACGACTTTAAAACCCCCGCGTCGCCTGGTAACTTGGCTCCCGATTTCCCCAGAGCTTCGGAACTTCTTTCGAACAACATTCCCTTCCGTTATGCTTCACTCCCATGGCCGAACTTCCCAAACCTAGGCCACTCAAAACTAACCAATTGCTGAGCCAAAGTAATACATTCCGGAGTCTCGCAGACATTTCTTCCGGGGAGGAAAAACAAATAAACGAGCAAAGTGGCCAGAAGAGCAAGAGAAGTGACGGCGAGAAGACTGATAATAATGCATGATTTTTTATTGGATTTGATTTTTCCGCCAATTCCTTTTCCCGGGGTTCCACCGCCGGATTGTGGAGTTTTTGGATTGGATTTTGATGGAGTCATTGATTTTCCAGTTTTACCCGTTTTCGGGGTTTTTGGTGTTTTTGGAGTTTTTGGGGTTTTCGAGCCCTTCGACTTCATAAAGCCAGCCATTATCAGAATATGGTTCTGAAATAGAAAGTTTGGCTCCGCCCACTTTTGCAGGCTTGAACGTGCCGCGCTTTGCTATCAAGCTAGCTGAGCTTTTGACTCCGCCACTATTGCTGAAAGCGTGCCAAAGCGGGCGGAGCCTAATCCGAGGTCGCTTACCTTTGATAACTTATCCTGGCGAGAAAAAATCGATCGATAATTGCGAACTTGAGGAAAAACAGATACTGACGTGATTTTTGTTTGAAGGGGGAGGGGGGAGGAGTTGCCCCAGATTATTGTAACTGATAATAATCGGTCACGGGGAAAATACATATATCAGTGACTAATTAATTCCACGTTGTAGTTTTTCAAATATATTTTCACTTTTTCTATGTCCCTCGACTGCACATGCTCTCTCGCTCATCAACTCAACAACAAAGGAAACTCGATTTATTATTATTATCATTAGTCAATACATTTTACAAAAATAATCAATCAAAAAAGTTCACACTTCTTCACGGGGTTCATTGGTGACCCGACTGGACAGTTATAAGCTTCAGCGAACTCTTTTCGATCAGCAAAGATTCCATTAATTCGGAAGCTATTGGTGGCGTGCGGGTCTTCTAGTTGTTGTTTCAAGGTAAGGCTGGATCCGGCTTGGCACCAATTCTGTGAAATTTATGAAATTATCCGGTCTCAAACGGTGCCGCCCTTAATCGGAACTGTCCCGAATCAGAATAGTTCGAGAGATTAAAGGAGGACTAGACTTGATTTTACTTGAAAATTTTCTTAGACCTTGGAAAAAGCGTACGGAATACCAATATTCCCTTGGTGGCCGAGGCCTCATGGCCTAGAACTCCCAATGACCTAGAGGTTTCGCCTGTGATTCCTAGGTCATCTTGTTCTCGTGAACTACACGATGGGATTCCTAGGCCAGGAGGCCACGGTCATTAAAACATATCCCAAAACTCTAGACGAATTAGAACTGATCGATTAAGATCTGGACAAATCAGAACTGACCCTTAGAAAAACCGACCGTTTAAGAACTGCCCTGGATAAGAACTATTCAAATATTGGGGAACTTTTCACTGCTCACAGGCCATTGCAGCAAAGAAGTGTAAGTTCTCGTCCGGGCAGTTCTGATAAGATACAGTTCCGGTTCAGGCAGTTCTGATTCGTCCAAAGCTCTGATTCGATGCAGTTCTAATCAGTCCAGTTGGTCCTACTCCTGATCAGAACTGTGTAAAAACATAAAGGATTTTCCAGACAATCTGTTCGAATTGAATTCGTTTGACTAGGCTTACCGTGGCTCCAATCTGGAAGAACAACTTCTCCGGACTATAATTCTCAAATCCAATCAGCTTTTCCTCGTTGGCCATATCCAACTTTTTGAATGCCTTCCATGTCACTTCAGCGGCCATCAAGTCCGGCATCATTTCCCCAATCGTTTTCTTTCCTTTCAACTTCCCTTTTCCAAAATCTGGATCGTCATAATTATCATATTGGTTGATTAGACACTGCCATCTTGCTCCGTATCGATCCTTGTCACCTGTTTGGAATTTATCAGTGATATCTCCATTTTCGTCGAAATGTATTCCAGTGTTGTCGAATCCATGGCCGATTTCATGACCCAAAATGAAGCCGATACCGGCAATTTTTGCGTAGTTTGGCCAAGTATGATGGAAAAGCGGATCGTTGATGATGGGGGCCAGGACAGCTGAAATTCGAAAGAATTGATGTTTGTCGTATTCAGAATTTTACTGTTTTTCTGATTTTGATAACGGTTTTCATAGTGATTTTTCTAGAAAATCGTTCTAAACCTTAGAAAAAACGTACGAAAAATCGATCTTAATGGCCGTGGTCTCCTGGACTAGAAATCACACAGTGTAGTTCGAGAGGACAAGATGTTCTAAAGGTTTCCTCTGTGATTCCTAGGCCATCTTGTCCTCTCGAACTACACGATGGGATTCATAGGCCAGGAGGCCACGGCCATCACAGGAGTACTGGTAATTCGAAAGCTATTTTCTCGGTTTAGAAAGATTTTGAAGCAAAATAATTTTGAAAATCGTGGCCAGAGTTAAATGGGTGGAGGGACGTTCCAGAACCGTGTCCCTCATTAGAACTGTCCCGTATCAGGACTGTCCTGAAAAGGGTGAGTTCTGATTAGGGTACAGTTCTGACACGGGGCAGTTCTGGTACGGGAAAGTTCTGGAACGACACACTCCCAGCCCTACCGTAACAAAGCTACCGTAACCCCTCTAAAACTCACTCAATGTATTCGTTGTCATTCCATAGTTGGCATTTGTCGAAAACGTGAGTGCCGCCGGATTGATAGTTGTCTCTTTGTACGCAAACGACATGATAAGCTTGATATTGAACTCTCGAATTTCATTCCACATGAAAATCAGGATACTGTAGGGGCTTATCCTGTTGATCTGAAACAAATGTAATTGAGAATTGGTAGAGATTTAAGAAAAAACTGACATCAAACTCTTTGTCCAGCTCTCCAGGCTTTTCATATTCCTCTGGATATCCAATCACTTTCTTCATCGTTCTCGCCTTTTTCAACACAAACTCTCTAGTGCTAGAAGAGAGCCACTCGGAGCCTTTGAGCATTTCCACAAAGTTCTCTCGAATAGTTTCAACTAAATTTGATACATCTTTCAGACTTTCCTTATCAAAATGATTGCGAATGAAGACTCGAGTGGCAGCTGTGGGAAGAATATCGATGGCAACCTGAAATTGATTTTGAGTTTCTGCCTAACTTTTTGTATCCTTTTTACCTTAGCGCATGACAGCGGATGATTACTCTGCGCCGCTTGGATTACCTCAACAGCTTCATTGAAATATCGAATGTACATGAAGTTGGCAATCACTCGTTTTGAGACTGTTAGATACAGTTGATTGAGCTGGAAAGGATGATTTTGAATTTTTTCTCTGCTTTTCGCGCTCAAGATGATAAACTACAGAATGGTGGCCGCGTGCAGGGCCGGGTCGGTAGTCGAAGGTGTCGGCCCGGCCCGGGTTTAAAAATTTTTGTTTTTTCAGCATGCTTTCCCCGACTTTCAGCCCAAATTCGAAACTTTTATACTCAAATTTTCCTTCTGGAAATCATAGGCCAATTAGTGGATGAAAAACCATGAAAAATTTTTTTGTTTTTCTGGGACGAGCGGGCCGCGCAGGACCGGTAGAAATTTCTCCAGCGGCCCGGCCCGACCCGTGACAAGTCTAGAGTGAGCGGAAAGTATAGAATAGGGGGCCCGCGATGTCGTATTTTCGGCAGCACTACATCGGTAACCACTCTGGAATTGGTGATTTTGTTCCAGAGAGATTTTTGCATCAATTTTTTTCTTTAGAATAAGCGGAGACAGCATGGAAAAGTGAACTAAAAATGAATTTAAGAAATGTGACTTCACTTTTGTGCTCACTTACCAAGAGATCCCGAGTAACAAAATAAATGTGATTTTTTATGGTCGGTTTATATTTTGTTCCCCGAATCGATAATTTGAAGGATCCCAGAATCCTATCAAAATCCCATGGATACGATAAGATTCGTAGTTCATCATACGAGGTTAACGGCATTTTTTCTTCTCTTGGGCTGATGGGTTTCGGGTCGAACATAATCTGTAAAAAAGAGGTTTCAATGCTTCTCCAATTCAAACTCTTACCTGATTAAGCACCGAAGCAAATAAAGCAGCACTTTTGACTTCTCCTACAATCGCGTTGTAATCCGGTTGTTTTGGTTTCTTCGGGTTCTTATTTTTCTCATAAATTTCCAAAAACCGATAGATATTCTGAAGAAAAAACTAAGACTAATTTTCGAAAAGAAGGGAACATACCCGGGACACGACATCCACATTTATTGGCGCTAGTTTTTCCGGCATGAATACAAGCTTACCGCTTGCTGCGGCGAGGATAGAAAAGAAGCCCGTTTTGATTGAACCCTCGTGGGGGATGGCCAAGTTTACCATAAGATCTGTAAGATTGATTACTCAAATGATATTTTTTTGTTGCTACCCCTTATCAGAACCGAGCGAATCAGAACTGGGCGAATTAGAACTGCCATAACTCTGCCTTATCAGAACTGCCCGGATGAGAAATGACACTACTTTGCTGCAATGGCCTGCAAGCAGTGAAAATCGTCCAATTACTTGCATTTGAAAAGTTCTTATCCTGAGCAGTTCTTAAACGGTCGGTTCTTATAAGGGTCAATTCTGATTCGTCTCGGGTCCTGATTAGAGGTAGCACTTTTTTTTCAATAGAGGCACAAAAACTCTGGGATTTTGTTACATAACTGTTAGAACGATCCTGGCCTAGGAATCCCATCGTGTAGTTCACGAGGACAAGATGACCTAGGAATCACAGGTGAAACCTCTAGAGCATATTGTCCTCTCGAGCTACACAGTGAGATCTCTAGGCCATGAGGCCTCGGCCACCAAGGGAATATTGGTTTCCCGTACTCTTTTTCTGAGGTTTAAGACAATTTTCAAGTAAAATCAGATCTAGTCCTCTTTTAATCTCTCGAACTATTTTTTTTACAATTCAAAAAATTAGATCAAAACCCATTCACCCACTAGTCAAATCAAAGCTGTTCTCATTCCAATTCTCATCTGCAATTGGCCATGAATCAACATAATCCATAAGATCATGGAGCTTCAAGTATTGTTTTGTCTCGTAAGAGTCGGCATCGCCTGATTCGAATATTTGTTTTTTCTCTGATTCACAATTATTGATAAAAGACTTCATCACATTTTCTGATTTTGAGGTCGTTGTTTTTTTCTCGGTCTTTTTGAAGTAATCTGGAAATAGATTGGTGAATAATTTTATGGAATATGTGAGCAGATCTACCTTTGATAAGTCCAGCAACAATGGTATTCTGCTTGCTTATAGCACCAGAAGTAGTGGAATGTTCGATGAATTTTCCGCATGAGTATTTGAAAAAGTCTTGACAAGGATCCACAGATTCGTCTTTCCAGTTGTGCTGAAAAATGGAAAGAATAGGGTTCAGAGGTTTAGTTTTTGAGTGGTGGCCTAACTTTAGCTTGAGTCAAAAAGTTCGGCCACCATTATTTGAAATACTGGGAACGGAAGAGTATGCTCAGGTTAGTCTGTCTACAAATTTTCAGGTTCATCGGACCTCTACCAGCAGATATTGGCAAACAAAGTTGAGCGCGGCGCGGTCGCGTCGCGTGTCTGTCTTTTTTCTAACTTTGCTCCCAGTGGCCCTAGAGCCCACAAATTTCATACCCAGACTTAACTCGACATGCTCTTCATAACTAAAACTACCAGATAACCGTGGCCTAACTTTCCCACTAGTCGAAAAGTTCGGCCACCACTTACCAATTGTTGAGCCAAAGTCAAACATTCCGGTGTCTCGCACACTTTTTTGGCAGATGGTGATAAGAATAGAAAAACAAGCAAAGTGATCATCAGAGCCATGACAAGACATCCAAGAATACTGATAACAATGCATGATTTCTTATTGGATTTGATTTTTCCACCAATTCCTTTTCCCGGGGTTCCACCATCGGATTGTGGAGTTTTTGGATTGGATTTTGATGGAGTCATTGAATTTCCAGTTTTTTGAGTTTTTGGGGTTTTTGGGGTTTTCGGGGTTTTCGAACCCTTCGACTTCATAAAGCCAGCCATTATCAGAATATGATTCTGAAATTGATAGTTTAGGCTCCGCCCACTTTTGCAGATACAGGCGAGCCGCACTCTGTTGTCTAGACAGGGAAAAGGGAGCAAAGCCAAAGCTAAAAAAGCGGACTGAGCTTGTTTAGGCTAGGCTTCGCCCACTTTTGCAAGTTTCAGTGCGCCTTATTATCAGAGGCTCCGAGGTAATTGATATTCTAGCGACGCCGTGCCGAGAGCTTGCAAAGAGTGGGCGGAGCTTCGAAAAAAGCTTTTCAAAATCTATTTTCGGTCCTCAAATTTGCCACGCCCACAATTTGCAAAAAGTGTGCGGAGCTTAACTCGAACTCACTTTCACTGACAGTTTGATTGATAATTCAGGCTCCGCCCACTTTTCAAACATTTTCCATTCCGCATAGAAAGTGGGCGGAACCTAATGAGATTTTAAAACTGGAAGTTTTTTCGACTCCTCCCACATTTTGCAATAATTGGGTTGCCGCATCCCTTCCTAGTCCTTTTTATTCATCTCGGCCACGCCCACAATCCTCCAAAAATGGGCGGAGCCTATTCTGAAAAAACTCACTTTTGATAACTTGTCCTGGCCAGAGAGAATCGATCGATAGCTTCAATTGTGACTTTTTTGAGTGTTTGCTTTTTTTCGTTAGCGACGAAAAACGGTTATGACGCCCTTATCGATTATTATGCCCTAATTAGTTTTTCACATTTCCACATTTTCAAATTCGGTCACGCGGGAATTCAAAAAAGTTTGAATTTTTTGAGATTTCAGTTTCTAGTCATGTTTTTATGTAGTCTTTTTAGTTTGTAGAATGATAGATTGTCCCATATAGGCCCTTGATAATGCAATTGCGCTCCATTGATAAATTTGAAAATTTTTGTGTTTTGGCTTAATATTTGATGCTTTTTTTTTCAAAGTTTCAAAACTATTTTTTTAAACACCGCAACATTAATAAAATACCGGTTAAAAAGGCATTTTTAAATTAAAACAGCAAAATTCTGAATTTCGACCGAATTTCAAAAAAATAATGACTTGTTTGTTAATTTTTCTTACTTCTACACATTCTTTTCACTTTTTTCTTCATTTTTTCATCAATTTTCCCATTTTTCATACTTATTTTCTCATACAAATGACCAATAAACCTTTAGAAATGCCATTCCTTCTCATTCGAATCTCCCTCTGATGTTTGCTGTCTGCGTCTCTTATTTCCGCTTTATGTCTCGCTTTTTCTGTGTGATATTGTCGTGACGGTGTTTGCGTACCGCGGAGGGAGATTCAAATTTGGCAGGTGGTTGTTTTCGATTTTCATCGGTTTTTAATGAATTTTAATGGTTTTTCATGGATTTTTCTCGGATTTTTTGTGATTTTTATATTTTTATTGACTTTTAATTTGATAAAATCAATTTTCCCCTATAAAATCACAGATTTTTTGCGCTGTTGATGTGTTTTTCTAACTTCCTTATTTTTTGATCGATTTTCCTTAAATTTTCCATATTTTTGCGCTGAAATTTTTTGAAAATGATGTTTTTTTGCAGTGATGAGTCACTCTGTGTACACGACACCGCAATCGGTGACTTCGAAACAACCCAGACGACGAGCAATCTCCCCTCAACCGTCAGCCTATTCGTCACCGTTTCAGGTAGGGATTAGATAAGAAAAAAATGGTGAAAATGGGAGGAAAAGAATCAGAATCGGTTGAAATTAGCTGAAAAAAGCAAGAAATCGGCGAAAATTCAGAGAAAAACTCGGAAAAAGTTTTTTTTTCAGATTTTAATAAATTTCAGTGAAATTCAAAGTTCTTTCAATGAACTAAATCAATTAAACAGCTATAAAAAGCTGAAAATTAGCATTTGGCTGAAAAATCTAAAAAAAAATTCGAAAAAAAAGTCAAATTTCGAAAAGTTGGTATTTGACTGCCAGAAATTTCCTCTTTCTCGGGGTTGAAAATCGGAAAAAAAATTCAGCCGAATTTCAGTTTTTTCAATTCAAAACTTGCCGTAACGAGACTGTGAAAAAATAAAAACAAAAATTTTGAATTTCCCGCCAGTGGGTCCCGCCACGATTAAAGTCTTACATCTGAAAATTATTGTATTTGTGGTGGGACCCAAACATTTCGCAAAACGGTGGTACTTGTCACAAGCAATTCCTAACTGGACAAAACTCGACTCTATGCCGTTCCAGAACTTTCCCGTGCCAGAACTGCCCCGTTTTAAAACTGTGACCATTTCATAACTGTACTGCATCAGAACTGCCGTCGTTCAGAACTATCCCGTATGAGAACAGCGAAAATCGCACATAAAAATAACATTTTTCATTTCTGATACGGGACAGTTCTGATATGGGGTACGGTTCTGAAGCGGGAAAGTTCTGGAACGTCTTGCCGCCGAAATTTCGAAATTCGTGCCAACCTCTTTCTTCATTTTCAGGTGATAAAACTCGTTTAACCTGTTTGGGACCTGTTCAAAAATACAAATATTCATCGGGTCCCGGCACGATTACAGTAAATTTCAATTGTGAGGTACTGTAAGCGTGGCGAGACCCACAGTCGCTAAAAAAAATCATTTCCTGCGTCGAGCCCCGAGAGCCCTGCTTTTCGTTAGGAAAACCATTACAAATATTTGAATTTCCCGCCCACGTCTCCCTTATTTCCAGGTGGTCGACCTCGACAACACCTCGCCAGACGACCTCAAAAAGAAGCTTCTCAACGCGGAGAACATAATCAGTGAGCTCCGTGCGGAAAGGGATGCCGTCCAACAAGCGATGGTCGATAAGGCAGGACTAAATGAGAGTGTGATAATCGAAAGAAGCAAGAGGGTATCGACTCAAGAGACCCGTATCTTTAAAAGGGATATGACAGTTTTGGAGGATGATTTGAAGCAAAAACAATCGCAAATTCGAATTCTTCAAGACAAATGTTCACAATTGGAAAGGGAAAAACAGCGGATGTTGGAACAAATGAAGAATACGGAAGATGATAAAAGTGATAATGAGAAACAGTTGAGTTCACTAAGAGAGAGACTTCATGTTTTGGAGAAACAAGTCATCGAAAAAACCAATGATATTTATCAAATGAACACAGAGTTACAAGCGAAATCTGAGACTTTGAACGAGTTGAAAAATCAATTTGAGACTACGGTAGCCGAGATGGCATCGGAGAAGAAAGTTTTGGAGGATAAGCTCGAAAAATATCGATCGATGATCAAAGAAAACGATCGGAAGTCTCTGGAAATTCATAAGGACCAAGAGAACACTCAAAAAGTGCTCAGCGAGGTCCGCCAACTCTCGGATCGCCTTGAATTTCTCACGCCTGTAAGAAAACAGAGTTCAAAAGAGAAAAAAGAAAAAGAGGAATATCTTCAATTATCCGCGAGGGTTATTGAAGAGACTATGAGTGATTTAAAAGTGAAAAATGCAAGATTGGAGAAGGAGCTTATCGAGAAGAAAGAGCTCGTTAAAATGACGAAAGAGGAGTTGGAAGCGTTGAGGAAGACGATGGCAGCGGCGATGGGAGATTCGGAACAGGCGACCAAGTATTTGCAGGAGGAGAACATTAAGGTTTGTTTGTGTGTGGGGAAAACAGTGGATTCTAGAAGGAAATAAGTTGAAAAATTGAAGAAAATCCGCGGTTGAACACTCAAAATCGAGTGATTTCCGGACCAAGTTTCCTCCAAAAAAGTCCCATTTTTCATCGAAATCAGTCAATTTTTTAGGGTTGAAAACCGATTTTTAGCCAAAAGGGAAACCGAATTCCTATAGAATTAGGCTTGAATTTGTCGAGCTTCCACTACAATAAAGATGAAAAAAAGCTCATTTTTCATCAGGATGGCACTTAAAACTAGAAATTTCATTTCTAGAGCGCTTGAAAATCGCTGAAAAATCGCTTGTGTTTCGCCCAAAAAAGTCTTTTTTTTGCTGAAAAGAACCACTAAATTTTCTGAGTTTATCTCGTTTCGTAGTCCGAATCGACTGGGAAAATCGATTTTCTGGCTTTCTCTATCACAAAAAAGCCAAAATTTCAGCACGAAAACTCTTTTTTCAGGGAGCCTTTTTTCCATCGAAAAAATGTTAAAAGTCGCAAATTTTACCCGGGAAGTCGCTGAAAATCAGATCTCGAATCATCTATTGGTCTGAAACTATGCCGAAAAAACTATTTTTCTGACCAGTTAACTAAAGTCATCAAAAACCGGCTTTTTTCTGCTCATTTTCCCGCTTTTCTTGCTCATAAGACCGCGATTTCTTTGCCACGTCTTCTTCTTGAAATTTTTTTCTAAAATTTCTAAAAACCCCATATTTTCCACCAAAATGTCCCATTGGAATCGACCAAAGCCACATTTTTCGCCCAAAACTCCTCTTCTCGAACCAGCAAGACCCCTTTTCCACACCTAAAACCCTCACTCTCTACTCCAATTCCCCCCTAAAATCACTCAAAAAGTTGCAGTTAGTCCGTCAAAAGGCCGACATTCGTTGTGATCTTCTCGAGGCCCGCCGTAACCTGGAAGGCTTCGACAAGAAACGTCAAGAACTCGAAAAACAACGAGACGACGCTCAGGAAGAAGTGGAGAGGCTGAAAGAATTGAAAAGGAACGTGGAAAAAGAGCTGAAAGAGCTTCAGAAAGTCACTGGAGAAAGGGAGGAGAAAATCGACGAATTGCAGACGAGAATGGCGGGTCTGGAAGTGATAAAACGAGAGCATGATTCGATGAAAAATGAGTTATCGCGGACCCAGGAGAAATTGAATCAAATGGGAAAACATCTTGTGATGGCAGATCAACAATGCTCACATTATAAATCACTTAAAGAGACGGCAGAAGGCTCGAGAAGACGTGCAATTGAACAGTGTAATGATATGGTTGTGAGGATTCGAAGTCTTGAAACTAGTCTTGAGAATCAACGAAAAGTCGAACAAGAGGTTGAAATGTTAAAAGCCGAGAACTCGCGGCAAGCCAAAAAAATTGAGTTTATGAAGGAGGAGATTCAGGAGGTTCATGCTGATTATAGGTAAGATATCGTCTTGGGAGTGGTTTTTTACGTTAATAAAGAGCGGTTTCGTCAGAAAAAGTTCCCGATATTCTTGTTATATGGACATGCATCGCCGCCGTTGACGAGCATGGCAATTTTTTTCGTACGTGGTTCAAATTTTTTCTTTCGCGCGCTTTTTTTTTTCCAAATTTTGAAAAAAAAAATCACTGAGTAGCAACTCACAATGACGAACACGATACGTTACTACAAACACCGAGTGATTTTTCACGTCATAATGAACACGGTACACACCTTGGCACTGTGCCAAGTGCTGTTCATTTGAGAGTTTTTTTCTTTTACGTACGGTAAAAATTGCCGTGCATGAGTAAGAAGAAGTAAAAACTTGCAAGATTTTGAAAATTAGTATTTCCGGAGAGCCGTGCAGCAAGCCTACTTTAGGCCACGCCCACAAACTAGGCGGAGCTTTGACAGCCGCAAAATGCACTTTCAACCGGTTAGGGGCGCGGCCAAAATTTGAATTGCGCGGGATTTAGAGGAAATACGAAAGAATTTTCCTCATCATCAAAAAAAATTCGTTATTTGCTTCGTGTTTCCCTGAGCCTGTGCTGACACTTTTCATTCAAAAATTTTTAAAGCCCAGACCGATTTTTTTTTCACAGAAAAAGCCAAATTTTTCTTGAACATTCCGACTGATTTGTGTCAGTTCTGATCTTTTTTGAAAGGATTTACATGCGAAAAACTTCAGCTTTCCAAGAATTTTAATATAAAAAAGCTTTTTTCTGAAAAATAAAATTACCGATTTTGACGCTGAATTTTTGGCCGTTTCAGAACTGCTCTCTTTCAGAACTGTCCCAGATTAGAACTGTTTCTTATCGGCATTGTACCGTATGAGAACGAGGAAATTCCCACGTAAAAATGAAATCTTCAGTTTTGATGCGGTACAGTTCTGACAAGAGACGGTTCTGGAGCGTCCTACCGCCGGTTTTTTAGTTATTTGTTCAACAATTTATTGTTTTGTAAGATTTGCGTCAAAAATCGAGCGTTCTGAGTTATTTTGCGCGATTCTTGAGTGATTAGCGACTTCTGGAGCCTTCAGAAAGATTAATTTTTATCCAAGTTCACCCAAATTCATTTCCAGACAAGAACTCTCGACCCTCGCTGAACGTCAAAAGTCTTCCACTCAAGGCGACGTCGATCATTTCCGTCTGAAACTGTCCAAAAAAGAATCCGAACTTCGAAGTGCCAACAAGACAATCAGTGAAGTGAAAGCAGACAATCAAAAAGTACAAGAAATGCTCGAAGACGTTCGTCAACAACAGGCAAAGATTCTAGAGGAGAATGTCCGATTGAGAAAAGGAATGGCAGATGCTCTGGAGAAAATCGAAGAATACAAAAGGAATTGGTTGAATTCACAAGAGAAATGTGAGAGATTGGAGAGAGAAGCTCAAGGAATTGAACAGAAAATGACGAAAATCGAAGAGGAACTTCAAGAGAAGAATCAACAAATTGTGGAATCCGAAGAGACGGTTGCCGCATTGCATAGTCAAATTAATGCAAAACAAATGAAACAGCCGAAATTGGGAAGGAGAAGTACACTTTTGAGTACGGTTTCCGAAATGGATACCAGTGTTTATGTACGTTTTTTTTTGGCTAGAAAAATTGGCTGAAAATCGAGAGTTTGACGGCTGAAAATGGCATTTTTCGTGTTTTTTTTGGTTTGGTACTGAAAAATTCGGCTGAAAATCGATTTCAAAACCTGTACCTTTATCGTTTAGATTTTTCAGTTTTACACAAAAAAAATTCGAACTTTCTAACCAAAATCGGGAGCGTTTTGAATGAAAAAACGGCTGAAATTCAGTACTTCCAAGAAGAATTATGGTTTTTTTGCTACTTTTTTTCTACTTTTCGCCTCAGAGCATGTTTGGAACTCATACGATTTTCAATCTGATACTTCTGAAATTCGTTATTTCGTTAAGTTTTCAGCTCGTAGATATCCAGAAGTTTGAAGTTATGGCGAAAACTGGACTGGACTTTAAAATACCCTTTTCGTGCTGAAATCTGCTCGAAACTTCACCGATTTCCTCATAAAACTTCGGTTCTGGACACCTAAAAACTCCATCACCCCTACAAAAACTACAACCCCTCCATATTTTCAGATGCGCGAAGCCGAAGAAATGCGTAATCTCGAGGAAGAACGTATGAAACTAATGGGTGATCTGGCCGAAAAGCGTCGTCTCCTCTCGGAATCCAAGAAATCTCAATCCACCGCCAACACAACTACAGTAACCACAGAAGTCTCCGTCACTACAAAAACTACACAATCAGCAAGTGAACTCTCTTCTTCTTCTTCTCATCGCCTCGGTACAATGCGTCATGACATCCCACATAAATGGAAAGAATTCCGTCATTTGGGTGTTCTCTCAATGAAATGTTCACTTTGTTTCGTTGGAATTCCAACCCTCGGAAAAACGAAAAAATGTGTTCATTGTGATGTGCAGGTGCATGCCGCGTGTGCGCCACGTGTCAATAACACGTGTGGAATGCCCGTCCAATGTGCCACGTATTATCAGGAGAATCAGACGACTGTATCATCGACGGCGGTGGCGGAGGGACGGATGAATGGATGGTTGAGGGTTTATTCGGGTACGGCGTTTTTTTTCAAAAATTTTGTTCTGTTCTAAAACGGCTCTATGCCGCTTTAGAACTTTCCCTTGTGACAACTTTCTTTTATCAGCACTGTCGTTGCCGTTGCAAAATTGCAAAAAAAGTCGTAACTGCAGCTTAAAGGAGCATGTCAAAAATCGCCTGGGTCTCGCAGCGACCCTTAAAGGAGCATGCGTTCGAGTGAAATTAATGGTAGCTGAAATCTTACTGTAGGCTTCCAAAAGGTCTGAAAGAGGGCTAGAAGTCATTCGAAAATTACATATAAGTACCATAAAATTAGATAATTTTCGTCTGATTATCGCTGAAAAAACTACAGTAATACATTATTTTTGCGGCGAGACTCAACAGCGAAATAAAAAAGCCTGCGCCTTTAATTTGCAGTTTTTTGATAGTGCGGAACTTTTGTTCGGAGTGCAACAGTTGCGCAACGCGCAGCACCAACCCTGCAGAACTGTGACCATATCAGAGATGTTCTCTTTCAGAACTGTCCCGTTTCGGAACCTGCCCATTTCAGAACTGCCCGTATGAGAACAGCGAAATTCTCACGTGAAAATATAATTTTCAGTTCTAATACGGGACAGTTCTGGCATGGGACAGTCCTGATATGGGTTACGGTTCTGATGCGGGACAGTTCGGCACTGTTCTAAAATCACGGTCCCAGGAAAAAATCATGGTCCCAAAAACAAAATCACTGAGACTTCTTATGGAAAAAGTTTTTTCGGACCGTGATTTTATTTTTGGGACCGTCATTTTAAAATTGGGACCGTGGTTTTTCGGATGGGACCGTGATTTTAGAACAGTACCGCCGGTTCTAGATAGGGAGAGTTCGATAAGGGACACGGTTCTGGAACGTCCTACCGCCAAATTTTCAATTCACAAAAAAACATGCTTTCCCCTTTCTTCACAAAAAATGTTCCTCCAAAAACCTCCCTCATTTTTCAGATGACATGCCCGGTTCCACGTGGATCGCCTCATGGGCAATGATGGATTTGACTCGTATTGCATTCTACACAAATGACGGTGCAGATTTGGATAAACCATTCCTTTGGATTGACCTAAATCAAGAGCAATGGGTCCTTCGAACAGGACAAGAGATGCCCGTTGATTGTGATGATTCAATGAGAGCATCGAATGTCCTTATGATCAAAATGCCACGTCGTTCCATTTATGTCTTGGCTCCCTCTCAACCGGCTGCCGGACGATGGGCTGAGTGTCTTCAGACGGCTCAAAGAAAGAGAATGATGTTAAATTCGAAGCCAGCTTCGATTGCTGAATTCAGTTGTTTATTGGTGTTGAATGCACCGAATAATTTGAAGATTTTCAAGGCTATTGTGAGTTATTTTTTTCTTACAGAAAACATTAAAAAAGTGAAAGTTAGTATTTTTTGTTGAAAACGTTCTATCTTTCTCCAAGTTTTCAGCCGTTTTTCACAAAAAAAATTCAAAACATCCAAATTTCAGCCAAAATTAAAAACCAAAACAAGTCTTTTTATTCGATTTAACAAAAAAATGTCGAAAAAAATTTTCCTGTTCCAATTTTCTGACATTTCTGAACTCTGTTTTCCCAAAATCGGTGTGTCTAGTCCAATTTTCTCATAAATGACCTTTCCTGAAATTTTTCGAAAAAAAGGAAAGTTGATGGTTACCAGCCAAAAATTTTCTTGCTGTACAAAAGTGCATTCCACACAAAGCCGAAGTTCCGATTTCTGCTATAATATCAACTTCTAAACTCGTTTTGAAGTGTAATTCAGTAAACTGGGCTCTAAATATATGTATCGCCCGTGCCACAACTTTCACTTATCAGCACTGTCCCGAACTGTTCCGTATGAGAACAGCGAAATTCTCAATTAAAAATGAAAATTTAAGTTCTCGTATGGGAAACGGTTTTGATACGAGAGAGTTCTTATAAGGTCCGGGAACGTCCAGCCTATAATTCATATTTCCCGCCTCTCCTAACCTCCATTCTATTTTCAGACAATCGAAGACTGGATCGTATTCGCGACCCAAACTGGTCTCTTCTTCACATGTATCTCCCAGCCACGTATTCCATTCCGTATCGCTGGTCCCTCATCAGTAACCTCATTGGAAATAATGGCCGAAATCAATTGTGTCGCAATGGTAGTGAATAAGAGTCGTCAGCTGGCTCTCGTCCCAATGGATTCACTCACTTTGGCAATGCAATCAACACAACCATCAATTCGACCGGAGATTCTTCCCGAATTTGGACATGTTCATGCTATTAGATATCATCAACAGAATGGACAGAGATATTTGTTGATTTCCGATGATACTCATCTTCATATTCGAAAATATAATGGGACTCGAGATGTTTTCAGTCATTTTGCTGTAAGTTTTCTTTGGAAATGTGGGGGAAAACGGAGAAAAACGACAAAAACTGATCAAAGTTGGTGTTGTAAAGGCTGAAAAAAATCTAGCAAAGTGTAGAATTGCTGGGAGAAAGGCTTCATTTTTCTCTAGTTGAGAACAAGCTTGAACGGACTGAAGCTGTCGGAAATAGAATTCCATTAGCCTGAAAGCAGGCTTGGCGCGGCCTAGAGCCAGCCTGGAGAGCCTTAGCCTAAGCCTAAAAATATATTAAAAAGCCTGATCATCGGCCTTGATATTGACACAAACAAGCCTAAGGAGTCTGATTATTGGCCTAAAGATGGCCTGAAAACAGCCGAATGAGGCAGCCTGAAAATAGACTTAAAACTAAGAATGGCCTGAAGTCGGAAAGCAGCCTTAACAGGTTGAATATTGGTTCGAAAATCAGTCTGAAAGCAGCCTGAAATCGGCCTTAAGCGGTCTGTGAATATCATGGAAACACCCTGAAGAAAGGCCTGAAACAGATTAAAACGTTATAACCCCTGGAATTCAGCTTAAAATAGGCATAAAGTAGGCCTGGAAATAGTCTGAAATCTTGCCCTATTAAACCATGAAAATTAGCCTAAAGGCCTGTAAAATGATCCAAAAACAACCTGCAAATAGTCTCAAATTGGCCTAAAGCAGCTTGAAAATAGCCTAAAAACATCCTAAAGAACAGTCTAAAACAGATGGAATTTCGGCCTTAAAGCAGCCCGAAAGAGGCCTAAAACGGTCTGTGAACATCATGAAAACAGCCCGAACAATAACCTAAAACGGATTGAATATCGGACTGAAAGTAATCTAAACAGCTTGATAATCGGCCTGGAAGTCTCCTGAAATCGGCCTGAAAATATCTTGAAACAACGTGATCGCAGCCTAAACAGTCTGAAGAAAAGCCTGAAAAGGACTGACTTTACCATAGCGAAAATAGCCTTGAACGGACAAAAAGGCCTAAAAAAACCCTATTCAAATTCCCTTTTTCTTTCAGAAAATCAACGTCTCCGAGCCAGTGACATTCATCGAAAGTGCTCCACAAGGAATTCTCTTCGCTTCGGACACCTTCTATTTCATCCCTCTCGACGTCTCCTCGAACGTCTCCACTCCTCGTCAACTTCAACCCCCTCGTCCAGCTGATTATCCTGTCTCTGCTCAAATGATCTCCTCCACAGAAGTCCTTTTGGCCTATCAGAATCACGGTATCTTCGTCAATCTTCATTCTGGAGATCAATCCCGTCGTGACGTCATCGAATGGGAGAAAATGCCAATGGAATTCATCTACACTGCTCCGTTCCTCTACGTCGTTCACGATGATTCGATTGAGATTCTGGAGATTTCTGATGACGTGACGAAGACGATTTTGGAGGAGCGCGAAGTGTTTGAGTGTGTCAATGCACATATTATTGGCCGTCAAATGCAAGGTGTCCTCATTTCGGTGTCCTCCAACGATTCGACTGAAGTTCATCGATTCTCGACGTCGTCTGCCAATTCCAGAAGTCGTCTTCCGAAGCGACGAGGACAATCGCCGTGTGCCACGTTGAAACGGACCAAAAACTAACTTTTTTTCTCGTGTTTTTTAGTGTGCTCTAATGTGAATTTTTGAATTTCCCACCTATTTTTGTCCTTAAAATGCAAATGCGCTCCATTGAAAACTTTTTTTTCTTCTAAACTACAGTAATCCCTAAACTTGTACCATATTGTTGAAAATTTTAAATTTTTCAAACAAAAAATCGCCCAAAAATTGCTTAAAATCATTGTACCACACTTAACCCATTTCACTTTCATTGTATCATTACAGTATTATAGGCTCCGCCCCTTTTCCCCAAGAAAAAATCTCTTCCCCACTCAACATATTTCTCACACCACGATTGATATTGCATATTATGCCGCTTATATGAAATGATGGAGATAAGTTTATTTTATGGATTTTTCCTATCATTTTAGCTACAGTAAGCCTTCATTCAGTAGCCTAAAAGTTACGAATTTTGTATTTTCTAAACTTTTTTCGAACTGTTGAAGCAGATAAATCTATTTTTGGTGTAATAATGAGCAACCGCGCTCCATTGGACTCTGTTGATTTTCAAAAAAATTTTTTGCATTTCTAGCGATTTTTCTGACTTGAATCAATTGAAAAATGGATTTTCAATTGAAAATAACAGATTCAACCCTCTTTTCGGTAGCGTATGAATTTTTTGAAAAAAAAACGCAATTTTTCGACCTAAATCTGAGATCGACAAAAATTCGAAAATTTTTAACTTAAAAAATTGTTTTTTCGACTGTCTGTGAGAAATTTCTTAGAGAGGGCATTTTCGTTGCAAAAAACCTGTAAATTCAGCACAAAGTATACTCAGTCCAGTGGGGCGCGCTTGCTCGTATTCTTCTTTTTTCGTATTTTTAGAGTCTCGTATTTTTAGTTCTGGCCTTTTTTTCGTTCATCTCTTTTCTGTATTGGTTATACTTTTTACAATTTTATTGAGAGGATCTAGTTCGCTTAGGCAAGGTTTCTTTGGAAGAGCACTACGAAGGCGAGTTGGCAACGATCTTGCTCGTAGATGCAGTATTCGTTAAACTCGAAAAGACTCCAGAGCTTAGGATCTTCTACTACACTTCCTGTCGGAAGAGTGAACTCTGGTCCGATCCACCATTCACCTCCTGGATGACAGCAACCTTCTCCGAAAACAGAGTTGCATGGGCTAATGTCGGCCAAGGAAAGGGAGCATGCTTGCTGCCTAGGAAAGGTATCGTGCTTGTGCATTGTCTTCATCAAACCACGGTTGACTTTAAAAAGCAACAGAACCTTCATGCCTCTGGATGTCGGCGAATCACAATAGTGCACCGACTTTTGACTTGCATCCGCGAAATAAAGGCCTGCGCCAAATAAGCCTTTGGTACCAGGTCTAAGTCCGACAGTCATGATGTTTTTCAGGTTCTTTGCTTTCGTTCCGTGCCAAAGCAATGCAGGTTTTTCCGGGCCAATGTTGCTCAGGTTAACTTTTCCGGGCGTGATTTCGTAGATGCTTTCCAAGAGGCATTCGTCCTTGTTTCTTTCTTCGAAGCCATCTCGAAAATATGTTGAGATCAAATCGAAGTTTGGATTTGAAGCGGTTATGAGCTTAGCTTCGCATCCTAAGCCTTGGAACATCTGAAGACCGTGCGCCTGACTACCGGAAATCGGCACGGGTCTGGGGGGATTCCTGAATAATGTTAAAGCGGCGAAGAGGGGATTCCGATGAATCCGAAAGAACGCGAACGAGAGATAAGCGGTGTAAAACAGAACAAAGCGTATTGCTCAATGACCCATTTATTAGGAGAAATGGAGACAAATTACAATAATGAGCAATACAGGAAAAAATAGAGTTAGAAAGAGCTTGAAAGAAGACTCCTGAAAAACCTGTAAGAAATCCGAGAGGGATTCCTGAGAGATAATTTATGGGAATTATTTACTGATAATTTTTATATAAAATAAACGTAAAAACCGTCAGCGATTCGCCGAGCGTAACGGCGTCGAGGCGAGTCGGCACGAGACAAATCAGTCAGAGACAACTCGTTTTAGGCCCGTTGCGGCAGCGTAAGAGACGCAGTGGGTCTCGCCGCGATAGCCCGCATTGGGCGTTACTGTACCCTTTAATCTGAGCAATGGGCGAGAAGAGAGAGAAACACACAGAATCGATGGAATTTCACCGAGAAAAAGAGAGAAATAATTAGAATAATTATTGGAGAATTATTAGAGAATATTTGGGCACTAATTTCGTGGGAATTTGCGGGGAAATTCGATGAACACGGAATTAGGTGACCAATAAAGTCGGCGACAAGCCATTTGTAGGCGAAGTTGTCGACATTCCCGGGGGCGGAGACGACAGAAACTTTCACGATATTGTTGTGAAATTGGGATTCCTTCTGCCTTCTGAGCTCCGTTAGTTTTCATAGTTGTACTTTATTTGGGAATTTTGGCGGTTGATTGTATTCAACGTTCTTCGTACTCGTAAGTTATTCTCGATAATTGGATTTGATGTTATATCGTCCAACTCTCCGTATTCTGCGATGATAAAAGGGATCTGTCCTTTTCGGTACAGTATCTTTTGGGTCTATAAGATCGAATTGGGTGACAAAGTGTGAAGAGCATCGACAATTGTAGGTCTTAGAGTTAGTGAGATATTGTGCTGAGGGACTGGGGATTCTTCTAGTAGCTGACTCGATGATGTAGAGATCCTGGTCGTTGGGCTCCCTCGATCCATCCTGTGACGTCGTCATCCGAAACTGCTCACATGTGCTCGGCTTCTTTCTTCTGGGGGATGCACTAACTATCTCTTTTTATTTATTTGGGGATGATTCACATTCTTTGGGAGGATCTTTGTTTGGTAGCCATGAATGAGCGAGAAATAGGACGGTTAAACCGTGGCTCTGGTACTCTTTTTGTGAGTTGGCTAAGCATGATTTCTCCGTCTGGAGTATGTTCATGTGGACCCATGTGTGTGTTCTTCTCTGCCGATGACCTTTTTGGTGTACGAGGGCACGCTGATTTGAGTTGCTCGGTCTTGTGAGTTCCAATCGAAGGAATATGTTCTCTGTCGAAAGGGTGGGCTATCAGTAGCTGAAGTTCTTGTTTGAGTTGCTCTTTCGTTTTTTACGAAAATTTTGATAAATTTAAATATATTTACTTGATAATTTAGAATTACTCGATAATTTAAGATATTTTAGAATTTAAGATATGAGATAATTTTTGGAAAAGATTTGATATAATACTACAATAATAAATTTAAAAAAATTTGATCTTAATTTGGAGTGATAGAATTTTGTAGACGTCTTTGGGTATTGCGGAATGTGGATATTATGGGAACAAACTGGGTATTCTATGTCATTGATGTTGAACTTGCATGGTGTTGGCAAGAGGACAAAGAATTAATAATTGTATTGGTTGTTCGTTTGGCTTCGAACGGACTGCTCGTGGGTTTGGATTTGGTATTCGGTGGAACGAAAGTTCTTGGGCTTTCTGTAGAAATCTTTTCTTGGACATGAGCCCATGTGGTGGGATCCCATACAATACCCACACGCATGTTGAGCAGTGCAGTTCGCCGTGTTATGTGTGTTCTTTGCACATTTTTCGCAAAGACCCTTCTCTATCAAGAGACTTCTGAACTCCGAACTTGTTAAAGGACATCGTACAGTATGATGGGCTCCCTCGCAGACACTGCAGACGTGTCTGGTTTCTGGTTGTGGGAATGGAAACGAGAACGAGACAATTCTCCAATTAGGAGTTTCACTCTTTGGGGCATAGAGTTCATTCCACTTCGTGTGGTCTTGAGTGATCTTGGGGGCTCCCGGCTTATAATTCAGAGCTGTGGAAGCTTCACCCGTTCCATGGTTTAGATTGTCAATTATCCGAAGATGTTTGATGCGTGTAGCAATATTATCAACAGTCTCCTTGAAAGTCCAGTTCTTATTGTCTTTGATATACCCGAGAACGACTTCGCGTTGGATTTCCCTCGGAGGTTTACATAGAAGCGGGTCGATAGTACTATAATCGTCAACGTTGGCTTTTTTGTCTCTCAAGAGATTCACTGCTGTTCTGTGAGCGGATAGATCAATCACCATTTGATCATAGTTTGTTTGGTGGAATGGGAGGGATTCTAGCCGTTTATAAAGAGTGTGTACAACGTCCAACGTCCCAGCGTCTTTTCGGAAAACTTGATTAAGTTCATAGAAAGTTTCACGGATTGCTTCGATAGGATTTGAAAGATACTGCAAAAAGTTTTTTGCGTTGCCCTCTAGGTGATTCTCTAGAAGAACAAACTTAATCTTGTCCTTGATGTTTGGATTGTTCATAACAAATTCCGAGAAGCAGTCCTGAAAACTCTTAAGGTTTCCGGTTCCATCAAACTTGAAAAGGTACGATGCGGCTTCGTGTGCGCTTATTCCTTTATTCTTTCTTTGTGGATTTTGGGAACAGGAGGAGTGATGTTTATTAGATCGACGGTGTTTCTTGTTTCTGGACGATTTTCTGTCCATTTCTGATTCGTCGGTCAAATCACTATCTGACGAGGTTCCGGATGAAGATGTAGCTGGTTTCAAAGATTTTCTTCGATTTATTGGAACGTCAATTTTGTCTTGGGATTCCAGTTGTTCGACACGGCTGCTTAGTCTTTGAATAGTGTTGACTAGCATTTCAAGATGTTCTGCCGGCACAAGAACGTTAGAGCTGGATTGATTGATGGTAGGGTTTCCCTGACTTAACTCGATATTTTGTTGAAGTTGTGATGCAACGCGTGAGTTTTCACGGCTTTTGGTCTTTCGAGACTCTTTGATGGATGTTTGTCTCTTGACATCACAATTCTCGGACTTAGTGTTGAGTTGACGTGAATGGTGTTTAATAGGAAGGGCACTTGGATTGAGTTTTTGGAGGGCTTCCTTTTCAGCTATCTTCTGGGAAGGTCTCTCAGTTTTCTGTGTTAGATCACACCGATGTTGGTGGAGTGATTGGAGATGATCTTTCATATTCTCCAGTTTTTCTTGGGATGGGATTCCAGACTCGTCATTGAGATGAGTGGTCAATAGCACGTTGGCTTTTTTCAGAGTTTGTCGGGAATTGTCAACGACTGTTTGAACGTGTGTCTTGAAGGGATCCCTGATATTGTGGCTTGATGTTGGCAGATTACTAGATGTGTCTGCTGGGGCCGATCGGTTTTCTTCGACATAAGACATAGTGATGATTGTTTAGATGAGCTTGTGGCTGTCCTGCAATAGAAATACATTGCGACGCTAGAGATACCAACAAGATATTTTCGATGTCGAATGAGGTGTGAAAGAGAAAAAGTTTTCCTAATTGAGGGGCATTGATGATGGGGAAAGTTACAATCTAGAAGAGAGTATTCACAATTGATAACTATATGCTCTCAGAAACCGAAGCGAATGTTCGGACAGGTTTGAGGTCTTTCTTTTTTCTTTCTTTTGTCTGAGTATTATGATTTTGGACAATTTTCCAATCTCAGTAACAGTTTTATGGTTTGATGATTAGGACTGATAGAGAATGTATCAGTGGAGCCTTTCGATGTGCAGTGAAGAGAGTGTTCACTGAAGGCTTAGATTTGGAGTCGTCTTTTTGTGGAACCAGTGTCCACGTCTCTCTCCCTGCTTCACCCACGAAACAAGTTCTTTATCTAGTTGATCAGAATAGATATCAGAAAAGTTAACTCACTAACTGAGAAGAGAATTTTGATATGTATATGTAGAGCATGTTTCGAAAGTTGTGATCATTATTTGATGTTGAGATGATCACGTGGTGTTAATGCTATCACCCACGATCGCATTGTTCTGTACTATCACTCACGATCGTACTAGTTTGCACTATCACTCACGATCGTGCTTTTGTTTTGATGTGTGCACCACTTTCTGACATACTTGCTCAGATAAAGAAGGCTCCAGTTGAAATACGGAGGCTTAGGCTTGGCTGACGGTATACAAATTGATACCCCTCCCCGCAGCTCTCGTAGTAACCTTCACAAACTCGATCTGAGTGTGATTGAAGAACACTAATGCAAGTAACACGCTTTAATTCGATGTAAGAAGAGTTGTGTGTCATAACATTTATAGTTTGACTGGGGATACGGTGTATAGAATCATGTTGGTTGGGCTAGATCTTAATGCATGTTATGAGTATGTATTCATGCGGCCCGTACCGTATCCAGCGTGGCTTACAATAGTATTATAGTCAAATTAAATTCGATTCATTTTGTTATCACCCAATAAAGAGAATAGCTCGAAAACTATCCGGAAATACCCTACTCGGGAATGTTCCATAGATGTTGTTATAGAACTGAGAAAGGCGAGGTTTTGATGGGCTTATAGCTAATAATTCAGAATGCTGCCACCATCGAGTGAATATATTGACTGCCACGTTTGGGCTTCACTCAGTATTCTGCTAAACTGGCCTTGTTTGCAGAATCCATTCCGTCAATGTACGAATACTCGGGATTTCTCAAGAGGTTCTTCGCCTCTTTGGGGTAACTCAGAATGATATTCAATCTTTCTATCCATAGCGACTCATTTATGTCTCAATCACGATAAATTAGGCGATCTTTTGCTTTTACATGGATGCCTTGTCCATGGGACCGTACTCTCTCTGAATAGTACACTCCTGCTTCTCGAAGAAGACTTATTATGATGGGTCAACAAGCAATGATATTATGAATGGGTGCTTGGACAGGGAGAGACTATCAGAGGACGACTGCTCACGCTGGGTTTTTAAAGGTCTTGATTTGATTTGATTTTACTTTTTATGGTCTTTTAAGTTGGCTCAATTCGATGTTCTTATAAGTGGTATTATGATTGGTTTTCACTGCTTGGACTTTAGTTGGGTTCTCTTTGTTTACGTTCTCTTAGATGATGTTAGGTTTGGATCTTTCGTTTCATGACGGCATGTGTGGTGACAATTAAGTAAAAATGATGGCGATAACAGAGAATAGTGAAGAGATGGAGTGGGTTCCTTCGATAAGTGATATAATGATGACATAAGTGCTGCCATAGTGCTGTAGTTAGTTCGAGAATTCAATTTCAGTTGAAAAGAACAGTAGATTTGGTTAAATAACAATAAGTTTATTGCTTGGAAACTGTTAATTAATTATTAGAATTAATTAGAATCGAATGGTTCAAGATGTGGGGCTTCCTCAGTCTCGACTGTCTTTACTTCGTCCTGGGATTCCGTGAGCTGAGCCAGGGTTGTACAAATGTAGTCGAGCTTCTCGTTGTGGGCTTCCGCTGCTTGGGCGGTATGCTTCGACTGTGCGATTTGTTTTTGGAAGACTTGGGCAACTTGAGCTTGAAGTGATTTGAGCGTCTCGAATATTTGGGAGAATTCATTCGATGCTGAAATAATTCCAGTTGAACCTCATGTTTATTAACATCCCTTAGAACTGCTCATGAGTAGATGCAGTAATATAACTTGGTAAATGACTAAAAACTCACTGTCTGGACGAGCTTGTGTTGCTTCTTTTTGGAAGAGGCTAGTGAAGTAGCACTCTTTATTTCTTGGGGCTACTCGTCTTTGTCTTGGTTTGGGGGTTTCCATGACGTCACCTCTGACCAGGCATGGTCCTCGGACCTTCATGCTTCTTCTGGCTTCATCTTTCTGGGGCTTCCGCTTTTGGGCTTCCACGATCATCTTACTGATGCTGGTGATACTTGCATCATGTCTGAATGTTTCCTCGTCAGAGTCACTTAGGGGTGGGATCCCTATTCCGAATTTTGATGGAATTTTTTGAGACATCTGGAATAGAATCAATGTCAGATAATTCAGATGAAGAGATATGAAGAGGTATAGACGATTTGTAGAATGCATTTGTGTCCGTGTACGTGATAGTATTGACAGCCTAGTTATCATTTGAAATGGCTTGGGGGTATTGAAGGGAGTTTTTGAGATTGTTCTTTCAATAGTTCGGTCTTGCTCAGCTTAATTTGCTGGAATTTCGGATGGAATTCAGATGGGTTTCAGCATATCTTCGCCTCGTATGGTTCACTTTAATTAAACACATTCGACTTTCCGAATTTTTCAGAGGTTTCCGCAACCTTTCGTTCAATTAGTACTGAAATTTTTGTAAAAGCCGCTGAAAAATCGATAACTTTCATATGCGATTGTTATTTCGGTACAAATGTGCTTTATATTTAGCAGACGGCTTGATTTTGAGTGGATTTCTTTGTGAATTTCGAACAGTTACCGGTATTTATCAGAGTTCAGCGAAATTTTAGCAGGAATTGTGATGTATCATGCTTTTTTGTCGAATTATTGATGGCTTTTTGATCAATCTGTATCAGATTTGACCGCCACGCGTTCACCAGTCAATAATCGCTAGAATTTTTAGGAATTTGAGCATGGGTTACCCACTAGAGCACATTATTTCGCAAAACATTGGTAACTTGCACTATATAAGGACATTAGCCTTTCTTTTTTCCTCCAAATTACGAAAATTTTCGATAATTTTGTACTAATCTTTTCACTTTTATTTTTTCTGATTTTATTTCGGTAGATTGGAATCAGAATATCTTGTGGGATTCCCGAAAACGTGATGAAAATGCGAAAATTTATTTTCGAATCGAATTCGAATGTTCACCAGGCATTGCGTACTTTGCGTACAATGCGCACTTTCATTGCTCAGTGTTCGTCTACCGTACCCCGCGTCGACAATGTTTTTTATTCTCGGTGGTTCGTTGAGAAATTTGTTGGAATATTGACGCTGGGAAAGTGAAAATTTGTGGAGAGAAATTTAGGAGAGCACTTTGATCACTTATTTTTCAGATATTTTTGGAAGTTTCTTAACTCCGCCGCCGTTAGAAGACGTCTCGATAACATTTCTTTGCATTTTTAGTGAATAATGATGCAATTTTTCTCTGTGAATAGAGCTTTGGTGTATTTTTTAAGACAAGACTCGTCGGAGATCGATTTTTAGATATTTTGTGGGATTCCTTGCAGGAATTATCGGCTTTATTGATCGGAATGATCGAGTTCATGGAATTAATCGACATGATAACTCCGAGATATTATTTTGAGTCGAGTCTGACTGTTTTCAGCTCTGAAACTGTTAGAATTTTATCATTTTGGCTGTTATTGGACCTTTTAAATCAAATTTTCATGTTTTTACAGGTGATCGGCTCGTGAGCGCACCTTTTTTGGTCTTATTATTAAGCTTTTTATAAGAGATCGGCTCTTCACCGTCTTTTTAGATCTTTATTTTAAGCTTTTTATATGAGAGCAGCCTTGACTGTCTCTTACATGATTATATTTTGATAATTTTTAGGCCTTAGCCATACTTTTCGATTTATCGTCAATAATTTAAGTTCTTTTTTGCCTTTTTAGAGGGCTACCTTTGCTCATCGGCTCATTTGACTTTCTTTTTGGAGTGTGACAACCACTTTTTAGGGCTGCTCCATGTAACGGATGATTATCTACGTTACGATTATTAATAATTTTAATGAGAGCTGGCTCGATCGCCTTTTTAAGGGGGATTCCCGCTCTTTTCAGGTTTGATTTTTCGATGTTTATCTGAGCTTGGCCGTAGCCTTGGCGCCCTTTATTCATCGTGAGTTTTTAAGTTTTTTCAATAGTTTTTAGAACTCAAACCTGATAACCGCATAATTCGTATAATATCCAGGCCGGTAAAGGTTCGCTAGCTGTGCTAGGCAATGAACATCGATAAAGATTAACTCCAAGCACAGGGCTTATCGTCGGCATCGAAAAATAGAGAGCAAATAGCCTCGGGGTGGGCTTCCTTCGTCGTGCAATGGGCTTCGGACACATTGGTCATGATATAATAGCCATTTAATAGTAAAATTGCATCGAAACACGCGAAAAATCATCATAATTGACGTCTTGCTCATCATAAAAATCGAACTGCCGGCGGCGGGAAAATCGATAACGATGCATTGAACCGGTTCGACTGCACCATGAAGACCGTGCGCCTGACTACCGGAAATCGGCACGGGTCTGGGGGGATTCCTGAATATTGTTAAAGCGGCGAAGAGGGGATTCCGATGAATCCGAAAGAACGCGAACGAGAGATAAGCGGTGTAAAACAGAACAAAGCGTATTGCTCAATGACCCATTTATTAGGAGAAAATGGAGACAAATTACAATAGTGAGCAATACAGGAAAAAATAGAGTTAGAAAGAGCTTGAAAGAAGACTCCGGAAAAACCTGTAAGAAATCCGAGAGGGATTTCCGAGAGATAATTTATGGGATTTATTTACTGATAAATTCGATATAAAATTAACGTAAAAACCGTCAGCGATTCGCCGAGCGTATCGGCGTCGAGGCGAGTCGGCACGAGACTAATCAGTCAGAGACAACTCGTTTTAGGCCCGTTGCGGCAGCGTAAGAGACGCAGAGGGTCTCGCCGCGAACGGCGCTACTGTAAGGCTGAGCAACGCGCGAGAAGAGTGAGAAACACACAGAATCGATGGAATTTCACCGAGAAAAAGAGAGAAATAATTAGAATAATTATTGGAGAATTATTAGAGAATATTTGGGCACTAATTTCGTGGGAATTTGCGGGGAAATTCGGTGAACACGGAATTAGGTGACCAACAAAGTCGGCGACAAGCCATTTGTAGGCGAAGTTGACGACATTCCCGGGGGCGGAGACGACAGAAACTTTCACGATATTGTTGTGAAATTGGGATTCCTTCTGAACTTTTTTTTCTTCTAAACTACAGTAATCCCTAAACTTGTACCATATTGTTGAAAATTTTAAATTTTTCAAACAAAAAATCGCCCAAAAATTGCTTAAAATCATTGTACCACACTTAACCCATTTCACTTTCATTGTATCATTACAGTATTATAGGCTCCGCCCCTTTTCCCCAAGAAAAAATCTCTTCCCCACTCAACATATTTCTCACACCACGATTGATATTGCATATTATGCCGCTTATATGAAATGATGGAGATAAGTTTATTTTATGGATTTTTCCTATCATTTTAGCTACAGTAAGCCTTCATTCAGTAGCCTAAAAGTTACGAATTTTGTATTTTCTAAACTTTTTTCGAACTGTTGAAGCAGATAAATCTATTTTTGGTGTAATAATGAGCAACCGCGCTCCATTGGACTCTGTTGATTTTCAAAAAAATTTTTTGCATTTCTAGCGATTTTTCTGACTTGAATCAATTGAAAAATGGATTTTCAATTGAAAATAACAGATTCAACCCTCTTTTCGGTAGCGTATGAATTTTTTGAAAAAAAAACGCAATTTTTCGACCTAAATCTGAGATCGACAAAAATTCGAAAATTTTTAACTTAAAAAATTGTTTTTTCGACTGTCTGTGAGAAATTTCTTAGAGAGGGCATTTTCGTTGCAAAAAACCTGTAAATTCAGCACAAAGTATACTCAGTCCAGTGGGGCGCGCTTGCTCGTATTCTTCTTTTTTCGTATTTTTAGAGTCTCGTATTTTTAGTTCTGGCCTTTTTTTCGTTCATCTCTTTTCTGTATTGGTTATACTTTTTACAATTTTATTGAGAGGATCTAGTTCGCTTAGGCAAGGTTTCTTTGGAAGAGCACTACGAAGGCGAGTTGGCAACGATCTTGCTCGTAGATGCAGTATTCGTTAAACTCGAAAAGACTCCAGAGCTTAGGATCTTCTACTACACTTCCTGTCGGAAGAGTGAACTCTGGTCCGATCCACCATTCACCTCCTGGATGACAGCAACCTTCTCCGAAAACAGAGTTGCATGGGCTAATGTCGGCCAAGGAAAGGGAGCATGCTTGCTGCCTAGGAAAGGTATCGTGCTTGTGCATTGTCTTCATCAAACCACGGTTGACTTTAAAAAGCAACAGAACCTTCATGCCTCTGGATGTCGGCGAATCACAATAGTGCACCGACTTTTGACTTGCATCCGCGAAATAAAGGCCTGCGCCAAATAAGCCTTTGGTACCAGGTCTAAGTCCGACAGTCATGATGTTTTTCAGGTTCTTTGCTTTCGTTCCGTGCCAAAGCAATGCAGGTTTTTCCGGGCCAATGTTGCTCAGGTTAACTTTTCCGGGCGTGATTTCGTAGATGCTTTCCAAGAGGCATTCGTCCTTGTTTCTTTCTTCGAAGCCATCTCGAAAATATGTTGAGATCAAATCGAAGTTTGGATTTGAAGCGGTTATGAGCTTAGCTTCGCATCCTAAGCCTTGGAACATCTCTTTGAATGGATCTTTGTAGATTGGTCCTTTCTGTCTTGCTTGTTCCACAACCAGCTCCACTGACTTCAATTTTTTCAACAACTCATTCACATTCGCCTTTTTGGGAGCATCGAGTTGGTGCAGTTGTGGCAGGAGAGAATGCACTCGATCCCACCTTCCTTCTTCCTCCTCTTCTCCACACGCCTTTTCCGCGAGCATTTCAAGATGTTCTTCCGCTCTTTTCACCATTCCGGCTCCGAAAAATCCACGTGGAAATAGTTCCCGGCACTGGTGATAAATCACTCGTGCCTCCGGAACTTCATTCTTCTTCACTCTTCCATCCTCCGCCACAACCGACATTAGATCCTCAAGGTCCTCGGACAACGGCTCCTGCAATACATGGGATTCATTTGTAACAATTGGTGGATTTTGGGGGCGGGGCTTTGGCTGGGGTACTGTACTTGAGAGGCGGAGTTTCCGCTATGACTAAGCCTCAAGGCTTAGGCATACTCGAAACCCCGCCCCTTTATTACAGTACCCAAGCTCCGCCCCTCAAATGCAGTAACCCAACTGTAGTCCCGCCCCTCCAGTTCAGTACCCCAGCCGAAGTCCCGCCCATCAAGTACAGTACCCCAGCCAAAGCCCCGTCCCCAAAATCCATTTTCTTTGACCCGAAAGTGATAATCTGTTATTGTTTTTTTTGTTCATGAGCAAGCGCGCCCCACTAGACTCTGTTGATTTTTTGAAAATATTTTTTTTCATTTTCGGCTAATGAACTTTTTGAAGATATTTTCGTTTTTCACCGGAAAAAACGCCTATTCGTCTCATTTTTTTGACTATAATTATCTGAAAAAAAAGTGAGAAAAATCAAAATACTGAGTCTAGTGGGGCGCCCTTGCTCATTCATTTTTTTGAAAACTTGAATGTTCTTACCTCTATCACGACCTCCCTGTCGAGTTGTTCGAAAAAACCCGGCTTGCTGACGAACTCTGACCGTTTCTTCCACTTATTGCCAGTAAGTAGAAGAAAGGTTTTTTCAAACTTCTCGACTCCTTTTCCTTTCTTCACCTTCTCGTACTCTGCCGTCTCCAACACTCCAAACCGTCCTCTGACAACAACCAAAAACTCCTCGCCTCCTTCCTTGAGCAATATCAGTTTGCAACTGCTGTTGATGTTGGGTGCAGCACTTGCAAAATGAAGAGAAGCGTTGTAGGATACTCCTTTCTTGTTTCTGTGCACTGCGTACTTTCCGCTGTGCTCCCAACTTTCATCCACCCACTTCCTCTCCTCGTTGAACTCTCTTCTCACACTTTTCGCTGCTTCCAAACGGCTTTCCATGATTTCCTTCACCATCTCATACCCATTGACATTCTTGGTCCGTTTCGAGTTATCATGGAAAAGCCGAATCTTTGCAGCAGTTGTTGGTAGAGAGAGTTCTTTTGAGCGGAGTCGGAGGAAGAGTTTGAAATAGGTAGTGAGCGTTTGAAATGTCCATCCCATTTTGATGCGTGACAAGTTTGGATTGGCTGTGGTCTTCGTGCACTTTGTGTAGTTGGGTAAGTACCCTGTGCAGACGTATTCTCTTCTCGCCATATCCAAAACTTGAATTCCACCACATTGACATTTCGCCGGCACACCAAAACAGAAGAGGTCCGTGAGTCTCTCCACCGTGTTGTGCTCCTTGGCACAGTATCCCGTCACCAATTGTTTGTTTTGTGAAAGGAAAGAAGTGACAACGGATGGCGTCTGTTTCGATAAGAAACGTCTCACTTCGTGCCATTTTTCTGCTTGCTTAGTGAGTTTCTCGACGTCTGGTAGATCGACAGTCTTCTTAGGGAGATTCGCTCTCATTCGTCCTTCTTCTTCTTTCTCCAAAGTCTCCAATCCTTTTCTCATCTTCTCCTGATCCGTATACCGTAGCTGCTCGAATCCCTCTAACCATTCCAATTGAAATGGTGATTCTCGAAGCAACTGTTGGACGAGGCACTTCCAGTGAAAAGGTACACTGAGTGGTACATCAGTTACCGGCGGCGTAATCGAACAGTATGGCTCATCCTGAAATGATAAGTATAACTAACATGCGTTTCGGAAACTCTTCTATTTTCTATTCTACTGTTGAAAAAATAAAGTTTGAGCAAGGAATTTTCAACTTGGCACCGAGCCAACGATCTCCCCCTGCAAACGCAAGTTGCGGCGCGCTTTTTTGCAACGCCCCCGCACGAAGTTTTGTTTCCAGATTTTTGCTTTTTTCCCGTGGTTGGGAGTACAAATTTCAGCTTTTTTTCTGACATATTACGTTGTGTACAAGTGTAGGTTTCATCCGTGTCATCGAAAAAAGCAAAATCTAGAAACAAAACTTCGTGCGGGGGCGTTGCAAAAAGGCGCGCCGCAACTTGCGTTTGCAGGGAAAGGTCGTTGGCACGGTGCCAAGTTGAAAATTCCTTGCCCAAACTTTATTTTTTTAACAGTATCTTATTATTCTAATATAGAATTCCGTGTGTCTGTCAGTATATCGTGTTTCCAGGGCCCTCGAGTAGTTCCCAGACATCAGATTTTTATGCGAAAAAGACAGATCAATATAGAATCTCCCCGCGATAATGCCCGTCTTTTTTCTACTTCATTTGGAGCTCTAGGAAGCTCTGTGCTATCTATGCACTAGCCTAAGCCCCGCCCCCGTCAACTGTCGGCTGCTAGATTTACTAATGTTAGAGAGTCTGCTGCCGCCGCCACCGCCTGTTCAACGCACCTAGTTTTTTGACCGTATCTCACTCAATTTCGAAATTTTTTTTCAAAACTCAAAAAGCGAATATGTAGACAAAATGGTGCCGAAAATTTCTAATCTGTTAAATTTCTTTAATTTTTTGAAATTAGATTTTGTATCAAAAACAATGTAAATTGCCAAATTCAAAAAAAAATTTTGTACGCGAAAAATCTGAGAAAAACGAGTTCAAATTATATTTTTGGGATTTTGGATAGAGAGTTCAAACTTGAAATTTCAAAAAAATGATATTTGTAAATCTTGTAGCCTGTGAAAAGACACATCTTTTCGTTTTTTAACCATGCCAAAATATTAAGTTTGAACAGAGTTAATTATGATTGAAAACCTGACCCAAAACAGATCTGACAGACAGACAGAAAAATTTTCAAAACTCAAAAAGCGAATTTGAAAAATTTTAAACTCGAAATTCTCGAAAAATTAGCGAAGAAACTTTTCAAAAATTTGATAATAGGCGTCATTTTTGAATTTTTCGACTTCACTTTGGCGCAAAATTTGTGCTCTTCAGTGTGCTCTAAACTTTTTAAGGGTAGTGAACTAAAAGTTGAAGCACGTTTTAGTCTTCAACATTGTTTTTTTTACTTTCAAAAAATCTTAAAAATTGAGCGAAATACGGAGCGAAATTGCAAAAAAGCAACTTTGGGGAGCTCCCATGGAGCAGAGCATAAAAATCGACAATCAGTGAATTGGTGAATTACTATCTTTTATTTCCCACAAAGACTGCTAAAAAAAAAGCGAAGAGATGTTTCCTTGAATCCCGCGGGATTCCCTGGAAATCCCGGGATTCCATATCCCATCCCATACCATCCATACCCACCGGATTCCATACCCATCCGGGATCCCATTTCCCAGGATTCCCGAGAATATCTCTCCAATCCCAGGAGTCCCGGTAGTTCCCGGGAAATTATTTTTCCCTTCCCGAGATTCCCGGAAGTCTCGAGAATAAAAATTCGGGATTTTCCCGGGATTCCCGGGAAATGGGATACCGGGTGCGCCAACTGGTCACCAGATAGAGAAAACTACGCTTAGAAAGCACAAAGTTCATCAGTGATCTTATCACAAAACGGAAAACATCACGTCCGAATTTTCTATCAATCAGTCAAAATTTTAAGATAATCGGTTCAGTAGAAGCTTGACTATGGCACTGGACAGACAGACAAACAGACCCCACGAAATTCTCATGGTAATAATAGTGGCTCCGGGATAGTTCGAAACTAGACGTTTCGAAACCGCGTTGTCTCGAAACCGGACTTTTCGAAACCTGACATTTCGAAACCGGTGAGAAAACAGTGAAAGAAGCTTGGAAAATGAGGAGCGTTTCAAAAATTTTTAAGTAAAACTGTAAGTTTCTTATGAAAAAAAAAACCATATATTCACTGAATTGAGGATAAATTTCAAGAAAAAGCAAATTAAAAAAATTTATTTTTTTTTCTCGAAATAAATTTTGTTAAAAATTTATCCTCATTTCCGAAAATAATTGGTGTCATAGGAAAGTTACAGTTTCACTTTAAAATTTTTAAAAAGCATCTCATTTTCCAAGCTTTTTTCACTGTTTTCTCACCGGTTTCGAAATGTCACAGTTTCGAAATGTCCGGTTTCGAAATGTCGCAGCTTCGAATTGTCGCGGTTTCGAAATGTCCAGGAGCCATAATAGTAAAGATAACTCACCAAAGTGTAATCTGATAAATTACACATCCCACACTTCTCCAGTTGCTGACCTTCCTTTGGATATTTGACGCAAATCTTCGAGTGTTTAAAATCATATTGCATATTAGCAGACATATCGTAGACGTTTCAACAATTATTGAAATATTGAAAATGAAACTTTCCTAATGAAAAAAGAAAACAACGTTACTATTTTCGTGAACCTTTACGTAACTTCATTATAATTGAATTTTTATTCATTGTGTTTCAATAGCAATTATATTTTTGCTGCTCATTTCTTAGTTCGAAGGTATAATTTTGTTACCGCTTTATTCTTCAGTTTTGTGGTGACAGTTTCTTTTCAACATGATATTTTTCCAGGAAAATGCATGTTCAAAAAGTCGCCAAGATGGCTATCGAAGGACAGAAGAATTTGCAAAGAAACGCCGAAGTTTTGGAAAAAACGCCGAAAAAGTCACGTTGCTGCTCGCCGAGTTTCAGGAGATGAGTGCACGATGCAAGCAAATGATTTGGAGGCTTGTTTTCTTTCTTGTGAGTTTTCCCGTCCAAAAATTTTGAATAACTCCCCTTTTTTAAAGGAGTAGTAAACCTTTCTTCAATATGTTGATAAAAGTACTTCAAAAAATTATATTATTTATATTTTCTAGTCGAAACCCGACGAAAATTGCTCAATTCTGCAAAAAACGCGATTGAAGTTAGTGCCCGGACACTGATTTGGCCTAGGAATCCCACGATGGCCTAGAAATCCGGATGGCGGGAATTCAATAAAATTTTTCGGTTTTTTTTATCTTTTTTTATACTAAGTCATAGCGGAATTATTTGCAACAAAAATAAACCAAAAATCTGTCCGAATAAATGAGATGGCTAGAACTTTGCGAAATCTGATCTAACTTTTTTCTTCTTCAGAAGAAAATGTCAAAGATATTCTCAAGCTGGCTGACATGTTGTACGACGTAACTGTGACCCGTCGATGTGAAGACTTCCTCATTTCCTCATTTTTTGAGCAGTCGACTGTCGAAACGAGGGGAAAAGGAATTTTTGTTTTTAGGACAGTTTTTTTCTCTTATTGGCCCGAAAAGTCAAATTATACCGTAAAATTAAAAAAATAATTTATAGGAACAAGTCATCGGGATGGAAAGAAAACAATGGGGATGATTCGAGGAGGCACAAGTTTCGAAGGATACGAAGAAATGGCAGTGTCGAAAAGGACAGAAAAGGCAAGAAGGTGAGAGTTAGCGACAAACAAGAAAACATAAAGGTAGTAAAAACAAAATTGATATGGAGAAATAGGTTTAGGAATGGCTAGAAAGGTGATTTTGATATAACAAACTACGGAAGACAATAGTGTAAAGCTCTTTTCGGTCCATGATAGAACAATAGCGGGTCTTAAGCTTGTTAATAGCATTATGAGAAGCCTCCACCCCTTGTTCAGAGGTTTTGGCAATTGTTCTATGTGTATGAGCAAAGGGGATAACATGTTCAAGCAAAACATGGAGCTTCGGGGGAACATTGTCATCCGGAGAAGACTGCCGAATGTGATGAAAAGCGCTGTAATGACTAATTGGAAACCTAGTTATAATCGATTTTTATTACAATCGCATCTTTCAGCTCCTCCAGTTCGAAGTCTTGTAGCTCTCTGGGAACACATACGCCAGCGAACCGACCCATGGCGCTTAAAGATTTCTTAACATGATCAAGTCTCTGAGATTGTGGCAAAACGGAACAGTAGTGATCGATGGCGGAGCCATTCAGTAGTCATTCAGCATTTTGCTTCAAGCTGTTTTCTGGTGTTGCCTTGACCTTTCCAAATCAATGAACGCTTTTGGTGGTCCTCCTGCGTGAGCCTAAATGATTAGATTCTAGTCTTAACCAGTGTGCCTTACCGGAAAAATTCCGTTGAATTTTCCGGAAATTTTTCTGATAAATTTTTTGATAAATTTTCCGGAAAAAGTTTGATTTTTTTCCGGAAAATTAAAAAAATTTTTCTAGTAGCTTTTTGGAGCAACGATGCTCCGGAATTACGCCAAAGGCCATTGTTTAGCGCATTTTCCGGAAAATTTTCCTGTCAATAAGGAAACCAGCAATCAATTATTAGATCTCTCGTTTGCTCTTTACTAGAAGAATTAATTTTTTTAAATTGATCTCATGCTTACTGGAATCAGGGAATTCAACAGGGTGTGTGTGAAGAGAACTAATAAAAAATTTATTGTTTGAAAAAGCCTGATGATCAGAGGAATCCCCATTTACTCATCTGATGAATAGGATCGTGTAGGGCCAAAGCGTGCAGTTCTACCGTCTGGTTCATCTGCTGATTGGGAGAAAATATTTCCGAAATATCACCTTGACCACTCTTTCTCTGGCCGGTTAAAGCAGGTTGTGAAGGAAATTTACACTTTTTGAGACTTGAATTCAGAAAAAAAATTCTGAAAATAATCTGACGATCAAAGTTTTTGGAAAAAAGTGAAAGGCAGTTTTGAGTAATTTGTGGAATTCATTTTTGATAATGAGTAAAGTTTTTGAAATTTTGGACATCTATTTTGAAACTTTTAGCTTAAGGCTATTACGATTTTTACACAGAAAATAAGGTGGAAAATGGTATTTTTCAGCGGATAAATAGCAACTTCTCGAGGAGAAAAACTGCATTTTTCGGCTGGAAAGGAAGGGCTTCAGGCCTAAAAACCCATATTTCCATCCAAATAGAACGCTGCCAATAGAAAATCGCTCTGAAAATCGCAATAAAATCCGCACAAAAATAGCTATTTTCAGCTATAATCGAAAACCTAGTCCACAGTAACCATGAAATAAGGCTACTGTAGTCTTAGAAAAAAAATTGATTCCCGGCCTTTGGTACTACAGTAAGACTACAGTAATTAGGTTAGTGGTTACTGTAGTAGATTACTGTAGCATTATATAAAGTTACAGTAACTCAAATTATGCCTACAGTAATCCTCATGGAACTTACAGTAATCTATGTAACATCAATAGCTACTTGGATTGCGACTACAGTAACCTATGTCTACAGTACCCCTAATACGGCTACAGTAATCCCTACAGTTTATACGGTATCCCTTCAAAAGAATTCATAGTGAGCTTACTGTAGCCCTACTGTGAACCGGGCAGTAACCACAGTAACCTACGCGGTCTCTACAGTACTTCTTCTGTTATCTACAGTAACCTTTGGAAACCGTGTTGCACCTACAGTAGACCATAATGAAACTACCGTAATCCAAATGATCCTTCTATACAAAAATCACCAAAATCATACATTCCATATAAATACGATTTATTGATAAAATTCAAAATATGTGAAATTTTAAAATTGAAAATTTAAAGGATGAGATTTGAAATTTTTGTAAAATGGAAAATTTAAAAAAAAAGGGGCGGAGTCACACGGTGGAACTTAATTTTAAACAATATGTACAATTTTTCACGGGAAGAACCCGTAATTCAAAACAACTTTTTCAAGTTGAAGAAATATATAAAATTTTCAAAAAAAATGGGACCAAAAATTACTGCAATTACTGTAATTGGGGATTACTGTAATTACCAAACAATACACTTATGATCTGGATTAACCGGGGAATTACGTGGACATTTATAGACGTCTGCAAATGCTTCCATGTTCGAGAGGACTCCAATTACTCGGAAAACTTCTGGAGAATGTTCATCAGTGAGAACTTGTTGCATTGCGGCTGCCTCTTTCTTTTTGCCACACCAGAACTGAAAATTTGGAAATTGATTTTGGTGGCCTAGGTTTTCAGCTGGTGGCCTAGGTTTTTCATTGGTGGCTTAACTAATCAGAAAGGTCTAGGGTGTAGTCCTTAGTAAATAGTCAAAATTTTAGAGCTCTAGGTGTTCTAGAAATCGAGTTGTAAGCCTCAAAAGTTGGGTGCGGCGCGGTCGCGTCGCGGTCGGGCAAGTTTACCAAAATTTTTTCCAGATGGCCTTGAACTCCAAACTTTTTTGTCTACTATATAATTTTTCGTGCTCATTCTCATGACCTAGTTTTCCAGGACGTGGCCGAACTTTCCGAGCACGTCCCTCAGCCCAAAAACTTACATGAGCATAGCTAACAAAGAAGATCTGCTCATTGGTATACTGTTGAAGTCCAGGCAATCTTGGCTCCTCCCCATTTTCTTGAACATAATTCTGATAAGCCTGGAATGCCTCCTTGACACCACCATTATCAGCGATATTTTCTCCCTGGGTCAGTTTTCCGTTAACCTGAAATTTTGTAGTTTGTAGTTTTTGTAGGTTTTGTAGTTTTTATAAACTCACTCTAAAACTGGTTTTTGGCACTGTATAATTACCATATTGCTCTACAATACACCTCCGTCGAGTGTCAAATGCATTCAGAGAGCTCTCACTCCACCAATTGTGCAAATTACCATCCCGATCATATTGTGAGCCCTGATCATCGAATCCATGGGTGATTTCATGGCCAATTACGGCTCCGATGGCTCCATAATTGACGGCTTTTGGGAAGGTTCCAGAGAAGAATGGCGGTTGGAGAATTCCGGCTGGGAAGGCTGGAAAATGGGTTTTAGTGGCCTAGATTTTTGATTCGGTGGCCTAGATTTTTAATTTAGTGGCCTAGATTTTTTGATTTGATGACATAGGTTTTGGATTTGGTGGCCTAGTATTTTGATTTGCTGGCCCAAATTTTTGATTTGGTGGCCTAGGTTTTTGAATTGGTGGCCTAGATTTTTCGGTAATGTTTTTGGCATTGGGGGACTGATTTTCTCAAGGGCTGACCTAAGTTTTCAGCTGATAAAATAATTTTGTCTAGAAATTTCCTAATCTTTCAAAATAGAAGTCTTCCTTTGATGGTCTAACTATCTCCATCATGGCCTAATTTTTCCACTTACTGATAGCATTTTTCTCCGGAGAATAGAAGGCGTTGACCACTGCCGGGGAGATATCAAATTCATGTTTATCGAATGGTTTTGTCAATTTTTGGAATTCACGACTTTGCATCCACACCACACTCTTCTTCATGATGTAGTAATAGGTATCGGATTCACTGATTGAGAGCTGAAATTTAGAGAATGAAAATTTTATTAACCACTGAGCTCAGATGGAAGAGCAATGGTTTGTGAGCTGAAATTTAAAATTTCAGGTGCTTAGAACGTCTAACAACCAAGTTATGGGATGCCCAGTTTAAGTGCGGCGCGGTCGCGTCGCGGTTGGGCGGATTTCCTAACTTTGTTCCCAGATGTGCTAGCGTTTCGAAATTTCTTATGACGGCGTAACTTTTCATGTGTTTTTAGTTGGCCTAGTTTTCCTTCTGGTGGCCTAACTTTTCCAATTTCAAAAAAGTTCGGTCATGCGTTTTCAATTGCTCTCAGTTGTCCTAAGCCTGTGGATTTCTGACAGGATATCAACAAAAAAAATTAAAACTACCGTACCCCTAGATACTGCTGATCCAATTTGGGCAAATCATTCGTAACATCCGGATAACCAATATTATTAATCATTGAATTAGCCTTCTCAATTGCCACTGCCTTTGTCTCCTCATCCATCCAATCATTCTTACGAACCAAATCAGCAAAAGAATGTCTCAAATGCATTATCATTCTCAACGCCTCATCCTTATCACTCTCTTGGAAATGTGCTTGAACATATATGGCTCCGGCGGCTAATGGGAGTACTGTAGATGGGACTTGAGCACAGTCTTTCCATCGAGGTGGGGATTGTTGTTGACCCGTCATCACTTTTAGGAAATCCTGGAAAAAATGGGAAATTGGGTACGGTAAGGGTTATTGTAGTTATAAAAAGGGTTACTGTAGTTACTATAAAAAGTACTGTAGTTACCCTTCGAGTTACGGTAGTCATTACTGTAGTCCCCAAAAGTTTGTCTAAATGCCACTGTAGGTATTATACGGGTTACTGTAGGTATCAGATGGGTTACTGTAGGTATTATTCGGGTTACTGTAGGTATCAGATGGGTAACTGTAGGTATTACATGGGTTACTGTAGGTATTATACGGGTTACTGTAGGTACTATATGGGTTACTGTAGGTATTATATGTGTTACTGCAGGTCTTATATGGGTAACTGTAAGTATTGTATGTATTACTGTAGGTATTATATGGGTTACTGTAGGTATTATATAGGTTACTGTAGGTATTATACGGGTTACTGTAGGTTTTCAGTTAAAAATTTTCAGAAACTACTGTTTCATTCACATTGAGACTCCGCTTTACAAAAATTTACAAAAAGTCCAACAAACCTGTTTAATATCCTCAAATCTCTCATCCAAATATCTGACATTCGATTGAACAACCCTCCATAACACATAATTTGTCAACAATCCCACATCAGTATCATTCAATAATTTTGAAATTTGTCTCAAATATTCAATCTCACAAATAATAATTTCCGTTGAATTATGGAATAGATGGGTAAGGTCCGTAGGGGCAATACTTTGGAAGAATGGAACCCAATCGACTTGTGGGAGGAGGTCATAAAGATCACGGATTTCACGTTTATTGTAGAGACGAGTGTTGTTTCGACGCTCGTCTTCCGCTACGATTATCTGGAAACAAAAGATTGTAGTTTTTGTAGTTTTGTAGTCTTTGTAGTTATTGTAGTCATTGTAGTCTGTCTATTATTTTGCTGAAAACTATGTGAAATTTTATCTGAAAACTGGTCTTTTAGAGACCATTTCTGCAGTCAATATAGCTATCGTTGTTCTAAAGCTTCTATTAGAACGACAGCAGAGTTCGAAACTTGTAGTTTGTAGTCTGTATTTTTGACTTATAAGCTCCGCCCATTTTCTTTCATTTGAGGGAAAAAGGGCGGAGCCTCAATTTAAAAGTGCAAATAAAAAATTAAACTATTCGTCCAAGAATTTTCAAATTCAGATAAGTTTTTCATATGTTATAGTTTGTAGTTTTTGTAGTTTGTAGTGTAGTTTGTAGTTTGTAGTTTATAGTTTTTGTAGTCTTTCTACTCCCCCTTACCTTCGCCAACTCAATTTCAAAGTCAATAATCTTCTCGATATCCGCATTCATTTCCGTTTCACTTCTTGTCAAGTTTCCATCCGATTTCAATAGTTGAGCAATCTACAAAAAAAACTACAGTATGCCATCTACAGTACTCCTACCGTACCTTTCTCAAATATTTTCTATAGGCAGTCATATGACTAGAGAAAAGTGTTGTATTGAGGTAGTAATCACGAGTTCCACGTCCGAGAGCCAAGTTGGATTGATCGATCTGAAAAAGTTGTAGTTTGTAGTTTTTGTAGTTTATATCATAGACTTACAAATAGTGTGTTCCTTGAGGTATTCTTAGAGTCTGCATAGATGTAAAGCTGGAAAAACACATCTACACCATAGTCTCGCCGGGAGTTGACAAGCAGTTCTAAACAGTTTTGTAGTTTGTAGTTTTTGTAGTCTTTGTAGTCTTACTTGTGAAATTGAATGTAGTTTCGTTCCATCGCTCATGAAGAAGTGGCCATTCTCCAAGTTCCGTGAGGGTTTCAAAGAGGGGTCTGCAAACAAAAAATTATTTTTTTTCAAAATTTGGCTCCGCCCCTAAAATAGACTCCGCCCCTTTTATAAGCTCCGCCCCTTATATAGGCTCCGCCCCCTTACCCAGTCTTCAACTCATCCAATTGTGTCTTATTCATACAACTTCTATAAGTCGCCCGTGCCATATTAATAGAATCAGATTCCGTGACGACTTCTTGCTCCAAAAGTACTCTCAGTTGTTGACGGACTTGTTCTCGAGCATAAGCAAAAGTGCCAAAACCGAACATATCATCTGGAATCGGGTGTTGATCGTTCCATTGGCCACAGGCGAATTCGAAAAAGTCTTCACACGGGTCGACGGAGGTATTCATGGCATTTAGCTGGAAAATTAAAGGGGTTGAAGGCTACAAAGGCTACAAAGACTACAAACTAGAAATCATTTATTTCGATTCCTGTTATAGAAGAGCACCTTTTTTCCCTCAAAAAGTGAGCGAAAACTTTTTTCAAATTTTCAAAATGTGATCAAAAAAAATTTTTCGAAGTCTCTGATTGAAGTGCACCCCTAATAGAAGGGCCCGAAGAAAAAGGTGTTGAGTGAAGAAAACGTGCCATTCTATTACAGGTAAACTCTAAACAGAAACAGCTCAATTGAACTCATCCAAAAATCTGACTCCGCCCCTTTTTTACTCAAAATTTAAATTTTGAAAAAAATCTTTTAATTTTCCAATTTAATTGAACGAAAATGGGCGTCGCTAGAAATACACTACAAACTACAGCTTTTGATTTTTTTTTTTGAAAAAAACATCTACAAAAAATTCAACTTTTCAAATCAAAACTATCTTCAATGAAAGTAGGCGGAGCTCTAGACTACAAACTACAAATCCTCAAAAATAAAACTCACGAAATGAGTAGCGGCTCTCACACATCCAGGTGTTGAACAGACTTCAGCTTCCTTCGGCTTCTCAGATGACGTCACAGGAGATTCAGAAGACGTTGACGTCTTCTGAACAGGAGGGAACGGTGGAACTCTAGGATCTTCTGGAGGTGGATGAGGATTCTCTGTAGGGTCTCCTGACGTCGGATGAGTTTGTGTTGAATGATCAGTCTTCATTGCTTCTATCCGTTTATCAGTATTTATGATAACAGCCAAAAGGACTGCTGTCAGGAGACAGAATAAGAGAAGAATTGGAAGAAGAAGCTTCTCCATTGTTGTCCGTGTCTTCCACCATCGGAATGTTCCCTGGAATTTCTGTAGACTATTTGATAAAGGGTACAAAAACTACAACTTAATAATAAACTATGAAATTTCTGAATTTTTGTCCCGTTTTAGAACCGTAACAGCATTTCAGAACTCTCCTATGCCATAACCGTACCGCATCAGAACTGAAAGTTTTGTTTTCACGTCTTCTCATACGGGACAGTCCTGAAAGAGGGCAGTTCTGATGCGGTAAGTTCTGATATGAGGTACGGTTTTGATACGGGAGAGTTCTGATAAGGAACACTGACGGCCGCGGCCGGAAGTTCGACAGCTCGGGCTTTTTTTTCTATATTTTCTGTTTTTTACCATTCATTTTACAATTTTTTTTGTTAGAATTTGGGATATTTTAACATGAAAAAAGGGCCTGCCGGATTCTCGGCCGCGGCCATCAAACTGTAATCTTGAGATTTTGGAATTGATTATGGAAAGATAAAAAAACAAACAAACCTTTCCCGGAATAAAGAGCACTGCTGGCGCCTCATCCCTGGCTGGAGCATTGAAACATGGTGAACCACTGGAAGCATTTGAGCTCATTGGAATATCATTTATTCCCATTTTCATAGGGGAGTAGAGAACAGAAAAATTTTTGGAAAAAAAAGTTTTCATGTTTGGTGTTCGAGAGAAATGGCGGTCGTAATCGGCTTAGTGAGAGAGGAAGGGTAACGGTTAACAATTTCGAATTTTTTTTTGAAGAGAAAAAGAGCGGGAATTTGAAAAAAAATGATGGCCGAACTTTTTGTTTTTGAAAACCTAGGCCACCACCTCAACACCTAGGCCACCGAATACCCAACGTTTGAACTACTGGGTAAAGAGAGAAGTGACCAGGAATTGAAAAAAAAAAACGATGAGCAAACTTTTTGTAGTGGTGGCCTTACTTTTTCATTTTGGGAAGTTAGGTCATCACCTCAAAACCTAGGCCACCACCTTAAATTCTAGGCCACCTCAAACTAACCTTGGCGTAGGTGTATCACTATTCTCACTGATCGTTATCAACTGCATTTGACTCTCGTTGCTCCGAAGATGAACATAATCAGGCGGATCATTTCCAAATGGCATTCTGCAAGAAAACATGGTGAGGCGATCTTGTGCAAAGAGATATGTGTGCAAGTGGTCTTTAAAATTTTAAAAATTTTCAGGCCTCGTGGCAAAAAAAGCGAAAAAAATAGTCCAGAAAATGTGAAAAATGGTCAGATGGCATTGATAATGTGATGTGTATTTAGGAAGAATTGGGCAAATATTATATCAAATAAGCAACGGAAAAACATGTAAAATGATTTGTTTGGTGAATGTGAAAAATAATATTTGGATTTTTTAGAGTTTCAGAAAAAAAAATTTTCGTGGCCGAACTTTTTCCAAGTGGTGGCCTAGGTTTTTTTTTAGGCCGGCCTAGTTTCAGACTTCTAGGCTATGCTTAAGGTCTAGTGCCCGCTGCTAAGTTTTCAGAGCGTTATACCTTCTTTACATCGAGTTATAAGCTTAGTCTCCAAATCTAGGTCACGCGGCGCGGTCGCGTTGCGGTCAGGGATTTTAAAATGGCTCTAACTCAATTTTCAGAAGGCACACGGCTCTGAAATTTTAAACAGATACCTAATTCGACATTTGCTTTCTATTCCAAAAATTTTGAAAACGTGGCCTAACTTTCCAATTTTTCGAAAAACTAGGCCATCAAAAAAATTTTCTAAATTTTTTTTTCAAAAACTCACCCGAAAAATTCCAGACAATTTCTAGCCTGATTCAACACTGATTTTCTAGTATTATTTAGCATCACTAGCCTGTTAAAAATGGTGCCATACACTCGATGGCTTCTACTTAGAGGCGCATATCAAATTACACTTTTCACAAATATAAACATATTCAAATGTTATTTTTGATAAAATTATAAACAAATTGAATTTTACTCTCTAGTTTCTTGCAGCTGTAATATCAAAAATCAGTTTTTGAAAAAAAAAATGGGAGAAAAGATTCTAAGAAAGTATAAAATATTCATGTGCTCTTTGGCACGAGATGGTGGGTGGGGGGAGGGAATGAATCATAGAATTATTAGGTATTCATAGTTTTTTTGGACTTAAAAAAGGGAAAAATTGAGAAAAATCCGAAGTTTTAGCGATGGCCTAGGAATTTGAGTTGGTGGCCGAACTTTTGCAAAAAGTGGAAACTTAGGCCATAGATGGGAAATGTGTCTGGCTAAGAAACAACTGTTGGAATCAAAATCTGTGGCCTAACTTTAAAAATTTAGAAAAAGTTCGGCCACGCTTGTTTTTTTTTGGCTGTAATACTTACGACTTTGCAACTTTGACCGGTAGAAAATTGCGGAAAATTTTTTTGAAGCATGGCCTAGCTTCTGAAAATGAATGAAAAAGTTAGGCCATCAGTTTTCTATGTCATCAATTTTCAAGGCCATGAAAGTCATTTTTATCGAGACTAGAACGCGGAAGTACAAGCATAGAGAGCTTTGACCGGAATAAAATGTGACTCAGAAAAAGAGAGAAAGGGGAACCTAATTCTATGAATTTCATTATAAAAAAGAGAGCAAAAAGAAATGTAAATGGATATTGGTTAGTTCTTTTTTTTTAGATCTTTTCATTTCCTGGAACGAAATTTTTTTTTCAAAGGATGTGGTCGACTGGAACCGAGAGAAGGAATTTTTTAACGAAAAAAAAGTGGGGGGAAATGAAAAAATCTTTCGAGAGCAAAGACTACAAACTACAAACCCTAACAAAGTATATGGCCTAGTTTTTCAAAATTAAAAATCTAGGCCACTTAAAAATTTTTTAAATTTTTTTTTCAAATTTTACCAATTTTCCAAGCTTTCCTTATTTTTATAAAGAACTTCTACAAAAAAGTGGAGTGATGGAACGAACAAAAAGTGGGCGGAGCTTAGTTTTTCTGGCAAGAATCTCATAATCCTAAGCTTTTAATATCAAAATAATCAGTATTTATGGATATCGGTAAGAACTTATTAGGCTAATGAGGATTAGAATATATGAATAATCAGTTAGGATTATGAAAAAAAACTGAATTTTTTATTTTAATCTCGAGATTTTTTATGAACAAATCTCCAAAACGGCAGATATTCATGCTAATTCTTTTAGAAATTCATAATTTTGTAAATTTACAGGAAAAATTGTACTCCTCGTGGACAATTTTTCAAAAAAGTTCAAAAACTTACAAAAACCGAAAACAAATACCAAAAAACTGAAAGAAAAAATTTGAAAAAAAAAGTGATCAAATATGTTCCAACTCGCTCCAAATTATACTTTGTAACAAAAACTATGAAAAAATCAAAAAATTCAAAAAAAAAAATTTTTGATCTAGTGCAAAAACCAATGGACACGAGATGATGAAAAAAAAGGGGGGGGGGCGAGAGGATTAAAAAAAATTAAAAGAGAATCGTCGCGAAAAAAAGAGAGTAGTGGTTAAACTTTCATTTGAAGAGGGTATATATGTAGAACATATAGACTGACACCTTTTTCTATTTTACAAATTGCAAAGGGGGGGGGGGGGTCAGATTGGAAAAATTGGAAAAAATTATTGGAGAAATTTCAATATCAAACTTAGTTTTTGATATCACAATTTCCAGAAGTTTGAAAGCCCGTAAAACAGTTTCAAAATCTGAAAAAAAACCTGAAAAAAAACTTTTAAAAATTGGGGTCGGCCGGAATTATAGTAAAAATTATTCTACCCGGACTCATTTTTTCCTCCTTATTCCATTTTTCATAATGCATTCTCTTAAAAATCACAATAAATTAAACTTGTGATGTGCTGCCCGGACCGACTAAGAAATGTCTACCGACGCGGCCCGGCCCGGTCGGCTAGTCCGTGAAGGGAAGGTCAAAGGGAGGGTCATTTTTTGCATTGAGAAAATTTTTCTCGATAATTGGGGGAATGGCTTTCTAGAGAAAATTTTGGGTATTTCTAGTAGGAAAAATTCGGGAATTTCATCGAAATCACAAAAAAATGACCTCAATTTTCAAAATATTTCCAAATCCGGGCCGGGCCAAAGCCGGGTTTGCAATAGGTAAAATGACGTTCAAAAGCTTGCCGAGTAAAGATTGATAGCCTCGTAATCTGAAAAAGGAGCGCAAAAGTCGTATTCTAGACCATCAATCTGTACTGGGTCATACTTTCAAACGCTGATTTGTGACGCTTTTAGAGGGGTTTGAAAAAAAACTCATTATGAAAAATGGATTTAAAATGATGAAATTGACAATAAAATGTTTGGTTTGGTGCTCTTTTAAGTCTCTTGGCACAATGCCAACAATTCATAATATACCGCCTTTCCCCGCCCCATTTTGCACTTGTCATCTGATCTATCTCAAAACATGACCATCCTATACTTTCCCCACGAAAAAATACAAAAAAAAGATCTTCCCTCCCTCTACCCCATCAAAACTTGAAAAGGCAACGAATTTGAAATTAGCTCCAATTTTTAATGACGACGCGATCAGGAGGCGGGGGGATGTGTGACACCACCACCTCCGCAAAACACGAAAAACGTATGTTTCGAGAATTCATAATTAGCTGGAATTATTAGAAGGAGGAGAGAGAGCGTGATTCTCATTTGTTTTGCAGGAAAAATGGGAGGAGAAAAGGAGGAAAGGGAAAGGATTGGGTTGCAGGAGAGAGAGGGTTCAACATTTTTCGATTTTAGAGAAGTGCTGTAATTCCAGAAGAATAGAGTGAAGAAAAATGGTGGTGATTTGATGTTGAACGATTGAGAAAAACTAGCCATATACTGATTTGGTCCGAGTAAAGACAAATCTTTAAATCAAAAAAATCAAAACTTTGAACCAAGATATCGACGTTTTCAGGGTTGAAAATCAGTAAAATGACTCAAAACACGCTGGAATTTTGAAAGTTTCAACATCAGTGAACTTCGAGATTTTCTTGAAAATAATCTTCTCTAAAAGTGAAAATAGCGGTAGATATTCCGTAGAAGATTTTCGAAATTGTGGGAAAAAAATTATGAAAAAAAGTAGGAATAATACTTGCAACGGGCCGGGCCGGTCGGTCAAATTTTAGGATTGATCTCCGGGCCGAGCCGGAACCTGCAGGGGTCAAAGTTTTTTGCACTGAAAAATAATTTCAGTAGTTGGGGATATCCATACTTGTCATCCGGGCCGACGCGGGCCGATGGTTTTTCGGGCATAACTTTCTTGAAAAAAGTAGAATCCATTCAGACTATATTTCAAACAAAAGATATAAACATTTCGCATCGAATGATGATCTTTTTCATTGTGATATTATGTCTAGTTTTCCTGGAAATCCCATCGGCCCGCGTCGGCCCTTATATCTTTCGTTTAAAATATAGTCTGAATGGATTCTATTTTTTTCAACAAAGTTATGCCCAAAAAACCATCGGCCCGCGTCGGCCCGGATGACAAGTATGGGGATATAAAAAAGACCACTAAACTTGAAAAAATTTTGAAATCGGGCCTATCGGACCGGGCCGAGACCGAGCCGGAGACATTTTTTGGAAAATTGCAAGTATGGTAGAAAATAGTTTTTTTAACGAAAAAAATTCTGACCAAAAAATTTTTCTTCCGAATTTTTGAACAAAATTACATTTTTTTGTAACGAAAAAATTTCCAAAAAAATTTTATTCGCCTTTTCTGAAAATTTACTTTTTTTTACACCAAAAAAGCCGAAATTTCCCAGAAATAAACAAAAACACTTTTTAAAAAAATGAAAAAGGATTATGGGGAAAAATTCCTCAAAAATAACAAAAACAAGCGATACTACAAACTACAATTCCAAGAATTTCATCTCGAAAAAGATGGAAAAAAGAGGAATCTCTTCTGCAAGCACCAAAATCGGAAACGAAATTAACGGGGAAAAGTGAGGGGGGGGGGGGGTCCGTTCCCAATTCCAGACGACGTCCCTCCTTTAGAAGACGTCGAAGAAATAGAGAAAAAGCTCTCTTCTCGTGAGCCCCCTCCCGTTTTCTCTCTGTCGCACCCTCCTCATTTTCCATACTATTTCGCATCGCCTTTGCGACGTCGCCTTTCCCTTCTACAGCCTATTGATTTTGAATAAAAGAAAGACATGGAAGATGGAGTGGAATGAAAAAAACGGAGGGAAAATGGAGGGGGGGGGGGGGGGATGGAGCAGCTGCTTTTTAGTGGAGTGGTTAATCGAGTGGAGGAGGGAAAATGAAAATGAGATGCAAAGTGTTTTTGGAAAGGGGGGGGGGGGGGAATGAGTTGATGGATATGGGGATGGAGTAATGAATACTTTATGAGTGAGCATTAGGGAGGAAAAAAAGAAGGAAAAATGGAAGAGCCATGTTTGCGGACAGCCTCGTTGGAAAAGGAAATAGTTTTACAAATCATAATTTTGAAAAATCGGATATCCGAACTTTAAAAAAACTCGGAAAGTCTTGGAAATCCTTCAAAACTTCTTTTTCACTGAACTTTTTACTTGAAAGTGGACAAATTGATGATTTTTTATTATAAAAATTAGTGAACGAGGTCTTTTGAAGCAATAATTGCTTAATTAATAAAAACTCGTTTGATGAAAGCAGTAGCTGAAATAAATTTGTCAATTTTTTTCCGACTTTCCAAAAAATTAGTTTGGAAAATTCTCCGATCGAAAAAAATTTTCCGATTTATTTTAGAAAAAAAAATTTCCGGAAAAAATCGGAAAATCTGAAAATTCGGACTTTCCGTTCTCCAACACCCACCAACCCTGGAATGGGTCTTCTCAAAAGTCGAGGGATATAGAAAAACAAAAAACTTATATAATCCTACAACCATTTTTTCTCAGCGTGCTACCCCTAAACAGAACTGTCCCGAACCAGAACTCTGGATGGATCAGAACCGGACGAATCAGAACTGACCATTGTAAGAACCAGCCGTTTAAGAACTGTCCCGAATAAGAACTTTTCAAATACTCGTATTTGGGCACTTCTCCCTGCTTGCAAGCCATTGCAGCAACGTAGTGTCAGTTCTCATCCGGGCAGTTCTGATAAGGCACAGTTCTTATTCGTCCGGTTCTGATTCGTCTAGAGTTCCAATTCGACTAGTTCTATTTCGTCCAGTTCTAATGTTCGTTAGTTTTCACGATTTCCGCAATTTTCGGACAAGATGAAAGTTTATTTTTCAAATTTTTATTTTATTTCCAGAAAACGTTTCATTAATTCATATATACTTTTCCTGTAGGCATCCTTTTTCCGTCCCAAATAGATGAGGAATTTGAGGAAGAAGATGAGGGATTGCATCCAAAATGTTCCGAAATAAATTTTTTGTTCTTATCCATTTCTCCTAATGCTCCAATTCCACATTGATTCTCCACTAACATTTGAGCACAATCATAATCGCTTTCAAAAAATTCACACGTTGGAGATTGTTCCTAAAAAAGGGGTAATGTATAATTAATTAATTGATTTCAAGAATTACCAAGTTATCCCAATATTTGAGACATGGATAATCACGAGATGATTCTTTACTTCTTATCTGAAAATATTTAAAATTTTCGAACAAGTAAAGGAAATAAGGCATTACAAGATGCGGTCTATAACCATTATCCTAACAAGGGCGTTTAAATTCGAAAAATCCGTTGAAAAATTTAAATTTCTTTGTGTTAGGATAAAGATTTGAACCTTCTGATAACTGAAAATGATAAAAATTTCAGACAGTTCTGAAAAAATACCTCAAAAGTTGGATTTTGGAAGCCACCAAAAGAGATCCCACTGAGCCTAAAATTTATTTATTTCTTTCCAAAAAAACTATCATAATCTATTCCTCTATGCTCGGAACAGCCTACAACTACCAAAATTTCGTGTTTTTTTTTCAAAATTTTCTACTGGTCGGCGTCTAAAATTCTGAATATATGGCTTAAACAGAATTATTGGCCTTTCGCAGTATGGTTTTTTGATCTCACCCGGGCCAAATGATTTCTATGGTAAGATTTATTTTTAAAAAACTGATTCTAATTTTTGAATTTTAAAATAAAAGCCTTACAATCTCTGTACACAAACCAAATGCCGATGAAAATGCTTTGATTCCACTGCACATCTCTCCAAGATCAGCCAACTTTTTTGAAATTTCTTTATCTTTCTCAGGACAATCTATTAGCTTTGTGCAGTCCTGAAATGTATTTTTTATTTTTTGTACCGAAAAACAAAAAACGAACCAACGCCTTTTGGCAATCAGAATACAATGATTTAGATAGAGTGACACTTGGAATTGGTTTATGAAAAGACCAATCTTGAATTAATTCCAAAATAAGCTTATCACAATGTTTCTGATAGCTAAAGAATCCATCACAATCATGAGAAATTGGATGAGATAAAACAATTGTCAATGGGAATAAAAGAGGAAAAAGAATCATGAAGAAAGGAAATGAATGAAGATGAACTGGGGATAGAGAAGAGGATCAATTCGATCGGATTTATGAGAGTTGATCTCTTTTTTTTCAAGTATTTGGAATACATTTTGTCACGAGAGACAACCAGATGAAACTATAGTCAGAGGGTAAAAAATAAAAAAACGACGAACACATTTTTTTTCGATTTTTTTTTCTTGAAAAAATTTGAGTAGTTTGGGTCCGGAAATAGGGTGCAAGAAGGATGCAAATAAAGTGCAAATTAGGTGCAAGTAAGGTGCAAGTAGGGTGCAAGTAAAATTGTAGTTTGTAGTATTTGTAGTTTTTATAGCCAACTAAAAAAGTTCACATTTTTTCACCGGATTCATCGGTGATCCAACTGGACAATTATAAGTCTCCGCGAACTCCTTCATATTTGAAAATACTCCATTCACACGGAACCGCTCTATTGGATGAACTTTCGACAGAATCTCTTCCAGACTATGCGTATCTCGAGGGGTACAGTAATCCTGGAAAAAAGTGGGCGGGGGTTAACTTCAAAATTGCTAGACTTACCAAAGCGGCAATTTGAAAATAGAGTTTTGGGATACTGTAGTTTTCGTATCCGATGAGGCGTGGCTCTTTGGAGAGGTCCAACTTTTTGAATCCCCGCCAAGACGTTTCGCGGCCAACCCAATCGGCTAACATTTCGAAGATTGTGATGTTTCCGTCGAGCTGGAAAACGAAAAGTTGGACCACCAGTTAGAGGGGTTAGAGAATGAACCACGTGACCTAGGTTTTATGAAAAACTAGGCCACCCAACTAAAACCTAAGCCAAAAAGCAGCAGTTCAAACCAACCAGGTAAGAGCTATTTCAGGTCACGTGGCTTAGTTTTTCTATTTCTGGAGAGTTAGGCCACAGCTCTGAAACCTAGGCCATTGAAAACCGCTTGACAATTTACCCAGTCACATCAATTTTCAGGTTTCCAGCACATCTGGGAGTCGAGTTACAAAAATTACAGAACCGCGACGCGACCGCGCCGCACCACCAAACGCTTATAACTCTAAGCTTTTAACTCGGGTTTTAGGAGCTCTGAAACTTGGGTTACGCGCCCCAAAACGCTTAGCTCTAAAAGTTAGGCCATCCCTGCAAAACCTAGGCCATCAAACTCTAAACTCACATGTTTCCCGTGAATCGGATCATCATAATTGTTATACTGATCCTTGAAACACTGTACTCGTCTACCGTATTCTACAGTATCCTCAGGTGTCCACCAGTTCCGTTCAACTCCATTTTCATCATATGAAACGCCGTCTACATCAAATCCATGGCCAAGTTCATGGCCTAAAACTTCTCCGGTTCCGGCAATCGTCGCATATTTTGGGTAGGTGGAATCGAAGATTGGATCATCGATGAACGGAGCAAGAATGGCTAGAATTGTAGTTTGTAGTTTGTAGTTTGTAGCCTTTGTAGTATGTACCCACCCAAAAAGTTATTTTCAGCCGTATAAAAGGCGTTTGCATCCATCCATGACTCTTTTGGATCCAATGGCGTCTCCTGGGCCACGTATTCCATTATCTGCTCTGTTGTAAATCGCCGTATTTTGTTTAGGATACTGTAGAATGAGTCAGTGGGCAGGACGTCGATCTGAAATGTTTTTTGGTGGCCGAAGTTTTCGAAAGTTCGGCCATCATTTCCGAATGAAAAAAAGCTGACTGAGTTTGGTAAAGTTCTAGATATCTGGGGCACCGGAGGGCCGAGATATGAGCGTGGCCGAACTTTTTGTGAAATTGAAAAGTTAGGCCACCACTACAAAAGAGAGTTGATCGGAAGAGTCCATTGGAAAGAGCATGCCATACCATCCCCAGATGAATTTCAAAGCACTTTGACACCTTCAAGCCTAGTTATTGGCCCTAAAGAAAGCTGGGGGCCGTGGACTAAGTTTTCGGATTCGGGAAAAGTTCGGCCACGCTAATAACTTTGCTGTCATGACTTTTAGGGATCTCAGAACTCGACAGTAGATGCAACTCGATGTGCTCTTTCAAATGAAAAAGGTTTGGGACCATGGCCTAACTTTTCGGTTTTGGGAGAAACTCGGCCACGCTAATATCTTGGCTCCCGGAAGCCATAAAGCTCTGAATTTTTTAGACGACGGCCTAACCACCCAATTTTCGGTTTTCTAGGCCATTAAACTCACCGTCTCAAAAACCTTATCCAGTGCTCCTTCCTTCTCAAATTCGTCCGGATATCCAATCATTTTCCTCACTTTCTCCACTTTCAATATCGCATTTTTCTTCGTTTCCTCATGAAGCCACGTAGATTCTTGGAGAATTTCAATGAAATTTCTCTTCGTGTCCTCAACCATTTCAGACACCATTTTCAGATTTTCTTTATCGAAAAAGTTTCGTACAAAGACTCGAAGTGTGGCACGTGGCAGGGAGTCTATGACGACTTCTTCACATTCGGTATCCTGAGCAATGTCCAAATCAGTTGATAATCCAAAAATCGATGAATGAATATAGTTGAAAATGAAAAAGTTGGCCAGCGTTCTTTTGGACGTGTCTTTGATGATTTCTTCGAGCTGTAATCAGAATAAGAATTTGGCTACAAGCTACAAAGACTACTGACTACAAACACTACAAACTACAATGACTACAAACTATAAATCACAAAGACTACAAACCACAAACTACAAAGAATTTAAACTACAAACTACAAAGCCTACAAACTACAAAGACTACAAAACTCACATTATAATCTTTATCGAAAAACAGGGATTGATCGTAGACCAGTAGACGTTTTTTGACCTTCTCCAAAACCACATTTTTCCGTTTTGGATTTATCAAATTTTCAATAATTTTTTGAAAATTTATACTTGGCACAGCTTTCTCCACATCGGAAATGTCCACTTCATTTTCGCCATCATCGTGGTGCTGAAAAATATTTTGGTGGTCGAATTTTTTTATAGCGTGGCCTAGCTTTTCTCCCGATAAACAATTTGAGCACGCTACCCAAATATCACTAAGCTAGGGTGCCTAGGAGCCAAGATATAAGCTTGGGGAGCTTGAGTGGCGCGGCGCGGTCGCGTCGCGGTTGGTCGATTTTTGTAACTTGGCTCACAGATGGCCTAGAAATCTGAAAATTGAATGGTCTGGCTAAAACAACGCACTGATTTTGATGACCCAGTTTTTGTGACCGTGGCCTAACTTTTCGATTTTGTGAAAAAATAGGCCGCATGCTTCCAAGTGACCTAGCGCGCTCTGAATTTTCGCAAGTCGAGGTTATTTGACCTGCTGATTTTAATGCAGCTAAGATTCGAGACCGTGGCCTAACTTTCCCCGGAAATTCTAGGCCATACCTGACGCAAATCTTCAGAGAGCTCCTTATACTTCTTATAGTCCTTTTCAATCAGCGCTTCGTCAAAATCGATATTGTTTTCTTCCAATATTTCTTTGATAGCCTTTTTAAGGTATTTTGCGTTGGGCGATGAACTGGAAGATGATTTAATTTCCAGATACGGCACAGATGGAGTGGAAAATTGGAATAGGCCAAAGTCGGTTTCGCCCATTCTGGCCAAATTGGTGAGCACGTCTGCAAATTAGGTTTTGGTGGCCGAGCTTTTTTCGGTGGTGGCCTATCTTTTTCCTGTGACTACAAAGACTACAAACAACAAAAATATACCATTCAAATTGAATTTTGATTCATCCCAATCCTTATCAGCCAGGGGAAAACTTCCAATTTTTCGAATATCCTTCCAAATTTCTTTGAAAACTTTTTTCTCGTTTTTATGAAAACTCTGAAAGACTACAAACTACAAATACTACAAAAACTACAAACTTACTTCTTCCTCTTTTAGGCCTTCACAAGTGTTGAAAAGGATTTTCATGGTATTTTCCGATCTTGATGTGGTTGGTTTGTTTTTGTTTTCGAGGAGATATTCTGGAAGAATAAGTACAGTAATCCTGATGAGGTACGGTATGTTATGGGTAACTACAGTAACCCAAAATAACAGCCAGTAGCTGAAGCTTACAGTAATCCGTGTCATACCTACAGTATTCCAAGCTGATCTATCTACAGTAACCCGTAAGCTACTCGAAGTGTCTCAGCTACAGTAACCCAACTATGCAAACTACAGTAAACCATCTACAGTACCCCAAATCTCTACTGTACGCCTACAGTACCTTTTATCAATCTTCTCGCCACCTGCTCCGTTTTTATACTTCTGGTACCATCAACTACAGTATGCTCCGAATATTTTCCACACGAAAATTTGTAAAAATCAACGCATGGATCTACAGTAGGATCTTTCCAGTTATGCTGAAAAATGGGTACAAACTACAAAGACTACAAACTACAAAACCCACCAATTGATGTGCCAAAGTGATGCATTCAGGTGTCTCACAAACATTTCTAGGAGGAATTACGGTAGGCGTTGAGATCTTTCTGGATCGGGGTACCGTAATTCCTACTGTACTTTTCCCAGGACTGGGTACAGTACTCCCTACAGTAACCTTGGGTGCCACCAGCTTCTCCGGCTCAACTACAGTAATCCTCTGATCTCCAGACCGTAAAATGATTACGGTAGTCAGAAGGGCGATGATAAAGACGACAAGAAATATGACAAGACCGATCATCGGATTCGAACATTTCTCTTTTATTGACATCTGAAAATGACTACAAAAACTACAAAAACTACAAACTACAAGTATGAAGCTCCGCCCACTTGAAGATTGATATTTTTTTTCAAAATTTCAGACTTGAAAAGTGGGCGGAGCTTAACGAAACTTACCTTTTCGATGCTTTTGGAGAAAAACTTTGAAACTCAATAAGAAATGGGAAAGAACGATTTCGAAATAAATAAAAAAATGTTTTAAAAATTTTTTAAATTGATTTTCTGTTTTTGTTACGACGTGGATTGAAAAAAGGAAGTTTCACGTTTACTTTTTTGTAGTTTGTAGTTTGATTTTTTTTTCTATTTTCCCAATTTATGTAACCTTTTTTGTTAAAAAATGATCATTTTTATTGTTCAAAAAGAAATTTTTTGCATTTAAACTTGTCATTTTGGAATAAAAAAAGGCTCTTCTTGGTTACCTCAAAATTTTTAAAGTTGAAAATTTTTTCTCTTTTTTTTGAAGTTTCAAAAATTTTATTTGTCGAATTCTCTAGATTTCCGAAAAAAAGTCAAAAGTTTTCTTTTTGATCTTGAAAAGTTTTTTGATCTACTAATTTGAAAATTTGGCGCCAAAATTACCCTATTTGCTTAATAACCAACTTTTCAAAAAAAAAAAAGATTTTGTTTGAAATTTTCGAAAATTTGTTTCCTTTTTCAAAAAATTTCTTTTTTTTCAGCAAAAAAAAAAGTTTTTTTCGTCAAAAAACAGTTTTTCAGTGAGAGTCACGAAAAAAAACGAAGATTTTTGTTTCAAATTTTTTCAAATTCAAATTCGAATCTTTCTCTCTCATAATCATAAACCCCTTTAATCTTTTATTACCTTCTTCTTCTTTAATGAACCGCTTGGTACACCACTGTACCATCTAGACCGCCGCCTGTGACGTATGGTTATATATATCGTCACATCCTTTCGTCGACCATCCTAGACTCACTTTTGTTCTTTTTTGCTGTAGAACAAATACGGTAGATCAATCAATAAGCGCGCGCGCGTTCTCGTTGTTTTGTTGGTCCGTGCAGTGGAGACGCCATTCTCCTCATTCTTCTCTCTTCTTTCCCCTGCGATTTCCCGATGCTCTCGCCACAAACCCCGCCCCATTTTTTCGCTTTTTTTTTGGTTTTCCAGAATTTTTTAGGCGTTTTTTTCGGCGTTTTTTCTCGTCTTTCTAGTGGGTTTTCGCTTGATTTCTCTTTCGTTTCACCCCCTTTTTGCGGGTTTTTCACCAAAACTTGCCGTTTTTTTTCCTAGTTTTCTGCTTGTTTCGCTCATTTTTCCTCCGGTTTCACCTCCTCTTTTCGCCTCTTTTCAGCCATTTTACGTCTAATTTCACCGCTTTTTCACTCGTTTTTCGCAAATGTTTCCCGTTTTTCCCCTCCTCACTTTATCGATTTTTTGCAAATTTTCCGCTCGCTTCTCCGCAATTTTTGCCGGAATTTTCTCGAAACCCATTGAAAAATCAATAATTTCAGGACGATCGACATGGATGGCGACGACGTGGCGATGACGTGGCGGTGACGTGGCGGACGAACGGTAGTGGAGTGGCGACGACGACGTAGATGGAAGTGGATGGGCGACGACGACGTAGATGGAAGTGGATGGGCGGCGCTGCGAGCGAGTGGTGAGTTTCGAATCCCCCTTCAATGCACTCCTTCCTCCTGCCACACGGGTTCCCAGCGAGGGTAGGAAAGCGCGCTCTAATGAGAAAAACGTTCAACTCTCAGTTTCCGCCCATTTCTCAAAAAAATTTGGTTGAAAAAATTTGCCAAAAATTGAGGAACGCAGCGAAATTATCAATTTATCATTAGAGCGCGCTTTCCTACTCTCGCTCGGAACCCGTGTGTCCTGCGTGTCTCTTCTTCCTCACAAGCTCTCGTCTTCCTGGTTTCTTTCTACTCGTTTTCTCTGCCTAGTATTGGCCTATTTCGGCTAGATTTGGGTCTTCAATTTTTGGTTTCTAATTTTTTCAAATTCAAATTCAAATCTATTTCGTAATTATCCTCTCATCTTTATTCCCGGTGAACGTCCGGTGAACGTCCGGTGAACACCCGGTGAAGGTCCGGTGAACATCCGGTGAACGTCCGGTGAACGTCCGGTGAACGTCCGGTGAACGTCCGGTGAACACCCGGTGAACGTCCGGTGAACGTCCGGTGAACACCCGGTGAACGTCCGGTGAACGTCCGGTGAACACCCGGTGAAGGTCCGGTGAACATCCGGTGAACGTCCGGTGAACGTCCGGTGAACGTCCGGTGAACACCCGGTGAACACCCGGTGAACGTCCGGTGAACACCCGGTGAACGTCCGGTGAACGTCCGGTGAACACCCGGTGAAGGTCCGGTGAACATCCGGTGAACGTCCGGTGAACGTCCGGTGAACGTCCGGTGAACACCCGGTGAACACCCGGTGAACGTCCGGTGAACGTTCGGTGAACGTCCGGTGAACGTCCGGTGAACGTCCGGTGAACGTCCGGTGAACGTCCGGTGAACACCCGGTGAAGGTCCGGTGAACGTCCGGTGAACACCCGGTGAACGTCCGGTGAACACCCGGTGAACGTCCGGTGAACGTCCGGTGAACACCCGGTGAAGGTCCGGTGAACATCCGGTGAACGTCCGGTGAACGTCCGGTGAACGTCCGGTGAACGTCCGGTGAACACCCGGTGAACGTCCGGTGAACGTCCGGTGAACACCCGGTGAACGTCCGGTGAACGTCCGGTGAACACCCGGTGAAGGTCCGGTGAACATCCGGTGAACGTCCGGTGAACGTCCGGTGAACGTCCGGTGAACACCCGGTGAACACCCGGTGAACGTCCGGTGAACGTTCGGTGAACGTCCGGTGAACGTCCGGTGAACGTCCGGTGAACACCCGGTGAAGGTCCGGTGAACATCCGGTGAAGGTCCGGTGAAGGTCCGGTGAACGTCCGGTGAAGGTCCGGTGAACATCCGGTGAAGGTCCGGTGAACGTCCGGTGAACACCCGGTGAACGTCCGGTGAACGTCCGGTGAACACCCGGTGAACGTCCGGTGAACGTCCGGTGAACACCCGGTGAACACCCGGTGAACGTCCGGTGAACGTCCGGTGAACGTCCGGTGAACATCCGGTGAACGTCCGGTGAACGTCCGGTGAACGTCCGGTGAACGTCCGGTGAACGTCCGGTGAACGTCCGGTGAACACCCGGTGAACACCCGGTGAACACCCGGTGAACATCCGGTGAACGTCCGGTGAACGTCCGGTGAACACCCGGTGAACACCCGGTGAACGTCCGGTGAACGTCCGGTGAACGTCAGGTGAACGTCCGGTGAACACCCGGTGAAGGTCCGGTGAAGGTCCGGTGAACATCCGGTGAAGGTCCGGTGAACATCCGGTGAAGGTCCGGTGAAGGTCCGGTGAACATCCGGTGAACGTCCGGTGAACGTCCGGTGAAGGTCCGGTGAACGTCCGGTGAACGTCCGGTGAACGTCCGGTGAACGTCCGGTGAACACCCGGTGAAGGTCCGGTGAACATCCGGTGAAGGTCCGGTGAACGTCCGGTGAACGTCCGGTGAACGTCCGGTGAACGTCCGGTGAACATCCGGTGAACGTCCGGTGAACATCCGGTGAAGGTCCGGTGAACGTCCGGTGAACACCCGGTGAACGTCCGGTGAACGTCCGGTGAACACCCGGTGAACGTCCGGTGAACGTCCGGTGAACACCCGGTGAAGGTCCGGTGAACGTCCGGTGAACGTCCGGTGAACGTCCGGTGAACATCCGGTGAACGTCCGGTGAACGTCCGGTGAACGTCCGGTGAACGTCCGGTGAACGTCCGGTGAACACCCGGTGAACACCCGGTGAAGGTCCGGTGAACATCCGGTGAACGTCCGGTGAACACCCGGTGAACGTCCGGTGAACGTCCGGTGAACGTCCGGTGAAGGTCCGGTGAAGGTCCGGTGAACATCCGGTGAACGTCCGGTGAACGTCCGGTGAAGGTCCGGTGAACGTCCGGTGAACACCAGGTGAACGTCCGGTGAACGTCCGGTGAACACCCGGTGAACATCCGGTGAACATCCGGTGAACGTCCGGTGAACGTCCGGTGAACACCCGGTGAACGTCCGGTGAACGTCCGGTGAACACCCGGTGAACATCCGGTGAACATCCGGTGAACGTCCGGTGAACGTCCGGTGAACACCCGGTGAACACCCGGTGAACGTCCGGTGAACGTCCGGTGAACGTCCGGTGAACGTCCGGTGAACACCCGGTGAAGGTCCGGTGAAGGTCCGGTGAACATCCGGTGAAGGTCCGGTGAACATCCGGTGAAGGTCCGGTGAAGGTCCGGTGAACATCCGGTGAACGTCCGGTGAACGTCCGGTGAAGGTCCGGTGAACGTCCGGTGAACGTCCGGTGAACGTCCGGTGAACGTCCGGTGAACACCCGGTGAAGGTCCGGTGAACATCCGGTGAAGGTCCGGTGAACGTCCGGTGAACGTCCGGTGAACGTCCGGTGAACGTCCGGTGAACATCCGGTGAACGTCCGGTGAACACCCGGTGAAGGTCCGGTGAACGTCCGGTGAACGTCCGGTGAAGGTCCGGTGAACGTCCGGTGAACGTCCGGTGAACGTCCGGTGAACGTCCGGTGAACGTCCGGTGAACACCCGGTGAAGGTCCGGTGAACATCCGGTGAAGGTCCGGTGAACGTCCGGTGAACGTCCGGTGAACGTCCGGTGAACGTCCGGTGAACATCCGGTGAACGTCCGGTGAACATCCGGTGAAGGTCCGGTGAAGGTCCGGTGAACGTCCTGTGAACGTCCGGTGAACACCCGGTGAAGGTCCGGTGAAGGTCCGGTGAAGGTCCGGTGAACGTCCGGTGAACACCCGGTGAACGTCCGGTGAACGTCCGGTGAACACCCGGTGAACGTCCGGTGAACGTCCGGTGAACGTCCGGTGAACATCCGGTGAACGTCCGGTGAACGTCCGGTGAAGGTCCGGTGAACGTCCGGTGAACGTCCGGTGAACATCCGGTGAAGGTCCGGTGAAGGTCCAGTGAACGTCCGGTGAACATCCGGTGAAGGTCCGGTGAAGGTCCAGTGAACGTCCGGTGAACACCCGGTGAACGTCCGGTGAACACCCGGTGAAGGTCCGGTGAACATCCGGTGAACGTCCGGTGAACGTCCGGTGAACGTCCGGTGAACACCCGGTGAACACCCGGTGAACGTCCGGTGAACGTTCGGTGAACGTCCGGTGAACGTCCGGTGAACGTCCGGTGAACACCCGGTGAAGGTCCGGTGAACATCCGGTGAAGGTCCGGTGAAGGTCCGGTGAACATCCGGTGAAGGTCCGGTGAAGGTCCGGTGAACGTCCGGTGAAGGTCCGGTGAACATCCGGTGAAGGTCCGGTGAACGTCCGGTGAACACCCGGTGAACGTCCGGTGAACGTCCGGTGAACACCCGGTGAACGTCCGGTGAACGTCCGGTGAACACCCGGTGAAGGTCCGGTGAACGTCCGGTGAACGTCCGGTGAACGTCCGGTGAACATCCGGTGAACGTCCGGTGAACGTCCGGTGAACGTCCGGTGAACGTCCGGTGAACGTCCGGTGAACGTCCGGTGAACACCCGGTGAACACCCGGTGAACACCCGGTGAACATCCGGTGAACGTCCGGTGAACGTCCGGTGAACACCCGGTGAACACCCGGTGAACGTCCGGTGAACGTCCGGTGAACGTCAGGTGAACGTCCGGTGAACACCCGGTGAAGGTCCGGTGAAGGTCCGGTGAACATCCGGTGAAGGTCCGGTGAACATCCGGTGAAGGTCCGGTGAAGGTCCGGTGAACATCCGGTGAACGTCCGGTGAACGTCCGGTGAAGGTCCGGTGAACGTCCGGTGAACGTCCGGTGAACGTCCGGTGAACGTCCGGTGAACACCCGGTGAAGGTCCGGTGAACATCCGGTGAAGGTCCGGTGAACGTCCGGTGAACGTCCGGTGAACGTCCGGTGAACGTCCGGTGAACATCCGGTGAACGTCCGGTGAACATCCGGTGAAGGTCCGGTGAACGTCCGGTGAACACCCGGTGAACGTCCGGTGAACGTCCGGTGAACACCCGGTGAACGTCCGGTGAACGTCCGGTGAACACCCGGTGAAGGTCCGGTGAACGTCCGGTGAACGTCCGGTGAACGTCCGGTGAACATCCGGTGAACGTCCGGTGAACGTCCGGTGAACGTCCGGTGAACGTCCGGTGAACGTCCGGTGAACACCCGGTGAACACCCGGTGAAGGTCCGGTGAACATCCGGTGAACGTCCGGTGAACACCCGGTGAACGTCCGGTGAACGTCCGGTGAACGTCCGGTGAAGGTCCGGTGAAGGTCCGGTGAACATCCGGTGAACGTCCGGTGAACGTCCGGTGAAGGTCCGGTGAACGTCCGGTGAACACCAGGTGAACGTCCGGTGAACGTCCGGTGAACACCCGGTGAACATCCGGTGAACATCCGGTGAACGTCCGGTGAACGTCCGGTGAACACCCGGTGAACGTCCGGTGAACGTCCGGTGAACACCCGGTGAACATCCGGTGAACATCCGGTGAACGTCCGGTGAACGTCCGGTGAACACCCGGTGAACACCCGGTGAACGTCCGGTGAACGTCCGGTGAACGTCCGGTGAACGTCCGGTGAACACCCGGTGAAGGTCCGGTGAAGGTCCGGTGAACATCCGGTGAAGGTCCGGTGAACATCCGGTGAAGGTCCGGTGAAGGTCCGGTGAACATCCGGTGAACGTCCGGTGAACGTCCGGTGAAGGTCCGGTGAACGTCCGGTGAACGTCCGGTGAACGTCCGGTGAACGTCCGGTGAACACCCGGTGAAGGTCCGGTGAACATCCGGTGAAGGTCCGGTGAACGTCCGGTGAACGTCCGGTGAACGTCCGGTGAACGTCCGGTGAACATCCGGTGAACGTCCGGTGAACATCCGGTGAACGTCCGGTGAACGTCCTGTGAACGTCCGGTGAACACCCGGTGAAGGTCCGGTGAAGGTCCGGTGAAGGTCCGGTGAACGTCCGGTGAACACCCGGTGAACGTCCGGTGAACGTCCGGTGAACACCCGGTGAACGTCCGGTGAACGTCCGGTGAACGTCCGGTGAACATCCGGTGAACGTCCGGTGAACGTCCGGTGAAGGTCCGGTGAACGTCCGGTGAACGTCCGGTGAACATCCGGTGAAGGTCCGGTGAAGGTCCAGTGAACGTCCGGTGAACATCCGGTGAAGGTCCGGTGAAGGTCCAGTGAACGTCCGGTGAACACCCGGTGAACGTCCGGTGAACATCCGGTGAAGGTCCGGTGAAGGTCCAGTGAACGTCCGGTGAACACCCGGTGAACGTCCGGTGAACGTCCGGTGAACACCCGGTGAACGTCCGGTGAACGTCCGGTGAACGTCCGGTGAACATCCGGTGAACGTCCGGTGAACGTCCGGTGAACGTCCGGTAAACGTCCTGTGAACGTCCGGTGAACACCCGGTGAAGGTCCGGTGAAGGTCCGGTGAAGGTCCGGTGAACATCCGGTGAACGTCCGGTGAACGTCCTGTGAACGTCCGGTGAACATCCGGTGAACGTCCGGTGAACGTCCGGTGAAGGTCCGGTGAACATCCGGTGAACGTCCGGTGAAGGTCCGGTGAACATCCGGTGAACGTCCGGTGAACATCCGGTGAACGTCCGGTGAACACCCGGTGAACATCCGGTGAACGTCCGGTGAACGTCCGGTGAAGGTCCGGTGAAGGTCCGGTGAAGGTCCGGTGAACATCCGGTGAACGTCCGGTGAAGGTCCGGTGAACGTCCGGTGAACGTCCGGTGAACGTCCGGTGAACGTTCGGTGAACGTCCGGTGAAGGTCCGGTGAACGTTCGGTGAACGTTCGGTGAACGTCCTGTGAACGTCCGGTGAACATCCGGTGAACGTCCGGTGAAGGTCCGGTGAACATCCGGTGAACGTCCGGTGAACATCCGGTGAACGTCCGGTGAACACCCGGTGAACATCCGGTGAAGGTCCGGTGAAGGTCCGGTGAACGTCCGGTGAACACCCGGTGAACGTCCGGTGAAGGTCCGGTGAACGTCCGGTGAACACCCGGTGAAGGTCCGGTGAACGTCCGGTGAACGTCCTGTGAACGTCCGGTGAACGTCCTGTGAACGTCCGGTGAACATCCGGTGAACGTCCGGTGAACGTCCGGTGAAGGTCCGGTGAAGGTCCGGTGAACATCCGGTGAACGTCCGGTGAACGTCCGGTGAACACCCGGTGAAGGTCCGGTGAACGTCCGGTGAACGTCCGGTGAACATCCGGTGAACGTCCGGTGAACACCCGGTGAACATCCGGTGAACGTCCGGTGAACGTCCGGTGAAGGTCCGGTGAAGGTCCGGTGAAGGTCCGGTGAACATCCGGTGAACGTCCGGTGAAGGTCCGGTGAACGTCCGGTGAACGTCCGGTGAACGTCCGGTGAACGTTCGGTGAACGTCCGGTGAAGGTCCGGTGAACGTTCGGTGAACGTTCGGTGAACGTCCTGTGAACGTCCGGTGAACATCCGGTGAACGTCCGGTGAAGGTCCGGTGAACATCCGGTGAACGTCCGGTGAACATCCGGTGAACGTCCGGTGAACACCCGGTGAACATCCGGTGAAGGTCCGGTGAAGGTCCGGTGAACGTCCGGTGAACACCCGGTGAACGTCCGGTGAAGGTCCGGTGAACGTCCGGTGAACACCCGGTGAAGGTCCGGTGAACGTCCGGTGAACACCCGGTGAACGTCCGGTGAACGTCCTGTGAACGTCCGGTGAACATCCGGTGAACGTCCGGTGAACGTCCGGTGAAGGTCCGGTGAAGGTCCGGTGAACATCCGGTGAACGTCCGGTGAACGTCCGGTGAACACCCGGTGAAGGTCCGGTGAACGTCCGGTGAACGTCCGGTGAACGTCCGGTGAACGTCCGGTGAACGTCCGGTGAACGTCCGGTGAACATCCGGTGAAGGTCCGGTGAACACCCGGTGAAGGTCCGGTGTATGTTTTCAGTCTTTGATTACAGAATAAATGTAGTAAAAATGGAATAAAAATGGAATAAAAATGAAATCAAATATGAATGACAAAAAAATTGTATGACAAAAAAATAACGCGAAACGAGTCGCCCAAAGAAAAGAGACATCAAGTGGGCGGAGTCTGACATTTCCGTGTCTTTTTTTTCATGTTTCAGCATGATTTCTTGGAAAAGTTTAAACCAAAATGATTAGAACTCGGCTTGAAATGATCGGAGGATCTTTCCAAATCAAATTGAGGACTAATAACAAACTCAAAATAAATTTCAGCAGAATTTTCTTTTGATTTTTGGATTTCCCGTGTTCTGCCATTTTTCAGCTAATTCTCAAGACCTTTTTAAAAACACCTCTCTTTTCAGTCTCACCCCCCGCAAAGAATTGCTGCCTATTGATTGATACCGTCTATCTATTTGATAATTGATATGGATCCCCTATTTCTGACCCCTATTCGAAAAATGTCCCCACCTCATGGCATACCTTATTATGAATCGTTTTTTTATCATCCATTGTTGCCCCGTCTCCGATCACTGGTAGGGAATACTGTAGGGAATACTGGTAGGGAATACTGGTAGGGAATACTGTAGGGAATACTGTAGGAGAGAGAAAGAAATGAACCGACCGCACTGGTCGAATCAATGAGTGAATAATGAACAGAATACAACTGGATAGAACCTGGAGAAAAAAGGCGGCGTTCTGGTGGGCGGGGCTAGAAGGTTAGCGTCGTCTCACGGGAAGGGTACCATAAAAGATTTGGTGTATTCTGAATGAGAAGAAGATTTGAAATGAGTCCATAAGGACATAAAAAGAAACCGACAAAGAAGGCTGTGCAGACGCTCGTAGTGTCATGTAACAAGCGGCGGTTCATGAAAGAAGGACTTTGTACATTTTTATGGAGTCAAATGGTTTGAGGAGATGAGAAAAATCAATTTCAATAAAATACTGTTTTTATCACGTCACATTTTTGAAGCTTTTTCAGAGGAAAGAAGGGCGTTTTCTGAAAATGACAAGTAATATCTGCAGATATCCTTCTAGAATCCTGTTGTATAGGCTTTTTTTTTTGAATTATCTTGTAGTTTCGTCATCAATCAGTCAAACGCGGTATAACTGAATGTGGGCTCATGAATATTTTCAGTGAAATCTTCATACTGCCTGGAGATTATGGAATTGATATAGGTAACTTGTTTCTAATTGATCTGGGTGCGATCGCCCCGAGAAAAGCTGATTTCTCTTAAGTTATACCGCGTTTGACTCGAAATAACGTAAAACGGTTGAAAATTGGGATTTTGAAGATTTCGGATATTTGTTGGAAATAGTCGGACTGGCGCAGAAACTTCATAAAACATTCCAAAAATTAAAATGAAACGATTTGAAATGTTGAAACTTTGAAAAAAACAGCCCCTCACCATAATTTTCCCCTCACCATAATAATTTTTTGGGTGACCCCTATTTTTGGGTGGACCCCTATTTTTGGGTGGTTAAAATGGTAGCTTTGTTAAAAAATTTCGATTTGTTCAAAAGGTCGGTTTGTTAAAAAGGTCGGTTTGTTAAAAAGGTCGATTTGTTAAAAAGGTCGATTTGCCAAAAAGGTCGATTCGTTAAAATGGTAGATTTGTTAAAAAAAGGTCGATTTGTTAAAAAGGTCGGTTTGTTAAAAAGGTCGGTTTGTTAAAAAGGTCGATTTGTTAAAAAGGTCGATTTGCCAAAAAGGTCGATTCGTTAAAATGGTAGATTTGTTAAAAAAGGTCGATTTGTTAAAAAGGTCGGTTTGTCTAAAAGGTCGATTTGTCAAAAAGGTCGATTTGTTAACAAGGTCGATTTGTCTAAAAGGTCGATTTGACAAAAAGGTCGATTTGTCAAAAAGGTTGATTTGTCAGAAAGGTCGATTTGTTATAAAGGTCGATTCGTTAAAAATGTCGAATTGTTTAAAAGGTCGATTCGTTAAAATGGTAGATTTGTTAAAAAAGGTCGATTTGTTAAAAAGTCGATTTGTTCAAAAGGTCGATTTGACAAAAAGGTCGATTTGTCAAAAAGGTCGATTTGTCAAAAAGGTCGATTTGTTATAAAGGTCGATTCGTTAAAAATGTCGAATTGTTTAAAAGGTCGTTTTGTTAAAAAGGTCGATTTGTTCAAAAGGTCGATTTGTTAGAAAGGTCGATTTGTTAAAAAGGTCGATTTGTTAAAAAGGTCGATTTGTTAAAAAGGTCGATTCGTTAAAAAAGTCGATTTGTTCAAAAGGTCGGTTTTTTTCTGTTAAAAAGGTCGATTTGTTCCATTAAAAAGGTCAATTCGTTTGGTCAAAAAACCAAAAAAATCGAAAAAAAAACCAAAAAATAAACCAAAAAATTGAAAAAATAAACCAAAAAAATTGAAAACAAAAACCAAAAAAATTGAAAAAAAAACCAAAAAAATTGAAAAAAAAAACCAAAAAAATTGAAAAAAAAAACCAAAAAAATTGAAAACAAAAACCAAAAAATAAACCAAAAAATTGAAAAAAAAAAACCAAAAAAACAGACCTTCTTGACAAAAGAAAACAGACCTTCTTGACAAAAAAAAAACAGACCTTCTTGACAAAAAAAAACGGACCTTCTTGACAAAAAAAAACAGACCTTCTTGACAAAAGAAAACAGACCTTCTTGACAAAAGAAAACAGACCTTCTTGACAAAAGAAAACAGACCTTCTTGACAAAAGAAAACAGACCTTCTTGACAAAAGAAAACAGACCTTCTTGACAAAAAAAACAGACCTTCTTGACAAAAAAAACAGACCTTCTTGACAAAAGAAAACAGACCTTCTTGACAAAAAAAAACAGACCTTCTTGACAAAAGAAAACAGACCTTCTTGACAAAAAAACAGACCTTCTCAACAAAAAAAAACAGACCTTCTCACCAAAAAAAACAGATCTTCTTGACAAAAAAACAGACCTTCTCAACAAAAAAACAGACCTTCTTAACAAAAAAAACAGATCTTCTTGACAAAAAAACAGACCTTCTCAACAAAAAAACAGACCTTCTTAACAAAAGAAAACAGACCTTCTTGACAAAAGAAAACAGACCTTCTTGACAAAAAAAAACAGACCTTCTTGACAAAAGAAAACAGACCTTCTTGACAAAAAAACAGACCTTCTCAACAAAAAAACAGACCTTCTCAACAAAAAAAACAGATCTTCTTGACAAAAAAACAGACCTTCTCAACAAAAAAACAGACCTTCTTAACAAAAAAAACATTTCTCAACAAAAAATCTTTCTTAACAAAAAAAACAGATCTTCTTGACAAAAAAACAGACCTTCTCAACAAAAAAAAACAGACCGTCTCAACAAAAAAAAACAGATCTTCTTAACAAAAAAAAACAGATCTTCTCAACAAAAAAAACAGATCTTCTTGACAAAAAAAACAGACCTTCTTAACAAAAAAAACGGACCTTTTTGACAAAAAAAACAGACCTTCTTAACAAAAAAAACGGACCTTCTTGACAGAAAAAAACAGACCTTCTCAACAAAAAAACAGACCTTCTCAACAAAAAAAACAGATCTTCTTTTTTTTTTCTATTATAAATGTGACTGAAGGCTGTTTTTTGAACCAAGAAATCGCTGAATTTGTAAAAAATCGTTTGATGAAAGCAGTAGGTAAACCGTCAGTTTTCTTTTCCGATATTACGAAAAAGTTCGGAAGAAAATTCTTCGACAGAAAAAGTTTCCGATTGATTTTTTTCGAAAAATTTTCTGACGGAATAGTCTTCCGATAAGTCGGAAATTCGCAAAATTCGGAATTCGTATTGTTTTTTTAACATTTTTTGTGTCGAAATGTGGACAGAAATTCAACACAACTTTCTAGGGTCTTCTGAAAAGAGTCTTCCTTCATGAAAAATTGAAAGTTACAGGGCCCATGAAAATATTGGCTCTTTATGGTTTAACGGGTCCCGAAATGAATAACGGTTTTTTTGTCATATAAAGTCGTGAAACCGATGTTAGACCTCTCCCATTATTAGACTTTTCCTCAGGCTTAGGCCTCTGAAAGCCTACTACTTTGATCGAATTATGACTGCTATTAAAAAGAAAAGGTTGAGAGCTTGGGAGGGGGGAGGCTATATTTGTCCCAGGTTCTCAAAAATTATGCTCGCTCTCGCCGCCCTATCAGCCAAATCGAAGAACAGTGCTGTTTTTTCACTTTATGATTACACAGACAAAAATTGAAAAGGGATTTTTTTGAAAAATTATGAAATGAACTTTTTCAGAGTCCTACGAAGAATTCGAGTTTTTAAAAAATAATATAAGTTGATACGTTCAGTGTGGACAAATTAGTTTAGAAAGCTTATTTAACGATTTCGAGTTCTGAGAAACACCCTATAAAAACACCATGATTTCTATATTCCAATGTGACTCACCAACCCCGCGCGAAGCCAGGAGGTTGGAGCCGCGAATGCGGCGTAAACCTTTCTTCACCGGACGTTCACCGGATCTTCACCGGATCTTCACCGGACGTTCACCGGATCTTCACCGGACGTTCACCGGATCTTCACCGGACGTTCACCGAACGTTCACCGGACGTTCACCGGATCTTCACCGGACGTTCACCGGACGTTCACCGGATCTTCACCGGATCTTCACCGGACGTTCACCGGATCTTCACCGGACGTTCATCGGACGTTCACCGGACGTTCACCGGATCTTCACCGGACGTTCACCGGATCTTCACCGGACGTTCACCGAACGTTCACCGGACGTTCACCGGATCTTCACCGGACGTTCACCGGATCTTCACCGGACGTTCACCGGACGTTCACCGGATCTTCACCGGACGTTCACCGGACGTTCACCGGATCTTCACCGGACGTTCACCGGATCTTCACCGGACGTTCACCGGACGTTCACCGGATCTTCACCGGACGTTCACCGGACGTTCACCGAACGTTAACCGGACGTTCACCGGATCTTCACCGGACGTTCACCGGATCTTCACCGGACGTTCACCGGACGTTCACCGGACGTTCACCGAACGTTCACCGGATCTTCACCGGATCTTCACCGGATCTTCACCGGATCTTCACCGGCCGTTCACCGGACGTTCACCGGATCTTCACCGGACGTTCACCGGACGTTCACCAGATCTTCACCGGACGTTCACCGGACGTTCACCGGACGTTCACCGGATCTTCACAGGACGTTCACCGGACGTTCACCGAACGTTCACCGGACGTTCACCGGGCGTTCACCGGATCTTCACCGGACGTTCACCGGACGTTCACCGGATCTTCACCGGACGTTCACCGGACGTTCACCGGATCTTCACCGGACGTTCACCGGACGTTCACCGGACGTTCACCGGATCTTCACTGGACGTTCACCGGACGTTCACCGGATCTTCACCGGACGTTCACCGAACGTTCACCGGACGTTCACCGGATCTTCACCGGACGTTCACCGGATCTTCACCGGACGTTCACCGGATCTTCACCGGACGTTCACCGGATCTTCACCGGACGTTCACCGGACGTTCACCGGATCTTCACCGGATCTTCACCGGACGTTCACCGGATCTTCACCGGACGTTCACCGGATCTTCACCGGACGTTCACCGAACGTTCACCGGACGTTCACCGGATCTTCACCGTACGTTCATCGGACGTTCACCGGACGTTCACCGGATCTTCACCGGACGTTCACCGGATCTTCACCGGACGTTCACCGAACGTTCACCGGACGTTCACCGGATCTTCACCGGACGTTCACCGGATCTTCACCGGACGTTCACCGGACGTTCACCGGACGTTCACCGGATCTTCACCGGATCTTCACCGGACGTTCACCGGATCTTCACCGGACGTTCACCGGATCTTCACCGGACGTTCACCGGATCTTCACCGGATCTTCACCGGACGTTCACCGGATCTTCACCGGACGTTCACCGGATCTTCACCGGACGTTCACCGGACGTTCACCGGATCTTCACCGGATCTTCACCGGACGTTCACCGGATCTTCACCGGACGTTCACCGGATCTTCACCGGACGTTCACCGGATCTTCACCGGACGTTCACCGAACGTTCACCGGACGTTCACCGGATCTTCACCGTACGTTCATCGGACGTTCACCGGACGTTCACCGGATCTTCACCGGACGTTCACCGGATCTTCACCGGACGTTCACCGGATCTTCACCGGACGTTCACCGGACGTTCACCGGACGTTCACCGGACGTTCACCGGACGTTCACCGGATCTTCACCGGACGTTCACCGGATCTTCACCGGATCTTCACCGAACGTTCACCGGACGTTCACCGGATCTTCACCGGACGTTCACCGGACGTTCACCGGATCTTCACCGGATCTTCACCGGACGTTCACCGGATCTTCACCGGACGTTCACCGGACGTTCACCGGACGTTCACCGGACGTTCACCGGATCTTCACCGGACGTTCACCGGACGTTCACCGGATCTTCACCGGACGTTCACCGGATCTTCACCGGACGTTCACCGGACGTTCACCGGATCTTCACCGGACGTTCACCGGACGTTCACCGAACGTTAACCGGACGTTCACCGGATCTTCACCGGACGTTCACCGGATCTTCACCGGACGTTCACCGGACGTTCACCGAACGTTCACCGGATCTTCACCGGATCTTCACCGGATCTTCACCGGATCTTCACCGGCCGTTCACCGGACGTTCACCGGATCTTCACCGGACGTTCACCGGACGTTCACCAGATCTTCACCGGACGTTCACCGGACGTTCACCGGACGTTCACCGGATCTTCACAGGACGTTCACCGGACGTTCACCGAACGTTCACCGGACGTTCACCGGGCGTTCACCGGATCTTCACCGGACGTTCACCGGACGTTCACCGGATCTTCACCGGACGTTCACCGGACGTTCACCGGATCTTCACCGGACGTTCACCGGACGTTCACCGGACGTTCACCGGATCTTCACTGGACGTTCACCGGACGTTCACCGGATCTTCACCGGACGTTCACCGAACGTTCACCGGACGTTCACCGGATCTTCACCGGACGTTCACCGGATCTTCACCGGACGTTCACCGGACGTTCACCGGATCTTCACTGGACGTTCACCGGACGTTCACCGGATCTTCACCGGACGTTCACCGAACGTTCACCGGACGTTCACCGGATCTTCACCGGACGTTCACCGAACGTTCACCGGACGTTCACCGGATCTTCACCGGACGTTCACCGGATCTTCACCGGACGTTCACCGGACGTTCACCGGACCTTCACTGGACGTTCACCGGACGTTCACCGGATCTTCACCGGACGTTCACCGAACGTTCACCGGACGTTCACCGGATCTTCACCGGACGTTCACCGAACGTTCACCGGACGTTCACCGGATCTTCACCGTACGTTCATCGGACGTTCACCGGACGTTCACCGGATCTTCACCGGACGTTCACCGGATCTTCACCGGACGTTCACCGGATCTTCACCGGACGTTCACCGGACGTTCACCGGACGTTCACCGGACGTTCACCGGACGTTCACCGGATCTTCACCGGACGTTCACCGGATCTTCACCGGATCTTCACCGAACGTTCACCGGACGTTCACCGGATCTTCACCGGACGTTCACCGGACGTTCACCGGATCTTCACCGGATCTTCACCGGACGTTCACCGGATCTTCACCGGACGTTCACCGGACGTTCACCGGACGTTCACCGGACGTTCACCGGATCTTCACCGGACGTTCACCGGACGTTCACCGGATCTTCACCGGACGTTCACCGGATCTTCACCGGACGTTCACCGGACGTTCACCGGATCTTCACCGGACGTTCACCGGACGTTCACCGAACGTTAACCGGACGTTCACCGGATCTTCACCGGACGTTCACCGGATCTTCACCGGACGTTCACCGGACGTTCACCGAACGTTCACCGGATCTTCACCGGATCTTCACCGGATCTTCACCGGATCTTCACCGGCCGTTCACCGGACGTTCACCGGATCTTCACCGGACGTTCACCGGACGTTCACCAGATCTTCACCGGACGTTCACCGGACGTTCACCGGACGTTCACCGGATCTTCACAGGACGTTCACCGGACGTTCACCGAACGTTCACCGGACGTTCACCGGGCGTTCACCGGATCTTCACCGGACGTTCACCGGACGTTCACCGGATCTTCACCGGACGTTCACCGGACGTTCACCGGATCTTCACCGGACGTTCACCGGACGTTCACCGGACGTTCACCGGATCTTCACTGGACGTTCACCGGACGTTCACCGGATCTTCACCGGACGTTCACCGAACGTTCACCGGACGTTCACCGGATCTTCACCGGACGTTCACCGGATCTTCACCGGACGTTCACCGGATCTTCACCGGACGTTCACCGGATCTTCACCGGACGTTCACCGGACGTTCACCGGATCTTCACCGGATCTTCACCGGACGTTCACCGGATCTTCACCGGACGTTCACCGGATCTTCACCGGACGTTCACCGGATCTTCACCGGACGTTCACCGAACGTTCACCGGACGTTCACCGGATCTTCACCGTACGTTCATCGGACGTTCACCGGACGTTCACCGGATCTTCACCGGACGTTCACCGGATCTTCACCGGACGTTCACCGAACGTTCACCGGACGTTCACCGGATCTTCACCGGACGTTCACCGGATCTTCACCGGACGTTCACCGGACGTTCACCGGATCTTCACCGGACGTTCACCGGACGTTCACCGGACGTTCACCGGATCTTCACCGGACGTTCACCGGATCTTCACCGGATCTTCACCGGACGTTCACCGGATCTTCACCGGACGTTCACCGGATCTTCACCGGACGTTCACCGGACGTTCACCGGACGTTCACCGGACGTTCACCGGACGTTCACCGGATCTTCACCGGACGTTCACCGGATCTTCACCGGATCTTCACCGAACGTTCACCGGACGTTCACCGGATCTTCACCGGACGTTCACCGGACGTTCACCGGATCTTCACCGGATCTTCACCGGACGTTCACCGGATCTTCACCGGACGTTCACCGGACGTTCACCGGACGTTCACCGGACGTTCACCGGATCTTCACCGGACGTTCACCGGACGTTCACCGGATCTTCACCGGACGTTCACCGGATCTTCACCGGACGTTCACCGGACGTTCACCGGATCTTCACCGGACGTTCACCGGACGTTCACCGAACGTTAACCGGACGTTCACCGGATCTTCACCGGACGTTCACCGGATCTTCACCGGACGTTCACCGGACGTTCACCGAACGTTCACCGGATCTTCACCGGATCTTCACCGGATCTTCACCGGATCTTCACCGGCCGTTCACCGGACGTTCACCGGATCTTCACCGGACGTTCACCGGACGTTCACCAGATCTTCACCGGACGTTCACCGGACGTTCACCGGACGTTCACCGGATCTTCACAGGACGTTCACCGGACGTTCACCGAACGTTCACCGGACGTTCACCGGGCGTTCACCGGATCTTCACCGGACGTTCACCGGACGTTCACCGGATCTTCACCGGACGTTCACCGGACGTTCACCGGATCTTCACCGGACGTTCACCGGACGTTCACCGGACGTTCACCGGATCTTCACTGGACGTTCACCGGACGTTCACCGGATCTTCACCGGACGTTCACCGAACGTTCACCGGACGTTCACCGGATCTTCACCGAACGTTCACCGGATCTTCACCGGATCTTCACCGGACGTTCACCGGATCTTCACCGGATCTTCACCGGACGTTCATCGGACGTTCACCGGACGTTCACCGGATCTTCACCGGACGTTCACCGGATCTTCACCGGACGTTCACCGGATCTTCACCGGACGTTCACCGGATCTTCACCGGATCTTCACCGAACGTTCACCGGACGTTCACCGGATCTTCACCGGACGTTCACCGGATCTTCACCGGACGTTCACCGGACGTTCACCGGATCTTCACCGGACGTTCACCGAACGTTCACCGGACGTTCACCGGATCTTCACCGGACGTTCACCGAACGTTCACCGGACGTTCACCGGATCTTCACCGGACGTTCACCGGACGTTCACCGGACGTTCACCGGATCTTCACCGGACGTTCACCGGATCTTCACCGGACGTTCACCGGACGTTCACCGGATCTTCACCGGATCTTCACCGAACGTTCACCGGACGTTCACCGGATCTTCACCGGACGTTCACCGGATCTTCACCGGACGTTCCCCGGATCTTCACCGGACGTTCACCGAACGTTCACCGGACGTTCACCGGATCTTCACCGTACGTTCATCGGACGTTCACCGGACGTTCACCGGATCTTCACCGGACGTTCACCGGATCTTCACCGGACGTTCACCGAACGTTCACCGGACGTTCACCGGATCTTCACCGGACGTTCACCGGATCTTCACCGGACGTTCACCGGACGTTCACCGGATCTTCACCGGACGTTCACCGGACGTTCACCGGACGTTCACCGGATCTTCACCGGACGTTCACCGGATCTTCACCGGATCTTCACCGGACGTTCACCGGATCTTCACCGGACGTTCACCGGATCTTCACCGGACGTTCACCGGACGTTCACCGGACGTTCACCGGACGTTCACCGGACGTTCACCGGATCTTCACCGGACGTTCACCGGATCTTCACCGGATCTTCACCGAACGTTCACCGGACGTTCACCGGATCTTCACCGGACGTTCACCGGACGTTCACCGGATCTTCACCGGATCTTCACCGGACGTTCACCGGATCTTCACCGGACGTTCACCGGACGTTCACCGGACGTTCACCGGACGTTCACCGGATCTTCACCGGACGTTCACCGGACGTTCACCGGACGTTCACCGGACGTTCACCGGATCTTCACCGGATCTTCACCGAACGTTCACCGGACGTTCACCGGATCTTCACCGGACGTTCACCGGATCTTCACCGGACGTTCACCGGATCTTCACCGGACGTTCACCGAACGTTCACCGGACGTTCACCGGATCTTCACCGGACGTTCACCGGATCTTCACCGGATCTTCACCGAACGTTCACCGGACGTTCACCGGATCTTCACCGGACGTTCACCGGACGTTCACCGGACGTTCACCGGATCTTCACCGGACGTTCACCGGACGTTCACCGGACGTTCACCGGACGTTCACCGGATCTTCACCGGATCTTCACCGAACGTTCACCGGACGTTCACCGGATCTTCACCGGACGTTCACCGGATCTTCACCGGACGTTCACCGGATCTTCACCGGACGTTCACCGAACGTTCACCGGACGTTCACCGGATCTTCACCGGACGTTCACCGAACGTTCACCGGACGTTCACCGGATCTTCACCGGGCGTTCACCGGATCTTCACCGGACGTTCACCGGACGTTCACCGGACGTTCACCGGATCTTCACCGGACGTTCACCGGATCTTCACCGGACGTTCACCGGACGTTCACCGGATCTTCACCGGACGTTCACCGGACGTTCACCGGACGTTCACCGGACGTTCACCGGACGTTCACCGGATCTTCACCGGACGTTCACCGGATCTTCACCGGATCTTCACCGAACGTTCACCGGACGTTCACCGGATCTTCACCGGACGTTCACCGGACGTTCACCGGATCTTCACCGGATCTTCACCGGACGTTCACCGGATCTTCACCGGACGTTCACCGGACGTTCACCGGACGTTCACCGAACGTTCACCGGACGTTCACCGGATCTTCACCGGACGTTCACCGGACGTTCACCGGACGTTCACCGGATCTTCACTGGACGTTCACCGGATCTTCACCGGACGTTCACCGAACGTTCACCGGACGTTCACCGGATCTTCACCGGACGTTCACCGGATCTTCACCGGATCTTCACCGGACGTTCACCGGATCTTCACCGGATCTTCACCGGACGTTCATCGGACGTTCACCGGACGTTCACCGGATCTTCACCGGACGTTCACCGGATCTTCACCGGACGTTCACCGGATCTTCACCGGACGTTCACCGGATCTTCACCGGATCTTCACCGAACGTTCACCGGACGTTCACCGGATCTTCACCGGACGTTCACCGGATCTTCACCGGACGTTCACCGGACGTTCACCGGATCTTCACCGGACGTTCACCGAACGTTCACCGGACGTTCACCGGATCTTCACCGGACGTTCACCGAACGTTCACCGGACGTTCACCGGATCTTCACCGGACGTTCACCGGACGTTCACCGGACGTTCACCGGATCTTCACCGGACGTTCACCGGATCTTCACCGGACGTTCACCGGACGTTCACCGGATCTTCACCGGATCTTCACCGAACGTTCACCGGACGTTCACCGGATCTTCACCGGACGTTCACCGGATCTTCACCGGACGTTCACCGGATCTTCACCGGACGTTCACCGAACGTTCACCGGACGTTCACCGGATCTTCACCGTACGTTCATCGGACGTTCACCGGACGTTCACCGGATCTTCACCGGACGTTCACCGGATCTTCACCGGACGTTCACCGAACGTTCACCGGACGTTCACCGGATCTTCACCGGGCGTTCACCGGATCTTCACCGGACGTTCACCGGACGTTCACCGGACGTTCACCGGATCTTCACCGGACGTTCACCGGATCTTCACCGGACGTTCACCGGACGTTCACCGGATCTTCACCGGACGTTCACCGGACGTTCACCGGACGTTCACCGGATCTTCACCGGACGTTCACCGGATCTTCACCGGATCTTCACCGAACGTTCACCGGACGTTCACCGGATCTTCACCGGACGTTCACCGGATCTTCACCGGATCTTCACCGAACGTTCACCGGACGTTCACCGGATCTTCACCGAACGTTCACCGGACGTTCACCGGACGTTCACCGGACGTTCACCGGATCTTCACCGGACGTTCACCGAACGTTCACCGGACGTTCACCGGATCTTCACCGGACGTTCACCGGACGTTCACCGGATCTTCACCGGACGTTCACCGGATCTTCACCGGACGTTCACCGGACGTTCACCGGATCTTCACCGGACGTTCACCGGACGTTCACCGGACGTTCACCGGATCTTCACCGGACGTTCACCGGATCTTCACCGGATCTTCACCGAACGTTCACCGGACGTTCACCGGATCTTCACCGGACGTTCACCGGATCTTCACCGGATCTTCACCGAACGTTCACCGGACGTTCACCGGATCTTCACCGAACGTTCACCGGACGTTCACCGGACGTTCACCGGACGTTCACCGGATCTTCACCGGACGTTCACCGAACGTTCACCGGACGTTCACCGGATCTTCACCGGACGTTCACCGAACGTTCACCGGATCTTCACCGGACGTTCACCGGATCTTCACCGGACGTTCACCGGACGTTCACCGGATCTTCACCGGACGTTCACCGGACGTTCACCGGACGTTCACCGGATCTTCACCGGACGTTCACCGGATCTTCACCGGATCTTCACCGAACGTTCACCGGACGTTCACCGGATCTTCACCGGACGTTCACCGGATCTTCACCGGATCTTCACCGAACGTTCACCGGACGTTCACCGGATCTTCACCGAACGTTCACCGGACGTTCACCGGACGTTCACCGGACGTTCACCGGATCTTCACCGGACGTTCACCGAACGTTCACCGGACGTTCACCGGATCTTCACCGGACGTTCACCGGACGTTCACCGGATCTTCACCGGACGTTCACCGGATCTTCACCGGACGTTCACCGGACGTTCACCGGATCTTCACCGGACGTTCACCGGACGTTCACCGGACGTTCACCGGATCTTCACCGGACGTTCACCGGATCTTCACCGGATCTTCACCGAACGTTCACCGGACGTTCACCGGATCTTCACCGGACGTTCACCGGATCTTCACCGGATCTTCACCGAACGTTCACCGGACGTTCACCGGATCTTCACCGAACGTTCACCGGACGTTCACCGGACGTTCACCGGACGTTCACCGGATCTTCACCGGACGTTCACCGAACGTTCACCGGACGTTCACCGGATCTTCACCGGACGTTCACCGAACGTTCACCGGATCTTCACCGGACGTTCACCGGATCTTCACCGGACGTTCACCGGACGTTCACCGGATCTTCACCGGACGTTCACCGGACGTTCACCGGACGTTCACCGGATCTTCACCGGACGTTCACCGGATCTTCACCGGATCTTCACCGAACGTTCACCGGACGTTCACCGGATCTTCACCGGACGTTCACCGGACGTTCACCGGGTCTTCACCGGATCTTCACCGGACGTTCACCGGATCTTCACCGGACGTTCACCGGACGTTCACCGGACGTTCACCGGACGTTCACCGGATCTTCACCGGACGTTCACCGGACGTTCACCGGATCTTCACCGGACGTTCACCGGATCTTCACCGGACGTTCACCGGACGTTCACCGGATCTTCACCGGACGTTCACCGGACGTTCACCGAACGTTAACCGGACGTTCACCGGATCTTCACCGGACGTTCACCGGATCTTCACCGGACGTTCACCGGACGTTCACCGGACGTTCACCGAACGTTCACCGGATCTTCACCGGATCTTCACCGGATCTTCACCGGATCTTCACCGGCCGTTCACCGGACGTTCACCGGATCTTCACCGGACGTTCACCGGACGTTCACCGGATCTTCACCGGACGTTCACCGGACGTTCACCGAACGTTCACCGGACGTTCACCGGGCGTTCACCGGATCTTCACCGGACGTTCACCGGACGTTCACCGGATCTTCACCGGACGTTCACCGGACGTTCACCGGATCTTCACCGGACGTTCACCGGACGTTCACCGGACGTTCACCGGATCTTCACTGGACGTTCACCGGACGTTCACCGGATCTTCACCGGGCGTTCACCGGACGTTCACCGGATCTTCACCGGACGTTCACCGGATCTTCACCGGATCTTCACCGGACGTTCACCGGACGTTCACCGGACGTTCACCGGACGTTCACCGGATCTTCACCGGACGTTCACCGGACGTTCACCGGATCTTCACCGGACGTTCACCGGACGTTCACCGAACGTTCACCGGACGTTCACCGGGCGTTCACCGGGTCTTCACCGGACGTTCACCGGACGTTCACCGGATCTTCACCGGACGTTCACCGGACGTTCACCGGATCTTCACCGGACGTTCACCGGACGTTCACCGGATCTTCACTGGACGTTCACCGGACGTTCACCGGATCTTCACCGGGCGTTCACCGGACGTTCACCGGATCTTCACCGGACGTTCACCGGATCTTCACCGGATCTTCACCGGACGTTCACCGGACGTTCACCGGACGTTCACCGGACGTTCACCGGATCTTCACCGAACGTTCACCGGACGTTCACCGGATCTTCACCGGACGTTCACCGGATCTTCACCGGACGTTCACCGGACGTTCACCGGACGTTCACCGGACGTTCACCGGACGTTCACCGGACGTTCACCGGATCTTCACCGGACGTTCACCGGACGTTCACCGGATCTTCACCGGACGTTCACCGGACGTTCACCGGATCTTCACCGAACGTTCACCGGACATTCACCGGATCTTCACCGGACGTTCACCGGATCTTCACCGGACGTTCACCGGACGTTCACCGGATCTTCACCGGACGTTCACCGGACGTTCACCGGATCTTCACCGGACGTTCACCGGACGTTCACCGGATCTTCACCGGACGTTCACCGGACGTTCACCGGACGTTCACCGGACGTTCACCGGACGTTCACTGGATTTTCACCGGGCGTTCACCGGACGTTCACCGGATCTTCACCGGACGTTCACCGGACGTTCACCGGATCTTCACCGGACGTTCACCGGATCTTCACCGGACGTTCACCGGACGTTCATCGGACGTTCATCGGATCTTCACCGGACGTTCACCGGACGTTCACTGGATTTTCACCGGGCGTTCACCGGACGTTCACCGGATCTTCACCGGACGTTCACCGGACGTTTACCGGACGTTCACCGGACGTTCACCGGACGTTCACCGGACGTTCACCGGATCTTCACCGGACGTTCACCGGATCTTCACCGGACGTTCACCGGACGTTCACCGGACGTTCACCGAACGTTCACCGGATCTTCACCGGATCTTCACCGGATCTTCACCGGATCTTCACCGGCCATTCACCGGACGTTCACCGGATCTTCACCGGACGTTCACCGGACGTTCACCAGATCTTCACCGGACGTTCACCGGACGTTCACCGGATCTTCACCGGACGTTCACCGCACGTTCACCGGATCTTCACCGCACGTTCACCGGACGTTCACCGAACGTTCACCGGACGTTCACCGGGCGTTCACCGGATCTTCACCGGACGTTCACCGGACGTTCACCGGATCTTCACCGGACGTTCACCGGACGTTCACCGGATCTTCACCGGACGTTCACCGGACGTTCACCGGACGTTCACCGGATCTTCACCGGACGTTCACCGGACGTTCACCGGATCTTCACCGGGCGTTCACCGGACGTTCACCGGATCTTCACCGGACGTTCACCGGATCTTCACCGGATCTTCACCGGACGTTCACCGGACGTTCACCGGACGTTCACCGGACGTTCACCGGACGTTCACCGGACGTTCACCGGATCTTCACCGGACGTTCACCGGACGTTCACCGGATCTTCACCGGACGTTCACCGGACGTTCACCGGACGTTCACCGGACGTTCACCGGATCTTCACCGGACGTTCACCGGATCTTCACCGGACGTTCACCGGACGTTCACCGGACGTTCACCGGACGTTCACCGGACGTTCACCGGATCTTCACCGGACGTTCACCGGATCTTCGCCGGACGTTCACCGGACGTTCACCGGACGTTCACCGGACGTTCACCGGACGTTCACCGGATCTTCACCGTACGTTCACCGGACGTTCATCGGACGTTCATCGGATCTTCACCGGACGTTCACCGGATCTTCACCGGACGTTCACCCGAACGTTCACCGGACGTTCACCGGATCTTCACCGGACGTTCACCGGATCTTCACCGGACGTTCACCGGACGTTCACCGGATCTTCACCGGACGTTCACCGGATCTTCACTGGATCTTCACCGGACGTTCACCGGACGTTCACCGGACGTTCACCGGATCTTCACCGGACGTTCACCGGATCTTCACCGGACGTTCACCGGATCTTCACCGGACGTTCACCGAACGTTCACCGGACGTTCACCGGATCTTCACCGTACGTTCATCGGACGTTCACCGGATCTTCACCGGACGTTCACCGGATCTTCACCGGACGTTCACCGGACGTTCACCGGATCTTCACCGGACGTTCACCGGATCTTCACCGGACGTTCACCGGATCTTCACCGGACGTTCACCGAACGTTCACCGGACGTTCACCGGATCTTCACCGTACGTTCACCGGACGTTCACCGGATCTTCACCGGACGTTCACCGGATCTTCACCGGACGTTCACCGGACGTTCACCGGACGTTCACCGGATCTTCACCGGACGTTCACCGGATCTTCACCGGACGTTCACCGGACGTTCACCGGACGTTCACCGGACGTTCACCGGACGTTCACCAGATCTTCACCGGACGTTCACCGGACGTTCACCGGACGTTCACCGGATCTTCACCGGACGTTCACCGGACGTTCACCGAACGTTCACCGGACGTTCACCGGGCGTTCACCGGATCTTCACCGGACGTTCACCGGACGTTCACCGGATCTTCACCGGACGTTCACCGGACGTTCACCGGATCTTCACCGGACGTTCACCGGACGTTCACCGGACGTTCACCGGATCTTCACTGGACGTTCACCGGACGTTCACCGGATCTTCACCGGGCGTTCACCGGACGTTCACCGGATCTTCACCGGACGTTCACCGGATCTTCACCGGATCTTCACCGGACGTTCACCGGACGTTCACCGGACGTTCACCGGACGTTCACCGGACGTTCACCGGATCTTCACCGGACGTTCACCGGACGTTTACCGGACGTTCACCGGACGTTCACCGGACGTTCACCGGACGTTCACCGGATCTTCACCGGACGTTCACCGGATCTTCACCGGACGTTCACCGGACGTTCACCGGACGTTCACCGAACGTTCACCGGATCTTCACCGGATCTTCACCGGATCTTCACCGGATCTTCACCGGCCATTCACCGGACGTTCACCGGATCTTCACCGGACGTTCACCGGACGTTCACCAGATCTTCACCGGACGTTCACCGGACGTTCACCGGATCTTCACCGGACGTTCACCGCACGTTCACCGGATCTTCACCGCACGTTCACCGGACGTTCACCGAACGTTCACCGGACGTTCACCGGGCGTTCACCGGATCTTCACCGGACGTTCACCGGACGTTCACCGGATCTTCACCGGACGTTCACCGGACGTTCACCGGATCTTCACCGGACGTTCACCGGACGTTCACCGGACGTTCACCGGATCTTCACCGGACGTTCACCGGACGTTCACCGGATCTTCACCGGGCGTTCACCGGACGTTCACCGGATCTTCACCGGACGTTCACCGGATCTTCACCGGATCTTCACCGGACGTTCACCGGACGTTCACCGGACGTTCACCGGACGTTCACCGGACGTTCACCGGACGTTCACCGGATCTTCACCGGACGTTCACCGGACGTTCACCGGATCTTCACCGGACGTTCACCGGACGTTCACCGGACGTTCACCGGACGTTCACCGGATCTTCACCGGACGTTCACCGGATCTTCACCGGACGTTCACCGGACGTTCACCGGACGTTCACCGGACGTTCACCGGACGTTCACCGGATCTTCACCGGACGTTCACCGGACGTTCACCGGACGTTCACCGGACGTTCACCGGACGTTCACCGGATCTTCACCGTACGTTCACCGGACGTTCATCGGACGTTCATCGGATCTTCACCGGACGTTCACCGGATCTTCACCGGACGTTCACCCGAACGTTCACCGGACGTTCACCGGATCTTCACCGGACGTTCACCGGATCTTCACCGGACGTTCACCGGACGTTCACCGGATCTTCACCGGACGTTCACCGGATCTTCACTGGATCTTCACCGGACGTTCACCGGACGTTCACCGGACGTTCACCGGATCTTCACCGGACGTTCACCGGATCTTCACCGGACGTTCACCGGATCTTCACCGGACGTTCACCGAACGTTCACCGGACGTTCACCGGATCTTCACCGTACGTTCATCGGACGTTCACCGGATCTTCACCGGACGTTCACCGGATCTTCACCGGACGTTCACCGGACGTTCACCGGATCTTCACCGGATCTTCACCGGACGTTCACCGGATCTTCACCGGACGTTCACCGAACGTTCACCGGACGTTCACCGGATCTTCACCGTACGTTCACCGGACGTTCACCGGATCTTCACCGGACGTTCACCGGATCTTCACCGGACGTTCACCGGACGTTCACCGGACGTTCACCGGATCTTCACCGGACGTTCACCGGATCTTCACCGGACGTTCACCGGACGTTCACCGGACGTTCACCGGACGTTTACCGGACGTTCACCGGACGTTCACCGGATCTTCACCGGACGTTCACCGGATCTTCACCGGACGTTCACCGGATCTTCACCGAACGTTCACCGGACGTTCACCGGATCTTCACCGGACGTTCACCGAACGTTCACCGGACGTTCACCGGATCTTCACCGGATCTTCACCGGACGTTCATCGGATCTTCACCGGATCTTCACCGAACGTTCACCGGACGTTCACCGGATCTTCACCGGACGTTCACCGAACGTTCACCGGACGTTCACCGGATCTTCACCGGACGTTCACCGGATCTTCACCGGATCTTCACCGGATCTTCACCGGACGTTCACCGGATCATCACCGGACGTTCACCGGACGTTCACCGGATCTTCACCGGATCTTCACCGGATCTTCACCGGACGTTCACCGGATCTTCACCGGACGTTCACCGGACGTTCACCGGACGTTCACCGGATCTTCACCGGACGTTCACCGGATCTTCACCGGACGTTCACCGGACGTTCACCGGACGTTCACCGGACGTTCACCGGATCTTCACCGGATCTTCACCGGATCTTCACCGGATCTTCACCGGCCGTTCACCGGACGTTCACCAGATCTTCACCGGACGTTCACCGGACGTTCACCGCACGTTCACCGGATCTTCACCGGATCTTCACCGGACGTTCACCGGACGTTCACCGAACGTTCACCGGACGTTCACCGGGTGTTCACCGGACGTTCACCGGGTGTTCACCGGACGTTCACCGGACGTTCACCGGACGTTCACCGGACGTTCGCCGGATGTTCACCGGACGTTCACCGGACGTTCACCGGACGTTCACCGGACGTTCACCGGACGTTCACCGGACGTTCACCGGACGTTCACCGGACGTTCACCGGGTGTTCACCGGACGTTCACCGGGTGTACACCGGACGTTCACCGGGTGTTCACCGGACGTTCACCGGGTGTTCACCGGGTGTTCACCGGACGTTCACCGGACGTTCACCGGACGTTCACCGGGTGTTCACCGGACGTTCACCGGACGTTCACCGGGTGTTCACCGGACGTTCACCGGACGTTCACCGGACGTTCACCGGACGTTCACCGGATGTTCACCGGACGTTCACCGGGTGTTCACCGGACGTTCACCGGGTTTTCACCGGACGTTCACCGGGTGTTCACCGGATGTTCACCGGATGTTCACCGGACGTTCACCGGATGTTCACCGGACGTTCACCGGACGTTCACCGGACGTTCACCGGACGTTCACCGGGTGTTCACCGGGTGTATGTTTTTAGTCTTTGATTACAGAATAAATGTAGTAAAAATGGAATAAAAATGAAACAAATTTATAATCAATTGTATTTAAAAAAAAAGAACACGAAACGAGTCGCCCAAAGAAATGAGACACCGAGTGGGCGGAGTCTGACATTTCTGCGTATTTTATTTTTTTTTCATGTTTTTGCATGATTTCTCGGGAAAGTTGAAACCAAAATGATTAGAACACGGCTTGAAATGATCGGAGGATCTTTTCAAACCAAATTGAGGACTAATAATAAACTCGAAAAAAATTTCAGCAGAATTTTTTTTTGATTTTTGGATTCCCCGTGTCAGAAATAGTATTTCTGCCATTTTTCGGTCACTTCTCGAGAAGACCTTTCTAAAATCATCTCTATTTTCAGTCTCACCCCTCGAAAAGAATTACAGCCTATTGATTTATACCGTCTATCTATTTGATAATTGATATGGATCCCCTATTTATGACCCATATTTGAACAGTGCCCCCACCACATTACATACCTGATTATTATTCGTTTCTTATCATCCATTGTTGCCCCGTCTCCGATCACTGGTAGGGAATACTGTAGGGAATACTGTAGGGAATACTGTAGGGAATACTGTAGGAAATACTGTAGGAAATACTGTAGGAGAGGGAGAGAGAAATGAACCGACCGCACTGGTCGAATCAATGAGTGAATAATGAACAGAATACAACTGGAATGAACCTGGAGAAAAAAGGCGGCGTTCTGGTGGGCGGGGCTAGAAGGTCAGCGTCGTCTCACGGGAAGGGTACCATAAAAGATTTGGTGTATTCTGAATGAGAAGAAGATTTGAAATGAGTCCATAAGGACATAAAAAGAAACCGACAAAGGAGGCTGTGCGGACGCTCGTTGTCATGTAACAAGCGGTTCATAAAAGAAAGACTTGTTACATTTGGGAATATATCGTAAAAACTGTAATAGAAGCGCACCTGTAATAGAAGCGCACTAAATCGAGGCTATCGAGAAATTGAAGCGCACCCTCTATTTGAAGCGCACCGTAATAGATGCGCATTTAGAAACATTCAATTTCTTCGTGTTTTCATCGAAAATCAGCACAAATTATTGAAAAACTGGTAGAATTACTAATTTTTTCTGCTAGTTTTTTATGGTTTCTATTAAAAAATGATATTTTTTTTTCACCCTTTCCGACATAAAAAATGTATTTTTTAAATAATAATATCAAGTACTTTTGGGTCGAAAAATCGTACCCTCTAATCGCACCCTCTAATTGAAGCGCACCCTCTAATTGAAGCGCACCTGTAATTGAGGCGCATCGAAAATAAGGGGTTGAGAATAGAAGCGCATGCGCCTCTATTACAGTTTTTACGGTATATGTGTTGGGGTGACGGTAAATTCAAATTCTTATGGAGTCATATGGTTAGAGGGGAGGAGAAAAATCAATTTCAATGAAATGCTGTTTCTGTTCAAAAAACTTTTTTCGCTGAGAAAAAGGAATTTTATGAAAAAGAAAGCAATTTTTCGAAAATTCTAATAATTTGTCACCAAAAATTTAAAAGAAAACAAAAAAAAACCTTTTTTTCATTTCCAAAGGACATTTTAAAACGCAAAAAATGTCTTTTCGAACAATGAAAATGATGGTTTTTTAACAAAAAAAGACAAAATTTTTTTTGTTGAAATTGGTCTAAAGATTTGCTGAAAAAGTTCCAAATTTTTTTTGAAAAAGGTCCAATTTTATTTCAAAAGGTCGATTTTTTTTGTCAAAAAAAGGTGCCCCAAAAAAAGGTGCCCCAGAGAAAGGTGTCCCCTAAAAATGGTTCTCATGGTACGGTAGTTCTAATTGGAAGGTTGTGGTTTCGATCCCAGCATAAGCCACCGAATTTTTTCGCCTATTTTTAGATTTTCGAGAAGTAAAAAAAAACTAAAAAAGATAATTTATTTTTCATGGAGTAATAGGCTCCTTAGACGCAGTTTCCTTGGACTTGCTTCCCGTTTTGGCCATTTCCTTGGATTTAGTCCCTTCTTTTCCACTTCCAGAAGTTTCCATTGGGACCACCTGATTATCGATTGGCAATATTTGATAACGGGCGATACATTCCAAAACGAAACGGAATGGGGCAAGACTACACTTCTCGGGAGAGCTTTTCCAAATGGATTTGATCTGAAAAATTCAAGTTTTTTCCTTTCAAGTCCCAAAAATTTCACCTTAGAATCATCTGCAAATTTCAAAATCCAACATGAATTTTGAGTTTTCTTATTTGCCTCTTTATATGGATACAATGAATTATACGGTAGAATTGTTGATTCTGTATCCATAATTGGTTTCGAATGAATTTCAGCTCCAAATGATTTCAGAATTTCTTCCCATTCTTTTTTGACTAAAAATAATACATTGTAGTTTGTAGTCTTTGTAGTCTACTTACTCTCCGCCTTCTTTTTATCCTTCGTCTCAAGTACAGTAATCTTAGTGTTTGTCAAGAATTTCGGCCGTCCCATATGCAAATCTGTTTTCAATTTCAGAAGTGATTCCTCGTGGATATTTCCAGAATAATTGATATTGATTAGCATGTGGACGTGATCGTCTTCAATGTAGGTGGAGCTTCGGAGAATGGCATCAATCCAAGATTCGGGCATGATGTTGGCAAGGCTGTAAAAATATAGGCTACAAACTACAAACTACAAACTATAAGCTACAAACTACAAGCCATAAACTACAAACTACAAACTCCATTGGCCGTCGATGAGGTTATGTAGAACTTATGATCCTAGTCACCTACAGTAACCTCCAAACAAAAAATACTACAAACTACAAAAAACTACCGTACCTTGCAACACATTTCCAAATGAATAAATCATCATCCTCAACTGTCAACGTGTTTTCTGTTTTACTGTACTTTTCGGGGACTACGATATGTGTGAATTTGTTCAAATCCATTGATGGTTTGTAGCCCCATGTGATCTGCAAATTTTTCAAAGGGTTACTGTAGTTTGGATGGGTTGCTGTAATACCGTAACCAGAATACTGTAACCACCTTACCTTTTTCCTGATCCGTTTCGGCAATTTTTTCCTGTCTTTAACTGGCAAATAATCCTCATCAACCACCAAAATCTCATAGGGTCTCGGAGTGTTCGGAGGGATGATTCCTGATAAAAATTGTAGTATGTAGTCTTTGTAGTCTTTGTAGCCACTCACTCTTTCTCTGATCCTCTTTCGAATACTCATCAAACAACAAATGGAATCCATTCTCATCCGACCATTGCTCAGGATAATTTCCAGCGGCATCCGGTTGCAGGATATACGCTCCGCCCTCTAGCAACTCCTTGGCATGGTCCACATCTTTCATAAAGACCAATTCGAAAAGGGCGGTTCTTAAAAAGGGACCACACGTGGCATCGACCAGAGCTCCATTCTCCAAAAGATCTCTCATTTTGTACCATTTTTTGTCCAGGACAGCGCGGTACAAATCAGTTCGTCCTTCTGAATCCATTTGGTTCATTTCCAGCCGGGCATCTTGCATTTGAACATATGAGTACTTCCAGTCCACGCATTCATAGGCTGGAAAAAAGTGGGCGGGGCTTGTTGATTGGGGAAAGAGGGGGCGGAGCTTACGTTTTTCCTCTTCTTGTCGTCGACGCCACCAGATGAAGAATAGAAGGAGGAGGCATGAGGAGCAGGCAACTGCACAGATAATTCCGATGATTAGGTAGATCCACCACCTGGAAATGAAGGCTACAAAAACTATAAACTACAGAAGCTACAAACTACAAATACTAAAAATACTATGAACTACAAAGACTACAAACTACATAGGCTACAAAAGCTACAAACTACATAGACTACAAAAAATACAAATTACAAAATGACTTGTTTGTTTGCATTTTTTTCACAACAGTTTTTCTAAAAAACCTTTTTCTGCTAAATTTTCCAAAAATTTAAGGTTCACAGATTTCAAACTACATTAACTATAAACTACGTTGCCTACAAAATCTACAACCTGACTTATTTGCATTTTTTTCAATCATTTTTTCTAGAAACCTTGTACACCTTGTTGTGCCATGTTTGCAAAAACGTTTCATTTTACAGACTTCAAACTACATTAACTACAAAAACTATAAACTACAAATACTATAAACTACCTAGACTACAAAGACTACAACTTACAAAACAATTTATTCGCATTTTTTTGCAGAGTTTTTCTTGAAAAACTGTAGACGAATCCTGCTAAATTTCTTAAAATTTCTCTATTTTACGAACTACAAATTGAAGTAACTACAAACCACAGTGACTAAAAACTACAAATACTACAAACTATAACAGCTACAAACTACAAAATGACTTGTTCAAACTTTTCCCAATTAGTCTTTCTCGAAAAATTTTTGACCTACTTCCGCCAAGATTTCAAAAATGTTAAATTTCACAAACAGCAAACTACATTAACTACAAACTACATTAGATACAAACTACGAACTACAAACTACAAACTACAAAAACCCACCAACTATCTCCTTCCTCTTCCCTCTTCATTCCCATTGCTTGGAATTCTCCTTTCGTCTGAATAACAGCTCCAGGCATCTCCAAAAATTCCAAATGAATACGATTCCAGTTAATTGAAGACGTGACGTCTTCTACTTTTTCAAAAGATTCATAAATTTCCGAGACTTCTTTTTTGAATCGTTTTGAAGATTTCAGCAATTTCAGAGACTCTTTATAGGACTTTAAATCGATAGTTTCAGTGAAATTCAGCTCTGCCGCTTTGACATAGACGTACAAAAATTCATGAATTTCAGAATCCGAAGAAATGAATTTGGAGTTTTGGAACGTCTTCTGAATTTTGGATTCAGAAGTTTCTTCGAGAATTTTCTCCAATTTTTCGATTTTTTCCATTATTTTTGTCAAATTTCGGGCGGTTTTTGGGAAATCTTTCCAAACAATATCCAAAATTATTCTTTCCGTTGGATCCTTTACATACCGTATCACTTCTTGAATTATTTTATTCGATTTTATCACTGTTTTTACTTCATTTCGAATCTCATGAATCTCATTGAGACTTCTCAAATTCTCAATTCCATTTATTGATTTTTTGAAAAGTGGCTCCATTTGTTGAAGATCTCTTAAAATCTCTTTGTCTTCTTCTGATTCATTGACGTCATCGATGAACTTTTTGACGTCCTTGTCGAGGTCTAGAATCTCTTTGGCGAACTTTTTGGAATCTTTGTAGACCTGAAAACCATATTTTTGAGTTTTTTATTTTATTTAGAAAATAAAGATAAAGCTACAAACTACATTGTTGACTGTAGTTTGTAGTTGGCAACCAACTTTTCGAACTTTTGTGAAAAAGTTGGTAAAAGTTCACTTGGTTTTCAAATTTTCCCAAAAAAAAAAACTTACTCTAGGCTACAAACTGCAAATTACCGTATCAAAAATGAAAGTTGTAGTTTTTGTAGTTTGTAGTGTAAATCCAAAAAAATGATTCGAGAATTTTCGCAATTTTTGACAGAAAACATGTAGTTTGTAGTCTATTGTATCAAAATTTTCAAATTTTTCAAAATCAAAATCTCGAAAAAAATTATTCAAAATCCCAAGAAATCGGTCCAAACTATAAACTACATTTTTCACATCGTAGTTTGTAGTTTTTGTAGTTTTTGTAGTGTTTGTAGTCTGGGTTCAATTCCTGAAATTCCGAGCCAAAACTGAACTTATTTGGAAGCAACAGTTTTTCAAAAAACCTTTGGAATATCAGTTTTGAAAAAAAAAGACGGTATAGGCTACAAACTACAAAATCTACAGTTAATTTTGTAGCTTTTGTAGCCATTCTGACTTAAAACTTTCAAAATTTAAAAACTTTTTCCTCAAAATTTCAAAATTTTTAAATTTTTAAATTTTTTTCAAAATTTTCAAAATTTTTAAATTTAAAACTTGGAAATTCTAAATTTTAAAAAATTACATTTTCTTCTCCAAAACCGGTCCCCTCACCTTTTCCACCTTATCCATCAATTTGCCCTTTTTCGCCTCCTCCACAGCATCGGCCACATCCACAATACCATCAATCAAATCCAATGGTTTCTTAAGGTCCCTAAACCGGCATCCATTTCCACCAATTTTAATTCCTCCAAAAAAATTGGATACTGTAGAAATTGCGGGACCAGCGGAGCCAAGAACATCCATAGAGTTGGTTAATGAAGGCGATGGTATCAACTTGTCATAACTCATTTTCAAGCTTTTGGCAAATTTCGAGGCGTCGTGCGCTTTTTTGTCGGTTTTCAAAAAATCAAAATTTTTTGGCCCTTTTGAATTTTGCACACTTTGAATTCGATTCATAATATCTGTCAAACCAGTTTGCCCGGCATCCAAATCATTCCTTTGATGAATCTCTTTCATAGTATCTCCAAATCCTTCGAACGGCTTCAAAATATTCTGAAATTGTCCCGGCAAGCCCATGAATTCATTGAAAACTCCCATGCCTGGAAGTGGAGGCAATTGAAGACAATTCGTCACTTTTTTCACTGCATCCTTCACCTTTTGTTTCAATGGTCGCATGCCACGTGGCACTGTAGTTGTGGCCAACGTGGATGTTTCGGCGGGAAGATTGATTTTTTGATTATTCAAAGGCTTCAATGGATCCTTAGCCAAATCTCGCACCGTTTTCACTTTTTCAATCATATTTTTCAACTCTTTTATAGGATTTGGCTCGGGAATTTTTGGAATTTTATCCTTCAAATCGTCCAACTTTTTGAACAAATCCTTCGCTTTATCCATTGTCTTTTTGAGCTTCTCAAACTTGTCGCCAAACAATTTTTTGAGATTTTCCGGCATTTTATTTTTGAAAATGTCTGACAATTTGTTTTTGTACTTTTTGATAACATCCTGAAATTTCTCTTGACAATTTTCTTTGCCCAAATAGTTCCGGAATTTTTCGATCCACTCTGTGACTTCTCCCGGGTTTCCGTTCGGGCCAAACGGGCCATTTGGGCCAAAAGGACCTTTAGGTCCAAAATCTCCAAATGGGCCGTATGGGCCATTCGGGCCAAATAGGCCGTTTAGACCGTGTGTTCCCTTGCTTCCAAATGGTGTGTTCTCCAAGGCCTTGGCAGTGAGAGGATTATGGATAAAAGCCAATTTCGGAGATTTCAGAGCTTTTTTGAGTAAGCCCATTGGGTTCATCGGGCCATTAGGCCCAAAAGGTCCATTGAGCCCATTGGGTCCATTGATTCCAAACAACCCGTTAGGACCAAAAGGCCCGATTTTTGAGTTAGGCCCATAGATCCCGTTTGGGCCATGAAGCCCATTTATCCCAAATAGTCCTTTCGGGCCATATGGGCCATCAGCCCTATAAGGGTCCGCCAGGAAACCGTCTAGGCCAAATGGGAGGTCCAGGCCAAGATCTTTACCCGCTTTCAGCAAGTTTTCAGCGTTCAAATAGTCTTTTCGGAACTTGTCCAGGCCTGCTGGTAGGATAAGGCCTAGGCCTTCTTTGGCCTTCTTTTTCAGGCCATCTGAAAGTAAATCGGCAAAATTATCCAATGGGTTAAGCTTATCCAAAATATCATCAGCGTCTTGATCCAAAATCGGAGTGATTTTTTCAACGATTTCTTCAACTTTTCCACCGGACAACGCGGCCAGGGCATTTTCAGCTTTTATCTTATTATTATGAAGCTCTTGAGTCTTCTGAAAAGCTTTCACAAGCTCTTTTTTGTCTTCCATCGATCCGGCAAAGTTTTTGATCATGTCGATAGCCTCGGCAGTAGATCCAGACAAAACTTTTTCGAAAGCCTTCTTACCCTGGGTTAATGGATTCAAATCGTCTGGAATCTTTGGTGGGCCACACCCAAAGATGCAGGAAAGGAAGCTTATAAATCCGCTGGCCACTTTTCCAACTGGTCCCAGCACCTCACTAGCCACATTTTTCACCAAATTAACTGGATTTACAAACTCTTTTGCCACGTTGAAAGCGGTTTGAAAGACGTTATCCCCTCGGATTATTCCGGAAAAAAAGTCCACGCCCACTTTTAATCCAGTTTTGACGCCGGGTGGAAGGGTTCCAGGTGGAACTAGGTCGATGCCATCTTTGATTGCTTCTGTTGGAATTTCACCGTTCCATAGGTCCTCGGCTGCGGAGACCATTATTCCGCCATGAGGGACTGTTTGCTGAAAATTGAAGTTTTTGATGGGGCATGCCGCTCCAGAACTGTATCTTATAAGAACTGTCCCGTATTAGAACTGCCCCTTATCAGAACTGTGACCATATCAGAACCGTTTCTTTAAAGTTAGGAGTTTCCAAATTGCAGAATTTCAAAAACAAACAGTTCAAATAAGTCCGGGTTCTGAAAGTGGCCGTTTCAGAACTGCCTGCATTCAAAAACGCGATATTTTGAGAATAGGGAACTTTCGGAACTTCAAGAGTCAAGGATCATACGTTTTGAAACCGCTATATCCTAAAACGGGGCCATTTAAGAACCACGAAAATTGAAAGCCACTACGCTCCAAAACAATAAAATTTCAGAACCAGCGTTTTTGACACCACGCCCATCTCGAACCTTTTCCTTACCTTGACTGCTTCTTTCCCCATATTCACTACTGTTCCACCCGGATTATTGTACAAATCGGTGGCAAGATTGTAGCCTTTTTGAGCGTTACCCAATGTTCCATGCTGTTTGGCTATTGCGGCAAGCTCCGATCCTGTAGGTGTGGCTAAAAAATTCTTTAACTGAGGCGGATGAGACACCTGGGCCCTCTAGACACTTATAAACCCCTCTACGACGGTAAGGAAGAAAAACAAAAAAGCTAAGCCCAATGCGGGGCTCGAACCCGCGACAACCAGATTAAGAGTCTGGTGCTCTACCGACTGAGCTAACCGGGCGGCGATATGGATGGGTGAGGAGGGCGTATAAGAAAGAGGGGCGCCCAGCAGTAGGAAAGAGGAGTCAACGGGAAGAAAGTTGGCGCCTCAAGGTTCAAGCTAAATCGGCATTCGTTACAGTACCCGAAACTACAGTAACCCAGATCTACAGTACCTCTGAAAAAAGAATAACTAACCAGTTCTCGCCGGAAAAGCTATCAGCCAAAGTAGAAGGAAAATGCGCATTTCCGTTGAAATTCTGAAGATATCTGGAAAAATTTGCTGAAAAGGGGCGTGGCTTATATGAAAAACTCACTTTTCGAAGATTCTTTTTCCCAATAATTGTCCTGGAAATTGAAGTGGAAAAGTGGAAAAAAAACCAGAATAATTTTTTTTCCGATTTTTGTTTTCACGGTCAAATTTATATTTTTTTTATTTTGTTTTTCAAATATTTACTGAGGTCACGGTTTTTGTGAATTTTCCACTAGAAATCGATCAATAATTTACCACGTGGCACCCTAAAAATCTGATTTTTCGGAAAGTTTTTCGGGATGAATAAAAATTTTAGCGGCATAACCTCATATAAAATTTTTCGACTCTCAACAATCGGGCAAAAAACTTTCGAGCGGTAAGTTAGCGGGGCAAATGCGCTCCACTGGACTCTGGCTTGGCGGGAATTCAAATCTCGCCACGAATTTTGAATTCCCGCCAAACCATTCAAATTTCTTCTCAATATAGCGCACTTTCAGATATCTTCAAGAGTTTTTCGTGGTTTTCTTCTCGTTTCGAAATGCGTCTAAAACTCTTCCTTCTGTTCTGCGCAACGTGGTGCTCATCTTTGACAGGTAAGCTTAAACTCCGCCCCTTTTATAGTTTTTGTAGTCAACAAAAAATTTCAGGTGATCCAGGCGGAACAATTCGAATAGTGTTACCTCAAGCAGAGCTCAACAATGCTCAATCTTGGCTCATTCAAAATGCTCACAAATTGTCTCAATGTGAGTTAGGCCACGCCCACTTTAAGCCACGCCCTTTTTTATTTCAGATGATCTCATGAAATTCGCCGATTGGATCAATAATAATGGAAAAGATCCATTCCCATTATCAATGGAAAAACTTTCGGACTATCAAAATTGGATGAAAAATAAATTGGCTCAAAAAATTGGAATGACGTCAGAAGAGTTGAATTCGGCTGGAAAATGGTTAAAGGATAATGTGGAGAAATTGTCAAAAAGTTTGTAGTTATTGTAGTTTGTAGTATTTGTAGTCTATCATTCCAGACGACTACTCAACCTTTGAAAATTGGCTCAAAACCGGCGGAAACGGTCCAAATCCATTATCCCCTGAAAATTTTAAAAATTATCAAAAATCGATAACTGATCACCTGAAATCACTGATAGGAGATCTTGGAGCTGATCATTATGCTAGAGACGTCGGAAAACAGTTTGGAAATCGATTTGAAGGCGTCCAGAAGATTCTGAATGATCCTGTTGGGAGTATGAAGGATGTGAAAGTGCCGGAAGGTTTTTTCAAAAAAGGTGAGTGAACTGAATTTCTGAAAAATGAGAATGTTCGGCCATGTATATGAAGCCTAGTTCATTTGGAAGCGCGGGTTAAAAATGCTATGTTGCAAAAAGTTTTAGAGCTCTAGGGCACCTAGGAGCCAAGTTGTGGAGGCTTAAAGTTCTGCCGACCGCGACGCGACCGCGCCGCGTGGGTTTCAATCTTTGAAGCGGTGTAATTTGGTTCCTAGATCTTTGAAATTTTGACCATGAATTCAATTCGATGTGCGCGAACTAATATCAATATTTTGGTGACAGTGGCCTAGGTTTTACTATTTTGAAAAAATTCGGCTACGATCTCAAAATTCTAGAAACTAAATAGCTACGGAGAAAACAAGATTTTCTGTGAAACTTTGGAATCTCTAGGACAGTTGTGAGTATTGTCACTCCCACTTGGAATTCAGGTCAGCCGCGACGCGACCGCGCCGCATGGGTTTGAAAAATTGAAGAGATGGAACTAAGTTCTCCGTTGCCTTGGGACTATGAAATTTTGATCTAAGACTAATCGAGACCTGTTCTTTCCAAAGACCCTGAATTGGTGATCGTGGCTGAACTTTTAAAACTTAGGTCCTAGCTTGAACTTACCAGACATCCTGGGACTCTAAGCTCACCCCAAAACTTTCAATTTTTGCAGAATCCAACGTCACCTCCATAATCACCGAAACGGCTTCTGAACATTCCAACGTTGCCCGAACATTCAACGGAATGGCCATTCAAAACTACCTTATCGATAAGCTTTACACCCCCAAAGACATCGTCGCCGATGGAATCACCCAACAAGTTTTCCGAAATCACGGCACGGATAAGTTTCTAGACTATGATGAGGTTAACAAAGCCCTCGGGGACCTTCCCCAGATTAAAACCGCTGAGAAACCCATTCAAAAAGTGGAGGATTTTCTGAAGTCAATTCCAGAAGACCTGGTGCCATCTGGAATGATTCCAGGCATGGAAAAAGGGATAAACGCGCTGGAAAAACTGGGTAACGGAGAAGAATTTTTTGATGTTGTGGAGGAATGGGTGAGCCCTATGGATCTAGTGTCAGATATCGGAAGAGCCTTGGAGGGCGTGGCCGGTGACGTCACTGATTCTGTTTTTGACTTTTTCGATGGAATTTCCAATGACTTGTTTGGCGGAACCCTCCCGGCTCTATCCGGTGGCTCAAATCCGATCCAAAAGGGTCTAGATGCCATTCAAAAAGTTATGGACCCTACCTTCGAAACGGCCCTTACTGACGTCATCAAAATTTTCGGACAAGACTCCCCGGTCCCTTTGCTCACAGAGTTTATCGATAAAGCCAAACAAGTCCATGATACCGTATCCGATTTGGACGCATTTCGGGGTACTGTACCTTCTTTGGAAACCGCTCTAGATAAGCTTAAGCCTGTTTTCACTAAAGATTTGAAGCCTGGAAAACTGATAAAGGAATTGAGTCCGTTTAAGAAAGTTGTGGATGGATTTACGCTGAAAAGTCAGCCATTGGCACTCCCGGGTGGAATGGTCCAGGCCTTGAATCTGAAAATTGATGGCCTGAATCTTCAAGACTTTTTCTCGGACCCATTTTCCCCTACTGGTCCATTTGGACCCGACGGACTCTATGGCCCAAATGGGATTTTCGGTCCGGAAGGCTATTATGGCCCGAATTCGAGAACTGGTCCTTATGGCCCTAACGGTGACTTTGGTCCAAATGGAGTTTATGGCCCAAACGGTGTGAAAGGCCCGAATGGCTTGCTAGGCCCGGATAGCCCGTTCAAAAAGCCTAAATCAGCTCTGGATCACCTTAAAACCCTAATCCTCCCCGCCAAGCTCAATGGAATAAACTTTTTAGACTCTCCACTAGGCCCATCCGGGACTCATGGCCTTAACGGACTTTTCGGGCCGAACGGACCATATGGCCCACTTGGAGACTATGGCCCGAATGGGGTTTTTGGACCAGATGGAAAATATGGACCGAAACGGATCAAGGATGTTTTGAGGGCTTGGAAAAGGAAAAAGAGGGCGGAGCAAACTGAGATTTGGGATGATAATAGTACTGAGCCTATGGTGGATTCGGTGGGGAATATGGAGCCCGTGGATGCGCCCCGTTTCACTGATAGTCCTAGAGTGGATCCAATTCCAGATGTCGATTTAAGCCGAGAGCCCTTGAATGCCCCTGGAGAAGAGCCAGATGATAAGCCTTTCCCAAAGCAAACTGAGACAATGCCAGACCCTGTCCTGCCTAGGGAACGACCTAGAGAACGGCCTGAAGGCCAAGGCCCACCAGACAAGCCTGATCCAGATCAAGAGGATCCCGTGGTTACTCTATATGACAATTACTATGACACCACTCATCCTGGACCGAACGAACCAGACTATATCCCTGGCGAAGGACCACCGGATAAGCCTCTCACTGAAAATATGAATATGGAGCCACGCATAGACCGGCCTAGGGAGCCTGAACGGCCTGAAAATCCAGGCCCGGCAGACAAGCCTTTGCCCAGCTACCCGGAACTTCCTAGACCTGAACCCTTGAATCAGCCGAATCCAAATGGGCCCGAGGATAAGGATTGGCCTTCGGAAAAGCCTTCTGGACCTGAGACGGACGAGCCTGAAGACATAGGCCCACTGGATAAGCCTTTGCCAGGTCGAGAACCTAGGCCTGAAATTTCAATGGAGACTACTACAGAGTACGAAGAGCACGATCATGTGGTGTTTGAGCCGGATCCAGGTCCAGAACCAGGAGGTCAGGGACCCACAGACAATGGTGGAGATTCTGGTGGAGGGGCAGATACAGTAACCCGACGACCTGAAGATCTATTGACTACCACCCAGACACCAATGAGAGAGGAGACTACAGTAGCCGGCGGTGTTGGAATTTTAGGGCCGGGAGGTTCTGGTGGAGGTTCAGGAGGTAGTGGAAGTGGTGGGCCAGGGGGTACAGGATCTGGAGGATCGGGTGGATCCGGAAATCCTGGAGATGGTGGAGGGTCCGGAGGCTCAGGCGGAAGTGGAAGTGGTGGATCCGGTGGCGGCAGTGGTACAGGATCTGGAAACCCGGGAGACGGCGGAGCAGGATCTGGAGGCTCAGGCTCTGGAAGCGGATCCGGTGGAAGTGGTGGAACAGGCTCAGGAGGATCTGGAAATCCGGGAGACGGCGGTGGATCAGGTGGTTTGGGTGGAGGATCAGGAGGCTCTGTAGGATCCGGTGGAGGTGGTGGTACTGGTTCTGGGTCTGGGAGCCCTGGAGACGGTGGAGCAGGATCTGGAGGCTCAGGCGGAGGTGGCGGTTCTGGTGGAGGTTCCGGTAGCGGTTCGGGTGGCCCCAGTGGTCCTGGCGGTGGCTCCGGCGGATCTGGTAGCAGTGGTGGTGGTGCAGGTTCGGAAAACCCCGGAGACTCTACTGGAGGAACTAATTCTCCAACCCCGAGCAACCAAAATCAGAATGAGCAGACCACAATGTCAACTACGATTAGCCCGAATAATGAAACTACAGTAGCCGGTGGAGTTGGAGTGATAGTTGGGCCTGGAGGTGGAGGTGGTGGGTCCGGAGGAGGAGGTTCGGGCGGCGGAGGATCCGGCGGAGGTTCCGGAGAAGGAGGCTCTGGCGGAGGCGGTGGTGGAGGATCAGGAAGCGGTGGCGGCTCGGGAGGAGGCTCAGGAAGTGAATCAGGATCCGGCGGCGGAGGTTCCGGAGGCGGAGGTTCCGGAGGCGGAGGATCCGGAGGAGGAGGATCGGGCGGCGGAGGCTCTGGCGGAGGTTCCGGAGGTGGCTCAGGAAGTGGATCCGGTGGCGGAAGCGGAGGAAGCTCAGGAGGAGGCTCAGGATCTAGCGGCTCCGGTAACAATGGAAACCCAACCAAGAATCCCAATCAGCAAGATGACAACCAAATCACAACTCTAACGCCAAGACGTGAGGAGACGACGATTGCCGGTGGATTTGGAGGAGGATCGGGAGGAGGTTCCGGAGGAGGTGGTTCCGGTGGTGGAGGATCCGGTGGTGGAGGATCCAGTGGTGGAGGATCCAGTGGTGGAGGTTCCGGTGGAGGAGGTTCCGGAGGAGGCGGATCCGGTGGTGGAGGATCTGGTGGTGGAGGATCCAGTGGTGGAGGATCCAGTGGTGGAGGATCTGGAGGAAGTTCTGGCGGAGGAGGTGGCGGCGGCGGAGGCGGCGGAGGAGATAGCTCTGGTGGCGGTAAAGGACAAGGAGGTGGGGGTGATACCGGTGGTACCGGAGATGGTAACACAAACGGCGACGGAAATACAAACAATAACAACAACCAAAAGCCTCCGAAAACCACTGGAGATGACAACTCGAATCCGTCTACAAATACTGATGATAATAATAATTCAAATCCAAAAACTAATGATGATGGAAGCCCAAGAAACGATGATTCGGACGACTCTAACAACAATAATAACAACAATAACAATAATAACAAGAGCCCCGACACTTCCAACTCGATTCCATCTGTTCCAGGAGTCAAACCGCCATGTCTGATGCTTCCATGTGGTAATAGTAATTCGCCATCTCCGTCTTCAAGTGATAACAGTAATCCGTCGGATAATAATAATAACAACGATGATGATGACTCGGATTCGGATGACGATGGACCTGACGATGACTCTGATTCTGATTCAGATGACCCAGATTCCGATTCAGATGACCCAGATTCCGACGATTCGGATTCCGATGATCCCGACAATGACCGTCGAAACGATGACGATCCAGAAGACGACGACAAGCCGCGGTGCTACAAAAAGCCTCCGAAAATCACGCAACTTTTCGAAGATATGCCAATGACTCAGACATTCAAAGACGTCCTCGATGACAAGATGAAGCAACTTTTTGAAAATGGTCTCGATGATCTTCAGAAGGGTTTGGACGGTGCTCCAGAGATGTTCGAAGGGTTGGAAGACTTCCCGAAATTGGAATTTCCTGAAAATCCTGTTGATGATTTGGAGGATTTGTTGCATAAGATGAAGGATATCCGTAGAAGGCCTAAGAGAAAACCTAAAAAGCCTAAAAAGACTACAAAATCTTCAGATGACGTCACGACGCCAGAAGCCTCGACATCTACAGAAGCCTCAACAAGTACAGTAATCTCATCAATTTCTACCGTAATACCAACCACAGGCTCTGGAGGTGGTGGTGGGAAAGGCCCAACTACAGTAACCCAGGGACCGCGTCTGGCAACTACTGTCACTATCCCGGGGCTTACTGTAACCACACCAGGAGCCTTACCAACTACCGTAACCTTCCCTGCTACCGTCACCTCTTTTGAAACTACAGTAATCCCTGAAGAAGATGACGATGATGAGGATTCAGATGACCCACATGATCCAGAAGACGTGCCCGAAAAGATTAAAAATGAGATGAAAAATCTGACAGAATGCATCAAGATCCCTAAGCCACTCCCTGGATCCAAAGTCATCAAGGAGGTTAAAAAGTTGCCCGCCAATTTCAAAAGTTTGGTTGAGCCACTGAAAAAAGTCTTGGGAACCCTTCAACAAATCAAAAAGACTCCAGAATTTCAGAAGACGTTCCAAATGATTCCAAATCTGAAAAATCTGAAAATTCCTGAACTTCAAAAAGTTTCTGACCTTTTCACGACGATTAAGACCAGTTTTAAGGCTTTGAAACCGGCTAAAACCCTCATTGACTCTATAAATTTGGTGAAAAAAGGATCGCAAGAGATTACAAAAATCAAAAAATTTATGACAAAAGTCAAGTTGGGAAAGGATAAAAAGTGCAAAAATTTGGAAAAAAAGACTGAAAAGCTGAAAAAAATCAAAAAATTACTGGAAAAATTGGATAAAGTCAAGAAGAGAAAAGTGATTCGAAGACTCAAAGACGCCTACAATTCAACCGAAAATCTTCTGAATGAAATGGTAATTTTGAATCAGACGTATACGAAATTCATGGAAAATATGACGAATTCTGTGGATATTCAAGGATTTCATGAGCATTTTAAGCATACCACGTCGCTTCTTATGGAAACGGTCACTACTGTAAAGACGTTCAAGGTGAGTTTGTAGTTTGTAGTTTTTGTAGCCATAAGAATTCCGAAAATTTGAGACAGAAAAATTTCGTAAGTAGCATTTGTAGTTTTGTAGTTTGAAGTTTGTAGTCTTCATAGCTCATGTTTTTAGACCAGTCTGAAAAAGTTTCTTTTGAAGCTCCGCCCCTTTGTTCCGAAGTCTTGCCACACCCCATTCTTACAGGTGGGCGGGTATGTAATTTGTAGTTTTTGTAGTTTTTGTAGTTTTTGTAGTCAAAAAAAATTTGTGAAAAGTGGGAATTGGGAAGAATGATTTTTTGAAAACTGTCAAAACTTTGAAAAAACATCAAATTTTGAATTTTTGTAGTATTTGTAGTCAAGCCTTAAATTTGTGTCTTTAGCCACGCCCCTTTTTTTGCAAAACTTTTCTTTTAAAAAAGGGGCGGGGCTTAACCGCAAAATAAATCACTTTGGCAGCATTTTTCTCAGAATTTTTAACGATTTTGGCGAAAAAGGTGTTCCAAAAAGGGGCGGAGACGAATTGTGGGCGGAGCTTAGGGAGAATGAAAAATTTTTGGACAGTTTGAAAAGTAGGCGGAGCCTATTTAGGGATTTTTATGTAGTTTGTAGTTTTGTATTCTTTGTAGCCTAAAAAATTCCATTTTCAAAATTTTCAGGAGCTCAACAAGATCGTAGAACTCCGTCAAGAAGTCCGAACCATCATAAAATCCGAAAAAATCATGAAAGAAGTCATCAAAACAGTCCAAGATCCAGTAAAAAGGGTGGTCCTTGAAATGGTTTGGAACGATTTTAACGAGACGGCGAAAAATTTGACAATTCTAAACGAAAAATTGGAAAATTTGGAAAAGTCTCTACAAAATCGAACTACAGTAATCCAAGAGTCAAATTCAACGGATTCAGAAGAGCATAGATCGTCTAGAGTGATCCGAGATATCATTTTTGTCTACGAAAAAGCCGCCGAGCAAAATTTTTCTGAAAATGGGGTGGATCTGAAATCGTTTAGAGACTCTCTGAAAATTCTAGACAATTCTACACAAGAGACGCAGATTGTTAAACGAATTTCGGAATCTTTATGGAAAGTTGAAAAGCCAACTTCATCAATTAATTGGACTACAATTCATGTGGATTTTGTCAAAATGCCGGCTGTTTTGGAAAGTTTGGAAGCTGAAATTTTGGAATTTTCAGATATGAAAAAAAAGACGGATGATTGGTGGGTTTTTCGGGAAAAATTGATGCCATTATGACCGAGAAAAATGGTGGAAGAGTTTTTTGAAAATTGAAAAAATTAGGCCTCCACTTTAAAACCTAGGCCATCAGAAAATCAGCGTGAGAAATGTGGGTACCCTGTTGAATAGTTCAGAGTTTTAGGCCTACTTGAAGCCAAGTTATGAAAATTCACCAAAATTTTTAGGCCGCGACGCGACCGCGCCGCGCCACTCAAACTTCCCGGGTGATAACTCGGAACCAATATGGCCTAGGACTCTAAACCTTGCTCATTAGGCTCGAGGTACTAAGCCCATTTTCCAAACGAAAAAACTAGGCCACCGTTGAAAAAGTTAGGCCATCTACTGAATACCCCAATTTTCAGGTGGCTACTGTACCTATTCATCGGAATCGGATGCTCTCTTCTTTGCTCCCTCTGCTGCTTCATTCTCCTTCTACTCTGGTTTATCCGGAAACGAATGGAAAAACGTAAGCCACGCTCCATTTAGGCTCCGCCCACTTTTTAACTTTTTTCCAGCCTACAAATGCCTAGACTTAAAATACTCCTATGTTCAAATGCAAGATGCCAGATTATCAATGAACAAAATGGATTCAAAAGGAAGAACCGAGCTGTACAAAGCGGTCCTCAACAAAAATTGGAAGAAAATGAGGAAACTTTTGGCTCGCGGAGCCCTCGTGGATGCCACGTGTGGTCCTTATCTCCGGACTGCTTTTTTTGAATTGGTCCTAATGAAAGACGTGGAACATTCAAGAGAACTTCTGGAAAAAGGGGCGTGGCTTCTTCAGCCGGAAATAACTGGAAAATATCCGGAACAATGGGGAGATCAGAAAGGGTTTATGCTGCTTTTTGACGAATTTTCCAAGGAAAATCAACGAAAAAGTGAGTTTCTAAAGGGGCGGGACTATAAAGACTACAAATACTACAAACTACATTTTTTCCAGGACTAATCCCTCCGAACACTCTAAGACCGTATAACATTCTCGTGGTGAATGCTGATTGTTTGACCAAGGAGCAGAAGAAGCAGTTGCCAAGAAGGATTAGGAGAAAGGTACAGTATCTCGCCAAAAACTACAGTAACCTGGAAAAATTTGCAGATCACATGGGGATACAAACCATCAATGGATTTGAACAAGTTCACGCATATCGTAGTCCCTGAAAAATACAGTAAGACAGAAAATACGTTGACAGTTGAGGATGATGATTTGTTCATTTGGAAATGTGTTGCAAGGTACGGTAGTATTTTTGTAGTTTGTAGTCTGGTTTAGTGAAGGGTACTGTAGGTGACTAGGATCACAAGTTCTACAATAAACTCATCGACGGCCAATAAATAGAGTTATAGTTTGTAGTATATAGTTTATAGTTTGTAGTTCGTAGTTTGTAGTATATAGTTTGTAGTTTGTAGTCCCTATTTCCAGCCTTGCCAACATCATGCCCGAGTCCTGGTTCGACGCCATTCTGGAAACTGACCACTACATTGAAAAGGACCATATCCACATGTTGATCAATATCAGTTATTCTGGAAATATCCATGAGGAATCCTTGCTGAAATTAAAAACAGATTTGCATATGGGACGGCCGAAATTCTTGACAAACACTAAGATTACTGTACTTGAAACAACGGATAAAAAGAAGGCGGAGAGTGAGTAGACTACAAAAACTACAAACTACAATGTATTATTTTCAGTCAAAAAAGAATGGGAAGAAATTCTGAAATCATTTGGAGCTGAAATTCATTCGAAACCAATTATGGATACAGAATCAACAATTCTACCGTATAGTTCATTGTATCCATATAAAGAGGCAAATAAGAAAACTCAAAATTCATGTTGGATTTTGAAATTTGCAGATGATTCTAAGGTGAATTTTTGGGTCTTGAAAAGAAAAAATTTGAATTTTTCAGACCAAATCCATTTGGAAAAGCTCTCCCGAAAAGTGTACTCTTGCCCCATTCCGTTTCGTTTTGGAATGTATCGCTCGTTATCAAATATTGCCAATCGATAATCAGGTGGTTCCACAGATTGAGGAGATTTCACCAGAGGAAAGTGCTAGTAAATCCAAAGAAACGGCAAAAACGGGAAGCAAATCGAAGGAAACAGCAGCGAGTCCACATCCGTCTAAAGAGCCTATTACCCCATAAAGTTTTCCTTGTTTGGTGATTCAAAACATTAAAAGCAAAAAAATAAAGTAAAAAATGTTCGGTGCCTCATGCTGGAATCGAACCAGCGACCCTCTGTTTACTAGAGAAACGTTCAGAGCCAACGGGGCTAGGCCTCCAGACTCCCATGAACCCCCTGGAAACTCGAAAGAAGAAAAACAAAAAAGCTAAGCCCAATGCGGGGCTCGAACCCGCGACAACCAGATTAAGAGTCTGGTGCTCTACCGACTGAGCTAACCGGGCGGCGATAGAGAGAGAAGGGGAGGGCGTATAGGTGAGAGAGGGGAGCGGGCGGCCGGCTGGGGAGAAAGAAGAGATGGCAGGTAACATGCTGCGTGTTGGAAGTACTCTGGTAAGAATACAGTAGGGTACTGTGCCTACAGTAACCCAGGACACGGTATTTCGATTTGGAGGTTACCGCAGAAGAATAAAGGGCACCATGAGGGATAGTGAAGCTTGGTGTGGTAGAGATGTGTTAAGGATTACCGTACCAGGATATTTAGGGTTACTGTACCTACCGTAGTCCACTACTGTACCTCTTCATAACAGTAACCTTACCCCTTATGAAAAACTATTAAACCGAACAAAACTATAAATCTATTCATTTCTTTCAAATATACAGAAAAATTTGGTTTTTTCAAACTTGTAGTTTTTGTAGTCCACACGCTGCAAAGACTACAAACTACAAGAGGCACACACAGACAGAAAATAGAATACAATAATAAATCACCGAAAAATATTAGACCTGTATCGAATCATCGATTTTTCTTTTGGAAGGAAAAATGGGACGAAGGAAGAAAATAGGGGCGGGGCTAAACAAAAAAAAATGACTAGAATGGACCTGGATGAGGAGGTGAGGACTGGGATTACTGTAGTTTTGGGTTACTGTAAAATTAGAGAGAATTATACAGTAAGCTCCTCTTTCCACGCGTTGTAGTCTATGTCGGGGATCTCGTCGCATCTGAAAAAGGAAAGTTGGATGCTAAAGGCTATAAAGAATACAAAGGCTACCAAGGCTACAAACTACAAAGACTACAAACTACATAAACTACAAGCTACAAAAACTACAAACCACAAAAAACTTACTTGACAAGATTTGAAGCCGTGGGCTTAAACACCGAGAATGCCCGTCTCGGGACCATTGGGAAGTGCTCTCCAGCATCACATAGTACTCGAGACATTGTGATTTTTTTGATTTGTAATAGTTGATCCGGACTGAACACTTTTTCGTTTTCGTACCATAATCTGAAAAAAATGATGAAAAAAGGTTGAAAACGGTAGAATTCGGGTCAAAAATAGTGGTGGCAGAGGTTTTTTGAGTGATGGCCTAGGTTTTCATTTGGTGGCTCAACTATTCGTGACCTAACTTTCTATGGCCTAGCTTTCCATGACCGAACTTTCCATTACCTAACTTTCCCTGGCCTAACTTACCGATCTCCATTTCTAGTCCTCTTGAATTGCTCTCCAATGATACAAGCCAAAGTTGGTCCTACCAAAGCATCCTTCACAGGATCTTCTAGAAGTGAACCGACGTACATATCGATGGCATCTGAAAAAATTGGATTAAGACACGCCCACTTTTCGTGGTTAACGGGTTACTGTACTTACCAACATGTTTGTACACAACTTTCAGGTTATCAACCACAATTTGATTAGTGATAACTGATTTGAGGTCTTCGAAATCTTTGACTTCTGGAAGACCGCAGAATTTGCGCCAGACGGTGTATGGGGGAACTCCGTGGTCTCTGGAAATGAAAACTTTAGATTTGGGTGGCCTAGGTTTTCAGGTGATGGCCGATATTTTTAAAAATTTGGAACCTAGGCTTGTGGGTACTTTTCTGAAAGCGCTCAGCCTACTGAACACAAGAATCGGAAAAAAGGCAGTTGGAAGATGAAATTGGCCAAGTATCCTTCCTTTAAGTTTTGCTGGCCTAGGTTTTCATGGCCTAGTTTTTTCAAAAATTTCAAACCTAGTCTTGTGGGTGGTTTTTTGAACCGTCTCAGCGAGCTGATTCTCAAAATTCAACTTTCTCGCAAATGGATTGAAATTTGAAAAAGACATGGTTGCTTCAGTATCTTCAGTATTGGCGGCCTAACTTTTCATGGCCGAACTTATTCATTTTTCAAAACCTGGGATTATGTGTCATTAATCCACTTTTCTGAAAGTCCTCGTCCTTCTGAACTTGAAAATCGGACGGAAAGTGTTTGGAGAAGAGGTTAACAGGCCGAGTTCCCTCACTTTCAGTTTTGGTGGCCTAGATTTCCATGGCCTAGTTTTTTCAAAATTTTAAACATAGGCTTGTGGATACTTTTCTGAAAGCTCTCGACTTCCTCATTCCAAAAATCACATTCTCAACTCATTTGGACCAAAACCCACCTTCCTCTCTGAATATTAATCGATCCCAAATCAGAGTTTCCAAAGATTCTCTCAGTAACAGCAGGTGTCAATCTCTGTGGCATCTTGGCAGGAAGTGTCATTAATCCACGAATCAATGGATCAATTCCATTATTCAAAATGTGTGTCGATTTGAACATTCCATCATTGAATGGAATTCCTCCGACATGTTGGAATTTCTCATTTAGGAATGGATAAAACTCTTGAATCATTCCATGACCGAATCTAAAGGCGCATGAAGTGAATTCATTGGCAACAGATGGGTCCGTATTTGGATCATATCCTGGATATGCACCAATTCTTTCTTCGAAAGCCACGCCCAATACTTTTGGAAGATATTCGGTGAAAGTGATCCTTTGAATCATTGCTCCGACGATTTTTCGGGATTCATGGAAGACACGTTCTTGGTCCCAATGAGGATTGACACGTTGGAGGGTGGCAGCGATTCTGAAAATAGGGGTACTGTAGGTAGGAAGGACTACTGACTACAAACTACAGATTACTGTAGCTGAAAAAACTTTGTTTGGTGTACCAGAATTTTCGGAAATTTTTAATAAAAAATTGTTTCCATTTTTTTGAAATAGGGTACTGTAGGTGAGACTACAAACTACAAAAAATTACAAATTAGAAAAACCATTTTATTCTGAAGTTTTCCAGATAACTTCAATTTTCGGGTTGGAAAGTTTGCCAGAGACTTTTTTTTTGAAAAATTTCAGATTTTTTCAGTATTTCCTGAATATTTGGATTCTCTTTGGTCTACGAAAGCTTAAAAAATACGAAATATACAAAAACTACAAACTACAAAAAACAATTCCAATTTTTTGAAGACTCGCTGTTTCATATTTTTGTGACCCCAGAAGGTTTCAGTTCTATATAAGATTTAAAAAATTACAAACACTACAAACACTTCAAACACTACAAAAACTACAAAAGCTACAAACTACAATATTCTAAAACCCCAAATCTAACTTTGGACTACAATCCGGGAATTGGAATGAAATAATTTTTTGGAAATTCTCAATACTACAATAACTACAACGACTACAAAATACAATGACTACAAACTACATGAACTACAAAATCTACAAACACTACAAAAACTACGAACTACAATAACTACAAACCTGTTATGCTGTCTCAAATACAAGACATGAAGCGAAGCGAGTCCGACAAAAATATTGGCACGATCATCTCCGGCAACGACGTTATTGTTTTTGTCTGAAAATTCCGAGAATTACTGTAGGTCATACTGTAGCTACAGTAATACTTACCAACTGGTGGGAACACTCTGTTATTGATCAATTTGGTCTTAAGGAAGGCTCCTTGACGGAACAGGAATTGATCGCGGTCACTGCTTCCGTAAATCTGGAATTAGAATAGGTACAAACTACAACAGCTACAAACTACAAAGACTAAAAACTACAAACTACAACAACTACAAACCATAGATCCATCAATGAAAGCGGTGTTCTCATTGAATTGCTCTCTGAAATTGGTGACACCGGTTCCACAGACTGGAGTGGATCGGGCAACTGGGAGGCACATAAAACGGCCGAATCTGAAAATTGAGATGGCTACAAACTACAAAAACTACAAACAACAAAAAACTTACGTTGGATCAGATCTGGACAGGAACACTGAGGTACACCTTCCCTTGTTAGATGTGCAAGCGGCGCATTCCTGGAAAATACGGTATACGAAACCAGGAGTACAGTAGTCCTGAACTACATTATCCTATGGCTACAGTAACCCATGATCACAGTCAATATTTCGGAACTCCTCCTACAATATCCAAACAGTACAGTAACCCAAAACTATGGTACCTGATTATTCAACATGGTAGTTTTGGACAAATCGTGAGCAATGAACTGTCCCCACTGCATAAGGAGGGCATTGGAATGATGTTGAATCTGAAAAATAATTCAAGTCAAGCTCCGCCCACTTTCAAGCCACGCCCCCTTACCTGCGTAGAAGAAGAAAGAAGAAGTCGTGACGCGTCACGAGCAGATGGTCGACTGCGGAGGAATGAGGCTAAAATAAAGTGTTTCAATTTTCAAAAAAAAGCTACAGTATCCCAGATTACTGTACTTACAAGTTGGCGCATTCAATCCATTATCATACATTGGCTTTTTGAGTCTCATCAATGCGGTGAAAGCAGATCCAATCATTGGTTTTTCCAAATTGTTACAGGTTCCATCGAAGGAGCGGTATCTGGAAGAGAAATGGGTTACTGTAGGTTGAGAGAGTACTGTACAAACCTCAAATGGTAGCAAAGATTACGGTTGCAGTTTGGAGTCTCTTGGGTTGGAGCACAATTGAAATTGGCATTCGAGTCACGGACATCACGGATCGAGAGGGTCTGAAAATTCAAATTTCCCAGTTTCGCCTATGGAAAATCACGATTTTCGTTGTGATTGTGCTTCAAAATCATTCAAAATCGTGGGAAAAGCATACCAATATCCCCTTGATGACCGTGGCCTCTTGGCCTAAGAATCCCACGCCGTGTAGTTTGAGAGGACAAGATGGCCTAGGCATCCCTGGCTAAATCTCGTAACATGGTGCCTCGACTGGGAATCGAAGGCTTCCCGAGTTGAAGATCAGTATTCTACTAATGAACCAGTAGATGGCCTAGGAATCATTGCTAAAATTTCTAGGCCATCTTGTCCTCTCGAACTACACGGTGGGATTCCAAGGCAAGAAGGCCACGGTCATTAAGGGAATAATGGTACGCTTTTTCTACAATTTAGGACGACTTCCATAGTAAAATCACTAAAAGAAAATTGTGATCAGCGTAGAATTTTCATGCAGAAACAATTTTTAATTTAGATGAGTTCAGTCTTTTTCAAAAAAAATTCGACTAAATTTTGTCCAGTTTTCTGGTTACTGTAAATTTTTGTAGTTTGTAGTCTAGTCCCGACTTACATTAACTACCATTTTCGATTAATTTTTCTTATTTCTTACTCACCTTTCTAATGGAAGTATCCTCATTTGTAGTGATAAAAGTGCAATCATCTTCCTTAAAACTTCCACCTGGACCAGACCCTCCTTGTGTCACAGATCGTCCTTTACAGGCCTTACAAGCCTTTGGACAATTAGATAACATCCAAACTGCATTAGTCTCACATTCTCTGATCGTTGCCCAGAATCCACATAGCCTGTGTCTATCGATACAAGTAGTGATTCCATTACAGACATCACAAGACACTGGACAATGGTCTTCCATCCAATTTTTATTCGTGTTGCACTCCCCAATTGAGGACCAGAATTTGCATAGGTCGTGACGGTCTTTGCACGATTTGCTGGAAAATTTTTTGAATTTTTCGAGAAATTTTTTACTGAAAATTAAAAATTTTAGAAAATTTTCAGAAAAATGTTCATCCAAAAGTGAACATTGTTCAGAAAAGCTCCTTTTCAAAAAAGGTTAGGCCACGCCCATTTTTTTCAATTTTTTTTGAAAAATTCCGAGAAAAGTTTCCACCAAAAGTGAAAATTGTTCAGAAAAGTATTTTTTTAATAAATTTTGGCCACGCCCATGTTCAGCCTTTCTTTCTGAAATTTTCTAAAAAAAAGGCAATGTCCGATTCGGACGGATTTTTGTCATGCAAGTAAATTTCAAAATTTATACTTTCGACCACTTTCTTTCTATTTGTTTCCAATTTTTCGGGAAAAAGGGGCGGAGCCTGAAATTTTTTTTCTTGAAAAATTATGTTTGGCCACGCCCATTTTCAGCCTTTCTTTTGAAATTCCGATAAAAAAGGCGGAGCTTCGGACGGATTTGTGTTTCCACTTTTTTTTTTCGATTTTTTTTTTGAAAAAAGGGCGGAGCTTAAAAAGAACAGAAATTCTATAGAAGATTTCAACGGAACTCTTGTGTTCAAAAATAAATTTTCTAGAGAAAAAAAAATTATGCAAAATTCAAAGATTCTGTGGTTTGTAGTTTTTGTAGTCCAAAAGTCAAAACTTACTCCACATTGGCATCATCAGTAGCACTGGTACTACCCTTTGATTCCTCGGCTACATCACCAACAGCTCCAGGAGCACCAGAATCTGAATTGGTGCCAGGTGGGGATTCTCCAGATGCATCAAGCTCATTTTCTTCCTCAGCGTGGGTTACTGTAAGTTGTAGTTTATAGTTTTTGGTAATTTGTGGGAGAGTATTTTTTAAAGGATTCTTTTTGGTCCAGATGTTTTTTTTTTCGATTTTTCAACCTACTTTTTCTGTTCACCTCCTCATATCATTTCTCAAATCTATACGAAATTTTGACACAATGTTGCGTAAACATAAATGCCAACGAGAAGGGAGGAGGAGGACAATAGTCCTAACCGGAATACTCCGTGTAATGAAGAAAAAAAGAGAGAAAATGTTCGAAAATCCTTCAGAGAAAAAGACCTTGAAACCTTTTTTGATTGACGTTTTCATCATGTACTTTCACGGAAGAATTTGCTTATGTGTGTGTGAGAATAACGGCAGACAGGTGCTATACTGATAAGAATCTGCGGAAAAAAAGGGGGGCTATTATGTTTGGGAAAGGGAGAATAGCAAAAAAAGGGAGAAAAGTCTGGTAATTTTGTTGATAATTCTCAAAAAAAGTTTTGTTTGTGTTTCAATTTTTTCGATTAAGGAGTGGCAAAATTGGAACATTGCTTATTTTTGATTTTCCGTGAGGTCCGATCAAAAATTTCGCAAACCCGGGTTTCAAAATTAGAAAAATTGGAATCATTTTTTCACTTTTTATTGTAAATTAGATGAAATTCCTGGCTTTTTTCTACTAGAAATACCCAACATTTTTCCAATAAACCATTCCCTCTAGAAGTTATCGGGAAAAAAATTTTTTCAGTGCAAAAAATTTTGGCCTCCCTCAGAAACGGGACCGGTAGAAAATCCTCGGTTGGCCCCGCCCGGCATTTCTCAAGTGTGGAAAAAGTGAGAAAAAGTGTTAAAACAATCAAAACTATTCAATCAGTTTTTTTCTGAAGAATCCGAAAAAAAAAAGATCTTTCAAAAAATTATTTTGAAAATTTTGTAGAATATCATTTGGAAAAATACCCATTGCCGAAGTTTTTGGATTAGAATCTGTTTTATTGAGCTTTTTTTCTATTGAGCCTTACTGTAAAAAGCTATGTGTTTCGGCGGGAATTCAAAAAAAAATTAGTTTTTAAATTTTTCTGTCATTTTCAGAAGGATCGGCTACCGACTATTTCACTTTCAAATTTCGGAATTTTTGAATTTTCCATAGATTTCTTCATTTTTCGATTTTTATACCAATTTTTGACTTATCCATTCTTAACCTCCCTAAAAGCCAATTCTATCATTCCAAAAAAAATTGAACAAAAAAAAGTCCAATTAGGGTCAATTTATCAGTTTTTTTCTTCCCTGAAGGAATGCCCTTATCCCTATCATTTAATCATTCTCAATTAGCTATACCTAGCCATCATCTTGATCATTTTCCCTTTTTGCGGTTAGCCCCCCCCCCCCCCCCTTCTCTTATCCTTTTCGATTTCTTGACGATTTTCCCTTTTTCTCGGGATTTCTCTAACCTCCCCCTCTCTATACTATTTCTGCACTTGAAATGTTTCTTCCCTGTCGATCCTCTCGGTTCGATTTCCGACAATTTACCACAAAACGAAGGAAAAAAAAGGGAAAATAAATGTATCGGTCGAGTGGAGAGAGAGAGAGAAGGTGACGAGGAGGAGATGGTCAGAATCAGATAGAAAAAGGGGGAAAAGTGTTTCGAAAATGGATAAAGTGACATGAAAACGAACGGATGAGGAAATAGAAAGAATGTTTGTTGAACTTTAAAGGAGGACTCTGGTCACATTTTTTTAAATTTTTGTCTCTTGTTTATTTTCATATGCTGACTCCATTGCTCATGAATAATTGCTCAAAAATCGCATGTTAATATTGGTGGCCGCAGTCGTCTGGCCGAGAATTCCACAGCACGGGATCTTAATTGAAGTTTCGAAAAAAAAAACTGTGGAATTCTCGGCCATGCGACCGCGGCCACCAATCATACGATTTGTGCCCTTCTCGGCTATTTTTGTGCAGTTTTTATGAACAATGAAATCAGAATGCAAAAATAAACCAGAAATAAGAATTAAAACATGTGACTGCATCCCTCCTTTAACAAGATTTCAGCAGAAAAGAATTTTTTCAAAAATATTCATTTTACTGAAAAAATGAAAAAAAAACTCACTTTGAACAGTCCCAATCGCTAGTAAAAACAGTACTAGCAGGTGTGAGTATTTCCTCATTTTTTGTTAGGTCTTTTTCTTTTTTCCTCGATTCTTACAGGTCCCCCAATATGTGGTCTGAACGTACATATAATATAATTTGTTGAAGTAACAAACGGCAAAGACAGAAAAAAATAGAAAAAGCAAAGAGGAAAACCAAAATATGGAAAAAAAAACAAATATTCGGATATTTGAGTGGGAAATTTAAAAATCAATTTTCATAATTCAGAAAGAAAGTATAAAATCAATCGAATTCTGCAGGCTTTGCAAAAGTTAACATTTTCAATGTACGGATAACCAGTCAAGACTAATGAGGGTAACTAATTTATTAGCTGATCAGTCGGATATTAGATGATCAAATTCTTAGTAACTGATCATGTTTTACTTCAAAAGTTCAGAGCCCGGGGTCTAAATTTTTATGTTTTGATGTTTAGATGTATTTAAGAGAATCGATTTGAAAAACTTTTCAGTATATAGATAATTTGAAAAAAATCCGAGATTGCATTCAGTTCCCTCAATTCAAACGTCACGATTACAAAGCCTAATTCCACAAACCTACATATTTTTTTGCAACTTTTGTTCTACTTTCTGTGAGAACATATCATGTCGGTATCAGTATTTGTACGCAATCAGTTGAAGTTTCTATAGTGCCAATCCTTTTTTTTTTAATTTTCTGGCGATCATAAAAATCAAAAAAATATTTCGAACTATTCTGTTAAAAATAAAGTATTTCAAACTAAATTTGAAGCTCGCTGTACTCAAGTTGAACGATTAAAAAATGACTGATGTAGACCTCCACAAACGTTTTTTTAGATAAACTATAACTGGAACTGGAAAACCACTAAATTCATATTTAAAACTTTTTGGAAACTCATAGATTCTTGAAATTAATTCTGGTTGAAAATTTGCAATTTAAAAATTTACTGTAATCATGGGTCAACTAAATCTAAAAACGTTGGAATATGATGAGGGAAGAAATAATAATCACTGATATTATATAAAGGTTAGGGGAACAACAAAGAACAATGCTTGAAGTGAATTATGATATGGTTCGTTGATTATCAGTAATTTATTATACAAGAATACTACCTTATCGATAAGCTAGTTGGTAACCAAAGAACTACTAATTAGTACAGAAAAAGGAATGTGGTATTATGAGGAAATGAGGAAGAAAAAAGAGAAAAGAAGAAGTCAACAGATTCTCTCTAATTGGTTGTAACTGTATGAAGAAGAAGAAGAATGCAAATTAGTCTGTGTTTGCATACGAAAAAAAGGGGGCGTGGCCTGCGATATCAAAAGTTAACGAAGGTGATATAGTCAAAAGCTTCCCACGCCTTCTTCTATCACAATTCTCTTCTATGGCGGCATCGAAGAAGCCAAAAGTGGGCGTGGCCTCTCTCTCTATCAAAAGAAGAAGCTTGTTCTTTTCGGTTTGCCTTCAAGAGACAAGGACAAGCTTTTCGTCTCGAAGAAGAAGAGAAGACGAGAGATTCGAATATTGAAGAGACGCAGATAGTGTTGTCAAGAAGAAGAGAAGAGACGATCAGGTAGAAATAGAATAGCCCCTTTCTGAAGAGAAAAGAAGAAGACGTTGATCCGAGAAAAGGCATGATGATATGCATGAAGGAGTGAGGAAGAGGACAGGAAGGATTTGAAGAGGGAATGGTTTGTTGCAGAAGGATAAGAGGGGGATCTTGAGACACAATTCGAACAAAAAAAAGTTCGAGAAATTTGCAACATTTTTGAACAGGAAGTGTTCTTTTTCAAATTTATCGCCAGAAAATTTGATATATTTCTTACAAAGTCCTGAACCTTAACTGAATGAAATTTTTTTTTCAATGCACTTTTTTTTTGCTCCAGGTTATTTTGCTCCAGGATCAAACCCGAGATTGAAAAAATGAGTTCAGAATCGGAAAAAATAGGACTTTTTGAAAGTTCCAGTAAAAGCGGTATGCCGTTTCATAACTTCTCGGTGCTAGAACCGTCCCTTCTCAGCACTGTCCCTAATCAAAACTACGACCATGTCAGAATTGTGCTCTTTTAGAACTGTCCCGCTTCAGAACTGTCCCGTATCAAAACAGCGAAATTCTCACCTGAAAATAACATATTTAGTTCTAATGCGGCACAGTTCTGAAACGGGACGGTGCTGATGAGGGACACTGCTCTAAACCGTCCTATCGTCAAAAACAAGTTCACTGAAAAAGTGTAGAGTTTTTTTTTGTCAGAAAAAGTTAGAAAATGGCAAAATAATAGGTGGAAATGGAATTTCGACATTCTGAAAAACCTTCAAATTCCGACAATTCCGTTTGGAAAAATTGTGTAACTTTTATCAGAGTTTGGGTCGCAAATAGGAAAAAAACACGTGGAAAATTCAGAAAAATACCATTCTCATAACTATAAAAACCATCGGATCACATGGTTCATTCTCTCTATCTATCTAATCCATTAATTCCCATTCCATATTCACTTTTTTCCCCTCTCCTCCCCTTTTACTCCTTTTTATGAACATCATTTTCTCTCTTTCCGCCATTTGATCCGATAATAATAATCATAAAAAAGGCAACTAATGATGATAATCATATTGTGACGGAAGGGCCGCCGATGCGCGGATATGATGATGCGGGATAATGAGGGATTGGGCGGAACAAAGAATTATTACCCTGATTTCTTGAGACCATGGAAGTTTCAAGGATCATAAAATATAGAAAAATGTTGAAATTAAGGTTGACATTTTCAGAATTTAACAAAACTGGCCAAAACCATTCGTTGTGGAGAAGAAATTTATGGGTTTTTGGAAGTTTCTCGATGCGGAAAACCCAAAACCTACTGATACTATCACCAAAAATCACATTGTAATCAAACCTATAAGGAAATAAGTAAAAGTCTCGAAAGCCCTTTTTTCACGGTGTAACGAGAAATAAATTTGAATAATGTCTTCTCCTCAAAAAGATATTATCTAATCAGCCTTGACACTTTTTCTCTCATTCAAAAATTATCGAGAAACACACACCTGAAATGTTCAAAAAAACCTGAATTTTGATATTGATATTGATGACTGCGCATTGACGTAATAAGCCGTTTTTCAAGGACGAGACAAGAATAAATGATTTTGGCAAGAAGCCAGAAGCTTCGGGGATTCAACGAAAAAAGAAAAAAGACTCGGTGCCTCATGCTGGAATCGAACCAGCGACCTTCTGTTTACTAGACAGACGCTCTGCCACTGAGCCAATGAGGCGGATATCAACACCGGCCTTCTAGGCAATTATAAACCCCTCCAGGATGATAAGGAAGAAAAATAAAAAATCTAAGCCCAATGCGGGGCTCGAACCCGCGACAACCAGATTAAGAGTCTGGTGCTCTACCGACTGAGCTAACCGGGCGGCGATAGGGAGAGAAGGAGAGGGCATATAAGAAGAGGAAGCGGGCGGCCGGCCGGTGAAAGGGCAGTCGGGGAAGAGAAGGGGTTTCCGGTGGGAAATGGCTCAAGGTATTCCGGTAATAACTTCTTTCAGAGTCTATATTTTCAGAAAAATAAAGAGTGCAAAGTGTAGAGCTCATCGAGCTCTACAATTCTATATTTCTAGATTTTTCAAATAAAACATTTTTAGGGGGTTACGCACCCTCAACCGTTCAAAGTACAAACCACACAATTCTACGTGTACAAAACCGTTCCTTTGTAATTGATCCCCCAGTGATAACAAGCCACAAGTAGAAGGGTGTGACTGATATGGAGAAAAAATGATTGATATGGTATGAAAAAAAGGAGAAGAAATATAAGAAAAGTACAGTAAGTGGAACGAAAGAATGTGTTGTTATTCTATTCTTTTTATATATTTTCTTATTATACTAAATCTTTTGGCAATGAACTAACTAATTGAATGAAAAAAGAGATAATGATCAAACTGGTACCTCGAATGGAGGGGGGTGTCTAGGAAAGGGATTATGTTGCGTAACCAAGTTTTTTAGTGGCAGCTAACGCCTTCCCCCGCGCGCCGCGCCGCCCGCGGAACAAGGACGCCTAGGTGGATCTGAAGAGAGAGAAAACGGCAGAAAAAAAGATAAGCTTAGATGATAAGAATGAGGACATTCTTAGTTTGATCACACGTTTACATAGACAAACAAACATTTTCTTATTGGGGGACTAACTGGGAAAAGTTCGGTCACGATTTCGAAAGCTCGGCCCTCAAAAGTTAGGTCATCACAATGGGAAATTAGGTAAAGAAATTGCTGGGAAAAGTTCGGCCTATGAAATATTAGGTCAAAACTATGAAATGTTAGGTCAAAATTTAAAAAATCATAGGCCAGCACTAACAACTATTCGGGGGTCAGCTGAAAAAGCTAGGCCATCCTGCAAAAAAGTTAGTCCATCAAATGCAACATTAACAAAGTTAGGTCACGATTCCGAAAGCTAGGCCGCCGATTTGGAATGCTCGGTCATCCTAAGTTTCCCAATGGTTGGATAAAAAACTAGGTCACGGGTAGGAAAACTAGGCCACCACCTGAAAAAAGCTAGTCCACCAAAACCATCATTAACAAAACTTTATTCCACAATTCAAAATCCACTAAAAAAGTCTCTCGGTGGTCCAAAATCATTGTACATCAACTTCATATCAGTGATCTTCCAGATTCCTTGAGGATTATGATTCTTGAATACAAACCAGAAGAGATTTGTAATTTTGGTGGACATATTCGTGAAGGTTATGGTAGCAGTAAGATGATCTGCGTTGACGACACGGAAGGAACGGATGCCACCTTGGTTGAAGACTAGAAGGTCATGAAGTTGTTGGATGCCGGTGGGAGTGACGATTTCTGGAAAAAAAAATGTACCGTAACCCGGCCAAAAATGATTTTCGGAAGATTTGGTTGTGATTTTTGAGATGAGGAAGGTAAGAGCTTTGAAATGAGTACCCACAAGCCTAGGTTTGGAGATTTGAAAAAATTCGGCCAGCAAAATCTAGGCCACCATTTTCCAATTGATCATAACTGTGTCAGCTGTATTCTAAATTCATTTTCAACAAGATGATCGTATTCAGGAAACCAATACCCTTCAGAAAAGTACCTACAAGCCTAAAAAAGAAATTTGAAAAACTTCGGCCAGCGAAACCTAGGCCACCATATTCCAATTGATCATAACTATGTCAGCTGTATTTTAAATTGATTCTCAACTAGATTATCGTATTCAGAAAATCAAGACCCTTCAGAAAAGTACCCACAAGCCTAAAAAAGAAATTTGAAAAACTTCGGCCAGCGAAACCTAGGCCGCCATCATCGAATCGATCATAACTATGTCAGATGTATTCTTAATTCATTTTCAACAGGATGATCGTATTCAGGAAACCAAGACCTTTCAGAAAAGTACCCACAAGCCCTATTTTCGAATTTTGAAATTTCTAGGCCACCACTTGGAAACCTAGGCCACCAACCCCTTACCTCCTCCTCCGTCCAATTCAATAAGTCTCTGCAATCTAGGGATATCCTGATAGTTGACAGCATCCACAAACTCTTGAAGAACACTTCCAATAATATTTTCCGGAGTTGGATTTTGCATTTGGATGTTCCTTTTGTGGGTAAAGTAGAATTTATAGGTCATTGACCTAATTTGCCAGGCCAATGGATACATTTGGGGGTTCTGGAAGAGGAAAAGTTAGGCCACCGAAAAAAATTTAGGCCACACTTACTCTATTCAAATTCTGCAACGTAATATTAAAATGTTTCCGAGTGTACGTCGGATGTGGTCCACGGAAGTGTACTGTAGTATTGACACATCGAATTTTGGCATTTGGTTCTTCTACGATATCACTGAAAGCGTGTTCGATGGTATAGGAATAACCGCCGATTTGCTGGGGTAGGAAAGTGAAGAAGCCGGTTTGTTCACCTGAAATAGTACTGTTCTTCGGACAAATTTCGATAAAAATGAAATTGTACCAATTTTTTGGAATCAGTGGGTCAAGAGCTTTGATATGAGTACCCACAAGCCTAGGTTTGAAAAATTGAAAAAAGTTCGGCTATGAAAACCTAGGCCACGTACACCAAAAACGGTTTAAGAGTTTGAGAAAGTTAGGCCAGCGGAATCTAGGACACGTTCATCAAATCTAGGCCACCTCCACCAAATCTATCATCTAATATTTAGTCCCCTTGAGAACCTAGGCCACCACCTTAAATTCCTCTTCCACCCCCTCCAAAACTCACATTCCGCCCGGAATTTTGGCGCGAAAAACTCCTTGATAGCAGTCTGATTTCCATCATTGATAGCCTTCATGAATCGCTCAAAGAAGTCCTTTGCAGTTGTCATTGGAGGAATCGGTGGTCCCGGATAGCCGGCCGTTTCGGAGATCAAAAAATGGATGAAAAAAAGGAGAAAAATTGGGAGAGGAGGCATTCCGAATGGAAATGATATGAGAAGAAAAATTTTTGGAAGAAAAATTTCACAAATTTTTTTTTTCGTTCCCATTCTCATGAAACATCAAAGATCGGTCCCCCGATTCCCAAAACTCCCCCACATGGGAATGTGAACCACCCCCCCCCCCTCTTTCCCCCGCATAAAAGAAGCCTCCATACCCTGATTCCTTATCATTCTCCTTATCAGAATGCGTCTCCAAACTAACCTTCTCATTCTGGTCGTGGCCTTCTTCGGAACGTCATCTGCTCAGGCAACGGATCCAGATGCCATCGAAGTGGCTCACGTCTTCTTCGTCAGATTCATGAAAGCCATCAATAAGGGAGATCTTCTCCAGGTCCTTCCATTGATCTCCCCACAAGCAGGTTAGTCTTTGGGGGACTAGTTTTTAAAGGGTGGCCTAGAAATTTCCAAAATTTGAAGTAGGGCTTGTGGGTACTTTTCTAGAAGGTCTCTGTTATCTGGGAATGATTGTCTTGCTTAGGATCGATTTGGAGTAAAATTAACGTCTATATGACCGATTTCTTGGGGATGGCCTAGATTTCGCTGGCCGAACTTTTCCAATTTTTTATACCTAGGCTTGTGGGTACTTTTCTGAAAGGTCGTAGCTTCCTGAATATGACCATCTTGTTGAAAATCGATTTGGAAAACAACTGACATAGTTATGGCCGATTTTGTGAATATGGCCTAGATTTTGCTGGCCGAACTTTTACAACATTTCAAACCTATTCTTGTGGATATTCATTTGGAAGCCCTCGTTTCCTTGATTTCAGAAATCCAACCTAAAATTCAATTGGGCTCAAACTGACCAAGACTTAGTTTTATTACAGATGGCCTAGATTTTTCATGACCTAAATTTTTTTCGAATCCTAGGCTGTGGGCACTCACCTGAAAGCCCATGTTCTCCTGATTCCGAAACTGTTGTTCAAATCCTTTTTGCTCCAATATTTCCCGGGTTACTGTACTTTTCAGGAAACACCAACATCGATGGCTCCAAATTGATCCAAGAGCTCAAAGGTCTTCGTGTCTCTTTCCACTCCGCCCACTTTGTCAATGGCAATAAGAAGGAAGTTTCCGTTTCTACCTATTTCCGTGCTCCGCGATCTGAGAAGGCTTCCAAGACGGCTGAATTCGTTCTCGAGTTGTTGGTGAGTTGGGGAGGGTACTGTAGGTAGTGGAGGGGTACTGTGGGGTACTGTAGGACAGTGTGTGGAGCTACAGTAGCTATAGCAGTGGGATAGATAATTGTAGTCATGGGATTACTGGGCTCATTTATATAAGTTACTGTACCCATATGAACGGCTACCGAATTTATTGTCAGTTCACACGAGGTGTCACCTACAGTAACCGGAAAAACCGTGCGGCAAGGCGATTTAAAACCCCGCCCCTAGTGGGCGGGATCTGCAATTCCCCCGCACGCTTTCCGATTAATTTTTCACTGCAGTAGTTTTTTCGTTTTCTTTTCATATTCCAGGCAGAATAATAGAGATTCGTTCAGTTCTGAGACAGGAAAACATGCAATTTAAACACTCTAAAGGCTATGGTTATCAAAACTCCATTTTTTCGTTAATTTTCTCAGTTTTCGATTAAAACCCATTAGATGTGCTAATAATCAACAAGTTCACAGAAATAAAGCCAATTTTATGGCACAATAATAGGTTTTAACTCGATGAGAATATAATTTTCGCATTAAAAAGTATTTTTTTAACGAAAAACACAATAGAACACTGAACGAATCTTTATTTTGCCTGAATTACGTGAAGAAAGCGAAAAGATTGATGCTGCGATATGTTAAAATATGGCAGTGCGCGCCGCAACTTGCAGTTACGCCCATCTCGGGGCGTGGCCTAAATTACAAGTGCGCCGCACCTGCGGAGGTGACACCTCGTATGAATTGACAATATATAGATTGGCTACTTTGCTCAGGGAAGGGGTTACTGTACTTCTCTAGAAGCCTACTGTACTTCCATTTCAGCCAAATTCCGACCCCCAATGGACCATCAAGAGCATGTCTGACATCAAGTCGGCCCCATCCGCAGCCAAAGGATTCATGGGACCACCTTTGGTCATGGGATAATTCCATTTTTTCGCGATTTTCATTGATAAACTTTCAAGCATTCCAGTTCTTTTTATTTCTATTAGAATGGCATCTTTCTACAGAAAAACCTTTATTTTTAATAGGAAATCCCAGCTTTCAACAAGTCTGACACATTGAAAAAATAACGAAAAAAAAATGTCGACAGAGGTAAAGTGCCCGCAATCCAATTGGATGATAATTGAAGGAGTGGACAACGTTCCGTATTCTATTCGCCCACTTCCATGCACTCACAATAAACAGATCTTGTGGGTGTTTGGTAAAGAGGCGGTTAGGCCCGCATGGGAGCTGACGGGCGGCGAGGCAGTTGGGCGGCAGCCCACTGCGTTAACCACTCGGCCATGCGTGCAACATCAGAGAGAGGGGAGAGAGGGCGATGATATAAGTGAGGGGCGGCGGCGGTCGGCGGGGGGAAGAGAGGGAGCCGTACTGTGAGTCGGTGAGGGGAGAAAGTGTGCTCTAATGAGAAACTTAGGGCGGGAATTTGAAATTTAGGTTTGAAAGTTTATTTTTTGAAAAATTCAGAGCCATTCAGAGGAGATTAGAAGAGAAAACCGGAGGAAAAGTTTGGTGTATCCTTTCTGTAAGTAACTATTTGAAAAAGCTGCGCTCCATTGAGAATTTTTTTTTCAGGCGGAAATTCAAAATTTTGTTTGGAAAAGTGAGAGAAAACAGCTAGGACAGTTCGGTTTTTTTTTCATTTTTTTCGGATTACTCGAAAAATGTCTTTGAAAAGTGCGCTCCATTGAGAAATTTATCAGCGGGAATTCAAATGTTTCAATATCCCTCGATTTTTCACTATTCCTTGGCTCTTCTGTTGCAATTCTCAATAGAGCGCTCTTTCCCAATCTTTTTTTTCAATTTTTTTTCAAACTTTTGCAAAAAATTTTCCAAGCGATGATTCATCCCAACACTTCCGGGTTCCCCTCTTCCCCTCCTGAAACAATAAAATTTCAAAAAAATATGCAAATCGAAGAAATCAAAGACCCCCGAAAAAATGTTCCATGCATAAATTATCTCGAAAAACCATATAAAAGACCATCTGAAAGTCTGAAATTCTTCATTCCGTTGATTTCGAAAATGGTACACGTGGCTACTTTGGTGGCGGTTGTCACTGTGATGGTCCTTTCAATTGGACTATCCGAGGCTTCAATTGCGACGGCTAGAATTGCGGTGAGTTGAAACTACAGTAACCCGGGGGAAATTGGTTTTCGGAAATTTTTCAATCTGATTTTTGAGATCAGCAAGTCGAGACCTTTCAAATGAGTACCCACAAGCCTAGGTTGCAAAAATTGGGCCATGTTGGGAAAATTCGGCCACTATTTAGAGTGTAACTCGGCCATTTTTGGTCGAAACCAAATTTCAGCTGGATTCCTAAAATCAGCACGTTAAGACCTTTGAAATGATAACCCACAAGCCCTACTTTCTGATTTCGAAGTTTCTAGGCGACCATATGAAAAACCTAGGCCGCCAATTCCAACATAACTCGGCCATATGGGGACCTTTTCAAATATGAACTAAACTTTTGAAATCTGCAAGTTGAGACCTTTCAAATAAATACCCACAAACCCTACTTTTCAACTTCGAAGTTTCTAGGCTACCACCTGAAAACCTAGGTCATTATTTCCAATATAACTCTGCCATACTAGGTTCTATTAAATTTCGAACTAGATTTTCAGAATCAGCAAGTTGAGACCTTTCAAATGAGTACCCACAAGCCCTACTTTACAACCTCGAAGTTTCTAGGCCACTACCTAACAAATCTAGGCCACCATTTCTCTTCCAGGTCGGCGACTCCTTCTTGATCCGTGAGGCTGAAAACTCCCAAGCGCTGGCTAGAAGTGTCAAAGCTGGAAGTCAAAAGATGGAATTCACTGGAAGAAATCGCGGAAAATGGGTGGACGAGGTAAGTGAAAAACTAGGCCACCATTTGAAAAACCTAGGCCACCAGTTCCTATTTCAGTCTGGAAAAGTTGTCGATTCCTCCAATTTCCGTCTCTTCCGAAATGGCTCCGTTTTGATCAAACACGCTCGTCTCTCCGATGCCGGCACCTACCAGAAAGATCCGAATGTAAGTGCGCTCCATGGAGAATTAGATTTGGCGGGAATTCAAAAATTTGAAATCCCTATTTTCAGCCAATGATCCGCATCGGCGACATGGGCTACGCGCCGCCAATTCTCATCGTTCAAGTTTATAATTAAAGTTTTTTTTCGGATTTTCGAAAAAATAAATATCAAGAGCATTCAAAAAATTTAGTATTGTCAAATAAATTAAAACCCGGATCATAGAAAAGAAAGTGCGCTCCATTGACAATTTCCGGTTTTGGGGTTAAAATTGGTCAAAAAACTTCGAATTTGGAGGGAAAAAACGGGGTAAAAACCAGGATTATCAATGGAGCACATTTGAAAATCGGAAATAAAAATGAAAATTATTCATCGTCTGAATCCACGGGGGCTTCCGTGACGACTCCTGGCTCCTGGCCGATGCATCCGCCGGCCACCCACGCCTCTTTTCGGCGCTCGTCGAGGATCGTCATGAGGGACTGCATTTTGGAGAGTTGGCTCTGGAAGAGGAAAAAAGTTAGGCCATGGTTGGAGGAGAATTAGGTCATGGTTGGGGAAAACTAGGCCATGGTTGAGGAAAAGTTACGTCACGGTTGGGTGAAGAACTAGGCCATAGTTGGGGAGAGTTAGACCGCGGGTCGAGAAAGCTAGTGGTGGGAGAAAGTTAGGCCACTATTGGGTGGAAAACTAGTCCATAGATGAGGAGAGTTAGCCTATGACAAAGATAGACTGTGGTGGTAAAAAGCTAGGCCATGAATGTGAAAAACTAGGTCATGGTGAAAGGAAAGCTCAGCGATGTAGGCTAAAAACTAGGCAATGATTGGGAAAATCTAGGCCATTCGTGGAAAATAGTTAGGCCATCATTAGGTAATCTTAGACCACCATACCTTATGGCTTTCCCTCTCTTGCTCCGTGACTGCCACATAGTTCCTGTCGACCTCCTTCATAATCTGATTGACTCTGGAAGAATGGGAAAAGTTGGGCCATGAAAACCTAGGCCACGCCCTACCTCTGAACGGTCTTCTCCACCTTTTCTAATGCTTGTGGTGGAGCATTCCGAGCGGCATACTCATCCTCCTCAATTCCCATTAGAATTCGAAGGAATTCCGGAAGGATTTTGTCGGATTTTCCTAAAAAATTTGAATTTTTGGAAGAATTCTCATTGGAGCGCACTTGCATACCTTGGGCATGAAGCCCATAACTGATGGCGGCCAGGGCAATTTGAGAAGGAGCATAGAGGAGAGGGACGTCGGTTTGGAGGGCGTGCTGGAAATTTTGAAAAATTTTTGAAGGTGATAAGCTCCGCCCATTTTTGTGGTCGTATTTTGAATCTTTGAAAAGCTAGGCCACGACTAGAAAAAACTCGGCCACCAATTGAAAAAACTAGGCCAGACCTGAAAAAATCGCTCAGAATCCTTTCGAATCGATTCGATCTCCCTCGCGTTTTCCTTGCTTTTTTCGTTCATGAGCTGGTTAGTGTTGGAAAAAGGAGAAAAATTAGAAAAAAAAACGTTAGCGATAAAAATTTTTTTTTAGCTCCGCCCACAAAAACTTAAAAATCGGGCTAAAAATATGATTTTTCGAAATTTTTAAGTCAAAATTTGCAGATTTTTAGTAATTTTTCTAACATTTTCAGCAAAATTTCAGCCATTTTTTCCCCATTTTCCAACCTGCAAAAATTTCATCGAATCCGTTCGAATTGTCTCCAATTTGAAATTTAGGAGCAGGAGACGGGTCTTCATATCCATTAGAAGGCCTTCGAATGGTCTGAAAAATGGATTTTTTTTGAAATTTCGGGATGAAAATCTGAAATTTTTTGGATTAAAAATGAATTTTTTTTTCCCAAAAAAAATTATTTGGAGGGAATTTTGACGCTGAAAATTTAAATTTTTCGAAAAAAAAATTTTTTTTTTCATATTTTTTAGAAGATTTTAAGGCTAAAAATGTGTATTTTTTGTTCAAAATCTGAAAAAACTGGCGATTTTCCACAATTTTTAAAAGGAAAAGTGGGCGTGGCCTCTAATAAAAGTGGGCGTGGCCTTACCGATACGGACAGTGTACTGTCAAATTGTAGTTGAGAACCTTCATGAGCTCCGGCTCCAGCTTCAGAATTCGTTCGGCATTGTGACGTGGTTCACCGACACTGAAAAAAAAGGCGAAGTGTGGGCGGAGCTTAAAAGTGGCGTGGCTCAAAAAGGGGCGGGGCTTACTTCATATTTTTGACAAAATCGTCAATTGTAATGTAGAACTCGTCGATTTTCATTGCCAAATAGAAGCAGCCCATCATTACCATCTGAAACAAATTTGAAATTTTTGAACTTTTTTGGCGGGAAATTCAAAATTTTGCTTTTTTCCAAAATTTTTTTTTGAAAATTTTAGATTTTTTCTCAAATTTTTGAATTTTGGGCTGAAATTTTCAGAATTTTTCGATTTTTCGGATACTGTACCCTAATAGAAGTATCCGAAGGCACCCAGACAAGAAATGCCCGTTTGAAGAAGCAGAGGGCGGTCCATTTGACAGATGGCCATATGTGAGGACGGAATTTGTCGGCGAATCTGAAAATGTCTTCAAAGTTACAGTAATCCGAAAATAGAGTAGTCTAAGGGGTCAATTTAAAAGCGCAGAGTAACATTTTTAAAGTATCCCTTACAGTAATCTCACTGTAAGCGTGGCGAGATATCTTCTACATTGCCTGCTGCGCCTTTAAACGTTACAGTAGCCTCTGACCAATTCATTGTTTTTATCAAGGCATAGAAAAAACTGCAAAAAAGGGGCGGAGCTTACTTCAATGCGGCATCTTCAATGGATCGTTGCATTCGTAGTTCCTCTTCGGGAGTAACGAAGAGTGAAAGCTCATCTGGTTGCATTACGGACTCGTATTTTGAACGGAATTTCTCGTTTATCTGCAAATTTTTGTAGTTGAGGGTTGGCTGGAAATTTTGTACTGTGGTTTTCTTGAAATTTTCCACAAAGATTTAAAGAAAAGTTTTTTTCAAAATTTTTGGTTTAGATCTAGCGCTTCTTTTCTAATTATCTGAAAACAATAAGCCTGAAACTGGATTTTTTACCAAATTGAAAAAAAAACAAAAAATCAAGGATCAAAACGTTGTTAAGAGCGGTTTTCAGAGTTTTTTAGACAAATTTTGGGCATTTCTTTTCTGGTGCACACGGTTTTCCTTGCGAGAGTAGGAAAGCGCGCTCTAATGATAAATTGATAATTTCGCTGCGTACCTCAATTTTGAGCGAATTTTTTCAACCAAATTTTTAAGGAAAGGGGGCGAAACTGAGTATTAAACGTTTTTTCATTAGAGCGCGCTTTCCTTCCCTCGCTGGGAGCTCGTGTGCTTGTGGCTTTTTGTCCAGAAAAAAAGTCTTAAAAAATTTTGAAATTTCAGAAAATTCTGGAAAAAACTGCATTTTCAGCTTTTTCAAGTCAATCTCAAGGCTGTGAAATGAACTAAAAATATAGGATTTTAGCAGAACTGAAATTTTTTATGTCGAAAAAAAATTTTTTTCCCCGAAACTTTCTTTTTCCCTATTCTTTCAACAAATTTTCACTTTTTGTACCTCCAATCGAACAGCGGCCAACTTCTCCGGTGTGTACGTCCATTCTCGTTTCTGTGTGCTTGTTGCGTACATTTCTGGGCCTACAAAACAACTGAAAATGCTGAAAATCCTTCAAGAAAAAGGTATGATATGGAGAAACCATATTTTGTCAAAAAAAAGAGAAAAATTGCATTAAAAAATCAACATTTCAATAATAACAAAAAACTCAGCTCAAGAACTCAAAAATTAGAATGAAAAAGGAGGAAAAAAGAAGAAAATCAACAAAAAATCACGAAAATCAAAGAAAATTATTTCTTTTTATTCTTCATTTTGGCCTCTCTCTGCTGTTTATGAGACTTTCTGTTGCCGAATTTCTGGAATGCGCCACGTCGTTTCGTTTGCTCTTTTTGACGAATTTCAGCGTATCTGAAAATGAAGGTTGAATGAGATTTTTGAGCGATTTCGGAGGCTTTTAGACGAGTTTTAAGGGACTTTGAACAAAAATTTGAATGTTTTTGAGCCACTTTTTTCAGAATTTGGTCTTTGTTTCGAGTGTTGATACAATTTCAGCAAGGTCAAGATACTTTTCCGGTCGGTAGAACGTTCTAGAATCATGTTTCATATCAGAACTACTTCTAACCAGAACTGTCCCGTATCATAACCGTACCCCATATCAGAACTGTCCCATGCTAGAATCGTTCCTTGCCAGAACGCTACCCTATATCAGAACTGTCCCTTATCAGAACTGTGCCTTATCAGAACTGTCCCAAATGAGATACACCGAAATTCCCACTTGAAAATAAAATTTTCAGTTCTGGTGCGGAACAGTTATGGCATGGGACAGTTCTTAAATGGGATGCGGTTCTGATACGGGACAGTTCCGGTTAGCGACAGTTATGATAAACGACACGGTTTAGAACGGTCGCTAACCGGAACTGTCCCGTATCAGAACCGTACCCCATGCCAGAACTGCTCCATATCAGAACTGTCCCTTATCGGCACTCTCCCGTATCAGAACTGTGCCGCATCAGAACTGCAAATGTTATTTTCTAGTGGGAATTTCGCTGTTAATTTACAAACCAGTTCTGATATGGGACAGTTCTAATTCGGGACAGTTCTGGAACGGCATAGCGCCCATTTCCGAACCAGAAAAATATCAAAAATTTTTGAATTTTTTTGATTTTTTAAACTACACTAGTTGAAGGGCCGAATTTTCATCTGCTTCGGGCATTTTCAGTTAAAATTTTCGGTAAATTTTTGGAAAATCTATGCAAATTTCTAGTTCAGGAGTGGTTTTTTTTGTGAATTTTCATATATAAAAATGCCAAAATCGAAAAAATTCGGCCAGGAAAAACTAGGTCATCATATTGAACGAAAAGCGTTTTTTTCAATCGAAAATAAACTCCGGGACGTTTCCAAATCCGGTATTTTCATAGCATACTTAAATTTTTACTTCAAAATGTTTAAAAATCTCCTCATTTTCTAGGCTTTTTTCACGATTTTTAAGCGGTTCCGAAGTGTCTGGTTCCGAAACGTCCAGTTACGAAAAGTCGCGGTTTCGAAATGTCCCCGAGGCGAAAATTCGGCATGAATTCCGTTTTTCCATCGATTTTTTTTCCAGAATTTTCAGCAAATTTCTGAAATTTCTCACTTTTTCTTAGCCTTGCTCAGTGACTCCTCATTATAAAGAATCTCATCAACCATCGTCTTCTTTCTCTCCTTCTTCAACATCCGACTCGAATAGAAATCTTCTGGCGCGTCGACGACACGTCCAACCTGCAAAAAAATTCCGGTTGAAAAAGGGGCGGAGCCTAAATGGGTCTCACCTGGAAATATTTTGGCAACACTGATCGATCATTTCTTCGATAATGATTGAGTGGATCAAGTGTTGATCTCATTTGAAGATATTCCAAATCTCTTTTATGCTCATCAGTGAGCTCGGTGGCCGGAAGATTGAACCATGCGGATCCTTTTGTACGTTCTCGTTCTGCCTGGAAATTTTGTAGTTTGTAGTGTGATTTTGAACAGGAAAAGTGGGAATTTATAACATTGGTGCTGTTTTTGACAGAATATTCCTCAAATGATGGTATTTTTGGAGAATTTCCAATAAACTTCAAGCCTATTTTTCGACTTCGTGGCTTGATTTACCACAAAAGAAGCATTATTTCAGGTTTTTTTACAGTTTCAGATCGAAATTCACCGAATTCGAAAAACTATTGCTGAAATCGATGAGCTTTACTCTATTTTGAACTGAAAATCTAAACGTTTTGACAGTTTCCCTCATTTTTCAACCAAAAAAAAAAGGAAATTTGGAGACTTTGGGCTTCATCGTACTCTATCGTTTTTTTTTCGTCGTGAATTTGTTAAAAAGGGGCAGTTTTGCTTAAAGGCGCAGCGGTTGGTGTCACCATGGTTACAGTAATAATACAAAGGAGGTTACTGTGGTCGCGGTGAGATATCGTGGACACATGTTCGACGAATTTCTTGAAAAGGGCAAGCTGAAATTGCCACAATTCTGATTTTTGGATTTACGAAAATCTATCATTTTCGCTTTTTGTCAAATATCTGCGAAAAAGTGGCGACCCCGTTTAAAGGCGCAACAACGAATGCTGCCGATGTCTGGCGACAATTACAGTGATGTCCTGTGTTATACTACTGTAATCGTGTTGAGATATCGTTCAAAAAACTGTGCTGAAATGATCGAAATTCGATGAAAAAAGACAATTTTAAGGAGAAAAAGCTCAGAAATCGAGCTGTTTTATGTTATTTCACAGATATTCTATACCACTATACAGCTACCGAATCTGGATTACTTCGAAACTGCAGAAAACTTCTGATAAAAGAAATTTTGATAAAAAGTTGTGCTCTGCAGCCGGATTTTCGGCTATTGATCATGAAAAAAACGTTTTTTATGGACCAAAACACGCAATTTTTTACGAAACCAAGGATTTTCTTCCAATTTTCAGGTTTTTTTTGGCGAAAAACTAATTTCATTTTTTTGTGAATCGTTCGTGTGGAGCATTCTCTCGATGCTCCAGAAACACTATGTCTATGGAAAGAACATTTCTTTTTTTTTTTTCGTTTCGTCGGCTAAATTTTCGACAATTCGCGACTTTTCAACGCTTTTCCCATAAAAATCGTATTTTTACGAACCCTCTTAGCTCTCATCGCCGCATTTCTTCCCAAAAGTCGCTTTTGTGGTTGATGATTATTCTCAAATTTTGGTCCAACAACAGCTTTATCCAAAAGCTCTTTCAAATCTTTATCCATTTCATATGGCTCCAAATATGACGTCTCTAGAAGATCCGACGATTGAAATTCGCCTTCTTTCGCCTCTTTTCCCGTTCGATCAACCACAAAAAGATCATCGTCGAAATTGTCTTCTTCTACTGCTGGTTTCGATGGTTTTTTCGCCGCTTTTTTCACTTGTTTTTTGATGGTTTCTTCATCAGAATCCGAATCGTCACTACTGGAAACGACGACGGCGTCGGGATGCTGTTTTTGACGCAGTTTTTTGTAGTAGAGTGACGACATTTTTGGTGGCTGAAAGTGAGGAAATTTTTGAGGATTTTAGCTGGGGAAAGAGGTAGAAAAGGAGAAAAAACTAGTTTTGGACCAAAAAATCGAGAAAATAAAAAATTGAAAATGTATGAAAATTTAGGCTGAAAATGGGGTTTTTTATCAGTAAGAAGACGAAAAACTGAGTTTCAAAGTGATTTTTGACGTTTTTATGAAGAAAAAACGCGATTTGAGAAGGAAAAGCGAGAAAACCAAAATTGGAGAAAAACCGTTTTTCTGGAAAATTTAAGCTGAAAAAAGGATTTTTTGACGGGTAAAAGGCCCAAAATTGAAGTTTTGATGTAATATTTGACGTTTTTTCACAATTTCTGTTCATTTTACATGTTTTTTCTTTAGTTTTTTCACAAAAAAAATCGAAGTAAAAAAATTCGAAAATTTCACACTTTTGACTTTAAAAATTGAAGAAAAACTCTTTTTTTCTCAATTTCACTCATTTTATATCATAGTTTTCTTTAATTTCAACCTTCATTTCGCGTTTTTCATGCTTTTCCACCAATTTTCTCGATTTCTGGCAAAAATCATCTTTTTTGGCTGATTTTTCTCTTTTTTTGCAAATTTACACTTCTAAATCTTTCTGTTCAATTATATTCATCATTTTAAGCAAAAAATTCTGCCCAAAAACCTTTTTTCTCAACAAAAAACCGTCGAAAACGAAAAAAATATGCAGAAAAATGTTGCCAATGGGGCGCGTTTGCACCCAATGGCCTAGGAAGTGCCAAGTGGCGGCCACGTCCCCGGAGACGTGGAATCAGAGAAAATGGAGGGAAACTTGGTAAAATTCATGTTTTTGGAAGAAAATAAATAGATTTTGGTGATTTTCGAGTGATTTTGAACAAAATGAGTGAAAAAACTTTGCAAAAATGTAGATTTTTGTGTGAAAATCAGTACTTTTCCAATTTTTTTTTCGAAATTTCATCAGATTTTCAGACTTTTCTGGTTTTTCAGTCACTTTGAGTCAATTTCTTCTGAAAAAAACATGATGTTTATCATCATTCCTCCTCGCCCTTCTCACTTCATTATCGTTATCATCTTTGACGTCTTCCTCCTCCTAAACGTCTTCTATTTTTTTCCACGCTTCCTCTCCCTTCCAATTCCTCTCCAAACCGTTGAAAATCCGATCCAAATGTCTGCGTCTCTCGCATTTGCGTTATCTCTCACCGCCGCGTCAACTTTTTCACCGATTTACCGGTCGCGGCGTGCCTTTAAAATGCGCGACGCGGCACGATGGTGATAGTCCATTTCTGGAGTGGAAGAGATGGGTTTGCAGACGCATCACGAGGATGATGATCCGAAGACTAAGGTGAGTTGTTACTGTAGGAGTACTGTAGGATTACTGTAGTTCATTTTAACGAAAATTAATGTAGTTACTTTAAGAACAGTAAGACCAGGGCTGGGCGTAAAATTTTTATTTTACGGAATCCGTAAAACGTAAAATTTACGGATTCAAATTCCGTAAAAATCCGTAAAATCCGTAAAAAACGTAAAATTTGATTTAGAAGCTGCAAAGCATGTGGTTAAGGGTAAAACCACTGTTTCATGCGTTTTCTTAGCCATTTCAGGCGCATATCATGAAAAAATCGCTGAAATTTGAAATTTTTAAATTTACAATTTATCCAACTTTTTTTTCGCTTCCAAATTTTCAACTGGGATTTTTCCAAACTCTATCTTTTTGAGCTTTTTTCATTTAAAAAACAAGCACTGCAACTTCCGAAACTAGTTTTCAACAATAAATCAGTCCAAAAACATCAAAATTCGGCTCGAAATGCTGAAAATGAGCCAAAAATTTTTTTTTACGGATTTTACGGATTGAATTTTTACGGTCCCCGTAAAATTTTACGGATGCTCAAAAAACCGTAAAATCCGTAAAATCCGTAAAAACCGTAAACGTAAAATCCCAGCCCTGAGTAAGACGATTTAGCTTATTGGGCGGTACAGTGTCCGATTAGCTGGATTACTGTAGTGTTCTTGTTTTATGGGCTTCACTACCGATTGAGCCTGACTGAAGGAGTACTGTAGGGGTAGTGTAGGTCACTTTGACAAGTACCGTAGTCACTGTGGGGACAGTAGAAGGTGTGTGAAAAAACTGTTTTCTGTTTGAGAAAAAAATACTGTAGTTACTGTAGGAAACGTAAGATAATTTTAGCTTATTGGGCGGTACAGTAACCAATTAGAGGGATTACTGTAGTTTCCTTGTTTTGTAGGATACAGTACCGATTCAGCCTGATAGCGGTAGGATTTTTGACGGTTTTGACATTCACTGTAAAGATACTGTACCCGTCTCGAAGAATAGGATACTGTAAGCGTTAACTACCGTAAGCCCGCTTATGTTTAGATACTGTAAGGTTACTGTACCGGATTAGATGGATTACTGAAAGCTTTGAGATTCAAAGGCTACAATACCTTGGCAGTTTGGAGGATACTGTAGATCATTGTTAGGATCCTTCTAGGTTCATTAGATCATTACCAAGGTTACTGTAGGGTTACTGTAACTACATTATCATACGAGAAGTAGGGCATTCAATATTTGGATTACTGTATCAGTGAATTTCGTCTCGTAAATACTGTAGGACGGCTTTTTGAAAGTTACTGTATCTTTCGAATATGATACTGTTGGTTTCATAGGGACTTACCATGTACGGTAAGACGTTTACTGTAGGCTTACAGTACCTGTCTCTGAAAGGCTACTGTAGCTCTGATAACTGTAGCTTAAAATTCCAGGATTACTGTAGTTATTATCCCAACACTGTATCTACAGTACCCTTCTTTTCCAGCCAAACTCCTTCAAAATTTCCCCATTTCCAGGCCTACCGTCTTATCGGCTACGCGGCCGTCACCTTCTCGGCCGTCTCCGTCCTCTGTTTCTGTGTCACAATGCCAGTAGTGTTCACCTACGTACAATCAGTCAAACGTCAAATGTCTCACGAGATGGCCACGTGCAATGTCAATGCTCGTCAAATTTTCGATGACGTCGCCGCTCTTCGTGCCGGATTCCCATTCGCCCCGGCCGGAAATCGTACCGCCCGTCAAGCCGGTTATGATGTTCACCCGAGCAAACCAACTGGAAGTTATAGTGGAGATACTGCTGAGGTTAAGGGAACCAGTCCTGGAGCCGCTTATGAGGATAAGCCTTTCGTGGCTGTTGGAGTTGAAGGTAAGGGGGGTTTCTAGGCCAGAGTTTGCACACTTTTAGAACTAGTTTAGGCTACTTTTAGGCCTAGTTTAGGCTCTGACGGCCTAGAATTATACAATTTAGACAATCTAGTCGTATCTGGTTAATTTGGGGACTAGTTTTACATGGGTTGCGCTAGGCCAACTACCTGCAAGGCCCGAGAATGCTTTGTTGGCTCTTGCCGGCTGCTTAAATTTGATGACTCCGTGGCCTAGAAAATCACATAACGGACTAGTTTTCTATGTGAGATTTTTAGGCCATTGGGATTAAACTGACAATAAGATTAGTTTGCACTTTTTTGGGGAAACTCAATTGAATGGAAAACTAGTCCGCCTTTGTCATCGGAGCAAGTCGTGGACTAGTTTTTCATTATGTTCCTAGGCCATTGGGCTCAAACAGTCAAAAACAGCAGTTTGTACCATCTTCGAAGCCTAGAAATTCATTAGTTTGAAAGTTAGTCCGTCCTAATTATGGGGACATACAAAGCTGATAGTGGGTACTAGTCTTCCATACGATATTCTAGGACACAAAGTGGCCTAGAATTTGTTCGCCATAGGAAACTAGTCCCTCTTCGTTAGACTGACTTTGAGGGACTAGTTTTTGGGATTTCTAGGCCACCATTAGGCTATCCCAAACAATCTCAAGAACCATACCATTTTCAGATGGACCACACACCGCTACCGTAACCGCTGACAGCGAGGGAACCTGTCACAACTGCTGCCTCCCAGGCCCACCAGGACCACCAGGACCACCGGGACGTCCAGGACCAAATGGAAAGGCCGGCGCCAACGGACTCAACGGTAATCCAGGACGTCCACCAGAGGCTCCATGTGAGCCAGTCACTCCACCACCATGCAAACCATGCCCACCAGGACCAAAGGGACCACCAGGACCAGCCGGTTATCCGGGAGCCGATGGGCAACCAGGAGTGCAAGGGGACAACGGAGAAAAGGGACCAGATGGACCGGCAGGAGATAAGGGACGTTGCGGATCCCCTGGAAAGGTTGGAGAGGTTGGAGCCACTGGAGAGAAGGGAGAAAACGCCGAGAACAATGAGCCAATCCCAGGACCACGTGGACCACCGGGAGCCATTGGTCCACAGGGACCACGTGGTACTCCTGGACATCCGGGAGAGGATGGAGAGCCAGGAGCCGGTGGAGCACCTGGAGAGAATGGAACTGATGGAGAAAATGGAGAGGATGGAGTTCCAGGAGTTCCAGGACATGATGGAAAACAAGGACGGCCTGGAGAGAGGGGAATTTGTCCAAAGTATTGTGCCAAGGATGGAGGAATTTTCTTCGAGGATGGAACACGTCGTTAGGGGGCGGAGTCTTGAGGATTTTTGTACTTATTTATTTGCCAATAAATCTCATATTTTCAATTTCGAAATTTTTCGTTTTAAATGGAACACTTTTTCAATTAAAAAGAGGCGATAAGACATTCTAGAACGATGTCCCATATCAGAACTGTCCCATGCCAGAACCGTCCTGTATCAGAACTGGTAGCATAAAAGTGGGCGGAGCTTGGATGGAAGTTTTCATTTTTCAAAACTACGTGGTAAATTTTTAGCCTAATTTCAGTTTTATCGACTCAAAAACCCAGGAAAAAAGCGGTCGGACCATACTTGCATGAATCCGGGCCGGCCCGGTTCGGCCCGATCGGCCCGGATTCATAAATTTTCCAATTTTCAGGTCATTTTTTCGCATTTTTTATACGAATTTTACGAAATATTTGACTTTTCCGAACTGATGATAGTCAAAAATGTATATCAAAAAGCGATATCCCCAATTACTGAAAAAAAAAACTGAAAAAAAATTTTTTTCAATATTATTTTAACAGCCTAAATTTTGATAAAAACATTGAAAACTGCGCAAAAATTCATTAAAAATCAAGAAAATCGAATGAAATTGCGTTGCTCGAATTCAAAAAACACGGGCGCCACAGCTGCTAAACAACGCACCGTAGCGAAACTAGCGGAGTGTCGTTGCAAAAAATTAAACTAAAACTAAGAAATGAGCAGCAAAAATATGGTGCTACCCCTAATCAGAACTGGACGAATCAGAACTGCCCCGAATCAGAACCCTGGACGAATCAGAACCGGAGGAATGAGTGCTGGTCGAACAAGAACAGGGCGAATCAGAACTAACCCTTATAAGAACCGACAGTTATAAGAACTTTCCAAAAACACGTATTTGGGCACTTTTCACTGCTTGCAGGCCATTGCAGCGAAGTATTGTTAGTTCTGACCCGGGCAGTTCTGATAAAGTACAGTTCTGATTCGGGCGGTTCTGATTCGTCCAGAGTTCTGATTAAGGGTAGCACCAAAAATATAAATTCTATTGAAACACAATGAATAAAAATCCAATTATAATGATGTTACATAAAGGTTCACGAAGATAGTAACGTTGTTTTCTTTTTTCATTAGAAATGTTTCATTTTCAATATTTCAATTTTTTATTGAAACGCCTACGATATGTCTGTCAATATGCAATATGATTTAAAATTTTCGAGACTTTCGGTCAAATATCCAAAGGAAGGTCAGCTACTGGAGAAGTGTGGGATGTGTAATTCATCAAAATACACTTTGGTAAGTTATCTTTACTATTATTACCATAAGAATTTTGTGGGTCTGTCTGTTCAGTGCCATAGTTAAGCTTCTAATGAACCGATTATCCCAAAATTTTGACTGATCGATAGAGAATTCGGACGTGATGATTTCCATACTTGTGCTGGGCCGGGCCGACTGAGGAATTTCTACCGGCCCGGCCCGGCCCGGCTCTGAGGGGGGTCAAAATTTTTTTGCACTGAAAAAAAATTTTTTTCGTCTTTTTTTCGATAACTGTAGGAGTGGTTTTCTAAATAATTGGATATTTCCAGTAAGAAAAAGTCAGAAATTTCACAAAAATCACCAAAAAAAACTGAAAAAATGACCCCAATTTTTCAAAATTTTTTGAATCCGGGCCGGGCCGGCTGAATTTTCCATCGGCCCGGGCCTTCCGACGGGCCGAAGCGGGCCGGCCCGGAAAATCACAAGTATGATGATTTCTGTTTTGTGATAAGATCACTGATAAACTTTGTAGGCTTTTTAAGCGTAGTTTTTTCTATCTGGTGACCAGTTGGCGCACCCGGGATCCCATTTCCCGGGAATCCCGGGAAAATCCCGAATTTTTATTCTCGAGATTCCCGGGAACTACCGGGACTCCCGGGATTGGCGAGATAGGCCACTGTTAGATTCCTAGGCCATCGTTAGAATCCTAGGCCATCGGGAGATTCCTAGGTCATCAGTAGATTTCTAGGCCATCGGAAGATTCCTAGGACATTGGGAGGCTTCTAGGCCATACCCAATTTTTCGCATATTTCTGAGGATTGAGCTATTTTGATTTTGATTTCCCGGGAAACCCGGGAAAATCCCGATTTTTGATTCTTGAGATATTTGATTCTTGAGATCGCTTTTTTAGCAGTCTTTGTGGGAAATAAAAGATAGTAATTCACCAATTCACTGATTGTAGAGTTTTATGATCTACTCCATGGGAGCTCCCCGAAGTTGCTTTTTGCAATTTCGCTCCGTAATTCGCTCAATTTTAAATATTTTTTGAAAGTTAAAAAAACAATGTTGACGACTAAAATGTGCTTCAACTTTTAGTTCACTACCCTTAAAAAATTTGGAGCACACTGAGGAGCACAAATTTTGCTCCAAAGTGAAGTCGAAAAATTCAAAAACGTTCTATTTTTCTGAAATTTTGAAATTAAATTTTACATCATGAATGACGCCTATTATCAAAATTTTTGATCACTCCTGGGAATCCCGACTCCCTGTCCCGGGATTCCCGGTAACTGGAAACGGGAATTCCCGGAAATTCCCGGGAACGGGAATCTCGGGAACCGGGAATCCTTTTCTATTTCCCGGGAACTTACGTCCCGGGAACAAAATCTAACTTTAAAAAATAAAAAAAAATTTAACAGATTAGAAATTTTCGACACATTTTTGTCTACAATTTCACTTTTTGAGTTTTGAAAAAATTTCAAAATTGGGGGAGATACGGTCAAAAAACTAGAAAATATGAAAAAAAAAAGAATCGGAGGGGCAAAGTATGGAAGCATTAAATATTAGAGAGGTAGAATAGAAAACCAGACGGTTTCCGACGCTTCGCGCCTGAACCGCCCGGATTTCCCAAAAATTTCGGTCAATTCCTATGAAAAATGAAAAACCAAAAATATTTGGCCCACCGAGGAATCGAACTCGGATGCTGAATTTACCGAAATTTTTTTTACACCACTACACTACGCCAACAACGGTGCGTTGAAAAGGCGGCGGCAGCCGACTCTCTAAAATGAGAAAATCAAGCAGCCGACAGTTGACGGTGGCGGGGCTTAGGCTTGGAGCATAGATACACAGAGCTTCCTAGAGCTCCAAATGAAGTAGAAAAAAGACGGGCATCATCGCGCGGAAATTCTGTATTGATCTGTCTTTTTCGCATAAAAATCGGATGTCTGGGAACGGCTCGAGGGCTCTGGAAACAAAACATACTGACAGACACACGGAATTCTATATTAGAATAATAAGATAGAAGAGTTTCCGAAACGCATGTTAGTTATACTTATCATTTCAGGAAGAACCGTTCGTTTCCATCTCTCCGCCGGTATTGGATGTACCACTCAGTGTACCTTTTCACTGGAAATGCCTCGTTACACAGTTGCTTCGAGAATCACCATTCCAATTGGAATGGTTCGAGGGATTCGAACAACTTCTATACAATGATCAGGAGAAGATGAGAAAAGAATTGGAGACTTTGGAGAAAGAAGAAGGACGATTGAGTTTCCCTAAGAAGACCGTCGGTCTATCGGACGTCGTGGAACTCACCGAACAATCAAAAGAATGGCAGGAAGTGAGACGTTTCTTATCGAAACAGCCTCCATCAAAAGTCATTTCTTTCCTTCGACAAAATAAACAATTGGTGAGGGGATACTGTGCCAAAGAGCACAACACGGTGGAGAGACTCACGGACCTCTTCTGTTTCGGTGTGCCGGTGAACTGTTCATGTGGTGGCATTCAAGTTTTGGATGTGGCACGAAGAGACACAAAGTGCACGAAGACCACCGCCAATCCGAAACTGTCACGCATCAAAACTGGATGGTCACTCAAAGATGCACTCCGTTTGAACGTACTCTCACTACCAACTGCTGCAAAGATTCGGCTTTTCCATGATAACTCGAAATGGATCAAGAATGTCAATGGGTATGAGATGGTGAAGGAAATCATGGAAAGCCGTTTCGAAGCAGCAAAAAGTGTGAGAAGAGAGTTCAACGAGAAGAAGAAGTGGGTGGATGGTAGTTGGAAGCACAGCGGAAAGTACGCAGTCCACAGGAACAAGAAAGGAGTCTCATACAACGCGTCTCTTCATTTTGCAAGTGCTGCACAGAACATCAACAGCAGTTGCAAACTGATTTTGCTCAAGGAAGGAGGCGAGGAGTTTTTGGCAATTGTAAGAGGACGGTTTGGAGTGTTGGAAACGGCAGAGTACGAGAAGGTGAAGAAAAGAAAAGGAGTCGAGAAGTTTGAAGAAACCTTTCTTCTACATACTGGCAATAAGTGGAAGAAAAGGTCGAAGTTCATCAGCAAGCCTGGTTTTTTCGAACAACTCGACAGGGATGTGGTGATAGAGGTAAGAACATTCAAGTTTTCAAAATTGGGAAGGCAAATGAATGAGCAAGCGCGCCCCACTAGACTCAGTACTTTGATTTTTGAGTTTTTGAGTTTTTTTTTGAGAATTTCTATTCTAAAGTGTTTTTTGCAACAAAAATCGAAAAAAAAACAAATTTTTTGAGTGAGAAAATTTCCTATGTTTTCAGATTTTTAACCGGATTTAGGTCAAATAAATAGCTGAAACAGCCATTTTAATTTTAGAAAATGCATTATTTTTCAGATAATTATAGTCAAAAAATGAAACGAATAGGCGTTTTTCCCGATGAAAAACGAAAATATCTTCAAAAAGTTTATTCGCCGAAAATGTAAAACATATTTTCAAAAAATCAACTGAGTCTAGTGGGGCGCGCTTGCTCATGAACAAAAAAAAGGGGGGACGGACCATACAGTAACCCAACTGTAGCCCTGCCCGCTTGGGTACAGTACCCCAGAGCCGAAGCCCCGCCCTTAAAGTAAAGTACCCCAGACAAAACCCCGCCCCCCCCCCCCCCACTACTATTGCACCAATTGTTACATATAAATCCCATGTATTGCAGCCGTTGTCGGAGGGGCTTGAGGATCTAATGTTGGTTGTGGCGGAGGATGGAAGAGAAAAAGTGAAGAATCGGGTTCACGAGGCCAGAGTGATTTATCACCAGTGCCAGGAACTATTTCCACGTGGATTTTTCGGAACCGGAATGGTGAGAAGAGCGGAAGAACATCTGGAAATACTCGCAGGAAAGACGTGCGGAGAAGAGGAGAAGGAAGGAAGGTGGGATCGAGTGCATTCTCTCCTGCCACAACTTTGCCAACTCGATGCTCCCAAGAAGGTGAATGTGGATGAGTTGTTGCAAAAATTGAAGTCAGTGGAGGTGGTTGTGGAAGAAGCAAGAAAGGAAGGATCAATTATCAAAGATCCATTCAAAGAGATGTACCAAGGCTTAGGGTGCAAAGCTAAGCTCATAACCGCTTCAAATCGAAATTTCGATTTGATCTCAACATATTTTCGAGATGGCTTCGAAGAAAGAAACAAGGACGAATGCCTCTTGAAAAGCATCTACGAAATCACGCCCGGAAAAGTTAAATTGAGCAACAAGAACCCGGAAAAACCTGCTTTACTGTGGCACGGAACGGAAGCAAAGAACCTCAAAAGCATCATGACTCACGGCCTTCAACCTGGTACCCAAGGCACCTTTGGCGCAGGCCTTTATTTCGCGGATGCAAGTCAAAAGGCGGTGCACTATTGTGATCCGCCGGAATCCAGAGGCATGAAGGTTCTGTTGCTCTTTAAAGTCAACCGTGGTTCGATGTACAAACAGTACGGACAAGCACGCTTCCTTTCCTTGGCCGAAATCAACCCCCCATTCAACTCTGTTTACGGAGAAGGGAGGTGTCGTCCAGGAGGTAAATGGTGGATCGGACCAGAGTTCACTTATCCGACAGGAAGTGTAGTAGAAGATCTTAAGCTCTGGAGTCAATTGGAGTTCAACGAGTACTGCATATACGAGCAAGATCGTTGCCAACTCGCCTTCGTCGTGCTCTTCGATCACAAGAAAGCTCGAGCAAAAAAAGCGAACTAACTCCTCTCAATAAAATTGTAAAATGTATAACCAATACAGAAAAGAGATGAACAAAAAAAAAGGCCAGAACTAAAAATACGAGACTCTAAAAAAATACGAAAAAAAGAAGATTACGAGCAAGCGCGCCCCACTGGACTTTGCAACTTTTTGGTGAATTTACAGGTTTTTTTGCGACAAAAATGCCCTCTCTAAGAAATTTTTCACAGAAAGTCGAAAAAAAAAGTTCTTAAGTTAAAAATTTTGAATTTTTTGTCGATTTCAGATTTAGGTCGAAAAAAACTTTTTTCAAAAAATTCATTCGCTTTCGAAAAGAGAGGGTTGAATCTGTTATTTACAATTGAAAATGCATTTTTCAATTGATTCAAGTCAGAAAAATCTCAAAAAATTCAAAAATCAACAGAGTTCAATGGAGCGCGGTTGCTCATTATTGCACCAAAAATAGAGTTATCTGCTTCAAAACAGTTCAAAAATGTTCAGAAAATACAAAATTCGTAAAAAAACAGATAAAACTTTATTTCGAATAAAACCAGTAAAAATTTTCGTTAAAAAATTCGAAAAAGAAAGAATAATTATTTCCAGTGAGAAAGAGAATTTTGAAGCAATTCCACACATCTTCTGATTGCAGTTTTTGAGTCGTACATCTCGGCCAATTTTATGATTTCTTCGTAGGTATGCTCTGAAAAAAATTGAAAATTTTTTAATGGGTTTGAACACAGGATTCCTGCCAGGTGCCACGTGGCATTATTAATTGCCACTTGGCACTCCATTGTCAAATTTCCCGTCGATTAGAAAATTTTGAATATTCGCCGCATCGATATTTTTGAATTCTTCGAAAAGTTTGGATTCCGAAAATATTTTTTTTTCGGAATATTATGAAGATTTCCAGCTTCATCGACAACCCTTAGCTCGATTTTTGGTATCCATAAAATGGACTAAATTCATGGAAAATCGAAGACGTTGAACATAAATTGATAAGAAATCGATCCTTTTGATAATAGTGAGTCTCCTGAAAAATTGGATTTATTAGCCTTTCTTCGATTTTCTTCGAGGATGGAACACGTCGTTAGGGGGCGGAGTTTTGAGGATTTTTGCACTTATTTATTTGTCAATAAATCTTATATTTTCAATTTCGAAATTTTTCGTTTTCAATGGAACACTTTTTTAATTAAAAGGAAACCAAAAAAGGCGATAAGACATTCTAGAACGATGTACCTTATTAGAACTGTCCCTTACCAGAACTGTCCCGGGACAGAATCGTCCCGTAAAGGAACTGCTCCTTATCAGCTTTGAGCCTTATCAGAACTGTGGCGGTTGCTCATTCCAGAACTTTCCTGTTTCCGAACTACCCCGTTTCAGAACCGAGACCGTATCAGAACTGTGCCATACCAGAATCTTCCCGTAACAGCATTGTCCATTATCATAGTTGTACCGCATTGGAACTTAACATTTTATAGTAAAATTCAAGTTTTTTTTTCAAAAAAAGGCCGCAAGACATTCTAGAACCGTGTCCCTCATCAGAATTGTCCCGAACCAGAACTGTCCCGTATTAGAACTGAACCGCATCACAACTGAAAAACTCGCGGATTTCGTTGTTATCATATGGGACAATTCTGATACGAGACAGTTCTGACACGGGACAGTTGTGAAAGAGGGCAGCTTCAATGCAGTACAGGTCTGATATGGTCCCAGTTCTAAAACGGGAAAGTTCTGAAACGGCTAACCGCGTCAAAAAAAGCCCGCCAATTTTCAAAAAAAGCTGTATTCAAATCCCAAAAAAAACCATTTCCCATAAAAGTTATCGGCCGCTCATTAATGGGTAATACGGTGTGAGAACACATTTTTCCCGCCACTTTGTGATTCATATTTAATTGTTTGAGAAGGGCAATGTGTCTGCACTTTTGAAAAAAAGAGGAATGATGAGAGGAGAAATGCGCGCGGAGGTTTATGATTTGAAAATTATAATTTCGAAAAAAAAATTTTTTTTTTTCGAAAAAAGTTTAAAAGTGCTTGGTCATAATCATTGTTAGTGGAAAAATCTGATACTACGAGACTTGTCAAAATGCGGGCCAGGCCGGATCAGCCCGGGTTAAATAATTTTTAATTTTTTCAGCATGTTTTTCTCGGTTTTCAGCCCGTTTTTGAAGCTTTTCCTGGGTCTTTTCACTCAAAAATCGTTCAGAATTCACTCAAAAACCGTTCAAAAACCACGGAGAAAAATTTAAAAAAAACATGTTTTGCCTGAACCCCGGGCGAGCGGGCCGGGCGGAGCCGATAGAAATTTCTCCAGCGGCCCGGCCCGGCACGGCCCGTGACAAGTCTGGATACTACTGGTGCTACCTCTAATTAGAACCCTAGACGAATCAGAACTGACCCACATAAGAACCGATCGTTTAAGAACTGCCCCGGATAAGAACTTTTCAAATGCTCGTATTTGGGCACTTTTCACTGCTTGCAGGCCATTGCAGCAAAGTTGTGTCAGTTCTCATCCGGGCAGTTCTGATAAGGTACAGTTCTGATACAGGCAGTTCTGAGTTTCTCCGTTCTAATTCGACCAGTTTTAAGTCGTTCGGTTCTAATTCGGGGCAGTTCTGAGTAAGACTTTTGAATCGAAAAATTTGTAATTTAGATTTTTGACTGACGTTTTTCGTTTGAATCTGGTTCATTATGCTAATTTTGTAATGCGGTAATTGGGAAATGACATCAGCCCTGGTCCTTTTTTCCTTTGACATTTTTGATTTTTGGGAGAAATTTTTCCCATTTTTTTGATTTTCTATTCGAACGTTATTTTTATGATTTCTATGCATCATTCAAAATGATTGGAATTAAAATTTTTACTAAAATTATTAGGTTTTTAAGGAAATTTTTAAAGTTTTCAGAAAAAGTATAATTTTTGTTCAAAAATCGGCTTTTTCAAAAGATTACTGCTTTAAAATTATTCTACTCCTTATTTTTCACTTTAAAACGCAAAAAAAACCTGCGAAAATCGGCTTAGAACCCAAAATTTAACTTTAAAAATTCAAAAATCGAAAAAAAATTGACAACGACACTCCGAAATAACGCCAGCGTGCGTTGTTTAGCGCAAAAGAAAAAACGCGAATTTGTATATTTCGAACAATTTTTCTTCATTTTTTCTCGAATTTTTTGAGTTTTAACCTCATTTTTTCCATCAAAACTTGAATTTTTATCAATTAATCACTTATTTTTATCAATTTTTTTCTTACAGACAGCTGTCGATGCGCCCTCCTTTTATCAGTTTTCCGGGCATTTTTTCACTTAAAAAATTTTTTTTTCCCGATTTTCAGCCAAAAAAATGCAGCCAATGACACGGCGAGAATGGCTGAGAATGCACAATGCGCCGGGTAGGAAGACAGTGAATCGGAATATTAGAGTGAGTTTCAAAAAAAAATTTTTTTTTTCAAAAAATTTAAATTCCCGCCAAACCCTCACCAAATTTAAATTTCCAGAAACCACCGACTCCATCCGTCGAAATTGGTGAAGATGCGCTTCGAGTACAGGTAAAAATTGGAAATTTTCAGAAAAAAATTTTTTCAAAAAAAAAAATTTAATTTCAGAAAAAATCTGAAACCAAAAGTCACTTTTAGGGCCACCAGAATAGCTAAAACAAACAAAAAATTCACGAAAAAAAGCGAAATTTACGACTTTTTAATGAATTTTTTCCTCTTCGTTCGCATTCCCACTTTTCAGATTAAATTAGGCTCCGCCCCCTTTTCAGATAGTATAAAAGTTCAAAATTTAATATATTTTTGACTTTAAAATCTGGAAAAAGTACATAAGGGGCGGAGCCTCGGAGTACAAGCTCCGCCCCTTTTTAATGTACTTTGTTCTCATCCCTCTCTCGCTCTCTTTGTCTCTCGTTTCTCTGCGTCTCCTTGTCTACTCACCTCTCTCTTTTTTTTTTGTCATTTACTACTTATCATTAGCATACTGCTGCACTCACGTTGCTCACCTTTTTTTTAGAGTCTACGTCTCTCTTTTTTCGTTGGGAGGAAGTTTTTTTTTGAACTTTTTTTTTCGAAAATGGATTTTTTTTTGATTTTTTGAATTTTTTTCTAAAAATAGGTTTCCATCGGCAAAAATAAAGTTAAATTGTGAAACACTCAAAAAAAAAACAAACCTTTTTTTCCGAAATTTTTGAAATTGGCGCTCGAAAAAATTCGAAAAAAAAAATTTTTCCTGATCCAAAATTTTTCAAATTTTTGGCTCCAAAAAAAATTTTCGAAACAAAATGTTTTCAGAAATTTAAAAATTTTACTCAAAAACCATTAAAAATGCGAATGTTTCCAGAATTTTCTTAAAATTTCTTGAAAAAAATTTTACAATCAATTTTTTTTTCAGCGAAATTTATATTTTGTCTTCTGTTCGGCAATATGCTTTGTTTTTGTTCAAAATTCTCATTTTTTTTTGCTACAAAAATTTCGAAATTTTTTCCCAAAAAAAAAACGTTTTTTTTTTGTTGAAATTTTCAAAAGGTTCAAAAAACGACCTAGTTTCATCTAAAATATGTTTGATACTTCTGAATTTTTTCGAGAAAAAATAAGATTTTATAAGCGAAATTTCTCTTTCGAAATGTCTAAAAATCCAAAAAAAAAGTGATTTACTACAAAAATATGTCAGAACGGGCTCAGACTCAAAAATTTCTTCTCGAAAAAATTTTCACTGAAAATTTTTTTATTTAATTCCCCAAATTTTCCTCTCCAAACCCAAACAAAAATTGTACTTTTCAACACTTGGGAAACATATGTTTCCTGAAGACAGTGTGAAGACGGCTGTGGAACAGGTGCTCGAAAAAAAAAATTTGAAAAAAAAATTTTTTTTTCGAAAATTCTCCTTTCGCCTTATTGGTCTCCCTCGCCTTTCAAACCAACTTTCCTCAACTCAAAAATTCAAATTTCCCGCCAATCCTCTTTCCCCAAATTTATCAATAGAGCACATTTGCAGGCGCGAGCCGACGAACGTCGAAGCCAAATGAAGGAGTGTGACATTTGTTGTGAGATGTACATGCCCGACTACTTCCGGCCGTTGACCAATTGTGGACACGCCTACTGCAAATTTTGCACGAGACGGGTAAGCCACGCCCACTTTTTCAAAAAATGTTTGAAAATGTTTATTTAAGAACTTTTTAGATTGAAAAAAAGCCTAAAAAACATTTTTTCCGATGTTCCCGAATATTTTCGGGCCGCACGCAATATTTGCAAAAGTGGGCGGAGCCTAAATTTTTTTTCGGAAAATAATTTTTTGAAAAATGTTGTAGTAAGAAATTTTCTGAACTACCAAAAATTTATTTTTTATTCTTTAAAAAAATTGTGCCGCAGTTTTGCAAAAGTGGGCGGAGCCTAATTTTTTTCCTTATTTTTCAGCACATCACAGTCTCCGTACTGGATAATCGAGTCGAAGTGCCGTGCCCAGGATGTGGAGTAGACATTCATCCAGATGACGTCAAGTAAGCCACGCCCCCTTTTTGTGGGCGGAGACTAATTCTTCTCTTTTTCAGACGCTACAGTAACCAGAATCCCGAGTTCCTGGCCAAATATGAGCAATTCAGTCTTCGAGCGGCTCTCATCAAGGACCCGGATGCTCGTTGGTGTCCAGCGCCGGATTGCGGGTAAGCCACGCCCATAAAAAAAGGGCGGAGCTTATGTTTTTTCCATTTTCAGATTCGCTGTCATCGTTCCAGATGGCCTAAAATGCCCGAGAATCGCATGTCCACGGCCAGGATGCAACACTCATTTTTGTTTTGAGTGTAAGAGAAAATGGCATCCGGGACTGAAGTGCGCTAAAGAGGGAACAGTTCGATTGAAAAGAGACGGTGAGGGAAAATGCGCTCTATTGAGAATTTATTTTTGGCGGAAAAAAAGCCCGGGAAAATTGGGTGAAAATTGACAAAAAATAACAGATTTGAAAATGATGGCCTAGAAATCCAATTTTCTGAAAAACCTAGGCCACCAATTTCCACAAAGCTTATATTTTCTTTTTTAGCTCGCCGAGGCGATTCAGAAAAGTATAATCACTACTAAATTCCGGCAGTTTTCGTGTTTTTGAATTTTCGGGTCTCGCCACGAAAATCTAATTTCTGCTGTAATTCTGTCAATTTTGATCCAATCTTCGAAAAAATTGGTATTTTTGGAATCGTCTCAATGAAGCCTTCCAAATGAGTCTACTCATGGCCCATTTTGGGTCTCGCCGCGAACTCCAGTCACGGCACGGCCATTTTTTTCTTGAAATTAAAATTTTTTTCAAAACTATCCATTATTATACTCATTTGAAAGGTCTTGCCGCGCTGAATCTAACTAACCAAATTTCATAAAATTTAGCCAAAAATTGGCCGCGTTACAGTAGAAATTGCGTTTTCGTGGCGAGACCCAAAACCTTCGAAAATTTAAAATAAGTCCGAACCTAGTCATGATTATACTTTTCTAAATCGTCTTGGCGAGCTGAATTCAAAAATTACATTAGCGAAAAGTTTGGTGGCCTAGGTTTTTCAAAGATTGGGTTTCTAGGCCATCAGTGAAGTGTTCGCTTTTTTGACATTTTCTTGGATTTCAAAGGGTTCTGATGACTTTTAAACCGGATTTTCACCGCCAAAAAGTGAACAAACTACAGTAATCCTCGATTTTTTCCAGAAGTTTCGGCGTGCCGCCCGTGTCCCCGATGCAAGACGCTCATCATGAAAGAGGACGATGGATCGTGTAATCATATGCATTGTTCGATGTGTCGAGCAGAATTCTGTTGGCTGTGTCTCAAAGAAATCACTGATTTACACTATATGACACCTTCGGGATGCACGTTTTGGGGCAAAAAACCGTGGAGTGGAAAGCGGAGACTGATGTGGCAATTGGGTTAGTTTAAAGGGAGGTACAGTAATCTGGGGTGGGTATAGTACCCGTCGAGTGGGTACAGTAATCCTATATCAGTTATAGTAATCCTGATAAGTCCATGGTCATCGAAGATCGGGTACAGTAACCCTAGGTCAGGCACATCTGGAACTGGTACAGTATCCATGATTTCTACAATACTCCGAAAACGCGTACAGTAACCCAAGGTTAAGTACAGTACCCATGATGTTTCTATTAAGACCGTGGGCCCACTACAGTACCATAGTTAACGAATACAGTAACTTGGAATCTCATTGATGATTACTGTACCAACCCTCAGGTTACTGTAACCCATCTTGGATTACTGTACCTGGCCCAGGATTACGGTAGATTACTGCAGGTTACTGTAGTTTATCCTAGATGAACGAATCGTTGTTCATGATTACTGTAGCTGATCTGAAGATTACTGTATCCCTGTCAGGAGTACTGTAACAAGTCCAGATATACAGTATCTTACGTCGGGTTACTGTACCCCACCACATATTACTGTAGCTCATACTGGATTACTGTACTTTACCCAGGATTGTTGTGGATTCCAACAGGTCACTATAGTTCATCCTGGATGAACGAATCATAGCCTAGGATTAATGACACATGTTTGGGACTACTCTACCTTTTTTTACTGGATTACTGTATATTTGGAAAGCCACGCCTATTTTTTTGGATTACTGTACAGTAGCGAGCATAAGTGAGGGTACCTTTGTGCTTCGATTAATAACTATACTCAAAGTCATCCGATTGACCCAAAATTCTTTTTGAGGACACCTGAGGGACCTTGGAAGACGACCCAAAATTTTTTTTCAGAAAAAAATTTTCACAAAAATTTTTTGCGGTGACGAGTGCCGGAGGTACAGGTGACCATTTTGAAAACTTTTTTTGGGTCAACTGGAGGTATTCTTTTTTCGGTCTTAAAATGTTGCCCCAAGTTACAATGAAACATTTTCGTCAAAATATCAGGCATGCTGCCTACGTCCGTGACCTTATTTCAGTCAACATCCATACGAGGGCATTTGAACAGATCATAATAACTTGGCTGAAAGTGATTCAGGTCGGCTAAAAATTTGGGCGAAGGTCAATTTTGAGATTCTGAACAAAGTTCTATGGATAGATTTAGTTTTAGAAAAAATTTATTTTTTGACTTTAGTACTGATTTTGTGATGATTTTGAAAATCAACTGAAAAGTCAAAAAATAAATTTTTTCTAAAACTAAATCTATCCATAGAACTTTGTTCAGAATCTCAAAATTGACCTTCGTCCAAATTTTTAGCCGACCTGAATCACTTTCAGCCAAGTTATTATGATCTGTTCAAATGCCCTCGTATGGATGTTGACTGAAATAAGGTCACGGCAGGGTTGGGAAAGGCCGGGCCGGGCCCAGTCAATTATTTTGGCGGGCCCGGCCCGGCCCGGCCCGGCCCGGCCACCTCGGCCACTTCGGCCCGGCCCGGCCCGGCCCACCTCGGCCACCTCGGCCCGCTCAGTAGAAAATTAAAAACATGTTTTCCAAAATCATAAAATTTGTTGGGGAACGTGAGTAATAATGTACGAAAATGACAATTAGAGACTAATTTTTGGTACTGATTGATAAGAAATACTGATTTCTTAGTTCTAGAAGGATTTTTTCGAATTTTCGGAGATAAATTTAAGAAAAAATGAGCTATTTTCATCATGTGCGGGCCGAGGTGGCCGGGCCGGGCCCTGACAATTTTTTCCCCAGCCCGGCCCGGCCCGGCCAAGCCCGGCCACCCATGGCCGGGCCGGGCCGGGCCGAGGTGGCCCCAGGTGGCCGGCCACCTCGATTCCCAACCCTGGGTCACGGACGTAGGCAGCATGCCTGATATTTTGACGGAAATGTTTCATTGTAACTTGGGGCAACATTTTAAGACCGAAAAAAGAATACCTCCAGTTGACCCAAAAAAAGTTTTCAAAATGGTCACCTGTACCTCCGGCACTCGTCACCGCAAAAAATTTTTGTGAAAATTTTTTTTCTGAAAAAAAATTTTTGGGTCGTCTTCCTAGGTCCCTCAGGTGTCCTCAAAAAGAATTTTGGGTCAATCGGATGACTTTGAGTATAGTTATTAATCGAAGCACAAAGGTACCCTCACTTATGCTCGCTACTGTACCTAACGTTAACCTAACCCTCCAATCCTTTCCAGGCTCCCTCGTCGGCTCCCCTCTCGTCATCGTGGCCACCGCCGCCGTCTCTATCCCAATTATCACTGGAATGGTACCGTACACTGTTGGCAAGAAGGTCTACAGTAAGATGAAGAATACGTCGAAAGCGAAACGAGTCGTGACCACAGCCGCAGCGGTTACAGGCACTGCAATTGTCTCTCCAGTTCTTGCCGGGGTTACTGTAGGTGAGTAAGTGTGATCTGATGAGAAATTTTGAAATATGAAAATTTGATTCGGCGGGAGTTTGAAATTTTGAAAAAAGCTAGACAGTTAGGCTCCGCCCACTTTGAGTTTTTTTTTTTTAAATTTCTAAAATCCGCGCTTTTTCTTAAAATTTCTGGAGCTTAAAATCGGCCTATTTTGCTTCCAATAAGTTCAGTGAATTAAATTTGGCTCCGCCCATTTTCGCTGCGAGTTAAGAAAATAGGCCCCGCCCCTTTTTCGAAAGTCTGAAATGCGTTGGCCCCGCCCATTTTTCAAGAATCTGAAATGCGGCTCCGCCCACTTTTTGGAAGAATTTTTTGAGAATTTCTGCCTCTTTTTCGAAATTTCTAGAACCCAAAACCCGCCTTAAAATCGAAAAACTTGATATTCAAAGTTAGGCTCCGCCCACTTTTTACAAAGTTTGTTCAAATTTATGAAAATAAACTCCGCCCACCTGTGACCACGCCCCTTTTTCAGCCGTCGGAATTCCATTGGCTCTTGGCTACACGTATACAATGGTTCCGAAAACCATCTTCTGTGACGTCATCGATTATGTTCGAAAGAAGAAACGAGCAGAAATCAAGGATATATCTCCAGATGAGCTTATGACAATGACGTCATCTGATGCTCCTCCGCCAACGTCTTCTAAATCTTCGTCGACGTCTTCTGAAACTCCTCCAGAAGGAGACCGTAACGCAGATGGCTCCGCCCCTGGACCATCCTCCACGGCTTCTGTGACGTCATCGGATTATTCGGAAGATTTTGACTCGGCTGATTTTGTCGTCGAAGTTTGTGATGATAATTGATATTCCAAAATTTTCGAAAAAAAATTTTTTTTTGAAAATTATTTTTCCCGCCAAAAAGTTTTTTTTGTATATTCCGTCCTAAAAAGTCGTCATCTCATGTTTTTATCTTTTTGTATTTTTTTTTCTTCCCTTGACACTCAAAAATTAATTTTCATTTCCTAAAAAAGAATCTCATAATATTTGAATTCCCCGCTGATTTCTTTCTCTTCTCTTTTTTTTGTCCCCAGTTTAATTCCTGTAATCTCTGTCCCACACTTGTCAATTGTTTCGAAATTTCTTACAATGTATTTGAAGAAAAAAATAAATTTCGAACAATAAAATTAAATATTACCAGTGAATTCGCGAGAAAATTGCATTTTTTCTTTTAAAAATCGTTTAAAAATTGAAAAATTCGGTGGAAAATAAAAAAAATCTGTTCAAATTATTTCTGCTTCCCGCTAATTGAATCGTGGCCGTGGCCGAGAAGCCTCCTCGTCCCTGTGATGCAAACGCGCTCCTTTGCTACTTTTTATTTATTTTTCGTCGGTTTCTATCCGATTTTCACCGATTTTTCTCTATTTTCGATCGTTTTTCTTGATTTTTTCAATGGAAATAATAAAAAAAACGCATAAAATAATGTATATTTTAACAATTTTTTTTGATTTTGACCGATTTTTCCCCAAGAAATTCCATTTTTTTATTAATTGTAATATTTTCAGCCAAAAAGTACACTTCCACCACTCAAATCGCTCCAATAAGTATGGCGGAGACTCCTGCGTAAATTTTAAATCAATTTTTATTACGAAAAATCTAAAAAATCTTAAAAAACCCCAAAGTTTTCAGAAATCTCCGAAACGAAGACTTCCGGAAGCTTCTCACCTCGGCTCGAAGTGATCGGCCGGCTTCTTCGACGTTCGCAAGGCCATCGGAGCCAAAATCTGATGAAAAGCCCGCCAGTTTCAAGCACAAACATCTGAAGCCCGCCAAATTCAAAAAACCGGTGGCGCCGAGTCATGGGAAGGGAAAGAAGGTGCGGTTTTTGGAGGAAAAATTGAGGAATTAAGAAAAGAAAAAGCTGGGAAGTTGTCATTTAAAGCTGGAAAATCCAGTTTTTCCTTTATAAATGACAGCATATACGCATTTTTGCTAAATTTTAGCACAAAAATTTGAAAAATGTTAGATTTTTCCACCAAAGCAGTCATGTTCTTTAAAAATCGCGTCTTGCGTCTGAAAATTCTGAAAAATTCTTCGATTTCAAGGAATTTTCATCCCGAAAAAACCAACTTTTTGCAGGAAAAGACGGAGGCCGATGAGGACGAGGCTCATTTGAAGAACATCCTCAAGAATTATCGAGATCGTGCAGCGGAAAGACGGAAACAAGGAGATGTAAGTTTTGAATTTAGTTTGAAAATACTTGAAAATGGAGGGGGAAAAGTGCGAAAACCGTCGTTGGTGTGAAAAAATTCATTATAAACTGCCAAACAAACTCGTGGGCTCAAAAATGGCATATATCGCAGCCTCATTCCAGTATGAGCAACAGTAGCACTTTTGAGTTTACTGTAGTTACAGTAACTACAGTAACCATGGCTACAGTATTCCGAGCATCGAACTAACCGTAGCTGTTGTTCAATTGCGAAAAAAAAGAGGATTTATCGTTTAACGGCATAATAGAAAAAGGCTCGAATGGAACAGCTACTTTTTTGGAAATGTAGTAACAAAGTCAAAAGACCCATTTGCTGGATTACAGTAATCTCAGGTCTTATAGCTCTGTAGATTTGATGCCTCTGATTTCCCTTACCGTATCTGTGTAGCATTACTCATTCGCTAGCAACAAACGTTCATTGGGTCTCGCCACGATTAAAGTAGCTCACAGTTAGAAACAACTGTTAGCGTGACGAATTAGAACTGGTGGTAGAAAACTGGACGAGTCAGAACTGACCCTCATAAGAGCCGACCGTTCAAGAACTGTCCCGGATAAGAACTTTTTAAATGCTCGTATTTGGGCACTTTCCACTGCTTGCAGGCCATTGCAACAAAGTAGTGTCAATTCTCATTCGACCAGTTCTGATCATGAGTAGCGCCTTTCAAACATAGTTGTGGCGCACGTAATTTATTAGATATTCAATTTCTAACTGCTATATAACTACAGTAACCACGAAATTGCGGTTACAGTAACCCTTATATTCACCCCTTTTTTTTACAACCTTCCTAACAAATTTTTTTTTTCCAGGAAAAAGAGGACACGACGAAACTGACTGCCGCCTACCGTGCTGTCCCTGGCGACGCCCGCACTGCTCAAGATCAAGCTGACTTGCGAAAGCAGGCAATCCTCGAATCCAAATATCTCGGAGGAGATTTGGAACATACTCATTTAGTAAAAGGATTGGATTACTCGCTTCTGAATAAAGTTCGAAGTGAGATAACAGCCGAGGATGAAGAGGAGGACGACGATATTCAAGCTTTGGTGAGTTTTTTCTTTGAAAAATGAAAAAAGAAACCTGAATTTTTCAAAAAAAAATTTTTTATGAAGTAGTGAAAAAAATCTGTTTTCAGTTAGAGAATCTGAAAAATTGGCATATTCTTACAATTTTTATACTGAAAAGTTGGAAATTTTGCGGGTTTTTTGGCGGTAGGTCATTCCAGAACCGTGTCCCATACCAGGACTTTCCCTAAACAGAACTGCCCCGTATCAGAACCGTATGCCAAATCAGAACTGTCCCAAGCAAGAATCGTCTCTGATCAGAACTGTCCCTCATCAGCACTGTCCTGCAGTGTGTAAGTGTCGACAAAAGATTGTCGACAAATCTCCCTTTTGACAAATTTGTCGACAAAAAATTGTCACTATTTGTCGACAAATTTGTCGACAATTATTGGTGTGTCGGAAAATTGTCGACAAATTTGTCGACAATTTGTCGATAATTTTTTCGATAAATTTGTCGACAAACTGCAATTTGTCGACAAATTTATCGACAAATTTCTTAAATTGTACAAGGTTATTTTTAGCGGAGAAAAGCGTTTTTTCGAGTGATTCCTTGAGCAAACCAAGGTTTTCACACAAAATACTTTTAACGGTGATAGTTTCTATGAAAGACCTCTGATCTAGAAACAGTTCACTGATGAAACGTTAAGCAACTAATGGTATGTTTGTTGAAAAAATAGCACTAAAAGAACTGAATAATAGACAAAGTTATTTCGGCATAAAAATCAAGAGTTCAAGCTTCAGTAGCTGCTCGTCATCAAAAACTGTATGAATCAACAAATCAGAATTGGACAAATGAGAACTGACCGTTCCAAGAACTGGACGAATCACAATTGACCCTTATAAGAACCGACCGTTTAAAAACTATCTCGGATAAGAGCTTTTCAAATGCACGTACTTGTGCACTTCTCACATCTTGCAGGCATTGCATCAAAGTTGTGTCAGTCTTTATCCGGACTGCTATGATAAGGTACAGTTCTTATTTTCCCGGTTCTTATCCGACCAGTCTTTATTTGTCCGGTTCTGATTCGCCAATACTAAAATTGAGCTAACATTCAAAATAAGAGAGACAGAAAAAAAAAGAGAAAATTGAAACATCTTGTCGACAAAATTATCGACAAATTGTCGACAAATCTGTCGACAAATTTATCGATAAATTGTCGACAATTTATCGATAAATTTGTCGACGAATTCGTCGACAATTTGCCGATAATTTTGTCGACAATTTTGTCAAAACTGCTTCGACAACACACACTGCTGTCCTGTATAAGAACTGTACCGGGTTGAAACTAAAAGTGTTATTTTGAGGTGAGAATTTTTTGCTGTTTTCATATGGGACAGTTTTGAAGGAGGTCAGTTCCAAAACAGGAAAGTTCTGATTCGGGACAGTTCTGATACGTCACAGTTCCGAAATGGAAAAGTTCTGATACGGGACACGGTTCTGGAACGGCCTACCCCCATTTCGACCAATTTTCAGTCCAAAAAAAAACTACTTTTTTTCTCTTTTTCCCCCACCAATTTTCCCTATTCTTCCAGGAAACCAAATCCTCCAAACCATCGGATGCTCCTTCATCATCCAGTGCTCTCACACAAGAATTGGCTCAATCTCAATCCGAAAATCGAATGGTTCGTTCCCTTCATCGTGTTCTGTTCAAAAATGAGATACCCCTTCGAAATGAGCTCTTCGCCAAGGGAAGAATGGCTTATGTGGTCGAGTTAGAGGACGAGGATACCGATATTCCCACCACGCTTTTGAGGTAAATTTTCATAATAAAATGGGAAAACAAAAAAAAAAGTTTTAAACACCGCCGGAACTTCCAAAGAATTGATAGCATAAAAGTGGGCGGAGCTTGTTTACATTTTTAAATTTTTTAAACAACGTGGCAAGTTTCTAGCCAAATCCTAGCTCCATAAAAAATCGTCCAAAAACAAGAAAGTGGCGAAAATGTTCCAAAAAATCCAAAGCAGAACCGGACAAAATAGAACTGGTCGAATCAGAACTGTACCTTATCAGAACTGCCCGTATGAGAACTGAAACTACTTTGCTGCAATGGCCTGCAAGCAGTGAAAAGTGCCCAAACACGAGCATTTGAAAAGTTCTTATCCGGGGAAGTTCTTTATCGCTTGGTTCTTATAAGGGCCAGTTCTGATTCGTCCAGTTCTTAAACTTCCCGTTCTTATCCGTCGGGTTCTGATTCGTCCAGAGTTCCGATTCGGGACAGTTATGATCCGTCTAGTTTTGATAGGGGTGGCACCAAAATTTCATTGTGTAGTCCAAAGAGACGTGGTGGCCTAGGAATACCATATTGGAATCGCTAGGCCTGCTTGTCCTCTCGAACTACACGGTGGGATTTCTAGGTCACTGCCATCTTGGCCGGAAGAGCACTTATAAGGACCAGAATCAATACCAAAACGTAAAAATTTTAGTCAATGTAGAAAAAGTGCTACCCTAATCAGAACTGGACGGATCAGAACTGTCCCGTTTCAGAACTCTGGACGAATCAGAACCTAACGAGTCAGATCAGGTCGAATAAGAACTGCCCGGACGAGAACTGCCGCAATTTTGCTGCTATGACCTGCAAGCAGTGAGAAGTGTCCGAATACGAGCATTTAAAAGGTTCTTATAAGGGTCAGTTCTGGTTCGTCCGGTCCTGATTCGTCCACAGTTCTAATTCGGGACAGTTCTGATTCGGGGTAGCACCTAATTTTCATTCAAAAATCCAAAAAATCCCTGTGTTTTCCAGATCCCTCCACGACTTGCCACGTGCCGAATCGGCTCAATCGATCCAAGCCAACTCCCTCATCATCTCCAAACTCTCGCACGTCCTCTCCCACCTTCGTGCGGAGCCAAAAAAGAAGAAGAAAGAGGACGCCTTCAGAACGCCCGCCGTCACGTCTTCTTCAAGAGGGGCTCCAGAATCCGCAAAAGGAGATGACATTTATGATGATTTGGATGACTATGTGCCATCTCGGAAGAGAGATCATCGAGAGACGAGAGACCGAGACCGAGAAAGAGAATATCGCCGAAGAGATCGCTCCAGAACGCCGCCACGTGGCAGCGATTCGCGATATTTCGAGAAGTCGTCGTCATCGTCTCGTCGAGAAGAAGAGCAACGACGTCGTGAAGCTCAGAGAGAAAAAGAGAGAATGGAAAGAGAGAGACTTAGAGAAAAGGAGAAGGAACGAGAGAAGGAGAGAGCCAAAGAGCGAGAGAAGAAAAGAAAAGAATTGGAAGAATCGTCGGGATACGACGAATGCTACCCGGGAGGATTGGTTGAAATGGGCGGAGCTTGGGATTCCGACGAGGAGGCGGACTACTCGAAAATGGATACGGGACCCAAGAAGAATCAGGCGGTCAATCGATGGGATTTTGATACCGAGGAGGAGTATGCCACTTATATGGTAAGGGTTTTTTGATAAGGAAATTTGGGTGGAAATGGCCTGAAAATGGTCTAAAACGGGCCTGAAATCGGCCTGAAAAGCCCAAAAATGATCGTGAACCAGGTTACTGTAGACTACTTTACCAGATCCTGAACCTTGTGGAATGGCCTGAAATCGGCCTAAAAACGGGCCTGAAAAGCCTAAAAATGACATCAAACCAGGATTGCGGTGTCTCGGGTAGGATTACTGTAGCTGATCCTGGACTACTGTGTCGGAACCGGAATGCTTTGAAAAGAATCTTTAAAGGTCCTTCAAACTAGCCTAAATAAACCTTAAAAGCACAGAAATCTCCTTCAACCGGGGTTACTATATCTCAGGTAGGATTACTGTAGTTGATCCTGGATTTACTATTCTAAATGCTAGGTTACTGTACCCGAACTTGGACTACTGTACCTAAACTTAAAAATTTTGAAAAGACCTCAAAACTGCCCTAGTAGACCTGAAAAACATCATAGCCAACCTGATGGCAGGATTACGGTAGCTAGACTGTGATTACTGTATTTAACCTTAGATTGTTTTCCTGGTTTCAGGTTACTGTAGCTGTTCCTAGACTACTGTATTCTATTCTAAACCGCTCATAAATACTGTAGCCCTTCCTGAATTTTTGACTGGATACGATCTAATTCCAATGATCTAATTCCTAGATACAGTAATACCAAAATCAAGCTGGCAAGGAGGCTACTGTAGCAACCAGGCTCAAAAACAAAGTGGTGTAAGGAATACTGCAGCTTTGATACTGTACCTAATCCTCAATTATTTCATTCGCGCCTAGAAACTGTACCAGATCGGATACAGTAATCAAGGTACAGTAACCCAACCAGCATAATTTGTGTTTAAAAAATGATAAAGCCAGGATTACTGTGGCTAGATCAGAAAAACTTCTTCTTGGGTTACTGTACCATGTCCTAGGATACTGTACCTAACCCCCATCACAGAAAACAAAGATTTTCATTTGCAGGAAGGCCGTGAAGCTCTCCCGAAAGCCGCCTATCAATATGGAGTCAAGAATGGAGAAGGAGGACGCAAGAACAAGAAGCAAACGGCCGTTTCGGAAGCCAAACGTCTGGATCGAGAGCTCAACGAAATCAATAAAATTATGGACAAAAGAAAGGCCGGCGGAGATAGTGGTGGTGGAGATTATAAGAAGCCTAAATATTAATTATGCTTTTTTTGTGCTTTTTATGCTTTTTTAAATGTTTTTTTTTCAAAATAATATTATATTCGTTACAATAAACTTTATCTATCTTTAAAAATTGTGTTTTTTTTTTGAAAATTGCTCCAAATTGGCATGAAAAAACGGAAAATTTGAAAAATCGAATGGATTTTTCTCCCACTTGGCCGAGTTTCCCGATACAATTTTTTAGGCCATCATTCAAAAAAAAATTATTTCTGAAAACTCAACAGAAAAAAAATAAAATCTTCGAAGTATATTTTGGTGGCCTAGAAATCTAGTTTCCTGAAAAAAAACTAGTCCATGAAAAGGAAATCGACTGAAATTACAGCAATGACCACAGATTTTTCAGATTTTTATGACACCGAATTGGAGTAGAGAATCACCATCTGACTATAAGTTGTGTTTTGTACCTTTCTGGAACCCGAAAAATTATAAAAGTCAATGCAAAAGCTGATAGCTTATCACTGAGGTTTTGGAAATGATGGAAATCAGTGTGAAAACTGATGAATTTGATCCTGAAACCCATAAAACAAAAAACAAAAACCAAGTGATTTCGGGCGGGATCGAACCGCCGACCTTCTGTGTGTTAGACAGATGTGATAACCACTACACCACGAAACCGCATGGATGGAAGCAGGCGGCAGGGCGTTGATATTAGAGAGGGGTGGCGAGAGATGGAGGTGAGGTCGTGAGAAAAAAGGAGGAAGTTTTTCACGTGGAAATAAAATAAATTGGGGGCAAGAAAACAATTTTTGAGGGAAAAAGAATAAAAGACCGTGGAAAGGTCACGGTGCCAGGGGTTTTTGGACCGGGTTGCCAACACATGCCCCCCCCCCCCCCCTCTCGATAACAACAAATCAATCGATAAACATCAGTTCGAGATTCCACAAGTCTCCTAAGCAACTAACAGCGTCTATTGCTTGTAATACAAACTCAAGCTATTCGTGGTTAATGTGAGTTTCGATTTTCAGACATTTTCAGTCCAGTACAGTAATCCAGCTCCTTTTCAGAGTAAAAGCATTACTTCTATTCTAAAAGTTAATGCAGTTGCTATCATTGATACTGCTCTTCCTTCTCCCGTCGGTTTCACCGAATGGACCACCAGGTGAGCAAGAAAATTCCAGATTTTCGTGGCCTGGATTCTTAGTTGGTGGCCTAGGTTTTCAACCCGGCAGCCTAAATTTTGCACTGTGAGGGTTCTTTTAGGTGACGGCCTGGTTTTCCGATCGATGGCATAGATTTTGAACTGGTGGCCGAACTTTTCTCCACTGGCCGTTCAATTTTTCTATCGGCGACCTTTCTTTTCGGACGGCGGACTAACTTTTTCAACAATGGCCTAACTTTTGAGCTGGAGGCCTAGATTTTCAACTAAAGGCCTCTGTTTTTTTCGATCGAGCCTGAGTACCATATGCGTCCTAACGAGTGTCAAATTTCCAGACCTGTAGTGAAATTTTGAGTAAATTTACACGTTTTGCCACGTGGCGCGACGCGGTCGCGTCGCGGCTCATCAAGTGTTTTTGCAATGACGTGGCTTTGACCTTTTCACCAAGCGCCAAACGTTTTCTAATCATGGCCTAACTTTTCCACTGGCAGCCTATCCTGCTATAGACTTTTAAAATCTTTTGGTGGCCTAAATTTACTAGGTGGCCGAGTTTTTCCGTAAACTTCAACAGGCTATAACTCGACTCAACTCTGTCCAAATGAGCTGAAAATTCTTGTGACAAGCTATTTCAACCTGCCCTTCCCTTCAAATCCATCTTGGATAACAACCAACTAATTTCATATTTTCAGATAAATCCCATCTGGAACTGATCGCTGAAGACTTCCAAATCCTCTCTCGTGTCACCAATGCCATTGCACTTCAAGCCGCCGCCGTCCGAAAAACCGTCACTGCTCATCAAGTCATCGTTGAGATTCTGAAGATCACGCCTGACAACTTTGACACCATCATTAGCAATGTTGATGCCGACAAGGCTGTGACTGTGCTCGAAAACCTGAAAGTGAGCACTGCGAAGATTGCCAAGGATAAGATGACGTCGGCTTCTGAGATGAAGGCGTTCAAGGATGCGTTGGCCACCGTGGAAAGCCATCTACAGTCCACGAGTCAGTGGTCGTTGGACAGTCTTCAAGAAGCGATAACTGGAAATTTGACACAGCTCAAAAATGACCCGGAACTCATTCATCCGAATTGCACAAAGGGACAATTACAATATGTGAACGATTATTCGATAAATCGCAAGGAAAAACAAATTCTAGAAAACTTTTTCGAGGATTTTGATAAATTTGTCAATTGCTATACGGCTATTGGTGATTTTGGTCAAAAGTTAAAACAGTTGGCTATTTTACCCCTGGCGGAAGCGTATGGAAAGGCGATAAGTGAAGCCAACATTTTACCGGACTTCCTTCAAACTGTGGTAAAGGATACTCTGAGTTTGGAAAAAGACCTGGATGAGACAATTGGTCAGAAAACGGATAACGAATTGGACGGTACGCTGGGTGATCAGATTCTCCAAGCAGGCCAAGCTCATTTACTCCATTCGAAGTCCTTGGGTCCACCTCTACCATCCTTCACAATTGCATTCTTCGAGGCTAAGGATATGCTCAGAGTGTCTGATGATTTGAAGAGTCCATGGTTCCAAAAACATCTCATCCGTGGAGCAAGCACTCAAAAGTTGGTCAAATCCCTGGAGCCTTTCCGACAATGGGCTGAGGAAGTGGTTAAATTCGATGCTAAATGGAAGACGTTCGACCAATTCGACAAAGGACTCGAATCGAATCTGAATAAGGTGGCAACTAGTCTGAAGGACATCGAAGAATTTGTTCGAAATCCTGGATTCTCCGAGCCTGTTGGTGAATTTGTCAAATCGGCGAATCAAATTCTTTCCGATTGCGTGCAAATGCCGGACAAGGATTTTGATAGTACAGTGAGAGCGTTCAAAACCCAAGAGCTGCTACAGGCCCGGTTCATGTCATCTATTGACCAACTTATGAATTCAATTAAAAATATGATGGAGACGTCTGACTTCAGCGACACAGCTAAATATGTTGAGTGCCTGAAAAACGTCAAAACAAAAATTCCACTATCAATTAACCCGGCCGACGTAGAGACTATATCAGATGAATTGGCAGATGAATTCAACACATGCTCTGAAGATAAAATCCTATTCGACATGTTTCTCAAGAACTTCCAAACGCTGTTTGAATTAGGGAACAAACTGGACACAAGTGTTGGAAAATACAGTCCAACAACTGCCACAAACGCGCTCACTTTGAGTCAAGTTTTGGGAAAAACGAATGGATTGAAATCAGTTGAATGCCTAAGGTAAGTTCAAAAATAAACTTTTTAAATCAATGCTTTTTGTTTTTCAGACAAAAGAAGTTCGACATTCCAAATCTTCTCAAAATGGTGAAATTCGTCTCAAGTTTGAGTGATTTTCCGAGTGGATCTGTGCTGGACGACACTATTACCTATTTGAAGGGCATTGCTGAGGTGCGTGGATTTTGTCATACTTGTGATTTTCCGGGCCGGCCCGCTTCGGCCCGTCGACCCGGATTCAAAAAATTTTGAACAATTGGGGTCATTTTTTCAGTTTTTCTTCGGTGATTTTGATGAAATTTCTGACTTTTTCTTACTGGAAATATCCAAAATTTTCTCTAGAAAACCACTGCTACAGTTATCGAAAAAAATACGAAAAAAACAATTTTTTTCAGTGCAAAAAAATTTTGACCCCCCTCAGAGCCAGGCCGACCTGGCCGGGCCGGTAGAAATTCCTCAGTCGGCCCGGCCCGGCCCGGCCCATCACAAGTACGGATTTTGTAGTATTTGTAGTTTGAGTTGTTTGTGGTTTTTGTAGTGTATGTAGTTTGTAGTATTTGTAGTATATGTAGTTTGTAGTGCTTCTATTGTATGTAGTTTTCGTATTCTTTGTAGTCACGATCATTATGTCTTCACTTTCAGGTCAAGTCAGCGTTGAAAGCTGTCGACGACAAGATGGCAGCAGTTCTAAAGCGTCCAAAACGAGACACCCTTCCGGACAATCCTGTTTTGGGCTTTAACAACTCAAGAATCCACTCTGAAAACATTGCGGTTTGTACTTTGGCTCTATGGGATTTGGATACGGTTCGAAAGCAGCGAAAAGCCGTCTCGGAAATTGGTGACCATTTTGATGACAAGACTCGAGCGATTATGAAGAAATTTTTGCCCAGTTCGAACGACACGGACACTCTGAACCCAAAACCAAAGACATCTTCTATTCTGAAAGCTGCTGATAAAATTGAATTGTTGGCGAAGAAATTGCGTCCTCAATCTCTGCGAAATATGTCTAGAATCTTCCAAGAAGTGGGAAATATCAGAGGATTTTCGGTACATAAAGAGCATTTGACTTCGATGATTCGTAAGTTTTTTTTGATCTACCATTCCGCTGACTTTTTATTTTTCAGAAGCGTCTCAAAATGATCCACAGCTCAACGAAGTCGTTCAAGAATGGAATACATTGTTGCATGTCAATTTGGATTTTGAGCTCTATCACAGTAGATTAAAAGATGGATTTGTGACTGTCGATGCTCTTCAAGACTATTTTGATTATGTTTTTGGGCGAAAGAAGGCGGAAGGATCTCATGTTACGATTGTGGAGCAACAGTAAGTCAATTGAATATAGTGGGCTCATTTTTATTATATTTTATTCTCTTTCAGGTCTTGGTTCATCATGATTGGAGGATCCTTTGGAATCATTCTTTTGGCTCTTATCCTCGCTCTCACTATCTACGGATTCACTAAAAAAGGAAGGGAAAAGTACAAAAGACTGTGGTTGTACTATTTTGGAAAGCGAGCCGACTTTGAGAAGCGATGGAGATATGCGGTAAGTGCGCTCTATTGATAAGGTGCCCTTCTATTGAAGGGGGTATGTTGTAATCCGTCAAATAAGTACTTTGCTCTCCCTCCTCTAATCGGCCGCCACCCCTTCACTAATATCAACGCCCTGCCGCCCTCTCTTCTTCGTCACAGGTAAAACGGGGAGTCTCAAAAACTCATGAATGACACACGAACGAACGCAAAAATGCCAGTGACAGTTCACTGAAATACCAGAAAACGCGGGCATGCCAACGACATTCCATTGACGTATCTTCATTTTCTCAGTTCCCAAGTGAAAAACGGAAAATCTCAAAAACATATGAAAAACATCTATGCACCTTTAATAATTGATTTTTCAATAACTCTGACGCGAAGATTATTTCTCGTTTCATACAGAGAGTTCCTGTTTTCAGTAACTTCCTTCCGTTTTCAATGCTTTTTTTTCGCTTCGAAAACTTTTTTAGTGAAAATAAGTGAACGTTTCTGCAAAACTATGGCTGAAACAGTTACCTCTTGATGTTCAGAAATTCATGCGTTTTTTTAAATTTCGGAAAGACTCTAATTCTGTATTTCAGGTGGATGAAAAAGGTGAGTCGGTAAGTTAGTCGAACTCCGAAATAAAAAAAAAGCACTAGAGTATCTTAGAAACAGGTTGAGGATAAGAGAGCATTGAAAACGGAAATGGAGTTAATGAGAAGATGGAGACAGAAAAATTAACAGACAAAATACGAAGGAAGACACAAAAATTCATCGTTCTGATTGGGAGACGAAAGATAGTCGACAGATATTTTATTTGAAACTGCACTATAATATTGCAATCAAGCGAAGTATCTTTCGACTGACGTCTTTCAATCTGAGCGACAAATGATCTTGCTATTATTACTAGAATCAATTTGAACGCAAACATTCCAAAGACATCTCAATGACATCCCACCGAAACATGAGAAACATCTCTAAAACCGAACGCAAACTCATGAGTCGTTGGTTCTCCCTTCACATGTTACTCGTATGTCAGTCATGAGTTTTTCGTATGCCCCGTTTTACCTGTGGTGCGGTTTCGTGGTGTAGTGGTTATCACATCTGTCTAACACACAGAAGGTCAGCGGTTCGATCCCGCCCGAAATCACTTGGTTTTTGTTTTTTATCTAATGAGTTCTGGGATCAAAATTATCAGTTTTTGCATTGATTTTTACCATTTTCAGAACTTTGTCGACAAGGAAGGCGGAACGAATAAACTTCTAGAGGCTGTGATGGAGGTGAGCAAGGAAAATCTTTTGATTGCTGTCAAGAAGGGATCCTACATTAATGCCTATAACAGTGAGCCCTTTAAAGAATTTTTTCATATTTTTATGATAAACTCTTCAGATTTTGGCAACACTGCACTTCATTATTCCGCTAAAAACGGATTCTTTGAACTTGCGGACATTTTGATTCGACACGGAGCTGATCGTTCTCTTTTGAATTCCAAAAATCTTACACCGGAACAATGTATCCCGACGGAGTTCAAGACACAAATCTCGGACCGATTTCAGGATCTTGGGAAGACTGTTAAAGTATTCAAAAAGTATCGGAATAAGAAATTCCGAACTATTGTGCCAGTGAAGTTCCCGGTTAGCTCGTTCCATGTATTCCTTCTCGAAACACCGAATCAAGCGGCCGGCGATGAGTTTATGAGAAGATTTGTCGCAATTGTAAGTTTTTTTTTTCAAAGTGTAGGAAATTGAAGAAAAGAATTTGATTTTTGCACTCGTCTTGTTGAGACGATTCAGAAAAGTATAATCATGACTGGGTTTGCTTCATTATGGGTCCTGCCAAGATGATTACTGTAGCTATTTTTCGTGGCGAGACCCAATATGTTTTGAACCTAGCCATGATTGTACTTTTCTTGGCCGTCTCGTTGAGCTGGTTTCAATTGAATATCTTTCATAGACTTTGGAGCATAATCTTTCTTTTTGGGGCTCTAAGAGCTAATAATTTCCCTCTAATGCTTCTGAAAACTAGCTGATTGAACTCAGCTCTCCGAGACGGTTCAGATAAGTATAAACATGCCTAGGTTTGCTTCACTTTACAAAGTGTGGGTCCCGCCACGAAGATTACTGTAGCTATTTCTCCAAACTTCGTGGCGAGACCTAACCTGTTCGGAACCTAGTCATGATTATACTCTTTTGAATCGTTTCGAGGAGCTGATCTCGAATTTTAAGATAGTTCATTCAATTTTTTTTTGAAAAATTTCAGGCTTCCTTCGAATTCATCCCAAGCACCACCCACTTTGTCGTAAACACGGATGAGAACGACGCTTTCGTTACGGACAATTTGTGCCACATCAATCTGATCTTGAGCGGAATCATTGTCGTAAAAGAGTCTTGGATTAAAGCATGTCTCGATGATGAAAAGGCTTTGGAGCACGATTCGAAATATTTGGTGGAGAAGGTCAAGTACAAGGGAGTCGTCTACAATACAGTACTCCAATGGACACAGGCGATTGCGAAAACCGAGCTACCGTACCTTTTTGGAGTTCAGGTGGCGTTGGTAGGAGCTGTCAGTAATGGTGAGTTTTTCAAAAAAGTTTTTTTTTGGCGATGTGCCGTTCTAGAACATTTTTTGCCAAAACTGTCCCGTTTCAGAAGTGTGACCACATCTAATCTGCCCCTATTAGAACTGTCCCGTTTCACAACTGCCCCATATGAGAACAGCGAAGTTCCCACGTTACAATAAAATTCTCAGTTTGTAATGCGGTGCAGTTGTGATACGGGATAGTGCTGATAAGGGACAGTTCTAATGTGGAACAGTTCCGGCATGGGACAGTTTTAATATGGGATACGGTTCTGATACGGGACCGTTCTGATTAGGAACAGTTCTGATTAGGAACAGTTCTAATAAGGGACACGGTTCTGAAACGTCCTACCACCGTTTTTTTTTGGGTTCAAAACATGTTTTTTTGCAGTTACCGAATTCGCATTGACTATCTCAAAAGCCGGCGGAACTTTATTGGATGTCTTCCCATCGAAAGAAAACTTCAATATCGGATCTCGGCCATATCATCATGCCAACCTTGGACCACTCTTTTTGATTCATGACGGAACGGTGAGTTTCATTGAAAAAGTGGGCGGAGCTTGATGTTCAAAATTTTCAGACCGACCTATCTGCATACAAAAATGATCCGGACAAAATGTACACTTTGTTCACTGAAGAGGAATTTGTTCGATTCTTGCTCAAACGAGAATTCAATCGGGATAAGAGAGTGAATCCGCCGTCAGTCACCAAGGACGATTAATTTTCCGATTTTTTTTGTATTTTTTGTGTAGAAGTTTTCTTTTTTGAAACTTCATTACTTGTCGATGAAAAAATGAATTTTTTGATTTGTGTTGACCAGTTTTTTAAAAAATTTTTTCTTCGAATTGAATAATTCTGAACAAAAATATAACTTTGGTAAGTGCGCTCTATTGATAAACCAATATCACTAGTAGAACTGCCCTTCTAATGAAGGTTTTATGGCAATCAGTGAACTCAATTCACCCATGCCCTCCTCACAGGCTGATCGCCACCCCTCTCTAATATCTACGCCCTGTCGCCCTCTTTTCTCCGTGCGGTTTCGTGGTGTAGTGGTTATCACATCTGTCTAACACACAGAAGGTCGGCGGTTCGATCCCGCCCGAAATCACTTGGTTTTTGTTTTTTGTTCTATGGGTCCTGGGATCAAAATTATCAGTTTTTATATTGATTTTCATCATTTTCAGAATTTCAGTGATAAGCTGTTGAGCTTTTTTTAGAGGAATAGTGATATAATTTGCAAAACTCTCATCTAGTTTCAAGATAGTTCACTTTTGCGGAAGTCATAGAAAAGTGGTCATAGAAACCCAATTTTTGGGAAAGAGTGAAGTGAACTTTTTGGCGGTATGACGTTCCAGAACTTTCCCGTACCAGAACTGTCCCTTATCAGCACTGTCCCGTATCAGAACTGTGGCCATATCAGAACTGTACTACATCAGAACTGTCCCATGCCAGAACTGTCCCATATCAGAACTGTCCCATGCCAGAACTGTCCCGTATCAGAACTGTTTCGTATCAGAACTGTCACGTATGAGAACCGCGAAATTCCCACGTGAAAATAACATTTTCAGTTCTGATGCAGTACAGTTCTGATACGGGACAGTGCTAATAAGGGACAGTTCTGATACGGCACAGTTCTGATACGGGACAGTTCTGGTGAGGGACAGTTCTGATGAGGGACACGGTTCTGAAACGTCCTACCGCCAACTTTTTTTTCAAAATTTTAGCTTGAGATAGAAAAAAGTCCTGTCTGGAATTTCAAATAAGATTTTTCAGAGAGATGACTCTGAAATTTTTATTTGGGAGTTTTTTTTCTAAGAATGATCGGGTTTTCTGAAAACCTAACTTCTATTAGGTTGTTCGATGGATAATGTCGTTTTTTTTCGAGGTGGTGTATCTTTGTTTTCAAAAGTGGAATCTTCCTAAAATTTTTTGCGTTATATGGGCCATCACAAATATAGAAAAATACCAAAACTCGGGGCTTCCACAAACTTCTATCTTGGATTGGCAAGCCATAGAAAACTGTCTGTTTTTTGATCATTTTTTGCTTTTCGTATTTCTCAGAGACGGTACGGGTGATATTGATTTTTCATATGTTTTTGTAACAATGAGTAACCGTCCTCACTCACAAAAAATCCATCTTAGATTCAGCTGATTCAAGACGAAAATTAGCCGTTCGGCATATTCACTGAAATATAGCTTACGGGAGCCTTCCCTAAAGTAATTTCAGCGGCTATTGCTCAGAAACCAGTTTTTTAACAGTTATAGTGTCTGACTGAATTGTTTTTACCCAGTTCAAAAAAGTGAAAAAAAAACTGAAGTGATTTTTCGGTGCTCAGTACAAAAAATGGACGAAAAATTTCAGTTGATTTTCGAGTAACTTGTGAATATGGCTTCATAAAAATTAAACAACGAGATCGATCGGGCTCTGGTTTGAATTTTTAATATATTCGATCTTTCATCGAACCTACATAAATTTTTTGAAAGTTTTACATGTGCCATCTCGGAGCACCAAGCCTCCAAAAACAGCTTCAAAAATTTTTCATGTTTCGAACAAGCAGGTTTTTCGGGCCCCGTTTTCAACTTTAAATTTTTGTTGGAACATGAAATGAATGTCTTGAGAACACTCTTTCTAATGCTTTTTAGAGCACCAAAAAATATTCAGTTTTAGCTGAGATATCACCCTTCAAAGACACTTCGAAAAAAACGACATTATCCATCGAACAACCTAATAATTTACAAAAAAAAAAATCATATTTTCCAACCATTTCATTCATTAAAAAAACCACACAAAAACAATAAAAAACCACCAAGTAAAGAAAGTTCAATTTAAGAAAAATCACTGAAATTTCTTATTTCTTTCGGATCCTTGCTCATAAATCATTGCCATATCTTGAATTTTTGGCTCATTTCTCAGGCAACTTTCATTTGCAGAAATGAGAGAATAACGGACAATTGATTCGGGAAGCCAACCCATTCCGAGAATTGAAATGTGATTTTCGGGAATTGTCCAACGTTCTTTTAGCTGAAAATATGGAGTAGGGATGTAGTTTGTAGTGAGGGGGAGGGGTTGGTCCATTTAGAAAAAGGGGTCGGTCCATTTAGAAAAGGAGTTGGTCCATTTAGAAAAAGAGTTGGTCCATTTAGAAAAAGAGTTGGTCCATTTAGAAAAAGAGTTGGTCCATTTAGAAAAGGAGTTGGTCCATTTAGAAAAGGAGTTGGTCCATTTAGAAAAAGAGTTGGTCCATTTAGAAAAAGAGTTGGTCCATTTAGAAAAAGAGTTGGTCCATTTAGAAAAGGAGTTGGTCCATTTAGAAAAAGAGTTGGTCCATTTAGAAAAAGAGTTGGTCCATTTAGAAAAGGAGTTGGTCCATTTAGAAAAAGAGTTGGTCCATTTAGAAAAAGAGTTGGTCCATTTAGAAAAAGAGTTGGTCCATTTAGAAAAGGAGTTGGTCCATTTAGAAAAAGAGTTGGTCCATTTAGAAAAGGGGATGGTCCATTTAGAAAAGGGGTAAGTCTATTTAGAAAAGGGTTTGGTCCATTTAGAAAAGTTTTTGGTCCATTCAGAAGAGGGGTTTGGGTCCATTTAGAAAATGGGTTGACCCATTCAGAAAAAAGGTTGATCCTTTTAGAAAATTTTAAGGGACCAAATACTCACCACACTATCCTTGAAACACAAAACAATAGCTGTATAAACTCGAGATTCTGGATGTTTTGATGAAGCATGAATTGGAAGTCTTTGAGGATCAGAAGGGTGTGGATCAAGAACATAATATCCTCCAAAACTCTCAATTATTCGAATCCAATCATCTTGATCACTTCTCATTACTCGGTTATTTGTAGCCAGAATGGACAATTCACAGTCATGGAGGAGTGGTGGTCTCTGGAATTAGGAGGGAGGTTGGGCGGGAATTTGAAATTTTAGGAAAAAAGGAGAGGGGTTCTAGGGATGGAGTATGGGAAAGTAGTAAGTGCGCTCTGCTGAACTGAAATGTTTTGGCGGGAATTTAAATAATGAAGAATTCGGGGAACATTGAGACTGAGAATAGTATCCAAACGGGGTAGTAAGTGCGCTCTACGGAACCATGGATAGTTTGGCGGAAATTTGAAATGTCGGTTTTAGATACGTTTATTTCGGGGGCTAGAAAGTGCGCTCCACTGAACTAGAAAAGATTTGGCACCAGTTTGAAAATTAAACAAAAAAAACGAATTAGCGGCCATTGGAAAGATAGTAATGGCGCTCTACCGAACTGGTGCTTTGGCGCGAATTCAAAAAATTTGTTTCAAAATTCCGGTCCAAAGAAGGTAAGTGAGCTCTTCCGGACTTATGATTGGCAGGAATTCAAAAAATTTTTCAAAAAAAAAACATTCGAGTCTACGAAAATACAGCAAATGCGCCCTACCAAAATAAAATGATTTGGCGAGAATTCAAAAAAGAATTCGAAATCGCCCTAAATTCGGAGTAAACCCTGGATAGGTAACACTGTTAAGAAAATTCGCTCTACTAGACTGAACAGTTTTGGTGGGAATTCAAACATGTGAGTAACTGCGCTCTACTGGACTCTCCCGGCTTGGGGGGAATTCAAAAAAAAAAACACCCACCAATTTATGAATATCATTCTTAATCCGTGTGATTGCTCCATGATTCGTCTTCTTCTCAAATCGAGTGTCAGTCAGAAGGTAAAGAAAATCCAAATCCATATTGGAAATGTTATCAATACAAACAGAGAGCCATTCAATAGAAACAATCATTCCGGGTCTGGAAAATTTTGGCATACTGTAGAAAGACCACATAGACTACACGAACTACGAAGACTACATATACTACAATAACTACAAAGAATACAATAACTACAATAACTACAAAGACTACAAAAACTACACAGACTACCAAAATTACAAAGACTACAATACCTAGAAAGCCTACACAGACTACATAGACTACACAAATTTCAAGCACTACAGAAACTTCAAAAACTACAAAGACAAAACAGAGTACAATAACTACAAAGACTACAAAGAATACAATAACTACAAAGACTACAAAGACTACAAAGACTACATAGACTACAAATACTACACAGACTACATAAACTACAAAAACTACAAAAAATGAAACTCACTTTGATAGAATTTCAAACGTCAATAAATCGTCCAAATCCATTTCCAATTCTTTTGATTTCTCGGATGCTGGAGCCATACAAAAATGTGTGAATTCATCTAAATCCACTTCTCCTTCTCGATATCCATAGACAATTTCCATTGAATTTGGTAAAAATTCTAAATCTTCTTCTGGAAAATAGGCACAATCCACAATCAAAACATAGAAGTCGCGTTTTACTTTTGGTATCACTTCTGGAAAAAAATTGGAATTTTTTGTGGAAATTTTTCCAAAAAGGCAGTATGCCGTTCTAGAACTTTCCCGGGCCAGAACTGTGACCATTTCAAAACTGTCCCGTATAGTTCTAATACGGGTCATCTCTAGTTAGGGACAGTTTTGAAATGGTGTACGGTTCTAGAACGTCCCACCGCCTCGAAACAAAAAAAACTCACGATGCTTTCTAAAATCATAATATCTGGCAAATGAGGATTCGGTGAAATTCTTCGACGAGCACACTTTTTTCGCTGTTCGTCCAAGAGCATCACGACATTTTGGATCGGCTCCGTTTTTTAAAAGAAGATCCACGAATTGTTTGTCACCACGGCGAGCTGCCACGTGGAGTGCTGTTTCAGAGTCCGGACCGCCTGGAAAATTTTTTCGGAATTTTTTTTTTGGAAAAAATTTGATGCATGTTTTGGAGCATCATGGCAAAATTTGAGCCGGCTTGGACCATTTTGAGCCAAGTTGTGTGTTTTAAAATTTTCGATGCGGTGCGGTCGCGTCGCGTGCCTAACAAAACTTGAGTAGAGGATATCTAGGCTCAAAATGAACCAATCGCCGAGATATTTTTTGTGACGGACTGTTTTCACTTGAGCTTCAAAATTAGCATCAAAAATTTTTAATTGAAAAAAATTTTTTTTTCTAAAAAAAAAGGTCTTTTTGGCAAATTTTCAGCTTCCTAAGACCAGTTGAGCCAAGTCATGCTCTGAAAAAACTTTGAGCGCGGCGCGGTCGCGTCGCGTGTCTTCGAAAACTTGAAAAGGGGCTAACTTGGCTCAAAATTATTCAATAGCCAAGAAATTTTTTGTGTCGACCTACTTAATTTTTTTTCAAATTTTTTCAAATTCCCGCCAAAACTCACAAGCGGCATCCAGGGCTGCTCCAAGTTTCACAAGACGTTTTGCCTCATCATAATTCCTATCCCAAACTGCCATGAATAATGGAGTGAATCCATCCGAATCCCTCTTATTGAAGGGCAGGCGACATGCTTGAAGTACATATGGATAGAATTCGATGGTTTCCCAGGTGACGACGAATTCTGAAAATTGAGAAATTTCTCTGGAAAAGGGGCGTGGCTTCCTTACCTGGATCATCTTTTCTATCATCTGGACCCAATCTTCTTTTTCTTTTCGGTGTTCTGGATAGCCAAATGAGGTATGATGCAGATGCTACGAAGGAGAGACAGCCGAAAAAGATGATAAGATTTTCGGGAGTTCTGAAAAATATAAAAATTATGAAAACTACAAAAACTACAAACACTACAAACACTACAAATTTTAAGTTTCGAAACTTCTAAAAAAAAATCGAGAAAGTTTGCGAAAAAGTTGGAACATCTAGTGGGCGGAGCTTAATTTGAAGTTTCTTGATTTTCAGAAACGTTTTTCTTTTGATAAAACACTTTCTGTTCAAAATTTTTCAAAATTTTTTTTTTTCGAAAAAAAGGCCTGATAAAAAAGCAAGTTGTCTATAATTTTTTGAAAATAAAGTTTTAGTTTGCAGGTTTTTTTTCAGTTTTGGGAGTTTTGAAAAGTGGGCGGAGCCTAATTCCAAAAATTTCAAATTTTAATTCCAACCTTTTTAAAAAATTTCGATAAATTCCAAAAATTGTCTGCCAACCGCTAGAAAAAATTTGCAGAAAGTGGGCGGAGCTTCCCTAGAACTACAAACTACACATTTTCAAAAATTCACTTCTTATGTTAGATTTTTAAATTTTAAAAGTCGGCGGAGCCTATTTCGAAATCATTCAAACTTTTTTCTTAAAATTCAAAATTTTCAGTTTTTCCCAAAAACCTCCAAAAAGTGGGCGGAACCCATAATCCCAAAAAACTCACAAAAACGAATTTCCAGTCGGCTCAGGCGTAGCCCATTTGAAAAACTTTGCAAAATGCATATCCAATCGGGGCAGAGCCTTCATCGCTTTTCCAAAAACGACATGTTCCATTTCTAAATCCGAAATCATTTGAGCCATTTGTTCAGTTAGACGACGGGCGGTCCTTAGTTTTTCATTATTTTTATAAGTCTCCTCAAAATATCGATCCATTTGATCATTCATTTCAATCCAATCAATTGGACTTTTTATCGAATCGGCACTTTTATAAATCGATTGAAGACTCTCAAAACTTGTCCATTTATCTTTTTCCGTATTATGAATTGATTCCAAATTTTTAACTTTTTGAAAAGTTTTCGAAATTTCCGTTTTATTTCCTTTCATCCATTGAAAATATTCGGACACTTTCCATACTTCTGAATTCCTTTCAATTGCCACGCGTTCATAAGCTATGACGTCATCTGCCACATCCATTAACTCTTTTACAGTCGACTGATAATTCAATGTTCCAAATAATTTCTCCAAATAAACGACGCCTTTTTTGAAATCTTCCATATCTTGAATGGATTCTTTCATTATTCCACATAAGCCTTTGCAATTTTGATGAAAACTTTCTGGATATTTATTCATTCGATTTCCAATCAATGTCAAATTTCTCAGATGAAGTTGAGCTTTTCTTAATGGAGACATTATGTCTTTTATTAGATCAGGCATCAGATTTTTATTATGCAGGGCTTCAAGGGACTTGTGAAAAAGTTCGAACTTTTGGATGGGTTCAGTTTTGAAAATGTGGTCTTGGCAATCTGGGTCTAAAGTTGTGAAGTCAGTTGATTTGATCCAATTTTCAACTATAGCCAAATGATTCCACGATTCCAATTGAACGTCGGACACTGCGATCTCATGATTCGCTTTGATAGCGGTATAATTTATAAGGATTTTCATGAAGTTTTCTGCATCATCAAAAGTGGGGTCATTGATTATTTCCTCAATTTTCGAAGTGATAATGGCGGTATCATCTTCTTTCGAATTTACGAAGCGAATAACAGCAAAAATTACTTTTTCAAAAGCCGACCTTTCATGCTCTTTTGTCTCCTTTACTATCCAAGCGGAACTAACTTCGTGCGACAGATTGTTCCAAACGTCCAAATTTTCGTGCACATCTTTCAACATTTCAAACGACTTTGTTAATAGCGGATCATGAAAACATCTATAGAGCTTGAATGATTCTTCCAAAAGCTTTCTGCTCTGTGAAACTTCGTGTCGTATTTCGAAAAAATTGACAAGATGATCCACCGTAACCATAGAGACTTCTTTAACAACTTCCATGGTACTTTTGAGAATGTTGAAATCCTGCGCATACTTTTCCATTGCTGTGAGTCCTTTTTTCAATGCTGTCAATCCGTTTTCATCGCTAAGAATTCTTGCGAGAAATTGATTTTCATCATTGTTTTGAAGCAGTTGGTCGTGGTTATAGTCAAAAGCATATTGGTTTAAACGGAGTTGTTGTAACCATTCTACACTTCGTCTCTCAGTTTTAAATTGACTCGCAGACATAACCAATGGCGTCAGTATCTCATGGTGAGACAATGCTTGTTTTATTTGATTCTCTGCCATGTTAAGGCTGGTTAAAGAAAAAGGCTTGTCGTTTGGTGGCCTATCAAATCTTGTTCGAAGTCCATCATACTCGGCTGTAATCGATTTTGTTCTTTGAAGTAGAGACTGCAACGTTGAATGAGCAAATAAACTACAAAAAATAAAGTTCGTCGCGTAGAATTGTGTTGTTTTTTGAGCCTTATGTGCTTTCATTTCATCGAATATTACAGGGAAATCGTTACAATCTTTTTCAAATTTTTCCCAGGCCGCATCGTCAACACGTTTGGTTATATCGAAAGGTGTCTTTTTGCTCAAGTCACTCGAAAGCGATCGAAGTTGCCGAACTCGATCGATTTCTCGGAAGCCTTGAACGATTAATATATAATCAATCGGATTCATCGGAGAATACGGAATGGAATCAATAGTGTTGAATAGTTCTTCCAAATCTTTCTTCAGTTTATAGAAATCCATATCAATTAATTTCTCAATTGAAATATTTTCAGTGAGATTAAATATCATATTGATCGTCTCATTACTATTCCGTTTTCCAGACAACAATTCACAACTCATATTGATCGTTTTGAACAATTTCACAAGATTCCAGTGATCGCGGAGGAGGTCTGAAAGTGAGAAGGATTATTATGGGAGGGAGATGATATCAGTGATAAACTCGGCCGTAGTCCGCATCTTTTGGTCGGAAGCCAAGGCTACGAAGGAGTTAGAATTCAACAAAGGTCTAAAAGAGTCTGGGCCAAAATACGAACTAGATTTAGGCAAAAGGTTGTCCAATTTTCAAAGGTGAAGCTTCTCTCTGAATTCAGATATAAATCCCTGACAAGAGGTCTTCAACCCTCAACTTCCGATCAAAAAATGCGGACTAAACTCGAGAGGATGGAGAACAGGAGCCGCACCATACTTGTCACGGGTAGGGCCGGGCCCGGGTTCAAGGCAAAGCATGTTTCACATTTCGAAAAAATTTTTTCGCGGATTTTTGCAATTTTTGCGAAAATTGTATCAAATAAGGTTAAGTGTTGCAAATAATTGAATCAAGTAATGTCTGGGTGTTGGTTGTTTGATCTTGACATATACAGGAATCGGACTGTAAGTTAGGTCGTTCACTTTCTAAATTGGCCTATACCTCCTAGAAGAAAAATTTCAACATTTTTTAAGAAAAAAAAAGCCGGAAAAGCTTCGAAACTGAGCTGAAAATCGAGAAAAATACTATGAGGTAATTATCCAAATTTTGGCAACGTTCCCAAATTCCTCACGAAAATTTTTTTAAAAGGGTCGGAGCTTGGGTGAATTTACATCACAATAAAAAATTTCGCTGCTCAGCGAAGATTAGTGAGTAATAAGTTGAGGGTGCTTATATGGGCCAAAAGTGCAGACAGTCCAGAAAAAAAGATTTGAGAAAATGGAAAAAAAACAAAAAAAATAAGGAAAAAAATCACAGCAAATCGCTGGAAACCTGACTTGTGATTTGCCGGGCCGGGCCAGGCCGATGGAAAATTTTGCCGGCCTGCATTTGAAAATTTTTTTTGAGATTTTGATGAAATTTCCGACGTTTTAAAGAAATATCCAGAATTTTCTCTAGAAAGCCATTCTCCAATTTTTTTAAAACCCCCCTCAGAGACCAGCCGACCGGGCCGATCCGGTAGACATTTCTTAGTCGCCCCGGCCTATCACAAGTATTATGGAAACAGCACTGTTGCCGGGGAAAGCACTATGAGACTACAACCTACGAATACTATAAACTACAATAACTACAAACTACAAAAATTGCAAAACACTAAGAATTCATAATTCACAAAAGCCGCATACCAAAATTTCGAATTCAAAACTCACAAACCCCCAAAAACTACAAACTACAATTTCAAACTTTTGCGTTAAAAGTTTTGCCAATTTTCCAAAAAAAAACTCCCAAGTTCAAATAAATTTTCGGAAAGTGGGCGGAGCTTCTGATGGTGATTACACACAACAAAAACTACAAACCAACGATTTAAATTTTTGTTCCTCCCAATTTTTCTTTCTAAAACAGCTTTTGGGAAAAAAATTCGAGAAAAAAGTGTGCGGAGCCTAAATTTTTAAAACTAAAAACTACAGTTTTCTAGTTTACCAACAAAAGGCCTACTACAAACTACAAAAGATCCCGAAACTCACTATTTTGATTGCCATCCTTTTTCACTCTATCTCGATTTGGTGTTCCTTGGTTTTTGTAATCTGAAAACACAACGACTACAATAACTACAAAAACTACAAACTACAAAAACTCACCCGAAGCGATTGATGTAAAAATCAAGCAAATAACAATGGCTATAATGATTCCTCCAGTGAAGAGCCAACGAGGATACGGTAGATTCATTTAGCAGTTAGATGTGCAGGTTATTTATACACAGTAACAATTGGCGATACTGTAATTGATTGATTGCAGTCGGAAGGGCGGCGGGAGAAGAGAAAGAGACAAAATTTGAACTGATTCGTTTTCGATTTTGAGAGGGGGAGGAGGAGGGACACGTGGCACAAGTTTCAAAAAAAAAATTTGAACACGTGGCAATTTTTTTGGTACACGTGGAGGTGAAAGGGAAGGGGAAAACAGAGAAAGGTCACGGAAAAAAAAGAGAAAAATTGTTTAGGGAAAAATAAGTTTTAAAAAACGTGGAATTTTTTCCCGCGTTTTTCACTTTCAAATCTACAGAAACTGAAGATTACAGCCTTGATTCAACCCAAAAAACGAATAAAAATTGTAGTTTGTAGTCTATGTAGTCTTTGTAGCCGATAAACCAATAATATTCTGACGGATTTACCGATTAATTTGGCGCAAAATTTACCGGTAAATTGCGAAGTTTCTGCAGTTTTTTTTTGATCCGAAGTTTTGAAAAAATTTTAGGAAGACTGGTGGATTTACCGGTAAATTTTTCCAATTTTTCCGGTTAATTTCAAAAGTTTGAAATTTCTCAAAATCATCATGAAAATCAAATTCATCTCACCGAGACGGTTCAGAAAAGTATAATCATGCCTTTGTTTCAAAATCTTTTGGGTCTCACCACGAAAATGCAGGATTACTGTAGAAAATTTTCGTGGTGGGACCCAATATTTTCCAGAATGAGCAAACCGGGGTATGTTTATAGTTTTCTGAACCGGTTTGAGAAGCTGGTTATGACAATCTGACTCCCAAAGAAATGGGAAAACACGCTGGTGGGGTTACTGTAGTTTTCGTGGTGAGACCCAGCTTTTTGAAAATTAGGCGAATTACACTTTTATGGACGGTCTTAACGAGCTGATGTTTAAATCCAAATTTCAAAAAAATTCCGAGAAAAAATTCTCGGATCACTGTAGTTTTCGTGGTGGGACCCAAACTTTTTCGGAATTTTTCGATTTTTCGGGAAGGCTTGACTGTACTTTCCTTTCCTTGGATCTCAATCTACATTTCGTAATGTTTATAGAAAAATTCAAAATAATCAAAAATTAAAAATCAAAAAATCATTTATTTGTCGATATCAGTAGGATGGTACTTGTAATTAATTATGTACTCTAACAACACGTTGTCTTTTCAAAAATTGTTGGTCAGCAAATGATGAGTAGTTTCATTTACATCTTTGGTAGAGAGATTCTGGAAAAAATAATTATAGGAATCTGAAATTCTCTGAAAGAAAACAGTGCTACCCCTAATCTGAACCGGACGAATCAGAACTGCCCGGATAAGAACTGACACTACTTTACTGCAATGGTCTGCAAGCAGTGGAAAGTGCCCAAATACGAGCACTTGAAAAGTTCTTATCCGGGGCGGTTCCTAAACGGTCGGTTCTGATTCGTCCGGTTCTGAATCAAGGTAGCACCAAGAAAACTTACCAACAAATCAAATCGATTTTTTTAACGAAACCAAACTCGACGATAGTGAAGACTTGTCAAAAAAGAGAGAACTGATTTTTGATTTTCAATTTTTTCAATCGATATTTTTTTCTGGTCCATTTTGCCACGCGGCGACCTCGGGGTCAAGGAAGGTGTTGGTTTTTGAAAAAAATGTTGCCACGTAAAAAAATTTATTATTTTATTCAAAAAAATATTTTTCGAAAAAAAATTAAATTTTCGGCTTCTTTCCACAAATATAAGCCTTGATATCCCTCGGTTTTTTGTCCATTTTGATGAAATCAAAGTCGCATCTGAAATTTTGGGTTACTGTAATTGGGGCACTGTAGTGAGATTACTGTAGGCCTATCCTACAAGCCAATCCTACAGTAACCCAGTAAAAACTGACCCGACATCATCCAAAAGGCCAGTTTGGAAGCCGAGAACAGTGCCCTGATAAGAGGCAGTAAGGACCGCACAGTGTTGGGATTTTCTGGAATTTTAAGACTTGGGTTACTGTACCTACAGTAACCTGGAGACCCACCCTCTAGAATTATCCGGTTGATTACATGCCCAACCCATTCCATCAGTACCAGTAGTCGAGTTATCAGTCCATTCAAAAGAATTGAATTCATTACATTTCGCATTTTGTCCTACAGTAAGACAATCCTTTCGGCGCTTCAAACCAACCCAAATACTTCCAGTTCCAGGGTAAATATGGGAGGTTACGGTAGCTGAAAACTGGGGAGATACGGTAAGTTTTGGGGTAGGATTACGGTACTTGTCAAGAGTTAGGATTACTGTATCGGTAGGTACAGTAATTTTCTGAAAGGAGTACTGTAGTCGTCCAAAGCTACTGTTGGTTACTGTACTATTTCGTTGTGCGTCTAGCTACGGTTGGATTACTGTGGACTGCCGTTTTTGTGTTCAGAAAGGACTACTGTAAATGTCAAAATCTAGGGTTACTGTAGCGGTAGGTACAGTAATCTTCTGAAAAGAGTACTGTAGTCGTCCAAAGCTACTGTTGGTTACTGTAATTTTACGGGTGACTGTAGAACTACAGTGAACCCACAAATACAGTAAAAGAGCTCTTAAGAGGATTACGGTACTTACCAAACATTTTGGTTACTGTAGTTCCCGCAACATTTTGTGATTTGGATTACTGTACCTCGGGTTACCGTATTCATGTCTACTGTAGGACTACTGTACTTACAAAACACAAATTGAGATTCCAATTGATTCTGAAGACCAGACAAAACGGCCCCTTGGGCATGGCAACGTTGCTCGGCCACAGACTGGATGATGGAGTTTTCGTAGAAAATCTGGAAAAATAAAACTACAGTACCCCCCAAAACTACAGTATCCCCACCTTCATACACCATTCTCCGGAAGGCCTTTGGAAGCTTCTCCATCCCTCCCCACAGTTTCCAGTAGTCTGTTTGGAGCACAATTCAGAAGACGTATCGGCTTGAATCACTGACGTCTTCTGATTCTGATGATCAGCCGTAGCAAAAGCTCCATGCAAAACACCAGAAGCTTCAATCTTTCCAATCATTAACTTCTGGTTGGATTCATCGTCGGACGTCTTCTGATTCTGAAGACTTGACGTCATCTGGCCTGAAGCCATTTCTTTTGCTCCCGACGTCATCTGAAAATTCTGGTTTGACGTCATCTGGTTCTTCTGATTCAGAAGATTGGCGGCGTCAGCTTGAACTTTTCCGATTTTGACTTTCTGGTCTTTTATGGATTGATCGATAACGGAGTTGACGTTTGACGTCTTCTGAAGGTTCTGAACTATGTCGGACGTTTTCTGAAAGGACGTGGCAGCTCCAGAAGATGTGCCAGATGACGTTAGGGATCCTGACGTCTTCTGATCCTTCTGGACGATTCCAGAAGCTATACCAGATGCGCCTGTAGCAAGTGACGTCGTCGGAATTTGATTCCGATAATCAAGATTTTTACCTGACGTCTTCTGGGTGTTTTGGTTAGACGTGGCAATTCCAGAAGCGGAACCTGACGCCTTCTGCAGACTCTGATTCGACGTGGCGATTCCTGAAGCCGTTCCTGATGCTCCTGTAAAAAGTGACGCCATCTGATTTGACGTCTCCTGGTTTTGAGAGGCGAAAATTATACCTGACGTCTTTTGAAGATTCTGAATTTGGTCGGACGTCTTCTGAAGAGACGTGGCAACTCCAGACGCTGATCCTGACGTCTTCTGGTCCTTCAAAACTAATTTAGCTGTTCCAGAAGCCAAGCTAGAAGCATCTGAAAGGAAGCGACGTCATCTAACGTGACGTCTTCTGGTTTTGAAAAGCGAAAATCATACCTGATGCTTTCTGAAGATTCTGATTTGACGTGGAGACTCCAGATGCGGAGCCTGACGTCTTCTGATCTTTCTGAAGCTAAAAATTTGACGTCAATTCTCCTTTTTTTTCTAGTTTCTGAAGTCTTCTAACTCACCGCTGACGTCTTCTGGTCTTTTAAATTTAGCGTAGCAGTTCCAGAAACTGAGCCTGACGTCTTCTGATCTTTCTGAATCTGGAATTTGAAATTCAAACTTTCAGAATCCTAACTAACCTGATTCTGATTTGAAATCGAAACTCCAGAAACCGTTCCTGACGCCTTCTGATCCTTCGATATCAACGTTGAGCTTCCAGAAGATCCAGAACCACCCGACGTCTTCTGAAAATCCTCTAAAATTGATGTCTTCAGATTCTGAGTTTTCCTTACCCCATCTTTAGAAGATCCAACGCCAATAACAACAACACCTGACGTCTTCTGAATATCAGATGACGTCTTCTCGTCATCTGAATCCTGCACGTACCAATACGACCCAACGTCTTCTTCATAACTATTCTCCCGGCCTTCCATCGAAAACCATTCATTCACATTTCCACAATTTTTCCTTCCTCCATTCGACACACGGAACATACCGTAACTTGGAGTTACCATAAGAAAAAGAGACAAAAACGGAAATATTTTTGGCATACTGTAGGTGATGGTAGGTGAAGAAGAATAAGAACAGAAAATTGGGAGTTGAGAAAGGGGGTTATGTAGGTGGAGAAGGGAGTTTTATAGTTTATGAAGTGTATGATGAAAAAATTTTGCGGAACTTTTTTCTGGAAAATGTTCCGTTGTGTTAAAATGTGGAAAGTTTTCATGAAAATCACTTTTTCTGAAATAATTTTTTTTTGGGTTACTGTAGGGCATACCCGGATTTAAGAAAGTTCGAAAAAAAAATACCGTAACCCGGTCAATTTTTTTCCAAATTAAAGGAGGAGTGAAATCACTTTTTTTTACTTCGATTTCTTGTAGATTAGTTAAAACAGAATCAGGTTCTTATTGCCTGAAATCACGGAAAGTTCTCTAAAAACCGTGAAATTGCCCCGCCTGGCATAGATTTACATTCGGTGGCCGAGTCCACTCGGACTACACGGGCTGGTGGAAGAGAAACCGTGTTGTTCTCGAGAACAACTACCGATTGTTTTCTCTCACTTTCTTTATTTTTTTGCCGCTTTTCGACTTTCTGACATGTATTTTAGATTAAAAGAAGAAAAAATTGAAGAAAAAGGCAAAAAACAGTCAAAAAGCGGCAAAAAAATAAAGAAAGTGAGAGAAAACAATCGGTAGTTGTTCTCGAGAACAACACGGTTTCTCTTCCACCAGCCCGTGTAGTCCGAGTGGACTCGGCCACCGAATGTAAATCTATGCCAGGCGGGGCAATTTTACGGTTTTTGGAGAGCTTTCCGTGATTTCAGACAATAAGCATCTGATTCTGTTTTAACTAATCTACAAGAATTCGAAATAAAAAAAAGTGATTTCACTCCTCCTTTAATTATCAACTGGTTTTTCGTTATCAGTAAGTCAAGACCTTTTATTTGAATACCTACAAGCTTATATTCTGGAAATTAATTTTTTGGCTGAAATTCTGGAATTCTGAGTTTCAGCCAAAAAACTACATTTTCAGAATATAGACTTGTGGGTACACTTTTGAAAGGTATTGACTAGCTGAACCAGGAAATCGAATTGTAATTAAATTTGGATCGAAATTGATTGGATTACGGTAGTTTCCAAGTGAAGTTATTGGAGGAAAAAACTACCGTAACAGGATACATGTTGGCATATATAGAATTTTGACAGAAGTTATTGCCCCAGTAAATTTAGAGCTTTCAGAGAAGTACCCACAAGCTCTAGTTCTAAAAAACAGAGTTTTTATCAAAACTGATTTTCAATCGAATTTGACTGGATTACGGTGGCTTTTCAAAAAAAATCAACTTTTCAGAAATTCAATTTTTGATACCTGAACGGCAATAAACTTTGTCTGAAAAAACCGCCATGAACGTCCAAACCGAACACTATAAAACGAAAAGTTTCTCGAACATTTTGAATCAAAAATCCCACTGAAATGGCCGCTAAATTCTGGATATTTTTACTGTCCGTGACTACAGTAACCGCTTTGAGTATTGTGGATTCTCTGGATTACTGTATTGACGATGGATGTGAAAAAGGATGGAAACGATTTGAGAGACCAAATGGTGGATGGTGTTTGAAGGTGAGAAATAATTTTTTTGGAATTAAATTTTCTGAAACTGCAAGTTTTTTTAAAAGCTTGCAGGTTCGGAAAATCTGAGCAGCATTGTGTACTAAATCCTCTCGGCTAGAGCTCCTAGAAAAGTACAAACATGCCCTAGTTCCGATAACTTTGGGTCTCGGCACGAAAACTTTCTACCGTAACACAGGATTTTCGTGGTGGGACCCAACTTGGGTTCAAACCCAGCCATGATTATACTTTTCTGAACCGTCCCGGTGAATTCGAATATTGCGATAGTTTTCGGGAAACTTGAAAATTCAGAAAAAAATTTTGCAAGAAAATTTCTTCGTTCCTTGTTTTTTGAACTCTTTTCCGAGCCATAATCCGAGAGAAACTTCCCCAAACTACAGTAATCATTCGTGGGAACTTCCTAAATACATAAACACCGATTTTGTGAAGCAAAACCTTCTAACCATGTTGAAATCTATTGCAAAATTCATTTTTTCCTTCATTTTATTGATTACTGTAGTGATATCCAGTATGAAAACAGATAGTTGTGAAGAAGAGAAAAAACCTTGTGGAAATGGGTGGAAGTTATTCGAAAGACCATCTGGTGGGTGGTGCATAAGGGTTGGTACAGTGAAAAAACGTCGAAATTATTGTTTTTATTTTGAAAAAATTAAAATTTCAGTTATTCAACGAAGCCAACATTTCCAAAAGTGAAGCTGAGGACAAATGTCAAGCTGTCGGAGCCACGTTATCTGGGCTTCAGGATCAAAGAGAAACTTCTTTTATTGTTTGTAAGTTTGAAAATGATTTTTTGTTCTGTGTTTTTTAAATCATTTGGTACACTTCGGGGCCGGTCCGGGCCGATGAAAAACTCTGTCGGCCCGAATTCAAAAAAAAATTAAAAAATTGGGGACTTTTTTTCGGTTTCCTTTTGTGACTTTGATGGGATTTCTGACTCTTTTCCACTGGAAACATCAAAAATCGGCCCGGTTCATCTATGAAAAAATCGACAAATACCAGACTTGTCACAGGCCGGGCCGGGCCGCTGGAGGATTTCCTACCGGTACGGCCCGGCCCGGCCCGGGGTTCAGGCAAAACATGTTTTTTTTTTCAAAAAAAAACATGTTTTTTTGAAAATTTTTTTTCACGGTTTTTTTCTACTTTGTTTTCAGGGAGGAAATGTTTTCAGGGAGGAAATTCTGAACAATTTTTGAGTAAAAAGACCCAGGAAAAGCTTCAAAAATGGGCTGAAAATCGAGAAAAACATGCTGAAAAAATCAAAAATTTTGAGCCCGGGCCGGCCCGCATTTTGACAAGTCTGACAAATACCCTTTTTTCCAGACTCCACAACCACCCATTATCCCCAACTCTCGGGTCAATTCTGGATCGGAGCAAAACGACGCGAGCCCTGCATGTCCGTTGGCCAAACCAAGGCCTGTAATCTCCTAACTTCATTCGAATGGACTGATAATTCTACAACAGGTGTTGATGGTTTCTTATGGTCTGCTAGACAACCGGATAATGGAAAGAAAGTGCAAAGTTGTGTAATTCTCGGAATATCGAAAAGTGCCTATATGGACTATTTGCAAGCCGGAGGGCTGGATGATGTCAGGTAAAGCCAAAAAGTTGTTCACGAGGAGTACAAATTGGTTTTTCAGTTGTGAGAACAACAATGATGCATATCCATTGAAGCAAATGGGATATTTGTGTGGGAAGAAAGCAAAATTTTAAATTTTATTTCTGAAATTAAGATAAATTTTTTATTTAGTTTTGTCTTGTTCACATTGTATTTCTCAAAAGTAGTACTCAAGAGGTAGTACTATAGCGGTGAAAAAAAAAAGGAAAAAAAAAGTTGGAACGTCAATACTGGAAGTGTTTGGGGCAGGAAGGGAAAGGAGCAGAACTTTACAGAATAACATTTTCCGAATTCGGAAAACGGAAATCGGAAGTTCTAAAAATTTTCTGCAAAACGGAATTCAGAATTCGGAAATGTTTAAGAGTTTTTGGAAAACGGAAATCGGAAGACGGAAAAATTTTTTTAACGGAAAACGGAGAAATTGTTCGTGTGTTTTTCGTATATTTTTTGAGTGAAACACTTTTTTCTTCCGGAAAATATACAAAAATACGGAAAGCGGAAAACGGAAAATTACTTTTTTTTTCGGAAAACGGAATTCAGAATTCGGAAATTTTAAAGAGTTTTTGGAAAACGGAAATCGGAAGACGGAAAATTTTTTTTACTCAAAACGGAGAAATTTTTCGTGTGTTTTTCGTATATTTTTTGGAGAGAAACACAATTTAAAACTTTTAAAATTTCTTGACTTTTTCTTCCGGAAAATTTACGAAAATTACGGATTACCGGAAACGAAAAACAGAACTTCGTTTCAAATTTCGGAAGACGGAAATCGGAATTCCTTGAAGCTAAGCAAAAATAAAAAATGGTAAATGGTAAAAATTTCGTAAAAATTGCAAAAATCGAGTATGGTTTTTGGGGATTCAGAAAAATTTCAAATAAAGGTCATAACTTTATCCAAAATCCTCGCTTTTGCAATTGCCGACAAGTCCTTATAATCCGGCGATTCTTTCAATTTCTTCGCTTTTGCTACTGTATCCAATGCCTTGATCATTTTCTCAAAAAGCAATTCCATTCCATATCTATCAGCCATCCAAATCATTTTTTCGTTATCAATTTTGGAATTGTTGAGGAGATGATATTCGACGTGATGGATTACAGAAGGCATCAGGAAACGATCGGCGAGCTCCAGAAGTTTTGGAATGATTCGATCTGAAATCCGGTCCGTTAAAGGAGGATTGAACTCGGCTTTTTTTAATTGCAAATTCTGATGCAGTTTTTTATTCTGATCATTTTCTTTCACTACGACTACACTCAAAAACCACTCTAAACGGTAGAAAAAGGCGTTTTAAAGAAGCACACAATACAGAGTGATGGCCTAGAATCCTACAAGTTTGCGCCTTGCGCGCACTTTTTTTCAAATTCCTAGGCCGTGAACCTGTACGCGGCCATGCTTTCAAACGCTTTTTTCTACAGTTTAGAGTGATTTTTGAATGTAGTCGTGGTGAAACAAAATGATCAGAATAAAAAACTGCATCAGAATTTGAAATGAAAAAACCAAAGGTCGGTCCTTCTTTGAAGCTAGATGACGCATGCGTAGGTGTGAGCCCACTAAAGGGAACACGGAAAAAAGCGAATTCCAGAGGTGCCTTTAGAATAGCGCCTGTGACTCGGCTTCAGGAAGCCTGTTTGCTTCAAAAATCTTTGCGAATTTGCTCGAAGAGATTTCCTGTCGAAAAAAGAGCATGTAAAAAGCTCTTCTCTGAGCTGAGAAAAATTTTGGGACACAATTTGCCGGGCATTTTCACGGAGTACGGAAACATTTGCCCGTGAGCCATACTCTCTGTAGGTCAGAAAACACTTACCATTTGGAAAGATAGTCTTTGGATAAATTGTGCTGAGCAACATTCCGATTTCTTCATATGTCACATCTTTAACCGGAATTTCATCCATTTGGCCTTCCTTGAAATTCGACGAAAACATTGCTTGGAAAAAATCGGAGTGGAAGGAGAGGAACTGAAAAATAAACGGGTTTGAAAGAGATTTGGAATGGACCATATCAGAACTGCCCTCCTTTAAAACTGTCCCGTATGATAACAGCGAAACTCCCACGTTAAGATTAAGCTTTTAGTTCCGATTCGGAACAGTTCTGGTTTGGGACACCGTTCTGAAACATCCTACCGCCCATTGATGAAATGATGCAAAATGTAACTTACCGTCTTATTAACATTGAGTTTCATTCCATCCACCAACAAAATCGAATCAGTTTTCTCTGATTCCAAGAACATTTCATCATAAAATTCCGTCATTGAAAGGATTGGAATCAATGCGTAGGTGAATGAACATGCACCATTATGATTCATGTGATTCGGAAGGACTTTTTCTACTTTGTTATCTTCATTCGCCACATCCACTTCAACGACTTCTGTAGTGGTGCTATAGTTTGTCTGATGGAGCTGACAAGTGATTTGACCTTTTAATCCACAAATCCGTGAACCGGCTTTCAGTTCGTCCCAATTAAAAGCCCATTTCAAATAGAATCGGCCGTTGTCGATTCGGCTTGTCCAAACACTGAAACACATACAGTTTGTTGAAATTTGTTTATGACGTGGTGAAGTTGACAACTTGAAGGCGGAGTGAAATCCCTTTTTATTTCGAATCCCTATGGATTATTTGAAACAGAATCAGATTCTTATTGTCTGAAATCATGGAAACTTCTCTAAAAACCGCAAAACTACGTCTCTTGGCACATAATTACAGTTGGAAGAGAAACCGTGTAGTTCTCTAGGACAACTGCCGATTGTTTTCTCTTTTTTTCTTCATTTTTTGCGTCTTTTTTTCTTTCCGACCTGTATTTAAGGTTTAAAGAAGAAAAAATTGAAGAAAAAGAGAGAAAAAGAACAGTTGAAAAGCGGCAAAAAAAAAGTAAGAAAGAGAAAACAATCGGCAGTTGTCCTCGAGAACTACACGGTTTCTCTTCCACCTGCCCGTGTAGTCCGAGTGGACTCGGCCACCGAAAATAATTCTATGCCAGGAGACGTAGCTTTGCGGTTTTTATCCGGATATCCGACAGCGCCGGTTTCTCCATATATTTTCGCCTCTATTTTGTTCATGCCACACGTTTTTGCAACGAAAAAAGCGAAAAATTAGGAATAAACGCATTTTTTGTGCGTCAGAGTGATTTTGAGCGGTGCTACCCCTAATTAGAACTGGACGAATCAGAACTGCCCCGAATCAGAACTCTGGACGAATCAGAACCGGACGAATCAGAACTGGGCGAACAAGAACTGGGCGAATCAGAACTGACCCTTATAAGAAACGACCGTTTAAGAACCGCCCCGGATAGGAACTTTTCAAATACACGTATTTGTGTACTTTTCACTGCTTGCAGGACATTGCAGCAAAGTATTGTTAGTTCTGATCCGGGCAGTTCTGATAAGGTACAGTTCTGATTAGGGGTAGCACCTTTTGAGCAGTTTCTTCATGAACAATGGAATCAGCATGGGAAAAATAAACAAGAGACGAAAATCAAAAAAGTTCTTCCAAAAGATTTGTTGAACTAAAGCAAGATATTCATTAAAAACTCACCATTTCAATCCTTTATTCCCAATGACGGTGTTCAAATTCTGCACATTGTGTGCACCTTCTGAGTGATTGAACACTTCATCGGTCATCACGAAACTTCGACTTCTTCGAGATAATAGATTTTTAAAAAACTAAATTGGGTGTATTGCACCTAGTGAGTTTTGAAGAAAAAATAAATAAAGCAGAGAAGAGACGTTGAGAAATTAGTGTTAGCAATACCTTTGTTTCAATGTCTCCGTCTCTTTTTTATTCTATCTGATGACTCATATTGGAAAAAAAATTTTGTTTGGTCTTTTATGAATGGCTTCCGAAAAGAAAAAATTTCTCAAGTTATGAAAAGAAGATGAAAAAAAAAACAAATTAATTTTTGGAAAAATTGGAAAAATTAACAGAATTTTGCAAAATTCCTTTTTTAAAACCCTTCTCTGACGACCTAGAAAATGTTTCATTTTCATGATTTTTGAACAACACCAAACCTCAAATCTAACCCATAAAACAACTTTTCCGCGGACTTTTTGCCGCCTGAAAAAGTCCGAAAAAGTGGTCATAAACTATAACTTCCCATACTATAAAGACCACCTTCCGGTCTTCGAAAATCACTGAAACTCATCGGAAAATGTCAAAAATTTTGATTTTCTTGTGCTTCTTGACTACTGTAGCCGCTATTATTCGTGTTCAGCAGCCTGAGCCACAATGCGATGATGACGTCGGTGGAGGGGATCATGAGAATTCGGGATGTGGAAGAGGATGGAAACGATTCGAGAGACCAAGTGGTGGATGGTGTATTAAGGTTTTTTTTAAGAAAAACATTTTTTTGACTCGAAACTTTCTGAAAACCATTTAGATTTTCTGAATCTACTCGCTGAGAGCTTTCCGAAAAATATAATCATGACTAATTCGTTCAATTATTAAGATTATGGGTTCCGACACGAAAAGTACAGTAACCCGGTCAATTTTGCCTCAAAAATTTCGAAACCTAAATTTTTAAAATCAGCTCACTGAGGCGGTTTATAAAAGTATAATCATGACTAGGTTCGCTTAATTTTTATAATTTAGGTCCCGCCACGAAAACTACAGTAACCCGGTCGATTTCGCTCCAAAATTTTCGGAACCTAGATTTTTGAAACCAGCTCATTGAGACGATCCAGAAAAATATAATCATGCCTAAATTGTCCAAACTAGGGCATGATTATATTTTTCTAGACCGTCTCGGCGAGGTGAAACCGAATATAGTGGTGGATTTCAGAATTTTTTTTTATTTTCAGACTTATTTTCTCAAAATCTAAAAAATGAAGTTCAGATTTTCTACGAGGATTCCATCAAACAGCCAGCCGCCCAGAAGAAGTGTGAAGCCGTCGGAGCCACCCTCTCAAGTCTTCAAAACCAAGTAGAGTCCCTCTGGGTTTCATGTAAGTCCCGCCCACTACAAAAACTACAAACAAAATCAAATTTCCAGATACCGCAACCGCATTCATCGCCCCTGCTACTGGATCCGTTTGGGTTGGAATGAAACGTCGTGAACCGTGTCTTAATATCCCGAGAAGTCCAACTTGTAATGTTTTCACCACTTTTGAATGGACTGATAAATCTGCAAATGGTACCGATGGAATGCTTTGGGCTTGTAATCAACCTGATAATGCATGGAATCGCACTCAGAATTGTGCTGTACTTTTGGCTGGAAGTACCGGATATGCTCTTAATTTCCAAACTGCCACGTTGGATGATGTTGGGTGAGAGTGCAAAAACTTAAAAATTTGGAAAATTTCGGTCTAAAAATTTGACTAAAAACTACAATATTTTCCAAAAATTGACTACAAACTACAATATTTTCAGTTGCGAATTCGATTTCTTGGAGAACAACAAGCATGCTCGAGACCCAAAGGCTTACATTTGTGGAAAGAAGCCAACTATCTAAATTCCTGTTTGATTTTTTCAGAAAATAAATTTTTATACTACAAACTACACGTTTTCTTCTTAGCGAATTCGAAAAACAAGAAACCCGTGTGGAAAATGTGCTCCATTGACAACTTTTTTTAATTGTAAACAAGAGCAAAATAAGTGCCTTCGAAAGGTTTCCAAAAAGCAAATATGGCCCCAAAGCTTTGAAAATGACAAAAAATTATGCCAAAAGGGATAAATTTGATCCCAGAACCCATTAGATAAAAAGCAAAAACCAGGTGATTTCGGGCGGGATCGAACCGCCGACCTTCTGTGTGTTAGACAGATGTGATAACCACTACACCACGAAACCGCACGGAAGAAGGAGGTCAGCAGGGGGTTGATATTAGAGAGGGGTGGCGACCGGTCGGCGGGGCTAACGAGGGACGAGAGAGACACAGAGCAATGACAAGTTTCGTTGAACCTGTATTAGTGGTGCATGCCATTTTATTAAAGGGAAACTGAAAGATTCCTACAACGTGGCTTCCCGTGGTTTTCGTTCAAAAATCATTCTAGAAAAAATATTGAAAAAAAAAAGAATAAAAACGTGAACGGCCCTTCCCTTGGGAAAAACAAAAACCCCTCTAAAACTACGTGGCGTACTAAATAGAAATATCGATTGAAAAAATTGAAATTCAAAAATCAGTTCTCTCTTTGACGAGTCTTCGCTATTGCCGCTGATTTACAATTCTCCATAAAATCAGTTGGAATTGTTGGTAAGTTTTTTTCAGAGAGTTTCAGATTTTTACAGTTAGTTTTTTATTTTTAGAATCCGGAAATGCGAGCAAAACTCTTATTTTGGATTGTACTCCTTGTGGTTTCGTCGGTTTCACCGGATGGGGATCCCGGAGGTGAGAAATATATGATTTTTTCAGAGAGAAAGCGTCGTGTGGGCTAGATTCTCTTACCGCGGCCTAAATTTGTCTATCGTGGCCTAGGATTTTACTTCCTGGCCTAATTTTTCCCATCGTGGCCTAGGATTTGCATGTATCGCCATGGTCTAACGCCATCCTTACAAACTAGCTTTTTTCACCATGGCCTAGTTTTTCCTTTGTGACCTGACTTTCCAAGTCCTAGCCTCTTTTTCTCACGGTGATTTTCTCAGTACCGGTAGGCGCGCTAGCTCTTCCAAGGCCAGCGACCCGCGGTCTAGTTTTTAACACTGAAAATTTTGCTTTTTAACTTTGACGACGTTTTTCTCAAAAACGGTGCCTACAATTTTTTTTTCGCTTCCTACAATTTTTAGATAATTCCTTCAAGAATATGTGGTAAAAAAATTATAACGTAAAAATGGTACCTACATACTTAAATTTGGTACATAAGAACGGCGGCCTAATTTTCCATTGAGCTCGGCCGGGGGCCGCCTTAATTTTGAACTGAAAAAGGCGGCGGGGCCGTGGCCGTGGCGGACTAACTTTATTTTTTTTGCTAGGTTACTAATCAGCGCTCGCCCCCCTCCGCTGATTATTGGCTGAACCCGCCTTTTTCGATGGACTAACTCCTCAAAACGCGTTCAACTAACCGGTACTCGAAAAATCACCGTGTTTTCTGGACTACCTTTTCTCATCGTGGCCTAGATTTTTCATCGTGGCCGAACTAATCAGTTGTGGACGGATACTGACGGACTAGTGAAATTTTTTCAATCGATCTTTATATTTAGTTTGCCACGTGGGCCGCCCGGGTTAAGGGGTTTTTGTTTTTCCCAAACACCCGGGCGGTTCACGTTTTTATTTTTCTGAGAAATAACTCGGCCACGCTTCATCGGGCTCTTCCGATCAAAATTTTTTCAATTCTTTCAAAAAACGTACTTATTTTCAGCCAAACTGAACGTGGAACTCGTCGCCGCCGACTTTCAAACCCTTGCCCACGTCACCAATGCAATTGCCCTTCAAGCCGCCGTCATTCAAAAATCGGTGCCCGCTCGTCAAGTTATCGTCGAATTACTGAAAATCTCGCCGAAAGAATTCGCCGATATAATCAGTGTTGATACCGTCACAATTATCAAATCACTCAAAAGTCTCAAAGAACGAATCAAAAAGTTTGGAGCCGTCGATGAAAAATCAATCGACGAATTTGTGGAATTCAGAAAGCATTTCAACAAGATGAACAATTTTGTCAAGGATTCCACAAAGTATCCGAATCAAGCCGATGAGTCTTCTGAGAATCTGACCATCGCTTTGACTGAAATATATCAAGATCCTGGCTTCATTGAGACTAACTGTTCGAATTCTATGCTTGAAAGTGTTGTCAAGTTGAAAGAGGTGTTAGATAGTCCCGATGTGACAGACCAGGCGATGAAGAACAAAACCGACATGGAGCATCACGCCATTATGAAACGTTTTGAGGAAAACTACGAAGCATTTGTAATCTGCTATCAGTCTCTCGAAGGTTATGCCGAACAGTTCCAGTCTAGGATAAACTATTCTGCGTTTGATAGCTATTTGCGCTCATTTCAAATAGCCAAAGAGTCCCCAGTTGACTTGCTCAATTTAAAGAACCAGATCACCAAACTGGTTGGCTCCCCTCTTATTCAAACCGGTGGAGTTTGGGATCACACGGAAAAGCTGACAGGATCGCTGGGCTCTCAAATACAGAAGACCAACGATGCACATCGAACGCATTCCCTGAAACTGGAGCAACCGTTTCAAGCCTACACTGCCGGCTTTTTAAATCCCAAAGAATTGTTGAGCGTTTTTGATGATTTGAAGAGCCCATGGCTTGAGAAGCACTTTATCCGTGGAGCGAGCGTAAAGAAACTGGAAGACGATTTGGCTCCGTTCAGAGAAATCTCGAAAAAAGTTGTGGTCCTTGATGAGAATTGGCAACCATTTGATAGATTTAACTCGACGGCCAACAACAAAATAGCGATGAGAAAAGTCTCGGAAAGACTCACTTACCTTGAAGAATTGTTCAAAAGACCTGCATTTTCATCTGGTTTGCAATCCTTTTTGAATTCTCAAAAAGAAGTTTTCGATGAGTGTTACTCGTCTCCGACTGCTGATTACAAGAATTTAATGGGTGAATTTGACAAACAAGAAGACGCTAAAACCAACTTCACAACCGCAATTATGCATTTGAATAGGTTGGTGAATGACGGCTTGTTGGATTCCAAAGGTTTCGAAAACACAACTAAATATGTTTTGTGTTTGGATCAAACTCGAACAGAGATGAAAGTATATTTCGATGATAATACTCCTAGTTCAGCAAAAAAGGCGACAACCTATATGAAGCCAAAGTTCATGTACTGCGTAAACCCAACAGGAGGATTTTCTTTTGGAGAATTTCTCGAAAATTTCAAAAAGTTCCATGGAAATCAAACTGCTGTCTTGGAAACTATGAAAATTTACAAGAGCATGCCTCAAACAAATGATGGGATAACGTTTAAACAAGTGTTCGAAAAGGCGAAAGTGGTGGAGTCAATGCAATGTGTAAAGTAAGTTTTTATCAGACTTGTCACGACAACGGTTCGGCTCGGCTCAGCCCAGTCCGGCCCGCCAGATTTTGACAATTCTAGTTTTTATTAATTTTTTTCTCACTTTCCAAATTGTTTCGTGTTGCAGAGAGAAACAACTAGACGTTGAGAGCATCTTCAAACTCGTTGAATTCGTGAAAAGTCTTCGAAGATTGCCGAGTCTTGCAATGTTGGATTATGTGATTGGTTATCTGGGACGAATTGACAAGGTAACTTAATTTTTGGACGGGATTTTGTCATGTTGATACAGAATTTCACCGCGATGATGCCCACTTTCAATGTTTTGATTGGAGCACTGGGAAGCACTGTGCTAGCTTCAAGCATAATTCCAGCCCTCGTCAAAAAATTTGAAAAAAAAAAACAGTTTTTGTTTAGATTGGTTCAAGTTCAGCTGGGTTACAGTATTTTTTATATTTGTGTACAGTACCTTTGTTCATTTTTGTAGCAAGACCCGAAGATTCGAAAAGCTCAACTACTCTTGATTATACTCCTTTGAACCGTAGAGATAGCGTTCGATAGTCAATGTCTCTTTAATGACCGTGTCCTATTGGCCTAGGAATCCCGCCGCGTAGTTCGAGAGGACAACATGATCTAGGAATTACAAAGATACCTTTTCCAGATCAAGTCTGCCATGAAAGCCACCGAGGATAAAATTCATGAGCTTGGAACTCGCTCGAAACGTGCCACAACTCCGGCTGATCATCCAGTTTTGGCTCTAAACAACTCGAAACTTCACGCTGAAAACATTGCTGGTTGCACCAGAGCTCTTTGGGATCTGTCACTAATTCTACAAAAGAAACAAGATCTTCTCTACGTGGGTAGCGCTTTTGATGACGACGCCTTGGAAGCGATGCGTGGAATGAGTATTCGTGGTGACTTTTTGGAACCGCGAACACTGATAAAAAGTCTTATCACTCAAGCGGAATCAATCGAGCTGTTGGCTGGAAAGTTGCGAAATCAATCGTTGATGAATCAGACCAAAATTTTTCAAGAAACTGCGATTCTTCAAGGATTAATTGGAGCCAGAGATTCCACGTGGAAGTTGGCAGGTGAGAGTTGAAAAAAGTTTTCCAAATCAAAAAAAAAATTAATTTCAGAGACCTACAAAAAAGACCCAAAGTATGACAGAGTGATAAAAGAGTGGGAAACTCTTTCGTTTGTCAATTTGGACTTTAAAAAGTATCAAACTCGTTTGAATCAAGGTCCCTCGACGATTAATGCTCTGACCAACTATTTTGATGAGATTTTCGGACGTGCCAAGAAGCCGGAGCCGCAAATCATGGTTGTTGAGAAGCAGTGAGTTGGACCAAGTTGTAGGGCTGGAAATTCTATTCATTTTGTTTTTCTGAACCATATTTCTAGCTCTTCTAGCTCACGAGATACGGCTATTTGAAGATTGAGGCGAGAGCACAGAGAAACCAGACACTCTCGTTTCTCTGCGCTCTCTCCTTTCCTCGCGCTCTCTCGGGAGAAAATCTTTGACCCTCTGTAACTTGAGAACCAGCAGAGCTAGAAATTCGATTCAAAAACTGAAATGCTCAAAATTTCAAGCTCATACCTTTAATTCAGCTCCTACATGTCCTGGGTCGCCATCATTTCCATCTCCTTCGCAGTCGTTCTTCTGACCGCCGTCACTATTTTGACAGCCTATGGATTCACTAAAAAAGGAAAGGAAAAGTACAAAAACTTGTATTTGTTCTACTTTGGAAAACCAGCCGACTTCGAGAAGCGATGGAGGTATTCGGTAAGTGCGCTGTATTGATAAATCTGTAGTTTTCCAGTAGAGGTGCTCTTCTAATAAAGGTTCCACTATAATTAGTCAAGCCTATTAACCCCACGCCGCTCCCACGCCGACCGGCCGCCACCCCTCTCTAATATCAACGCCCTGCCGCCCACTCTTCTCCGTGCGGTTTCGTGGTGTAGTGGTTATCACATCTGTCTAACACACAGAAGGTCGGCGGTTCGATCCCGCCCGAAATCTCTTGGTTTTTGTTTTTTGTTTTATGGGTTCTAGGATCAAATTTATTAGTTTTACCATCATTTTTTTCAGTGTTTCGCCGATAAGGAACAAGGAAAAAACATTCTTGTGGATTCCGTTCGTGAATTGAATAAGACCAATGTGTCGCTTTTATGTAAAAAGGGTGCCTACATCAACGCCTATAACTGTGAGTTATTCAGAGATTTTCCATAATTTTAGCCTCGTTTTTCTCAGATTTTGGCAACACTTCTCTTCATTTTTCCGTCAAAAGTGGTCAACCTGAACTTGTGGAAGTCCTCATTCGAAATGGAGCTGATCGCACCCTGTTGAATGTCAAGAACCGTACTCCAATCCAATGTATTCCACCGGACTACAAGGAAAAGCAACCGGAAAGAGCGGACAGATACGATAAGATTCAGAAAATATTCAAAAAATACCAGAATAAAAAGTTCCGAATTCGTGTGCCACTGAAGTTCCCTGTGAGCTCTTTTCATATCTATTTGGATGAGGGACCCGATCAGAAGATTATCGATCAGTTTGTGGCTCAGTTTGAATCAATTGTAAGTTTTTTTTTGTTGAAAAATTTTCTAGAAAATGAGTATGAAATTTGAATTCAGCTCGCTGAGACGATTCAGAAAAGTATAAACATGCTATAGTCCCGATCATTTTGGGAATTTCGGGTCTCACGACGAAAACCCGAAATTACGGTGGGATACTTTCGTGGCGAGATCCAGAATCCTAAAATTCGATCTAACCTAAGCAAGATTATACTCTTCTGAACCGTCTTGATATGCAGATTTCAAAATTTTAGTTTTCATGTGAATCGGAGCTCATTATGTCGGGTTACTGTAGTTTTCGTGGCGAGACCCAAAAAGTTTGAAATTACCAGAACCAAGGCATGATTATACTCATTTCAACCGTCTCAACGAGCTGAATTCAAAAATCGAGATGGTTTTTTTTCAGGCTTCCTACGAAATCCTTCCCAACACCACTCACTGCATCGTTAAAACGAATGCCGATGGAATTTTCGAAGCTGAATTCTTGGAGCAACTCTCCTTCATTCTGCGTGGAATCATTATTGTGAACAGTTCATGGATGCAGGATTGTATAAATGATGAGAAAGTTCTCGATCAAGATTCGAAATATTTGGTGGAGAAGGTCAAGTACAAGGGAGTCGTCTATGATACAGTACTCCAATGGTCAATGGCAATGGCAAAAAGTGAGATACCGTATCTCTTCGGAGTTTTTTTGGTAGTCACGTGTGAGGTCTCGGATTGTGAGTTTTTAAAAAATTTTTTGTTGACTTACAGTATAACCCTTTCTTACAGTAACCACTCTGATTGGTATTATCTCTCATCACGGTGGAACCGTCATGGGCGAATTCCCATCAAAGGATAAGTACCGTATCGGATCCCGCCCATATCTTCATGCCAATCTTGGACCACTCTTTTTGATTTATGATGGAAAGGTAAGATGAAAGGGGCGTGGCCTATATTATTGAAATTGTAATTTGCCGGTGAAAAATTGAGAAATTTACCGGTAAATTTAGTGAATATATCGATGCATTTATTGATGATTCCCAAATCTGTATCTTTTTGGGACGAAAAATTTTTAGAGGCGGGGCTTAACCACCTTCACGCGACGGGAAAGGGGCGTGGCTTAAAGAACTTTTTGCGATAAAAGTTGGCAGAGCTTACACTTCCCGATAATTTCAGCAAGACCTATCCGAATACAAAAATGATCCGGACAAAATGTACACTTTGTTCACTGAAGACGAGTTTATGGCTTTTATGTTGAAAAGAGAGATCAATCGTGATACCAGAGAGAAACCGCCTACCGTATCCAAGGACGAGGAATAGGAAACTTTTTTTTTTCGCGGAAAAATAATTTCCAGAAGTTTCTTGTAAAATAGAACTTTATTACTTGCACTTTCATGCAGTATGAATATGTAATGTTTGTTTCGCTTTTTTCAAAGAAAAAATATTCGGTGCCTCATGCTGGAATCGAACCAGCGACCTTCTGTTTACTAGACAGACGCTCTGCCACTGAGCCAATGAGGCGGATGTGACCAAGAAACCCTCTAGGCGGTTATAAACCCCTCCAGGATGATAAGGGAAAAAAAACAAAAAGATAAGCCCAATGCGGGGCTCGAACCCGCGACAACCAGATTAAGAGTCTGGTGCTCTACCGACTGAGCTAACCGGGCGGCGATAGAGACAGGAGGAGAGGGTGTATAGGAAGGAGAGGGGTAGAAAGGAGGTCGACGGGAGAAACGGAATAGAGAGGTGGCAGGTTACTTGTTGCATGTTGGAATTGTGGCGGGGGAGAATAGGTCAGATTACGGTAGGGTACTGTCACTACAGTATACCAGGGGTACTGTAGATTGAACTGAAGCTTGGAGGAAAGTCTAGAAGCCCGGAAGTAATGAAAACTAGGGTTATTTTGGGACTTTGAAGGATTTTTTCTCTAGAAATTCCACTTTTTTTTTTGAATTCATAATCTTTTTGGAATTATTTCAGTTATGACGCATTGACACTGATAGTTTCCTCTTTTATCGATAAAAAAAAAGCGAATTTCCAGATTTTATTTCCCACTTTTCGCTATTTTATACTTTTCAATCTTTCCTCTCGCCCCCCCCCCCCCCCCTCTCTCCTTTTTCCGTATTTGCAGAATAAAAGTTTTCCCCGATTTTTCATTTTTTGCAATCAAATCATGTTGAAAACACTAGTCCTTCTCCTCTGTATTTCATCGGTTTTGGCCGTTGTTCCAGTTGCAATGAAGTGTCCAGATGGATGGAAATGGTGGAAGAGATCACGTGGTGGATGGTGTATGAAGGTAAGGGTTCTAGGGCTTTATAGGCCTGAAAAGCCTGAAACTGGCCTAATAAGGTCTGCCTGAAATGATAAATCATTCTATGTCGAGTTTAGCCAGAGAAAAAAGCCTGATCCGGTCGAAAAAAAGCCTGATTTTCAACCAAAAAGGCTTTTTTCCGGGCTCAATTGCTAGATTAGGTGGGCTAATAGGCTCGAGAACTAAGACCCGAGAAGACCTCGGAAAGCCTGAAACACAGCTTTAACTGGCTCAACATGCGAGTCTAGACTTAATTTCCAGACGGTTCTAGATTTTTAAGCCCGGCTATACCGGACTGAAAAGCCTATTCTAAGTTTTTGAGCTAGTCGGGCTGATAGGGCTGGGATAAACTGAGCCAGACAAGCCTAGACCACCGAACCGGGCCTTAACAAGCCTAAACCGGTCTAAAAAGCTTATTTCAGGTCTTTGCCGACAAGCAAGTCAGAGAAGCCGCTGATGCCGCCTGTGCCGCCCAGGGTGCCGTGGTTGCCGGAATTCAAAATAGTGATGAAATCCAATGGATGACCGGTAAATTCACTTTTTAGAGTCATTTTTTTCAGAAAAAAAATTTCCAGAAACCCTTTCTGGTCTTCTTGGCTCCAAAGTTGGTAGCCTTTGGATCGGTGCAAAACGGACCAAGAAATGTATGACGTCAGTTTTGACGGAGGATTGTACTCGGCTTAACTCTTTTTATTGGACTGACGCCTCGACAACAGGGATTCAAGGATTTAGATGGTTGGGTGGGGAGCCGAATAATTCGGGAATGTAAGGGACTGAGGAAGCTCCGCCCACTTTTAAGCCAGGTATTTTTTCAGGAGACAAGACTGTATTCAACTGTATCTCGACTCAAAAACTATGGACGATGTCGCGTAAGTTTTTTTTTGGATGATAATTTTGAGAGAAAAAAATTTCAGATGCGCCGACCCATTGTATGGATACGCTTGCGGGAAGATTGCTTCCTTTTGATTAATTTTGTTTTTTTTTTGAAAAAAATGAATAAATCTTTGTTGAAAAATTATAAAAGTTGGACAACTAACCTGTAGAAACTAGAAACACTGAACAATTGCAAATATTTGCAAATATTTGCAAACTGAACAATTTGAAATTTGCAACAATTTGCAAACTGAACAATTTGCATAGTAAACAATTTGCAAACTGAACAATTTGCATATTTTCGGAAAGTAAAGTTAAAAAGTTGTTTTTTAGCCATGTTTATACTTTTCCTAACCAAAACTACTAATCAGAACTACTTCACGTGAAATAATAGTACTGATTCGGGCAAGGTTTTGATACGGGAAAGTCCTGATTCGGCATACCCCCCTTAGAACAAACAAATCTTACTGGGTTACGGTAAAAATAATTTTCGTGGCGAGACCCAAACCTACAAAAGTGTTCATAGCCTAGCCTTGACTATTCTTCCATATATCGTCAAGAGTAGTTTGAAAGAGAGCCTCCAAGTTCATTTTCGATTTCTTACAATGAAACCCTGTCGGACATTTTTTAAATTTAGATCTTATAAGCCCTAACACACTAACACTGATCTTTTGCTTTGTGCCAAAAAAAGAACAAGGACGTTCCTAACTTTTACTACTTGTTCCCATCATTTATCACCTACGTCAGCTCAAACCATTTCTCTTATAAGCTTTCTACTTCACTATTACCCCATTTTTGAAAAAAAGTAATGTTGAAAGTCCTAGTCGTTCTCCTCTGCATTTCATCGGTTTTGTCCGTTGTTCCAGTTGCAATGAAGTGTCCAGATGGATGGAAATGGTGGAAGAGATCACGTGGTGGATGGTGTATGAAGGTAAGGATTTTGGGCCTTTTTTTTAGGTTTTTTAGTCTAATTATGAGATTTTGGGCCGAACAGACTAAGGAAAGCCTGAATTCGTCTAGATATTAGAGCCCGATGGTGACTCAAAAACGGCAAGATAAAGGTTGATGGGGCAGGGCTGAAAGTAGGCCGAAAGCTAAGAAACCAGCTTGACGAAAGCTACTGAACGAGAACCTTAGACGAGTCAAGCATGCTGACTCGATTTTAAGACGATTCTGAGGGCTTGGATCCGGCTGGAATTTACTAAGCCCGAGTAAAGGACCTGTCACCAGCCTAAGCCATCTTGAGCAGGCTTAAGACCTAAGCCATCTAAGCCATCATCATAAACCAACATGAAAAGCCTATTCCAGGTCTTCGCCGACAAACAAACCAGAGAAGCTGCTGATGCCGCCTGCGCCGCTCAGGGAGCTGTGGTTGCCGGAGTTCAAAATGACGACGAGATTGAATGGATGATCGGCAAGTCTCAAAGCTTCGCGAATTCTAAAAAAAAACCTTCCTCCAGATACCCTAACTGGCTTACTTGGATCCGGTGTTGCGTCGAAGCAGGGCCTTTGGGTCGGCGCGAAACGTACCAAGAAATGTATCAGTTCGGGCCTAACCGCTGAGTGTACTCGTCTTAACTCTTTCTATTGGACTGATGGCTCAGCAACTGGAATTCAAGGATTCAAATGGGAGGCTGGAGAGCCTAATAATGGTGCAGGGTGAGTCTCAGCATCAAGCCACGCCCATTTTTAATACGCGTTTTTTCCAGAAGACAAGACTGCATTCAAATTTATCTCGAAAAAAAGACTATGGACGATGTTGCGTAAGTTTTTTTCAAAAGTTTTGAAAAATAATTTTGAGAAAAAAAAATTTCAGATGCGTCGACCCATTGCCAGGATACGCCTGCGGAAAGATTGCTTCGTTTGATTAATGAATTTTGTGTTCATGAAAATGTTTTTTCTGAAAATGAATGAACCGTTGTAAAAATTTGAATTTGTTTTTGAATATCACAAAAGTTAAAAGATCTAATTCAAAATCTAGAATTTTCATGAAAAAATTTATAGTTGATTTTTTGGAAGCTCATATTTTCAAAAAAAATTGAAATAACTCGGATTTTTCTGGACCATGTATGAACTAGCTGAATCCAACGGTCCGAGTTTCGCTCAAATCGAAGGCAGACTGATTTGATTCCTGCAAAAAGATCATTTCCGTGGTGAGATCCGGAAATAAAAAACTGCCCGTATCCTAGTCTTGATTATGACATTCTAAATCCTGAAAACCATTTTGAATGAAAAAAAAAAGCAAATTTACATTATTTTTAAACTAAAATGAATAATGTCATTCTTTTTAGAAAAATTGTTTTGAAATATCGGTTTTTTTTGGAATTTTAAGATAACATGAGTCGTAAAGCATTGATACCAGAGCTGTACGGAATGGATTTTTCCGATTCCGGAATGCGGAATCCGAAATCCGGAATGACCTTCGAAACACCGGAATTCGGATCCGGAACGAAATCCAATTTTTTGGAATCCGGAATCAAAAAAACCCGGAATACGGATGACGGAATCTGAAATCCGTAATTCTGTACAACTCTGATTGATACTGATCTTATGCATTCCCACGAATAAAAACACAAGGAAGTTCTCAATGTTTATCCCTTTTTCCCATATTTTATCCTTCTCAACTTTCTTTTTCCGCTCTTTCTTCCTTATTCTCCGTATAAAATCCTTCCTGAAACTTCTTTTCATCACAGTCCGTCTAGACATGTTGAAAGTCCTATTCCTTCTTCTCTGTATTTCCTCGGTTCTATCCGTTGTTCCAGTTGCAATGAAGTGTCCAGATGGATGGAAATGGTGGAAGAGATCACGTGGTGGATGGTGTATGAAGGTAAGGGTTCTAAGGCCTAACAGGCCTGAAAAACCTTGTTTCAACCAGCCTGGACTAGCCTAAATCAGCCTAAAAACTCATTTCCAGGTCTTCGCCGACACTCAGACCAGAGCAGGAGCCGAGGCCGCTTGCGCCGCCCAGGGAGCCGTGGTAGCCGGAATTCAAAATGAAGAGGAAACTGATTGGATGGGTGGTAAGTACACTTCTTTCGAACCCTCATCTTCAGTTTTTCAACTACAAAAAAACAAGCTCCGCCCTTTTTTCAGACACCCTCGCAACTCTACTCGGCCAACAAGGAGCCATGTGGGTTGGTGCAACACGTACCAAAAAGTGTATGACTGTGGCATTAACATCTGAGTGTACCCGGCTTAATTCTTTTTATTGGACTGACGCCTCAACAACTGGAATTCAAGGATTCAATTGGAAAAGTGGAGAGCCAAATAACATGAACACGTGAGTTAAGCTCCGCCCACCTTTTCAATCGACTTTTTTTGAATCCAGAAACCAGGACTGCATTCAATTATTCTCGGCAACAAAAGTTATGGATGATTTTTCGTATGTTTTTTTGCGGATTTTTGAGAAATTTTTGAAAAAATAATAAAAAAATTTCAGATGCGCACTCACACTTGCTGGATATGCGTGTGGAAAGATTGCATCGTTTGATTAATTTTTGAAAATTTTCCATAATTTTTGAGTTTTTTCAAATGAATAAATCTTTGTTAAAACAATTTATTAGCCTTCCGAAATGAGGAGAAAACGCGCCCCACTGGACTCAATACTTGAATCTTTCCAATTTCATAGGAAAATTTTTTTGGCGAATTTTATGTTTCATTGCACCAAAAAAGCTGATTTTTACACCAAAAATCAACAAAAATTACATTTTTTGAATGAAAATTTCATCAAATTCTCTAGATTTTCAACCAGGTTTGGGTCGAAAAGGGTGCTGAAATTGACGTTTTCAGTCAAAAAAATTTTTCAGATGGTCCTAAAATGACAGAAATTGGCGTGTTCCAAATCTTTAATTTGATGAAAATGAAAATTATTTTCTCAAAAAATCCAGCGAGTCCAGTGGGGCGCGGTTGCTCACAATTTCGGAAAGCTCATAACAGGAAATCAAAAAATCAAATGAAATTTTTCCAAAAGTTCGAAACTTTTTGGCACTGATCTTCCACCTTCCCACCCATTTCTCAAACAAAAAAATTCCAAAACTTTATGACTTTTTCCCACCATTTATCACCTACGTCACCTCGAACCACTTTGCTTAAAAGACTCTTTTCCCTTTCTATTTTTTCATTTTCCAAAAAAATAATGTTGAAAGCCCTAGTCCTTCTCCTCTGTATTTCATCGGTTTTATCCGTTGTTCCAGTTGCAATGAAGTGTCCAGATGGATGGAAATGGTGGAAAAGATCACGTGGTGGATGGTGTATGAAGGTAAGGGGTCTAGGGCTTTATAGGCCTGAAAAGCCTGAAATTGGACCATAAAGGCCCGGCCAAGCTTTAAAAAACTGGCCTCAAATGCCTCACTAACTAGGGAATGCCCAAAATCGTCCATGGGGTTTCGGAATGAGAAGTGTACCATTCGATAGCCTGACCTTTCTCAAATAAAAAACATGAACCTGCTGAAAATTTTTCGAAATTCAATCGACTAGAGACCCCGCGCAACCAAGAGATTCAGACAACCTGTAACCCTTCTCTGCGTCTCTTTCTCGCCCACACTCTCTCACCTCCTTCCTTCAGGTCTTCGCCGGTCCAGATGGCACTGACACCGGCGCCGAAGCCGGTTGCAAAGCCGCCGGCGCAGTCTTGGCTGGTGTCCAAAACACCGATGAAAGCGATTGGATGGTCAGTAAGTATTGTAGTTTGTAGTCGTTTTAGTTCATAATTTTCCGTAATCAGGCACCATTCTTGCCCTCAAACCGGGATCTAAGAGCGTTCGTATTGGCTCGAAACGTACTAAGAAATGCATCGATTCGGGGTTAACTGCGGAATGTACCCGGCTTAATTCTTTCTATTGGACTGATGGATCAACAACTGGAATACAAGGATTCAAATGGCATAGTGGCGAGCCCAATAATATGGGAGGGTGAGTTGGAAAAATTTTTTTTTCGAAAAATATTGAAAAAAATATCGATCTGAAAGAGCATATTTGATTCAGTCGGGACGAAAAATTCAAAAAGATCGGACTATTTTGAAGCGCGTTTTGCCCTGAGAAAGTTTTTATAAGCACGCGACGTGACCGCGCCGCAACCGCCAAACTTTGTCCTTCGACATCTCTGCTCTGGATGACTCTAGCTTTCTGAAATTTTGCCATCATATTCAAAGCTATTTTCGAAATCTTTTCAAGAAAAAGTTTCTTGAAAAAAAAAATTTTTTTTCCAGAAACCAAGCGTGTGTTCACATCTACACATCAGATGGAACAATGGATGACGTGGTGTAAGTTTTCGAAAATTAGAAAGTCCAAAAAAAATCTAAATTTTAGTTGCGGAATCGAAATCGATGGATATGTTTGTGGAAAGGTTGCTTCTTTTGATTGATTCCGAGAATTGGCAATGTTGATATTGTGATTTTGAAATAAATATTTATTTCCAGATTTAGAACTGGGTCACAATTCAAAAATAACAAAAAAAAACTTTGAAAAATGGTTAAAAGAAAAGAAAAGAAAAGACCGTTATTGCATTTCCTAGACCTAGTTACATTTATTTAGGTTACTGTGGCTCCGCCTACCGTATCCATATTTCTATTCTTATAAAAATTACAGGAAAAATCAGCATTTTCACAGAAAAAGACATCATATTCTCTTCCATGTGACGTCCTAAATTCTTACTTAGCCCACACGTCCAAACTACAGTACCCCTGGTATACTGTAGTTATAGTAACCTACCGTAATCTGACCTATTCTCCCCCGCCACAATTCCATTATGCAACAAGTAACCTGTCTATTCCGTTTCTCCCGCCGACCTCCTTCTGCCCCCTCTCACCTATACGCCCTCACTTCCTCTCTCCGTTGCCGCCCGGTTAGCTCAGTCGGTAGAGCACCAGACTCTTAATCTGGTTGTCGCGGGTTCGAGCCCCGCATTGGGCTTATCTTTTTCGTTTTTTCCCTTATCACCCTGGAAGTGTTTATAAGTGCCTAGAGGGTCTGTGGGTCACATCCGCCTCATTGGCTCAGTGGCAGAGCGTCTGTCTAGTAAACAGAAGGTCGCTGGTTCGATTCCAGCATGAGGCACCGAATTTTTTTTTTCTTTTTTTGCTTTTTATCATTTTCAAAATCTTTATCAATAAAAGTGAGATCATCGTCGATTCATACAATCATCCTGCCTTCCCTCAGTGAACACAAAATAGTACATTAGAAGGAATAAAATGAAGCTTAACGGATAAAAAACTCGGCAGAAATTGTCTAAATATCTGCCTGTCTTATGGTATCTGGTGGCTTTTTGCAAAAGAGCCTCTCGAATTTCTTCAGTGATATCAGCAGTTTTTCGCCCCGCCCATTTTTTGAGCTGATTTGCTCGCTTGTCAAAACCAATCACAAAAAGGGTTTGAAGAAGAGTGAAGAAGACAAAACCGGTGATAAATCCGAACCATAAATCGATAGCCTGGAAGGATTACTGTAGGTATTCGTGGCGAGAACCAGGCTTACCTTCAGGTAAGAAACACTTGGAAGATGCTCTCTAGCTCCAGCGGACTCCGTAGAAAGTGTCAAAAGTACAGTAATCGCCACGCCAATTCGGCCCTCCATAAACTCCTCGGGCAGCCAGACACCGACCTGGAATTTTCAGATTTTTTTCTGGAAATTGCCGCACCCGATTTGAAAACGGTACATCTGAGCCCAGAGACCCAAGAAATCTCAAATTTTCAAAATCCCGCCGAGCACCAACTCACCCATGAGAACATCAATGCTAAACTAGTTGGAATATAAGTCTGAGCAATATGGAAACCGACATCCCGTTTAAGCCGAAAAACTGCTCTCAAACAAGAAAATGCTCCAGATTTTCGTTCGTTTGCACATGTTGTTGTTTCGTATCGATCAATATAGAGCTCGGGAAGTTTTACGTCCGGATTTTTGTCGATTGCATCTTTTCGACGAGTGAACCACTCGAAACGGACAGTTTCCACGGGGTAGGCGACTGAAAATGATGGGTTACGGTAGGAAGTGGTGGGGTACGGTAGATGGGTTACTGTACTTTAGGGGTACTGTAGATTGGGATCGAGTGGTGAAAGTAATAAATAAGACTACTGACGGCAGGTGTGCCTACGAGGCTACTGTAACAAGTGGCATTATAGATATGGATACGGTAGACACAAAAAGCGATTGAAGAGCTACTGTAGGTACTGTACCGACTGAAAAGGGATCTGGGTACTGTAGATGAAATTACTGTAGTTTCGTTAATTAGGATTACGGTGGCTACTGTAGAAAACGTAGCTTGACTTTAGTAAGGGGTACTGTAGTAAAGATTACTGTAGTTAGGATAATGTCCAGAAAACTGTATTTGCGGGAGCCATTGAAGCTCAAGAGACCCCGAAAGTACTGTACCGAGAGTTACAGTAACGAGGAATACGGTGGAACTAGAAACATCAAAGCCTACTGTAGCCCACACCTACTGTGACCAAGGTTACTGTAGTCCAAATTACGGTAGGTACTGTAAATCTAAAATATCAACTCACAAGATTTTATCAGCAAATCACACGTCTGTTTGTCATGTGGATACTTGCACAATATCAAATTACAAGACGGTTTGATTTTCACTCTGCAAGCTTTGTAGTTTGTAGTCTAATACAGCACCCTACAGTAACCCACCTGGTCTCATACAGTACTAATCCATCCGGGAATATTCTCATCAAAAAATTCAAAAAAGTGACTTCATGAAACTCCGCCTCTTTTGCATTTGCAAAAAATGGATCGGGCCTCCAAATTTTTTCCAAAATATCCTCTTCTTTTACTAAAATCGGTTTGTCATAGGGGTTCACCAGACGCGCGTCTCGCCACGACATCATTAGATAAATGTCCATATCGTAGTCCTGGAAAAAGTTGTAGTTTGTAGTTTATGTAGTTGGTAGTATTTGTGTTTTGTAGTTTATGTAGTTTGTAGTCTTTGTATTTTGTAGATTAGATAGTTTGTAGTACATGTAGTTTGTAGTCTATCTAATGTACATTCTAAACTACTCTACGGGCCTTCCTTTCCAGAACTCTAAGATTCTCACACCTTAATTGCGCCCATTGAATCCGAAAGTTTCGAAATGTCTTTTTTGTAGTTTGTAGTTTTTGTAGTTTGTAGTTTTTGTAATTTGTAGTCTGCGTAGTTTAAAGCCTACAGTACTCTATGGAATTTCATTTTTCCAGAACTTTCAGATTCTCAGACTTTAAAACCACGTCCATTAAATCCCAAAGTTTCAAAATTGTCATTTTTTTGATTTGTAGTTTGTAGTTTTTATAGTTTGTAGCCTACAGTACTCACCATCGTACTCGTCTGAAAATTACTCATCGATTCAATATAGATTCCAAATCGGACGACGACGGCGGATCCTTGAAAAACGATGGGCGCCGAAAATGGGTCATATTGGTTTTTGTTCAGGACGGGAAGGATGAAACTGCCTCCCAAGTTTCTAAAAAAAAAAATTGAGGTTAGGCTCCGCCCACGCGAGGCCACGCCCATTTCCAAGCCCCGCCCCTTTCTTACTTGCTAGATCCATTGGTCCTTGATAAAATCTCATCAACTTCTGTATCATTTCTGAGTTTATCAGCCAAACTTGTCAAATTGACACCGGCCAACTCGAGGGCACTTATATTGACACCAATTGGTCCTTCGATTTCGATTCCTGAAAATCTTGGTAATTTTTGCTCTCAGTTCATTTTGAATCAAAATTTTAGAACGAGGACGAAAAACCATTTCAGAAAAGTCTAAACAAGACTAGGTTTGGGGAAAACAATAATTTTTTAACTCGAATTCAGATTTTCAGACAAAAACTGAAATTTTCAGAAGTATGCCTTGTTTATACTCATTTTGAAGCCATTTTTATAAAGATTTCAAATTTCCAGTCAAATCTCATTTTGAAGGAAAATTGACCGAATTATAACCTTTTGGCTGAAAATCAGAATTTCAGCCAAAACTTAAAATATTTCAGAAATATGCCTTGTTTATACTCATTTTGAAGCTCTTTTCTTCACAATTGCAAATTTCCAGTCGAAACCAATTTTGAATGGAAAATAGCCCGGATACGGTATTTCCTTTTCCATCAAAAAACCTGCCAACCTTCAAAACTGCTAGAATTGAACTCATCAATAGCTTTTGGCACATATTCAGAGCATATTCCCGGGAGCCATAATCCAACACTTTCGAATCTTTGAAAAGCTGTAGTATCCACTTCTAGCCCCAAAGCTGCCACGGCTTCAGGTGAAGAAATCAGAAGGGTTGGGCTGAAAATTTTTTGTCTGGAAATAATAAATTTTTTTCAAAAACTTACTTCAAAAGATCCGAGGCATCAATTTCAATCCATGCCCTTAAATCCGTGATATTTCCATTTAGAAGGTGACTTCGCTCCTCGATGATAGCTACAGTAGTGTCGCCATCAACGGTTTTGATGACTTGACGCTGAAAATTTTAGGATTTTTTGTGATTTTTTCGGAAAATTTGAATTCAGCTTGCCAAGACGGTTTTGAAAAGTATAATCATGCCCTAATTTCGAAAAGTTTAAAAAAATTTGGGTCTCACCACGGAAAGCTACAGTAATCCTGTCAATTTTTGCCCTGGTTATTTGATATTGGCAAAGTTGGATTCAGCTCATCAAGACGATTCAGAAAAGTATAATCATGCCCTATTTTGAGAAACTTGGGTCCCGCCACGAAAACTACAGTACTCCATAGTTTTCGTGGTGAGACCCAACTTTTTCCAAACCTTGTCATGATTATACTCATTTTGAAGCTCTTGGCGAGTTGAATCGGAATATCGCAACAGTTTTCAGCAGTTTCGGATTTTCAGAAAAATTTCAGACAGAATTTTTTTTGGGACTCACCACATTCAACCAATCATCCTCATTCTCATCACTTTCTTGATGAATTCCCACTATAGAAGTCTCTGAACTCTTTTTCACTTCCTCTTCATCCTCATCAGAAGCCTCTCGCTTCCGACGTCGTCTGCGGATTCTGGTTTTTAAGATGACGTGACGTCTTCTTTTTCTTCTTGAAGCCATGTGAATTCCGGGGAATGATTCTTCGTCGTCTTCACCAATTTCATTGCCATCGTACACTACTTGGTGACGGATTTTAAAGCGTTTTCTGGAATTTTTGGGATTTTGGTTTCTGGCTAAAAATCTGAAATTCCGAATTTCAGCCAAATTTCAGCCAAACGAATTTCAGCCAAAAATAAAATTTTCCAAACTATGTCTTGTTTATACTCGTTTTGAAGCTCTTTACGTCCTGAATTCAAATTTCTAGGCAAAATTTATTTTGGAGCTAAGTTGACCGGGATACTGTAGTTTTAAAGGTCTATAATTTCAGCCGAAACTCAAAATTTTGCAAAAACATGGCTTGTTTATACTCCTTTCAAAGTTTTTCCAATCGTGAACTCAAATATCTTGTATAACCAAAAAAAAAACTCACTCCATATCCTTATAATCCCACAGATCATCATCATAGACCTCAATCTCCGATGAATCCTTCTTTGTAGTCGTTGTAGCCATTGTAGTGGTTGTAGTCTCATCTGGAGGTAAGCCAGATGAGAACTCTTTGTCTTCATATTCATCATCCCTTATTTCATAGTCATGGGGGATATGGGTTACTGTAGGAATTTCGGTTACGGTAGTGGGAGGCGGGGTTACTGTTGTGGAAGCTTTGGTAGGTGGAGTTGGGGGTACTGTAGTCGTGACTTCTTCTGGAGGAGTTGTATGGTGATGGTGGTGATGGTGATGGTGACGATGATGGTGTTGAGGATTCTGATGAATCTGGGGAGATTCTGGAGGCTCTGGAGCAGTAGAGCTCGGGAGGAGCACAATCTGAAAAAAGAGGCGGAGCTTAGATTTGTGTAGTTTGTAGCCTAAATTTTCTTTTTCATTATTTCAGAATGTCGTTTTTTTCCGCTTTTTCCAACTCTTTTTTGATGAAGTCGAGCCACGCCTACTTTTTTCAATTTCAAATATTTTTGTAGTTTGTAGCCTACCGTATCTGTCGCCGCCTCCTCTTGTACCGTAACTGCTTTCAGCTCCCTCAACGACTCCATCGTTGAATTCTGAAACTCAGAATCTTCTGTAGCATTGGCTCCGCCCCTTTTTAGAGCCGGCGTAATTCCTTCAGTGACATTTTGAATGAGTATATTGAGCTTGAGAGCCAACTGAGATAATGTGCTCTCATCAGGATTGAGTTGCTCCTGGAAATTTTGTAGTTTGTAGTTTTTGTAGTCTGTAGTCTTTGTAGTTTGTAGTCTTTGTACCTTGAACGGCTCACAAATCGGAGAAAACGAATCCACCCCTATTAAAGCGGCGTCTTCTCGAGTACGGTACCATAGAATCCGCCCATGATTTCCACAAATTTCACGGTAAACTAAGCCGACGGCCTGGAAAAATCCAATTTTTTCTGAAATTATTTTCAGCCAAAAAAATTTCAGACAAACCTTATAAGCCACCAATAATTCCGGATTCAACCCTAGCGTTTTCAGCCGACTTTTTGAATTCACTAGTTCAGTTTCTTTCAATAGTTCTTCCATTTCTTTCAGCTCTTTTTCAGATTCATCAATGATCTCCTCGGTGTCGTTGGATGAGGCAGAAGACAGGTTCAGGGACTGAAAATTCAGATTTTTAAAAAATTATTTTGGAATTCGTAATCAGCTCACCAAGAGCTTCACAAAGAGTACAAGCAAGACCAGGTTTGAACCAAGTTGGGTCTCGCCACGAAAACTACAGTAATCCTGTCAAATTTTGACCTACACTTTTCGAAAGCTGGATATATGAATTCAGCTTGTCAAGAGCTTTGAAACGAGTATAATCATAACCTGGTTTGAACCAGGTTGGGTCTAGCCACGAAAATGCGGTAGGGTACGGTAAGGTACTTTCGTGGCGAGACCCAACTTGCTTCGAACCTAGTCATGATTATACTTATTCGAACCTCACTGGCAAGCTGAATTCGAATTTTCTGAGTTTAGGAGCCTTGGAGCAAATCTGAGTGGATTACTGTAGCTTTTTGTGGTGGGACCCGTTCGAAGCCAAAAGTAGTCATGATTATACTCTTTTGAACCGTCTTGACCTCCTGAATCTGAAAATCATCTCTATTTCAAGCTCACCTTTGCCTCCTTGGCTTCAGCACTCAAATTCCAGTATTTTTGCCACGTGTTACACTCTTCGATCTCATCAATTGATAGGTTATAATCCATGGCTTTATAACTGGTATCAATCCATAGTACCGTACGATTTGTGGCTTCATCCAAGGCCTCCGCGTGCTCTTCCTCAACAATTTTCGTGAGATTTTCCAAGTCGAACACGCCTTCCAGGAGCTTTTTGACTACTGGAAAAAATATTTCAAATTTTTGGATTACGGTAGGTACAGTAATTCAAAAACTTTTTTTTTCAAAACTACAGTATATTTTATCAGTATCAATTGATCAAAAACTGTTTCATTCATCAAATTCTTGTTGATTCATCAGACATACTATCAGAAATACTATCACGTATCAATCTTTGACCTCTCCCACTCTCCCCTGTATCACTTCTTATCACCCTTATCACGTTGGTCATGCGTATAAAAAGATGACGATGTTGTCTACTATTTCTTGAAACAAAATGACTGTCAACAATCTACTAAAAACTATTTTCTTTGTATCATTTTTCACTGTTTTAACAGCGAAAAGTTGCATATTGACTCAAGGACCGAAAGGTGTGAAGTGCTTGGAAGTGAGTTTGAAATAAATAAAAAAAGTGTGAAATTTGAAATCAGCTCGAAAAATGCTTCAAAACGAGTATAATCATGACTAGGTTTGAATGAGGTTGGGTCTCGCCACGAAAAGTACGGATTACGGTAGTTGTCTGAAAACGAGCTGGCTGAATTCAGATCGTCACAGCGGTTCAGAAAAGTATACTCATGCTTTGTTTTGCTCCATTTTTCAGACCTTGGGTCCCGCCACGAAGATTACTGTAGCTAGTTTTGTTTCGCGGCAAGATTTCGTGGCGGGACCCAACTAGGAGCAAACCTAGTCATGATTATACTCTTTTTGAAGCTCTCGGCAAGCTGGATCCAACTGGATAGATGTCGAGAATTTCGGAGCAAACTTGACCGGGTTACTGTACTTTTCGCGGCAAGACCAACATTGTTCAAAACCTGGTCATAATTATACTCCTTTTGAAGGACTATGCGAGCTAATTTCGAATTTTCAGACCTTCACAAAACTTGGAGAACTAGCTGGCGACTATGACCTCACCAACCCTAACAGCACTATTCCTACCAACGAAGTTTGCTCAAAATTCAAAAGATGCTCTTCAACTTTTGACTGTGAAACCGACCCGAGAATAACCTACGCTGTGAATATCTCCATATTATTCTGCGATGCAATCAAATTTTTCACGAATGAATTCCTCCCATGTCAAATAAAATTGGATTCCAAAACCACTGAATGCACTAGAAATTGGAATCCATACCCGAAAAAAGTGGAGAATAAGGAGAAAATGGCGGCAATTCAAAAGGAGGCTTGCACAAACTATTTTGGAAAGGACGTTTGTATGAAAGATGAAATTATTGAAAAGTGTGGAAAGGGGCTGTGGATGGGATTCAGAAAGGTTGGTTTGGAAAATTTCGGAATTTGCGTCCGAGAAGAAAAAAACCGAAATTTTTGAATTCAGCTAGCTGAGACGGTTTACAAAAGTATAATCATGCCATAGTTTCGGCAAGTTTGAACTTTTGGGTCTCGCCACGGAAAACTACAGTAATCTAATATCGTCAATTTTAGACCAAAATTTTCGGAATTAAAACAGTTGAATTCAGCTCGTCGAGACGTTTTGAAAAAGTATAATCATGACCTGGTTCGCTGCATATTGAGATTTTCGGGTCCCGCCACGAAATTTGTCTACGGTAATCCCGGATTTTTCGTGGCGAGACTCATCTTGGCTCAAACCAGGGCTTGATTATACTCTTTCGAACCGCCTCAGCGAGCCGGATTCGAATATGATAATAATTTTTAGTAAATTTGAAAATCACAGAATTTTTCGAAAAAAAAAATATTTTCAGCACCACCTGGCCCTCAACACCATTGTTGGAACTTGCAAGTTTGATGAAGGCTGGCCGCAATAGTTTTTTTTTAATCCAATAAATTTTTTTTATCTCGAGAAAATTTTCCAAAAAAAAAACTGACAATCCTCTGTACTTTGCGTCGTAGCTTCTTCTTCTTTTGTCTCCTCTTCTTCTACTACCGTAACAGTTGTGGGCGGTGCTACCGTAGTAGGAGCTACAGTACTCCTACCACCTTGATCCCCTTTGGAGCCCAGCACAATTTTAGGCTCCGCCTCCTCCTCGCTCTCCTCTGGAATCGCTTCTCCGGGTGCTGATTTATAGTCAAAATGCCTTTCATCCTGCTTTCGATCCTCGAATATTCTACCTTCTTTTCCGGATCTTCTTCGGGAGTCTGAGCAGGTTAGAAAGCAGAGAAGCAGGAAAAATAATTGAAAGTGAAGGATGTTACGTGTCATTTGTTGGGTGCATATCTGGAAATAATGAAGTTTTGGGAAACAAAATGAAATTTCAGAAAATTCAGAGTTAGAAATGGGAGTTTATGAGAAATTGATGAAATATTTGGATTCAGGGAGCCCGGACCTTCAAAATGAGTATAACCACGACTATGTTTGATTTTGGTTGGGTCCCGCCACGAAAACTACAGTAACCTTGTACAATTCCACTCCAAAGTTCATAAAAAGCAGATAGTAAGATTCAGCTCATCGAGGGCTCCCGAAAGAATATAATCATGGCAAGGTTTGGCTCAAGTTGGGCCTCGCCACGAAAATGCCTCCAGTTACCGTAATTCAAAATGCAAAATCTACCGTAACTCGGTCAGTTTTGCTTCAAATTTTTTCAAAGTAGGCTAGTTGAATTCAGCTCTTTTAGGCGGTCAAGAGAAGTATAATCATGTCTAGGTTTGGAGTGTTTTCGGTTTTTGGATCTCGCCACGAAAACTTTCTACCGTATCCTTTTCGCGGCAAGACCCAATTAAGTTCAAACCTAGTCAAGATTATACTTTTCTGAACCGCCTCGATGAGCTGAATTCAAAAATCCAGTTCTGATGACTTTTGGGCCTGAACCAACATAGATAGGTTACTGTGGCTTTTCGTGGTGAGACCCAAAACCGGAAATTGCACAGAACATAGTCATGATTATACTTTTCTGAACCCTCTCGACGAGCTGAATTCAAAAAATCAATTGTCACAAAGTTTGGGGTAAAATTGCCTAAGATTATTGTAGGTTTTCGTGGTGCCCAACCAAGATTGTTGCAAAAAACCACCCCAAAAAAAATCTCTCCAAATCCAAAAAAAAAATGCTGAGGTTCAGAATGCGTGAAATCTCTTTCTCTGTCTATGTCTCTCCAAATATTTTCTCTTTTCTCCATGATTAATTTAATCGAATTAGTATACACATAAGAAGACCGTTTTTTCTCCTACATCTCTCTTATTTCTGGTGGCTAGATGGGGGATGGCTAAACGGAAAGGAAAGAAAGGAAAGGCAAATAAGGAATCAGGAGAAAAAAGAAAAAGTTAATGTGAAAGAAAAGATATGTGATAAGAAGATGAAGGGAGAGGAGACATGTTGATTTATATTTTGGTGTCGCCAAACCATACCGGGACACGAAAAAAAAAGGAAAATGAATGGAGATATATATCTAGGTTGAAGTGTGTTTTGATTTCGTTTTGAAGAGATAGAACAGTTGAGGAATTTTATCAAAGTAATAAAGTTCGTGCAATGAATTCAAACTTTGCTCGCGAACGAAAATGGACGGACCACCCGCGATAATAAAAGTTTGAATTCCTTGCACGATGAAAAGAAAGTTGAAAATAAGTAATTTTGCAAAAGGAACGAAGTTAAAACTGTCAAAAAGGATTTTTTTTGTTGGAAAAGGTGGAAAAAATAAGTTTTCCGTAATTCATTTCAAAATTCCTTGTCATATTGAATAATAAAAGGGCAGAGGCAACCTGCTTAGTTTCTGACTTATAATATTATAGATGACAACAAAAAGATAACAAAACGAAATAATTCTTTGGTCAGGTTTCTTATTTTTTGAAAGGTCATATGATTCGAGTTGGACGCACAAACGGCTTCGTTCAAATCATGTTTCACATTTAATGGCCTAGAAACCTCTTGCGGCCGAACTCTTACAAAATTACTGTTTCTCTAATCCATCATATAGAAATCATACATCGAGTAACGTGGTTTTGTGTGGTTCACTACGGTTGTGCCATGATTTTACATATGAAATCCCAATTCTTGATGAAAGAAAGACTTTACTATTCGATTTCAGGCTTTTCACAAAGCAGAATTGAGCTGACCTAGGGATTTCGCTTATGATTCCTAGGTCAGGAGGACACGGTAATTAAAGGAGGACTAAACTCACTTAAATTAAACATTGTTTCTGCTTCAAAATTCTACGCTGATCACGATTTTTATAGTGATTTTGCTCAAAAATCGCTCTAAACGGCGAAAATTGTTTTAAAAAATCGTACAAAATACAGGTACCCCTATAATGACCGTGGCCTCCTGGCCTAGGAATCCCACCGTGTAGTCCGAGAGGACAAGAAGGCCTAGGAATGAAATCTCCAGGCCGCGTTGTCCTCTCGGACTACACGGTGGGATTCCTAGGCCAGGAGGCCACGGTCATTATAGGGGTACCTGTATTTTGTACGATTTTTTAAAACAATTTTCGCCGTTTAGAGCGATTTTTGAGCAAAATCACTATAAAAATCGTGATCAGCGTAGAATTTTAGGGAGACAAATTTCTTAATTAGGTGAACTCAGACCTCCTTCAAACGATATTTAGACCCATTCGGGTTCAGAAAAATTTGCAGTCGAAGATAGTGTCTTTCTGGAAAATTTTATTGATAAATAAGTGGGATTATCTGTTTATTGAATAAAAATTTTAGGAATAAAGCTACTGGAGGAAGTTTTAAAATCATCGAAATTTTACCAGTGAAACAGATTGGTAGAAGCCAATATACATATATGAAAAATTACTCCAGATCAATTGAAGATGTGACTTCAGCCCTCCTCCAAGAGAAAAGGGGATGAGAAAATGAAAACTTTAACGAAAGTAAGAAAACTTCCTGAACTATCCCTCCTAATCCCCCTAATTAAAAAAAAACGAAAAGCCAATCATTAGAAAGTGAACAGTAATTGGCAATACAAAGGTGTGTTTCTTAAAGTAGTAAACCACAAATTGAATTAAAAGTAGGGAATTAGTGAAGAACTGGGCATAAGAATACCAATTTGGCATGTTCGCCTAGACTAGTTTATTAGTTTTTTTTTTTTTGAAAAAAATTTAAAAAAGGAAAAAGAAAAATGTCAAGTGGACACAACACAATTTAGTACAAATTGAGGCGAAAAATGTCTCAAAAAAAGACCAATTTGAAGAAGAGATTTAGAGAAAAACAGGTATGATTTTTCGGTGATTGTTTAGAAGAAAAGAAGGAGAGGGAATTAGCAAAAGAGAGACAATTTAGAAGAAAAAATGAGAAAAAAGGAGAAAGAAGACGTCAGAGGGTTCATCGTCTCGCGGCTAGAGGGTGATAATGATGATACGGAAATAGGGGGCGGGGAGGGAGGAGGGAGGGATAGTAAATTGATAAGAAATTTATTTATTTTTTTCTTGGAAAAGATTGTGCGCTCTACTGAAGTTTTTCAGAATATTGTTTTCGTCAGACTTGTCAAAATGCGGGCCGGGCCCAAAAATTTTTGATTTTTTCGGCATGTTTTTCTCGATTTTCAGCCCATTTCTGAAGCTTTTTCTGGGTCTTTTTACTCAAAAATCGTTCAGAATTTCCTCCCTGAAAACATAGGCCGAAAAACTAGAAAAAACCGCAAAAAAAAAATTTTCAAAAAAAAACATGTTTTTTTACCTGAAAAAAAAACAAAAAACATGTTTTGCATGAACCCCGGGCCGAGCGGGCCGGGCCGGTAGAAATTCCTCCAGCGGCCCGGCCCGGCCCGGCACGTGACAAGTCTGGTTTTCGTTAAAATTTTCTGTAGTTTGTAGCTTGTAAACTCAAAAAAAGTGGGATTTTTATTTTTAGATTTCAATAAAAAATCGAAAAAATTGAAGGATTTTTTGGAATTTTGTAAAAATTTTCGAAAAACTTAAACAATTTTCATTCATTTTTCAGAATCTGTTCGGAATTTTCTTGTAGTTTGTACTCAGAAATATTGAAAAATCTGAAAAAAATTGAAGGTGACCTAGAATTTCTGGCCAGAAACTAGACCAAAACGCCGACATTTTGAGGAAATATTTTTCCAAAAAACCATTTTTTTCAGCAACGAAAAAGTGGGCAGAGCCCAACTTCATTTTTTATGGATTACTGTACCTGCCTTCTGTGCCATTCGAAAATCAGAGCAATTTTATTTTGGAACTCCGCCCACTTTTTTCGTTTTACATAATAGCCAATAAAAAGGAAGGTGCAAACATGCTACAATTGGAAATTAACTTTTTTTTTCAATTTCAGTAAAAATTGTTTTAGAAACGAAATTTGTAATTTCATAAAAATGAGCGAAGCCTCACATTTTGAAGAAAAAAAATTTTTTCTAAACTATCTCTAAGAACGTGCTCTTTTTATTTGCAAAATGATTCCAAAAGTTAATTTTTTTCTTCAATAAAATAGTGGGCGGAGCTTAATCCATTTTTCTAGTTGTGTTTTTTCAGTAAATTTTTCAAAACTTCCAAAAAAAAATTTTTTTTTCGAAGAATATCAATCTGAAAATCAACTGAAAATTTCGATTAATTCAAATTTTCAACAAAAACTTAATTTTTAAGCGATTTTTATGAATAAATTACATACATAAATAGAAAAGAAAGCTCGAGAGAATAAAAAAAGAACCGGTAAAAAAGCGAAAAAAAAAACAGTTATTTTGATTCGGCTTCATCGATTTTCTTCTGAATTTTTTGTTCCAAAATGAAAACTTTCTCATTGAGCTTCTTCATGATGATGGCACGCTCGGAGAACACTGTCTGACATTCAGCATATAGGCTGAAAATGGGATTTTTTAAAAACTTTATTTTTGAGAGAAAGCGACTTTATTTGGTGCTATCCCGAATCAGAACTTCGGACGAATCAGAACTGACCCTTAAAAGAACCGTGCGTTTAAAAACTGCCCCGGATAAGAACCAGAAACCGAACGAACCAAAACTGGTCGGATAAAAACTGGGCGAATAAAAACTGCCCAAATCAAAACTGTACCTTATTAGAACTACCCGGATGAGAACTGACAAAACTTTGCTGCAAAGGTCTGCAAGCAGTGAACAGTGACCAAATACGAGCATTGAAAAGTTCTTATCCGGGGCAGTTTTTAAACAGTCGGTTCTTATAAGGGTCAGTTCTGATTCGTCCCGTTCTTAAACGACCAGTTCTGATTTGAGACAGTTTTGATTAGGGGTAGCACCTTTTTTTTTGCAGTATTTTTATTCTGATTCTCTTCTTTATAAAGAAATCAGTCAAAAATCGCTTCGAAGTTCAAAAAAACGAGTCGGAACCAGAAGTTACAGTCTGGTGGCCGCGGCCGAAAGTCCGACAGTGATGGATTCTCGGCCACTGCCATCAGACAGTAATTTGAGATTGTTAGCAAAAAATATAAATTTTCTGCTATATTTCCCATGGCTGATTTCATTTTTCATGACGAAATCAGTCTAAAAATCGCTCAGAAAAGCCCAAATCGTAAATAATTGTGCCTTTTAGAGCGTTTTAGGTGATTTTTTTGCTCCGCTGGCTTTTCGCAGTTTCGAGTTGTCGCGGTTTCAAAACGTCTGGTTTTGAGATGTCCCGAAGCCGGACGGATTTTCGGCCGCAGTCATAGAGAAACTGTAACTTGCGATTGCGAAAAAAAAAGACTCACTCTGTCCATGCCTTCAAAATGTGCTCATATAGTTCGATTTGATTGGTGAGCTCTGGTTGCAGCTCCGCCACCTTCGAGAAGAGTTCCGTGTCGAGACAGGGCTGGAAAAATGGAGAAGTTTAGGGCTTTTTTCTCGAATTTTAGGGACAAATTGCTGTATTTGTTCGTTTTTTTTTGTGTTGACGCATATTTTCACTTCTTTTTTTTTGGTTGAAAAAAATTGTTGCAGAAAAGTGACGTTTAAAGGCGCAATCGCAAATGCTTACGATATCTCGTCACGATTACTGCAACATTTATTGCAGTATTACTGTAATCGTGGTGAGATACCATGAAGAATTGTCGTTGCGCCTTTAAACAGAAATCCCACTTCTCTTGCAAACACATCTCTGGTTAAAGGCGCAGCGAACAATGCCAATTGTCCCGACACGACTACAGTAGTTTGGAATTGAAGGTTACTGTAAATGTGACGGGATTTAATCGGAATTTGTAGATGCGCTTTTAAACAGAGCCGTCACTCAGCTTGCAATTGAAGGCTACTGTGATCGTTGCGGGACCCATTGGGAATTTCAACTGCGCCTTTAAACAGAAGGGTCACAACATCACTCACATACAGATGGTTGCACATATCGAATGAAAAAAATACGTCGTTTTCACGGCAGGAATTCAATTACTGATCTGTTTTTTTCGACAAAATTCAAATTTTTGAATATTTTTTGACAATATTCTCCATGAGCAATTTTTCAAAAAAATGTTGCTGGCTTTTGAGCTTTCGATCTTTTCAGCAAAAAAGCCGTTTCCAGACGTTTTTCTCTCTTCTTTAGTTGTTTTTTCCAATTCAAGCGATTTTTTTAAACGACGATACTCACCTCCAGATTTTCGGAGAACGTTTTGATTCTCTCGGCACGCTCGTGGATCAAATTCTCACCGAATTTGATGGAGTCAATCTTCTCGGCCAGCGAGCCATATGGACCGACAGTCTGCAAAAAAAAGAGAGTTTTATAGGAGAAAATGGGGATTTTTATTGAATTCGCACTGAAGTTTTGGAAAAATTTCGGCTTCAATGTCGAATTTTTACAAAATTTCTAGAATTTTGAGCGAAAATTGATAGTTTTTAGCTTCCTAAGCGAACATTTTGAGAAAAAAAGGTGTTTATTGGTCCGTTTATGGGGTTTTTTCTCCTCAAAATGCGTTAATTTGTGAAAAAAATTCGACATTTTTGTAGTTTTGAGCTGAAATTAGGCTTTTTTTGCTGGAAACAGGGAATTTCAAGCCAAAAATGTCGATTTTTCTCGCTGAATGAGGATTTTTTCGGAATTTTTGCACAAGGTACAGCATTTGTAGCTGTTATTCCTCGTTTTTCCGTTACAAATTCACTATTTTTCCACTTTGAACCATCCTTTCGCTCTAAAATCACTGTTTTTCACTTACCTTATTAGCAATTTGGCTCAACGCCTCCAATTTTTTGATTGGAATCGACATGAGCATATCGGCCTTACAATCCTTTTGCAGGATGGTTCGGAGCTCCTCAATTGAGGCCATTATCGATTTTGTCTGAAAAAATTTGGGTTTTTTGGGGGAAAATTGGAAAATTCGAGATTTTTCTCGAAAAATATCGATTTTTGGTGGATTTTCGTTGCTTTTTTGAAGGTTTTTGACAAAATAATCGAAGAAAATCCGCCATTTTTTAGTAAATTTCGCTGTTTTTTCTCACCGACCTTGGCAAGATCGTCGATTCCAAGAATCTCCTCGACATCGGAGATTTTCTTCTCCAAATTTTGAATTTCCGTCTCGTTGATGGACATTTCTGCAAAAAAATCTATTGAAAACGGGACAAAAATGAGCTAAAATCGAAAAAAGCCCTGTTGACTCGAATTTCGCAATAATTTTTTGGTAAAAATTGATGAAAACTAAAGAAAAACAATAAATTTCTGTTAAAAATTAATTTTTTCTAACAAAAAACGCTTTTTTCCGCTCGAAAATTGGTTTAGAAGCGTTGAAATAAATAAAAATAAATCGTTGCAATAAAAAGTCCGCAATCCGACGTGACGGTGTTAATGCGTACTTTGCATTTAATCTGACGCGCATTGAGTTCTTGGAGTCTTTTTCAGCAAATAAAAGCTCAAATAATCCGGATTTTTGTCGAAAAACGAAGAAAAACTGAAAAAAATCAATAAAAAATTCATTAAAATGCAAAAAATTGCCTATAATTCATCTCGATTTCTCTCTACAGCCGTATACTCTCTTTCCAGCTCCGCCACGTCTTCATATCGTTCCATGAGGGCTAATCGAGCGATGGGGAACTTGAAATTCTCGATAAAATCTGAAAAATTGAAAAAATTGATTAAAAAAGCGGAAAATTCCAAAAAAAAATTTTTTTCAAAAAATTTTTTTCTCAACAGAGCGCACTTACCTTCACAATTTTCGGGTTCCAAGTTCCGAATCCACGTGCTGACACTAGCAAAATTATCCTTTTCAATGGGTCTCGAATGAATGCACCATCCTTTTTCTTGGCGGAAAATTGCCACGTAGCTGGGCGTGGCCACGTTGAAAACGCTCATTATATAGAGCCCAAATAGGTCAAGTCTGGAAAGAAAATAGGTGAAAAAATTAGCGATGGGGCGTGATTGCAACATGAGCAAATTCAAAAAAAAGATTTCTAAAAGCCATGTTGTACTTTGTACTCCTCACGGACAAATATTAGAATTTTTGTCCGAGAGGAGCACACGAATTTTCGAATTTGAACAGTTTTCGAATCTTGAATTTGTCCGGGAGGAGTACAAAGTGTTATTTTAATAAATTTATTGAAAATTTTTGTCCGAGTGAAGTACACAAATTTGAACATTTGAAAAATTTTGGAAATTTGTCCGAGGAATACAAAATCTTACTAAAAATCAAAATTTCGAAAAAATTACAATAACATTTTGTATTCCTCTCGGACAACCCTCCAAAATTTTTTTAATTTTTAAAGGTTGTGTACTCCTCTCGGACAAAATTTATTTTAAAATTCAAAAAATTGTCCGAGAGGAGTACAATTTTTCAGTGATCCTACCCAGTAACCACTCCATAATGAGCAACCCTCTCCGAAGTTTGAGCCTGAGAGGCGCCAAATTTGAATTCCGTTGAATTTTTTGAACCCAGTGGATCATAAAAAACTATCAATGGTCTTTTGGTGCCACTAGCGTACAAAAATTCGAATGGAGTTGTTAATTGATGACAACTTGGATGGGCTCCATCTTCAAGATATTCTACCATTCGGTCCCAATTAATGTCCTTGTGAAGGGTGAAGGCTTTTACGTAATCATCCTGAGGTTTCATAGTGATGAAAGCTGGGTAGATTGCCCTGAAAACACGAAATTTGGACTCAGGATGACGAGACGGTTCAGAAAAGTATAATCATGGCTAGGTTTGGAAAAATTGGCTCTCGCCACGAAAATATATTTTCTACCGTAAATTGGTTAATTTTGCTCCAAATTCTGTGAAATTTGGATTTTTGAACTCACAAGGGAGTTCATTTTACATACCGTCTTCAAACGACTTGAAAACTTGGGAACTAGCACTCTTTGATGTGGTGAGAAAGAATCTGAAGTCAATTTGTGCGCAATTCTGCTCGTTTTCGAGTAATTTCGATCTGAAATTACCACTAAGCTCCGCCCACTTTTTTGTTATAACACAGGGAGCGCCCCTTTCGTCGCCTGCCCCATTCTTGGATGCCCTCCATGTTGTATAAATTCCGAGCAGGGGTGGCACAGTGGATAGTGCGCCCGCATTACGTTTTCGACTTGCAGGTTCGATTCTCGATCCTGGCCGAAGTTTTTTGTTTTTCATGAATCAACTTTTTTTTTGTTCCCTGGACGCATATTACTTATGTTTCCATGATTTCAGGAGTTTTTCCAACTCAAAAAACGAGTTTTTCAAAAATGTATTTTTTTTTTGAAATTTTCATTGTCCAGGGTATGCATTGGCCTCTCCCTTTAACTTTTCTCACTACATACTATCCCAAAAGTAGAATCTCATAGAATCATGCTGGTATATTTGTTTTCTTTAGTACTTTCTAATTCTCTATTTTTCACAAATTATGCCTCGACATCAGAAAATGTTGAGAAAAGTTAAAGGGAGAGGCCAATGCATACCCTGGACAATAAAAATTTCAAAAAAAATACATTTTTGAAAAACTCGTTTTTTGAGTTGGAAAAACTCCTGAAATCATGGAAACATAAGTAATATGCGTCCAGGGAACAAAAAAAAAGTTGATTCATGAAAAACAAAAAACTTCGGCCAGGATCGAGAATCGAACCTGCAAGTCGAAAACGTAATGCGGGCGCACTATCCACTGTGCCACCCCTGCTCGGAATTTATACAACATGGAGGGCATCCAAGAATGGGGCAGGCGACGAAAGGGGCGCTCCCTGTGTTATAACAAAAAAGTGGGCGGAGCTTAGTGGTAATTTCAGATCGAAATTACTCGAAAACGAGCAGAATTGCGCACAAATTGACTTCAGATTCTTTCTCACCACATCAAAGAGTGCTAGTTCCCAAGTTTTCAAGTCGTTTGAAGACGGTATGTAAAATGAACTCCCTTGTCAGCCCATCTAGACGGTTCAGAAAAATATAATCTTGTCTAGGTTTGGAAAAATTTTCGAAATATGGGTCTCGCCACGAAAATATATTATCTACCATAACTTGGTTAATTTTATTCTGAATTTTGTAAAGTTTGGATTTTTGAACTCCACTTGTCATAACGGTTAAGAAAAGTATAATCATGGCTAGGTTTGGAAAAAATTTCGAAAAATGGGTCTCGCCACGAAAACAGATTTTCTACCGTAACTTGATTGGTTTTGCTCCAAATTTTGTGAAAATATATATTTTTGTGTTTGCCTTATCAATGCGGTTCAGAAAAGTACAATCATGACTAGGTTCGTTCCAATTTGGGTCCCACCACGAAAACTGGTTTAAAGGCGCATGGACTTTTTTTTCAAAGTTTCGATGTAGGTTATGATTATATTCAAATTAAAGGGGCTGTCGAGCTGAACTCAAAAATCCAATTTTCAAAAAATTTTAAGCAAAACTGACAAAACTACAGTAGAAATTGCATTCTCGTGGCGAGACCCAATTTTGAAAATTTTTCGAATTTTCGTTCAAACCTACTCTTTATTATACTTTTCTGAACCGTCTCGACGAGCTGAATCCGAATTTCTTATTAATTTTTTAAAAACTTCAAATTTTTACAAAAAAAAGGACCAACCACTTCTTGACCTCCTCAGAAACCAGAGCCGCCAAATGATATTTTCCATGATTTTTCTTTGCAAACTTGACATAGTTCATCCAGATATTCGACTTTTTTGTGTGAATAAATAAAATGGTTACAGTATCCCTTGGCCTGTCAAATCCTGGGATGACCCCACTACGGTAGCTGGGGACCAGCTCCTCTTTCAGAAGTTTGACCTCGGGTTGCTTGATTCTGAAATGGAAAAAAAATGGATTACTGTAGTTTTTAAAGGCGCATACGTTAGCATCCAATCATATACATGGTCCTTCTGGAAATCTCCCTCGTAAAGATGCTCGATTTCGTCGTCTTTGAAGACGTATAACATTGGATTTTTGTTCTCCGGCGACAATGGGCATACTGTATTTTCTCTTGAAATAGTATTCAGGTTAAATAGTTGCGAAATTCAGAATCAGAAGGTTGCGAGGGTTCAGAAGAGTATAATCATGACTAGATTTAGAAAATTTGGTTTTTGGCGGATCTCGCCACAAAATTTCTTACTGTAGGTTGGTCTGATCTCCCTAAAGTAAAAAAATTACAACTCAGCTCACCAAGGCGGTTCAGAAAAGTATAATCATGACTAGGTTCCGATCATTTTGGGTCTCGCCACGAATATTTGCTACAGTAATCCGTGCTTTTCGTGGCGGGACCCAACTTGCTTCAAACCCAGTCATGATCATACTCATTCGAACCGTCTCGATGAGGTGATTCCGAATCTTGAAGTGTCAGAACGACCCGATAAGGTTACTGTAGATAAACTTCGTGGTGAGACCCAAAACAAAAAAATTCTGAAACCTAGTCATGATTATACTTTCTTAAACCGTCTCAATGAGCTGATTCTGAATTTGTTATTCATTTTAAGATGAAAAATTAATTTCTTACTTCCCGCAATCCACAATATAACCCCTCTGCTTGCTCCTTTTTACAGCATCCACGAAACTCAAAATCGCCTCCCAGTGCTCAAAAGTCTCTGGAATCACCGCATGGCAAAAATTGCGAAAAGTGGGCGGAGCTTCAAACCTTTCCACGTCAGCAATGCAAAAACGTGGCGATTCCCATTCTTGTCTTCTCCAGCAATTTTCAGCCAGTAATCGAATTTGAACGTTTTCTCACTTTCAGCATTCACTTCCAGATCGTCATAGGCATGATGGGCTTGACGGAATACGGTAGGGTCTTGAACCGAAAAAAAAAATTCAGAAAAGTGGGCGGAGCTTACCAAAAATAGGAAGGCTATCCAAGGCTTGATTTGTGTAGAGTTTATCAGCAAATTTTTGAAAAATTGAAATGAAAAAATCGTCCAATGGGAAGGTTACGGTTTCTTCAATGTTGGCGGATTTCCAGCTGTCACTGAAATAAAGGGTATTGTAGTTATTTGACTTTGAACTCTGTTGGAAGTAGCATATTTAGCATCAGCTCAAAAATGCGGTTCAGAAGAGTATAATCACGACTAGGTTCCGAAAATGCTGGGTCTCACCCCGAGAACTACAGTAACCCGGTAAATTTTGCTCCAATCTTTCTGAAACTAAGATTTTTGTGCTTAGCTCCTTTAAAGCTTCAATATGAGTATAATCATGACTAAAATTGGACCGATTTGTGTCTCGCCATAGTTTAAAGGCGCATGAACTTTTTAAAAATCCTGATTTTCTGTAAATAAGCTAAAATTTTAGTGTTCTTGAATCGCTTGACGTAGTAAGTTTAAAAATTCAGTTTTCAGATCTTTTGGCGGAAGACGTTAGAAACTAAGTTTTCGTGGCGAGACCCAATTTTGAAGTTTTTTAAAAATTTTTCCAAACCTAGTCATGATTATACTTTTCTGAACGGGCTTGATTAGTTGAGTTCAAAAATCCTAAATTCTCGAAATTTGGAGAAAAACTGACAAAATTACAGTAGGAATTGAATTTTCGTGGCGAGACCCAATTTCAAATTTTTGGAAATTTTTTTTTCCAAACTTAATCATGATTATACTTTTCTGAACCGTCTCTGTCTTCTAATGCGGAATATCACAATCATAAATCTGAATTTTCAAAAATTCCAAATAAAAAACCTCGAAATTTGAATTTTGTCCACTTTTTGATCATGTTGAAGATAGACCAGGTTGCTGGTCCAAAACCTATTGGAATTGGCAACAAATTTGGTAAACCATTCCACTTTTTCGACAACTTCCGGGTCTGAAAACAGAAAAAAAACGTGCGGTAATTTGCAAAAAGGGGCGGAGCCTGATCACAAACTTTTCTCCCAGAAATTGTAGGTTACTGTAACATGTTCGGCTACTGTATTTGTGGTTAGGAAGAATAATAAGAAAGTACAATATATAAGGTGCATTATTGATTAAACTGAGGGTAAAAATGTGAGTGTTGGGAGGCTGTTATCTTATCAGTTCTTGTGCCTCTCCTCCTCCTCTTCGGAAGGAGTGCACTATCATCGTTTTTCTCTGAAAATATATTTTTCTAGAAAAAATATATTTCAAAACTTTTTTTTTGGTTTTGAAATTGGCCTAAAAGCTACGTTAAGCTCTCAGTTCGATTGAAAAAGCAAGTGCGCTCCATTGATAAATTTGGTTCATAAACATTTTTGGCGGGAAAAATTTGAAAAAAAAAACCGTCTATAAATGAAATGAAGCAGAACAGAAACGCGCAAATCACTGAAAATTCCAAACAAAAGAGCTATGAAAGTTTTGAGTTCCCGCCAGAGTTCACTTTTTTTTGCAGTAGAGCGCATTTTCTTCAACTTGCAGCCTGTTTTCAGTTCATTTGCAGTCCTTTTTTAGTCTAGTTCGGACCATTTTCAGCCCATTTTTCAGCCCCTTCATATTCCATTTTCAGTCTTTTTTCTGCCTGCTTTCAGCCTTTTTTCAGTCTTTTTAGGCCCATATTCAGTCAGTTTTCAGCCCATTTTTGACTGATTTTTGCACGTTTTCAGCGTGATTCTAGCCCAATTCATGCCAGATTTAGCTTATTTTCAGCTTTTAATAAGCCCATTTTCGACGGATTTTCAGCCTATTTTTCAGTTGATTTTCAGTCGTTTTTAGCCTATTTTTAATCTTTCTGATTCTATTTTCACACGGTATTTAGCCTATTCCCGACCTTTTTTAGCCCATTTTCAGTCTGTTTTTTGCCAATTTTTGACCGGTTTTTAATCCGTTTTCATTTTTCAGCAGTTCTGATTCAATTTTCATCCTATTTTAGTCTCTTTTCGGTCAATTACAGCCCGATTTCACCGATTTTCAGTCCGTTCACAACCTATTTTCTGCCTGTTTTCAGCCTAGTTTCAGCCTTTTTCAGCTTATTTTTTATCTGTTTTTAGCCCATTTTCAGCATGTTTTAGCTCTGTTTTAGCCTGGTTTTATCATTTTTCAGTAGGGTTTCAGCCTGATTTTAGCTTTTTTAAAGCCCATTTTCAGCCGTTTTCTGCCCCATTTTCCCCAGTTTTTGTGCTCTCCTTCTAGTTTGTGTTCTCTCCCATTGTGCTGATTTCTGTCTATGTTTGCCCAGTCCGTTTTTGATAAGATAATTGTTCTCCCCCCTTTGCTCTCACCGTCTCACTGCTCACAAACAACCTATTCTATCTGTCACTATTACTGCCTTTTTCTTCCCCAAAAAATCAAAAAAAAAAAAGAAAATCAATGAATTATAATTTTATCACAATGCGTTCCCATTACGAAGAGGTCTTCTCCAGAGTTGAGAAGGGTGAAGAGGCCAAAGAAGACACGGGGAATCGATCGAAGAATCGAGGAGATCGCGGATTCCTTTTGGCTCAGAATTCTTTCAAGTTGTGAGTGAACGGTCTTTAAAAATTTATGAAGTTTCGCCCTTAAAATCCCGTTTTCCTAGACGAGATGTGGATTGAATTTCAATTTTCTTTTCAATATAAACTTCGATTCTGATTTTGATTATTAATTCTCACAAAAATCACTCTGAACAGTACGAAACAGTGTTTGAGAGCATCGTAAATTACAAATTGATGGCCTAGGATCCGACAATTGAACTATTTTAGGCCGTCAAACAGGGATTGAACCTAGTTTCAACCGCCGGTTCGTACCGCGTACAGTCATTTTTGAAAGAGTTCGAAGTGAAAACTTGAATAAGAATGGAAAAATACATCGGAAAACCATGATTCTAAGCTATTTTAGAAAATTTACGGCTCTGTACGGTTTATGTGGACCCATGAAGAATAATGTGGACCCATCTTTAATAAATTATAATACATTCTTTTTGGACTCTAAAAGTTATGTATTTTTTATTTTTGAGTGTTATGTCCTAAAAATCTTGGTTCCCCAAATTTTTTCAATTTTTGTTTTGAGAAAGAAATTTTCAGTCCTATTTGAAAAAAGGCTGAGGAATTTGGTTTTTAAAAAAATTTCGTTTTTTCACACCAATTTTCATTTAAAAAAACCAACAAATAACCCGAGAATTCTGATATTTCACAATTATTGGTTCATTTTTCCGTATTTTTAGGCCGTTTTCAGTCGAATAGTAGAAAATTCCGGGATTATCCCGGAAAAAAAAAGCACTTTGTGAGAGTCAAGGGTTAGTTCGATAAAAAACTAGAAAATTACATGACCCCACTATACATGGGGCCTAATTTTTCGTAAAATTTAGTAAATATTAAATTTTTTTCAAAGTATGAAAAACCGTTTTTTAACCTAAAACACTCTAGTATCAAGTCGTCCGCTTTTCTCCCTACACGGCCGAACTTTTTCCCACACCTCTTCCATCAATTCCTCACCCCCCCCCCCCTTTTTTTACGCGCCTAAGCCTTCCTTGTGTTGTGTCCGAATGCCCTTAATAATACCGAGTGGTCTTCGTGTCGATATATCCTCCTCCTCCTCGGCCTTCCCGCAAGCTGTGTCCCCTTCTTCTTCACCCCCTTTCGGCCATCTTCTCCCCAACATTTTTTCTCCGTCTAAGTCTCTCATCTCGCCTATACTATTTCCTCTCGTTTTCTCTAATTTCTCTGGCACCCTCTCTCTTTTCTCTTTTGATTCTATCTCCTCGTTCTTTAGCCCTCCCTTGTTTGGGTTGGGGAAAAGACATCGATGTCTTCTTCTCCTTTTCCGACGACGACGACGTCCCTTCTGAATATTTGGAGCCTTTTGCCAGAAGGGGAATGAGATGGAACTGACAAGAGAAGAGACGTCCCCATTTAATCCTCTTCTCTTTTCTCCCATTTTTCGACCCTTTTTCACTGGTTTTGCATACTGGGTTTTATAGATTTTCGGGTATTTTGAGACCAGCTTTTTTGTCCCTTTTTCACCCTTTTTCTTGCCCGATTTCTGTTCATTCTGGGTACTTTTATGGTGCAAATCAATTTTCAGAACAATTTGGCCCAAAAATAACTTTCATTTACTGAAATTTTAGCTTGGAAAAAGCTAGTTGTTAGTTTTTTGAATTAAAAAAAAAATCAAAAAGCAAGATTTTTTTATTTATTATTTTGTACACGTTCTTCATAGATTTTTGGCTTTTTTGGGACCCGCTTTTAGATTCTTTTTGGTGCATATTGACCCGAAATTCTGGAAAACCGATGGATTTTCGCAATTTTGGAAAAAAAAAAGCGGAAATGGAATTGTTGTTGGCCCGTTTTTATGATGTTTCAAAAGTTTCAATTTAGACTCTTTGAAAATTTAAATGAGAAATCAAAAGAATATTGGTTTTTTTTCAATAAGTTTAGAAGATTTTTATTCCGTGAGAACTCGGGATTTTATATCTGTATTCGATGTTTTTTCTGTTTATTTCTAAAAAAAACCGAATCTTTTGAACTGAAAATGTAGAGAATTTAGCTTCAAAAACCTGTTGGGTTCAGCTTTTTTGATAGTTTTTCGACTTTTTTCAAGTCGGTTTGCAATTTTTTTTTGGTTATAATTACTTTTTGTTTTCAAAAACTGTTGAAACTTTCCATTTTTTTTGCAAATTTTTTGCGGTTGGAATGAGAATGAGGAAGCTTTTTTTGTCGGTGGCTGAAAATTTTTATACGTTTTTCGTCATTTTCTGAGATTTTGTTCTACAAAAGTTGTGGGAAAACCAAAATTTTGACCACCAACTAGTATAATTCTTGGCCAGATTTTTATTTTCCAGCCAAAAGAAACACATTTTTCAAATTTTCAAAAAATGCGAAATGGAACTGACAAGACGAAGAAACGTCCCATTTAATCCTATTCTTCTCTTTCTTCTTTTCGGTTCCTTTTTTTCCGTTTTTTTGGTTCCCCTTCACCACCCTTTTTGGCGCATTTTGTACATTTATAAATCATGTTCCGTATGTGTTTATGCTAATTTTCCGCGAGAAAAAAAAACGGAGGAAATTCAAAAATTTATGTTATTTGAATACGAAAACCCATATTTATTCAGTACTAGACGGTTAAAAATCGATAATTTTTCACAATTTTTGTGTTTTTTGAAGACTTTTTTGAATTTTTTGGACCTTTAACACAGAAAAATGAAAAAAAAGTTCAGAAATAATATTTTTTCAAAATTTCTAATTCTGATTTTCAAAAATTCTAAAAATTTGGCCAATTTATAGTCGAAAAATTTCAAATTATTATTGAAACTTGTATTTTTTTCTCAAAAATCTTCCCCAAAATCCACTTTTCCAACTAATTTCCAATTTTTCAGATTCGAAGAAATGGCACTGCGTAAAGTACGCAGTAATCTGGATCGAATTTTCGACAAATCTCTCACTGATCTCATTCGAGGAATAAGAAATAATAAGGATAATGAGGTAAGCTTTTTTTGCAAAAAAATTGTCAATGGAGCACATTTTCTGACCAAAATTTTGAATTTTCCAAAAAAGTTTTGAAATTTTTTTGAATTCCCGCCTGATCCCCCAAAATTCAAAATATTCTCAATGGAGCGCACTTTCTAACCATTAGAAAAATTTCAGTCTCGATACATTGCCCAATGCATGGAGGAGATCAAACAGGAACTTCGTCAGGATTCAATTTATGTGAAGGCAAATGCTATTGAAAAACTCGCTTATGTAAGCTTAGGCCACGCCCACAAAAAGGGGCGGAGCTTAAAAATTTGAAATTTTCAGCTTCAAATGCTTGGCTACGATATCTCATGGGCATCGTTCAATGTGATTGAGGTGATGGCATCAACAAAATATACGGAGAAAAGGATAGGGTGGGTTTTTGAATTTTGGCGCCAAAAGTTAAATTTTTTGAAAATTGATTTGGCGGTAATTCAAAATTTTTGAAAAAGTTTTGAGTTCCCGCTCAAGTTATCAATAGAGCGCACTTGTGGATCAAAAAAAAAATCAAAAATTTTTATTTCAGGTACCTAGCCGCTGCTCAAAGTTTCCACGATGAAACAGATGTGTTGATGTTGACCACAAATTTAATAAGGAAGGATGTTAATAGGTAAGGATTACTGTAGACTTAATGTTGTAGGCTCCGCCCACTTTTCTGGGAATCAGAATTTTCAGAAATGGGGGAAAACAGGAAACTCTGAAAGTTCTGAAAAATGAGCGAAGCCTAAAATCAAAAATTTCCAAAAAAAAAGCAAAAACCCAGGCTTCCTAAAGCATTCAAAATTCTTTTTTTTAAATAAAAAGTGGGCGGAGCCTATTTTCAAAAATCCAAAAAAAAGATTTCTGAAAGCCTTTTCTTTCAACTAAAAAATAGTTCTTTTCTACATATCGAAAATTCAAATCTCGTTTTTGGGAAAGTGGGCGGAGCCTATTATAATTTTTGAGATGATTCATTATTCAACTATAAATTAGTAAAGTGTGCGGAGCCTGAGAATGATAACTCCAAAAAAGCTTTTTTTGAAATTTTATTAAAGTGCAGCTGTGGAATTTCCAAAAAATCACAGAAAAAGGGGCGGAGCCTAACGATTCGATTGAAAAAAATCTTTTTTGGAATCACCATATTCAGAGGCTCCGCCCACTTTCCAAAAAATTTAATTTGAATTTTTGATTTCAACGGAATTTTGTAGTCAATAATTAAGTTTTTAGTTAAAAAAGTGATTTTTTGGTTTATCGAAAATAGGCTCCGCCCACTTTTCAGTTTTTCAAAAATTAATCCCGTCATGAAAAAAAATCTGAAAAAAAAAAAATAAAAAGTATTTCAGTGCCAACATGTACGAATCGGGTATCGCATTGGGTGGTCTCTCCTGCTTCGTGACCCCAGACCTGGCTCGGGACCTGGCTGCCGATATCGTTAACCTCCTTGCCTGCTCCCGACCTTACACCCGAAAAAGGGCGGTCCTTTTGCTCTACAAAGTATTTCTGAAGTATCCAGATGCCCTACGGCCGACGTTTCCTCGGCTTAAAGAGAAGTTGGAGGATCCTGATCCGGGGGTTCAGAGCTCTGCAGTCAATGTTATTTGTGAGCTGGCACGGAAGAATCCAAAGAATTATTTGACGTTGGCTCCGGTTTTTTTCAAATTGATGACGACGTCTTCGAATAATTGGATGTTGATTAAAATTATTAAATTGGTAAGGGAAAGTTTTGGAGAAAAATTACTGAAAAATTTATAAAGTCGATTAAAAAATGCTATAATTCAAAATTTTCAGACCGAAATTAACGGTTAAGTCCTATCAATTTTTCACAAAATTTCAAGAAATTTCAAAAAAAAAAAGAAATTTGTTTTTTGTAATTTTTGGAATTTGGAATTTTTCTGTGAAAATCTGGAATTTTTCTCTAAAATTCTGAAAATTTCGTTTGAAAATCAGCAATTTTTGTCTGAAAATTTGCAAATTTCGTCCGAAAATCTGGAATTTTCGAGGGAAAATCTAGGATGTTTGACTAAAAATTTCGTTTTTCCTCCAAATTTTTGAAAATTTTCATAAAAATTGGTCTTTTTTCACTGATACTCCACGAACACATGATGAAAAATCACCTTTTCATTGCAAAATTTCTGATTTTTCCCACCAATTTTCCTGAAAATCGCTGAAATTTATCCATCCCAACCCACTTTTTTTTTCAGTTTGGAGCCCTGGTCCCACTTGAACCACGTCTTGGAAAGAAGCTTCTGGAACCATTAACCAATTTAATAAACTCCACTTCTGCCATGTCTCTACTATATGAGTGTATCAATACTGTGATAGCTGGTGAGTGAAAATTTGTAAACTTTTTGGGTAAATTTAAAAAGAAATATATTTCTGGCTCAAATTTCTACGTGCATGCCGTTTTTCCTGGAAAAACTTTTTAGTAATTGCTATGAAACGCAAAAATCCCGCCCGAAATCGCAAATTAAAGACTGGTGGCCGAGAATCCGACAACATGGTGCATTGATCTCTACATAATTTGTTTTTTCAATGCATTTCGCATGTAAAACTAGCGGAAAATTGGAGATTTGTGATAAAATCATGTGAAGTTGATGAAAAAAAAGCAAAAAAAGGTCCATGGGCCGTCGGATTCTAGGCCGCGGCCATTTCAGCCTGTAACTTATGGTTTTGGACTGAATAAGTGGCTTTCAGAGAGATTCTTCAATGATTCTGATTTGACAATTTCTGGATGTTTTTGGACCGAAAATTTACGATATTTTCAAATTTTTTTGCCATTTCCAACCTAATTTCCCCTTTTTTTAGTGCTAATCAGCATCTCCGCCGGTGGGGACCACACTGCCTCCATCCAGCTCTGCGTCCAAAAACTTGGAGTTCTTATTGAAGATTCGGACCAAAATCTCAAGTACCTGGGCCTTTTAGCCATGGGAAAGATCCTTAAAACCCATCCAAAAGCCGTCCAAGCCCATAAAGATATAGTTTTGAGATGTTTGGATGATAAGGATGAGAGTATCAGATTGAGAAGTTTGGATTTGTTATATGGAATGGTTAGTAAGAAGAATATTGTGGAAATTGTGAAGAAATTGATGGAACATGTCGAAGCGGCGGAGGGAAGTCATTATAGGTAAGGATTTTTTAAAAAATATTTCAGGTTGAAACTTCGAAAATCCGAGATTGGCGGCCTAGAAACCCCAACTAGGCTACTGATTTCATCAAAAACCGACTTAGCTCGGTTTTTGATGGAATCGGTGCCCGAGACCTTTCAAATGAGTATAATCATTACTAGGTTCTGACAATTTTCATTTTGGTGGCCTAGAAAACCAACTTTTGGGAAAACTAGGCCACTAATTATTCTGGAAATGCAATATTTGAATTCAGCATATATCACCTCTTCAATTTGTTTTTGCAATGCTTCATCCGAGATTGGCGGCCTAGAAACCCCAACTAGGCTACTGATTTCATCAAAAACCGACTTAGCTCGGTTTTTGATGGAATCGGTGCCCGAGACCTTTCAAATGAGTATAATCATTACTAGGTTCTGACAATTTTCATTTTGGTGGCCTAGAAAACCAACTTTTGGGAAAACTAGGCCACTAATTATTCTGGAAATGCAATATTTGAATTCAGCATGCCAAGACGGTTTAGAAGAATATAATCATGACTAGGTTTGAAGAAAGTTGGGTCTCGCCACGAAAATTATGGATTACTGTAGCAAAATTTCGTGGCGAGACCCAAGGTAAACATAACCTAGGCTTGATTATACTCATTCGAAAGCTCTCAGTGAGCTGAACCTCGATACCAGAATCACAATTAATCTGGGGGACTAGTTTTGGGTTTTTAGGCCACCACCTAAACTTTTGGATTTTGACCGATTTTTTCCTACCAAAAACTATTTTTTTTCTATTTTCAGAGACGAGCTTCTATCCCGGATTATTGGAATCTGTAGCTACAGTAACTTCCAATACATTACCAATTTTGAATGGTACATTTCGGTCCTTGTGGAGTTGACAAAAGTGGAGGGAACCGAGCATGGAGCTAAGATTGCTGAACAGGTATGGTGGCCGAACTTTTTTTATGACCTAACTTTTCTCCTCTTCCAGATCCAAGACGTCACCGTCCGTGTCGAGTCAATTCGTCACTTCTCCGTCTCTCAAATGGCTCTTCTCGTCGAGAATGCTCATGTCCTTCTCGCTGGCTCCGCCCAACAGCGAAGCAATATGTGTGAAGTGCTCTTAGCCGCCGCATGGATTTGTGGAGAGTATAGCCAGTGAGTGGGGGGACTGAAAAAGAGGGTGGAAATCAAGCTATTTTGAGTTGGTGGCCTAGAAAAGTACGTTATGGGGGAACTAAGCCACCAAACTTCTTGGGGAGAGAAAATTCGGATTTTGCTAGTTGAGAGCTTTGGAATGAGTATAACCATGACTAGGTTGAACACAAGTCGGGTCTCGCCACGAAAATGTCATGATAATTGAACCAAAGCTGACTGAGTTACGGTAGAAAGTGTACTTTCGTGGCGAGACCCAAATTTTGAAAATTTCTCAGAACCTAATCAAGACTATACTTTTCTGAACCGTCTTGACGAGCTAATTTCAACTGACGCGTTTTGATCGAGCTTGGGAAAAAAGTGGCAGAGCTACGGTAGAAAATGAACTTTCGTGCCGAGACCCCAATTCTGAATATTTCTCAGAACCTAATCATGATTACACTTACCTGAATCCCCATGACATGCTGATTTCAACTAGTTAGATTTCATAATAATTGAACCAAAACTGATGGAGTTACAGTAGGAAATTTACTTTCGCGGCGAGACCCAGTTCTCGAAAAATTTACCAAACCTATTCATGATTATACTTTCCTGAACCGCCTTGACGTGCTGATTCCAACTAAACTATTTTCAGACACGTCCGGAACCAACAAAACGTGCTGGAATCCATGTTGAAAGCCAAACCATCCGTCATGCCCGGCCACATCCTTTCGGTCTACGTGCAAAATATTGGAAAACTCTACAGTACCCTCATGTCCCAGGCCGAGGAAGAGGATGATTGGGATGCCATCGACTCTCTGGATAATCTAATGCTGTCCAAGCTCCCACAATTCGAGCTCTCGGAGCATTTGGAGGCTCAGGAACGAGCTTGTAATCTGATGACAATCATCAGAATCGTGGAGACCCTGCATCAAAACCGGGAAAAAATGGGCGCGGAAATTCAAAAATTATATGACGGCGAGCTTAATCCAGTTGCTCTAAAGGCTCAGAGGAAGGTTCCAGTGCCAGAAGGACTCGATTTGGATGCATGGATTGGAGAGGAATGGGCTTCAAGTGAGGAATCTGAAGGCGAAGAGGAATCTGATTTGGAGGAGATGTTCGGAGCCCCGCAAACCCGTCCTAGGCTAGAGTACGAGGAACCTGAAGGAGCGGAAGTTCAAGGGGCAGAGCCTGATGGGGCGGGGCTTGCTGGAAAGAAGAAAAAAGGGAAGAAAGCTGGAGAGATGAGCAAAGAGGAGATGGAGATGAGAAGGAAGCAAAGAGAGCAGGAGATTGAGAATAATCCATATTATGTGAAGGTTAGTTACAGTAATCCAGGGGGGGGGGCTGTAGTTTGTGATAGTACTGTAGTTTATGATAGTACTGTAGTTTATGATAGTACTGTAGTTTATGATAATACTGTTGTTTATGATAGTACTGTAGTTAGGGTATTTTGACACAGAACCGAGTGTTATAGAGTAGTCGAAGACTACTATATTTTTCGAAAATTGCCAAGCATAAGATAAACAGCTACAGTAATCCTAATATAGCTACCGTAATCTTGAATTAAAGGTTCACTAACTGTTTTCCAAGATCCAAAACAACAATGGGAAAAAATAGTACTACAGTAACCGAGAGTTGAAGTTACAGTAAGCGTAGCGGGCTACCGTTTTTCTGGGGTACCGTAAGCCTAGAGCTACCTTATTCCCAAGATTTACGATACCATTATACCCGAAATATGAAATTCAGTAAGCTACAGTAACCCTAGGATTCAAAAATTCAGCATACTGTATCTTATTTATTTTCTACAATCATCTCTGGTTCAAAAGTGTAAGAAACTAGATCAATCTAACTACAGTAGCCCAAAACCTGCCTACAGAATCTCGAATTCTGATTACAGTAACCTAAAAACGATGTACCGTAACCCGGAATCTAACTGCATTAACTATGCCTTTTCTACAGTAACCCAAAATCTAACTACAGTAACCCAAAACCTAGCTACAGTAACCAAAAATCTAACTACAGTAACCTAAAACCTACCTACAGTAACCCAAAATCTGCCTACCGTAACCCAATTTTCTTCATCTTTCAGGGCTCAGCCACAGCTCCAAAACGCCCTACTCGCTTCTGCAACCCACTGGAACGAACAGAAGCAGCCGAAAAGGAAAAAGATATTCAATCTCCATTGGAAATTCCTGGAGTCGTTGGCCTCCATCGATATATGGAACAACAGGATTCTACCCTGTCCTGGAAGAAAGCCAAGGAAGAGGATGGAGCCAAAAAAGTCAAAAAATCTGAGAAAAAAGGGAAGAAAATGGGGAAAAAAGGTGGAAAGAAGAGGAGAACAACGAGTACAAGTAGTGAGGAAGAGGATCGAGTGATTCATAAAGTGAATAGAAATGATGGAGAAATGCCAGAAGGAGCCAAGTCGACGGATGATGAGGATGAGAAGGTGAGGATTAGTTTGGAGTACAGTAATCCCAGTTACCGTAGTCTCGGACTACTGTATGCGAGATAGATGTGATAATGAGCAGCGTTCCCCAAAGGCTAGTGTAGTACTGTAGATGAGCAACCTGACTAGGTACAGTAAGCTTGGATTACTGAAGCAGTTCGGAGTACAGTAATCCCAGTTACCGTAGTCAAGGAGTACTGTAGGTGGGTGAGATATGCCTCTGGGTAACGTAACCCTAAGAGTGTCATACTGTAGTTCAGATTCGGCCGAAATTTAGAAATCTTAGTTACAGTAGTCTTCGACGCAATAGGCGACTGGACGGTATTGCCTTTATACAGTAATCCCAGAATAGCCCAAAAACTACATTAGATACAGTAATCCAACAAGAACTACCGTAATCCTTTCTATGGTACCGTACCCCAGGAGCCCTTGGGGTACAGTAATCCTGTTTTCCGGTTTAAAAAAAGTTGAAACCCTATGACTAGGGTTACTCTAAAAATTTTATGTAGTTGTACTTCTATGGAAACCTATGGGACTAGTCTAAATTCCCAGGTACAGTAATCCACGGATACTGTAGATGGGTCCACTGGGTACAACAATTCTAGATTACTGGATTACTGTATTCAAGTTTTCCGGTACAGTTGTGATGTGTATTTAGAGTTACCGTAGTCGTGCAGTAATCTTGGCTACAGTAGCTCTAGCTACCGTAACCCCAAAACGCTATTACCGTACTACCTACAGTAACCCATTCATTTTCAGAACGCCCCCACCGACGAATTCCGTGCTCTGGACATGGACCTCGACGCCCCACTCCGCCCAGATGAAATCGTCAGAGCCCCTCAAGCCTACACCCGAACCTATCCATCCCAACAAGCGCCACGCCCCCTTGTGCCACGCCCACCGACAACTTTCGAGCCAAAACCTGCTTCAGAAGACGTCGTGGTCAAAAAAGCTCCAAAGAAAACCAAGAAATCCACGAAAAAATCCGGATTAAGCAAGAAAAAATCGTTGCCAGTGGAGTCATCAGCCTCAAAATCCAATCTTTTTAATATGGACGATTGGTTAGAGACTTCAGAAGAGCCGCCACGTGGCAAGGCAATGCTCCACGTGGAAAAACCCGAAAAACTGGAAAAGTCTGGAAAAAAGCTGAAAAAATCCACAAAAAAATCTCGGGAGGCTTACGAAGAGACTTCTGGAGTCTGCACGCCTTCTATCCCCCATCAGCCGAGTCCAATTGATTCTGAAGTTGCCACGTCATCATCTGGACCGGATTACTGTAGACTTGCTGCCAACAAGTGGGTTACGGTAGATTTTCTGGCGAGACCCAACCAGGATCCTATGGACCACGGAAAAGTCACGATCCATTTGAGGATTCAGAAGACGTCAACGACGTCGTCTGAAAAAATTCAAAAAGTCCAATTGACCATGGTGAACACGTTGAATTCCAAGGTGCTCAGGGACTCGGAGGAGCCAATCTTGTTGGCCGAAGAGCTCGATTCGGATTCTGGAGCAACGTGGCAAGATGCCACGTTTGATGTGCAGGTCACGGCGACGAATGTGTCAAGGATGATGAGAGGAACGATTACCTACTTTTTGGTGGTATGTTTTTTTTTTGGGTTTTGGGCTTCTGTAGGTTAGGGGATACTGTAGGTGAGTTACTGCATGCTGGCTTCGGTACCGTATCCTTAGCTCTGACGCGATTAGTAAATGACTATGGTTACTGTAGGTTGAGATACTGTATGTGAAATACTACTGTATCTTTTAGATTACTGTAGCTAGTTTCGCTGTAATTGGGCTACTTTAGTTTTCTTACAGGTTACTGTAATACCACAAGACTCAAATTCTAGATTACTGTAACAACCGTAATCCCCTACTGTGGGTACTGTAGTTTTTACAGTAGGCACTTACTATAGGTCTTGAAGGTATCGTAGCTATCGAATTCCGATCGTCAAGGGTACTGTAACTACCGTATTAAAAAAAAGGGGGGGGGGTAAGATACTGTACCGTCAACACAGTTTCATGGCTAATGTAACCACAAAATTTCCTAGTTTCAGACCACAGTGAGTACCGTAATTCATACCTAGATTACTGTAACTAGATTTTTGTAGGGTACTGTAGCTACCAACTTTACTAATTTAGGATTACGGTAGCTACAGTACCTTGACTACTAAAACACACTTTGTTAACTAAATCTCCATCCACCGTAACCCAACCCCATACTTTTCCAGGACGACGAAGGAACCCGTGACGACAAGTTGGATCTCCGTCTCCCACTCCCATCTACCGTATTTCTCGTCCCCAATTCTACCATAAGAAAAGACGACTACTCATCTCTTCTAGCTTCAGATGACGTCGATTTTGGTGCATCACAAAGTGTGAAAACTGGACCAGATGCCAAATTGAAGCAGATTTTGGTCCACATTTCGAAAAAAGCCCACTTTTCAATTGTGGAGGAGACACCGAAGGCGGCTAGTTTGTTTGGAAGAACAGTGGGAGGACAGCCGATATGTTTGCTTGTGAAAAAGACGGTAAGTGGTATTGTAGGAGTACTTTAGGGGTACTGTTGACTTGAGGTTACTGCGAGAGAGTACTGTAACCACATGGGTACTAGCTACAGTACTATCATTCATGTACCAGTAATCCTAGCCTTGCACACCGTTATCCAGAACTTTGGGCTACTGTAGGGAGGTACAGTAACCCGTGTTTCAACTTTAGATTAAGGTACAGTTATCGTTCTAGTTTTGTTTACAGTAGCCAATGTGTACAGTAGGTGTGCGGCCAATTATGACTTACTGTAGTTAAGTTACCGCACATACTTCAGAATACTGTAGTACTAGTTAGGGGTTTAGGTTACTGCGGTTACTGTGAGCCTAACTTTTGGTTACAGTAACCCGGCGCACCGAAGGTTACTGTACCTACCGTACCTACCGTAATCTATATTTTTTTTCAGAACGACGGAATCCAAATCGACGGAAAAGCTGGCGACGAAACCCTCATCCAATCTATCATTCAGGATGTCTCGGAGATTTGTGCCAGAGCTTAGGCCACGCCCACTTTTTTGAAACTTTTTTGGTGCTCATTTCTTTTTTCATATGCAAATGTGCTCTTGTGAGAATTTTTGAAATTCTCAACTGAGCGCGTTTTCTTCTTTTTTTTTGTAACTTATTTTCAGCACTACTTATTTATTTTTTTCTGGAATTTTTTAACAGTGTTTTTTTCTGTGTTGATACTGGTGAGATGATAAATATACTTAATTTATATTTTTTTTCAAAAAATTCAAAAAATTTTTGTAAATGTAAATGCGCTCTTTTGGACTTTTTTTAGAAAACTTGGCGGAATTCGAAAAAAATTTCAAACGGACTTTTACAATTTTTTGAATTTGGCGGTGGTAATATTTTTGAAATTTACTACCGGGAAAAGCGCGGGAATTTTCAAAGTTTAAAATTTCAACAACATTTTTTTTGAATTTTGAAAATTTCAAGCATATTTCCTTCCGCCGCGCTACATTTTTAAATTTCTTTCACATAAGAAAGCGCGGGAATTCGATTTTTTTTTTCGAAAATTAATTTTTTTTGCGCAAATATTGAAAAAGTTTCAATGAAGTTCGTGGGAAAGTTTGAGCGGAATATGATACTTTGTTCTTGGATTTTGCAGAGGGGAAGTAGGATTATATTTTCGGAAAAAAGTTTCAAAAAGAGAAAAAAAATTTTTTCCTAACAACTTTTCTTGATAACTTGTAAAAACTGGACGGTTCAGAAACGGCCCTTATAAGAACCGACCGTTTAAGAACTGGCCCCGATGAGAACTTTTCAAATACTCTTATTTGGGCACTTTTCATCGCTTGCAGGCCATTGCAGCAAAGTAGTGTCAGTTCTCATCCGGGCAGTTCTGATAAGGTACAGTTCTGATTTGGGCAGTTCTAATTCTACCAATTCTGACTTGATCAGTTCTAATTTGACCGGTTCTGGTTCATCCACTGTTCTAATTTGGGACAGTTCTTATCCGACCAGTTCTGATTAGGGGTTGCACAATTGAACCAAATTTGCCGGTTTTTGAAAAAATTTCAAATAAAAATTTTCCTTTTTTTTTTTTGAGAATTTCCATATATTCTAAAAAGGTATTCCCTATCTCTTTTCCATATTTTTCTATCCCTTTTTGTCCTTTTTTTTCGTTGTATTTTTAGTACATCATCATCTTTTTTTCCCTCCTCCTTTCCCCCCTTTTTTTTTGGTCAATTCCAATTTTTTTCTCTATATCCCTTCTCTCATTTTTTCCCCAAAATTTTCATTTTTATTCGAAACTTTTTTTTTCAAAATAAAATGTACGGCTTCTCTCTATTTGTTTAGTTCAATACTAATAATTCGTAGCCAATTGAGGCTCCGCCCACTTTTTTTGGTTTCCCTCAAAATATCCCTTTGGGAGAAGGCGGACCGCCACTAATTAATTGTCGATTTGCGTGTGTTTGTGTGTGTGTGTCTTTGGAGAATGCCATCATAGTTTTCTAAAGCATTTTGAATGGGAAAAACATCATTAATTTTCTGTTTTTCAATGGGTTTTTTGAGTTTTTTGGCTTCAAATAGTTAGAAAAACTGGCAAAAAATACATATTTTGAGTTTTAAGACTGATTTTTCAGAATTTTCTGACATTAGTTTTTTGTAAATCGGTCGATATTTGAAAAAAGTTTTTGGTTCGAATTTTTAGAAATTCCTTTAGTTGTTTTTACTTTATTCAATTGGTTTTTTCCAGTTTATCATGGAATGAAAAACTTTCATTTTGCTTTTCTGGTTCAGTTCTTTCACGCGAATTCCGTTTTTCACAAAGAAATAACTCAAAAAACACTATGGACAGCACAAATCGCGTTCAAAGTTGCAAACTACAAACTGGTGGCCGCGGCCGAGAATCCGACAACGCGAGGCTTTTTTTTCCCTATATTCTCCAACTTTTTTCCATGAATTTAACATGCGAAACTTGTTGAAAATTGGAATCTAGTAACTGAGAAATGTGAATTCAATGAAACCGGAAGTAAAAAATAGAGAAATACAAAGCTCCGTGTTGTTGGGTCCTCGGCCGCGGTCATCAGACTGTATTTTACGATTTTGGACGGAATTTGTCCGCTTGAAAGCCATTTTTGAGTGATTTTCATGTGATAAACGGAATCAGCACGAGATACTATTAAAAAAACGGAAAAAATGGTTTTGGGTTGTTTATGAATCCCAATTTTTTTGCCGTTTTTCCGGTTTTTCCAGATTTTATCCAATTTTGAGCCCATTTACTTCTTCATATTTCCAGCTAATCTAATCTTCGGACATATGAAAAAAGGACGGAGAAAATAAATATAAAAAGGGAAAAAATGTCTTTTATTCATTGAATCTGTCCAATATAATTCAATCTGCTCCTCCTTTTTTTCTTGAATGAGAAAGAAAAAAGAAGGAGAGAATCACTCCTCTTTTTATTATTATGACCAGTTTTGTGTTGTCCATATGAGATTCTTTTTTTACTCCTTATTTTCTTGTCGTTTTTCAAGCCTCAAATATGCCAGTAATCCTCTCGTTCCTTGGCTTTTTTGGTGTCTAGACTGGGTCGTAATCTTAAAAACTGGGTATATGAGGAATTTTCTGGATTTTGTGTTCTGGTATCTTTTACACTTTTCATAGGGAAAAGTCAATAAATTAAAATTTTGGGAAATTTCAAAATTTCTCAGTTTTTCCTCTAGAAATTTCAAAGGCTTCCCTTATTTTTCGTTCTCCAAATATCATATTTTTTCCCCAAATAATAATATCACTGATAACAAATTCATAATCACTTCCCTCCCAAAATCTTAAAAACACATTTTGGACTAATCCGTCTTCGTCTTTCTCATCTCTCTCATTTCTGAAAATTCTCTTATTTTTGAACGACGACAAATCGGGGGGATGTTTTTCAGATTATTCTCACATTACTCTATGTTTTTTTACTTGCATATTGGAATATGGAGATGATGACGAAAACACTACTAATAATAATCTGTTGGACATTTTTAATTTTTTGTCTAATTATTATTCAGTTTTTGATTTTTTTGAGAAACTTGTTATATAACCCTTGGAAAAAATGATATTATGTTGGTAATAACAATACGTAAAATGCTTACATATTTTGAGATGCTCATTAGAGGTTTCATATTCTTTTAGACATTTCTTCCTTACTGGCAAGTATGGTAGTGTCAAAAACACATTCTTTCGACTCCCATGACATTCCCAATTAGCAGAGCTTTGATCATCATTTTCGTTATTCTTGTTATTAACTCAGTTTTATAAGTTTTTTCCCAAATTATTCTCTCGAACTCAAAGCTAGAAAAAAACTCTGCATCGAAAAAAAAAAATTGAAATTCCCTAAGTTTTGGTCGAAGTTTGTATTTCAACTAAACCTGGTGATTGTACTACCAACATATTCATGAACTTTGGCTTCAGCTGTACGGAGTTGCTTTTTTTTTGAGTTGACATGAAAATTATATGTCACAGGAGACACTGGAAGTGTTGTAGAGTTGGACATGAAAATTACCTTTTCCTTCCTATTTCTGTGTTTGTGTGTGTGTTCATGCCAAATTTGGCTTACATATGTGTTCATGTTCCTTCTGGTCTGTCAATCACAGCTTTACTCAAATCTGCAAACTTCACCCAGTCTTTTTACTGCTTTATGATTACCGAGGAACGCCTAGCTGGATATAGTTCCACCATATGGCTTGTCTCCTAGTCGGGAGCTGTTTTGTCTATAGATTGAAGCTCACTTTATGAAATATTTTGAGGCAGATGAAAAAAGCTCACATCAAAAATGAGATTCAAAAACATTTTTTTTGTCTACAGTAGACACTTTGCTTTTTGTATCCATAAGAGCTTCGTTTCAAATGAAAGTTTATGAAAAATAAGTGATATATCCCAAAAATAGATAGGCAACTTCCATTTGTCGAGAATTTAACAAAAAAAACTGTGAAGGTATGCTTGCCTCTCAGAACTTGTAATACTTCAAACCGGCTCCTGGACATTTTGAGACCGGACGTTTTGAAACCGTTGAGAAAACAGTGTAAAAGATTGGAAAGTGAGAAACTTTTTGAAATTTTTAGTAAAAATGTAAGTTTCAAAATTTATTTTCATCTCAGTAAGTATTTGGTGTTCTCATAGCAAACTCGCACTTTTACTATAAAATTTTTTCGGTTTTCTGGATTCGAGATGTCCCGGTTTCAAAACGTCTTCTAATTTTAGTTTCAAAAACCCTGAGCTTTCCCTATAGACTTTCTCACATCCCCCCTGAATCGCGTTTACGTTTTTTCTGATTCTTCTGAAAATCGTGGAAATCTTACGCATTTTCACTGATCTTTCAGGAAACTTGAAACATTAGTTAAGGATTTTCAGATTCTATTATGACACCTATGTTAACAGATTTTCATGTTCGAAAGTAGGAATTTCGGGAAAAAAAAAATGAAGGTTGGAAATCAAAATTCCCTTTAATTTTTGTCCACTTTTTGTTCATATCTCCAAAATTCTTAGAAAAATTGTATTTTCACATAATCAAACATCATATTCATACCACTATCGTCACACCCTGATCCTAATCCCCGAAAATCTGTTCACTGTGCCATCAATACTCCCTGATAAGCCTTCTTATCACATCCTTATCATCCATACCTTTTTCCAATCACCTTAATTACATTCTCTCCTTTTCTCATTCAGAAATTCAAATCCCCGCCAAATCTTTTCTCTTTTTTCATTTCCTTATCCAAGTCAAACATAAAAAGAGCACTCTAATTAGTGTCCTATTCTTCTCTTTTTCCCCTTTTTTTTCATCTCAAATTCACAAAAAAGATACCTATCTCAATTTACTCTTTCTTTCTTTCATCTCAGAATACATTTCAGAAGACGTTGATTCAGAAGACGTGACGTCGGTGAGAAGAAGCAGAAGGAGAAAAAGTGGGCGTGGCTTATTTTTTCGCGGCATCAAAAATCGAGAGAGAAGGATGTGGGGAGTGATTCGAATGCGTACTTTTAGAAGATCCACTCGAAAGTTTGTTTTCTTTTTTTTTTTGGTTTTTTTCAAAAGCTCCGCCCCTTTAAGCTCCGCCCCTTTTCAAAGTTTTTTTTAGTTTTCAAAAAAAAATATTTTCAGCCCAGCGCCACGAATGAAGAGACCAAAGCCAAGGGCTTCTGAGAAGCAAAGGACATTGGAGAGGTAATTTTTTCTTTTTTTTTTTGGAAACTTTTTTGGCGGGAAGTTCGAAAAATGTTTTATTTAACAAATTTTTGGTTGGAATTATTCCAGATTTTCAGAAATTTGGTTTTCAAAAACAATATTTTTTTGATCAAAATTCAAATTTTTGTGCTTTTTTCAATTATTTTTTTTTGATATTTTTTGTACTCAATTTTCACAATTTTTTTGTGCTTTGGCGTCGTGAGAAAGTGATGATGACGGTGTTTGTTTACCCCTTATTCCTGAAATCCAAAAGTCAGGAAAGTGGAAAAAAAAGAAAAAAAAATTTTGGAAAGATTAACATTTTTTTCAAACCTGGTAGATCCCCTTAGGACTATCGTACTCCTTCATGGGTTACTGTAGCTTGCTTTTTTCAAATTTTTTGAGTTCTCGTTCAAAGCCTAAAAGGATCTTTTCAAATTGAAAAAATACTGTAGCTAGCCGAATAAAGATACTGTAGCTAGCCTAAAAGATACTGTAGCCAGCTGAAAGAGTTGTGAAGCTGGAGAGTACTGTAGCTAGAATCAAAGAATAGTGCAGCTGAAGAAAAATGTAACTGAAGGGTAAGGTTACTGTAGCCAAACGAATTTTTTTGAAAACTTTACTAAAAATTAAAAAAAAAAGTTTCGGTTTCGCGCCAGAAATTTTTTTACACTCAGCTTCAAGAGGTCCTTGGGCATACTGTAGTTCCTGGGAATACTGTATCTATAAAGAACTTTCCAAATTTTTTTTTCAATTTCCCGCCAAATTTCTCTTTGCACATGACACCTTTCCCCATTTAATCCCACAAAAGTAAACATCTTTACCCCTTTCATCCTAATGAAAAACTAGAGATGGCCAGAGAAGAACTTTAATTAAAATAAAACGTCTCTCTTCTTTTTCTCTGCGTCTCTCACCTGCCTACACTCTCTCACTTATCCTCCTCCTATCTCACCTAATTCCACCCCCCCCCCCCTTATTCTGATGACCAGCTTAATCCCTCCTTTTGGTCCGAGATTGGCGGCCTAGAAACCCCAACTAGGCTACTGATTTCATCAAAAACCGACTTAGCTCGGTTTTTGATGGAATCGGTGCCCGAGACCTTTCAAATGAGTATAATCATTACTAGGTTCTGACAATTTTCATTTTGGTGGCCTAGAAAACCAACTTTTGGGAAAACTAGGCCACTAATTATTCTGGAAATGCAATATTTGAATTCAGCATATATCACCTCTTCAATTTGTTTTTGCAATGCTTCATCCGAGATTGGCGGCCTAGAAACCCCAACTAGGCTACTGATTTCATCAAAAACCGACTTAGCTCGGTTTTTGATGGAATCGGTGCCCGAGACCTTTCAAATGAGTATAATCATTACTAGGTTCTGACAATTTTCATTTTGGTGGCCTAGAAAACCAACTTTTGGGAAAACTAGGCCACTAATTATTCTGGAAATGCAATATTTGAATTCAGCATGCCAAGACGGTTTAGAAGAATATAATCATGACTAGGTTTGAAGAAAGTTGGGTCTCGCCACGAAAATTATGGATTACTGTAGCAAAATTTCGTGGCGAGACCCAAGGTAAACATAACCTAGGCTTGATTATACTCATTCGAAAGCTCTCAGTGAGCTGAACCTCGATACCAGAATCACAATTAATCTGGGGGACTAGTTTTGGGTTTTTAGGCCACCACCTAAACTTTTGGATTTTGACCGATTTTTTCCTACCAAAAACTATTTTTTTTCTATTTTCAGAGACGAGCTTCTATCCCGGATTATTGGAATCTGTAGCTACAGTAACTTCCAATACATTACCAATTTTGAATGGTACATTTCGGTCCTTGTGGAGTTGACAAAAGTGGAGGGAACCGAGCATGGAGCTAAGATTGCTGAACAGGTATGGTGGCCGAACTTTTTTTATGACCTAACTTTTCTCCTCTTCCAGATCCAAGACGTCACCGTCCGTGTCGAGTCAATTCGTCACTTCTCCGTCTCTCAAATGGCTCTTCTCGTCGAGAATGCTCATGTCCTTCTCGCTGGCTCCGCCCAACAGCGAAGCAATATGTGTGAAGTGCTCTTAGCCGCCGCATGGATTTGTGGAGAGTATAGCCAGTGAGTGGGGGGACTGAAAAAGAGGGTGGAAATCAAGCTATTTTGAGTTGGTGGCCTAGAAAAGTACGTTATGGGGGAACTAAGCCACCAAACTTCTTGGGGAGAGAAAATTCGGATTTTGCTAGTTGAGAGCTTTGGAATGAGTATAACCATGACTAGGTTGAACACAAGTCGGGTCTCGCCACGAAAATGTCATGATAATTGAACCAAAGCTGACTGAGTTACGGTAGAAAGTGTACTTTCGTGGCGAGACCCAAATTTTGAAAATTTCTCAGAACCTAATCAAGACTATACTTTTCTGAACCGTCTTGACGAGCTAATTTCAACTGACGCGTTTTGATCGAGCTTGGGAAAAAAGTGGCAGAGCTACGGTAGAAAATGAACTTTCGTGCCGAGACCCCAATTCTGAATATTTCTCAGAACCTAATCATGATTACACTTACCTGAATCCCCATGACATGCTGATTTCAACTAGTTAGATTTCATAATAATTGAACCAAAACTGATGGAGTTACAGTAGGAAATTTACTTTCGCGGCGAGACCCAGTTCTCGAAAAATTTACCAAACCTATTCATGATTATACTTTCCTGAACCGCCTTGACGTGCTGATTCCAACTAAACTATTTTCAGACACGTCCGGAACCAACAAAACGTGCTGGAATCCATGTTGAAAGCCAAACCATCCGTCATGCCCGGCCACATCCTTTCGGTCTACGTGCAAAATATTGGAAAACTCTACAGTACCCTCATGTCCCAGGCCGAGGAAGAGGATGATTGGGATGCCATCGACTCTCTGGATAATCTAATGCTGTCCAAGCTCCCACAATTCGAGCTCTCGGAGCATTTGGAGGCTCAGGAACGAGCTTGTAATCTGATGACAATCATCAGAATCGTGGAGACCCTGCATCAAAACCGGGAAAAAATGGGCGCGGAAATTCAAAAATTATATGACGGCGAGCTTAATCCAGTTGCTCTAAAGGCTCAGAGGAAGGTTCCAGTGCCAGAAGGACTCGATTTGGATGCATGGATTGGAGAGGAATGGGCTTCAAGTGAGGAATCTGAAGGCGAAGAGGAATCTGATTTGGAGGAGATGTTCGGAGCCCCGCAAACCCGTCCTAGGCTAGAGTACGAGGAACCTGAAGGAGCGGAAGTTCAAGGGGCAGAGCCTGATGGGGCGGGGCTTGCTGGAAAGAAGAAAAAAGGGAAGAAAGCTGGAGAGATGAGCAAAGAGGAGATGGAGATGAGAAGGAAGCAAAGAGAGCAGGAGATTGAGAATAATCCATATTATGTGAAGGTTAGTTACAGTAATCCAGGGGGGGGGGCTGTAGTTTGTGATAGTACTGTAGTTTATGATAGTACTGTAGTTTATGATAGTACTGTAGTTTATGATAATACTGTTGTTTATGATAGTACTGTAGTTAGGGTATTTTGACACAGAACCGAGTGTTATAGAGTAGTCGAAGACTACTATATTTTTCGAAAATTGCCAAGCATAAGATAAACAGCTACAGTAATCCTAATATAGCTACCGTAATCTTGAATTAAAGGTTCACTAACTGTTTTCCAAGATCCAAAACAACAATGGGAAAAAATAGTACTACAGTAACCGAGAGTTGAAGTTACAGTAAGCGTAGCGGGCTACCGTTTTTCTGGGGTACCGTAAGCCTAGAGCTACCTTATTCCCAAGATTTACGATACCATTATACCCGAAATATGAAATTCAGTAAGCTACAGTAACCCTAGGATTCAAAAATTCAGCATACTGTATCTTATTTATTTTCTACAATCATCTCTGGTTCAAAAGTGTAAGAAACTAGATCAATCTAACTACGCTAGTTTCGCTGTAATTGGGCTACTTTAGTTTTCTTACAGGTTACTGTAATACCACAAGACTCAAATTCTAGATTACTGTAACAACCGTAATCCCCTACTGTGGGTACTGTAGTTTTTACAGTAGGCACTTACTATAGGTCTTGAAGGTATCGTAGCTATCGAATTCCGATCGTCAAGGGTACTGTAACTACCGTATTAAAAAAAAGGGGGGGGGGTAAGATACTGTACCGTCAACACAGTTTCATGGCTAATGTAACCACAAAATTTCCTAGTTTCAGACCACAGTGAGTACCGTAATTCATACCTAGATTACTGTAACTAGATTTTTGTAGGGTACTGTAGCTACCAACTTTACTAATTTAGGATTACGGTAGCTACAGTACCTTGACTACTAAAACACACTTTGTTAACTAAATCTCCATCCACCGTAACCCAACCCCATACTTTTCCAGGACGACGAAGGAACCCGTGACGACAAGTTGGATCTCCGTCTCCCACTCCCATCTACCGTATTTCTCGTCCCCAATTCTACCATAAGAAAAGACGACTACTCATCTCTTCTAGCTTCAGATGACGTCGATTTTGGTGCATCACAAAGTGTGAAAACTGGACCAGATGCCAAATTGAAGCAGATTTTGGTCCACATTTCGAAAAAAGCCCACTTTTCAATTGTGGAGGAGACACCGAAGGCGGCTAGTTTGTTTGGAAGAACAGTGGGAGGACAGCCGATATGTTTGCTTGTGAAAAAGACGGTAAGTGGTATTGTAGGAGTACTTTAGGGGTACTGTTGACTTGAGGTTACTGCGAGAGAGTACTGTAACCACATGGGTACTAGCTACAGTACTATCATTCATGTACCAGTAATCCTAGCCTTGCACACCGTTATCCAGAACTTTGGGCTACTGTAGGGAGGTACAGTAACCCGTGTTTCAACTTTAGATTAAGGTACAGTTATCGTTCTAGTTTTGTTTACAGTAGCCAATGTGTACAGTAGGTGTGCGGCCAATTATGACTTACTGTAGTTAAGTTACCGCACATACTTCAGAATACTGTAGTACTAGTTAGGGGTTTAGGTTACTGCGGTTACTGTGAGCCTAACTTTTGGTTACAGTAACCCGGCGCACCGAAGGTTACTGTACCTACCGTACCTACCGTAATCTATATTTTTTTTCAGAACGACGGAATCCAAATCGACGGAAAAGCTGGCGACGAAACCCTCATCCAATCTATCATTCAGGATGTCTCGGAGATTTGTGCCAGAGCTTAGGCCACGCCCACTTTTTTGAAACTTTTTTGGTGCTCATTTCTTTTTTCATATGCAAATGTGCTCTTGTGAGAATTTTTGAAATTCTCAACTGAGCGCGTTTTCTTCTTTTTTTTTGTAACTTATTTTCAGCACTACTTATTTATTTTTTTCTGGAATTTTTTAACAGTGTTTTTTTCTGTGTTGATACTGGTGAGATGATAAATATACTTAATTTATATTTTTTTTCAAAAAATTCAAAAAATTTTTGTAAATGTAAATGCGCTCTTTTGGACTTTTTTTAGAAAACTTGGCGGAATTCGAAAAAAATTTCAAACGGACTTTTACAATTTTTTGAATTTGGCGGTGGTAATATTTTTGAAATTTACTACCGGGAAAAGCGCGGGAATTTTCAAAGTTTAAAATTTCAACAACATTTTTTTTGAATTTTGAAAATTTCAAGCATATTTCCTTCCGCCGCGCTACATTTTTAAATTTCTTTCACATAAGAAAGCGCGGGAATTCGATTTTTTTTTTCGAAAATTAATTTTTTTTGCGCAAATATTGAAAAAGTTTCAATGAAGTTCGTGGGAAAGTTTGAGCGGAATATGATACTTTGTTCTTGGATTTTGCAGAGGGGAAGTAGGATTATATTTTCGGAAAAAAGTTTCAAAAAGAGAAAAAAAATTTTTTCCTAACAACTTTTCTTGATAACTTGTAAAAACTGGACGGTTCAGAAACGGCCCTTATAAGAACCGACCGTTTAAGAACTGGCCCCGATGAGAACTTTTCAAATACTCTTATTTGGGCACTTTTCATCGCTTGCAGGCCATTGCAGCAAAGTAGTGTCAGTTCTCATCCGGGCAGTTCTGATAAGGTACAGTTCTGATTTGGGCAGTTCTAATTCTACCAATTCTGACTTGATCAGTTCTAATTTGACCGGTTCTGGTTCATCCACTGTTCTAATTTGGGACAGTTCTTATCCGACCAGTTCTGATTAGGGGTTGCACAATTGAACCAAATTTGCCGGTTTTTGAAAAAATTTCAAATAAAAATTTTCCTTTTTTTTTTTTGAGAATTTCCATATATTCTAAAAAGGTATTCCCTATCTCTTTTCCATATTTTTCTATCCCTTTTTGTCCTTTTTTTTCGTTGTATTTTTAGTACATCATCATCTTTTTTTCCCTCCTCCTTTCCCCCCTTTTTTTTTGGTCAATTCCAATTTTTTTCTCTATATCCCTTCTCTCATTTTTTCCCCAAAATTTTCATTTTTATTCGAAACTTTTTTTTTCAAAATAAAATGTACGGCTTCTCTCTATTTGTTTAGTTCAATACTAATAATTCGTAGCCAATTGAGGCTCCGCCCACTTTTTTTGGTTTCCCTCAAAATATCCCTTTGGGAGAAGGCGGACCGCCACTAATTAATTGTCGATTTGCGTGTGTTTGTGTGTGTGTGTCTTTGGAGAATGCCATCATAGTTTTCTAAAGCATTTTGAATGGGAAAAACATCATTAATTTTCTGTTTTTCAATGGGTTTTTTGAGTTTTTTGGCTTCAAATAGTTAGAAAAACTGGCAAAAAATACATATTTTGAGTTTTAAGACTGATTTTTCAGAATTTTCTGACATTAGTTTTTTGTAAATCGGTCGATATTTGAAAAAAGTTTTTGGTTCGAATTTTTAGAAATTCCTTTAGTTGTTTTTACTTTATTCAATTGGTTTTTTCCAGTTTATCATGGAATGAAAAACTTTCATTTTGCTTTTCTGGTTCAGTTCTTTCACGCGAATTCCGTTTTTCACAAAGAAATAACTCAAAAAACACTATGGACAGCACAAATCGCGTTCAAAGTTGCAAACTACAAACTGGTGGCCGCGGCCGAGAATCCGACAACGCGAGGCTTTTTTTTCCCTATATTCTCCAACTTTTTTCCATGAATTTAACATGCGAAACTTGTTGAAAATTGGAATCTAGTAACTGAGAAATGTGAATTCAATGAAACCGGAAGTAAAAAATAGAGAAATACAAAGCTCCGTGTTGTTGGGTCCTCGGCCGCGGTCATCAGACTGTATTTTACGATTTTGGACGGAATTTGTCCGCTTGAAAGCCATTTTTGAGTGATTTTCATGTGATAAACGGAATCAGCACGAGATACTATTAAAAAAACGGAAAAAATGGTTTTGGGTTGTTTATGAATCCCAATTTTTTTGCCGTTTTTCCGGTTTTTCCAGATTTTATCCAATTTTGAGCCCATTTACTTCTTCATATTTCCAGCTAATCTAATCTTCGGACATATGAAAAAAGGACGGAGAAAATAAATATAAAAAGGGAAAAAATGTCTTTTATTCATTGAATCTGTCCAATATAATTCAATCTGCTCCTCCTTTTTTTCTTGAATGAGAAAGAAAAAAGAAGGAGAGAATCACTCCTCTTTTTATTATTATGACCAGTTTTGTGTTGTCCATATGAGATTCTTTTTTTACTCCTTATTTTCTTGTCGTTTTTCAAGCCTCAAATATGCCAGTAATCCTCTCGTTCCTTGGCTTTTTTGGTGTCTAGACTGGGTCGTAATCTTAAAAACTGGGTATATGAGGAATTTTCTGGATTTTGTGTTCTGGTATCTTTTACACTTTTCATAGGGAAAAGTCAATAAATTAAAATTTTGGGAAATTTCAAAATTTCTCAGTTTTTCCTCTAGAAATTTCAAAGGCTTCCCTTATTTTTCGTTCTCCAAATATCATATTTTTTCCCCAAATAATAATATCACTGATAACAAATTCATAATCACTTCCCTCCCAAAATCTTAAAAACACATTTTGGACTAATCCGTCTTCGTCTTTCTCATCTCTCTCATTTCTGAAAATTCTCTTATTTTTGAACGACGACAAATCGGGGGGATGTTTTTCAGATTATTCTCACATTACTCTATGTTTTTTTACTTGCATATTGGAATATGGAGATGATGACGAAAACACTACTAATAATAATCTGTTGGACATTTTTAATTTTTTGTCTAATTATTATTCAGTTTTTGATTTTTTTGAGAAACTTGTTATATAACCCTTGGAAAAAATGATATTATGTTGGTAATAACAATACGTAAAATGCTTACATATTTTGAGATGCTCATTAGAGGTTTCATATTCTTTTAGACATTTCTTCCTTACTGGCAAGTATGGTAGTGTCAAAAACACATTCTTTCGACTCCCATGACATTCCCAATTAGCAGAGCTTTGATCATCATTTTCGTTATTCTTGTTATTAACTCAGTTTTATAAGTTTTTTCCCAAATTATTCTCTCGAACTCAAAGCTAGAAAAAAACTCTGCATCGAAAAAAAAAAATTGAAATTCCCTAAGTTTTGGTCGAAGTTTGTATTTCAACTAAACCTGGTGATTGTACTACCAACATATTCATGAACTTTGGCTTCAGCTGTACGGAGTTGCTTTTTTTTTGAGTTGACATGAAAATTATATGTCACAGGAGACACTGGAAGTGTTGTAGAGTTGGACATGAAAATTACCTTTTCCTTCCTATTTCTGTGTTTGTGTGTGTGTTCATGCCAAATTTGGCTTACATATGTGTTCATGTTCCTTCTGGTCTGTCAATCACAGCTTTACTCAAATCTGCAAACTTCACCCAGTCTTTTTACTGCTTTATGATTACCGAGGAACGCCTAGCTGGATATAGTTCCACCATATGGCTTGTCTCCTAGTCGGGAGCTGTTTTGTCTATAGATTGAAGCTCACTTTATGAAATATTTTGAGGCAGATGAAAAAAGCTCACATCAAAAATGAGATTCAAAAACATTTTTTTTGTCTACAGTAGACACTTTGCTTTTTGTATCCATAAGAGCTTCGTTTCAAATGAAAGTTTATGAAAAATAAGTGATATATCCCAAAAATAGATAGGCAACTTCCATTTGTCGAGAATTTAACAAAAAAAACTGTGAAGGTATGCTTGCCTCTCAGAACTTGTAATACTTCAAACCGGCTCCTGGACATTTTGAGACCGGACGTTTTGAAACCGTTGAGAAAACAGTGTAAAAGATTGGAAAGTGAGAAACTTTTTGAAATTTTTAGTAAAAATGTAAGTTTCAAAATTTATTTTCATCTCAGTAAGTATTTGGTGTTCTCATAGCAAACTCGCACTTTTACTATAAAATTTTTTCGGTTTTCTGGATTCGAGATGTCCCGGTTTCAAAACGTCTTCTAATTTTAGTTTCAAAAACCCTGAGCTTTCCCTATAGACTTTCTCACATCCCCCCTGAATCGCGTTTACGTTTTTTCTGATTCTTCTGAAAATCGTGGAAATCTTACGCATTTTCACTGATCTTTCAGGAAACTTGAAACATTAGTTAAGGATTTTCAGATTCTATTATGACACCTATGTTAACAGATTTTCATGTTCGAAAGTAGGAATTTCGGGAAAAAAAAAATGAAGGTTGGAAATCAAAATTCCCTTTAATTTTTGTCCACTTTTTGTTCATATCTCCAAAATTCTTAGAAAAATTGTATTTTCACATAATCAAACATCATATTCATACCACTATCGTCACACCCTGATCCTAATCCCCGAAAATCTGTTCACTGTGCCATCAATACTCCCTGATAAGCCTTCTTATCACATCCTTATCATCCATACCTTTTTCCAATCACCTTAATTACATTCTCTCCTTTTCTCATTCAGAAATTCAAATCCCCGCCAAATCTTTTCTCTTTTTTCATTTCCTTATCCAAGTCAAACATAAAAAGAGCACTCTAATTAGTGTCCTATTCTTCTCTTTTTCCCCTTTTTTTTCATCTCAAATTCACAAAAAAGATACCTATCTCAATTTACTCTTTCTTTCTTTCATCTCAGAATACATTTCAGAAGACGTTGATTCAGAAGACGTGACGTCGGTGAGAAGAAGCAGAAGGAGAAAAAGTGGGCGTGGCTTATTTTTTCGCGGCATCAAAAATCGAGAGAGAAGGATGTGGGGAGTGATTCGAATGCGTACTTTTAGAAGATCCACTCGAAAGTTTGTTTTCTTTTTTTTTTTGGTTTTTTTCAAAAGCTCCGCCCCTTTAAGCTCCGCCCCTTTTCAAAGTTTTTTTTAGTTTTCAAAAAAAAATATTTTCAGCCCAGCGCCACGAATGAAGAGACCAAAGCCAAGGGCTTCTGAGAAGCAAAGGACATTGGAGAGGTAATTTTTTCTTTTTTTTTTTGGAAACTTTTTTGGCGGGAAGTTCGAAAAATGTTTTATTTAACAAATTTTTGGTTGGAATTATTCCAGATTTTCAGAAATTTGGTTTTCAAAAACAATATTTTTTTGATCAAAATTCAAATTTTTGTGCTTTTTTCAATTATTTTTTTTTGATATTTTTTGTACTCAATTTTCACAATTTTTTTGTGCTTTGGCGTCGTGAGAAAGTGATGATGACGGTGTTTGTTTACCCCTTATTCCTGAAATCCAAAAGTCAGGAAAGTGGAAAAAAAAGAAAAAAAAATTTTGGAAAGATTAACATTTTTTTCAAACCTGGTAGATCCCCTTAGGACTATCGTACTCCTTCATGGGTTACTGTAGCTTGCTTTTTTCAAATTTTTTGAGTTCTCGTTCAAAGCCTAAAAGGATCTTTTCAAATTGAAAAAATACTGTAGCTAGCCGAATAAAGATACTGTAGCTAGCCTAAAAGATACTGTAGCCAGCTGAAAGAGTTGTGAAGCTGGAGAGTACTGTAGCTAGAATCAAAGAATAGTGCAGCTGAAGAAAAATGTAACTGAAGGGTAAGGTTACTGTAGCCAAACGAATTTTTTTGAAAACTTTACTAAAAATTAAAAAAAAAAGTTTCGGTTTCGCGCCAGAAATTTTTTTACACTCAGCTTCAAGAGGTCCTTGGGCATACTGTAGTTCCTGGGAATACTGTATCTATAAAGAACTTTCCAAATTTTTTTTTCAATTTCCCGCCAAATTTCTCTTTGCACATGACACCTTTCCCCATTTAATCCCACAAAAGTAAACATCTTTACCCCTTTCATCCTAATGAAAAACTAGAGATGGCCAGAGAAGAACTTTAATTAAAATAAAACGTCTCTCTTCTTTTTCTCTGCGTCTCTCACCTGCCTACACTCTCTCACTTATCCTCCTCCTATCTCACCTAATTCCACCCCCCCCCCCCCTTATTCTGATGACCAGCTTAATCCCTCCTTTTGGAAAGAGCCTTCCAGAAGAAAAACGAAGAAATAGTACGAGAAAAAAGAGAGACGCAGAGAAAAGAGCATTGGATTAAAAGGGCTATAATAGGAGTATTATTATCCATTTCTACATCATATTTTTCTCACTTTTCTCGTGACTTTTTTCTGCTTTTTCGTATTCGAAAAGTACTAAAAAATGTATTTTGTGGAGTCTACTGCTAATAATGTGAAGACTCCAAATACTGAACCAATTCGAAATTTGAATAGAGAGGATGCAATTTTGAAATGGTGAAAGTTTAGAAAAAATTGCGAAAATTTGACACTGATGGCCTAGAAAACCATCTTCCGCAAAAACTAGGTCATCAAACTTCTTGAAAACCGGCTAGCTGAATTTAGCTCGCCAAGACCTTTTAAATGAGTATAATCATGTTCTGAAAGTTTTGTTTTCGTGGCCTAGAAACCCAACCATTTTGAAAACTAGGCGGAGCCGATTTTCTTGAAATTGTGGTATTTGAACTCAGCTTTTTGAGACGGTTTAGAAAAGTATAATCATGACTAGGTTCTGACGACTTTAAGTTTTTTGGGTCCCACCACGAAAATATATTTTGATACAGTAACCAAGTTTTTTCGTGGCGGGACCCTTAGTATTCCAAACCTAGTCATGATTATACTTATTCGAAAGCTCTCGGCAAGCTCAATCAAACTGAGAAACACTTGGAAAGTTCGGTGGCCTAGTTTTCCAGAAATTTGGTTTTCTAGGCCACCAAAACAAAAAGTGCTTCAAACCTAATCATGATTATACTTATTCGAAAGCTCTCAACTAACTGAATCTAACTATACAAACCTTAGAAAATTCGGTGACCTAGTATTGTTTCCAGGCACTTTGGCTCCCGTCAACCATCCAAAAACAAGTTCATCAACGCCATTTACTGGGGTATCCGTCGCTGCCAGTTCTGGCTATGCTTCTATGATGATGGTATGTTTGTAAAGAACTTTGGAATTTTTAAAATTTTTAATTTATTTTTCAGAAGTCGAAATCGATGTGGAGGACCTATTGTCCAACCCGTTTAATACTCAGCCTCCTTCATTGGATCAACTGGCTCAGTTGACCGGTTTCAATCGGAAATGGATCATGTTCATGTACAGGAATTTCAAGCAGGTATAGACTACAAACTACAAACTACAAACTACAAACGATAAACTATAAACTACAAAAACTACAAACTACAGTTACTACAAAAGCTACAAATAGTACAAACTACAATCCCTAAAAACTAAAAACCCTACAAAACTACAAACTACAAACACTACAAACACTAAAACTACAAACACTACAAACTACAAACACTACAAACTACAAACAAAACAAACTACAAAAACTACAAAATACAAAAATTTTTCCAGAAATGTTCCAACGGCCGAATGACAGAATCTCAATGGAGAATCGTGTTCCGTAGCCTCTTTCCACAGGCTAATGACTCCACTTTTGTTGATAGACTCTACTCGGCTATCGTTAAGAACAAGCAACACCAACAGATCACTTTTGAGGTGGGCGTGGCTTAAGTGGGCGGGGCTTATTATTTTATTTTAGGATCTTATCTTGTGCTTGTGGGAGCTGTCTGATGATGGAAAGTCTTCTGAGATGAGCAATTCACATATTAATTCGTCGGCTCGCGCTCAATTTGCATTCCATTTGATGGATGTGGAGGGAAAGGTGGGTTGAGATACAAAGTTTTTAAAAGAAATTTCAAGAAGTTCTGTGAAAATAGTTCAGAAATCTGCTTTTTAGAGTGCAGGGATATCGTTTAGTCGAGTTACGGTATTTTGAATTTGACTGCGACGCGGTCGCGTCGCGGTAAATAAAAATGGAACTTCTCTCAATATGAACCTAGAGTTTCAAAACTTCCACTGGAAGATTTGAAATGTCCCAAGGAGCATTTCAAACAGAGAAAAATCGAAGTGAGGAAGTTCGGCCATGATGGAAAAAGCTAGGTCATTTTTGAAAAATGTCCAGGTTTTAACAGACAATGATCGTACTTTTTTTTTTGAGCATATTGTGAAAATTTGATAGCTCTAGAACAACTATGGCCCGAGTAACGCCCCTTCAAAGTTAGACGCGGCGCGGTCGCGTCGCGGTTCCTAACTTGGCTCAAACTTGGCTTAGAGTTCTGGGAACTCAACTGAAGTATCTGGAAACCTCTAGCAAACATCAAGTTGAATATAGTGAAATGCAAAAAGTTCGGCCACCACCTGAAAATTCTAGGCCATGCTCTGAAACATGTGTTCTAGAAGGTCTACAAAGCTGAAAATCTCTAGAAATACCACTCCCAACTTCTTATGTGCCATGAGATTCGAAAAATTTATATTTCCCAAAAAAAAACTTCCATAAATGAAACAAAAATTTTTCCAGGGCCGTGTGGACGAGCAAGGCTTCTGCAAGTACACCCGTTGTGTGTTCGCCTTGACTGCTTCTCATCAAGTCATTGACGCTGCGGCTATTGGGCTTCCGGCTGGAAGTATTTATAGATCCAAGTCGGCCGACGATGATTTGAAGCCTCTTTCTCCATTGATTGCAAGATTTTCAGCCAAGAGATTCAAGGTAGGCTACACAAACTATAAACTATAAAGACTACAAACTACAAAGACCACAAACTACAAATACTAAAAACTATAAAGGCTAAAAACTACGAATGCTACTAACTGCAAAGAATACAAACTACAAAGACTACAAACTACAAAAGCTACAAACTACAAAGACGACAAACTAGAAAGACTACAAATTACAAAGCCTACAAACTACAAAGACTAAAACTACAAAGGCTACAAACTACAGAGACCACAAACTACAAAGACTTCAAACCACAATTTTTCAGGAGCTCGACGAAGATCGCGATGGCTTCATCACCGTTCGTGACATTGAACGAGAGCTGGAAATCCAACAAAACAACTCGATTTGCCTAAAATCTATGAAAGATTTCCATATTACTGATGACGTCATCAATGGAGCTCCAGATGACGATGACGATGATGAGGACCAAGACCAGGACACGGATCCTCTGCTTTCAAGCTCCAAAACTCCAAGTACAAGCTCCAAAAAAGAAATTTGAAATATTGAAAAAAAATTTTGATCTCATATATCCTATGATTGTATTTTCATAATTCTCATATCAATAAACCAATTTTTATCCAATTTCAAGACTACAAAGACTACAAAATTGGGCCAAAAAAAATTAGTTCCGCTTGCTGGATGCAGTACGGGCGTAAGCTCCACGAGATGGGCATTTACAGTAGCCGGAGTCGGTGCCAGGAACGCCCTGGAAAAAAATTTTGAAATTTTTTCACCATAAAGTCTGAATGGACCAGAACACAGAAAGTCTAAAAAGCCTGAAAAGCCTAAAAAACCCAAAAATCCCAAAAAAGCCCAAAAGCCCAGAAGCCCGAAGAGCTCAAAACTCCCAAAAAGTCTGAAAAGCCCAAAAAGCTCAAACAGTCTAAAATGACCCAAAAACTAAAAATTCCCAAAACATCCAAAAATTAGAAAATTAAAAAATTGCTCATAAAAAACCAAAAAGGCCTAAAACCTAAACATGCAAAAGCCCAAAAAGCTTATAAAGCCCAAAAAGCCCAAAAAGTCTGAAAAGCCCAAAAAGCTCAAGCAGCCCAAAATGACCCAAAAACTAAAAATTCCCAAAACATCCAAAAATTAGAAAATCAAAAAACTGCCTCAAAAGCCTAAACAGTCTAAAAAGCCCAGAAGCCTAAAAAGTCCAAAAAGGCCCGAAACCTTAACACCCAAAAGCCCAAAAAAAAAAAACTCACATCTGGCCCGGGATTTCCAGAGAATCCAGGGAATCCATCGGTTCCTGGTCCACCAGCCTCTCCCCTTGGTCCAGGAATACCCTGTGGTCCAACATTTCCATCTCGTCCAGCCCATCCAGGTGGTCCATTCTGGCCCGGTGGCCCATTTGGTCCCTTATCTCCAGTCGATCCTTTGGACCCGCGAATTCCATCTCTTCCCGGGCTTCCAGGCCCTCCGGCTTTTCCAGGCTGGCCTTCACGGCCTGGTTCTCCAGGTTGTCCCATTGGTCCGTTGTTTCCAGGCCGTCCGGAGTTTCCATTGTGTCCTGGTTGTCCTGGAAGTCCTGGTGGTCCGGGTGGTCCACCGTAACCTGGCTGGCCACGTTGTCCTGGTGGGCATTGGCGGCAAGATTTCTCGTTGGAATAGTCGCTTGGTGGGGTGATTCCGTTGATTCCCGGTTCTCCAGGGGAACCAGGTTGGCCTGGATTACCATCTTCTCCGTTTCTTCCAGGTTGCCCTTTTGGTCCTCCAGGGCACACGTTTTCACCGCCGCATTCTGCAAATTTTTGGATTAAAAAAAATTCAAACACCGTTGTTTTTATCACCTAGAAAACGGTTTCGATGGCCTAACTCTTTTATTTGGTGGCCTAACTTTCTCTAGACCTTTCCAAAATGATTCTAGGCAGTCTCTACATCAATATCATGAAAACCAAAAAAAAGTAAAAAAGAGTTGCCTGCGGCTGGAATCGAACCAGCGTCGCCACGGCCACAACGTGGAGTACTAACCACTATACTACGCAGGCCGAAAGCGTAGTCGACCTGAGGGTGTAGACATTGCGGCGGGTGGAAGGGGAGACAGGGGTCGGCGGGCAGGTGAGAGGAGGGAGGGAGAGGGGGAGGTAAGGAAGTGGGAGCGGGCGCTAAGGAAAGATAAGAGGCTGTAGTATTACTGTAAGGTGCTAGCCTACTGTAGTGACTGTAGCTACAGTAATCCTTTCGTATAATTTTGAATTATAATCCTTTTTTTTTTGAAAAGGAAACTGAATTATTTGTCTTTTTTTCGTGTTTTTCAAAACCTTTCTTTATAGGAAAAAGCGCTCTATCATAACCTAAAATCTACAGTAAACCTCAAGAAATAATTTATGAAAAACAGATGTTTTTTTTAGGAAAAATTGGAAGAAAAAAGATTTTTAAGATTAAAAAAAAGAAAATTTCAGAAATTTTTTTATCAGCTTTCGAAAATGGTTTGCTACAGTAACCCAGAATCTACAGTAATCTCAAGATTTTTTTTCGAATGAATTAATTGATCATTTTTTGAATTTTTGGATAAAATTTGCAAAAAAATTTAACAGACCGTAGTTTTTTCAGACGGTAATTCTTTTCCAACGGGATGATTATAGTCTACAGTAACCCAAAATCTACAGTAATCATAAGAACTTTATGCTTACTGTAGGTTCGAGATGAATTTAGAAAATTTTTTTAATTATTCATTGAGCTAATCAGAGATTCTGTTTTTTTCCGGCAGTTCATTAAATTTCTTGAAAAGGCTAGTATACTGGTCTTGGTTAGAACCTCTGTTGATAGCCTAGAATTCAGAGTGATGGCCTGGTTTTCCAAATTTTCTAGTCCATGTAATCATGGGTTAATATTTCTAGCCCACTGCAAAAATTCTGGAGGGAGCCAGACCCTGCGATTTCAAATTTCTCTACGGCCGCGGCGCGGTCGCGTCGCGTGCTCTACAAAAGTCTAATTCTGTTTGAAGGTGGCCTAGAACTCTGATCTTTTTTTCCTATATCATCAGATCACTAAAAGTGCACAAAAAGTCAAATTTTTTCAAAAAAAAAAAGAAACTTACGACACTCTCCAGCCTGTCTCTTCCTATTCGTGGCCCTCTTAATTCTCGGATATTCCTGTCTCAACTCCCCCAATTGACCTCTGGCTTCAGTTTCCAAAACAGAGAATTCATCATTATGAACCTTTAAGGCTTCGGTGATCGCCTCCATTCGATGAAGCATATAGGGAATATAGGCCAGAGTACATGTTATAACAAGGATAGAAGTGAGGATAGAAGTATATCCAAGGGCGTCAGAAAGCCAGCCCATTGTCTCTTTTTTCAGATTAGGAATACCAAATTTCAGATAAATCTGGTCCTTTCTGGTCCTTTTTATACGTTCTAGCCTCCCTAGCCCCTCGGAGAAAGGGGGGGGGGGTATACTTGTTATACGGAAACTTGTTTTTTAGATGTTATGGTATTATGTTCATCATTTGAGGAAAGGGGGGGGGGGGGGGGCAAAACAAGTGAAAAAGAGATATATCAAATTGGTCAACAAAGTGTGACCTTTTTTTGTGAGGGGATTGATTGGCTGAAATTGGCTGGAAATTCGGGGAGATGATTAGAGTGGAACTGAATGTTTTTCTTGGGATTATGGCCAGTGTACCGTCCAGGGATATTTCCTGTTTCTCGAGATTCCGTTCCCGGAAACTCCCAAGAATCGCGAGAATCCCGGGAAATCGCGTCGCGGGACCGCACAGTGATTATGGGGATACGGTAGATTTTCAGCGAGTTTTTTTTGACAATTTTTAAATTATTTTTGGGATATCGGTTTTTGAAATTGTAGAAGTCGCGATTATTTTCTGCATTAATAAAATTTTGGAAATTTTGAAATTCAAAAAAATTGATAGATTTACAGAAATTTGAAGGATATAAAAAATCCGAATTTTTCTCCGAATTTCTTGAAAATTTATGTTTTTTCTGCGAAATTTCAGATTTTGGAAATGTTTGGGGGCGCTGGAAAACAAATGAAATTGTTTAGTTTTTTTTGAAAAATACTGCCCAATTTATTAAAAAATTTTTTTTGCTTTGAGAACTACGGTAATAATAAGTCTTTAAAAAATTTCAAGAAAAAATTTTTATCTTCACTTTATTTTGCGGAAAAGTTTTTTCAGAATTTTGTAATCCTTAGATTTTACCCTATTATATTTCCATGTTCTCTCAAATTTTTAAAAAAAATTAGTTTTCCCCAAATTTTCGAAAATTCGAATTTTTAGAAAATTTTCAGAAAATCTCCAGTTTTTTGCAAAAAAAATCTGCAATTCCAGAGTTTTTTAAACTTCTTACTTTTAAATGTTTTTCTTTAGATTCTCAATTTTTCCAGTTTTCAAGAATTGTAGTCTTTGTAGCCCATACTTCAAAAGTTCTGACCGTCCAAAACCGGTTTTGAAAGTCCAGGTCCGAAAATTCTCTTGTGTATTGTACTTGATACAATCTTTTTCCTCAATTCCATTTTGCAAAATTCGCAAAATTCAACGGAAAAGATCACAAAGAAACTAGTATTCAGCTTCAGATCTAGTGGACGTAGCTTGGACCCCGCGAAAATCTTTTGTTCGTCGAAAAAAATCTGAATTTTTGGACTAAAAATGTATGTCCTCCGATTTCGGCGCTCTTATCGGGAAATCTCTTCGGGCTGTTGGAGGGAGGTGGCCGTCTGCCGTAGGTCAGGGAGAAAAATGGGAGAAAAACACAGGAGAAAAATGGAGGAAAAAAGGAAAGTGAGAGAATTTTCTTATAGAAAAAAATGGGAAAAACATTTTGGAAACTTTATTTGATGTTTTGGTGAGAAATAGTTTCAGAGAAACTTTTCCTTCTTATCACTAGACAATTTTTCTGAAAATACATCCAGCTACAATATTGCTCAGCCAAATCATGTTTCAGATTGAAAATCAGACGAGGCGCGGTCTCGTCGCGGTCTCGTCTTGGTTTCCAATTTTCGCTTTCATGCTCCCAGGGGTCCTTAGAACTATGCGACTTTTCTCAAACTGTCTCAAATTGTAAGATTAATTGATTCAAATAAAAACTGGTGTTTTGCAAATGTTCGGTCACCGCCGAAAAACTCGGCCACCTTGGCGAGAGCTTCGAATTTTTGTGAATTGGTTGAGGATGTTGTTTTTTTCCACAGAAGCTAGGTCATTTCCAAAACTTTGACCACCGGTGGAAAGCACTTCCACCCCGGTAAAATGACTAACTTGACTCCCAAGGGTCCGAACGTTTTGTAATTTTCAGATGTCTACCTAGAATGCTTAGCACTAGATAATTGAACTAAACTAGGTCATTTGCAAAACCTAGGCCACCACTAACAAAAACTCTTCCACCATATGCCAAAAGACCAGAGATTCGGTACATTCGAAATAAGAAAAAAAGTGTCCAATTCGCACCTATCCCAAACGGATCCAGTAGACGGAAAGACAGACGAGATGGGGGAAGTTGGACTGAAGGGCTAATCTTTATTGGAGATCAAATCGAAAAAGAGAAGAAAGGAGTGGTCTTCGCGCCTTTCTTCTTTGTGCTTTGACGGCGCCTTTTTTTCGAAGGCAAAGACAATAGGGGAAAGTGGCAATTTAGTTTTTTTGAATTGGCTTGTTTTTGCTTGTTCTTGGCTTTTAAAGGCATTTTCAGGTATTTCCAAGCCCTGTATAAGCTCAAAATGTCTGAAAATAGTCCCCCTTTTCTGAAAATATCTGAAAATTTCTCTTATCCTAAACTGATTATTCTTGCCCTTGTTATCCTTTCTGCGGGTGTTTATTTGGTGACTTCCACACCATTTTTGATGCTTTTTCGGCCGGAATTCGGTGAGTTGTTTACCTGGGTTACTGTAGTTTTGGGCTTTGAGTGCGGTATTTTGTATTTCGATTAATTCAGTTTTCAGACTAGTTTACTGTAGGCTCGGGTTACTGCAGTTCTTGGTTATATTACTGTAGTTTTAAATCGATGAAGTTTCAATCTGGAATACTGTAGTCTTGGCCTGTACTATTGTATCCTCAGATTTTGACTACTGTAGTCGTGACAATGCGGTCATACTGTAGTCCTGCGCCTAGGTTACCGTAGTCGTAAACCAAGCTTACTGTAGTTGTTTACAGTAGTTCTGTCACTGACTACTGTACTTCCAAATCTATAATACTGTATTTCTAGATTGAGGTACAGCAACCTATCCTACTGTAACTTCAATCCAAAGCCACGGAACCTAAATTACTGTAGTTTTGACCTAGGATACCGTACCTCCAACCTGGATTACTATAGCTTTCAGATGTCACACTAACACCCGAACACCGAGCCTATGTCTATGAAAAAATGGTGGAAGCATTTCGAAAAAACGATACTTCTTGTGAGAACGAAGGATTATACTGTAAACGTCTCGAGACCCAACACGTGGATTGTGGGCGAGTTTTAAGCGGGGATAAGGTTTGGCGGGAGTTCAAATTTTTCTTAAAATTCCAATATCTTTCAGCTCTACCTGGAAACCTTGACCGGTCCTAACCGTATCCCATTGATCCCAGACCCATATTTGAACATGACCTGCAAATCAATTAAACACCGTATCCATCCAGAACATTTACATTATATTCCATTAAAATTAAGAGGAACTGCATTTGGAAGAATAGTTTATAAGGATTATGAATTTATTGAAAAACAAATACAAGTCAATTATCATCCACAGAATTTATTTTGTTTTGTTTTGGATCAAAAATCGGAAATGGAATTTCAAGAGAAAATGAAGAAATTGGGAGAGTGTTTATCAAATGTTATTGTGCTACCAGGTAGGTACAGTAACCCAGTTTTTTTTTTGAAAATTTTCAAACCTAAAGTACAGTATGCTATTAAAATTTCAAGACCATATGCCCTACAGTAATCCGGAACTTTTTTTTTGAAAAGTGCAAAACAAAAATTATTTTATCGAAAAAAAATTTGAAAAAAAAGCGGTCAAAACACAAGATTTGATGGGCAGATAGTGGGGTTAAGTACATGTTGCGTGAGGTAAAAAAGTGACGTCATTTGCGAAATTTTTTGAGATGGAAGGTAAAGATACTGTACTTTTATTTGGGTCAGAGTGGCCTCGTGGTTGGGAAACGAAAATTTTCGGCCATTTTTTTTTAGTTTGATCCTCGCTCAAAGTACAGTATGCCACCAAAGTTTCAAATGACTGTGTCTTTTGAAAACCTAGTGACATAGCTTAAAAATCAGGAGCGGCGCGGTCGCGTCGCGTATTGACCGAACTTGTATCTAAGCCCCCAGTGGCCTTAAGAAGAGATATCTGTAATATCGAGACTTCCATTGGCACAAAAACAAAAAGTAGTTCCTACACGTATTGTTTTTCGATCGTACCTACCCATAGGCCTAACTGTTTCCAAAAAACCTACCACGAGGTCACTATGACATCATCACTCTGAGATGTAGCTGAAATCTGGATTTCTAGTCTGAAAAGTGATATTTTTTTCAACTTTGAGATTTTTTCTCCAAACTTTTGGTGGGTCATTAGGAACCTTTGAAGCATGTTTTAGCAAATTTTCAGTTCTCTTGAACATCTGGAAATAGCTTTTTCAAAAAAATTTTGTCGTTTTTTCAATTTTTCTCAAAAAATTTCAACACTTGGTCACATTTTTAAAAGTGTTTTCAGATTCCTCATCTAATTTGCTACAAAAAAGTCTCTTATACCATACCGCTACCACCGGACCCTTTTTTGATATACGCGTTTTTCTGAAAATCACATAATGGTCCCCCCTTATGAAAACTTTTTTTTCGAAAAAACGTGAGAAATTTTTTTTCTTCGAAAGTTACAATTTTTGGAAGCCTATAACATAAATAGTTGTTTGGTAAAAAAATAAAGTCTCCAAATTGATTTTGAGCCGACTTACAGGCGATTGTTCTGATTCTTTTCAAAATTGGTAGGAAAAATTAGCATTTTTGGATTAATCGGCTATAACTCGGCTCAAAATCAATTTGGAGACTTTATTTTTTCACCAAACAACTATTTATGTTATAGGCTTCCAAAAATTGTAACTTTCGAAGAAAAAAAATTTCTCACGTTTTTTCGAAAAAAGTTTTCATAAGGGGGGACCATTATGTGATTTTCAGAAAAACGCGTATATCAAAAAAGGGTCCGGTGGTAGCGGTATGGTATAAGAGACTTTTTTGTAGCAAATTAGATGAGGAATCTGAAAACACTTTTAAAAATGTGACCAAGTGTTGAAATTTTTTGAGAAAAATTGAAAAAAAGACAAAATTTTTTTTGAAAAAGCTATTTCCAGATGTTCAAGAGAACTGAAAATTTGCTAAAACATGCTTCAAAGATTCCCAATGACCCACCAAAAGTTTGGAGAAAAAATCTCAAAGTTGAAAAAAATATCACTTTTCAGACTAGAAATCCAGATTTCAGCTACATCTCAGAGTGATGATGTCATAGTGACCTCGTGGTAGGTTTTTTGGAAATAGTTAGGCCTATGGGTAGGTACGATCGAAAAACAATACGTGTAGGAACTACTTTTTGTTTTTGTGCCAAGGCCTAGTGAAGAAAGTCTCGTTCTTACAGATTTCTCTTCTTAAGGCTTTGTGACATGAAATATGAAAAAAAAAATTGGAAAATTTACAAAAAATTTATTTTTTTTCCAGTCACCGAATCCTACGACAGTAACGGTCACAACGTCAATCTAGGCCATTATCGATGCATGGAAGCTCTGTTATCCTATCCTGATTGGAGTTATATAATGCTGCTCCAGAATCATGACGTCATCACTAAATCTGTTTATGAGCTCGACAGAATTTTCGAGATTTTGGGCGGAGCCAATGATGTCGCAGTTGGTGCAGAGAACAGAAAACGGCGGAAGAAGGGTCTGAAATGGGACCCGAAATCTTTGAGACTGTTTAGGAATGGTAAGAGTGGGCGTGGCCTAAAACGTTCGAAAATTGAGATTTCAGAATCCGGAATACCCGAAAAAATTCTGAATTCTGAAATGAAATTCGCTAGCGGGTATGTCCAGGCTTCATTGTCCAGAGCAGCGATAGAATGGATGGTCCGTGACGTGGATTTGACGATTTTGATAAGCCAATGGAATCAATCTGTGAGTTTTTTGAAAGGGATCAAGGCCTAGGTTTTTAGGTGGTGACCGAACTTTTGCTAATGACTTGATTTTGATTTTAACTAGGACAGGGAACTGTTTTGAGTAAGCTCACAAAGTTTCAGAATTTTCGGCTCGGTGGGAGCTGAGATATGAAAATAAGCACGCGACGCGACCGCGCCGCGCTCGTGGTCGATTTTCAAATGCTCATAACTTGGCTCCCAGGTTCCCTATCACATTGAAATTTTTACAGTATACTCAGAATAAAAATGCTTTATCTACGCATGAAAAACCATACATTTGGAAAAAAATTCGAAAATTTTTTTTCAGAAATACGGTGGCGATGAGCAATATCTAGCGAGCCTTCAAATCAACGAAGCTTACGGTTTGCCTGGTCATTTCACTGATGAATGCATACGTCAAGAGCTTCCTGCGATAGAAATCACTAGGCAAGTGCGCTCCATTGATAATCATTTTTTTGAATTTTTTGTTTCAGAATGACCCGCTGGGCATTTGGCCATCCAAATAGATGTGCCACAAAAACTGTTCGGAACGAAATTTGCATTTTTGGAATGGAGGATTTGATAGCGGTTGCTGAGATGCCCACTTTGATGTTCAATAAGGTACTGTAGGTTACTGTAAGGGTTACTGTACCTATTGTAATTTCAGATGATCCCTTCATTTGACTATTCTATCGTGGAATGCACTGCCGAATTACTGTATAATCGGACATTTTTGGGTCAGGTGGATACTGTACTCAATGAGACATTCTTTGAAAATTTGGTTACGGTAGGTACCAAAAAAATTTTGTTTTGGTAAAATTTGAATTTTTCAGGTACAGTACCATAAGTACCATCGGGAACCTGGATACATGATCAATTGTACACCGGATTACGGTCCATGGGATTATGAGAAATATTTATGATTTTTTTTTTGGAATTTTCGAGTTTTTTTCTTGATCTCTACAGTAGTCCGGTTGTTTTTAGAATGAATTAGTTGTTTTGCCTTTTTTTCCCGCTCGAAAGTTCAGGAGACTAGAAAAAACTCGTCCACCAAGTGGGAGAGCTAGGCCAGATGTAAAAATTTGTGTTGGTTTGGCTGGGATTGTCATTATGTCAAAATTTCAGAACCGTAGGACCACAGGGAATCGAAATAGGAAAAGTTCGGTCACAAGGTGAAAACCTAGGCCATCTATGAAAATCAAATGTTTTTTGTTGGGCTTAACATTCTGAACCTACTGTCAAAATTTCAAAATTCTAGACTCGCCAGGAGCTAAGTTATAACCTTTGCAGAATCAGCAGCGGGCGCGGGGCGGTCGCGTCGCGTGTCCATTTTTGTATCTCAGCTCCTAGCGAGCCGAAAATTCTAAAATTTTGAACGAATATTCTGAAGGATCATCTGAGCCATTTTAGCTGAAAAGTTAACCACGCGAAAGTTCGGCCATCACTTGGATTTCTAGGCCACCAAGTTTTTTTTTTTTGAAAATTCAACAATAAATTTCCTTTCTCCACAGAATGGTCTCTTCTACGGCAGATCACCTCCAAAAGCCAGTTTTTCTAATAAAATCCGGAACTTAGCGGCCATTCTAAGTTCAGAAATTCAAATTTGTTTTAGACGAACAAAAGATTTTCGGAGGATACAAACGACGTGCGAAATCCAGAAGTCTAATACATTTTCTTAGTGATCTTCTTGGTCGAATTTCTCAAATTTCGCAGAATGGAAGAGAGAAAAAAAAAGATGTTATCTGATAGGAAAAATTTCTCGGACTTGAAATTTTGGACAGGTTTCAGAGAATTAAACTTTTGAACTGTAAGTTTCGAAGATTGAAATCCCTTGAAAATTGAAGGGGCTTGATAAATAAAGGATCAGAAATTGCACAGAATGAAACATAGAATCTTTGGAAAAAATTTTTTTTCAGAGATTTTGAAAACTATGGAACTTCTGAAAATTTATCTGAAGTTTGATCGAAATGAAATTTCCAGAATTACATAAAAAATTTATTTTTGAAAAACACTGAAAGATTAGAAAAAAATTTATTTCGAAACTTTTCTGGTGCTACCCCTAATCAGAACTGTCCCAAATCAAAACTCTCCGGACAAATCAGAACTGGACAGATCAGAACCGGACGTATCAGAATTGACCCTTATAAGAACCGACCGGATAAGAACTTTTCAAATGCTCGCATTTGGGGGTAGCAAGTTAACACAAGATTTTTGGAAATTTCTAAAAAATTTTCTGAATACTGTAGAGTTTTGACATGGTTTTCGGAGAGCATTGGAAATCTGAGTTCGTTAAATTTTTTTTTTCAAGATTACTGTAGTTCTCCTCCTAGATTACTGTACTCCTGGCCTTATAATAAGGTAGATTCTAGATGGGTTACTGTAGACGACCCGAGAGCCATTATGACACTTTTAGGAGAAGATAAAATTGGCGGAAATTCAAACTTTTTGAATACCGTTTTTACTCTGTTGCCAGGTGCAATAAAATCAGAAAACAGAAAAATTTAGTTGAAAAAAAATTTTTTTTTTTCTTAACACTCGTTGTTTCTAACTACTCAACAATGAATTTCACAGGCGCCAAAAAGTTTTCTGATTTTCCTGCTAAGTTGCTAAAACAATAATTGAGGATTGAATAATCAAAAAATCCCAAGCTTGAATCCATTATGTTGTTGCTCCGCCCCCTGGAGCACGAAAAAGAGCCCAGAAAAAAAGTTGTCAAAATGATCTGAAAAGTGTTTTCCAGACGTTTTTTGACATGCAGATTACGAATTTCATAATGACAAGACACGAAAACAATTTTTTGAACTAGCTGTAGTGCTAATTTTTCGATTTTTCGTTTTTTTTGGACGTTTTTTTTTGTTCCTGAAAAATTTAACACGGGAGTGGAAAAAATAAACTTCAGATTCGGATTCTACGCCCAAAAATACGTCCATTCCATATAAGAAACCAAAAAACGAGATATACATATGTTGAGAAAAAATGACTTTTATGCATTTTCAGAACCTACCCCCCTCCATGGTGAAAAAAGTCATAATCTCAGATCGGGACAAAAATTATATGGCATGTTTCCCTATCCAAATGTGACTTGGTCACCAAATTTTAGCTTCTGAAAATTCGATTTGTAGTCGTGGCACCACTTCAAAAAATCTATCTTCCTGGTCCTGGATCCAAAATATTGAAACTTTTCAAATTGGGTTTTTTGGGTGGAATTTGCTGGATTAGTGTTCAATAAAGCCTGAATAGTCGTTTTGGACAAATAATCTTCCCGAGAGATCACGATTTCTTCGTTAAAACATCAAAGTCATAGAAAATTCTTGAGTTAGTTGCTTTGTTCCTCATATCCGACTTGAAAACCAGAGTTCTGAGCTGTTTTTTGTCCAAAACGACTATTCAGGCTTTACTGAGCACTAATCCAGCAAATTCCACCCAAAAAACCCAATTTGAAAAGTTTCAATATTTTGGATCCAGGACCAGGAAGATAGATTTTTTGAAGTGGTACCACGACTACAAATCGAATTTTCAGAAGCTGAAATTTGGTGACCAAGTCACATTTGGATAGGGAAACATGCCATAAAATTTTTGTCCCGATCTGAGATTATGACTTTTTTCACCATGGAGGGGGGTAGGTTCTGAAAATGTATAAAAGTCATTTTTTCTCAACATATGTATATCACGATTTTTGATGTTAAATAGTGAATCGACGTATTTTTGGGCGTAGAATCCGAATCTAAAGTTTATTTTTTTCACTCCCGTGTTAAATTTTTCAGGAACAAAAAAAAACGTCCAAAAATGACGAAAAATCGGAAAATTAGCGCTACAGCTAGTTCAAAAAATTGTTTTCGTGTCTTGTCATTATGAAATTCGTAATCTGCATGTCAAAAAACGTCTGGAAAACACTTTTCAGATCATTTTGACAACTTTTTTTCTGGGCTCTTTTTCGTGCTCCAGGGGGCGGAGCAACAACATAATGGATTCCAGCTTGGGATTTTTTGATTATTCAATCCTCAATTATTGTTTTCGCATCTTGGCAGGTAAATCAGAAAACTTTTTGGCGGCTGTGAAATAGTGCTTTCACTATTGTTGAGTACTTACAAATAGGTAATGTTAAAGCGTTCTTCGAAAATTAGAGAATCAAAAGTTTAATCTGAATCCGATCTACTTTCGGAGATGTATAGATTAATCAAAATTTGTGAAAAATTTTCGCTTTTGAGAATGAAAAGATTTTATCAAGAGGTACAAATATAAAAATGTGTACTTTGAACAGAGATTTCCATATTTTAAAATAGAACTAGGCCATTTGCATAAGTTAGGTCACCACTTTCAAAAAGTTCTTCCATCCCAGTTTAATAGGCTAAATAACTTGGTTTCCGCTGACCCGAACGTTCAGAAATTTTCAGAGGGTACGTAAAATTCTTGTCACCGCTTATAAAATCATTTCAGTGACCTAGCAAAAGTTAGGCCGCCACTTTCCAAAAGTTCTTCCACCCCAGTTCAATAGGCTAAATGTTCAGTTCAAAAGCGGAGAAACGTGTCTCTTTGGCGGAAATCCTTTCCCGATGACAAGCCAAAATAGATCCACCTTTCAAAGATATACGGGGGGAAATTTATCTTTTTGAAGATCAAAAAATAAGGAGGAAAGTGGTCAAACATCTTTGAATTTTCTTTTTGGACTTTTGAGGACATCATTTATAGCGTTAATAGGATAAGGAATTATAAATTTTTGGAAAATTTTATTAAGGCTTAAGCTTAGGGTTCTGTTCGGTTTTTTCTAGGCCGTTTTTGGGCTTTTTCGAAGCTTGTTTTAGCTATTTTTCTGAAATTTTTTTATTTTAGAAAAAAAATTTCCCTCCCTTTTGGACTTTTTGATTTTTTTCAAGCCCATCCAGACATGCCTAGGCTCCTTTTTCTGAAAATTTTCAAAAAGTTTTCAAATCCCAAACTGATTATTCTTGGCCTTGCTATCTTTTTCTCTGGTATTTACTTACTCACTTCCACAGCGTTTTTGCAGTTATTTAGACCTGAATTTGGTGAGTTCTTCAATATGGATTACTGTAGTTTTAAGATTGCAGAACTGTAGTTTAATATCAGACTACCGTAGTTTGGGTACAGGATACTTCAGTTTCAACATAGGATACTGTACCTTCAAACCGGTACACTGTACTTTTTCAGATACTTCCTTATCCCTGGAACGAAGGGCTTATGTCTATGAAAAAATGATAGAGGCATTTCAAAAATTGGAAAATCCATGTGAGACCCAAATGGGTTACTGTAGACGACCAGAGACCCAACACGTGGATTGTGGGCAAGTTTTGAGAGGGGATAAGGTTCGGCGGGAATTCAAATTTTTCTGAAAATTTCGAAAACTTTCAGCCCTACCTGGAATCTCTAACCGGCTCCAATCGTATCCCACTAATCCCGGATCCATACTTGAATATGACCTGCACATCAATTAAACACCGTATCCACCCAGAACATTTACAGTATACCCCTTTGAAATTAAGAGGAACTGCATTTGGAAGAATAGTTTATAAGGATTATGAATTTATTGAAAAACAAATACAAGTCAATTATCATCCACAGAATTTATTTTGTTTTGTTTTGGATCAAAAATCGGAAATGGAATTTCAAGACAAAATGAAGAAATTGGGAGAGTGTTTACCTAATGTTATTGTATTACCAGGTAAGTACAGTAATCCAAAAAAACAATGGGTGCGGCGCGGTCGCGTCGCGTGTCGCTCGAAACTGTAACTAGGCTCCCAGTGGTCCTATAGAGTTTAATTTTTTTTTTGAAAATTAAAAAAAATGTAGCAATTTTTATAAAATGTCGGTCTGTTCTTTGAAAATAAGGTAATCTAAGGTTTCATCTGGTCACCTTTCGGAGATGTTTTGCGGAAATTTAGAACCTTGATCAAGTTTTTTTCACATTTTAAAAGAAAAAAGATTTCATCTAGTGGTACAAACATAAAAGTGTTTATTTTGTTTCGGAATCTTTAGAAGTTTTCCCAAAAAAATTGGAAAATTCTCCTAAAAAATTCGAAAATTGAAAATCATTTTTTGTACCTAAAAGTGTTCAAAAATTAGGCTGTTTCAACATTCATTCCAAAATTTCAAAGCTTTTGGACACTTGGGAGGCAAGTTATGAAGTTTTGAAAGAAGCCTGCGGTCGCGGCGCGGTCGCGTCGCGTGTCAATTAAAAAAACATAAAATAGGAATCTAACTCGTTTAAGAAAAAAAAGATGATAGAATAACCCAAAAGTTCGGCCACTGCTAGAATTTCTAGGCCACCACAAACATATTTTTTCCAGCCACCGAGTCCTATGACAGTAATGGTCACAATGATAATATTGGACATTATCGATGCATGGAAGTTCTGCTATCGTATCCTGATTGGGGCTATATGGTGCTTCTCCATAACCATGACGTCATCACAAAATCCGTTTATGAACTCGACAGAATTTTCGAGCTCTTGGGCGGAGCTAATGACATCCCGGCAGGCGTAGAAATCTCTAGCAGGCGGCCAAAAGGAATGAAATGGGATCCAAAATCATTGAAATTGTTCCGAAATGGTACGCTTTCTAAAAGTGGGCGTGGCCAAAAAACTCAAAAATTCAGAATCCGGAATACCCGACGAAATTTTGAATTCTGAAATGAAATTTGCCACTGGATACGCACAGGCTTCTTTGACCAGAGAAGCTGTAGAGTGGTTGGTCCGTGACGTGGATTTGACAATTTTGATAGGTCAATGGAACCAATCTGTGAGTTTTTTTTTAGAGGGATGATGGCCTAGGATTTTGAGTGGTGGCCGAACTTTTGCAAATGTTCGAATTTTTACTTGGAATATGGTCAGTTTAGCATTTTGAAGATGCTCTCAAATTTTCAAAATTTTCCAACCGGAAGCTGAGATATAAAAATAGACACGCGACGCGACCGCGCCGCGACCGCAGCTGACTTTGAAAGTCTATAACTTGGCTCCCAATGGCGCTAGCGCTCTGAAAATTTTACAGTGTGCTAAAAGTGCGTAGCTCAACCTATAACGTCGAGTCCCAATTCCCAAAAAAAATCATCTAATTATTTTAGGATTACGCCGGAGATGAGCAATATCTAGCCAGCCTTTCTATCAATTCGGCTTACGGTATGCCTGGTCATTTCACTGATGAATGTGTTCAACAGAAAATTCCTGTCATAGAAATTACGAGGTAAGTGCGCTCCACTGAGAATAATTTTTTTGAAATTTTTTTTCCTAGAAATTCCCACTGGGCAAATGGCGATCCGAATAAATGTGCAACGAAAGCAGTGAGACATGAAATGTGTATTTTTGGAATCGAGGATTTTAGAGCGGTCGCTGAGCTGCCTACTTTGATGTTTAATAAGGTACTGTAGGTCACTGTAGGGGTTACTGTACCTACCATAATTTCAGATGATCCCCTCATTTGATTATTCTATTGTGGAATGCACAGCAGAATTACTGTATAATCGTACATTTTTGGGTCAGGTGGATACTGCGCTCAATGAGACATACTTTGAAAATTTGGTTACGGTAGGTTTTCGAAAAAATATTTTTGGAAATTAAAATTTTTTCAGGTCCAATACCATAAGCATGGCCGGGAACCTGGATATGTGATTAATTGTACATCGGATTATGGTCCTTATAACTATGAAAATTATTTATAGAATTTTTTTGAATTTTTGTGTTTTGTACAGTAACCCTCATCTGAAATTACAGTGGGTACAGTAACCCTATTTTTTGGGGAATTTTTGAATTTTTTTGATTTACAATAACCCGGTGTTTTGTTTTTAAAAAATGAATTAGTGACATTTTCCATTTTTTAAGAGGGTAATAGGGATACTTGCAGGAGTCAGAATACCAGAAGTCGATAGGGAGCTGATACGAAAAAGTTCTGCCACCAGATTGGAAACCTAGGCCACCAAAAACAAAAACCCTAAAAGTACAAAATTCCATGTTTAAAATACACTTTTATTTGTGTTTTCACCTCTAGATAATATCTTTTCATTTTCGAAAATAGGGAAAAACCCGTTTTTCATTCTAGATTTTCAATTTATCCATACATCTCCGAACCCTTTCCGGCATCAGATCCAGAATTTTTATTTTCTTATTTACAGAAAAAATGAATTTACAGAAAAAAGTTCATCCTACAAACAACCGGATTACTGTAGAGACCATAAAAACTCAAAAATTCTGAAAAAAAAGTTAATAAAAATCCCAATAATTCCATCGGCCATTATTCGATGTACAATTGATCACGTATCCAGGTTCCCGGTGATATTTATGGTACTGTACCTACAAAAATTTCATAAAAATTTCAAAAAATTATTCTCATGAAACTTACCATAACCAAATTTTCATAAAACTTCTCATCGAGTACAGTATCCACCTGACCCAAAAATGTCCGATTATACAGTAATTCGGCAGTGCATTCCACAATAGAATAGTCAAAATCGGGGATTACCTGGAATTACGGTAGGTACAGTAACCCCTACAGTAATCTACAGTACCTTATTGAACAACAAACTTGGCATCTCTGCGATTTCTTTTAAATCCTCAATCCCAAAAATACAAACGTCATGCCTCTTAGTTTTTGCTGGACATCTATTCCGATTGCCGTTAGCCCAGCGAGTCCTTCTGGATAGGAAAATTTGAGATAATTATTATTAATAGAGTGCACTTGCCTACTTATATCTATTATAGATACTTTCTGCCGGATACATTCATCAGTAAAATGACCAGGCATACCGTAAGCCGAGTTGATGTGAAGGCTGGCGAGATACTGCTCATCTCCTGCGTAATTCTGAAAAAAAGACTTTCGAAATTTTCTCGATTGTAATGGTCCAATGGCAAAATGAGTGGTCCAAAGCAGAGTTGTACGGAATTTCGGATTCCGAATTCCGTATTCCGGGGCTTTTTTTATTCCGTATCCCGAATTTCGGATTTCGAAAAATTGGATTTCATTCCGGATTCCGTTTTCCGGATTCCGCAAAAATAAATTTCATTCTGTTACAGCACAAAGTTTTCAAGTCAAGGAAAATAGCAGAATTATGGATAATATTTGAGCGATATTCCGGTACTCAAAGCTTCTAGCATGAAATGGCTCTTAAAATGCACTGAAAAACGGAGCCAATTTACTTTTCGAGCGCAATCGCTGTTTCCACCTTGAACTTCGCAAATCCAATCATTCCGGATTCCGAATTCCGTATTTCGGGAAAAAAAGAGGTTGTTTAGACTTCCGGATTCCGGATTCCACAGCTTCGGAATCGAGAATATCCATTCCGTACAACTCTGGTCCAACCATCGAAAAACGGAACAAAGTCCACTCAGAATCTGAATGATCCTTTTAAAATCAAATGGTCTCATGAGAAATCTATTGGTGCTCTTGGAAATATAAAAGTCCTTCTAGAAAATGAATGGTTCCCTTACACTTTCAATCCTGTCTTGAGAACTAAATTCCTCATGGGACCATTCAATTTTAAACGAACCACTAGATTTCTGATCGAGTTTTGTTACACGTTCAGGGACTATCCAAATTCCGAAGGAACCGTTACATCTCTCAAAAGATCATTCAATTTTGAATGAAACATCCAACTATTAGAGGGACCGTTCTAATTTTTTAGCAACCAATCAAAAAAGGACCATCAAATGTTGAAGGGGACCGTTGGACTTACTCGGGACCACTTAATTTCCTAGGGATCGCTCAACTACAACAGAGCCTAATTTCTTTTAAAAATTGGGTGCAAAAGACCTCTCTCGAGCTATCAACCAGAAAAAGGCCGGGCCGGAGGTCTTTGGACCCTATGTTTTTGTTTGGGCCACTTATTCCCTATATGGGGAGCACTTGGGAGCGCAGCGCGGTCGCGTCGCGTCTCCATTTTTTTATCTGAGCTCCGTGCGGTCAGGAAATTTTGAAATTTTGTGGCTCTGTTCACAACAGTTTTATGACCTATTTCAGATCAAAAACAGATCACTTGAAATACTCACAGATTGATTCCATTGGCTTATCAAAATTGTCAAATCAACGTCACGGACCAACCATTCTACAGCTTCTCTGGTTAAAGAAGCCTGTGCGTATCCAGTGGCAAATTTCATTTCAGAATTCAGAATTTCTTCAGGTATTCCGGACTCTGAAAACAGATATTTTTAGGCCACGCCCGCTTTCAGAAAGCGTACCATTTCTGAACAATTTCAATGATTTTGGATTCCATTTCAGCCCTTTCGGACGTCTTTTAGTAAGTTCGACGCTTACTCGAAGGTCATTGGCTCCGCCCAAAAGTTCAAAAATTCTGTCGAGCTCATATACTGATTTTGTGATGACGTCGTGATTGTGGAGAAGCATTAGATAACTCCAATCAGGATAGGATAAAAAGGCTTTCATGCATCGAAAATGCCCTAAATTGTCATTGTGGCCACTACTATCATAGGATTCGGTGGCTGGAATAAATTTAAATATTTTGAAACAAATATTTTTATTTTGAGAATTTTTAAAACGCTCTGATCTTGTTCTGGATGAATTGGGTGAAATTGAGACAAAATTTTCAAAGCTTTAGTACCACTGGATACCGAAATTGAAAGATAAGCGACACGCGACGCGACCGCAGACATTTTTTAAGTTGCATGACTCAACTCCAAGGTCTCCCAGGGCTCTGAGTTTTTTTTGGATGGTATTTCGATAATAATGAAAAAGTTTTCCAGATGCAAAAAAAAAAACGATTTTCAGTATTCACGTTTTTAAGAGAACTTTCCGATACATTTTTTTTGTGAAAAAAAAATTTCAAAAAAAAAAACTGGGTTACTGTACCTACCTGGTAGTACAATAACATTAGGTAAACACTCTCCCAATTTCTTCATTTTCTCTTGAAATTCCATTTCCGATTTTTGATCCAAAACAAAACAAAATAAATTCTGTGGATGATAATTGACTTGTATTTGTTTTTCAATAAATTCATAATCCTTATAAACTATTCTTCCAAATGCAGTTCCTCTTAATTTCAGTGGGGTATACTGTAGGTGTTCTGGATGGATACGGTGTTTAATTGATGTGCAGGTCATGTTCAAATATGGGTCAGGGATCAGTGGAATACGGTTTGAGCCGGTCAGAGACTCGAGGTAGAGCTGAAAATTTTTGAAATTTTCTCAATAATTTGAACTCCCGCCAAACCTTATCCCCTTTCAAAACTCTTCCACAATCCACGTGTTGAGTCTCGGGTCGTCTACAGTGACCCATTTGAGTCTCACATGGAAGATCCATTTTTTGAAATGCCGCTATCATTTTTTCATAGATATAAGCCCTTCGTTCTAGGGATAAAGAGATATCTTAAAAGTACAGTAAACCGATGTGAAGGTACAGTAGCCTATGTTAAGACTACAGTAATCAAAACTTAGACTACAGTAACCCAGATAAAAAAAACTCACCAAATTCAGGTCCAAAAGTGCCTAAGTAAATAACAGAAAAAAAGATAGCAAAACCAAAAATAATCAGTTTGGGATTGGAAAATTTTTTAGGAACTTTTAGAAAATGAAACCTAGGCATTTTTATTGGCTTGAAAAAGCCTAAGTCTAAACCTTGAACAAGCCTGAAAAGGCCTGAGTCTAAGCCTCGAACAAGCCTGACAAAGCCTAAGCCTAAGCCTAAATTTCAAAAATTTCCCTAAAAATCCAACATTCCTTCTATTAACACTATAAATAGTGTCCTCAAAGTCCAAAAAGAATATAAAAAGATCACTTCCCTTTCCTTCATTTTTTCTCTTTCTGGATCTTCAAAAAGATAAATTTGTCGTCAGCCGGTATATCTTTAAAAGGTGGACTTGTTTTTTTTTGAACACGCGGAGGGACTAACTTTTTCATCGTGGCCTAAGTTTTGCAAGTGATCTGGAATTGAAAAAAATGGTTATGCTAAGAATAATAGGAAACTTCAAAAAAAGAAGCAAAAGTTTGGAGTACAGTCTTCCAGCACAGCATGGAAGAACTTTTTCAGCTGTGGCTTAACTTTTGACCGAGTTTTTACATTGATGGCCTAACTTTTGCAGATGGCCTAATTTTTGATGGAATAGGTTTTCTAGCAAAATAGATCAATTTTTTCCAGATATTTAGATAAAATCTTTAGATTCTTCGAAGCGAAAAATCCGATTTCCGTACTAGACTTTCGACTTATCTATACATCTCAAAACGTATGTAGATCAAATTAAACTTATAATTTCCTTTTTTTTTTTAAAAATACGGTTTTGAGATGAGAAACTGAAAAAAATAATTCATTTTAAAAACAACCAAATTACTGTAGAGATCACAAAAAACTCGAAATAACAAAAAAATTATAAAAAATCCTTATAATTCCATCGTCCATTATTCGATGTACAATTGATCGTGTATCCAGGTTCCCGGTGATATTTATGGTACTGTACCTGAAAAAATTCAATTTTTTTTCAAAAAATTATTTTCATGAAACTTACCATAACCAAATTTTCATAAAATTTTTCATCAAGTACAGTATCCACTTGACCCAAAAATGTACGATTATACAGTAATTCGGCAGTGCATTCCACAATAGAATAGTCAAATTCGGGGATTACCTGAAATTACGGTAGGTACAGTAACCCTTACCGTAACCTACAGTACCTTATTAAACAAAAAACTTGGCATCTCAGCAATTTCTTTTAAATCCTCAATCCCGAAAATACAAACGTCATGCCTCTTAGTTTTTGTTGGACATCTATTCCGATTGCCGTTAGCCCAGCGAGTTCGTCTGAAAAGAAAAATTTGAGAAAATTATAGAGCGCACTTGCCTACTTATATCTATTATAGATACTTTCTGCCGAATACATTCATCAGTAAAATGACCAGGCATACCGTAAGCCGAGTTGATGTGAAGGCTGGCAAGATATTGCTCATCTCCTGCGTAATCCTGAAAAAAAAAAGATTTTTGAAAAAGTTCGACTGTCTTCTGTGGAAGCTCATATTTGGTACCGGGTCATATTGTGAATTCAGTGAACATGGGTCCTCGATTTGTTTTTTGGGTCCAATTTTTAATATTTGGGCCCTCAATTCAAATTTTGGGTCCTCTTTTCAATTTTTGATTTTTGGATTTACGATTTATGGCATCGGTCTTCAATTTTAGAACAGTGCCCGTTTTTTTATATCTGTTTTTTGAAACTGAATTACAGTGCAAAAAATGTGATTCATAGGCTCTTTACTGTTTGGACCACTCATTACTCTTTCAAATTGTACCACGGGACGGCTGATGTCTTTCTTTGTCATGATTATTTTTCATCAAATGAGATGTTCAAAGTGCCGAGCTCAGCGAGTACAAGATAATATTTGGCTCTGTTGTAGTTAAGCGGTGCCCAGAAAATTTGAATGGTCCCCTTGAACATTTAGTGCTCTTTTTGAAAACTGAATGGTCCTCTACAAAATTGAGCGGCCCGTCTGGAAATTCGATGGTCCCTGAAGGTGGAACAAAGACCGCTCAAAAGCTGAATGGACCTTTTAAAATTAAATGGCCTCATGAAAAATCTATTGGTCCTCTTGGAAATAAAAAGGTCCTTCTAGAAAACGAATGACCCCCTTACACTTTTAATCCTGTCTTAAGAACTAAATTTCTCATGGGACCATTCAATTTTAAACGAACCATTAGATTTCTGATCGAATTTCGTTACACGTTCAGTTACCATCTAAATTCCAAAGGGACCGTCCAACTTTTTTTTAGCAACCATTCAAATTCTGAAAGGACCATCGGGGATCGTTGGACTTCCTCGGGACCACTAAGTTTCCTAGGGATCGCTCAACTACAACAGAGCCTAATTTTTAAAAAAGGGCTCAAAAAACATCTCTCGAGCTATTATCCAAAAACAGGCCGGGTCGACAAAATTTGGGCCGGAGGTCTTTGGACCCTTTGTTTTTGTTTGAGCCGCTCATTCCCTATACATATGGGGAGCACATGGGAGCGCAGAGCGGTCGCGTCGCGTGTCCATTTTTATATCTGAGCTCCCTGCGGTCAGAAAATTTTGAAATTTAGTGACTCTGTTCACAACGGTTTCATGACTTATTTCAAATCACAAACAGATCATTAAAAAACTCACAGATTGATTCCATTGGCTTATCAAAATTGTCAAATCCACGTCACGGACCAACCATTCTACAGCCGCTCTGGACAATGAAGCCTGTGCGTATCCAGTGCCAAATTTCATTTCAGAATTCAAAATTTCTTCGGGTATTCCGGATTCTGAATTTTGGAGTTTTTTGGCCACGCCCACTTTAAAAAAATCAACCATTTCTGGACAATTTCAATGATTTTGGATCCCATTTCAGCCCTTTTGGCCGCCTCTTAGAAATTTCGTAGCTGGCTCGAATGTCATTGGCTCCGCTCAAAAGCTCAAAGATTCTGTCGAGCTCATAAACTGATTTAGTGATGACGTCATGATTGTGGAGAAGCATTAGATAGCTCCAATCAGGATACGATAACAGAGCTTCCATGTATCGATAATGCCCAAGGTTGTCGTTGTGACCATTACTATCATAGGATTCGGTGGCTGGAAAAAAATTTGATTTTTCGTGGTGGCCTAGAAATTCTGGTGGTGGCCGAACTTCTTGACATATACTCGGTTTTCGCTTAAACGAGTAATCTTCCCATTTTGAGTAAACAAGCGAAACTTCAGAATTTTCGGCTCGCTGAGAACAGGGATACAGAAATTGACAAGCGACGCGGCCGCGCCGCGCCCGATTTCCAAGATGTATAACTAGGCTTCCAGGAGTCACAAGGACATGATTTTTTTCTGACATACTGTACTTTAGGTGAGGATCAAACTAGTAAAAATTTCAAAAAAAATAATTTTCTGGATTACTGTACCTACCTGGTAGCACAATAACATTAGGTAAACACTCTCCCAATTTCTTCATTTTCTCTTGAAATTCCATTTCCGATTTTTGATCCAAAACAAAACAAAATAAATTCTGTGGATGATAATTGACTTGTATTTGTTTTTCAATAAATTCATAATCCTTATAAACTATTCTTCCAAATGCAGTTCCTCCTAATTTTAATGGAATATAATGTAAATGTTCTGGATGAATACGGTGTTTAATTGATGTGCAGGTCATGTTCAAATATGCGTCTGGGATCAACGGGATACGGTTGGAACCGGTTAAAGATTCTAGGTAAAGCTGAAAAACTTAGAGTTTTTAAAAAATTTGAATTCCCGCCAAACCTTATCCCCTCTCAAAACTCGTCCACAATCAACGTGTTGGGTCTCGGGACGCTTACAGTACATCCTTTTGTTTTCACAAGAATCATCTTTTTTTTGAAATGCGTCTATCATTTTTTCATAGACATAAACACGGTGCTCGAGTGATAAAGTGGAATCTGGAAAACACAGTAGTCTAGATTCAGACTACAGTAATCTAGTAATGCAGAATCTACCGTAGTTTTTCAATGCAAAAAAAACTACGTTAGCATAGATAGGATAGCAGTAGCCCAGTTTAGAATTTACGCTGCCAAGACTACAGTGAGCTGAGTACAGTAGCCTAGGTTATTGGGTACAGTAGCCTGGGTCGGCCACATGCTACAGTAACCTAGATCAAGGGATAGTAGTCCTAATTTTAAAACTACAGTAATCTAGGCCAAAAACTCACCAAATTCCGGCTTGGACGTAGAAATCACCAAGTAAAAACCAACAAAAATGATAGCAATGATGAGAATAATAATTTCGGGATGTGATAAATTTTCAGAAACTCCCCGAAAATAAGCTCGACCCATTTTCGGCTATTTTAATTGTACAAATAAGAAAATCAAAAAAAAAGTCGAAACACAAAAATCCGAATCCGAAAAATTCAGATAAAATCTTTGTTTTTCCCACTTTCATCCTTCGAAGTTCGCAAAATTTAACGAAAAAGATCACAAAGCAAATGACATTCAGCTTCAGATTATTTTTGAATGTAGTTTGTACCCCCGCAAAAATCTTTTGTTCATCAAAAATTTTGAATTTGAGTTCTCAGGAAAACTGAGGAATGGAAGAACTTTTGAAAAAAAAATTGCGTGGTGGCCTAGAAATTCAAATGATGGCCGAAGTTTTGCAGATAAGTATCACTTTTTGAAAAAAAAATTCACAGTAATCTACAGTAATCCCAAGTTCGAAAATTTACAGTATTCTGCAGTGATCCCAAGTTGGAAAACCTACAGTAGTCTACAGTAATCCCAAGTTGGAAAACCTACAGTGATCCCAAGTTGGAAAAACTACAGTAATCTGCAATATTCCCCATATGGAAGATCTACAGTAGTCTACAGTAATCCCAATTTGGAAAGTCTACAGTAGTCCCAAATCTTTTCGTTTCTTTTTTTCTTCAAAATAAAAGAAGAAGCTAAGGTCAGCAATGTTTACTTTTTTGTGTTCCTTTGTCCCTGATGGAAAAAAAATATTGCGTGACTGAAGGAAGAATCAAAAGAAAAAGCCGGCACAAAACACTTAAGAAGTTATGAATCATAAGTATGATGTAAGAAACCGACGGGTTACTGTAGGAATTTTTTTACACAGCTTTTTTGCAAACTCGATAGATATTTGATTGGAACACCCGTCCACACAAATCGATCAGAAAATGATGATTGAAAATGTTTTTTCTCCCTTCACAAGATTCCAGATTCCATGTCTACAGTAGTTCAGGATTGCTCCGCCCATTTTTAAAGAATCCCCTGGAACGATTTTTCCAGTACAAACCATTCTTCTTTCTCCTCCCCTTTTCAGCCAAAAGAAAAAGTTCATGGCGCATCGACCAGGAACCTTTTTCTTCTAATTATTTGCTAATACACACTCTGGAAAATGACGGACACATAAAAACTGGGATTTTTCTATTGCCCACTGTTATCACGAGCAAAACTACTATCAAAACTAGTCAGCTAAAGTTGCTGATCGGATCCTGATAAAGCCCTGGAGCTGGCTCAATAAACGGAGACAAGTTGGCACTTGCACACACTGGCTCTTACATTTGTTCGTAAGTCAATGGTAACCTGCTATCCGATATGATTCATTACTGCCATCACATAACCTCTAATGGGCATATTCATATTGCTAAAGCCCAGACAAGAGCCATCCAATGATATGTTATAAAAATGGAAACAGTAATCATCAATGAAGCTTTTAAAAATTCGTGTTTTTTTTTCAATTGTTGGATCATAATTCTAACTAGACTATAAATTCTAACAGTTCAAGATCAACAATAAAATGGCGTGTATCTGAGCCTCCCGGAATCCCTTTTCCCGTTCTCCGTTTCTACGATTTTGCTGTTCCGCTATCCGGTTTCCGTTATCCGGTTCCCGTTATCCAGTTTCCGTTTTCCGGTTTACGTTTTCGGTTTCTGTTTTCCGGTTTCCGTTATGCGGTTTCCGTTATCTGGTTTCCGTTTTCCGGTTTACGTTTTCCGGTTTCCGTTATCCAGTTTCCGTTTTCCGGTTTACGTTTTCCGGTTTCCGTTTTCCGGTTTACGTTTTCCGGTTTCCGTTTTCCGGTTTCCGTTTTCCGGTTTACGTTTTCCGGTTTCCGTTTACCGGTTTCCGTTTTCCGGTTTCCGTTTTCCAACTTCCATTTTCGAAAATTTGCCTATGTTTCCCAAAAAAATAGAAATTTTGAAATTTTGGGACAGATGTCCACTCAAAAAAAAAAAAACGCCGAAAAATACCCGAAATTTCTAATTTTGTTGAAAAAATTCAAATTTTGCCAATTTCTGTTGGAAATCATACAAAGTTTTCGTTGCTCGTAAAAAAAAGTTTGTTTCTGTCTTCCGATTTCCGCTTTTCGAAATTGACGATTTATTTTATTTATCATGTTATTGCTGTTATCCAAAGGTTAGTTTTTGTACAAGGTAGAACTTGAAAGGTTGCAAGGCTCACTTAATGTTAGTGCTTTGTCCCATCAAAAACGATATGAAGATACATAGACATGATTCATTTTTACACTGTCACTTTCCTTCTTCTTCTCTCTTCAATTCTGCAACCTAAGAGCCATTTTTCTTTTGTTATGAACTGTACAATTTTCTTTATTTCAATTTTTTTCAAATTATTATATTCATGAATGAACTGTGCTACCACTATTATCATGTTATTATCATATGATAATTAGTTTGAGTATATCGTTTTTAGAAAAGTGAATTGACATTGGAACTATGCTGTGTTGGCTTACTTTCCAAGTCGATGCACCATGTTGAACATGAAAACTTCAACAATTTTTAGAATCTATGTTGTGTTGGCTCACTTTCCAGGCCGATGCACTATGTTGAACATGAACTTTCTGATGATTTTCTCATTTTTTTTTCTAACTTCGATTTCTCCAATTCAATGAAAAAACACCAATGTTCCCATCTTTGTCCGCCAATGTTTGCCTTCTTTTTTTTTGTTTCCTTCTCCTTATTCTTCCCCTTATGTCTCTTGCATGTTACAAGTTGAAGCTGAATACACAACACATGATTCATAGGGGACGCTTAAGCTCCGCCCATTTCTATGTTGCTGTAACCCTGATCAACAGCTTTTTGTTTTTGTTTGAAGAAGACACGTAAGCTAGCCCTAGCCGTCTAGTCATGTGTTGTCACATTACTTTTTGAGTGAAATATGTTACTTTTTGATGGAAGTGTATTTTTTTAAGGAAAACTAAAGCTAGATTTTGAAAAAAACAAATGTGGATTTAGGATTTTCTGAAAAAACTTTAGAAGTTTTCTCAACTCTGGATTTTTTAATACAAAGCTCCCATAGGCTACGTTCCAGAACTGTCCCGTATCAGAACTGAAAATCATATTTTCACGTTGTTTTTTCTCAAAATTTTTTCCGAAACTTTTATTTTGAGCTCAAACATTTTTTGAAAATTTTGCTCTTATCCTTATTGGGAAACCAGGTTTTTTTCAACCTACTTTCCATAATTCTCGGATTATTATAAATACTTCCTCTAATCTTTTGTTTATTGACCACTCTTAAAAAGATTTCTCGAATTCCATCGTCATTGTGAATCTAGAGGATTTCCTTCCTGACGTCTTGGAATAGAAAAAAGCGGATTAGGATACTTTTTGATAGAAATGATAGCCATGTGATCAAATCCGCGCAGCTTTTTGAGCAGGGCTACGTGACTTTTTGACATTTTGAACTAGACAAATGACTGACAAAATATTAGAAAACAATCCTAAGCTTTGTGTTACTACACCTTGAAGGTTCATCATTTCCGTAATTACTGTAGCTTTACAGTAACACAACCTCGGTATTTTGAAATATGAAATTTCCACTTTTACATCATTTTTTCAAGTAATACCTTCCCCGATTTTTGCTATATGCTTCATCACTTTCTGCAAAAAGGTGTATCATAACGCATGAAAAGATTTTATGTGTACTTTATGTTTCAAAAGATCATATAAATGTGTCAGTTTTGTTTCTGATCTTTCATTCATTTTTATGTGTAAATCTTTGATGCAGCTTTCTGGGTAATCACGGCTTTCTCTTTTCGTCCTGATCGTCCCGAGCTTTAATTCGAACTTTCTTTACTTAATCTGAAGTGTTTTAAGTAAGCTTAAGGTTTTTTTTTAGGTTTTCAAGTTTTTTTCCTTGAATCTCATAATTTTTCAACATGGGAGCAAAATTTGAACTTTTTTCGCTTTGAATCTCACCAGTCAGCAATTTTTTAAAATTTCTAGAAGCCTAAATGAACTGTGTAGGTAAAAATCTGGTTATTCCAAGCTTTACCCATTCTGACCCATTCTTCATGTTCATTTCAGTTTGATTACTGTATTCCCTCCGCTATACAAATAAGTTACCATTATAGCGAAACATAAAGAAACATCTAGAGGGTTACACTCAAATGTTTCATTGTATGTACGTGGCCAGTAGAATATATATGACCAGTAAAGTCAACATATATAGGTGTTTAGTCGATTTGAACACAAGCAAATACTCGTGCAAAAAACACCCCGAGAAAAGAAAAAGTTGACTTTTTATGTATGCTTTTCGAGAATCGAGATCGAGGAGAAAAGATGTTTCAAACGTATAGTGAGTTGAGACGGTTGTTGTAAATCTTGGTGTTTTCGAGAGTTATTCTCAGAAATTTTTCAGCTGTGATTTTGGTAATTTTCAGTAGAGTCCCTGAAAGCCTATTTTGCAATTTTCGTGCTAAGCTTCAATGAGGTGAAATTTCATAAATCTCGGCGCATTTTGCGGCTTTACATATCTAATTAGAAGGCTCGTGAACTTTAGGTAGAAGTAAGTATCAGTAAGCTTTTTCGAAACTTTTCAAAGGTATTATGCATTGGAAAAAAAAACTTTTCCAACCAACATTTGAATTTTTGAACCATTAGCCTATTGAATTCGTCTCAAATATTTGGTATTTTCAACCTATGGTCAACCTTTTCTGTAAATTTTTCGGTTATTCTGATTGCATTTTCAGTGTTGTGAGCATCACTTTGGTACTTTTGATTTGGTTTTCACTCAATTTTCAGTCTTTCCATAACATTTTTCAATTTTTCGAACTGAATTTACTTTGTTTTCTAAACTTTCCCGTGAATCATCTTTCCACACTTTCTTCTTTATTCTTTTTTGGCATTTTTAAAAGTTCCAGAGAAATTTTTCGGTGTTTCGAACAGCTTTTTTTACTTTCTCAGCGGGATTTTTTTTCATAGTTTCTTTTCTCTGATTTTTTTTGTGAATTCCAGAAAATTTTTTAAAGTTGTCGGTTTCATTTTCTACTTTTTTTTCCAAGGAAGGTTTTCCCATTTTCTATCCGTTTTTTTTAATTTCCAAGTCTGAACAGCGTTGATGAAAAGAAAAGATTACTCCCCACACATTTCTCTCTTTCTATCTCTCTCATTTCATTCTCACTTGGCCCGCTGCCAAGAGTGACCAGCAGTCGGGTGGTCAAAAAGAGACGCAGAGAAACTGGCGTCACGTGCATCGGCACGTGATCCATTGGCTCCCTTTTCTCTCTCCTTGGGGGTGAAGAAAAAGGGGGGAAATAGATGATAAGAACTTCTTCTCCTTCTTTTCGTTGGCAGCATGTTTCCTACTTGCCATTCGATGTAGTGCGAATAAGAGAGAGATAGATAGATGGGAATCAAGTGATATTGGTTGGTGATAGTGGTGATGTAAACAGAATGTTTTGTTGTGGAGACTTGAGGTTTTGGAGCCATTTGGAGCAGAAATTTCTGGCATCGAGCCAAAGTTTAATTTTTTGGATTTTGACCAAGAAAATCTGTGTAAAATGAAGAAAACGCCTTTTTGAACTGCGAAAAAGCAGTGTTTCAGCAAAACCTACATATTTTTTACAATTTGTTGACTAGAGTTATGTAAAAACCCGTAAATTTTGGATTCGCAAAAATTATCGAAAAATGAGGATTTTAAAAGTTTTTCTACACAGAAATGTAGAATTTCGAATAATTTTCCAAGTGACTACTAATTTTTGGACTGAAAATAGATGAAAACAATTATTACTCGTCCGGTATTTGAGAAACTTTATGGAAAAAATGCAATTTTTCACAAGCTCTCTTGTATTTAATATGATGTCGTGCAAAGTTTTCATGGAAAACTAAATCTCCACCTGCGGCCGTTGCAACTTTCAGTTCGACAGGTTCATCTTTCGATTCAAAACTATACAATTTTTATATTCAATTCAAGTAAAAACGTCGATTTTCAACAAAAAAAACTGGTGATAGCAAGGGTTTTTATAATAAAATCGATGAATTAATGGCTTTTGACCGGAGAAGTGGAAAATTTAACAAAAATCCAACGAAAATTTTGGTTTTTCGGTACACTTTCTCGAAGTTTTGTCTGAAAACATAGGTTTTCGAACTGAACAACACAATTTCAAAAAGTGAAACTTTTTGATGTTTGGAAAAAGTATTTTGTTCAATTTAAATAGATTGAAATTAAAAATTCAGTTAACTATTTTTAATTAACATTTTCCGAAAAGTAACCAGTATTTTTCAACAGTTCAAAGCTAAATTTGTAAAAAACTTAAAAATCAGTTGACACAAACAAAAACACAATGTTACGATTAAAGAATTCACTAAACTTCTCGAGAAAATGGGTCAGAAATTCGTTTGCAAATTATAAACAGATTCTAAGCCTGTAAAATATTATCGAAATTTTGTACTTAAAAGCTTAAAAAAGTGCCGGCAATCTGCTTGTGAAGTTCCATTTCGAAAATTAGAAAAAAACCAGCAGAAAAAGTTATTTTTTGTTATAAATTCTCACATATCATTAACAAAGAAACCTTGGGCATTTGAACAATAAAAGAAAAATGGAAAAGGCATGGCAAGGCAAGGGGTTTCATTATTCAGAATACTTGATCATATTCCTCTTTTGTCCCCTTCCTGCAGGCCGTTCATTCTCCCTTTATACCCTCCTCCTTCTTCTCCCCCCATTTTCAACAACATTTTCCCAATTCCTCTTCTTTCACCCTCCTCTCTTCAATTTCTCCCCATCCCTTCCCATTCCCTTTCACTTCCCTCCGGGTACTTTTCGAATGAAGAAGAAGAAACTTTTACTCTCTTTCTCTATATCTCTTTTGCGTCCTGCATCTCTAAGTGAGTGTGTTGTGTTGACAAAATGACCTCACACCACACCCCGACCTGGATAATTTCGTGAATGAACTTTTTGGGGGGTTTTGAGGTGTTGCGAGTTTAATTTTGATGGATTTTTGTTTTTTTGTAAGAACTGCATTAGAATTGTATATTTTTCTTGGAATATAAACTTAATTTCATTTTGAATTCTTTTTACGACTAAAAGGGGACTGAAAAGGTCTGTGAACTTCGAAACATGTTCTTGTCACAAATTTACATGAAAAAATCAAGTTTTTCGGGAAAAATGGATTTTTTTGGTCAGTATCTTCTTTTTTTGGTCAGTATCTTGTCAATATCCGACTATTCATTGAAATTTCAAAGTATTTTCTCCCAAATTTCAAAACTTTTGATTGATTTTAAGACTTTTGCCATTAAAATCAACCCGAATTAATCCAATTTTCCTCGAATTTTTTTTTTGAGAAAAACATGGTCAGCTTTTACCAGTTGTTTTAAAAATTGGTCAATTTTCTATTGGTTTTAACAAAACTTATTAAGAACAAAAAAGTTTTTCTCAAAAAAAATGGAAAATTTGAATTTTTTGGCTTTTCTACACGTATTTCGTGCAGTTTTAAAATATTCCCCCGATTTTCAACAGAAAAGTCACCTGATAAAAATCACATAATTTTTTCAATTTTCAGGAAGGTTTCGGCAGGAATTTTTGAGTTTTCCGGAAGTTCCTATCACTTTTTTTAGTAAAAATTTTCCTTTTTAATAGTTTCCACTGTTTTTTCGACCTTTTTTCCTTGCCTAACTCTCTTAAATTTCTGCTACTGATAACAATTGATTGTTTGGTATTGGTAATTGTCCACGAAGCATGCACTGATAGTATACTGATAACAATCACCACCGTCACAATGCTTCTAACTGACATTCCTTTTGTCCGTACAACTCACTTTTCTGGTTTTTGGCCGTCTTTTCCAGTCATTTTTTTTTGCAAAATTTCTATGTTTTGGGACGGTTTTTTCCCAGGGTTCTTTTTTGTTATGTAAATGATGTGCTTGTCATTCTTTTGAAGTTTTTTCTTTACTTTTTGTCAAAAAACCAAAATGTTCAGTCAAAATTTGGTTCAAAGACCGGTATTTTAACTATTATGTTACAGTACCTAGTTTCAGATATTTTTTAAGATCTGATTTTTGAATAGGTTCTTATATTATCTATAGTTTTAAATTTTTTTCATTTCTGGATTTTTTAAGAAAAAATTTTAAGAAAAAGGTCCAAAGGCGCCCCTTTTTTTTTAACTTTTTGCTTTTCTATCGAGAAATATCTCTCAATTTTAGTACACGTTGCTTTGAACTTTTTTTGTTGTTGTTTCTCTTTTCCGTCCTCCTCCCCTCCATGCCCTTCTCCTCATTTTTCTCAATGTTGCCCTCCTAAAATCATGAGCCTTTCCTCTTTCTATCTCTTTCTATTCTCACATTTCTGTCTTTGATGAATGTTCCTTTATTGTATTCATATTATCCACATGGTCCTTTTGAACTGACACCCCTTTGTAATGGTCGCTTTGTTTGACCGGAAACTCATTTTTCTAATTTTGTTCGGCCAAAAATTCGAATTTCTGAATTAGGGTAAAGTCATGAAATTTGGTTCCTAGAATATCTATCAAAAAACAGGAAATTTTCTGAAATTTCCGGAATTTCAAAATTTTTTTTTGCATTTTTTCTCATTTCACCCCTAATCAGAACTTTGGACGGATCAGAACTGACCCGTATAAGAACCTTCCATTTAAAAACCGCCCAGGATAAGAACTTCTCAAATGCTCGTATTTGGACACTTTCCACTGCTTACAGACTATTGCAGCAAAGTAGTGTCAGTTCTCATCCGGGCAGTTCTGATAAGGTTCAGTTCTGATTCAGGCAGTTCTGATTTTTCCGGTTCTAATTCGTCCAGTTCTGATTAGGGGCAGCACCATTTTTTTTCCAATTTCGATTTTTCATTTTCAATTTCGATTTTTCATTGCTCTCTTGCCTAAGTTTTGAGCTTTTCGGATCATTTTTGCCTTGTTTTTCTCTTTGTATCCTTGAAATATGTTTTTTTTTCAAAAATGTCTCAAGATTTTCCGACCGTACCTTTCAAATCGTCCTCTTCCTTTCACTTTCTTCGATTTTTTTCCTGAATTCCTTCTTTTTTTCAGCCAATTCAAAAAGCAACTTCAAGCTAAATATCGTCTTTCTTTCTTCTTCCATCACCAGCTAAGGAAGAAGATGTCCTTCCGAATCCCAAAAAAACCAAGGACAGATGCATCAACATCAGGATCGGGACCAGGAGGATCGGGAGCACCATCCTCGTCAGGTGGAGGCGGAGGTGGTGGACCTCGTGAGTTTTTTTTCTTGGAAAATTCTGATTTTAAAATTTTTGACTGAAAAATTGGGCAAAATGGAAAAAAAATCTTGAAAAATCGTAATTTTTTCCAAATTTTTTTGAAATTTTGATTTCTGAAACTCTGGATATTCCAGATAGGTAGTTCACTAAACTTGTCTGAAAAATCTTATTTCGACCTCTAAACCCACTCATTTTTTCCAGCCGTCCGTGTCTCTCTACCCACATCATCTGGAACTTCAAATCAGAAGACGTTCCAACCGATGGGATCATGCCAAGTCCAAACGAACATCTTCAAAGTGGACATCAAAAGAATGCCAAATAGCTTCACTCGTCTTTCCATGGAGACGCACTTGTGTGGAGGAAAAATTGATATCAAACTCAGTGAAGGTCATGTTGCCGTTTCTGGAGGGTGAGTACAGTAATCCGGGCAGTTATGTTAGGCTAGTCTGGAGGTACAGTAATCTTAGGAAACGTTGAATCCACAGTAGCCTAAAACCTAAGTTTACAGTAATCTATTTAAAAAATTCTCGTAATTTAGGTGAAAGGCTACAGTTATCTGTAGCCTTTTACTGTATTCGTAGCCTTTCACGTCAGAGCACCAGTAGTTCCAATTTAGAACTACAGTAATCTGGATAAAAACTACAGTAGTCAAGATTAGAAATTACAGTAAATTTATTTTAAAACTACGGTAATTTGTTTCAAAATTACAGTATCCAGGGCCTAAAACTACAGTAGTCTAGGCCTCAATGTACAGTGTCTAATTTTGAAAATACAGTAATCTAGGTTCAAGGATACCTTATATATTTCTGGCCTACCGTAATACTAGAAACTACCATAGACGTTTTTCTTGGTACTATAACGTCAATACAGTATCCATTTCCAACAACAGTAGCCCCTGAATGTAAAGTACCTACGAGTTGTTTCCTACGGTACCTTTCCCTACAGTTACCGTACTCCATCAGTTTCTGTATAGCTACCATCAACTTCTACAGTTGCCAAATACAGTAGGCGTGTACCCTAGCTTACCGCGCTGCATATTGTAGGTTTCCAGTACCATTATCAGCTACCGTATCTTCTAACAGTTTTCTTCTAGACTACAGTAGTCGATATTGCTAACATGATCTACCGTAACTGAGCGAAAGCCCCACAATTACAATACCGTACACCTGGTTCCTTTCTACCTACAGTAAGAGCCCATTAGCCTACCGTGCTAGCTACCATAGTCCTACAGTACCTTGCTACCACATCCTCCTACAGTATCCTTCTTACCTACAGTACCCAAAATTCTTTAATTTCAGAGTCAACAACACCGAACGACGTCTTGCTCTTCGCACCATCTTCCACAAATTGGTGGAGAAGCACCCGGAGATCTTCGGCACAAATCTGTTAAGATACTGTTATGATTGTGCCACAACCATCTATGCCATTGAAGGAACCTATAAAGGAGTCGATCGGAAAATCGAGGAGCAATTCGAAGAAAAGGATTTCACAGAGGAGCAGTGGGCCACAATATCCAAGATTATCAGACGCCAGAATACCCACTTCAAGATTATTTTGTCTGCGAATGGAGTGGTCTATTCCCAAGGACCAAAGTCGATGACTGAGAAAAACCGCCAAGAGCTCACACGGATCATCGAAATCTGCTCATCAGAAGTGCTCAACACCCCAGAATTCCTACAATATGGCTCTCAGACGTTTGGGCTCAATGAGCCCCCAGTTTTCACACCGGACGCGACCTCGGAGATTCGATCTGGATTTGATAAAGGAGTTCGGCTCCTTGAAGGGGCGGGGCCAACAGGGACAGAAATTGGGATGTCCATCGATACCAAATTGAGCCCCTTTTACGCTGCAAGCTCTGTCTTGAAGTTTGTGGCAGCCAAGTTTGCGGAGATACGGTCAGGAGGTGCAGTCACAGGAGCACCCAGGCAGCCAAGAAGAGACCCACAACATGGACGCCAACGATCTCGATCCAGGTCCCCTGGAGGCCGCACCGATTACGGTGGATTTGGAGCCTCCGATTATGATTCTGCAGAGATTAATGAGATTCAAAATGCGTTCAGAAGAAACGAGAGCAGACACATCTTCGCCCGGATTGAGGACGCTATGAAGGGTCTGGCTGCGGTACCGCTTCACTTGAAGAAGGGAGTGAACAGGAATATTTTGATCCACAAGTTCAGCGAGTCAAATGCGGAAAAGTGAGTTTTTTTAATGAAGTTTTTGAAAAAAGTTAGCGGGAAATCCAAATTTAGGGAGAAAAAGGTACAGTAATCTTAAAACAGAGCTGCAGTATATTCTAGCTACAGTACCCGTACTGCCTAGAGTTGCAACAATTTTGATGAGGACTTCTGTAAAAACCGTCGAGGTGCAGTAGTCCTCTTACAGTGACGAGGGTTCTGAAGGAGGTGAATTTTTGTAAATCTTCGCTAAAACACTCCATGATGAGTACTGTAGGTACCGTAGTCTTAATTTAGGATACTGTAGTTCGCCAAAGTAATATACAGTAGCGAGCATAAGTCAGTGTACCTCTAGTTTTCAGTAAATAACTATACTCAAAGACTTCCGATTGATCTGAAAAATTTTTTGTGGGTACCTGAGGGACCTAGTAACACAACCCAAGATTTTTTTTCGAAAAAAAAATTTTCATAAAAATTTTTTGCGGTGACGAGTGCAGGAGGTTCAGGTGACCGTTTTGAAAACTTTTTTTCGGTCAACTGGAGGTATTGTTTTTTCTGCTGATAAATGTTGCCCGAAGCCTATGTGAACCATTTCCGTCAAAATATCGGGTATGCCGCCTCCGTCCGTGACCTTATTTCAGCCAACATTCGAACAGGGGCTTTTGAACCGGGCAGAATATCTTGGCTGAAAGTGTTTCAAATAGGCCAAAAGTTTGCGAAAGAGTGTCTTTTAAGGTCCCGAACAAAGTTCTATGGATAGATTTCGTTTTCAGAAAAATTCATTTTTTGACTTTTCAGTTGATTTTCATAATCATCCAAAATCATCAAAAGTCGAAAAATAAATTTTTCCGAAAACTAAATCTATTCATAGAACTTTGTTCAGGACCTCAAAAGTGTCCCTCTCTCAAGTTTTCAGTCCATTCGAAACACTTTCAGCCAAGATATTCTGCCCGGTTCAAAAGCCCCTGTTCGAATGTTGGCTGAAGTAAGGTCACGGACGGAGGCGGCATACCCGATATTTTGACGGAAATGGTTCACATAGGCTTTGGGCAACATTTATCAGCAGAAAAAACAATACCTCCAGTTGACCGAAAAAAAGTTTTCAAAACGGTCACCTGAACCTCCTGCACTTGTCACCGCAAAAAATTTTTATGAAAATTTTTTTTTCGAAAAAAAATCTTGGGTTGTGTTACTAGGTCCCTCAGGTACCCACAAAAAATTTTTCAGATCAATCGGAAGTCTTTGAGTATAGTTATTTACTGAAAACTAGAGGTACACTGACTTATGCTCGCTACTGTACTACAGTTTCTCTCTTGCTACAGTATTTCTAGAGCGGTACAGTGAGAAGTTACTGTAAGAGACCAAAGGAGACCAAAACCATAGTTTTTGATGCCCAAATTTGGACTACAGTAGCTTAGCTCCTTTAGCCCAATCAACTTTATGAAGCTACATTACATTTAGCCATGACTACCGTATTCTTTCTCAAAAACTCGCAGGCTACAGTAACTTTGTTATACTACCTGTTAGTCAACACCGTAACCTTCTACAGTAAGATATGAGGAATACTGTAGCTGATATGAGGGATACTGTAGCTGCTGAATGCTATTTTTCTGGATTCCGAATTTACCGTAGTCTTATTATCGTAACTAACGTAATCCGAATTGCAAACTAATTGAAACTTCATATTAGTTTCCTAGGTGCATCTTTTATATACTTTAGCTACCGTACTATAGGCATCAGATTACTGTAACTCACTTACCAACAATTTTTTAAGATCACTGTAAGCTTATGGTCTAAGCTCAGATTACTGTAACTTCCTGATTTTTCAGCACATTCTTCAAATTGAATCAAGGAAAGGACGATGAAAAAGAAGTTTCCGTCGCGGAATACTTTTATGAAGCCCACAACATCCGTCTCAAGTTCCCTTACCTCCCACTAATTGTCACCGGACGGCTCCGAAATCAAAATTTCACACCAATGGAGGTCCTTGACATTGTCCCAGGGCAAAGGATCAAGATTCAGAAAATGACTGCCAACGTGGTAAGGATTACTAAAGTTTTTACACGAGATTACTGTACTTTTTTTCAGCAAGCATCGATGACCGGGCAGAATGCAACGCTGCCCCAGAAACATGTTGCAAGGATCCAAGAGATTTTGAAAGGGGCCTTGAAAATGGAGAGGAATCCAAACCTCCAATCTTTTGGAATCCAAGTCTCTTTGACACCGATTATCATGCCCGCCCAAATCATTTCTCCCGCTCAAATTGTTTTTGGAAATCGAGCTGTTTGTCAGCTGAACCCTGGATCAGTTCAGTTCCGCCAAACTCAAGGATCAAAGTTCGCGAGGCCAGCACAGATCCAGAATGTAGCAGTGATTGGTTTTGATGGAGTCAACACTAATCTTGAGTGAGTTTGGGTTTTGATATACATTAGTCTAGGGGAAAATTACAGTAATCTAGTCCAAAAATACAGTAATCTATAAGCTACAGTAACCGAAATCATGAAATACAGTAACTTACAGTAATCTAGACTAGAGTTCAAGTCACCATTATGCTACCGTACACCTACCACAGCTACAGTATCCCTGAAATGTCACCTAGTAGATACAATACTCTAAATTAGGAATTACAGTATTCCTAGCTAACTACTGTCCCTGACTTAATTGGATAACCTACATTATCCCATCAGTTACTGTAACCTAGAAAAAAAGTGATCTGGGGCTATGACTACAGTAAGCTCAAACTACTGGTGTTACCTTAACCTTCTAGTTACAGTAATCAATCTACAGAGTTAAGTGAGTCCTAACTACCGTGTACAACTATCTAATTCAACTACAAAAGTCGTCTAGCTACAGTACCCAATAACCACAGAATGCCTGAATCCAGTCGTATTACTGTACCTACAGTAATCTAGGTCACACAGCTACAGTACTCATTACCTAGGATCTCTTTAGCTACAGTAGTCAAAACTACACTTCCCGACCCCCCAAAACCTACAGTAATCTGGAGAATTCCATAATGACAGTAATCTAAATAATGTAGCCAACATCTGCGCTAAAGTTAAGGCTACCGAAACTACAGTATCCTTATTTTGAAGTCACCGTATTCCGAAACCACAACTACAGTAACTCTAGACCTACAGTACCTCCAAATCCACAGTAACTCTCAATCATTTCCAGTCAATTCTGCATTCGCCTGCACACCACATGCGCCCGAAATGGACTCCTCCTCAAATCAACTCCAGACAAGTGGCTCCGCCTTCAAATGGCCTCCAACGACACCTCCCGTCTCAAGACTGAAATGAAGGCTTTTCTGGATTCCAACGTGTCGTTGCTGATCGGAATCACCCCAGAGAAGAAGCCTGACGTCCATGACACAATGAAATACTTTGAGGCTGGCGTCGGGCTTCAAACCCTTCAAATCCACGCGAAGACTGCCGATTGCTTCTGTCGGGAATCTGGAGGAGCGCAGACAATTGACAACGTGATGAGAAAGTTGAATTTGAAATGTGGAGGAATAAACTTCAACGTCGAGGTCCCCCAGATGTCTCCTGATAAAAAAGTTGTGTGCTCAAATGCAACGTTCGTTCAACAAAAGCTTTTCGGAAAGACTCAGTTCGTTGGTTTTGAAATGACACATGGATCGGCCAGAACTCTTTACGATAAGAGTCAAGGGACATTTGATGGAGAGCCCACAATCGTCGGATGCTCCTACTCATTGAAACTAGCTACCGAGCTTGGAGGATTCAATTTTGTTCAAGAGATGAACGAGCACAAACTGAAGTAAGTTTGGTACTTTTGATATCATCTGGTAGCTCTTGAAATTCTGCACATTTTTGCATTTTGAACCTTCTTTCTAGCCCTTCTAGTTCGCGAGTTAAAGCCCGTCAAAGTTCTAGATTAGAGCGAAAGAGAGCGCAGAGAAACGAGAGTGTCTGGTTTCTCTGCCCTCTGACCCAGACTTTCAAAGAACTGTGTCGCAAGAACTAGAAGAGCTAAAAAGATAGTTTAGAAGAAAAAAAAATACAAAAATTTGCGGACTATAAGCTGAGCTTGAGAAATAATGAATTCTCAATGATGCTCGAAAATTCAAGTGTAAAAAATTGATTTTGATGCTTAAGTTTGTATCATTAGAAAGCCCTTAAAATTCTACACATATTTGCATTTTGAACCTTTTTTCTAGCTCTTCTAGTTCACGAGTTAAAGCCCGTCAAAGTTCTAGATTAGAGAAGAATAGCGCGTAAAGAAACGAGAGTGTGGTTTCTCTGGCTCTAACTCAAACTTTCAAATGACTATTTCTCGGGAACTAGAAAAGATAGAAATGTGCTTTAAAAACAAAAAATGTAGAATTTTTAGCTCTATAATCTAATAAATTCAGCTTTTCAAAAAATTTCGAAATTTCCAGATCATTGGATACCAAACTCACCACCTGCCTCGAGATGTACAAAAAGTCCGCTGGCTCCCTCCCCGAAACCCTTGTGGTTTATCGCACCGGGGCGGGAGAAGGCGACTACAGCCGTGTTCAAGAGGAGATTCAAGACATGAGAGCAGCCATTGAGACGCTCCAAGGACCAAAACCCAAGCTCATTGTGCTCGTCGTCCAGAAAACATCCCACGTGAGAATTTTCCCGAAGGAAATTAAAGGGACCAAAGCCATCGAACAAAACGTGAAATCTGGTACGGTCATCGAAGGACAGATCACTTCGGCAGGACGTCAAGAGTTCATCTTGGTGTCACAGTCGGCGTTGATTGTAAGTTCGGGCGGGAATTCAAAAAAATGGAAATTGGAAATTTTTGAACATAGGAAAGGAGCAGATCTTTCGAGAATTGAATTTCGAGAAAAAATTTTTTATCCAAAATTTTCAAAAAAAATTTTTTCAGGGTACCGTCCGGCCCATAAAGTATACAATTATGGCCAACGATCCGGGATGGTCCAAGAACGAATTGGTCCACACCACGTATTTTTTGGCCTTCGCTCATCAAGTTTCTTATCAGCCTCCCGCGATCCCACATGTTCTGTATGGTGCTGAGAATCTTGCTAAGCGTGGACGCAACAACTTTTTGATGCACAAGTGAGTTTTTATTTTATTTTATTTTTGGCGAGGATTACAGTAATTCAGGTGGTACGTTAGCTTGGGTGTTACAGTAATACAGTAGAAAAATGGGCCACTAGTTACAGTGATATAATATGTTACTGTAGTCAAAGTTACAGTAGACACAATAATATCCGCGTCACCAACTTCTACAGTAGCCTTAGGGCTTCTCTAGTGGAATGAAAAGTAAATACAGTAATCATTCAGGCTACAGTATACTTGTTATTACAGTAATCCCCATGAATCTAGCTACAGTAGCTCACATGGCGGGCATTTACCTACAGTAGTCGTTTTTTTAATCTACAGTAACCTATATGGTGCCTACAGTAGCCCAGATGGTATTCACAGTAACCCATACGATATTTACGGTATCTCTAAACTAGCTACCGTAACCTATAGACTGACTACAGTATTCCATGTGACGTCCTACAGTAAATTACCTACAGTAACCAGCCTGGTGCCTACGGTAACCAATCTGGTATCTACAGTACCCAATCTGACACCTACAGTAACCAATTTGGTCCCTAGAGTAACCAAGCTGGTACCTATAGTAACTATTGTGATATCTACAGTAATCAATCTAATACCTACAGCAACCAAACTGGTAACTAGAGTAACCTAAACTCTCCCATTTTCAGGCGGCTCGGCGAGCTCGGAAAATCGATTCGCAACGTATTGGATAAACACAACGACCTCGACGACGGAACCCATGAGAAAGAATTGGACTCAATTATGGTGGACAATGTAACCGAAGCGATGAACTCCATGGCCGTCAAGAACAAAAATTTCTGGGCTTAAGTGATGTTTTTTGCTTCTACAGTAGTCCTAGGCCACGCCCATTTTCATTTTCTTGAGCTTGTAGAGAATTGTCTGCATTTACAGTATACCTAGACCACGCCCCTTATCTCCAGGTTGTTGAGAATTTCCTGAAAATACAGTATACCTACAGTATCCATAGAGCACATCCCTGATCCCCAGTTTGTAGAGAATTTTCTGAGAATACAGTACACCTAGGCCACGCCCTTTTTCCGAGTTTCTAGAATTCGCTGAGAATACAGTATACCTAGACCACGCCCCTTTACCCCAGTTTGTAGAGAACATCCTGAGAATACAGTACCCCTAGGCCACGCCCCTTTTTCTTACCTGCCACTCATTCCCAAGTGCAATTATTCACTTTTTTTCAATTCTCCCAGCATTTTCTTTCCTGTTTCTAGGCAAAAATTTCATTTTTTATTATTATATCTTCCTATATTTTTCAAATCCCGATTTCTCTTTCTATCCCCATTTCCAGAATCTTTCCTAAAAGGTATTATTATCATTTATTATCAGTTGATAAGAATAACGAATTGTACTTGCCCCGCCACTTTTGAAACTATTTTTTTCCAAAAAAAATATTTTACTTGTGTTTTTATATTGAGTATAACTCATAAAGTTGATATTTTGGTGTTTTTTTTGGAAAAAATTGTACTTGTAAATTTTTGGACTACAGTAATCCTTAGGTTACTGTAAGAGAAATCGAGGTACAGTGATCTAGTTTAGAAATTTTTAGATTTTTTAGATTTATTCCATTTTCGAAAAAAAGGTATTATATACAGATAATAAACGTAAATATGGAAATATGAGGACAGCCAATATTCTCTGGGAGACAGGGAAATAACTACAGTAATCCAAATTTTTCAACTACAGTAAGACAATAGAACTAGAACTACAGGGGCATGATTGGGTGAAGTTTGAAACTTGAAAACATGATCAGAAAAGCAGATAAATAAGCGGGGTTTTGAAAGCCAATTTCACAAAATCAGGATGCAAGAACTACAGTAATTCAAGAACTGTAAGAAAATAAAAAAAACTACAATTAGACTAAAATTACAGTAACCGAAGAGTGAGAAAAGAACGAGAAATAGCGAGTTTAGAAGCATGAATTTTGCAAGCAACAAAGATGAGCATGTCTGCTGGTAAAGTTACCGTAAGATACAGTAATTCATAAAGATACAGTAAGACAAATGAATAGTACCAATATTACAGTATCCAAGGAGATGGGACAATGTATGGGATTATCAGAAAAATAGGATCGTAATCAGCGAATTTCAGCGAAGAATTTCACAGAAGCAAGATGGGAAGCAGAAGCTACAGTAATCCTACAGTAATCCAAAAAGCAAGTACAGTAATCCAAACATACAAAAAGCAACTACAGTAATCAATTCGAGAAACAAGTGGAAAATGAGAAGACAGGGGAAGAAAAAGGGAAGAGAAGCGAAAGGGGTACTGTGTTCAAAAGGTACTGTAGTTTGGGGGCTACAGTCACCTTGCAAACAAGATACAGTACCCCAAAGCTACAGTATCTCGAACTACAGTACCCCCAAACCCCAAATTATCTCCACGGATGTGGCTTCTCGACATAGCTCTTCACCATCGACTTCTCTTTTAGCCCCGCAACCTTCTTTTCCTTTTTCGAACATATAAGACCGTCCTCTTTCTGTTTGTTCTGACGGCGGGTGATCTGCTTTGCGTACTCATTCCATACCTCCTTTTCATCTTCAGACAGGAGAGTCCACTCCAGTCTCACTTCTGAAAATTGAGACTATAAGACTACAGACTACAAGGGATATGGACTACAAACTACATTGACTACAAACTGCGTGAACTAAAAACTACATAAACTACAAACTACGCTGACTACGAACTACGAACTACATAAATTCACTACAAACTATGTTACTTACAAACTACAAACTATATAGGCTACAACCTTCAGAATATATAAACTACAAACTACGAATTATTTAGACTACAATGTACAAACTACATGAACTAAGAACTACAAACTGAATAAACTACGAACTACAACCTGCCTTAACTACAAAATACATAAACTACAAACTACAAAACTTACGCTTGGATCTCTTTGTGTGGCTTTTGTAGAGCCAATGCCCAAACGGCTTGTTCACTTCCTGTGGAAACTGCCGTTTGGGATCGTTGACGTTGAAGAGGTATTGGCCCACATCTGAAAATGGATACTACATAGACTACAAAGCCTACAAAAACTATGAAATTCCCAGAAATTCCAAAAAAACAGCCCGAAATTGGCTCAAAAATGAACTAAAAACGAGCAGACTATTCAAATATTTTTGTACTTTTGACTACAAACTACAAAAAAACTCACCAAGATTCAACTTCTTGTCTTCGAAGACGTCGTCCGGGTACTTGCCCAGACAATAATGCTTTGCCTCTTCAAAGTTTTTGAAGCCCTCCCCTGGCGGCTTCTTGAAGAGGCTCCCAATATACTCAAGCGCTTTTGGGTCGTCCTTGAGATCCATAAACCATGGATGAGGGGCTAATGGGCTAGAGTGGGAGGAGCTCGGCGGGGAGACCATGGTGGTAGTGTTAGACTGGTCCACATGAAAATGATTCACTGAAAAATTTTTTAATTTTATGTGAAAACCCAGTCAAAAACGGCTGGATTTCCCTAATTTTGTTAGTGTTGGCCTACAATTTTGATGGCCTAGGATATCTTCAACCTGTTCCTTGATGTTCTCAAGAGTATCATAGTTTAATTCAGCTTGCCGATACGATTCAGGAAAGTATAATCATGGCTAGGTTTGGACCAAGTTGGTTCTCGCCACGAAAACGTGTCATAACTACCGTAAACCTTTTTAAAACTTTTTGAGAACTAAATTTTTGAAATCAGCTTGCCGAGACGGCTCACAAAAGTATAATCATGACTAGGTTCTGATAACTTTGATTTATATGGGTCCCATCACGAGATTACTGTAGTTTTTTTTCGTGGTGGGACCCTGAAAACTGGAAGTGCTCAGAACCTAGTCTTGTTTATACTTTTCTGAAGCGTCTTGATGAGGTGAATCTAGCTGTGCTGTTTTCAAGCCACTTAGAGCAAAACTGGCAGGTTTACGGTAGCTTTTACTCATTTTCGTGGCGAGACCCAACTTGATTCAAACATAGCCTTGATTTTACTTTTCTGAACCGTCTTTATGAGCTGAATTTAACTAATAGGTTTTCATGGCACTTGAAGAATTTTCTAGGCCACCAATTTTGAAAAACTAGGCCATCAGGTGTAAAAATGGGAATTTTGGGCCGTTTTCCATAGCTTTTCAGCTCAAAAAGCTGCAAAAAATGAGAATAAACTCACTCTGACATGACAATGCTCCGACGACCGTATCCTTTTCCATATGCTTCTTGGCCTCAGTCAATTCATTGTACAAATCAAAATATTTCTCTCTGTAGCCTTGAAGGGATTCATTTTCCTTTTTCACAATTTCGAGAGCATAACTTTTTTGTCTGAGGTCTCGATTCTCTTTGGTGAGCTCAGCAATTTTTCTTTCCAACAAAGGGATCGATTTTCTCGGCTGGGCTGAAAATTTCAAATTTTTTGGCTGGAATTTCTAGCTACAGTAGCCCAGCTGTAACCAAAGTAACCCTGAAGGAAACTACAGTAAACCCAAACTGTGACTACAGTATCCCAAACTACAGTAACCCCAAAACCTATACCGTACCTCTCTGAAATCCTCCCGGTACAGCTGATTGCCATGCGAATGGATGGGGTTGATATGGGGGCCATCTTCCTGGAAAAAAAATTTTGTAGTTTGTAGTTTTTGTGCTCTTTGTAGTCTTAAACTACCTTGATTGGCCAAAGCTTGAGCCATGAAAGCAGGTGGCATAGGCATGGGTGGGACCATATCGAATCCCATGGGCGGAGCAGTCATCGGTATTGGAGGCGGAGCAAAGTGAGTGGGCGGAGCTACAGACATTGGTCTCATTTCATGAGCATTGAAATCCATTGGTGTCGGAGGCGGAGCTTGAAAAGTGGGCGGAACAACTGACATTGATCTTGCAAAATGTTCTAAGATTGGTGTTGGAGGCGGAGCGAAGTGAGTGGGCGGAGCCACAGAAAATGGGCGGAGCATATTTTCCTCCATTGGGGGCGGAGCCAAATACGGTGGTGGTGGCATGAAATTTGTGGGCGGAGCCACGGACATGGGTGGCATAAATCTCTCTTCCAGCAGAGCCAAGGGTGTTTGGGGCGGAGCTTCCAAATTTGTGGGCGGAGTCATTCTTGGGGGCGGAGCTTCTGACAATTCTTGTTTTGGTTCTTCCTCTACCATCACTGGGGACCTCATTGGAACGTCCAGATTCATCGAAATCTCCTGTTTGACTTCTGGGGGCGGAGCCAAATTTGTTGTGGGTGCTGGTGATGGTGAAGCTCTCGGTTCCTCGAAAAGTTGCTCATTCCACGTGGAGCTGGTGATTGGAGAAAGTGGATTCGGAGCATCCAAATTGAGAGGGGAGAATGGGAAGAGATCGTTTTCGGAGGATAGTTGATTTGAGAATGGAGGCGGAATGTTGAAAGTGTTTTTGAACATTCTGAAAAAATTTTGAATCAGAAAGTGCGCTCCAGTGAGCTTGGGTTTAAAATAGCGTGGGTAAGAAAAGAAAACGTGTGTAAATTTATATAGGGAATAAGAAAATTTTGAAGGCGACACTAGACTTTTAGACACTTAAAAATGCTGAATAATAAGGGCACAGTAGAGCGCACTTCCTAGAAGGATAACAAGTATAAGAAAAGAAAAAATGATTGAAAAGATGACCAAATTCAGTAAAGAAAAGTATTATGACAATGAAAAAGGGAAGACAAACAAGAACGTAGTTTCTTGCGAACATGGTGCATCTTGCAACACACACACACATAAACCGCAAGACGTTCCCACGATTTACATGTTCATTTCCATATATAACACGGGGGGCTATACTTTCATACACTATACTTATGTGAAGGTAAACTGAAATATCATCGTCAACTATCAGCTGAACAGTCACAGAATAATTGAAAATGAGGAAGAAAAAAGTGAATTTGAGGTAAATAAAAACGGAGTAGTGAACACTGGTGTACAGAAAAAACGTTCCAATCTACTAATGAGCCCCCCTAAGGTGATAAAACATGAGAAGTTGGTAATTCACTTGGCCATATTCAAAACTAAAAAAATAGTATATACACAGCATTTTACGACAGAATGCACACGAATTCCACAAATTATTCCCCAAAAATCAGGTGTTTGTCCACTTTTCAGGGAATTACAAAGTGGTGGCACTATGAAACTGATCAACTACAAAAGAGTTCATAATATTTCTCTTGTTACTCTTCATCTGTCACGTGAATTAGAACTGTTTCGAGATATGTTAAGTCTGTATTATGATAACTTTCGGACACGTTCTTTTCGAAATAAGCAAATATATCAAGGGAAACATTTTTCAAAAATTACCATTCGAGAAAGATTCCGTATAGTCCAACTAAGCGACCTATATCAAACTCTGATACTAATTCTCAATACAAAACTTCGATGAAAAAAAGGAGCGATGTAGAAAAACCCCCGGCGCGGAAAAACTAAAATCGGGAAGCAAAAAGGTATAAACCCCGAAAAGAGGAGGCAACCATTGAGCGATGATGACGATGCAAATAAAAAACATAAAAAGCCCTCCTCTTTCCCCTGTACCTCTAAAACAATCAATTTATCTGAGTGCTGTGTTGGCTTGTGTGCGGTGGGTTGTCGATCAAAAGAAAAGTCAAAAAGAGATGAAAAACAGTTCGAGAGACGCAGAAAATAGAAAGAAGTGATGAAAAAATAGATTTTTCCAGAAAAAAAATCTGGAAAATGGGGGCTGAAATTCCAAAAGTCATTATAATTAAATAGGAAGATGAGGTGGAAAATAGAAAAAAAAGAGATAAAAAAGAGGAACAAAACGATGTACAGTTGGCAGTAATCGATGTGTTTCCAACACCGTGGGAATATTCTTTTTTTTGTGATCGAAAATCAAAATTTTTTGATTTTTTGAACTGTTTGATTATCTATTATACAATGGTTTCTAATAGAGGTGCCCTTTAGTTGGGGGTGCCCTTTTGTTAGGGGTGCCCTTATATTAGAGCTTTCATAGCATGACTACGAAAAATAAAAAAAAAGAATCGGGCTCGGGGGCTACCGGATAACGGGTATGAAAGCTATGACTGACTGACTCCTTCAAGCTCTTTCTAGGTTTTTAGGCTCCGCCCCTTTCTTCCTGATTTTAAGCTCCGCCCCTTTTTCAGTCCCTTCCTAGCTCCACCCCTTTTCTCTCCGACATTTCATTCAATTTTCCTGGAATTTCCCCCCATAAATCACGTCAATCACATGAACGAAAATTGAAAGAGTTCTAGGAAATTCGAAAAAAAAAGACCGGCATACGGTAGATGTTGCGTGTCAGTTCTGATTAGAAGTGAAATGGGCAAAAAATGGGCAGTTTTTGATGGATTTATTAGAATGTAGAAAGGATGTGTGTGTAACTGAAAATGGGACGGAATGAACCCTACAATTGTAGAGGATCATGTTGAAAAATTACAAAAAGTGCTGAAAAATAGAAAGGAACTATGAAACTTGTGGTAAATTTTTAGTATGACTATAAGAAATTATTGGTCAAACTGGATATTAAAAGGAAAAATTATCAGAATGTAACATGTCAAAGCTTGATGCATCTAGAATTGAGCAATCTAGAAAAACTCAAAAATTGTACAAGAGCGTCGTCGAAATCAAATGACACATCGTATAGGATTAGTCTTATAATTTATGGTCCATGTATAAAAATTTCTGAAAAATGTACCGTTGCGGAGTTGAGCGGAGTTCAGAAGTGTTGGCAACTAGATAGAGTGGAAATCAAAATTATATCAAACTATGTTCTAGGTTGGTCCGAAAGAAAAGCGCGCTAAACGTTCACGCGAATCTGCATATCTCAGCTAGAGTTAGTGATATCAAAAAGTGGTCAACTACCAAAATGTTGGTCACAAGGTTTTGAACATTTCACCAGTTAACCACTTTTTTGTGTCTTTAATTCCAGCCAAGATATATAAACTCGAACAGAAGTTTAGCGCGCATTTCTTTCCGGCCAACCTAACTAACTAAAGGTAAAAGTATAAGGTTTATAAGTTTAAGATGGAGTTACTTGGACCACTTTTATACCGTCTTATCCATTCGTTCCTCTAGTTGTAATAGTCTAGGTTATGCTCCTAAACCAAAATTTGAACCGCGACGCAACCGCCGCGCACCTTGAAATCTTCATTTTCTTTCTTATTTTTTTCGAAAAAAAAGAAAAGATTCGGGGCAAGATGTCGTGTTTTATGGTCCTCTGTAACATTGGTAGCACATACGTTCTTATGTGTTTTTGTACGTAGAGAGCACGGAAAAGGAGAGCAAATTACTATGGAAATGAATGCTTGTACATTTGTGAAGAAATTGTGTCTAATGCAAAAAGAAAATTTACTTCCTTGGAAAAAAATGGCAGAATGGACAGCTGACAGAAAGCTTTGGAGAGTAAAAGCGCAATTACAGTAGTTCTAAACCTTTAATATAAGGGCGCTTACTGTTCCGTAACAAGTTACCACACTCCGTTTTGATAACAGAAATGGTTTTGTGAAGGAATGAGGATATTTTTTTTTCGAATTTTTGTTGACTTACAACTAAATTGACATCTAAATGACCCTATTTAGCTCGTTGACCTAGCTCCGAGACATTTTGAAACCGGACGTTTCAAAACCAGATATTTTGGAACCGATGAGAAAATTGGGAGAAAAGCTTTGGAAATGAGAAGATTTTGAAAATTTGAAAATAAAAATGATTTTTTTCTATAAATGTACTGAATGTTCACTGAATTGTTCACCGAAAAATTTCCAAAAATTTCCCCATTTTCCAAGTTTTTTTCAAGATTTTCTCAGCGTCCGGTATCGAAATGTCTCGTTTAGAGAAGTCGCGACTTTGAAATGTCTCGGAGCCGTATTTCTTGTTCAGAATGCCTTCTTAATACAGGTAAATGCACACACTAAGAGCAAAAATTGAGAGCTATGCATAACACTCCAACATACAAAAAATGCTCAAGAATTGAATGTCGAAAATTGTGGCTCCATCTTTTTTGTCTTCTCGTGACCTATTTCATGCCCTATTCTCCCCCTTTCATTTAATAATGTCATATACACCATCACATAAACCCTTATTGGCTTGCCAATTTTACCCTTTCGTGTTCTCCCTCTTTTTTTTGAGGTTGTCAAAGAAGCCCCCGACTGACTATAGTAATTGAGTGGGCGTGGCAATTTTTAGATGACGTGGAGGTGAATTTGGAATTTCAGAAGAAATTTGGGGAATGAAAATTGATTGAGTTGAAAAGTTGGCAAAAAGTTGGCAATATTTTGGAAAGTTGGCAATATTTTGGAAAGTTGGCAATATTTTGGAAAGTTGTTGGAAAGTTGGCAAAATGTTGGAAAGTTGGCAAATAGTTGGCAATATTTCGGAAAGTTGGCAATATTTTGGAAAGTTGGCAATATTTTGGAAAGTTGTTGGAAAGTTGGCGAAAAGTTGGAAAGTTGGGCCACATCACTTTTTTTTAAACATAAAAATACATTGGTTTATATGCAAATCCCAAAATTTCAATATTTCAAGACCCAAATTTGTATGTAAATTCAAAATCACATGGCAAAATCTGAATATAAAATCTAACCTGACGTGGCTTTTTCTGATTTATTTTCGAATTTTTTTCACAATGTATAGATTGAAAAACGTCTTGATTTATGGTAATGTTGAGTTGAATTGACAGGCTAGAAGGGGGATAGGAAAAAAGAGATACGTCATGTTGGACGTATGGATGGATGGGTAACATCAATCTTATTTTGAGGCTCGAGATTAAGATTTTTGAGGAAATTGAAAATATTCAAGAAGGGACTTCCAGAATGGCCATAGAAGTACAATATTTTGGAAAGACTGGGCAACTAGAGAATCTACTCCAACATAAAAATTTTCCGTGAGTTTGATTTTTTGAAAACGGCCGGCGTCTAGTTCTAAAAATCGGTGCTACCCCTGATCAGAACTACCTGAATCAGAACAGCCCAAATGAGAATTGACACTACTTTGCTGCAATGGCCTTGAAAAGTTCCGGGATCCGGGACAGTTATTAAATGAACGATTCTTTTAAGGGTCAGTTTTGATACGTCCAGAGATTTGATTCAGGGCAGTTTTGATTTAGGGAAGTTCTGATTCGGTATACCCGCTGAGGTAGAGTTGTGAATTTTGTACGGTTTTAAAAATTTTCAAGAATTTCACAAAAATTGAGTTTTCAGCCAAGACAGCACTAAAGGAATTTCGGTTCGAATGCACTGTGTTGAAGTTTCTCAGGATCATGAATTTTATTTGGAAAAAGGCTGAAATTCACACAGTTTTTTTGAAAAACAAAGTTATTTGAAGAAAGGAATTCCAAGATTCAGACAGATTATTAGCTTTTCGGTGAATTTTACAAAATTTCAAAAAAAGTTTCTTCCAAACTCCTTAAAAAACGTTCGAGATTATTCGAAGTTACACGAGCCTAGTTTTTCAGTCACTTGAACGTTTTTGTTGAGGTTCCTGTTATGTTTTTGAAATTGAAATCTGATTTGTATGTTTCTTTTTTATTATAAATATTTATTCTTTGAAACTTTTTTCTACCAATATTTGACCAAAACCCCATGAAAGATCTCTAATGTCACCTCCAAACAACTCAAAACCCAAAAATTACCAAACAATACCAAAATACTCAAACTCAATTCTTCATTCACATTTTTAGTGTAAAAGGCGACGAGTAGAAGAAAGGGAATGAGTGTCCTCCTTTTTTGTGGCTCCTTTCTTCTTCTTCTTTCTTCCCCTTTCTTTGCTCTTTTTTATTCGGATGGGTGTCGGTGACCCACCGCCACCAACACCTCATTGCTCAACGTGTGTGGCTCCAGCCATGCTTGCTTTTTTCCCTCCTTTTTAATCCAACGAGTAGGTCCGGCGCATTCTTGAGAAGAAGGAGAAGACAGGAAATTGGGGAGGATGAAATGAAGGGGTGTCGTTTACTGTGTCGGGGTGGCGGCGGCGCCAGCCAGCCGTGTCTTTGTTTGCCTGTGTCCTCGGCGGGCAAGACGGCAAAAACTGAGAAAGTACTGATTTTCAGACCTAAACTATTTCAGTGATGAAGCATCGCCAGTAACTGAAAAGGTATTGCTCAGCCTGATTATGCACGGCGCCCTCCCGCCTGTCTTTCTATCCCTGCGTCTCTAAAAGGGACGTCTTCCGAATATGTTGTTTGCATCGACCTGAAATTAGGGATTCGACAACCGAGGCACTCTGCGCCTCCTTACAAGGCGTCTTCATATTCAACGAAGCGACCTAAAAAGAGCACCCGAGAAGCGCCCTCTGGCATGCCTTTGTTTCTCTGTGTTCTCGTAGGGTGCGTCGTCCCCCCCCCCCCCCCCCAAATTAAGAAGGTGTTTCATGCTCACGGACGGCGCTCTTGCTTCACACTATGCGCTCTGTGTGAAGACGGGCGGCGCCCACCAGCATGTCTTTGTCCGTCTGTGCTCTCTCCCTTTGGCGGACGGCTTCAAGTGAAAAAGGTATACAACATTGCTCTTCCCCATCGTTCCTCACTTCCTTTTTCCGATGAAAACGAAAATGAACATTCTGCCTCCAGTGAAGCCCACTACATCGTGGCCAGTGGCCACCAATGCAAAAAAGAGGACATGTGTCCGTCGAGGGGTTTCTAGAACAAAAAGGAATTTGAATAGGAGGGAGGCATGTTGAGGGATGACGATTGAAAAGAAAATTATGCATAGATCGAATAGAACTGGGTGAAGACAAAAGAAAAAAGAGTTTCTAGGTGGAAATTTTCTGCCGTTTTGACATGAATTTAGGTTGAACATAATGTCAAAATCAAAGAGTCCAGATGGATCAAAATTTTGAGTGATAAGAACACAGAACAGTGCAGCAACTTTTAATTTTTACGAATGATCCTTGATAAAACTGTTTAACAACCTTGATTGTACGGCAAAATCGGATCAGCCAACTGTTGACTTTGGTGGTACTTCAAATCAAATAAAGCGTCTATATTGTTCATTCTCCCTGGATTCATTTTACTTTAAAGAGTCCATCTATCGGGTTGATAGAGTCCAAAGCGAAAGTGATGGAAGAAAAGAACACAAGCTACAAATGTTCAAAAATATGCAGGAGTTTGTGTTCTGGAAGTTTTGATTTTCTGGTCTCTACATGACATCTTCACATAATAATAAATTTCACATATGCACGTACATTGTTTTTTTTGGTCGAATTTACATGTTGTTCGGTTGCTTCAATTACATGGACATCTTTATGTTCTTCAGTTTTCATTTGAACAGTTGGTCTCTACCTAATGATATATTTATCAGTCTATTTGTAATCTTCAGAGCAAAACAAAAGTTTGAAAAAATGGGCCCGAGGTTTGCTCACTTTTGATTTCGTGTGGCTCCGCGTGAAGTCCACAAAAGATCGCACGAAATCAAGACCAGGCCCAACTTTTGTTTCAAATGTTGTTGTAGCCAGAAACAGCCGGGTTGATACCACAAGTTTTATCTATATCTATCAATGCTTTTGATCCCTATCATTACTAGTTGGTCTGAAAATGTTGAAACATCACGAACACTATAAATGCTTTCAGTTGATATCACATCAAGTTAGGATTATTAATTTTTTGAGCTCTACCTGCTGTTGACTGCTTTGATCTCCATAATGTGCACAGAAAAAGTTAGGACATCACAATCAAAATCACTTTTTTCCAGTTGAAACATCAAGCTTTATCTGTTTTTTGGTGCACCTTTTCCTATTACTCACATTTTCACTTTGAAAGTCCCGCCTTATTTTGTTTTTCTGGTCAATTGGGCTCATTTGAATTAGTATAACCTTTGAGAGCGTTTAGCACATCAGTAGTTTGTGCCACACGAGATAATTGGGTCCGTATATAAAGGGTGTCACTTTCAAAGGAGCAGAGGCAAATGTGCACAATGTTCTGTTCCGATTACAGTAGTGTTCGTACTGAGAAGTACTTTAATCGTGACAAGAAATCATAAAAAATGCTTTCAAGAAGAATTTCTCTGCGTCTCTCACCAGCACATAGTATTTTCCTTTTTATCACTAGACGTCTTTGTTCTATTCTCAATTCCTTTCTACAAAAAGAGCCCTTCAATTAGAGGATTTTCTACTATTTCCCAAATCATTTCAGACTAGAAAATGGGTCCCTTTTCTTTACGTTAAATCATTTTTTCTCTCCAGAAAATCCTATGTTTTGATGTCTGTCTCTATTGTGATGTTACGCCTTTTCTTACTTCCAAAAAGCCGTAACATCAGGTCCACTTTTTTTCCAGTTAATATCATATGTGTTAGATCTCCGTTGTTATGCACCTTTATGAGATCGCTCACTTTTTTTTCAAATTTTTGTTTTTTACTTTGAAATAGTTATTTAACATCATCACTATGAGTAAGGGGTGGAAATGTGTAACATCAGAATTAATATCTTTTTTTTTCAGTTTTTCTAGAATTTCGTTTCAACCAGTTTTCCACCAATTTTTAACCAATTTTCAACCAATTTTTAACCAATTTTCAACCAATTTTCAACCAATTTTCAATCAATTTCCAACCAATTTTCAACCAGCTTTAAGCCAATTTTCAACCAACTTTAAGCCAATTTTCAACCAATTCTCAACCAAATTCTCATCAATTTTCAACTAACTTTAAGCCAATTTTCAACCAATTCTCAACCAAATTCCTATCAATTTTCAACTAACTTTAAGCCAATTTTCAACCAACTTTCGACCAATTTTCAACCAGCTTCAAGCCAATTTTCAACCAACTTTAAGCCAATTTTCAACCAATTCTCAACCAAATTCTTATCAATTTTCAACTAACTTTAAGCCAATTTTCAACCAATTCTCAACCAAATTCCTATCAATTTTCAACTAACTTTAAGCCAATCTTCAACCAACTTTCGACCAATTTACAACCAATTTTCAGCTTTTTTTCAACAGTTTTTGCAAATTTCATTCTTATTCTGATATTTTGAACCTTATCACTAGAAAATCCAAAAATTTCTAACATCAGTATCAACATCTTTTTTTTTCTGGTTGATATCGCATTTTATTATGCACCTTTTTTTGGAATTTTTGCAAAATTTTTCGAATTTTTTGTTTTTTTAAAATGTATTTGGTTCCTATTTTGATCCCTCTCACTGAAAAATCTGAGAAATTCTAACATCAATGTCAAATTTTTTGTCTTCTGACCCGCACATACGTAACCCCTTTCAATTCATCCATCCGTAGTTTGTACCTTGGAAGACAACAATCTACTGATATAGTGATATATGGTGAGAAGCAGAGAAAGCAGAGAGCGATAAGCACTCGTCATCACCTCTTAATCCCACACATAGAAAGAGGAGGGAGCTCAGCTGATTTCGGAAAACGAAGAACATTTGAGATCAGTTTTCACCTGGCTTAAATTTTTTTAATTTCATTTTCTTGGAATTTTTTGAATTTTGGCTTGAACCCATTTATTTTAGTGATAAATTTCCAGTTTTTTCCAAAAAATTTTTTTGAAAATGACTATAAAAACCAAAATTCTTTCATTTGACACCTTTCTTTGGGATTTTTCAAGAATTTTGACTTTTTTGACCTACTTCTCCTGAAAAAAACTCAATTTTCCGCAAATTAATTTTTTTTCAGAAATGCGATTTTCCAAATTTCTCTAACTTTTGAAGCATTCTTTCAAAATCGGAATTCAAAAAATATACATTTTTTGGAATTTTCAATTCTGCCAAATAACTGCTCCAAAAACTTCAAAAATGATCCCAATGATCATAATCTCTGCTGATTTTGGAAGAATAGAAGAGAAAAAACATTTGACAGATCAGTTTTCTTCACCTGGCCTAAAAATTTTGTTGAAAAATTTTTTGGTGCCTTGAATTCAAACGGATAATAGGAAATTTTTCCTAAAAAGTCTTCAGAAAATTTTTTTAAACTTCGGTTTTTTGGTTCTAAAGTCACTGAAAAATGTTGGAGAATTCAATTTCGGCAAAATAATAATGGCTCCAAAATTATGGTCGTAAAAATTTTCAAAAATAGACATTTTTCTGTTCTAGAAACATTGGAATTGACCAACCGGAAATTCGAATTTCCCGTATCAAAAAATAATTTTTTTTTATTTTTGAATTTTTGGATTTTCAGTCACAAAAAGTATAGAAATACTCCATAATGAGAAAAAATGGAGTAATAACAAAATTTTATTCTTTTTACTTTTTTGAAAATTTTGAGTTTAGAAACTGTCAAAAATTGACGATATTTTCTTGAAAAACGCTGATAAAAGTGTTTTTGTGTTTTAAAATATTCAATGAAAGATGTGCAAAATTTGTCCGATGTCCCCCTCCCTAAACCAAAAAAAAGTTTTTTTTTGAATTTTCGGCATTTTTCGTGAAAAATTTCATTATTTTCCAAACTTTGCTTTTTTAATGTTTATTTATTGAAACATCAAATTTTCTCTTCAAAACGTTGTTTCGTTGGTTATATAAAAAGTTAGATCAAAATATCATTGCCTCCCTCTCTTCAAAACTTTTGCTTTCCTTTCTTCCTTTTTTTTCCTCTTTTTGTTCCTCTTTTTTTTGCTTTGAAAATTAATATTAAAAACTTATTTTTTCAATTTCTAAATTAATATTTTCTATTATACAAAATTTTAAGTTTATTTGTTAAGAAATGTTTTTTCAGGTTCAGACTAGAAGTTAGAAGTCCAAAGCATTATGAGTTCCACCATTAATTTGACCCGTGCGCAGAGTGAGTTAAAAAATTGTTTTTTTTCTTAGTTTTCCAGTATTTTTTGAGCTAAAAAGTCTGAAAATAGCTTAGCTTATAGCTGAAAATTAAGGCTTGAAAATTGGAAAAAAATGTAAATTTGAAAAAATTTTCTCATTTCCACAAAAATTCTAAAAAATAAAAAAAAAACACAGTTTTTTGAAATTTCTTTCAGACCCGTCTGAAATTCCACTTTTGTCCAAAATAACTCTAAAATTTAAAAAATTTCAAGAACGTTTATCTTTTTTTCAGTCGATTTCATCATGTCCCAATTGGTGTCTCAAATTTCAAAAGAAAAGAATCGAACTGCTGAAGCAGAGGAGGCAATCAAGTTTTTGAAAAGTTTGTTTTTTTTTGAAGGCTTACTGTAGTCTATTCGATATTTTTTTCAGAAGAGAACGATCGTCTTCTCGAAATAAATAGAGATCAAAAAGAGGAGATTCAGGAGTTGAATGGTAAGTAAGATGGAAGAGTTTTGACGTTGGTGGCCGAGTTTTTAGATTTCTAGGCCACCGCTGTTGGAAAAAGTGAAAACTGGAAAAAATATATATATAAAAAATTAATTTTTCTTCAGTTGAATTTCCGGTAATCTCTGCCATCTTGAAAACCTCGGTCATCAAAAAACGAAAAAAAAAATCCTACTTATTTCTTCCAAAAGGAGGCCAATATCATTTGGTGGCCTAGAAAATTTTCAGAAAGTTTTTCTAGTCTATCATTATCATCAGTGATTTTACAGGCGTAATCACTCGTCTCCGTCAAATGAATGCTGATCTTGGTGGTGATTGTGGTGATCGGAAAAGCCAGCATGGAGGCCAAAACGATCAAATCAAAACTGAAATCGGAGATGAAGACGATGATATGGTGGAAACTTTCGTCGTCAAGCAAGAGCCAGAAGATTGAAGACTACAAACTACAAATTTTCCATCTTTTGGATGCTAATTTTTTTTATATTTTGTAGTGTGACCCAACTGTCTGTAAATTCCAGAAACTCCAACGTTTTCCCTTTATTTTTCCCAAAACTTTGTATCTATTGACCTATTTTTCCTATGACTACATCAAAACAGTTGTGTGCATTTACTCTTCTCATTCCTGCCTGTTCTCCTGTGAAATTCAGAAAATCGAAAGTTTTTTTTTTCACTCTACATTGTATTTTTGACTAGCTAGTTTTTCATGAATCTTGGTTTTGATCCGTTTTGGTCCGTTTTGGTCCATTTTGCAGAAATTTTTCGAATAAACTGGAATTTTTTGAATTTTGAGAAATCTTGTTTCATAAAAAGCCAAATTCTTGGGTTCCTATATGCCTAACTTGTGATTTTTTTTAACTTTTTTCATCTCAAAAAACTTTTCAAAATTTATTCCCACCCACCCCATTTTTCCTCTTTTTCTCTTTTTGGCTCTAGTACTCTATTATCGAACTACATATGTATATCCCAACATAACCATTATGATTTCTGATATCACATGTCATTAGTAGGCTCGCTACCTTCCTCCTTTTCTCTTCTCCATCTTTCCCTTTTCCGCCTCAATTTCGAAAATCGAAAACAGGTTATTCGAGCAGAATGTTATTCCAATCTCCTCCTCTTTTTCGTTTTGCTGTCTTCCAATTAGAAGTAGAAGGGCATGCTTCACCTCTTTGTGTCATTTTGGTGCAAGTCTCATTTGCATATAAATGAAGCTATTTGATTGATGGTGAACCTCCTTTTCTCACTAATTTTTTGATTTTTCATAAATTTTGTGAACCTTAAAGTTTTGTTCCGTATTCTTAAATTCATTTCCTTACTTATTTATTCCATCGGAGCAAACGCTTTTTGTACTTTGAAAGTCTCAAGCACTCTGGAGCACGTTTAATAAAAAAAAAACCGAATGCGTTTTATTCAGATTGGAACTAGAAACTCAAGAGATACAATTCATTGTCGAAGCTTTTGAAAATTGGAACTACTTTTTTTACTCCGAAAGTAAGCCTATCAGATATGGAAACTTATGAATCAATCTAGTTTATTATCATATATTTTCAAGTAAGAACAAACAGCAGAAAGTGATATGTACTGAAATTATGAAGGACGGCTCAAAAGGATTGATATGGAGATAAGCGCTTTTTGTTGTGCCAGTGAACTTAACAGAGTATGTCCTTGGAGACGTTTTGCACCTGTCTTCAGCATCTTTGTTTTCAAAACTTGACTGACTTTTTTTTAGGTCTTTGTGATAATAACCATTTTCATACGTAATTCACAGGAGGGTTGCAGTTTCACGAAAACGAAACAAAAAAATATCTTACACGTTGAATATAGAACGGAAAAAATAAAGAAGATTAGAGTAGAGATACAAGCGTTGTGTTGTCCTATGGAGACATTTTGCACCTGCTTTCGTTTGACTTGTTCTCATATTTTTGAAATTTTTTCGAATCTTCTGACCGCTCTCTTTAGTACATCTGTTAAAACTTCATCATTTGCTTATTTTTCGAAAAGTATGACCAAACAACAAAAAGCTATATAAACTAAATTTAGACGCGAGAAGATAAAAAAATAAGCTCCGCCTATCTAACTGAATAACTTTTTGGAGACATTTTTCACCTGTCCTCATTTACTCATTTTTCGGTTTTCGCTCTGGTGGTTTTTAGAACTTTCTGACTCGATTTGAAAAAAACTTATTTTTGATGATAAGTGTCCATTTCCATACATATATTTTAATAGTATTATTGTTTACTGATTCTAAATGGGATAATATGTAAGCCATGACTATTTATACTATGCGTTCACATAGAATTTCTTCAATGAGGCCCCCGCCACGACTTTATTTTCAGCGGCGCAAGAAAAAGTTTTTGGTAAAAGAACTGCAAGCTACGGTTTTACTATAGTTTTTGACTTTAATCGTCGCGGTGAACACACTTCATGCGCCTTTGAACCTAAGTTTTTCCATTCAATATACGTCTTGCGTCCACTCATTCGATAGCTCTTTCTCTCCCTTACCCAAAACCACTAATTTCAACTTTTTTCATTCAAAACCAATAAATTTACATGCCCTTCTCTCAATTTCTCATGGTTAACAGTCCCTCTGCGGTCGCTCACCATTGGGCAAAATGAGAAAGTATTGAAAGGGGAGAGACGCAGAAACACAACCATTCGAATGGTTTTTTTTGTGTGCGCGTATTGCTTCTTCTGCGTCTCCAAATGTGTGTTTTTTGGGCCCAAATTTATGCGGAATTTTCTCGATTTTTCTTGGTTTTATATCGATTTTTGAGGGGTTTTTTCACTAAAAAATATTTTTCTCTAAATTTTCGATGATTTGGAAAAGTTACAGACTGTGGGAATGACCAATTTTCGATTTTTCGAAATTTTGTTCTATAAAAATATATTGATTTTTCGATTTTAGCCTTTTTTTTAAAGATTTTTCTCGTTTGGTAGCTACATTACTCCTTTAGTATCTTTTTTCGCTTCTTTCTCATTCGAGTTCCCCGCGAAATTCAAAATTTTCAGAGTTCAAAATTCGTTTCTGCCTGTTCCAAGACGCTTCAAAATGGCCGAAAACAACAATGAAGAAGGTAATTTTCCAAAAAAATTTCAAACAAAAATTTTTTTCTCGAAAATTGTTTTTTTTCAGTTTTCCGACTTCGAGTGGAGCTAGTGAGAGCCCAAGGTGTGTTTTAAAAGTTTGTAGTTTGTAGTTTATAGTTTGTAGTCTATCATTTCAGAAGAAGCCCGAATGAACGCATTGTTGTTGAACCACGTCCAAGAAAGGGAATTACATCACGAAGGTATTTCATAGTTTGTAGTTTTAATAGATTCTAGTTTTAATAGTTTGTAGTTTGTAGTCTAAAGTTTGTAGTTTGTAGTTTATATAATTTGTAGTTTATGTAGTTCATAGTCATACATTTTTCAGCTGAAATCGCACGTTTGGATGAGGTAAACCAAAGACTGCGGATGGGACTCGATGAATCACGAGAGCGCAACGCAGGTAGAATTTTTTGTAGTTTCTGTAGTTTTTGTAGTTTTTGTAGTGTGAATTATTGAATTTTCAGACCTTCAACAAGAGCTTATAATTCAGCACGAAGGTAAAATTTTCCATTAAAAAAAACAAAAAAAAAACCGAAAAAATTCAGAGAGACATCGAAATGAACGACGATTGGAAGTTTTATTGGAAGAGGCACGTGCAAATCGTAGGGAATTGGAGGGTAAAATTCTCTGAAAAAAAATTTTGAATTTCAAAAAAATTATCTTACAGAACAAGTAAACTTACTCACTGGATGGCTCAATGATCAATACTTCCAACAACGACGTCGAAACAATGTTTCATTTCGAGCAATCATGCGTCAACTTCTTCAGGCGGCCAACACGAAATTAATGGAATTGCAGGGACGAAATTTGTTTGGTGGATTTGTTATGGAATTGGAAGGTAGACTACTCTTTTCATCTGTTTGGGCCAAAAATGATGTTAGAAATGCCTAAAACAAAAAAAGCCTTAAATAAAAAAAATTTTACCCTAGTAAGCAGATTTTCGCATTTCATTTTGTTTGAAACAGCGCCCTTTATCGGTAAAAATTCGGCAAAGTTAATTTTTTGGTGCCACTTTTAATATAATTTACATTTGGTAACGATGCTCCAAAATTACGCTATCGCGCATTGTTTAGCAGAATTGCCAGTAAATTTTTTTGATAACCGATGGATTTACCGGTAAGTTTAGCGAAATGTTCCGGTGAATTCTTAGTGAACTTTATCGGAATAAATCATGGCTTCCTGAAAAAGGAATTTTCGGTATTTTCAAGAAAATTTTTCGAACATTTTGAAACACTTTTTGAAAATTTTGTTTTTTGAGCTTTAAATAAGGTCTGAAATGACTCTCATTCATTTTCTGTTCAAAATAGCTCTAATTGCGCACAAATTCCGTGAAAAAACTCAAATTTCATTCCGATGGCCGCGGCCTAGAATCCGACAGTACGGGGCCTTTTTTCTATGTTTCCCACGTTTTTTTTGTCTATTTCATATGTAAAGATTCCAGAAAGTTAGATTTGTAAAAGAAAACGCAAAGTTGATGCAAAAAAAAGAGAATTTAAAGAAATTTTGTATTCTAGGCCGCGGCCGCCAATATGTAACTTGTGATTTTCCACGCGATTAGGCCGATTCAGAACAATTTTTGCGTTATTTCTTTATGAAAAACAAGCTCCGCATGGGAAAATGAACCAGAATAAAAGAAATTCTTGGTTTTTTTCCAAGTTTTGAAAAGCCCAAAACCCGCGAAAAAAAAATTTGAATTTTTCACAAATTCTCAATTTACAGACGACGATGATTTCCAAGCAAATGATGCAATCATCCAAACTGGATATCAATTGGGAGAACTGGCCTACCGTAATCCGGACGTTTGCCGTGTTGTGGAAGAGGCGATTCGTCGTATTGGTCTCTAAAAAAAATGTGTTGGATTTTCCGGTAGTTCCTCTGTTGTTAAGTGCTTTTTCCTGTGTTTTGGTATATAAAAATAATTATTTTTTTTTAATTTAGTTTTCTTCTGATTTTGATGTTGTGGTAGCTACAGTACCCTTGTTTAGTACCTCTGTTTCTGTTGGTTTTTCACCCAAATTTGGCGGGATATTTGCATTTTTTTTTCAGAATCCGTGTTCCGATTTTGGTTGGTTTGGACTGCTTCAGAATGGCCGACGATCGTGATAGTACGATACAAATTTTATTTTTCAAAAATTAGAAAAAAAAATTATTTTTAATCATTTGAATTTTCAGCCCAACGACGACGGGAAATTGCTAGAGATTTTGGTGAGTGTTTGTAGTTTGTAGTAATTGTAGTTTGTAGTCGAAAGTTTTCAGCTGGAGGAAATGAACAAATTCAGGCTCACCTGGAGGAGGCTCTACAGCGTTACAGAGGTAAACAGCGTTTTTTGATTTGTAGTTTGTAGCGTATAGTTTGTACACTTTGTAGTTTGTAGTTTGTAGTTTGTAAACTTTGTAGTTTGTAACTTGTAGTAAAAAGTTTTCAGCTCGACAAGAGGACGGCCTTCAGGCGGAAATCGCGGAGTTTCTACAGCGTCACGAAGGTACACAGTGTTCTGTGATTTTGTAGTTTATAGACTAGCAAAAAAATTGAAAATAACCTTTTTAGTTTGTAGTCTTTGTAGTTTGTAGTCTATAGTTTATACTGAAAAATTTTCAGGCGAGGAAGTCGAAGAGTTCATTCAGCATAACATAGGTAAACAGCGTTTTTTTTTTCAAATTTCTAGTTTGTAGTGTGTAGTTTGTAGTCTAGCAAAAAAAATTTGCAGATCACCTGAATTACGCAGGTCGCCCAGAACAACGTCATCAGATGGGACTACCCGAAATGGGTCAACAAGGTGGTTACTGTAATCTATGTAGTTTTTGTAGTCTCCGTAATTTTTGTAGTCTTTGTAGTTTTTGTAGTTTCAAACTTTGCAGCTGAACGAATCGACCTGGAGGCGACAATCAGAGCACTGGAAGTTCGTCTTGGACGTGCGGAAAGTATGAAGATTTGAATTTTTCATATTTTGTAGTATTTGTAGTTTGTAGTCTTTCTAGTATCTGTAGTCATTGATTTTTCAGTTGAGCGGGACCACCTTGCGGCCAGAAACAGAGCACTGGAAGATCGTCTTGGACGTGCGGAAGGTATGAACATTTGAATTTTTATAGTTTGTAGTTTTTGTAGTTTGTAGTTTTTGTAGTTTTTGTAGACGTTCATTTTTCAACTGAAAGAAATGACCTTGCGGCACGAAACATAATACTGGAAGCTCGTCTTAGAGCTGCCGAAGGTACGAACATTCGAATTTTTCATAGTCTGTAGTTTTTGTAGTTTATAATCTTTGTAATTTTAATGTATTTTATTTTTCAGCAGTAAGAGACCGCCTGACGGCCAGAAACGTAGAATTGGAAGCTCGTCTTGAAGAGGCCGAAGGTATGCACAATTGAAATTTTTATAGTTTGTAGTTTTTGTAGTTTGTAGGCTTTGTAACTTTTATAGACTATCTGTTTTTCAGTTGAAAGGGTCCGCCTTGCGGCCAGAAACGAAGACCAAGATGCTCGAATTAGAGCTCTTGAACAGGAAATTAATGGTGAGATTCATTTTTGTAGTTTTTGTAGTCAGAACTTTTCAGAACGCCTTCAAGATTTTCGACAAGTATTCGAAATGATATGGCGTGAGAACCAAGGTATGCAAAAAGGTATTATTAAATTTCAATAAAAAACTTTTTCAGGGGTTATTCATGAGCAATTAGAAGCTGAAGAGGAGCGCCGTAGAGCAAATGTTGCCAATAATCTGTCGCTGGATACGGTCATGGAAACGCTTTTAAGCTCAGCTGGAAGAAGAATGGCCGAGTTGGATGGAAGAGAAGTTGCCAATGCTCTAGGTGTGTTTAATTATTAGCAAAAACTTTAGAGAAGCTGTGTGCATTCTGTCGTAAAATGTGGTGTATAACAGTCCGTCTTATTACGGAGAAAATTTCGATGAATTCTCCGATAAATTTCTTAATAAAATTACCGAGGAATTCGCCGATTATTTGTCGATAAATGTATCCAGAAATCTTTCGAGAAATTTATCAATAAATACCTCGACAAAAATCGGTAAATTTATCGAGAAATTTCTCAAAAAAAATCAGCTAAAAAACAGATACGGTAAATTTTGAAAGGAGCATTCCATGTAAATTTTAGAACGACACTCCAAAATTATGCCTTCAGAGCATTTTTAGCAGTTAAAAAAAAATTTCTCGAGAAATTCAACGAAAAACTTCTCGGTAAACTTGTCGAGAATTTCTCGGTAAATAAACTCTCTTCGATAAATTTCCTGACAAAAAATCGAGACATTTCTCGATAAATTCGTTGCTCCCGCATTAAAATTTCACTCTGATCACGATGTTCATTGCAATTTCTCTCGAAAATCGTTCCAAATCTTTAGAAAAACGTGAGAAAAAGTGACATCTCTTTTATGACCGTGACCTCATGGACTAAGAATCTCAATCGTGTAGTTCGCGAGGACAAGATGGCCTAGGAATCACAGGCAAAACCTCTAGGCCACATTGTCCTCTCGAATTACACAATTGGATTTCTAGGCCGGGAGGCCACGGTCACTAAGTGGTTTTTACGTTTTTTTTTCTACAATTTAGGACGATTTTCGAGCAAAAAGTCACAATAGAACTCGTGTTTCAACAGAAATCAGTTCTAAATTGTTAAACTCCGCTGCAAATTTGGACCAAATTCATATAAAACCCATAAAAATCATAAATCATTTTCCAAATTTCTTTGAAAACTTGTCAAAAACCGCGAAAAATTCAAAAATGTTTGATGCAAAAACGATAAATTTACAGAAATTCCACCAAATGACGTCATTGCTCGTCAAATCACTGAAACCGGTGTTCAGTGGGCGGAGCTTGCTCATCGGAACCCAGAGGTTCGGGGACTTTTGGAAGCTACGATCCGTCGCTACCGAAACAACTGAAGTTTCCTTTTTTTGTTTTTTTTTTAATTTGAAATCTCATTTTGTTGCTCTTCGAATAAAAAAATGTGTCCCGAAATCTATATTTCTCCATTTTTTTCTTAAATTAAGGTGGTTAGAGTCCCCTTGAATATTTTTTAAATATATTTTTTTCCAATTTTCAAATTTGGAAAAAAAATACTTTCTCCTCTTTTTTCTGCAGTTTATTGTGTCCTGAACCACATTTTGGGCATGCCCATTTCCAAACGCATATTTTCAGGGTTACTGTAGTTTAGCCAGGATGACACATCAGCCGGATCTCCACGAGGCTCTCTTCAACATGCAAAAGCATCTTGCTCAAGAAATGGAAGGACGCCAGAATGCTGAAGCTCAGTTGGTCACGATGACAGGTACGGGGGTTTATTGGTAGGGGAATAGGTGGGAAAAACTAAACATTGTGAGTAAAAAATGCTCAAAAATATGTAAAAACGGCAGAAAAATACTGTGAAATCATCGAAAAATCAAAAAAAAAGATCAATTTCAGTAGAAATTTTTATTCCAGAAGCCAACGTCAAGCTTACCACGGACCTCGAAAATGCCAACCGTGTTCATGCAGGTAATCCTAGAGAAATAGTGTGTGCGGCCGAGAGGCGCAAAGAAAAAAGTCCTCTGCGTCTCTCTGCCGCACTCACACTCTCTTATCATTCTTCAAATCGTAAACTTCAGAAGAAATTGCTCGTCTCCAATCCATCATCAATGCACAGGGAAAAGAGCCAGCCAAAAGGGAGGAGCCAGCTTCAGACCCAGAAGAAATCGAAGCTCTCCAACAAAAGTTGGCAGAGAGCCGAAAAGAGATTGGGCAGTTGAGAGGTGAGCCTAAGGGGTGAAAGAGGTTTTCGTCGTGGGATTCTACGCCAGCGGTAATTAAATTGTTGAAAATGGGACCTGTAAAAACCGTAGATAAGAGAAACCAGTACTGAATGAAAATATTTTTGAAAAATTTGTTTGAATTTTATGCTTTCTTAATTTCCGGAGCTTTTGAGATTTCAAATTTCGACGAGATTTTCAAAAAATCGGACATTTTTGTAAAGAAAAAGGGTTCAAATTTTGATAATTAAAAAAAAAACCAAGAAATTTATATTCCAGGTATCAACTACAACATCTACGCCAAAGCTGTCGAGCAGAGGACCAAACATGAAGGTCAGAAATGAAAATTTTTTGAATTTTAAAATTTTAGATGAAAAAGTATCAAAACCTGTGAAAAAATACAAAATACAAAAAAAATTAGTTAATTTGAAGCCAAAAATGAAAACTCAATAATGGAATCATTTCAGAAGAGCTCCGCTATCTTCACAATCTGATTCGTCGTCAGGAAATTCAGTTGACCCGTAATCAGAATGAAGCCAGTAAGTTATTTTTTATCCCTAATCAAAACTGCCCGTATCAGAACTGTGCCTTTTTAAAACTACCCGGATGAAAACTGACACACCTTTGCTGCAACGGCCTGCAAGTAGTGAAAAGTGCCCAAATACAAGCATTTGAAAAGTCCTTATCCGGGGCAGTTCTTAAACGGTCGTTTCTTATAAGGGTCAGCTCTGGTTCGTCTATTTCTTAATCGACTAGTTCTGATTCGTCCCGAGTTCTGATTCAGGACAGTTTCAGTCGATTACGAAAAATTTCAAGTTCATTCAGAAAAATTTCATTTCCAGGAGTCGAAAGAGCCAACCGCGAGGCTCAAGTCGATGATTTCATGGACCAGTTGGATCAACGTGAGACGGAAATCGATGATCTTAGAGGTGCAGTTCGGAGAAATCGATGTTTTTTTAATTCCGAAAAAAAATTTTCAGCCATCATCGCCGACTTCCAGGAGGCTCACAATATGAACTAGGCTCATATCGATTTTGAAGTGATTTCCTCCGTTTATCAGTTTTCAATATCAGTACTTTTCATCAGACTATCAGTTATGAATAAATCGTGTTAATCATTTTTTTTCGAGAAGGGTGAAGTAGAATGCAAATTAAAAAAATGAACTTTTTTAACAAAAAAAGGTCTTTTGAACTTATTGAATAAGAAAAACTATTGAATAAGAAAAAAAGAACCTTTTGTAAAAATTAACCTTTTTAACATAAAAATAGGACTTTTTGAACTGGAAAGTCGGATCTTTTGAATTGAAAAATAGGACTTTTGAACTGAAAAAAAGAACCTTTCTACCAAAAATGGACCTTTTTGACGGAAAAAAAGATCCGTTTTCTAACATCAAGTAAGACCTTTTTTCATCTGAAAAAGAGCTTTTTAAGCAAAAAACGAAACTAAAAAATTTAACCTTTTCAACAAATTATAAACCTCTTTCAACGCATAATTGACCGTTTGGACTAAAAAAAGGACATTTTGCGCAAAAAATAGGAACCTTGGAACTAAAAAAAGGTCCTTTCTAACAAAATTAAACCTTTTCAATGAAAAATTGACTTTTTTAACAAAAATTGTACTTTTTTTCAACATAAAATGGGCTTTTTGAACTAAAAAATGAACCTTATCAAGATTGAATGGACCATTTTTTCGAAAAATATACATTTTTAACTAAAAACTGTATCTTTTGTCTTATTATCCATGTTTCCCATTTTTCCATTCACATTCCATTTATTTTGCTCCACCGGATGACCCCGATGAAGCGTTTCCAAAAATTACAGTTTGTTCTAGACACTCTCTTTCGAAAGGTCGGAACTCCAGCGTACCTTGAGTAACTGGGTTAAAACCGACGAGAACAGAAACGAGACGTCTTTTACTCTATTCTATGTACCGACATCAAACCAGGCCCGCGATGATTCACGAGAGAGTGGGGAAAGAGAGGCGTAGACGGTTAGAGGGCGAGGGACGGAGAGACGGTGAGAAAGAGAAAAGTGTAAGGTTTGGTAAAGTGTGGAATTGCAGGTGAGGGTAGAGGAGAGAGGTCGGGGGATCGATTCCGGTGGATGTCAATTGGCTTTTTTTTTGTTTTTATCTAATTTTGGCTACAAGTTTTGCTAGCAAAAATGTTTCAGTCGGATTTTAGTAGAATTTTGGTAGAATTTCGGTAGGAATTTGGTAAGAAGTTGGTAGGAAGGTGGTAGAAAGTTGATGGGATTCCGGTAGGATTTTGGAAGAATTTTGGTAGGATTTTGGTGAGATTTTGGTAGGAAGTTTGTAGGAAGTTGGTAAGAAATTGGTAGGAAATTGATAGGAAATTGATAGGAAATTGATAGGAAATTAGTAAGAGTTTGGTAGGATTTTGGTAGGTAGTTGGTGGAAAGTTGTTAGAATTTCGGTAGGAAGTTGGTAGAAAATTGGTAGGATTTTGGTAGGAAGTTGATAGGAAGTTGGTAGTAATTTGTTAGGATTTTGGTAACAAGTTGATAGGATTTCGGCAGAACTTTGGTAAGATTTTAGTGGGATTTTGGCAGAACTTCGATAAGATTTTGCCGGGATTCTGGTAGGAATTTGGTAGTAATTTGGTCGGATTTTGGCCGGATTTTGATAGGATCTAGATAGGAATTTGGTAGGATTATAGTAGGAAATTGGTAGGAAGTTGGCAAAATTGAGCAACTTTTATTTCTCAAGCGGACAAATAAAAAAATTAGTTGATTAAGGGCGATGCATGTACTGGTCCAGTCGACGGATCAGCGCTGCTTTTTCAGCTGCAAAATTTCAAAAATTTTCCAGTCAAAATGGATCTCATACCTTCTAAATTTCCCATTTCAATCTCAAGAAGCTCCAAAAACTCTTCCAAATCATGAATGGTGTCCTCGTCCTTTTGCTTCTCAACTCGAGCCCGATCAATTGTGGCTCTTTGAGCGGCTGTGACGGCTGAATTGAGTCTTCTGGTTTTTTTTCCTTACGCAAAAAAACTGACCTTTCTCAATAGCCAACTCTTCCTTACAGCGATCAAGTTGTAGCTTGAGGCATTGCACTTGCTCCTGGAGCACCTCTATCGGGTCGGCAGTCATTTTTTCTTCAAGAAAAGATGAAAACTCGGGGTTTTGTAAAAAAAAACTGTGAGAAACGGAAAAAGTTGTTTGGTGTAGAGCGATGGAGTGTGTCGGCAAAGAACCTCAAGGCAACGTTCGATTTATAATTTATGCGTGGTGTCTTTTTTCTTTGAATAATTTTCCGTTATGATTCTGCACATTGTTTCGATACGCCCATATTTCAACCAGAGTTACACGAAGTGAAAATTTCTTAGACGAAAGTCGGAAGTCGGAAGTCGGAAATCGGAAGTCGGAACTAGGAAATCGGAAATCCGAAGTCGGAAATCGGAAGTTGGAATTCGGAAATCGGAAGGAGGAAGTCGGAAATCGGAAATCGGAAAGAGGAAGTAGGAGATCGGAAGTCTGAAGTTGGAAGTCGGAAATCGGAAGCCGGAAATCAAAAATCGGAAATCGGAAGTAGGAAAGCGGAAATCGGAAGTCGGAAGTCCGTTAGTCAGTCGGAAGTCCGTTAGTCAATTCGATAGTTCTACCTACTTTCCACGTGTTTCTAAGCCTTATTTTTACCGAATCGACGTCGAATCCAGAAATTTTTTTTCCTTTTAACACTTCCGATTTCCGTCTAAAATTTGGCCTCAAAACGGAAGTCGGAAGTCGTAATTCCGTGCAACCCTGTTGTCAACTGAAAACCTTTCACAATCGTTTGTGCCTCCAATCGTTGTAAACTCTTCCAAAATTTCTGAAAATGATTCATTATCACACAGAGATTGCGCCGCATTGCCAGTGAAAAATCTGTAAATATCATTCGGATCGTTCCGAAGCAGAGCTTCACGAATTCCGGTTTCCGTTTTCCGTATTCCGTTTTCAGGTATTGAAAACTTTGGCCAATCTTCGTTTCCGTTTTCCGAAATTTTAAAACGATGTTTCGTTCCGGTTTTCCGTATTCCGGAATTTTCATATATTTTTCGAAAAAAAATTCAGAGAGTTCAAAAGTATTAAACAGCGTTCCACTCAGAAAATATACGAAAAACAGCCGAAAATATATATTTTTGTTAAAAAAGTTTAATTTTTGCCAAGTTCTATTGGAAATCCTACAAAATTTCCGTTTTCGGAACAGATTTTTTTCCGACTTCCGATTTCCGTTTTCGAATATGGAAGATGTCATTCCGTGAAGGTTTGTTACAAAGGCGTAACAATGAAGCTCTATATAACACAAAAGACTATTAATCAACAAAATTTATTCTCATTTCAGAAAACAAGAAAAAAATTTTAATTGCGAAGCTCAGCATTGCGCCTAAGGACTTCAATCTCCATATCCTGGGCCTCGATTTTCGCTGAAAATAAAATTTTATTCGAAGGAACACTTTTTTTGTCTACTACAGTATTGCAATTATTTTAAAATAAAAAATAAAAATACACTCACCCTCAAGTTGAGCGTTTTCTTCTTGAAGGCGATAGATAGTATCCACATGATTATTAAGAAGTGCCATGGCTCCGTCTCTCATATGTTCAACGGCTGCTGAAATTATTTACTTTATTTAGTGAACTCTTTCAAAATAAACGGACCTCTTTCGCGAGCCAAGGTTTGCTGAAGGCGTTGAATTTCGGCGTTGGCTCGAGCAAGGTCGCCTTCGTTGGCCATTTTTCTCGGTTTTCTGAAAAGGTTGACATAAAAATTGATTGAGAAAAAGAAAAAAAGAGCGAAAAATTGAGAAAAATGAAGAAAAATCATCATCGTTATATGCAGAAAGCAATGAATAAGCAAGTAAAATCGGAACACGTTGCCGTCTGCAAAATGTCGTCAGATCGAGTGTATGTGTGGACAGTATTTTTTTGTTAGATGTCTGCGTCTCTTAGTTGGCTGTTCTATTTTCTCTGTGAGTGCGGCCGGTAGAAACCGGCAACGGACGAAGTTTTGCGCAAAAGAAAAAGGACCAAGGTGTTCAATCGGCTAGTGCTGAGATGTGTTGCATTGAAAGGGGACGAGGGACGGTACGCGCAACGCAGATAATTACACGCAAAAAATAAGCGAGGGTGCTCGCCAAACCGAAGGAAATAAATCATTGATAGAGTAAATCGTACAACAAAATCACTCCTAATTGTTAGAATCAACAGAATTTAAAGTTGTTTAGTTGGCGACTACCCAAACCAAAGGAATAAATTCCTCTACAGAGTGAATGAAGAGAAAAAGGGAAAAAGGGATAAGAAAAAAAGTTCAAGGACGAAAACCTGACAATATCCAATAAAGATCCGGCCAAAATCCGGCAAAAATCCAGCCAAAATCCAGCCTAAATCCGGCCTAAATCTGGTCGAAATCTGACCAAAACCGACCAAAACCTGACCAAAATTTGATCAGAATCCGGCAAAAGCCCGGCCAAAATCAGGCCAAGCTCTGCCCAAAATCCAGCCAAAATCCGGGCGATATTCGGTCGAGACAGGTGGAAGTTCAATTTTGAAAAAAGTTTTTAAAAATTTCAAAAAATTTCAAAAAAAAGTCAAAAACATCACTAAAAACTTGAAAAGTTGAAGAATTACCCTAAAACCTTTCATCACACGAGCACCTCTAATAAAATGGCACCCTTTATAGAACGGCATCTATGCTAAGCTGATAATTGTTCAATCACTTATCTTTGTTTCCTGTAAACTTTGGCCTTTTTGCAGTGTTTCTAGGCAAGTTTTTCTTTTTTGATCTGCAAATCTTAGACCCATTTTCTTAGCCGCCCGTCGCCTTGCCCACCAAATTTGACCTACGGAAGAGGCGGTGCACGGCCGCGGCCACTTCCCCTCTCAAAGTAGACAACGGGGTCACCGACCACGTTGGCGAGCGCTCTCTTTGGTGTCTCGTTGCCTGGGTCTATTACTATTGTGGGCTATCTCTTTAACGGGAGGGACCGCTCGCTGTTATTGATTGGTATTTGGCTGTCTGGGTCTCTTAGTCTCTCATGGACCGCTCTTCCTTTCATTCATTCATTCTCATTCTTGTTGGCATTTGGTCTTCCATTCATTCTAGACTGTTCTTCCTGCGATCTTCTCTGGTTTTCTTCTTCCTTTTCCTCTCTGGGCTCTTGTTTTGGAGCGCTATTTCCCTTGGTTTCTTTGTTATTCCAGTGGGTTTTCCGGATCATTTCTACCAATGTTTTCTTGAATTTGCAACAGATTTTCAGCGGATTTTATTTAGTTTCCAGAAGAAAAGTTCCGAGTATATTTTCGCGAGTTTTTCTGGCTGAAAATTGTTCCACATTTTCGAACTTTCCCGTGGTTTTGACCAGTTTTCAGGTGATTTTTAGTCAATTTTTCAGCTCTTTTTCGTAAATTTTTCGAATAATTTTTGTCGATTCCCCAGTTTTTGGTCCCTTTTGGTCCCTTTTGGCGTTGTTTGATCCATCCTTCTTGTTTTTTTTGCTCCTTTTTTGTCTTTTTTGGTCTTCTTTGGTCTTCCTTGGTTTGTAGTGGTCCTCTTTGTTTCCTTTTGGCTCTCTCAGGCCCTCTCTGGTCTTTTCTGGTCCTTTCTGGTCATTTTTGGTCCTTTCTGGTCCTTTCTGATCCTTTCTGATCCTTTCTGGTCCTCTTTAGTCCTTTTTGGTTCTCTTTGGTCCTTTTTGGTCCTCTTTGGTCCCTTTTGGCCTTGTTTGATACGTTTTGGTTTTTTTGGTCCTTGTTGGTCCTTTTTGGTCTTCTTTGGTTTTCCTTGGTCTCCCTTGATCTTCAGCGGTCTTTAGCGGTCTTCTGTGGCCCTCTTTGTTTCCTTTTGGTCCTCTTTGGTCCTCTTTGGTCCTCTTTGGTCCTCTTTGGTCCTCTTTGGTCCTCTTTGTTCTTCTTTGGTCCTTCTTTGGTCCTTCTTTGGTCCTTTTTTGGTCCTTTTTTGGTCCTTTTTGGTCCTCTTTGATCCTCTTTGATCCTCTTTGATCCTCTTTGATCCTCTTTGGTCCTCTTTGGTCCTTTTTGGTCCTCTTCAATCCTCTTCAATCCTCTTTCGTCCTCTTTAATCCCGACTGGCCCCTCCTGGTCCTATTTTGTTCTATTTTGTCTTCTTTGGTCTTCTTTGGTTCTTTTTCATCCTTCTTGGCCGTTTTCCCTCAATTTTTATCAATTCTCTTCAATTTTTTTCATGTTTTTTCCTCCTTCTTACCCATTTTTCAAACCTCAAAACCAAATCTTTTCCACTTTCAGATCTCTACCTCAACTAGTGTATAATCAATGGATTCGTCCAATCAACCAACTCCATCAACTGGACTGCAAATCCGCAGCTCCAACAAGTGGCAGCCTGCTGTTCAAAGTCCCCTTGTGGGCACATCCACCAGCCAGGACTCGAGAAACAAGAGCACCCGTTCGCTGAGCCCGATGTTCATGGCTCCAAATGGAACTCCGCAAAGAGCTGATGGTCGAAGCGAGGCGATCAAGGAGCTTTCTCAAGCTCTCAACGACAATGCTGGAAGCCAGGGTTCCATTGTACCGGGCTTCGGAATGCTGACCCCGCCCTTCGGAAGGACTCCGGATTATGAGCCGCAATTTGCCGGAAACAATTGTGCAATGTGTGAAGGTGAGTATGGGGTTACTGTAGTTGCATTTTTAAAAACTGAGATTACTGTAGCTACTGTAGTTACTGTAGTTACTGTAGTTACTGTAGATACTGTAGATACTGTAGACACTGTAGACACCGTAGACACTGTAGACACTGTAGATACTGTAGATACTGTAGATACTGTAGTTACAATAAGCAGTGCAGGCGCTGTAGGCACTGTGGGTACTTTAGGTACTGTAGGTACTGTAGGTACTGTAGGTACTGTAGGTACTGTAGGTATTGTAGGATTACTGTGCTTGCAGCTTGGATTCGAATCTGGACTACTGTGGTTTTGGTTGGGTTACTGTAGTTTGTAATTACTGTAGTTTTTGGCCTAGATTACTGTAACTGACCTTCAAACCAAATTTTCCCAATTTTCAGAGCAGCCGAATCTTCTTCAACGTCTGATCAAGGAGCACGAAGAAGCAAAGCTCAAGGCTCAAGAGCAAATGGAGATGGCCGAGAAAGCAAAAGCCGAAGCTGAAGAGAAGGCACAGAAGTTCAAAAAGGCAATGCTGGAAGCTCAGAAGAAGGCCAAGGATGCGGAGGAAGAGGCTCAGAAAGCTGTTCTGGAAGCCAAGGAGGAGGCGCAAGCCTTCAAGGATGCACTGTTCCGAGAGTCGTTTGAAAGCGGTGAGTTTTGGATTACTGTAATTGGGGTTTTGGTTACTGTAAGTCCGAAATTAGATTGCTGTAGTTCCGGAGCTAGGATTCAGCATACTGTAGGTCCAAACCTAATGTAGTTGAAAAAAACGACTGTACTTTTGTATCCAGAAAGGAGTAAATCTAAAGCAAGATTACTGTTGTTCTAGAACTAGGTTACTGTAGTATCAGAGCTAGATCACTAGAGTTCTATAAGTAGCTTACTGTAGTTCCATAGCTAGAATACCGTACCTTGATTACTGTAGTCCCAGAACAAGATTACTGAAGTCCAACTTTACACCTAGCCTGTACTATAAGATTCAGATTACTGTAGTTCACAATCTGGGTTACTGTAGCGCCGGACTACTGTATTTTTGAATCTGGTTTACTGTAGCTTTACTGTAGCTTGCCCTATGATACTGTAGTTCAAAAAACAGGTGCTGCAGTTCAAAAAGTACTGTGAATCTAGTCCTTTGGAATCTCGACTACTGTAGACCCTAACCTAGATTACTGTAGTCTCCAAACTTGTGTACTATAATTTCGATTTCAAATTTTTCAGACACGAAGAGCCAACAGCTCCAAAACCGTCTTCTGGAGTCCCTGGACCTTCTCAAATCCACCCAGCGAGCTCTTTCTCTGGACTCCAATCCAAATGACGTCGCCATGCTTCTGGAGCTCGACGAGGACGACGGCACGCTTCTCCAGAAAGCCTCTAGCTACTTTGACGCCTACAAAAGGAATCTGAAGACGTGGCGACTCCAAAAGGACCGAGACCAACGCCAAATCAAGGTTCTGGAGAAACTTCTGGCAAAGAAGACGAGAAAGTTGGCCAAGGCTCAGGTCAAGGTTCACAAGAAAAAGCAGGACCACAAAGAAGACGTCAACGTCGCCAAACGGCTTCTTCGTGAGGCTCAATTCCAGACGACGGAAACCCTGATTTCTCGTCAACACAACGATCTTAAAGCTCAAAACGTTATTCTGAACCATCAGAATCAGGAGTTGATCTGGGAAGATCAACGTCTTCGTGATCAGTTCCAGAATGCCAAACAAGAGATTAGCTATCTCCGATTCCATCTGGATAGCATGGTCAAGGAAAAAGAGATGCTTTATCAGCAATTCCAGAAGACGTCAGAAATCTTCCAGAAACGTGAAGCCAAGGGTCGCGAGAAGTGGGAAAAGGAGAACGGTGAGTTTTGGGATATGGGTTACGGTACTTTGACTTGGAATAATGTAGATGAGGATTTAGACTACTGTCAGTTGAGCTTCAACTGCTGCTAGGTTACTGTAGCCTGAGATCTAGAATTCTGGACCCTAGGGCCCATGATACTGTAGTCTAGAATCTAGATCACTGTAGTCTGAGACACAGGTTACTGTAGTCTGGGATCTAGTCTTCTGTAATTTGAGGTCTAGACTACTGTAGACTAGGATCTAGACCACTGTAGGTTCGGATCTAGATTACTGTAGGTTAGGTCCTAGACTACTGTAATTTATAATCTTGACTACAGTAGCTTAGGATCTAAACTACTGTACCTCTAACGCAGGGTACTGTACTTCTACCATCTCAACTCTCCCAATTTTCAGCTCAACTCCGCAACACAATCACCACCAAAGCCCAAAAGGAGATGAACGTCCTCCACCAGCTCGCCACTCTTCAAGAAGAGAACAATAAGCTCTTGACGCCTTCAAAAACTGCTCCAATGAGCCACGAAGAGAATCAATTCTGGACGGACATTGGCCATCTTGAGGATCTTCTGAAGGAAGCGGGAACTGGAGTTCTCAAGAGGAAAATCAAAGAGGAAGAAGAAGATGAAAAGGAGGAGGAGGAGGAGGAGGAGGAGCCAGCAACGCCTCCAGGCTCACCAACGCCTTCTGATGAATTGGAGACCCCGCCCACCAAGAGAGCCAGATGGGGATTTCAGCCGATGTTCTAAGTTCAATTCCTCTTTTTCTAGTTTGTTTTGTTCTTCGGCCCCGCCCCTTTTCCTGTCTTATTCTTCTCAGACAACTTTTTGTTTGGGCCCCGCCCCCTTTTCTGCGTATATCGCTTCTTAGACTGATGTTCTTTATAGCCCCGCCCCCTTTTAAAACTGATCCGGTTTTTATCCCCCCATTCCCGGTTTTACTGTAGATAGGCCCAACCCCTTAATTACCTGTCTTTTTTGCTCGACCATGCCCCCTTTTTCAGTCTATATTCCCTTTTTAGACAATTATTAGTTTTGCCCCGCGCCCTTATCTCCTTACGTTACTTTTTAGAGTGATATTTGTTTTAACCACGCCCCTTCAAACCTATTTCTTTTTACCTCCCATTTTCCTGCCCTACTGTAGGTCCTACTACTATAGGTCCTACTACTATAGGTCCTACTATTGTAGATGAATGTATTTATTTTGTGACTTTTTATCCTATGTTAAATCGTAAGAATTGTATACAAACGTTTAATGCATCAAAGAAAATAAAAAGTTTTATTTTCCAAATTTTTTTTCTTATTTGTTGAATTTTCAGAATCTTTCAGAAGTTTCAAATGGCTGGAAATAGACTTGGATTACCAGTTTTTTTCTGTTTGAACTCAGATAAATTCCTGAGTAGTAGACTACTGTAGTTTTGATCACAGGCTAATTTTGGATCCAACTAGCTTTGATCCAATATTACTATAGTTCTTATCGTTCATTTCTGAAGTTAAGGATGGGGATTACTGTTGTTCATAACTATACTACACGATTTTCGGATCCAGACTACTGTAATTTCGACTCTGGAATAATCTAGTTCCATATACCTTTCTCGCAAGCTGAAAGTGTAGATTACTGTGTTCTAAATACCTCAATTCTTATCAAAGTTACAGTAATTCCTCAAACAAGATTACTGTAGTTTTTTTAGATTCTCAAAATTCAAAAGTTGGACTACTGTAGTAGATTATTCTAGTTTTTAGACCACTGTAGTTTTAGCCCTCAAAATTTGGAACCAATTCCAGAAAGTCTTCCAAAAGCGTGAAGTCAAATTTCGCGAAGAGTAGGAAAAGGAGAATGGTGGGATTTGGCATCTAAATTACTTTACCTTGGCCCGGGATACTGTAGTTTTGAACCTAGATTACTGTTTTTTTTGAAGCAGGTTATGACTCTATAGGATTAGCACGTAGATTACTGTAGTTAATCATCTCTGTATATTAGCATTTAGACTACTATAATGAAGAATTCGGAATACTGTATTTTAAAATCTAGATTACTGTAGCTTAGGTTCTTCAATAAATTTCTTCGGGGAGACCTTAGAATTTTTGATTTTTCTACCCAGTCCAAACTCTCTCGTTTTTTCTTTATATCTTGCGTACTACATAGCCAAGAAACCAAAAAATGAGCCGCCTCCCGCTGTGCGTTAATACGAGACGGTCCGAGTCACCTAACACTCAACAACTAATCGATTGTCACTTCCCTCCTTCTCTTCTCTCCATCATAATATTGTGTTAGTAACCTCTCCCAACATTGCTTTGTCTCAATGTCGGAGTTTGGTCCGTCTTCGGCCCGGCTGGCTGCCCACCTGCTACCGCCCATCCATTGCATTATCATACTCGAAAAACGGGGAAGAAGAGCACAGTCCCTCTTTTTTTGCCTGTGTTGTATGAGTATGCATTAAACGAGTCGGCCATCTACTCCACATAATCTAACGCCTCTCGAGAGTAAACGACTAGTTGACGGGAAACCTTCTTCCTGTTTTCTCCGCTTGCCATAATGTTGGGGTCGTTAGCTCCGCCCCTTTGTCGGAACCAACGCGCAAGGATGACAGGATCGATGTTTTTTTGCCTTTTAGAACATCGTTTTTCCACATTTTCAAACACAAGAGTTAATTATAAAGGTTTTTTTCTGTGTCCCAAAGCGGTGTAGGTTCATTGGCATAATTATTAGAAAGCCATAAAGGTGGTCATAAAACCGACGTCCTTTTGGGAGCGATGTCTTTTTGTGAACAGTTTTGAGCAGTTTTGAACATGTCAGGGCGTCTAATTTGTAGTTTTTAATCATTTTCACAGGCATAAGACCGGCTTGAATTCTAAATTTGTCATCAATATCTTTGAAAATGCCACTCATAACTCTAAAACTTTGGAACTCTCGATATTTTTCCAAACTCATCTACCGACTTTCTAGTCCTGGACTATTCTGCTAGGGCTGCCCAAATTATTTTTGCCGGATTTTCCCCGAAATTGTTTCGGACTTGTTCGCCTAGATTTTACTGCAACTTTTGTCTTTTCGAATTCTTTCAGCTGGATTTCTCACTGCCTGATTATTCTCTTGCCCTTTTTCTGCCAAATTGTTTTGCCCTATTCTTTCCGACGCAATGAGTTGCCGTGCTTCTCTTGATGGCCAACGGCTTCTCTCTTTTTCAGTCCCTCGTGTCAACCCCCAGCCGTTTGCCTAAACACACTTCCGACGTCCTTTCCGCCGTTCAACACGAACGGTCTCTCTAACCCACTCTCTCCATTCCCCATACTATCTCGCTTTTCCAATTTTTCTCTGAAGCTCTCACTGGCCTTCCCTCTCACCTCCGGGGGTGACAGTCCGTGATTGCGCATCGATTATTTCATTTTTTGAGCTTTTTTCTCCGAAAATTAAGATTTTTGAGAATTCGAAATCTTTCAGGATTATGGACGCACGCCGATACGCTGGAGAGAACGCTGGAGAGTGTAGAGAGGAGATGATGAGAGGAGGAGGTAAGAATTTGAATATTTTGGCCTAAAATTCAGGTTTAAACGTGTAAAAATAGAAGAAAAGCGATGATTTTGCATTAGAAAATTCAAAAAATTGGCCAGAACTTAATTTTTTCTAACCAAAACTGGGGAAAGTCCACCAAAATTCATTAAAATCGCAATTTTAGGCAAGAAATCCACCTTTTTCATCGAATTTAGCATAAAAATACGGATTTTTTGATCCTTAGACCGCTTTTTTTCACCGAAAAAAAAAGTTCTTTTTTTTTCAGAAATGATGGATGAGGAGCCGATGATTGGAATGGAGGAGAGAGCCGTGGAGGGGGAGGAGCCGGTCATGACTGAGCTTCATGTGGACAATTTTATATTGAAGGCCAGGGTGGAGGGACTGGAGAGAGAGAATGGAGAGATGAGTGAGTATTTGGACCTGAAAAATCAGTTTTTAGAAAAAAAAATAGACAAAAAAGTTTTGAAATTCCACAATTTCCATCAAAAACGGTCCAAATGGCTGAACAACCCAAAGTTTTGAAGAAAAAAAGCCCAACAAAGGCTCCAAAAGTAAAAAAATAAGCTTAGGATCATACTTTTATAGTGTCCCGTGAGAAAAAAATGACCAGAAATAGAGTGAAAACACTTTTTTTTAGCTCGATACTTGGCTCAAACTTTTCTTTTATAAAAGAAAAAAAAGTCAATGAGGCTCATAAACACAGTCCCAAATCTGAATAAAAATCTGTATATGTATCAAAAACGTCTTTGAACATATATTTACTTCTGAATTTACAGAGTTGGAGCACGAGAGCCGAGTTCAACGCTTCCAGGAGAGAGCCGAAGAAAAGTTTAGGGTGAAGGATGCTGAAATTTGGAATTTGAAGCATGATTTGGAAGAAATGAGTGAGTTTTGGTTATTTGAGATGTGGAAATGTGGGAAAAATTGGCAAGAACACCAAAATATTTGATGAAAACTCGAAAAAAGAGATTCAGAATCCAAAAAAAAGCTGCGAAAGTATAGTTTACAGCCACGAAAGAGCCAAAAAATGCTCTCAGATCAAGCTTAACCTGACTAATAGTAAGAGCTCCAAAACGAGCCAAGATATGAGCTTTATCGGGCAAAAACCCATTTTCGGATTCAAAATTTCATCTGGAATTTGCAGAGAGAGAAGCTGAAGAAGCCGCAAGGAATGGAGACGGTCCCAGGGCTCGCTTGGAGGGCGAGATAAGAAGGAAGAATAAGCGAATTGGAGAGCTGGAGGAGGAGTTGAGAAGAGCCAGTGAGTTTTTATGGTCTCTTTTGGGCTGAAAACGACAGGTTTCAACTAAAAAACCCTGTGAAAATGCTTCAAAAATAAATAACAAATATTTCAGATGTCCGCTTGGCCGAGGTCGAGGCTCAACCAGGAGATGATGGAGCCCTCCGCGCCCTCACCAAGACCAACCGAAAGCTCAGTAAGAGAATAATGTTCATTTCCAGAGCTAATAATTATTGATTTTCAGAGAAAAGACTTAATGAGCTCTCCGAGCTCCGTGAGAACCAAGGAGGCGCGAGGGCTCTCATGTTCGAGAGGAATCGGCTCGAGGATGAGGTGGAGCGGCTGGAGAAGGATTTAAGGAGAACCAAGAGGCAATGGGAGAAGGATGTTAAAAAGGTTAAGGAGCAGGAAGGTGAGTTTTTTCGATATGGATCTGAAAAAAGTCTGTAAAAATCAGGGGAAAACCAGTTTCTTGGCCTAAAACTATTGCTGCAATTGCTCAGCATCGTGCCTTCCATAGGCGAATTACAGCCTAGTTGACCCTAAAAATGATCGATTTCAACAAGAAAATCGAGTTCAAAAAGAACTAAAACTTACTTTTTGTGCACTGAGTTTGCCGAATTTTGCGGCCAACGTCAGGTTTTTGCGGCAAACTTCAGGTTGGGTGCTGCCTTGTAGAACTATCAAAACCGGTCGGCGCAGAAGCTTTTTAGCAGTAGATTGGCTAGTTTTTCGGAGTTGTCAAATTTCATAATTTGAATATGTAGAGCATACAACTCTCTATCGATTGGTCTAAAAACACCTAGAATTTCATAAGAAATTTTCCTTCAAAATAGAGAAAAAACGAGATTTTCACAGCAAAAACTTGGATTTTTCCATTTTTTGACCAAAATTTCCACGGAAACCGTAGACAAAATCGATACCAATCAGTATGAACACCTTAAAACAGCTGAAAATTCCGTTTTTTCTTCCCAAATCCAAAAAAGTCCAATTGTTCTCACCAAATCTCATTGTATTGCAGGAGCCAAGCTGGTCGAGGAGCTCAGGAAGCTGGAAATCGACAAGGATGCCCAGATTAAAGGCCAAGGAGAGCGGATCGATGCCCTCCGTAAGTTTCTAGGATAAAATGTCTGGTTTCGCATCTACCGTAACTTTTTTCAGTGGCCCAAATCGATGAGGGAAAGAAGAAGGCTTGTGAAAGAGAAAAGGAATTGAAAAGGGAGCTCGAGAAGAAACATGGTAAGTTTTTTTCATTGAAAAAAAAGCGAAAAACGGCAAAACCACCGATTTATTTGTGCTGAAATCCGCATTCTCGACTATTATTCATACAAAACACCTCAAAAGTGAAACTTCAACCAGAAAATTTCAATTTTTAGGCATCGAATTAGACGCCGAACTGAAGAAACTCAAAGATGAATATGAAGAAAAACTGGAGAAGTCAGAAGATCGAGTGAGGCGGCGAGGTAATAGCCATCCATTAAGATTCTATTCAATTCCAAATTTTTTCAGATGGGCGGATCGCGGAACAAGAGAGGCATCTGGCCTATTACTATAAAAAATATGAAGATGCCGCAGGTAAGTATTCCTAAAATCTTTCCCCAGGAAAAATGTCACTACTTTCAGACAAAATCGAGGCCCAAGAGAATAAGATTTATGAGTTGGAGGCGAAGAAAGTGGAGTTGATAAGTAAGCTTTTTTTTTGGGAATTTGTCCTAAATCTTGAAAATAAATGGTTGGAAATATACGTGATCAAAAATGATGACAAATTTCAGAGGCCGCCGACTACCGAAAGCTCCGAGCCGAAGCCGCCGCTGCCGCCGCCGCTGAAGCCTCAGGCAGAAGAAGTCCAAGCCTCACTGACTACAACGGTCCGTTTTAAAGCTTTAAAACTCTGAAAATCATCGAAAAATTGTAGATCGCTATGAGGAAGAAGCCGTCGTCAATAGAGCCGAGCCCCCATTCAGCCCGAGCCCACATCATCAAGAAATGTACCAAGCTGCTGATCATGGCCAAGGTATGTTCTAACTGCAAACGGTTTCATAGACAATAAATTCCGATAAAAGTTCATACTCATTCCAGATTATGATTATGGCCACGACGAATTCGCACCAAGGGCCGAGTCCCCACGAAGAAGCCCGTCGTTTGGTTAGTTTTAGCCTGAAACAAGCTTCGAAGTTTCTAAAATCCAACAAAAAATCGATAAATTTTAGACTTCCACTACGACGAGGTCCGATAAAGTTCATACTAATTTCAGATTATGATGGTCATGACGACTTCGCAGCCAGAGCCGAGTCCCCATTCAGAGCCAACGACAACAGAGATCGTAGCCCGTCGTTCGATGCGGGAGGTTAGTTTTAGCGTGAAACATGCTTCGAAACGCCTAAAACACAACAAAAAATCGATAAATTTCAGATTTCGGCTTCGACTACGATGAGCCCAGAGCCGCCACTCCCAACAATGCCAGCCCTCGTCAAGGACGCCAAGGACGTCAAGCACGTCAAGGAGGATCCTCTGGGCTCGAGGACCTCCAGGAAAATGCCGACCAGAGTAAGTTTTTTTTCCGGAAAAGTCTCTGACACCATCGAAAATAGCTTTTTCAGCCCCTCAAGAGACCATCGAAAAGCTAAGAAGGCGAGTCAAGGAGCTCGTCGACCTCGTGTTTGAGAGGGAGGCAGTGATTGTGAGGCTCCATGAGGAGAAGCGCATCAAAGATGAAGAATTGAGGAAGAGGATCCAGGAGGAGGTCGATAAGCGTAAGTTGGTTTTGGGAATTCGACAAAAAATCATACTCAGGACTTGAAAATGGCCTGGAAAACGCGAAAAAATGTCCCCGATCCCTCAAAGATTCGCTATTAAACTTGAAAATTCGACCCTAAAACTAGAAAAATAGCTCAAGTACCTCGGAAGTTTTTGTTTTTCAGTCCCAGCCATGCTCATGGACGACGCCAGGACCATGCGCCGGTCCAATGCCACCCTCATCAAAGAGGTCGCCAACTTGAAGACGACTTTAGAGGGATTGTTTGCCCCAGAGGATAGTGCAGGTAAGAAACATCACTTATTTTGAAAAAAAAAACTGACTGGAAGTCCCTAAAAACTATAATTTTCAGCTCCTCCATCACGCAAGCCTACGGGACGCTCTCGAGGAGGACGCCAAAGCCTCCCAACTCCCAGAACGGCACCACATGTTAAGAGAGATGGTATGTTTCTAAGCGAAAAAAAAAACTCTTAAAAGCTGAAAACTTCAGATTCTGCCCTGGTCGCCGCCGTCACCACCACTAGAAGCGGGCGTCAGAGCTTTCCGGCTTTGAAGCTAGGAGCTCAAGCCGCCGACACCCGCAGCGGACGTCGAAGCCGCCACAGGAGCGCCACTGCTGAGCCGGAAGGTAATTTTTGCCTCGGAAACTGTTTTCCTAATTCCAATAAAATTTCAGACTCTGACGCTCCTGAGGACGACAACGCCCCAGGCCCGAGCAATCGTCCTCCAAAAAGGAGATACAGAGCACGACGCGACGGTAAGTTTTCATTTGGAAGGTATTTTTGGAAAATAGGCAAATTTCAGACTCGGATGATGATTCTGGGCCGAGCACTAGCGCCGCGCCACTCCGCAAGTCATTGAGAGGAGCTTTCAAGAAACAGTGAGAACAACAGGTGAGCTTTGAGCATAAACGGCAAAAATAACTAAAAACTGATTGTCTTCGTTTCAGAGAATTCTTTCCTGTCATCATGCATCATTTTCATCCACGTGCTTCTACCCCTGTTTGCTTTTGTCTCCACTCTTCTCTCTTCCGACTTCATAAGTGTCGCGAAAATTTTTCCTTCTCCTCCAATATCTTCTCGAGTTTCCGTCTGTTATTCAAAATCACTGAGAGTGATATCAATTGTAGCGTTTTTAACCTATTTTCTGTTGTCAGCATGCTCTGATGTTCTTCTCTTCTCACCATCCACATCATTTTCCTGACCCCACAATCTTCTCAATGCTCTCGGCTCTTCCCTCCAGTTCTGAATTGTTCCTTCCTGCTCACCTCACCCTAAATGGCTCTCGTTCCCTTCACAACTGCTCCAACCTCTTCAATTCTCCTCTCCAGGAATTTCTTGTGGTTTTTTTGCTTACCATTGTCCTCACTTTCTCCCAGAATCTGAAAAAATGCCTATTTATCCTACAGGCTCCCTGCTTGTGTGACTCTTTTTTTCTGCTGTTTTGTTTCTTCCTTCCCCTCCAATCGGCTTCTTCTTTCAAAACATCTTATGTTCTCTTCAATCTGTACAAACTTCGATTCTGAAAGCCTGAAGTTTCATTTTCTCTCTCCTCTCAATCCTTCCCTCGATTGTTTCTCGTTGCAATTGTATACAAAAAACTTCCAATTACCATAATTTCAGCTATTTGATTGACTCCTCTCTCATCTTCTTTCTCTCCTTCCAAATTTTCCTCCCTTCTCTCCACATCTTCTGCTCACTTCAACTATCATAATTACCTTTTCATTGTGCTCATTTGCCATTTCATCATTTTTTCTCACAGATCAATCAAACCTTTTCTTTTTATGTTAATTTTTCTCATGTTCTTTCAATCAATTCCCCCCGAAATTCCGGTTTTCATAATATTCTATAGTTCCTTTCGGTTGTAATTCGAATTCACAACTTTCTGTGATTTTTAATAAGATCTTTAATGAATATGTATTGTTTTTTTTTTCTGTGAACTGTTGTTTTTCTAATTGCGTTTGCTTCGTTCAAAATCTACTTGCATTGGTAGGGAAGGAAGAGGAAGAACAGGCAGAGAGGACGTCGTTCACCTGGTCGCTATCAAAAGTTAGGTGCAATGTCCTCTTCTCTCTGCAGAGTGTTGTGGGCGACTGTGTGTGCGCGCGAAGAAAAGTTTCCATTCTAGCTGTTTTAGAAAGGGGACCAAGAGAGAAAGAGTAAACGCGTTGCCTCTTTTCTCACTGCAGAAAGTTGAGCGCGTAACAGTGTGCGCGCGCTCAACACATCCAAACGTGTGTGGGGAACTTTCCATTCACGTTGGTTGGGGAAGGAGGAGGAAGAACCGTAAGAGAGCGCGAAGGTCCTCTCGTCTCTGCAGAAAGAGCGCGATAGCCTGCGCGCGCGTAGCCCGTCTAGGAGTGTGTGTGTGCGTAGACAATCTGGGCGCATGTAGAGAAGTTGCCATTTCTGTTGATTTGGAAAGGAAGTGGACCAAGGGCGAAAGAGTAAGCGCGTCACCTCGTCATGTCTCATGTAGACAGTTAACTGCGACTGTGTGTGCTTGCGCAACACATCGGTGTTTCCCCACTTGCATTGGTAGTGAAGGCGAGAAATGAAACGCGTTGCGCCTCATGTCTCTGCAGAAAGTAAAGGACGCCAGCCATTCGCACAGAAATACGCACACACGCACACGGGGGTTTGAATTGGCCGTCTTTGTGACGCAAAAGAAAGAAAAGGGGAAAGAAGACGCGCGGGGCAGGGACCCAGTACTTTAACCATACATAGAGGAGAAAAAGTTACTAAGAGCTGAAAAAACACATTGCGGACAGGAGATCAGAGAAACTTTTTCGATTTCAGGCCCAGCTCACCACAACTGTCAAAGAGAAGAATGATGGAATGGCGAGAGGAGACTTTGCAGGAGAAGGGTAAGCATCAGGGATGCGTCGGAGGGGCACGATTTTGAGAATGATAGGCAAAAGAGATGAACAAAGTTATCAATTTAAGAAGAAATTTCCTAGAATAGATATTTTACAAGACAAAAATGTGAAAAAAATATGCCTTTCAGTTGACCGCCTCATCGCGGAGAAAGGTGCAATGGCGGAGAAGCTTAGGAAGGTGGAGGTTCATAATAGAACCATGATAAAAGCAATGAACATTGCACTGGATCCGGAGCAAAATGAGAAAGTTAAAAAGATTTTCTGCAGGGAAATGGGAATCAAGTATACGGGAGGTTCGTCATTGTATTGTTTTTTGTTGTTTTCAAAAAAAAAAGATTTCAGAACAACCCGTGGACAGTAGAAAGACAGTAGAAACGGAGCTTGTAGAGGAGGAGCATGGTAAGATTTAATTCACCAAAACTTTTTTTGGAAATTTTTTTTTTTTGATTTCAGATGATGATTTTTCGCCAAGAAAGTTGGAAGCAAGAATGAAAGTGAAGATGAACAAATTCATGAACAATTTGACCACTGGTTCGAAAAATGATAGAAAAAATCTGCTAAAAGTGGTTGAAAATTTATGGAAAGAAAAAATATTTGACAGTAAGAATTTTCAGTTGATATCACTTGAAACTGATAATTTTGAGTTTTCAGCTGTGCGCTGGAAAGGCACATCCAGATACTATGAAAAAGAGATCGAAAAGACGGAGGAAGCATTTTGTAAGGTTATAAAAATTCCTTTTTTTTAATGTATCATTTTTTCAGTAACGGTAAGAGAACACAACAAAGAGATAGTCAGAACTTTGGAGGAGAAAAGTAAGACTGAAATCGACACAGTGAGCTAAAAATTTCAAATTTTTCAGACCAGCAACTCATTGAAGTGGAAAAGAAGTGGCAGAAGAAGACGGGGGCTATGGTCACAGCAATCAAAGCGGCCTGTCTTCATCGCAAGCAGCAGAAAAGATATGACATAACATTATTGAGAGAATTGGAGGAAATTGAGGAGGAGGGTTAGTCTTTTGGGATGGGGTCTAGCGATCTGATCGTGTAATTTACCAAAAACCACCAGAAAAGTTGTCTTATTTCAGATGCCATCGAGAGGGAAGAGGCTGAAATGGAAAGAGGAAGCCGCAAGAGAAGAAGAACCTACAGTGAAGAATCAAAGGTGTGATTGGTTTGGTCCATTTCAATGTACTTCACCGACTTTCTACCGCTCCAAGCATTTCGTCATCCGACAACCATTGTTTTAAAGGAGGACTGTACTCGGGGTTCTTTTTTAATTTTAAATTCCGACGTATTTTTTATTTTTGATCATTTTCTTTCACTAAAATTACACTCAAAAATTGCTCTAAACGGTAGAAAAGGGTGTTTGCAGGCATGGTCGCGTACAGATTGATGACCTAGAAACCGACGAAACCACACTTGTCGGATTCTAGGCCATCAACCTGTGCTTCTTTCAAACGCCTTTTTCTAAAGTTTAGAGTGATTTTTGTGGTCGTTGTGAAGGAAAATAATCAGAATAAAAAACTATGTCGGAATTTGAAATTTAAAAAAAACCCGAGTTCAGTCTTCCTTTAAGGTCTCATAATGTTGTGTGTATTATCATCTATGGAGCTCTTTTTGTCCTCATTTCCACATTTTTCTCATCTGGTTCCTACCATCCCTTCCATCTTTCATTCTTTACGCCACATCATTCAGTTCTCCCCATCCGACTATACCTTTAATTCATACGAGGTGTCACCTACCTTGTCAGTCCCAGTATACAGTTCCACTGATTTAGAAGCTTTTCCTCTTTGGTCAGGAAAACTAGACGTTTTCAGCTTACTATCGATTTTAGCCTCCCCTTCCTCCTCCAAAGTTCTGACGATTTCCTTGTTGTTTTCTGTTACCGTAACTGAACAAAAATACATTAAAAAAATACAAAAAAATATAAAAAAAATACAAAAAAATACAAAAAAAAAAATACATTAAAAAAATACAAAAAAATATAAAAAAAATACAAAAAAATACAAAAAAAAATACATTAAAAAAATAGCGGACCTTACCAAATGCATCTTCTGTCTTTCCTATCTCTTTTTTTGTAGTACTCAAACATATCTCTCAGCTCACTGCTGAACTATTTTTTATTGATATCAGCTGATAATTCTTACTGTTGTGTATTTCCTCCTTCCATAACTTTTTGACTCCTTTCAGCAAACTTTTTCTGTCATTTTTTGGATCTGTTGTTGTAAATTTGTTCACCTCTGTTCTCATTTTATGTAGATTCCAATTGGCTCCCAGCGACGCTATCAGCTCGTTTTTATCCCTCATCAACATTATGAATCAATGTCTTCGTTAATTCCAATATTTTCTTATGTTTTGTCAAATTTTCCAAATGTCCCTGTCCCTGTTCCTGACATTCTCCTCTCGAGCTCCCTTGATTTCTTGACATTTTTTGAATTTCCCGCTTTTCCTATTTTTTTTTTCGATAGTTTCTGACGCTGATTATGTAACTCTACTTGATTGTTTTTTTTTAATTTCCCGCTCATCGCCTGGTTCTTACATAAGCTTTTCCTGTTAAATTTAAATTTCCCGCTGTTTTTTTTCTTGTTTTTCCAAACTTAATTATGACGTTTTTTCCACGTTTCGAACCACTTTTTGAATAAATAAAACTTTCAAAAAAAATTCGATATTTTTTCGTTCACGTCCCTCATTATCCAAGTGAAACTCCAAAAACCCCATTCCCCCCTCCCCCTCCTTTTTCGGTTTTTGATCAAAATTTGCGATAAGAAAATCTCCAATCGATAAATTTATTTCGAATCCGAAACCACTGGCGGTTTGAACACAGTTTTCGAGAAGAGTGATTGCAATAACACCAAAGCTGTGAAAAAGAAGAAAAAATGGTTGAAATGGATCATGCGGTTCTGGGTATTTCGGCGAAGGTGGGTCAGGATTTATGGACAAAAAAGTGGGAAAGACTGAAAAAAAAACTGGAAAAAATGAAGATTTTTGGTCCTTTTCGAAAAAGGGGAAACTAAAAATTGATCTAAAACTTTTTTGTAGCAGACTTGTCAAAATCCGGGCCCGGACTCCAAAATTTTAGTTTTTTCCAGCATGTTTTTCCCAATTTTCAGCCCAATTTTGAAACTTTTCCCGGGTCTTTTTACTCAAAAACCAATCAAAATTTCTTCCCTAAAAACATACCAGTCGGTAATCGGCGCTCCGCGCCTCCTACCGCCTGGCTTCACTAAAATTTTTAGAAATGAAAAATCTGTGAAAATTTTACGGGGTTTATTAGATTCACGTGGCCCCCTGTTTGTCCCTTCCCCCAATGGAATTTTAAAAAAGGCCTGAAAACGTGGTTTTCTCAATCTGGTGACCCATTTCTTTGTTATTTCAAAAACTGAAACAGACGGGCATCATCTCGAAAGAATTCTCTACCGTTCTGTCTAAGTTTGGCGAAAATTGGTTCAGTACGAAGGGCTGTAGAGTCGGCGACACACTTCCCGACAGACGGAATTTGTCCAGTAATAATAGTAAAGATGCCAAAAAAGTAGAAAAAAATCCGCGGAAAAAATTAAAAAAAACTTGTTTTGAACGAATGTTTAGCCTGAACCCCGGGCCGGCCGGTCCGGTAGAAATTTCTCGAGCGGCTCGGCCCGACCCGTGACAAATTTGGTTTGTAGCAGCGTTTAGGGCTTTGAAACCTAGAAAATCTTTTAAAAAGCGATTTTTTCAGAAACACGTCCTAATTCTTGCCGGCGTCTTCGGTGCTCTTTGTGTCATTTTGGTCGGACTCGAAGTTTGGCAATTGCCGAAAGTTGTAGAAGTGAAAGGTGAACTTTGGATGACAGTAGGTTATTTGTTGTATATGTCTTTCTTCACTCCAATCTCTTTGGTGAGTTCATACTACAGTATCCCTGCAACGGAGGCCAATTTTTTCAGTGTTTCGGCTCCCTCGGATTGTTGTGTCTTCTGAAGTGCAATGGAAAGTGCATCGTCATCCTCTGTATCACTTGGCCACTTGGTATTGGGTTTGCCGCCGGTTGGTTCTCCATCTCAAGTTTGACTTGGGGCCCGTCATTCCCCGAAATACAATGTGAGTTTCTTGTGGTTCTCATTTTGAGTTTCAAGTATCCTTTTTTCCGATTTCAGTAATTTACTACGCTGAAGCGGCCATCACACTCCTACTGGCACTTGGATCGGCTCATTGTGCACTTTTGATGATTATGTTGGGGTGAGTTCTTCAAATTTTTTTCCAAAAATAGTTCAAAAGCTTTATTTTCCTTCCAGATTCTGTGCGCGTGCCGATGGTGGAGCCGACCATGATTTGTACGATTTGGAGAAGAGTGACTCGTCGACGTCGTCGCTTCGTGACACCAGAGTAGAAGACAAGGTTTGCATTGAATGATCTTTCTTGAATGATTTATTTGATTGGTATGAAGTCGTTTCTGGGTGTTTTTGTATCAATTTGTCTGGACCAGAGAAATGGGCCCAATTGGCGTTGCAGAGAAAACATTTGTCTAGATCTGACTAGCTGAAGACTAGCTACCCAAAACGCAAATTTATTCCTACCCCTGGGGCACAAAAGTCCTTTTTCAAAAACAAGGTTTTCACTTTTTTTTCAATTTGAATTTGTTTCCTCTTGGATTAAATAAAACGTGATGATAAAATTATGATGATAAATAAGGATGATAAAAATCTAGAATCTAGGCGCTAGCAAGCTTCCTGGAACCCTGTTTGAAAATTTCCGCTTTTTCCTGGCACTGTCCAATAAAAGAAAATTGAGGAATGAAAAATTATTACGTTAAAACAAATAAAATCACTGAAATTGTTTTTTTTTAAATCTCGCAACTTGAACTTCGGTCGAAAAAACAAAAAGGACTTTTGTGCCCTAGGGGTAGGAATACTGTCACACCTACCCAAATAGGAAGATAACTGAAAAAGATTTTTTGCTAAGGTTGCTCTAATACAGGAGCATTTCTACCTTGCTTTTCCATATATAAACAGATAATCCGTTTCTTTTCTTTGTCCTCCTTTTGCGTTTCCCCATTGCAGTAAACCCACTAATTATACGTATCATATGAACAAGTCCGCGCTTTTCCTCTACTCAAGGGCTCATTATTTCACGAGTTTTCAAATTTTGGCTGGTTGTCGTTAGAGGTTTGACTTACTTTTCTTGTTTTTTTTTAAATCTACAATTTTGAAGTTACTTGTCGCTTATTTTGTTTTGAAAAAAGAAGATCTGCCCTTTTTCGGACCAGGGGCAAATGGCAACGAAAAATCTCGGCGATTCGGCAACTTGCGAGTTGAAAAACCGGCAATTTTCGGCAATTTTCGATTTTTTTTACACTTTCATTCATATTTACTATTTCGGAAAACGGATTAAAGGGTAAAAGACCATTCAGACCAGCTCAAGTAAAAATGTGTTGAGGTTTTTCGTTAGTTTTTGAAACTTCTGAAAAAAGTACTGAAAATTTTGTTATTTTCAGAAAAATATTGCTCTAAAAACGTTCAAAATACGTATTTTCTGTCGAAGTTATTCAGAAGCATTGCCGGGCAAAAAATCGGCAATTGCGACAATTGAGCAACGCGGCAATAACTTTGTCGCTCATCTCTGTATCGGTGTCTTGTCCGACAACCTCTGCTCTCCGTCTATCTCCCCACCACTCAACCGATAACCTGTAAAAGGATGCCTGTCGTCCTTATCGTTGCTATATATTACATGAACCCCCTCGTCCACCAACCTCTTCTTTCGGTCTGTTTTTCGGCCTGTTGTCGTCTGTCCTGTTATGCATTACACCTTCCTCCTTTCCTTCCCTCATCCTAGTATTGAGGCCCCTCGCAACCAAGCCCCGCCCCCTTGTCGGAGTTCTGTCCATCCACCAGCCTGTCTTCCAATGGGTGGTAACCTCCTCCTCTGGGTGTCATGTGTTTTTCACCTCCCATGTTTCTTTTACTTATTGACATGGTTTTATGGGTTTGTTTTATAACACTTCTGATTTAGAACCTCACAGATTCTCAACTTCCCCAACTCCAATTTACTCTATCTTGCTCTTGTTCTCGGTATTTTTGCTCTTCTTACTTCTAATTTTTCATCCAACTTCCGCTTCCGTATCTGTGATTTTTCTCCATTTTCCGACAGAAAAACGAGTAGCAGCTTGAAATTTTTTGAAAAAAAAAACCATTTTACATGACTTTTTTAACTCCGAAAAAGTTGATAAAACTATTGAAACTTTGAATCAGGACTGGTTTATTAGGTGGGCCGGAAAGAAATGCGCGCTAAACGTTTACGCGACTTTGAATATCTCAGCTAGGGAAGGTGTTATCAAAAAGTGGTCAACTAACAAAATATTGATCACGAAATTTTGCACATTTTATCAATTGACCACTTTTTTGTACCTCCAATTCCAGTCGAGATATGCAGATTCAAAAAAAAAGTTCAGAGCGCATACCCTTCCGGCCAACCTAATAGATTGACTAAATTTGTATTTATTAGTTTCCTTTCATGTAAAAAACTAACTTTTAAAAATGGGCACTTTCTAAGAATTAGTTTATTATATAAAAGTTAAAGAATATCAAAAGAATATGAAAGAAAAGAACGAAATGGAGAATAAGAAAAGAAAAAATGAATAGAGACCCTTTTTATAGTGGTTGACTCCTTCATGTTTGTTTTGTACAAATAAAAAGATAAAATTAATATCGGTGACATGACATTATAATATAATAATACAATTTTAATGTATAATAAAATATTATTATAGAATATGAATCATAAAATCTTCGGTCTTCTTTTATGTGTCACCATCAGAGTTGGTCGGAGTCGGAAAACGGAAACTCCGAATTTTTTTTCTCGATTTTCCGACTTTTTCGGAAAACTTTTCCGACTGAAAATTTTCCAAAAAATTCATCGGAAAGTTTTTCCGTCGGAGAATTTTCCGAACTATTTTTTGGTAAATTGACAAATTTCATTTTCCCTACTCACCCAAACGTTTTTTCGAACAAATTTAGCGACATTTTCGTTCAAAAGACCATCTTCAGACAATTTTTAAAAATAAATTCTTTAATTTTTCTCCACTTTCAAGTGAAAAACTCAGTGAAAAAGCAAGTTTTTAATGATGTTCAAGATTACCCAAATTTTCCGAATTTTCCGATCTTTTTTTTCGGAAAAAAAGTTCGGATACCCGATTTTTCCTAATTTGTTTTTCGGAAAATTATTTCATTTTCCGATTTTTCAAAATTATTTTTCCACCAAGCCTGGTTGTAATGTACCGCGTTTATCGAGATAGAGCACTTTTTTTTCAAATATTCCCTACAAAAATTGTGTTAAGTGTCGAATTTCCCGTTTGAAACAATTTTCTTAAATTTTATTTTTACTTCTTCTTTGGTTCTGTCTTTTGTGGTTTCACTGATAACGGGTGCATATGATTGACAGAGGCACGAACAAGTGTCAATAAGAACTATAAATTGTTGATAAGAACGAGTCGTTTTTCGTTAAATTTTTTATGGTTTTTAGAGGACGCATAGAATTTTGTGGAATTTCAGAATACCATTTGAGATTCTATTTGAGATTAACAAATTTCATTTTACCTACTGCTTTCAACCAAACGTTTTTTTCACGCTTTTTTTCATATAAATTTAGCGACTTTTCTGTTTAAAAGACCTCTTTCAGTCAATTTTTAAAACGAAAATCATCAATTTGTCCACTTGCAAGTAAAAAATTCAGTGAAAAAGCAAATTTTGGAGGATCTTTAAGATTTTCCGATTTTTCCAAATTTTCCGAGTTTTTGTTCCAGAAAAAAGTTCGGATATCCGATTGTCCTAAATTGTTTTTCGGAAAATTAATTCATTTTCCAACTTTCCAAAAATATTTTTTCCGACCAAACCTGGTCACCATAGAACCCATTCCACATTTTTCCACAGACACATTTTTAGCCACGCCCACTTTAGTTGTAATGTACTTCATTAATCAGATTTATCACTTTTTTTTACAAAAAATCCCTACAAAAACTGCGTTCATTGTTGAATTTTCAGTCAGAAAACTATACTAGGCTTTTCCTTGAAACAATTTTAACTCTCTTTTTTATTTTTGCCTTCCTCCAGTTTGTGGTTTCACTGATAACGGGTGCATATGATTGACAGAGGCACGAACAAGTGTCAATAAGAACTATGAATTGTTGATAAGAACGAGTCGTTTTTCGTTAAATTTTTTATGGTTTTTAGAGGACGCATAGAATTTTGTGGAATTTCAGAATACCATTTGAGATTCTATTTGAGATTAACAAATTTCATTTTACCTACTGCTTTCAACCAAACGCTTTTTTACGCTTTTTTTTTTTCATATAAATTTAGCGACTTTCCTGTTCAAAAAACCACTTTCAGTCCATTTTATGAGGAAAAATCATGAATTTGTTCATTTTCAAGTGAAAAATTCAGTGAAAAAGCAAGCTGTGAAGGATTTCCAAAATTTTACAATTTTTCCAAATTTTCCGCGTTTTTGTTACGGAAAAAAATTCGGATATCCGATTTTCCGAAATTATTTTTCGGAAAATTATTTCATTTTCCGATTTTTCGAAATTATTTTTCCGACCAAGCTTGGTCCCGATAGAACTTCACATTTTTGACAGAAAGTTTTTAGCCACGCCCACTTTAGTTGTAATGTAATCCATTTATCAGAACTGTAGCATTTTTTTTTAAAAAAAATCCCTACAAAAAATGTGTTCAGTGTTGAATTTCCCGTTTGAAACTATACTAAACAAATTTTTTCCAGTTTATTTTGACTTTAAATTCCGGTTCTGACTTTTGCGGTTTCACTGATAACGGGTGCATATGATTGGCACAGGAGACAACCAGGTGTCAATAAGAAATATAATTTGTTGATAAAAAACTTTTCGTTTTAATTTCTATAGTTTTTTTTTGGCGAAATCGTATATAATTTTGCGGGATTTCAGTATTCCATTTGAGATTCTTTCAATTTTTTCGAAAATGCTAAATTTCTTCTACTTTTCTGTTATTGCCACTTCTGTAAATTAGACTATCATGGAGAAAAGGAATATTTTCTTGCTTTTGTGAAACCTCTATTCCAGTTTCCGTTTTCCGTTTTCCGAAGTCGGAAAAGATTATTCCGTGAAGCACTGGTTCCCATAGAACCCATTTCATACTTTTGACAGGTAATTTTTAGCCACGCCCACTTTAGTTGTAATGAATTTTTTAAATGAGAGTAGAACACTTGTTTCAACGAAATCATTCTTGGAAACTAATATCAATGTTGATTTCCAAATCAGAAACTATACTGAGGTTTTCCTTGAAACACTTTCAATTCCATTCTTTTTGCCTTCCTCCAGTTTGTGGTTTCACTGATAACGGGTGCGTATGATTGACACAGAAGACACCCAGGTGTCAATAAGTAATATAAATTGTTGATAAGAACGAGGCATTTTTCGTTATAATTTTTCTATTTTTTTTTCTATTTTTAATCGTATAGAATTTTGCGGAATTGAAGAATAACATAATATATTTTGAAATTCTCTTATATTTTTTTCCAATTTTTGAAAAAAAAAACAAAAAAAAATTCTCTACTTTTCTGTTATTACCACTTTTCCAAACAAGAACTTCCAAATGAATTTGTCCTCCTTTTGTGAAACCTCTATTAAAAGTGCATGCCTTACTATTCTTCACAACCTTATAAATGAACCTCTATTTGAAAGGCAACACTAAGATTATTTTTTCCAATTTTCCTCTCTTTCTCCTCCCTATTCAACCCAATTTTCTCAATTTCTATTACGATTTTTCTGCAAGGAAAAAAAGTGAAAAAGATTAATTAAAACTCCTATCTCTTTTCTTCTTTCCGTCTCTTCTGGCGCCCGGCGCCAGAGGCTATCGAGGAAAGAGAACAGTGTAAATAGTGCAAAAAAAGTATGTGACGTTCATGAAAGAGATAGAGGAGAAATGTTGCGAATAAGAGTAGTGTTTGCTTTCTGTGATTATTGGGGTTTGGTTTTATACTTTGATTTTGTTGTAGTCTTACCTTTATCAATTTGGTTCAATTACACCATTACAAATATATGATTAAACAAGACGTGACTGCACTGTTTTCCCGAATTCTGGTAGACCATTCAACAAAAAAAGACAAACTAAATAACTAAAAACAGGTCAGAAGTTCGAAAAGCGTCAAAAAAGTGAAGAAAGAATCGTTCCTCTCTCCGTGTAGTTTTATTGTTTTTATGATTTTTGGAGTAGTTTTCATGGTTTCAGGCAATAATAATCCGATTCTGTTTTGAATAATCTACCAGAATTCGGAATGAAAAAAACCTGATTTCACTTTTTAGAAAAAATTCTAACTAGTTTTTTAAAAATTTCTAGTTTTCTAAATTTCATTTTTCTAAATTTCATGTCATGTATTTAGTATTCTGAACTTTTCAAAAAATTATTTTGGTTCTTTTTCACAAAAAAACCTTTCGTTCCTTTTTCAAAAAAATGTTTTTGGTCCTTTTTCAATATTTACAATAATATTCCCTCTCCAACTTTTCTCTCTATTTCGACTGCTCTCCTTATTCTAAAAAACGTGCATTATATCATGTGACCATGAGAAAAAGTATGAATTCCTTTTCTTTTCCACGACCACGCGTTCTCTATTGGTCAAGCTATGTGAACTGAAATATAAACATTCTTCTTCTTTTTTTTCTTCTTGAGCTGTGGCGCCGCCATCTGCGTCTCTTTTTTTTCTTGGAAATTGAGGAGGAGGCTTAGGCCACGTCGCGTAAGGAGACGTGGTTATCACGAAGTTTTTTTGAGACTTCTGCACTTTTGTGCTCTTTTTCTTAGCTTCTTTTTTGTAGTCAAAATGAATTTTAAACTTCAAATTTTATTTTTGGGATTGAGCTCAAGCATCCCTTTTTTGATAGCTGTGAAAAAGGTTTTCCAGAAGAAAACAAAGGTTTTCAGAAATTTCTAGTCATTTTTCTCGAAAACCAAACTCAATTTTTATAGTTTTTGATATGTTTTCCCCATTTGAAGTGCTTTCTGATCACCAAATAGTTAAGAAAAAAGTGCACATGGCCCCTCATTTTCTCCCCTCATTCCCATCTTCCCCCTCTTTTCATCTTCTTCTCCGGCGCCAGCTGCAAAAGAAAAGGAGAGGAAAAGAAAAAACAAATGACCAGTGTAACGGAGTGCAAAAAAATTGGACAGCCAACTGACTATGATGATTGAGGGAAATAGATAAGAGAAATATATGAGAATTTTTGTTCTTTTTTTCAATATTTCCATTTTTTTCTCAGAAAATTATATACGGGTCCAAAATCACTTTTCTAAAACTATTTATTTCGATTTTGCCATCTGAATCCCATTTTTCTCACGAAATTCACTTGAAAATCACCCTTAAACGCGTCAAAACCGCGTTCGAAAGCATGACCGAATACAGATTGATGGCCTAGAAAACTTTCCTGGCTCCAGGCCACCAATCTGCACTTGGCATTGCTTTCAAACGCCCTTTCGTACCATTAAGAGTGATTTTTAAGAGATTTCAGAACGGAAAATGTCATTCAAAAGAAAAATAAGTAGACATCGCTTGTTTTGAAAGATTTTTTTTAATTAAAAAAAAAGCGACTTCAGTCCCTTTTGAAAGTCTTTGAGGCTATTCTTCTATTTTCTTTTCATGTTCCTTTGAACTATCTGTCAGAAGTGAATCACTTTTTCCCTATCCAATATCAGCTTTCAATCAAATGATATCAAAGCATTGCCTATGTTTTTTTTTTCTTTTTAGTCTTATTTCACAACATTTCCTCCTCCGCTTTTTATTGTTTCTAGACTTTTCTTCCAGAAGGAAGAACATCTTTCCGATAAAAAATCATTTTTATTCCTTGAGAAAATTGGAATTCCTCCAACTTTCCAACACGATTTCTATTGTGGAATTTCAAATTTTGAGTAGCAATACCATGTTATGGAAAATAGTTGAATAGTCGAAAAATGTTGAGTACACTGCGTCCAATAATTTTAGGACCCCCCCTCAATTTTGAAGCTCCAGGAAAAACTGAGAGAAATATAAAAGTTCTGTAAATGCCATTTGATTCCAAACACAAAATAACCCCCAGCCGCAATTTTTCCTGATCCTATCAATTTCCGTACTCCCACAGCACAAAAATGTCACTTTTTTGACCGTCCAATAAATTTAGGACCCCCTGGAAATTAGCGTGAGGGGCTGTTTTTTACGAAGTTTCAATACTTCAAAACCTTATGTTTTTATTTTTTTGGAATGCTTTATGAAGCTTCTGAACCATTCCGACCATTTCCAACAAATATCATAACTCTTCAAAAACCCATTTTTTTAGCTATTTTACGCTATTTCGGACTAATTGCGGTATAACTGAATGTGGATTCATAAATATTTTTGGTAAAGTTTTCATACTGCTTGGAGGTTATGGAAATGATATCAGTAACTTGCTTTTAGTCGATCTGGATAGGATTGTTCCGAGAAAAGCTGGTTCTTTTCCAGTTATACCGCAGTTAGTCCGAAATATCGTAAAATAGCTATAAAGTTGGTTTTTGAAGAGTTATGATATTTGTTGGAAATGGTCGGAATAGTTCAGAAACTTTATAAAGCATTCCAAAAAGTAAAAATAGAAGGTTGAATCACGGAAATTGATAGGACCAGGGAAAATTGTGCCTGGGGGTTATTTTGTATTTGGAATCAAATGGCGTTTACAGAATTTTTATATCTCTCTTAATTTTTCCCGGAGCTTCGAAATTGAGGGGGGTCCTAAAATTATTGGACGCAGTGTATACTGTAGTAAACTATTCGCAGTATACAGTATACTGTATACTGTAGGATACTATAATAGCAATAAATTTCTATACACTATACTTTTGTTTACTTCATTCTCAATTGATCGTAAATGGTAAAAACAACCTTAAGAAAGTATCCTATACCGTTAGATTCAGTTCACTCAGCGTCTTTCTTTTTAGCTCCGCCCCTACAGTACCCTACTACAGTACGCAAATGTAGCGTACAAATGACCGTTTTAGATGTTCTCTTCTCTCTTGTCTCACCAACTTTTTCAAAAATAATTTCTCTGGACTTTTTTTCTGTTTTGGTCCTTTTCAGTCCTTTTTTTCCAATTCTGAGTCCATTTTTTCTTTATTTCGAGAAATTTCTACCTATTCCACAGCCATAGGATTCATTAAGAAAATGAGAAAAAACAAGGGATCGAAGAACATGTGACCCTTTCTATCCCTCTTTTTTTTTGCTCGGGCGCTGGCGCCAGAGCCAAAAAAAAAACAAAAAATTGGCTCATTCGAAGGACGAGGGTTTAGTCAACATGCAGCATTTATGTTGCAAAAAGGCGCATGACCGAAGATGTTTTTCGTGTTTTTTTCCTTTGAAATGTTTGCTTAATATAATCATAACAATACGATCTATTTTCTTGACAATGTTCACTTCTTCCTCTTTTTTTCATATAAAATCTCAGAAAAAAAGATTTTAAAAAAGAGAGAAAACGGCCCAAAATCTCGCTGAAATCTCCTAAAATCTACTCTGAATGGACCAAAGCCTTCTTTTTCTCGTCATTTTTTCCCAAGCCTGCTCTTCAAATTTCCCGAAATTAAATTTTTCAGATTTTTCAGCCAAACACCCAAAATCATAATGGATTTTTCCGACGTACTTAGCAGTAAGTCATCACAATACTCTCAATAGAGCGCGTTTTCAAACTTTTGAAATAATTTTCAGAAGATCAAATTCTGGCGGCTTATGAGGACGCCAAGAACAAGCTGGTTGAACACTTCGAAGAGAATTTTGGCGAAAGTTGTAAGTTATGGGATACTGTAGATGTTGGTTACGGTAGTTGGTGGGTTACTGTAGTTGATGGGATACTGTAGATTACTAGGTATGGGTGTATGGCCTATGGTAACAAAGGTTACTGTAGCTGATAGGTTAAGGGGACAATGGGCTAATAAGGTTATGAATTACAGTAACCATGGATTACTGTATATGTAGTCTGTGGTAATTTCGGGGCTACTGTAGATAACCGGTTACAGTACTTTTCGAGTACTGTACTTATGGCATACTGTAATTTTGGGTTACTGTAGTTAGACCTTATAGTTGACTTGAACTGCGCCTGCCGGCTCAATTTAACCAAGTGACCATAGCCACGAATGATCCGAATGTGACAGTTATGAATTACTGTATCATGAGATTTATTTTTTGGGTTACTGTAATTAAAAATTACTGTAACCGTCCATTACTGTAACTCTGGTTTTTTAGTCCGCCAACTCCAGCAAACCAACGCGGCGCTGGAAAGAACCAATGCGGATCTGAAAAGAGAACGTGACACTCTTCAAGATCAACTTTTGAAGTCAAGTAAGTCTGAGATTACGGTACTTTCTCTTACAGTAACCCCTATTTCCAGGAGAGGAAGCTCGAACTGTCCCAAATTTAAAAGATGCAATAAGCTGTATGGCGCTGAAAGTGGAGAACTTGAAAGAGGGCGGAGTCCAGGATTTGGAGAATCAAGTCGAGAGATTGACAAGAGAAAGAAATGAAATTCGTAAGTTTTTGGGGTTACGGTAGGTTACGGTACTTTTCAGGATCCTATTTCAAAATGGTTATTTTCGAAAAAAGCTGCAAAAAAATCATTTTTTCAGAACAAAACCTGGACCTCCACATTGCATTTTGCAGGGAACAAGAGCTGAAACACGAGGCAAATGGTAATTCCAAGATTACTGTAGATTACTGTAACTTCAAAAAAAAATTTCAGATATCTGGGCCAAAGAGCTTCAGCAAAAAATGGTGGATGTTCAGGCGGAAGCTGACCGATCAAGTTAGTTTTTTTTTGAGACTACCGTAACTGCTCTTATATTAGGGAGTCTTCGGGGTGCTCTTGTATTAGGAGTGCACTTATATAAGAGGTTTTTGTTTTTCAGGCGCAGAAGTCAATGCTAAAAAAGCTCTCATTATCAGAATGAGAAATGAGTATGATGAACAAGGAAGACAGTTATATGAAGCGAGTAAGTAACTGTAGTTCAGGAGTACTGTAGTTCAGGAGTACTGTAGGCAGGGGTACTGTAGTTTGGGGGTATCCAATACTGTAGTTAGATTATTCTATTTTGATAGCCTGCTATCAACTTTACGCTGCTCATGATGAAACGCACTCTTGATGAAGCGCACTGTAGCTTATGGTTCCGCATGTATTACTGTAGTCAAAGTATTGTAGTCAGGTTACTGTAAGTGAGAAATACTGTAATTATAAGATACGGTAGTTGCTCTTTACCGTATTGACTGTAGTTCTAAGTGCAGTAGTTGTAGATAACTGAACTTTCTTCAAGATTAATGCAGTCTGAGATTGCTGAACCTTGGGACTACAGTAAGCATTGATTACTGTAGATACTAGCTATAGTATGACGCATCCAAAGTATAAAAATTACTGTAATTATGGGCCTTGTAATCCAAAACCTCAGATCGATTACTTTAGTGTAGGATATAATCTGTTCAAGGTTGCTGTAACTTTGAGTCACTGTAATCATGGATTACTGTAGTTGCTCGATACTGTATCTAAAATTTTTTGCCGTTTTTAGAACAAACCAACCAGCTTCAAATGGCTGAATCTCAAAGACTCACTATGGAGAACTCAGAAATTGCTGGAAAGCTCGAAAAAGCTATTTTGGACCTCAGAACCTCACAACAACTGGTTTCAAACCTGGAAGAAGAAAAGTTGAAGAAAGCAGATTCAGAGGCAGAAATCAATGCTACACAAGCGCTTCTTGTCAGAACGACGAATGAAAGTGATGAGCACAAAAGACAGCTATATGAAGCGAGTAAGTTACTGTAGTTTGGGGGTACTGTAGTTTTGGGGTACTGCAGTCAGATGATACTGTATTTCGAGCCTGCTATTAGCTTTGTGCCACTCAAGTCATGATGAAGCTCAATTTAGCTTATGGTTCTGAATGTATTACTGTAGTCAAGGTATACTGTAAGAATGGGTTACTGTAAATAAGAAGTACTGTAGTTTGGGGGGGGGGGGGGAGGTACTGTGGTTATGAGATAACGTAGTTAGATGTGCTACTGTAGTTAAGGTATATACTGAAGGAATAGGCTACTGTAAATACCAGAACTTGTAGTTTTGGGCTACTGTAGCTGGATCATATCGTACTGATGGACTACTGTAGTTCTGAGTGCTGCAGTTGTAAATAACTGAACTTTTTCGAGATTACTGTAATCTAAAATTGCTGAATTTTTGGAATAATGTAAGCACTGGTTACTGTAGATGCTAGCTACAGTATGACGCAACCCAAGTATAGGGATTGATGTAGTTATGAGCTTCTGTAACCTAGTTTTTTGCTTATGTAGATTACAGTATTGGATAATTACTGTATTCTAAAGTTACTGTAACTTTGAGGAATTACTGTTGTTTTGGGATACTGTAACTATAACTTTTTTTTAGAACAAGCCAACCAGCTCCAAGTTTCTGAAATCCAACGGCTCACCACGGAAAACTCAGAACTTTCTGGAAAACTCGACAAGGCAATTTCGGACTTCAAAACCTCACAGCAACTAGTCTCGGATCTGGAAGAAGAAAGATTGAAACAAAATGAGAATGTGGAAAATTTCTTCCAGAGCCATCAACAATTGAGAGCTCAAATTCAGGCTTTGACCAAGGAAAATAAGGAATTGAAGTCTGAAAAACTATCAATTTCAAAAAAGAAATTGGAAGAATCGAGAAATTTGATGGAAAAGATTGAGAAATTGGAAAAAGAGCTAAAGGAAACTGCTCATAATGCTCAATTGTCACGGGAAAAAATTGACCAACTTGAAAAGGGCAAAAATGCTCGAGGAGTTGTGCTCCAAGCTTTGACAGAGGCAAAATTGAAGCTGGAAAAAGATCTGGAAATCTGCAATGCTAAAATTTCAGATTTTGAGCTTAAGGAGAAAGATTTCGGTGAGTTATTTCCCGGAAAAAGATATGACTTTTGAAAAAAATTTTTTTTCAGAAAACTTCAAGAACTACAAGCTCATGGAGCTCAACGACAAGAAAAAAGAGCTCCTCGAAGCCAACAATTTGATTGAACAACTTAAAAATGAGCAGAAGGACAAATGTAAGTCCAAAAAAAAAGGCGCCAATTTTTTTGATCTACTTTTTTTTTCAGACGAGAAAAACCTCCAATTGGAACAGAGCATCGCCAATATGCAAAAAGAGTTGGATGACACTCGTTAGTTAGATATTTTTTTTTGGAAAATTTTTTTTCAACATTATCAATAGAGCGCACTTGCATCCTTCATTTTTTTTCAGGAATCGCTAACTATCATCTCCAGGTGCAAAATGATGAGCTATCTGGACTGCCAACTGTCCTGGAAAGTGCTATGAAAAAAGCTGAGGAAGCTCGTAAGTCATCCTCTGATATAGGGGCAGGTGCAATTCTAAAAGGGGTCATTTACAGATCTGAAAATTCAAAAACTTCAAGCTGACGTTGAACGTCTAGAAATTGAGTCTGGGCACAGAAAGGATGTTGTGATGAGACTCCAAAAAGAATTGGAGGCTTTGAAAAGTGAAGTGGAGTTTCAGAGAAAACGATATGAAGAAATGGGTAAGTCTGGGAGAGGTGGGGTACAGTAATCTGAGCGGGGGATACTGTAGTTTGACATAAAAATGGCCGTAATCTATGCTTGTTATAGTTTGAAAACTAACTTTGATCCCAGACTACAGTAATCCAGATCCTAGATTACAGTAATCTAAACCCCAAACTACCGTAATCAAAGTCAATCACTCACTATTTTCAGAAACAAACAAAACTGCTGAAACCCAATTGGTGAATGAGTATGAAGAAAAACTCGGAGCACTCTACCAAAAATGCTCCGATTTGGAGGCGGAGCTTGGCAAAAATCTGGAAGAGGAAGAGATTAAATTGAAGAAAAGTTTGAAAAGAGTTCAGGAAAAACGAGAGGAATATGAATTGGCACGGAAAGTCAAAAAAGTCGATAAACTATTTTTTTGAACTCTAGACTTTGCCCAGAATTTCATTTTTCCAGTTTTTTTTGTGCTTGAGGCTCCGCCCTTTTTTTTTCTGTCCTAAACCTTGATTTTTCCTGATTTTTATTCATTCGTTGATTTGAAAACCAAGTTTTCTTCATACTGGAACGCAGTTCTAATACCCAATTGCTTAGCTTGTTCTGATTTTTTTTTTCAAACTTTTAAAGTCGCAAATTTTTTTTTGAAAATAAAGCTTTTTTAATAAACCAATTTTTTCGAAAATTTATCAACAAATTTATCGGAATTTATCAGAAATTTACCGGTAAATTCATTGGATATTTACCATGTCTAGGAAAATTTACCGGTAAATTCATTGGAAACTTACCACTTTTTGGAAAATTTGCCGGTAAATTTGCTAACAATGAACACTAGCGTAATTTCGGAGCATCGTTGCCCACATTTTTTAAAATCTCGCGCCAAGAACCTATTATAGAAACTTTGGAATTTATCGGTAAATTTCCTTTTTCGAAATAGTTACCGGTAAATCTGCTAAACAATGCGCGCTAGCGTAATTTCGGAGCATCGTTGCTCAATTTTTTCAATAATCATACTATTGACGTTTTGCCAATTACCGGTGAATTCACCAAAAATTTACCGGTAAATTTATCGGAAATTGACCTTTTTTGGAAAATTTACCGGTAAATTTGCAAAAAAAATGTGTACTAGCGTAATTTTGGAGTGTCGTTGCTCAGCTTTTCCCACCATTTTTCTGCCCAAATCTTACTTGAGATACATGACATATATTTATTTTTCAAGAAATCGATGCTCGGAAGAAAAATTTGGCACACTGCTTCATGACCTCTCCTGACATCTTCTGAAGATTCATACCAATCAAAATTTCTTTCAACTCCTTTTTCGATTCCAATCCTCGGAGCAACAAAGCCAAATAATGAATCCAATTGATTGAAATGGCAATTCGAACCTTTTTTCCATGATCAATATTGAGTCCTTTATGTTTCAGAACACGCTGCTGTTCACAGTATCGAGAAACATTGGGAAGTTGGAAGCAACGAGCGATCGCATCGATTTCAACGAGTTTTATGGCTGGAAAAAATAAAAATCAGGGGTTCGTGACGTGGTCGTAGCGGAGTACGGCGAAAACTCGGCCACGCTTGATTTCTCGTAGTTCTCGGACCTTTGTTTTGAGTTTCTTTTTATTTTTTTAACAAGAAATAAGGGAAAAAATTGAAAACCAAATAGAAAAGTCAGTGACTAACCAAGCCGAAATGTTCACATTTCAGAGGTGGCCGAGTTTTTGCCGTACTCGGCCGCGCAGAGAAAAACTTCTTCCGTTGCGTGGCCGTGGACGAGGGCGGCGAAAACTCGGCCACGCTCGAAATCTTCAAAAGACGGATCCCGCAGTACTTTTTTATTACTGATTTCTCGTAATTCTCTGCCTTAGCTTAGAGAATATCGAAGGTGGCTGAGTTTTCGCCCGACGCGGCCACGAAAAGAAAAATTGTGGCCGAGGGAGGGGAAAACCCGGTCACTAACAAGATTTTCAAAACCAAGTATTTTCTAACAGAGCGGTACGCAAACACCCTCACGCTAATTTGCGGACTGGACCGCGATCAACGAGCCTCAGTTTTTGAGGATTTCGAGCATGGTCCAGTTTTCGCCGGCCTCGGCCACAAAAAGGAAAACCTACATTTCGGTTGCAACCGTACTCCATGAGCAATTTGAAAACACATTTCGGCAAAATCAATGTTAATTGTTGATTTCAATGTGATATTCCAGATATCCATTGGATATTCGTATGGAATTGCTCCAAATTTTGCGGTCAGCATCATTTTTGGTGTGAAAACAAATTTTTCTTCTTGCCGAAATTGGATCATTCCCTTTGTTTTTGTGAAATTGGGCATTGTATCATAGAAATTGAATTTCCAAATATTTTCTGGAGAACTCAAAATTGCTTCTACATGAATTCCAAAACTAATCGATAAAGTTCCATTCACGAGCCATCCACCATTTGGATCCAAAACGTTCGACAATAACAATAACGGACCGTCCATCCAGGAATCATTTTCCATGTATTTAGTTCTTTCAAATCTTATCGATTTTTCTTCGTTTTCGTTCACAAAAGTTAGAAATGCATGAACTTTGAACTTTGGACTGAGTATAGGACATCTCAAAGACACCTTCACAATATTATGTTGAAGTGCTATCTGTGGACCCGAGAGTTTTAGTCTCCTGGAAAAAAAAATTTTCGAATGAAAGAATCAGCTTCATAAAAAGTTTAAGAAATTTACCGGAAAACTTTGCAAAATTTTACCGAATAAAGAATTTGAAGAAAAAACTTAAATTTACCGAACAAAGAATTTATGAAAAAGAACGGAATTTTACCGGTAAATTTTTCAAAAATTTACCGAATAAAAAATTTATCAAAAAAAAAAAAGGAAATTTACCGGTTAATTTTTCAAAAATTTTACCGATTAAAAAATTTATCAAGAAGGACGGTAATTTACCGGCTAATTTTTTTCTTGGCACCAAACTGCTACGATAAAAAATTTACCGGTAATTTCGCTTAATTTTGCCGATGAGTTTCCCGGTAAATTTTCTAGTTATCATCCGGTAAATATGCTAATTAGAATGCATTACCGTTGCTGTAGCGCGAGAAACGATGCCAGAAGAGCTTTGCAATTTACCGGTAAATTTTGAATATTTTGCTAAAGTTTCCTGAAAATTTCAAATCCTTCCAATATCATTTGGGCGTTACGTTTGTAATAAACAACGATTCTCCGAAGATACGCTGATGCGCATCGTTTAGCCGATATGCCAATATTTTATCAAAAAATTTATCGGTAAATTTTCTTTTGAATTGATATTTTTCCGGTAATTCTTCATTAGTTTTCCGGTAAATTTCAAAAAATTTCCAGCCAAAATCTTTAAAAAAGCATTAACCAGTCTTCATGGCCAGCAATAGATTGCAAAGGAGTATACTGAGTGAAAAAGTCCATAAATCTGTGGCGGAAATTGCGAAAATCGCAGGTTCCATATATTGGAACTGAAAGGTTTCATTAAAGAAAAATGTAACTTGAGGAATTAGAAAACTCACAGGCTGAATCATATTCCATTTTGGCGGCGAGATAAGAAAGAAATGAAGAGGGAAAAAATTTTTGATTTGTATAGCACGTGAGAAATTCACGGAAGAAAAAAAATGAACCGGGAAATTATCAAAAGAATTTTCACGGAAATTTACCGATGAATTTATTAGAGAAATGCTCGGTAACTTTACCGGTATATTTATGAATTTCTTTCGTGAAAACGGGGAATATACCAGTAAGTTTATCGAAAAAAAAACCAATTTCTTGAAAATTTACCGGTTAATTTATCCGAAAAACTAATTTCTTGAAAATTTACCGGTAAAACTTTGAAGGGAAAGCTTGGTAAATTTACCGATATGTTGAGAAATTTTTTGCGTAAAAACAGAAAATTTACCGGTAAGTCTGCTAAACAAAACACACTAGCGTAATATCAGAGCATTGTTGCTCCATTTTATTTCTATATTTTTATATTTTTTTTTTAAAGCAAAAATGCTCCGAAATTACGCTAGTATGAATTGTTCAGCAGATTAACCGGTGAATTTTCTGGAAAACGGTATATTATCTGTAAATCGCAAAGTGTCTACAGAAGGATATCGGCAAAAAAATGAAATGATTGAGAAAACATTGGGCAACGGTGCTTTAATTATACGGTCCAATACCTTACTGTAGACACATGACAAATATTTATTTTTCAAGAAATCGAATTTCGAAAGAAAAATTTTGTGCACTGTTTCATCGCCTCTCCTGACATTTTTCGAAGATTCATACCAATCAAAACTTCTTTCAACTCCTTTTTAGATTCCAATCCTCGGAGCAACACAGCCAAATAATGAATCCAATTGATTGAAATGGCAATTCGAATCTTTTTTCCATGATCAATATTGAGTCCTTTATGTTTCAAAACACGCTGCTGTTCACAGTATCGAGAAACATTGGGAAGTTGGAAACAACGAGCAATCGCATCGATTTCAACGAGTTTTATGGCTGGAAAAACAAAAAGAAGGGGTTTGTTGTGTGGCCGCGGCCGGGAACTTGTGGCAGAGTACAGCGGAAAACTCGGCCACTCTTGATTTTTCGTAGTTTTCGAATATTTCATTCAATTTTCAGTAATTTTTGAGCAAAAAATAAAGCAAAAAGTTAAAAAACAAATGGAAAAGTCGGTGACGAACCAAGTCGAATTTTTCAGATTTTCGGCGGTGGCCGAGTTTTGATCGCGCTCGGCCGCGGACAGAAAAACTTCTTCCGTTGCGTGGCCGTGGACGAGGGCGGCGAAAACTCGGCTTGACTGCCTTTCTCGAAATTCTCAAAATCGAGAATTTTTTGCAGTGCGGTACGCAAACACCTTCACGCAAACTTGCGAACTGGACCGCGATCAACGGGCCTCGATTTTTGAAGACTTCAGAAGTGACCGAGTTTTCGCCGGCCGCGGCCACGGAAAGAAAAAACTTACATTCCGGTTGCAACCGTACTCCATGAGCAATTTGAAAACACATTTCGGCAAAATCAATGTTAATTGTTGATTTCAATGTGATATTCCAGATATCCATTGGATATTCGTATGGGATTGCTCCAAACTTTGCGGTCAGCATCATTTTTGGTGTGAAAACAAGTTTTTCGTCTTGCCGAAATTGGATCATTTCCTTTGTTTTTGGGAAATTGGGCATTGTATCATAGAAATTGAATTTCCAAATATTCTCCGGAGGACTCAAAATTGCTTCTACATGAATTCCAAAATCAATCGATAAAGTTTCATTCACAAGCCATCCACTATTTGGAGCCAAAACGTCCGACAATAACAATAACGGACCTTTAATCCAGGATCCATTTTCCATGTATTCAGTTCTTTCAATTCTTATCGATTTTTCTTCGTTTTCGTTTACAAAAGTCAGAAATGCATGAACTTTGAACTTTGGACTGGTCATGGGACATCTCAAAGACACCTTCACAATATTATGTTCACCTGGTAGCTGTGGACCCAAGAGTTTTAGTCGCCTGGAAAAAAAATATCGTATGAAAAAAATCAGCTTCATAAAAAGTTTAAGAAATTTACCGGAAAACTTTGTAAAATTTTACCGAATAAAGAATTTAAAGAAAAAAACTTAAATTTACCGGTACATTCCATAATTTTACCGGATAAAGAATTTATCGAGAAGGACGGAAATTTATCGGTAAATTTTTTTTGGCACCAAACTGCTAAAGTAAAAAAATTACCGGTAATTTCGCTAAATTTTGGCAATGAGTTTCCCGGTAAATTTTCCAGTTTTTATCCGATAAATATGCGAAGCAGAGTGCATCACCGTTGCTTTGGCGCGAAAAAAAAGCAGAAGAGCTTTGCAATTTACCGATAAATTTTTCAAGTTTACCGGAAATATTGAATATTTTGCTAAAATTTCCTGAAAACATCAAATCCTTCCAATATTATTTTGGCTGGACTTTTGAAATAAACAACAATTCTCCGAAGATACGCTGATCCGCATCGTTTAGCAAATATGTCAAAATTTTATCAAAAAACTTATCAGTAAATTTTCCGCTGAATTAATTTTTTTTCGGTAATTCTTCATTAGTTTTCCGGTAAATTTCAAAAAATTTGCAGTCAAAATCTTTAAAAAAGCACTAACCAGCCTTCATGGCCAGCAATAGATTGCAAAGGAGTATACTGAGTGAAAAAGTCCATAAAATTGTGGCGGAAATTGTGAAAATTGCAGGTTCCATATATTGGAACTAAAAGGTTTCATTTAAAAAAAAAAAGTGATTTGAGAAATCCGAAAACTCACAGGCTAAATTATTTTCCATTTTGGCGGCGAAATAAGAAAGAAATGAAGAGGGAAAAAAAAATTTTGATTTCTATAGCACGTGAGAAATTCACGGAAGAAAAAAAATGAACCGCGAAATTATCAAAAAATTTTTCACGAAAATTTACCGGTAAATTTCTTTGAAAAAAGGTCGGTAAATTTACCGGTATATTGAAAAAGTTTTTGTAAAGAACAGGAAATTTACCGGTGAATATATTAGAGAAAAACTCGGTAAATTTACCGGTATATTTATAAATTTCTCAATTTCTCGATCGAAAAAAAAACTAATTTCTTGAAAATTTACCGCTTAATTTATCCAAAAAACTAATTTCTTGAACATTTATCGGTTAATTTATCCAAAAAACTAATTTCTTGAAAGTTTATCGGTAAATTTATCCAAAAAACTAATTTCTTGAAAATTTACCGGTAAAACTTTGAAGGGAAAGCTTGGTAAATTTACCAATATATTGAGAAATTTTTTTGCGTAAAAACCGAAAATTTACCGGTAAGTCTACTAAACGAAACACACTAGCGTAATATCGGAGCATTGTTGCTCCATTTTTTTTTTCATATTTTCAACCCAAATCCTACTGTAGACACTCTGCAATTTTCCGGTAACTTATCGTTTTTCAAAAAAAAAAAATACCAGTAAATTAATAGGTAACTTATCACTTTTTGAAAATATTCCGGCAAATCTGCTAAACAATGCACATAAAAAGTATGAAAAAAAGCAAAGATGCTCCGAAATTACGCTAATATGAATTGTTCAGCAGATTAACCGGTGAATTTTCTGGAAAACGGTATATTATCTGTAAATCACAAAGTGTCTACAGAAGGATATCGGCAGAAAAATGAAATGATTGAGAAAAAATTGAGCAACGGTGCTTCGATTATACGGTCCAATACCTTACTGTAGACACATGACAAATATTTATTTTTCAAGAAATCGAATTTCGAAAGAAAAATTTTGTGCACTGTTTCATTGCCTCTCCTGACATTTTTTGAAGATTCATCCCAATCAAAATTTCTTTCAACTCCTTCTTAGATTCCAATCCTCGAAGCAACACAGCCAAATAATGAATCCAATTGATTGAAATGGCAATTCGAATCTTTTTTCCATGATCGATATTTAGTCCTTTATGTTTCAGAACACGCTGCTGTTCACAGTATCGAGAAACATTGGGAAGTTTGAAACAACGAGCGATCGCATCGATTTCAACGAGTTTTATGGCTGGAAAAAATAAAAAAAAAAGGGGTTTGTTGGGTGGCCAAGGCCGGGAATTTGTGGCTGGTGAAAACTCGGCCACGCGGTCATGGGTCACGACCTTGCTTATGACTGATTTCTCGTAGTTTTCGGCTCTTTCCCTTCAATTTTCGATATTTTTCAATCGAAAAAAGAGGGAAAAATGTGCGAAAAAAACAGTGATTATCGGTGTTACCCCTAATCAGAACTGAACGAATCGGAACCGTCCCGAATCGCAACTGGAACAACTTTGCTGCAATGTCCTGCAATCAGTGAAAAATGCCCAAATACGAGCATTTGAAAAGTTCTTTTCCGGGACAGTTCTTAAACGGTCGGTTCTTGAAAGGGTCAGCTTTGATTCGTCCAGTTCTTAAGCGACCAGTTCTAGTTCGACCGGTTCTGATTAGGGGGTAGCACCTGATTATCATTGATAGTTAGAACCAGTGTGCTTTACCGAAAAAAATTTTACCGCAAAACGGGTGTTTTGATAAAGTTTCGACAAATTTACCGGAAAAATTCATCAGAAAATTATCGGAAAAATACAGGAAAAAAAATTTTTCCGGAAAATCGGCTAAACAATGCGCGTTAGCGTGACTGCGGAGCATCGTTGCTAAGCGTTTTTTTAATGTTTCGCGCCAAAAAGCTACTGAAAAAAAAAATGGAAATTTACCGGAAAATTTATTCCGGAAAAATTTCCGTTAAATTTACCGGAAAATTTATCGGGAAACTCTCCGGAATATATTCCGGAAAATTCAACGGAACTTTGTCGTTAAGGCACACTGGTTAAAACCTAGCAATCAGTGAGTCAACGTTCTTCAACTTTCAGGATTTCGAAGATGGCCGAGTTTTCGCCGACCGCGGCCACGAAAAGAAAAACCTACATTTCGGTTGCAACCGTACTCCATGAGCAATTTGAAAACACATTTCGGCAAAATCAATGTTAATTGTTGATTTCAATGTGATATTCCAGATATCCATTGGATATTCGTATGGAATTGCTCCAAACTTTGCGGTCAGCATCATTTTTGGTGTGAAAACAAATTTTTCGTCCTGCCGAAATTGGATCATTTCCTTCGTTTTTGTGAAATTGGGCATTGTATCATAGAAATTGAATTTCCAAATATTCTCCGGAGGACTCAAAATTGCTTCCACATGAATTCCAAAATCAATCGATAAAGTTCCATTCATGAGCCATCCACCATTTGGATCCAAAACGTCCGACAATAACAATAACGGACCTTTAATCCAGGATCCATTTTCCATGTATTCAGTTCTTTCAAATCTTATCGATTTTTCTTCGTTTTCGTTCACAAAAGTTAGAAATGAATGAACTTTGAACTTTGGACTGAGTATAGGACATCTCAAAGACACCTTCACAATATTATGTTGAAGTGCTATCTGTGGACCCGAGAGTTTTAGTCTCCTGGAAAAAAAATTTTCGAATGAAAGAATCAGCTTCACAAAAAGTTTAAGAAATTTACCGGAAAACTTTGCAAAATTTTACCGAATAAAGAATTTGAAGAAAAAAAACTTACATTTACCGGTAAATTTTTCAAAATTTTACCGAACAAAGAATTTATGGAAAAGAACGGAATTTTACCGGTAAATTTTTCAAAAATTTATCGAATAAAAAATTATCAAAAAAAGAGGAATTTACCGGTCAAGTTTCGAAAATTTTACCGAACAAAGAATTTATGGAAAAGAACGGAAATTTACCGATAAATTTTTCAAAAATTTACCGAATAAAAAATTTATCGAAAAGGACGGAAATTTACCGGCAAATTTTTTTTTTGGCACCAGACTGCTACGGTAAAAAAATTTACCGGTAATTTCGCTAAATTTTTTCGATAATTACTCCGGTGAATTTTCTAGTTATCAACCGATAAATATGCTGAACAAAGTGCATTACCGTTGCCTGAAAAAGATGCCAGAAGAGCTTTGCAATTTACCGGTAAATTTTTGAATATTTTACTAAAGTTTCCTGAAAACTTCAAATCCTTCCAATATTATTTTGGCGGGACGTTTGAAATAAACAACGATTCTCGGAAGATACGCTGATGCGCATCGTTTAGCAGATATGCCAATATTTTATCAAAAATATTATCGGTAAATTTTCCTTTGAATTGATATTTTTTGGTAATTCTTTATTAGTTTTCCGGTAAATTTCAAAAAATTTCCAGCCAAAATCTCAAAAATCACTAACCAGCCTTCATGGCCAGCAATAGATTGCAAAGGAACGAATCGACTGAAAAAGTCCATAAAATTGTGACGGAAATTGTGGAAATAGCAGGTTCTATGTATTGGAACTGAAAGGTTTCATTAAAGAATAATGTAATTTGAAAAATCAGAAAACTTACAGGCTGAATCATTTTCCATTTTGGCGGCGAAATAAGAAAGAAATGAAGAGGGGAAAAGAACATTTCGAAAGATTTATAGAGCACGTGAAAAGCTCACGGGAGCAAAAAAGAATTTCCACGGATTTACTGGTAAGTTTATCGAAAAAACTAATTTCTGGAAAATTTACCAGTAAATTTGTTAGAGAAAAGCTCAGTAAATTTACCGGTACATTGAGGAATTTCTTGCGAAAATAAAACGGAAAACTTACCGGTAAATTTATAAGAAAAAAGTTTGGTGAATTTATTGATATATTGAAAAATTTTTTGCGTAAAAACGGGAAATTCGGTAAGTTTTTCAAGGAAAAGCTAGACAAATTTACCGGTTAATTGAAAAATTTCCTGCTTAAAAACGGAAAATTCGTCGGTAACTTTGCCAAGCATTATAAACCTTTAAAGGCCTTTTCCTATGGTTTTCAGCAAAACTTTTTCAATAAGTTTTTTGATTTTTTCAAATGTTCACGATAAACAAGTAAACTTTCTGTTTTTTTTTTCCAATTCAAGCCAGCTTTCACATCCAACTTTCCCTCTCTATTTGACCGTTCACCTTTGGCAGTATGGGTGTTCAGCGCCCTTTTTTGAACTCCCTGTTTGTTTCAAGTATGGCCTTTTTCATTTTTTTTGCCCTTTTTGAACTTGCCGGTAAGTAGAATTATGATGGTCGATACTGTTTGGGTGGTCTGGTCAGTCGGCTAATTTCCTTTGAGTTTTATAAACATTTTCGCTGTCCTTCTGGTCTTCGCGGCACTTTCCGAAAGTCAAAACATATCCCTTCCTTCCCTTCTTTTCACGGGTACAGTGATATCACTCCGCGGTGTTCTTTTTTTGTCTGCGTCACACATCTGCCCGTGTCTAAGCCACGCCCCCTTCTCTGCCGACTGCGCGTTAGCAGCATTATGCGATCACCACCACTTTTTCTTTTTGCGCATTGTGCCCTTTCCCATTAGACAACGACCTCCGTTATGATGTGAGAAAGATTTTTTGGAGTTATTTTTGTTCATTGTTATGTACGTTTCTTTCTTTATCATATAATTTTTTGAAGCACAAACAACTCGGAATTGCTGGAAAAAAATGGAGAACAAAGAAGCATCGACTGCCGAGGCACCAGAAATAGACCTTGAGAATGGTAGGCGTTTTTGTTTTTGGAAAAATATATGGCCGGGAAAATTGGGATTCATCCAGATTTTTCCAAATTTAAATACCGGAAAAACTGAATTGGATGAGCATAAACCACTATTTTTCAACTTATTCAGCCGGAAGGCTCTACTATTAGAGAAGCACCATTATTTTTCGAGCATTTTTTCTCAACATTTTGAAATTTTATGACCTTGTTTTTTGGAGATTTTCATGAAAAATGAAGGGAAAAACTGAGAAGATTCAAGCTGGTCTTTTGTTTTCATCAACGTTTCTCAAGTTTAGGACCGTTTTCAGTCAAATAATCTTAAATTTATAGTCGAAAAGTCAAAAATTTGAAGGAGTAATAGTTTTGAAAATGAAGCACCACTATTGAAGGGGCACTACTAATGCAGTTTTTACGTTTTATCGTTTTGCAAAATCAGGACTAATTTCAGTAATGAAATACAAAAATGGTTCCAAAATGACACATTTTTGTAAAAGAGACCAAATCCGTACCAATTACGTACCAATTAGAGTTTTTCGAGAAAATTGAGATGATCGTATGTTTATGTGGAGCACTGTAGATTTTTGATAATTACAGAACTTGCCACTCTCATCTCCAAAAATCCAAATGCCAAAGAAGAAATTTTGAAGAAAATCGAGGGCATGATGATCAAAAAACTCGGTAATATCGCCTACAGTAAAAAATTTTCTAAAACTTGTACCAAAAATTTTCAGACGAGATGCTGGACTCACTCAGAGAGGAGCATCAAACAGAGATAAATGATTGGCGCGCATGGGTCGAGTTCTATAAAAAGTGTGTTATTGAATCAGGTTGGTTTCTTCTTCGGAGTTCGAATTTCGTCTTTTTTTTGCAGATAAAGAAGTTGGAGACATGAAACAGAAATTGGAGGCCGCTGAAGAAGCTCGTAAGACACTTTTTTTTTGAAAAAAATTTGAAACAATTTTTCAGAGCGCCACTCGATTTCAACTATTGAGGCTAAGGAGGCGGAGCTACAGGAGTCAGGTAACTAATTAAAATTATGAAAAGAAACTTATCCGAATTATATTTAGCACAACTCCAACAAAACCAACTTGTGGAGATTGAGAATTTGCGAGCCAACTATGCCAAAAAAGAAAATTCGGCAAAAATTTTGTCGGAAACTGTACAAAATATGATTCAAAAGAACCTCCCATTAGTTATGGAAGTTAAAGCATTGAAGCAGAAATGGGAGGCGTCTGAAGAAGCCCGTTAGTTTTTGGATTCATTTTTGATAGGAGTGTTTTTAATAAGATAGTTTCAGAGCGTCGTTTGAAAGCAACTGCTGATGCTAAAGGCGGCGAGCTTCGTGGAGCCAAGGAGCGTGTTTCCGTTTTGGAGGCGGAACTTCAGAAATCAGGTGACTAACTAAAAAACTGAGAAAATTGATTCAATTTGAAATGGTTTCAGTCGAAAGCCGTCAGAAGGAAGTTGAGAGCTCGCCTATAGAAAACTCCAGAAAAGACAAGACCATTGGAGTGCTTTCTGAGACAGTGCAGGACTTGATCCAAAAGAATCTGCCAATGCAAATGGAGATCAAGGAGTTGAAGCAGAAATTGGTGGAGTCTGGTGAGTTAAGCAACTTATTCAGCTAATGTAATAGAAAGATATATAAGATTTACTTGATGTGGAGCAACCGCGCTAGTACTGACTAGGGACTTCTGTGAACACTTCAATCAAGAATGCGCTCAGAATAGGTGTGTATACTATATCGACCATGCTGAATCCATTTCTAGAGTCAAAATCTGCTAATGGCGTTTCTAGGTCATGGTTTACTAGACCTCATTTTCAGAAATTTTACATTTTTTCCACTTCCATAGCTTCAAAAGTCGTAAAATTGAGTCAAAACACTAACTGAGACACTCTCGACTATTTTTTGATACTTTTAGAATGTTTTTGAAAAAAAAAATTTTTGAGCTCAAAAATTTTACAAGTGTCCCATGGTCTAGTAAACCAAGACCTAGAAACGCCATTAGCAGATTTTGGCTTCAAAAATGGAATCAGCATGGTAGATATAGTATGTCCGCCAACTTTCAGCTCATTCTAGATCGGCGAGTTCAAAGAAGTCCCTAGTGTACCTTACTGAGTCCAGTGGGGCGCTGAGTCCAGTGGGGCGCGAGCGCTCAAAATTTAAAGAAAACTAGCTTGAACTGAGCCTATCCCCTACCTATAACTCCAATTTTCAGATAAAAAGAATTCAAAACTTCAAGAGGAGCTCGACGATACTCGTAAGTTTCCAATACTTTTAGTTCAAAATAAAAACCTGTTTTCAGGCATCTCCATCCACTTCTATTACATGGAAGAGCATGAAAAAGATCAACAAAAGTGGTATGAAGCCAGTAAGTGTTCTTCACTTTATTCGAAAATAAAAACAAAAATTTCAGATTTGGAAATTGAGGAGCTTAATAATAAGAATGAGCAACTTCGACTCATCGCCAAAGCCAACTCGGAAATTGCTGTGAGCGCGAAAAATGAGGCGAAGATCCTGAAAAAAGAAATTGGAGAGCTGAAGAAAAAGTTGGAGAACTTTGGTGGGTAACATTTTTTTGGCGAAAGAAGTTTTTAGTCTAATTTTTTTCAGAAAAATCCCAAGCCACAGAAGTTCAAGAAGCTATCTGTGAACCCATGGAGGAAGGACCCGAGTTGATGGAGGAGATCATTCTAGAGGAGCAGAAGACGGTCGCGGATGAAAAGGAAGAGGAAAAACTCGAGCACGACGTTGAGAAAGCTGGAAGCTCCGCCTTGGATGTGGAGCCCGATGTCGAGATGGCTGACTGTGTCGAAAACTCGGCCTCCGATGTCGACGACAACAACGAAAACATGGCAGAGAAGTGTGACGAAGCTGAGGAGTGGTTCTGAAAACCTTGAAGCTAATTTTTGACTGCCATCACAAATGATTTTGTTTCAAATGTTTAACTTGTTTTTTTCAAATTCAAAACCAATCTTCTCACCTCCCTTTTTGCCCTTTTTCCCTTGGTTAAAATTATGTCACAATGCACATGACTTTTTGAACTTACATCTTCCTTTCTATTTTTTCCCTCTTCTTAACCTCTTCTGTCACGATTCCATAGTTTATACCTCTGAATAGACTGATATCAATTTCAAATGTTCAAATTTGAAACCATCCTTTATTTCCTTTTCCCATTTCCTCTCGTTGTTACCTTCTTTCCCAAATGACCTTTCCCCCGAATTCTGTTATAATGCCTTTTCTATTTGTCTTTGCTACTTTTAATGGCATGGACGGTCGGTGCCCTTCTTCGTCACTCTTTTTTTTAATGTGCCGGTTGCACTTTAGCAGTACTTTTTTATATCTTTTCCGACACTGAGAATGAACTTTTCCATGCTTCAAAATCCCCATTTCATCCATGAGAACCCAATTTTGTCCTCACCTTCTCCAGGTTTCTTTACTTTTCACGAATCTCGATGAACTCATAAGAAACATATTTATCTTTAACATTGGGTAAATTTATAAGTATTAACCAATTATAAAATCCTGAGAAACCGGTCATAAAGTGAGCTAAAAAAAGATTAAAAATTACACAGTTGGATTCCTATCTGCCTTTGTCTCTGACTAAGCCACGCCCCTTTTTTGTTGCATGCCGAGGGGGCTCGCGACTATCCTCTCGCTCTCTTGCTTGTTTCAAGTGCGGTCCGTATGCACTTTTCTGCCCTTTTTGAACTTGCCGGTAATGAGAATTATGAATATAAAGTTACTGTTCGGGTGGTCAGCCGGCTAAGGTCCTTTGAGTTTTATAAACATTTTCGCGGTCGTTCGTGGCTTTTATAAAGTATTGAGCTTTTTTGAAGTTGGTGTTTTGCACAGCACCGACCTTCTATTTTGGGCTTTGCGCGCCACTTTTCAGAAACAAAAACATATCCCTTCGTTCTCTTGCCAAGGTTACAATGATACCACTCGGCGACGTCCGTTTTTTTTGAACATACCGACTACCTATGTCTGCGTCTCTCCTCTGCATGTTTCTCTACTTAATCACCGCATTTTTTGTCGCCTGTCGAAGGCGCTCGCGACTATTCGCTCGCCCTCTTTTGGCCAGCGACATTAGCCGTTGAGGTTGCAATCACCACCACTTTTTCTTTTTACGCATTGTGCCCTTTCCCATTAGACAACGACCTCCGTTATGATGGGAAAATGATTTTATTTCGTTTTGAATATGTAGACTCATTTTTAATGTGGTTTGGAAATTTAAAATCTAACCTAAAAAGCTAAGCTTCCAGCACACAAACTACTTCGGATCGCTGGAAAAAAGATGGAGGACGAATCAAACAAGAACATCCCAGAAATGGAAGGTAAGTGAATTAATTTTATAGTCATTTTGAAATTAAAAAAAAAGAAGGATTTTACCTGCGTTTTCCAAAAATTATGATATCAAATTACAGGCCTTGCTGCTCAAGAGTTCAAGATGAACCCCGAACTCAAAAAACAAGTGGAGAAGTGGATGTTGGAAAAATTCGGTAAGACCACTCAAACTGAAGCAATTCGGTGCGAATAAGACCAAAAAATATTTTGCAGACGACATGTTACAAGATCGGCAAAGAGAGATCGACGAGGCCAACGAACGCGCTCGAGAATTTGAGAGAAAGCTCATCGAAGCCGGTAAGATTCATATTATGTGGGTTAAGGATTTTTTGAAATGTGCGTATCTCAAACAGAAATCAAGGTTTTAAAAACTGGTCAACTAAAAACTGTGCGAAACTTTAAGATGCGTATTTTGTTAGTTGGTCTCATTTTGATATCATTGATGCTAGCTGCTTTTTCACATTTTGAAACGTCACAAACCAACGTAAAATTAAATTAACCAACAAATATTTCGAGATTCACTTATTATTCACTTTTTTCAGAGAAACAGATCTTGGAGCTCCAAGGAGCCAACAATGATCTCATGACTTTCATGAGAACTGCCGAAGACACAGTTGGAAGCATGGCGAGGCAGATTCACAATACTCGTTAGTTTTTTTTTAATTTTTTGACGTTCTATTTTGCAACAAGCACGTTCACTAGCCATTGCTTTCTTCAGAGAACGAGCTCGCCAAGCAAAATGCTGTTAACAATGTGCTCACTGGCGAGTTGGATGCTGCCAAGGATCAGGTGGCCAACCTGGAAAGAGAGCTCCAGTTTTCAGGTGAGGTTTTTTTAAAACTTGTTACGGTTGAAACATGAACTCCAAATTTGAGATCAAGCAGGTCTCATCCGATAAGCCCTGTCACCTTTTCAAAGTGTCCTTTTTTTCAGATCGGAAGCACACGGAGCAAAGGGAAGCGAACGCCTTGCTCACCACCGGATTTGGAAATGCCAAAGAGGAAGTGGGTCAGCTCAAGGGGAAACTTGCCAAAGTCGGTAAGGGTTTCTTTTATCTCGCTATTTCATCTCGCTTGTGTTTTCAGAAACATTTTTTTTTGAAAATTTTGAAATTTTCAGAAAAATTGGCAGAAACTCTGGCCGCTGAAAATGCAGACAGACTGCTTATATTGCATGAATTCACTGTAAATATGGATAGTCTCAAACTGGGAAACAATCAGCTCAGTAAGTTACTATATTGAACTTATTGAACTCGGAAAATAAAAAATTTTTACAGAAAAAAATGCTGAGGAAGTGAAGAAAGAAAACAAGAAGCTCGTCGAAAAGTTAGAGGGAGCTGAGGCAAAGATTGCTGATCTTGAAAGTAAGTTGAAAGAGTCCCGTGAGTTTTTTTTTGAATTTCAAAAATTATTGTTTCTGAAATATGATATCATGGTACGTTTTGCAGAGAAGTTGGCTGCTCTGAAAGAAAGCTGCAAACCTTCGGAGGACCTCCAGCGAGTCTTGGAACAGAATTTTTCCGATGTGTCCGATGAGGAAATGGAGCCGGAGAAGGAGTAACCTTATGCTCTTTTCATTTATTTTGCCGTGTTTCCCCACTTCCAGACCTCTTCTGCCACGATTCCATATTTTGTACCTCAGATTTTCCCGCCAATTTTTCCATTTTCAAATTCCAAACCATCTCTCATTTTCCTTCTTTCCATTTCCATTTCCTCTCGTTGTTACCTTCTCTTTCAAAGCTTCCTTCTCTCAAATGTCCTTTCTCCCTGTCACAATGCCCTTTTTATTTGTCTTTTCTAATGGTATCGGTGGTCGGCGCCCTTTTTTGTAACTCATATTTTTTAATGTACCAATTGCACTTTACATGTCCTTTTCTTTATCTTTTCCGACAGTAAAAAGGAGCTTTTCTATGTCTCCAAATCCACTTCTCATGCACACAGTCGCCAGTGCGCCTGTTCGTTGAGCCTGCAAAGATTCTTTTTTTTAACGAAAGCGTTACGTGTACCGTCGCGTCTACGGTACTCCAGTTAATCATGAAGTTGGCACAGGGCCAATAGTTAAAAATGAGATGGAGCGAGGTTGCATAAACTGACTCTCCGCCTAAATTTTTGGCCTCAACTTTCTCCTCTTCCACGAATCTCGAAATCATAAGGTACATATATTTATTTATCTTCAACATTAAATATGTTTATAAAAATGAACCAATTTTAAAAACCTGAGAAACTGTTCATAAAATGGGCTAAAAATGGGATTTTTGGGATCTAGATATGGACGCTAGGGACTGGGATTAAAAGAAAAAGGCCTACAACAAAGGAGCTCACCAAACGGAGGACCTAAAAATTGATTCTAAAAGCGCAGGCTAAAAGAGAGGGCCTAAAACTCATTATCTACTAAACAAGGGACGGAAATGAGTACAGTAACCAATACAGTAACCCAAGCACAAAAAAAATTATTCATAATAAAATTGGTTCATAAATGGTCCATAAGCTCCCTGTCGGATGTATTCCAAAAGGCATTTGGTCAGGTGTTGGGAGCATTGGTACTGGTTGGACGGAGACAACTTGAGAACAGCCTGAAAAAATTTCGTAGTTCGTAGTATATGTAATTTGTAGTCTATATAGCTTGTATTCAAAATAACATCATAGGTTAACTGACAAGATTCAAAAATCTCTAGTTGCAAATTTGACTTTTTTGAAAAAATTTGAATATTTGTAGTTATTGTAGTCTATGTAGTTTGTAGTTAGAAAATTTTCTAAAAATTCATTTGGACTATTTTCGATAGGTTTGTACAAAATTTTCAGAATTTCAAAAAAACATTTCAAATTTTTTTCCGAAATTTCCAAACTTTGTAGTTTGTAGTCAACTCACCTGTACCATATGGTACATTGTGACGATTTGGACGTCATAATTGAATCGTCTGATGTTCTTGAAGACGTCAGTACAGTGCTTTAAGAATCCGGCCAGCTCAATTTCCTCCATTGGAATCTCCGGTTCTTCGATAACTTCCTGCTTGATGAAGACGAGTTTCGGGCACTCAGACGACGTTGTGGACGATTCAGAAGACGTTGGTGAGATGTCAGAAGACGTGACGGTGTATTCAGAATTCTTGATGGGCGTCAAAACGGGTGGAGAATTCATTGGGGACGTGAGAACCGATCCGGAGTTGGGGAGGGATGCCATGCTGAGTTTTGGAGCATCTGAAGACGTGTAGATGGAGTGAGGATTCTGAGAGGACGTCGAAATATAAGATGACGTGATGACGGCGCCATAGGGCACCGTTGGATTTTCAGAAGACGTCCGAACATACTGAGATGACGTGTGACTTTTAGAAGACGTGACCATCAATTCAGAAGACGTCAGGTCGGATCCCGAGTTCTGAGGAGAAGTGAAGGCTTCAGATGACGTCGATTTGTTAGAAGACGTCAGCATAGATTCAGATAAGATTTTCAGCTTCTCCAATGGGTTTTCCACATTAGGAAGACTGTTGGAAGACGTGATATTTGCTCCAGATGACGTTACGAAAGGTGCAGAAGGCGTGGGAAGCTCAGAAGTCGTGACCGTTGTTCCACAGAAGATAATGGATCTTTTCGTGTACTTCCTCTTGGGACGCGAATCCTTTGAAGACGTCAAAACTTCAGATGACGGAACCATGGGATCAGGTAAACCCATAGACTTTTTCGAATACGTCCTTTTGATCCCAGGGTTCTTAGAGGGCGTGGCCATATTTTCAGAATCTTTTTGGAATTCAGAAGATGTTACTTGGATTCCAAAAGGCATAATTGCCTTTTCTGGAGCGCCAACGATTCCAGTATATTGATAGCTCTTGGCCATTTTTGTGTCCAACGGCATGGGAATTTCCGAGTGCTTTGTGAATTTCTTTGGTCCTCTGCGTCGGATTATGGGCTCTTTTTCAGCTTTTTGAAGCGGATTTTCAGACGAAAGTTTGCTCACTTTTGACTTCCGAGGTACAGTATCTCCAGTGGATCGCCTTTTCTTTTGAATGGTTACTGTACTTGGAGCAGAAGGTACGGTAGCTTGTACGGTAGGCATTGAAGGCTTGACATCATCAGAAGTTTGAAGTTTTGCAATTTCACGTGGCATGAACAAATATTGATTCTCGTAGAGTTTCATATAGTATTCGAAAATTTCCTTGACGGTTTTTTGGGATCTGGGGTGGAGCTTGGAGATGGACTGAAAATGAGGAATATGGTTTTAAGAAATACAACCAGTTCAAAAAAAAATCAAAAATTTTTTTTTGAAAAACTTCGAGATTTTTTTTCTGAAGAGTTTACTGTGATAAAGTTTTGCTAGAAAATTTCTTAATCCAATTCCAGAAGCTTGAACTCAAAATGGGAATAATTTGGTTCTTAATCAATTTTTTCAGTTATTTTTGGTCTCTTTAGAATAAAATACAGATTTTGAAGATTTCCATTGTTACAAGTTTCTAAGATTCTTATTTTCAGACAAATTTCAGCCAAGTCTTAAAGCTGAAGCTTAAAATGGAAATAATTTCATTCTGAATCGATCTTTTCAGTTGTTTTTGGTCTATTTAGAATGAACTGCATATTTTTAATATCTCCATTGTTACAATTTTTGAAAATTCTCATTTTCAGACAAATTTCAGCCAGATATTGAAGCTTGAGCGCAAAATAGCAATAATTTTATTTTATGCCAATATTTTTTGTTGTTTTTAAGTACTATAGCAAAAACCAAACGTTTTGAAGACAATCATTGTTACGAATTCTCTGAATTGTCAGTTTCATACTATTTTCAGACAAGTCTAGAAATTGAAATTGAAAATGGCAATAATTTCTCTCTGCACCAGTTTTTTCAGTTGTTTATGGAACTTTTAGCATTAACTAGAGATATTGAAGATTTCTATTGTTATAAGTTTTTAGAAATTTCATTTTCAGACGAATTTTAGCCAAATCTTCAAATTTAAGCTCTAAATTGGAATAATTTCATTCCGAACCAATCTTATCAGTTGTTTTCAGTCCTTTTAGCAAAAACTAGAGATTTTGAAAATTTTTATTGTTAGAAATTTCTGAAACTTTGATTTTCAGACAAATTTCAGCCAAATCTGAAGCTCAAAATAGGAATAATTTAATTTCAAACCAATCTTTGCTGTTGTTTTGACGTACTATAGCAGAAACCAGAAGTTCTGAAGATAGTTATTGTTACAAATCATCTGAATTGTCAATTTTAGACAATTTTCAGTCAAATTTTGAAGCTTAAATCTAAAATAGAAATAATTTCATTCTGAATTAATTTTTTCAGTTGTTTTTGGTCCCTTCAGCATTAACTAGAAATTTTAAAGATTTCCATTGTTACAAAAATTGAAAATTTTCACTTTAAGACAAATTTCAGTCAAATCTTGAAGCTGAAGCTCAAAATGGAAATAATTTCTCTCTGAACCAATTTTTTCAGTTGTTTTTGGTTTGTTTAGCATGAACTGGAGGTTTTGAAGACTTCCATTGCTACAATTTTTGAGAATTCTCATTTTCAGTCAAATTTCAACCATATCTTGAAGCTCAGGCTAAAAATGGTCTTAATCCAATTATTAATCTCACAGAATTCTGTAAACTTTCCAGAATAAAAAACCGAAATTTTTCAAAAACAATTTTTTTGAAACTTCAGAGAAGTGGAAAACTCTAGCTAGAGAAGCTAGAAATCAAAAAAAGGTGTCATTTTTATTTTCAGAAATCACAAAAAAGCTGAAATTCCATCTGAAACTGAATGTTTCCAGCAAAAATCGAAATTTTTCAAACATGGAATTCAACATTTCAGTTTCATAAACTTAAAAATCTTCGGAATTACAGAGAACGATAGTCAGTTTGAACATAATCTAGTTCAAAATCCCAATTTTTCGAAAATTTGAAAACTCAATTTTTTTCAAAATGGCAATTTTCTGCAATTTAAAAACCAAATTTTCAATTGAACAGTCATTTTTCTCACCCTAAAGGAATTCTTCCCTATTTTACCCATTTTTCCACCCTGCTTTAGCCCCAATTACTCACTTCATATAAATCGCTCAAAGCCATTTCCTGTAGCTTCTTTGGTACATTTGGAAGGGCAAAAAATGTATCTTTGATAATTTTCTTCATTCCTTCAATCTCGATTTTCACCTTCTCCTCTTCTGTAGGTTCCTTTTGAATGGTTTCATAATAGTCACGCTGCTCTCTTTTCATATTTGCCAATTTTTTGAGCATTTCTTCTTGGGATACTGTAGGGGTGGAGTCTGGAAAACAGAAATGAGAAGTTTTAGACTATTTTTTTGTGTTTTTTAAAACTTTTGTTGTGAATTTATCAGAAAAAGGCATGGCCGATAACAGTTTGATGGCCTAGAACTTGGTGGCCTAGAATCCGAAAATTGATCTTAGGTCAGGAAGATTCTAGGCCATCAAACTGTAATCAAGGCTCTGATCCTAGTTTTTACTATACATTTACTCAAAAATAGTTCTAAATGGTGGAAAATTGTCTTCCAAAAGAGCTTCCATAACAGTTTGATGCTCTAGAATCTGCTGGCCTTGAAACCGCCAAGTTGCTTCTAGGCCAGGGAGATTCTAGGGGATTAAACTTTAAATTCATAGTAAAAATTTGATTAAGTGTGATAAAACTATCTCAAAAATCACAATTTTTCGAAAAAATTCTTCTTATGAATCAATTATTTCAAAAATCAACTTACCAGAAGCCATATTTGTCATTTGGGTTGGAAGTTTTGAGCTTCTTTGAGCTTTGAGCTTTTGAGCTTTCAGCCAATCGGTTGAAATTTTTTTTGAAACTTCTGAAAAAAAAAATTTAGTCAATTATTTCCTACGTTTGTGTACCAAATTTCAAAAAAAAAAACAGTGGAAAATAGTTCAAAGAAAAGAATAAAATGCAGACAAAAATTTCAAAAAAAAGGTCCAGAAAGCCAAAGAAAAGAGGAAAACAGACGAGGGGAAACTGTTTGACTCTCCCATGAGAAGGGAGGGATGTGAGGCAAAAAAATTTGGGGAAAGAAAGGGACGAAAAATGTATTTTGAGAGAGAAAGAGAGAAGGGGCGATGATGATTTTGTTGGTTTTTCAATTATCAAAATTGAGTCACAAGATGAAATTGTCAAAAAAAATAATAATGTTTTAAGAAAAAATGTATCGAATTGAGAAAAATAAAGAATTTTATACACCAAACAATTGTTGGAAGACAGAACCAATGGGATTAATGGACCTAAAGATACATTTTTGCATTTTTTAGTTTTTTTTTGTAGACTCATCGTAGGAAAACAGGAATGTAAGTGATTTTCTGATTTTCTAGACACAGAAACTGGCACAAAAAGTGGAAGTTTATTTGTTGCAGATATAGTTAGAAAGGTTAGAAAAGCCTCCCTAGTTTAAAAACGAGATATTGATTGTCCAAAAGGTTTTGCTGAAAATTGTTGTGAAAATAACGAAAATTAAAGAATGCAAAGTTTTGAATCATTAATTTTTACAGTTTTTTTTCAATCTACCAACTTTTTTCAAAATTTCGCTGAAATTCATTGCAAAAAATAATGATAAAAAGAATCAGCAAACAAATCAAAACAGAAAAGCTAAATGACGTCGCATAAGCCAATTAGTTGCATAAATGACTAAAGATCACATAATGGTAATGGTACCTATTTGAATATCAATGGTGATAGCTATTATCATTAATGGAAAAGAGATTCGCTGGCTTTTATTGTGCGTTGGGTATCAGCTACATGTGCATTTCATTGGCAGTGGAATTATTCACCACCCAAAAAAAAATGAAATTTAATCATAGAAAATTTTCTTAAGATACTTGTAACAACTGAAATTTTGAATTATTTCTTTGAAAAATTTTACCAAAAATCTATCTAATCGTAAATTGGGAGGAGCTTTTGGAAAAATCTAATATGCATTTCAAATTCTCAGAACCCGTGTTCCCATTGCGTGACCATTACAATTTTTGTTCTGTTTTTTATCATTTTTAATCAACACCTATACAAGTTTAATCAAATTTAACTAATCTTAGAATTGAAGAAAATGATTTTTTTTTTCAATTCCCTTGGAAAGTCGAATTTTATGCATCACTCAAAAATCCCTCTCCTCTCTTTTTTTGCCAAAACTTAATGAACAATAAAAGGACAACTCTAAAATTTGTTTATCTTTCAAAGCTCTTTGATAATTAGCCGAACCAATTCGAAGATTTATGACTTTACTCATCATAAAAAGTGAGTGGGGGAAAGTGCGCTCTCGCGCCAATTTGTTTACATCTTTCCTTTGACTGTTCCTTCCCTTTTTGACGCCGGCTGCCTGGTCCTCCGACCGACATGGTGCATACTAGCCGACGGGGGAACTGTTAGAGGGGGAGGGAAGGGCAGGGAAGGAGAGAGGGAGGGATTTGTTTATATTCAGAAAAAGAACAGTAAAAAGAAGAAAAAAGCGAATAAGTTGAAAAAATGTATTGGATTTTAGCACAATGGAATGATTGTTGGAACTGAAGACAATATCAGATTTTAGTGGTTTTGAGAAAAAAGCAAAACAAAATTAACTGTGAAAGTTTCAGATCGAAAATTTTCAACAGAACTATGTCAAAAACTGGCAATTTCTGAGGTTTTCGTCGAAAATAGGAATGTTTCTCGAACGTATTCGGAACATAATTCTATACAACCGGCACAAAAACAACGGAAACAATTCGAAATCCCAAAAGAATAAGAATTTATTTTCGGTTTTCGGCATGTTGTGAGCTAGTTATTTTTCAAAAAGAATTCTTTTTTTTTTGAATTTTGGTACCTCCCACCGCATTATTAACCCATTAGCCATTCTGTTATTGTGAATGAAATCCTCGCTGCTTCGATGTTATGACTCAATTAGCGGCTAGGTTACTGTAATTGAACTAGATAGATGGTATTTTGGAGAGAAAAACAAAAAAAAGTTTTAGCCATGAGAAAAAAAATCTGGAAAAGCACAAAAATCGATCCAAAAAGTTTCAACAAAACTGTATTGGAGAATAGAATTAGAACAAGCATAGAACTCATGAAACGTTTTAAATTTTGTCCGTTACATTTTCCAAATTCTCAGTAGGTAAAATCAATGTTTTTCGAAAACACTGTATTCTATTGTTGTTTTTTCTCAAATCTTGAAAATTTGGAAATTTAATAAAATTTTCGTTGCCTAATGATCCAATTACCATACAGGCCCCTTTTTCTTGTTGCTTTTCTTATTTTTTATCGCAACTTTTGGAAAAAACATGAAATTTCTTCTTAAAAATCGAAGCAAAACAACAATCTCAAATAGAAGCGCTTATTAGTATCTAGCCTCCTAGACATCTAATTAAGCCCAAAGGGATTATAAAGTCGGGAGTGAAGAAGAGGGGTGTTTTGATAAATATTTTTACTGCGGTATTTATCAAGTGATCATATCACAAGCTTTTATTTAGCTGTCTAAAGGGTCGAAATCGAAAATCGAAATTTATTATTATTAGTCTGTCCATTCTTACGAATCTGGTCATAAGTTTTGCTATAATTTTTCTTAAATTATATTTTTGGCTTTTTGTTCATTTGTCACGAAAAACGGAGCTCACATTTGCTAGTTTTCGAGGCAATTTCTTTCATATTTTCTTTTGGAAAATGTAGAAACAGGTGCCAAACATGTGTTCTTGCTGTTGGCTAGTACCAAACTGACACAACTTTTGCAACCGTTTTTTTTACAGGACTACTTGTTGCCTAGTGATGGAATCTACCACCACTATCTACTCAGCTCAACCAACATTTGATAAGGACCTTAAAACTATTCAAGGTACTATCAAAAACAGGGTTTCATATTTTGCTACGTATGGTAATTACAGCTCCGAAGAAAGTCTTCAAGATGAACGCGGACGTCAGCAGTGTGCAATCTTTTGCTGATAATAAAATCATGAAGTCGAGTAACCGTAACCGAGCAACCGGGACTTATGATACAATGCTCCAAATTCTATGAGATTTATGGGAATGAGGAAAAAGATGAAGTGGAGAGGGGTGAGAAATGTTTTTAATATTTTCAATTTGTGCCACTATGAAAATAAGAAATTTTTCTATTCGAAAACTGAAAATTTGGAAAATTTTGAGACCATTTTCGATCATTTCCGAAAAAAAATCCAAAGAAACGCTCCTTTTTTTAGACCCACCACCATCACCAGTGATTTGCAAACGGTGCTCTCAGCATGGAAAGAATTTTGGTAAGTGCTGAAAATCTACAGTAAAACTACAGTAATCGAGACTACTTACAGTATCCTAACATGTATTTTTTCAGGTACAAGCGGATGCCCAAAGTAAATTGGACCACCTTTTTCCATCGAAAAAGTTCATCAGGACAAATTTCTTGAAATCTTGAATTTATTACAATAAATGATGGCAATAATATATTTTAATGAAAATGAAAAATTGATAAAGCTGATATTTTACAAAAATAAGGCAAAAAAAAAAGACAATTTACTTGATAACATGACACTTTGGCATACTGAGATCCATAGGCTCATCATCACAGTCCTTTTTGTGAAGCTTCTGAGCCTTTTTGATAGGCTTTTGGACCGAATGAACGACGTCGTCAGAAATTGGATCTGAAAAAAAAAGTTCACCACTTTTTGAAATTTTCGGAAAATCGAAGTCACAGATATCTAAATCAAAAAAAAAATTATGTATCGCTTAAATTTTGGAGAAATACAGTTTTTTGGAGTAATTTTCGATAAAAACTAACCTCCCAACTCAATTCCTTTGTCCTCTACAACTCCTGCAATAGTGGCTAACAGCTCCAGATATCCATAAGTACGGAGTTCCTTTTCTTCTTCAGTTGGAGCCAAGTAGCCGACTGGAAAAATTTTTTGTGAGAAACCACTATATTTTTTTGAAAAATTCCAATTTGAAACCAAAAATTAGAATAAAAATAACTATTGAATTTTACAAAAATCGAACGAAAAAAACTTACATCTATTCCCATCCTTTTTCCCATTTTTGTCGATTTTGGTAGTTTTTGGCATTTTTTGCACTGTGACAGTTTTGTTGGCTCGGCGAGCAGGTCGCTTTTTTGACTCTTTGACACGTTCTGAAAGTGATAAAAATACAGAAAATTTAGGTAAAATATTCCAATTTTAGTACACTTACGCTCTTTCTTCTCTCTAATCGCATTCATCACTGGAGCCCAGAATCTTGGCTCTAGCGGTCCTGCAGCAATTTTTTGGAGTTCTTCCAGGACCTTTTTTTCAGCGGAGTCCGTCATACTGAAAAAGAAACAGTTGTATTATAGAATGAGAAAAAAAGGTACTACCCCTAATCAGAACCGGACTAATTAGAACTGGTCAAATAAGAACCGGTCAAATTAGAACTGTGCCGTATCAGAACTGCCCGGATGAGAACTGACACTACTTTGCTCCAATTGCCTTAAAGCAATGGAAAGTGCCTAAATACTAGAATTTGGAAAGTTCTTATCCAGGCATTTCTTAAACGGTATTTCCTTGAAAGGTTCAGTTTTAATTTGTCCAGTTTTTAACTGACCAGTTCTGACTCGTCCGGTTTCGATTCATACAAATAAAGTTCATAAACGAAATTTCGAAAAAATTTGAAACAAGATTACTGGAGCTTTTAGAAATGCTCAAATAACTGAAAATCGGGAAAAAAACCTCAAAGTAGTATCTGAAATTTACAAAAATAAATATAACATGAAGACTATGTGTGTGCTCCCTGCCTTCAAAAATCTATTGCCAGCTGGCTGTCAAAAAAAGGAGCAGAGAAGAGAAATAAGAGGCGGAGTCAAGGGGTGAAGAGGTGCCAGCTGTGTTAGCCCAACTACTTGTCAGAACAGAGGGAAATATAGATTTTGAAAAGGAAACTTTTACGGAAAATTGAAAAAAAAGAGAAAAAATAAGGTGTCGGAATGGGAAAGACGGTTGAAATCGAGGAAAAGAGGCAATAGACAGAGAAAAAAACTATGACTCATGGCATAATCTCATGTTTTCTAGAACGTTTCTTCCTCGTCAAAACAATAAAATTTGGGGGAAATTAGCATATCAGTGATATCTTGGTATCAATATCATCAATCATAAAGCGTCATAAATGTTGAAAAAACTTTTTTGCGGAAAATTATAACTTTTGTAGGGCAAGCAGTCATAAATCAACAGATACATTTGCATCGCTTCAAGAAAAATAAAGAACATGATTGATTTGAAAATGATAAAAAATACACTGATATGTTAGTCATAATTCAGTGTTTATATATCATAAATTTAGCCGGAAAAAAATAGCTAAAAAAAAGTCGATAGATATGAAGGAAAAAAAGAAGAAGTGATATGGATGATCAAAATGATAAAAGCGTTTTTCAATTTTTTATAGGCAATAGATACAAATTGGAACGCTTCTGCTATAAATACAAAAAAAATCCAGCTTCGGAATAAGTTTCAGTGATGAATGATATATTTTTTTATCAGTAATTTTTTTTGCACTGAATAATTACTATTAGGTTAGCCGGAAAGCAATGCGCGCTGAACGTTTACGCAAATCTTCATGCATATTTCAGCTAGAGTGAGTGATATCAAAAAGTGATCAACTGACAAAATGTTGATAATAAAATTTTGCACATTTTACTTGTTAACTACTTTTTTGTATCTTTAATTTCAGCCGAGATATACAGGTTTGAAAAAATGGTCAGCGCGCATTTCTTTCCGGCCAACCTAATAGCTCGGCTAATTAGAAATTCTTGTTCAAGATTTCTGCCAACCTGTATATCTCAGCTGAAGTATGAGATACAAAAAAGTAGTCAACTGACAAAATGGGCAAAATTTTATGATACACATTTTATTTGATAACCACTTTTTGATATCACTCAATCTAGCTGAGATATACAAGTAGTCGTAAGCTTGTAGGTGTAATTAAACAGATGAAATCGACAGATCTTTTGAACTATACGAAAAGTATAGAAAAGTTGTATAACAAATGATTGGAATAGTGATAAGGGATATGAGAACATAAAATATGTGAAAAAACTTTATTAAAGTTGTATAGGTACTAATTGAAAAAACATAAAAACGAACAGAAAAAAGCTTGGTCACGCATTAGTAAAATTGGTTCTGAGAGGGGAAGAGATTTGTAAACTTTTTTCTTCCAGAAATATTTTCTCCAAAATTTTTAAAATGTAATCCGAATCATTAAAGAATAATCTTCTTCATTTTATAGAAATCTTCAGAAAAAAAAAAGGGTTTTCTGACTTGAACAACTATGAAAAAACACGTTTTTTTCTCATACAAATTGCTCTGAAAGATACTGAGTAAATCCTTTTTGACAATATCCGAACCGCGTTGCGCAGTATAATTGAGCCGAACCAATATTACCCTTTTCCTTACTAATGTGCTCTTTTTTGCGCCCCCGCATCCCATTTAGAGAGGGGGGGGGGGGCCTTTATGATGTTCAATTCTCTCTTTTTTGTGTTCTTGTCTTGTTTTTTCTATTATCCGTACGGAGGGTGGAAATGGAGAATAGAGGGACGAGAAAATGGAAAAAATGGGAAAATGGTTTCAGAATGTAACTTTTTGAAATGTTGCTAAAACACAGAAAATGTCGGGATAACTGAAAATTCCAGAAAGTGAAATTGTTTCAGAATGGAGAAAAAAGAAACAGAAAAAAATAAAACAATAATTAATTTCTAACAAGTTTAATAGCAGTGGCAAAAAGTCTAGTTGCGATATGCACGATTGATGAACTGTCTGGTTGCGAAACGTCAAAGTAGCAAAATTGACGAGAGTTGCGAAATGTTGCTTTTTTCGAAATGTCTCGTTGCGAATTGTCGAAAAGCCGAATAACGAATACAAAAACGCGAGAAAATCAACGAATTCTAGGCCAGCGGCTATCAACCTGTAATCGTAAGAACTTCTTTAACATCCCCAAACATTTGCAAAACATTTGGCCCGATAAGTGTTGTAGGAGATCAATCTTCTTCCAATTGTTTATATTATAATCAGTTTGTCGACCGTCGCTTCTTCTTACTGTCCTCTTGGTAAAGCCCACGAAAATGTTTATATTCCTATCATTCTGTCGACGCTCGGAAGTCCGCCCGCCCTCTTTTCGCTCTTCTCTTTTGTCGGATAGTCATTCGGATAGTCCCTCCATCTCTTTTTTGTGCGTTGTTCGGCTTCTCTGTCGGACCTACTTTTTTCCTTGCTACCAAACGAATGTTTTTTTTTACCTTCAAGGTCGAACTAGGTTTTGAAATCAGACCAACCAAAATATAGTACTTCTAGACTTTTTCATAAACATTGTATATATTTTTGTCTAGGTTCAATGGTTGAAGGTTGAATTCTCCAATTCAAATTTTTTTTCTCATCTTACTTTTTAAGTTTAAAAGTGGTCCAAATGGTCGAAAAGGTCCATCATTTGGATCTTTTGGACCATTTACATTTTTTGGACCAGTTGGACCATTTGGAATTTTTGAACAATTTGGACCCTTTGAACAGTTTGGACTTTGTTGACAATTTGGGCCTTTTAGACCACTTGGATCTTTTGGACCACTTGGGGTTTTTTGGGACATTCGGACCTTTTGAGCAATTTGAACATTTTGGACCTTTTGGACAATTGGACTATTTGCACCATTTGGGCCATTTGGAACATTTGTACTCCCTCGATTTTTCTATTAAAACCCCTCATTTTGCCATCCCCAATCACCTCATGCCTACTTCTCGTGGACGCTATTCCCATCCCAAGGTGCGCCCTTTTTGTCTTGTTTGCTCAATTACGGTATCTCTCTCCGTCTCTTCATCTCCCACACTCTTTTTTTTTCTCATAAAAATGTTCCTCGTGATCATAGTCATCATCGTTGGCGCAGCCATCGAATGGTCTCCCACTCTTTTTCTTTCCGTTGTTCTTCTTCTGTACGCGCGCGCAGGCGTTTCGAATATTGCTAGATTTCTCTGCGTCTCTCATTTTGACAATGCTATTTTGCCTTGTTTTTTTGTTTTTCGAGATTTTTCGATATTGATCCGAGTCATCAGGAGGCCTAAAATTTCCCTCCTTCATTATCGTATAGTCCCATTTCTGATATCAGTTTGAAAGTGATTAGACTGATCTGAAATGGTCCTTTTTTCTTCTTTTTTTTTCAATATCAGTTTCGACTTGATTATAGTGATAAAAAATGATATGTTTTCAGAATGTTCAACCTCAAGAAGCTCGTCGAGCAACCGCCCATCAACAAAGGAGAGAAGGAGAAGGAAGGACGTATGGAGGACCGTCAGAAGGAGAAGAAGGAGGACAAAAAAGAGGACCACAAAGAAGACCACCAGGAGAACCGTGGAGGTAAGATTTATATGGAAAATGTGGTACTGTAGTTGGGGAGTTGGGGCTAGATATTGAAAGGAATTTTACCACACGATAGTGGATTCCAATGATTATTACTGTAGAATCTATGGTTAGGGGACCGCCAGAAATTTCGATAAATCGTTAGGAAATTCTGCCCTCCTCTTTCTTGAAAAACAGAAAGTATGACTCACGGGCAAATGTTACCGTAACCCGTGAAAATGTCCAACGAAATGTGTCCCAAAAATTTTCTCGGCTCAGAGAAAAGCTTTTTACATGATCTTTTTTTTGTTCGACAGGAAAATTTTTCGAGATGAGGCGGCAAAATTTTTTAAGCAGCCGGGTTTCCAGAAGCCGAGCTATAGACGTTATTCTGAAGCCACTTCTGGAATTCACCATTTTCGCGTTTTTCTCACTTTTAGTAGGCTTTAAACTACGCATGCGTCTTCTAGCTTTAACGGACCGGAGGTCCGGAAAAGCTAGTCGAGAAGTTTAAATTTAAAATACTGGATTTTCAAACGAAGATTTCAGTCGTCATGAAGTTTCCACCATTTTGAAATCATACCATCTCCATTATTAGAAACTTTTCGAGCTTTCTACAACATTTCAACGCCAAATCCGACAGAAAATTTGAAAAAAAAAGTCTAGTTTTTTGTAATTTTCACTTATTCCGAACTTCAAAAGTGGACATTTCGATCTGAAAATACTGGATTTTGGGCTGAAACTGGCAGACGTTGATCTGGAAAATATGAATTTTTTTTTACTGAAAAATGCTTTTCTATTTTATTTTAAAGTCCCTTTTTTGTGCTGAAAAGGTCTAATTCTAGTTAAAAATGGATTTTTTCTGGGCTGAAAATGTCAATTTTTGAGCTAAAAAATCAAACTTTGAAATTGGAATAGTCAAATTCAAGGCTGTAAATATGAAAACTTGGGCAGAAAAAGTTCAAGGGTCACAGTCAAAAATCTCATTACAGACCGTTTTTTTCCTGTTTCCAAACGGTTTTTCGTGCTATTTTTACTCAAAACAATATTTTTCAATAATTCATAACCCTAGAACCCTTTCATCTAAGGCAAAATCCCTATTAAAAAAAATTAACTTCGCTGATTTCGACCATTTTCAGCCCTCGCTCCACTCTCAACACCATCTCGCATGCCCATCCTACAACGCATGCTTCTCCGTGAGGGAGCCCCATCTCCATCTCCCCCACCAGCCCTCATTTCTTTCCCCGAGCTCTCCCCATCTCCACCCCCTCTTCTCTCACCAATGTCTCGGGGATCCCCCGAGCCGTCTCTCGCCATGGCTCCACTGGACCCCAACGGTATTATCCCGGGGGACGTGGTCCAGTACCTCCATCAGTGCGGAGGGAGCCAGGAACACGTCGCGAAGGCCGCGCAAGAGCTCCGCCAGCCATCGACCCTTCAGAGTATGCTGGCCATCGGCCAGGCAATCCGTGCTTCGAGGCCAATCCCGCCAGAGGTATGGGCCGCCATTGGGAGGGGAACTGTTGAGAGAGGGAGGGGAGCACCACAGAGGCTCTTGCCCACTGAGCTGGATTCGGAGCGCGAGGAGAGGGAGGCAAGGGAGGATATGTCCCGCTTCGGCTGGGATAACTGGCAGCCCAGTTCGAGCTGTGAGTTTTTTAAAAATCGAACTTGGTTAGTAGAAGTACGAAAAATTCAAATTTTACTCATATTTTTTCCATTTTTTACCATCTCTGATCAATCTTAAAAACTGAAAATGCTCTGGAAGCTTTAAGCCTGCGCCCTTTAAGCCTAAGCCCTCTAAGCCTCTTCGTATTTTCAGATGTGGCTCCTGCCTATGAGTACAAAGGCTTCTTTGTGGCACCCGACGTCCTGAAGGAGCCAAACGAGGACAGCTATGAAGCAATGGAGGATGCAGAGCATCAGGACTATGGCGAGGACGATAAGTAGAGGAAAAATGGTAGGTCGTGGTCTTCTTGGCAACATTTTTGTAGTTGAGAAAGGTGTTTTTAGACGGACCAAAAAGGAACTCAACGCCAATGTCAACAAATCCAACTCGCATCATTCTTCACTACAACTTCGACAATTTGGGAGCTCATCTTCACCAAATCCTACTCAATTCTGATATTCTATTGTCAATTTTTCTCTCCCAAATCGTTTTTTTTTCTGTCAAATCACCCATTTAAATCACCCTACCTATTTTCCTTCGTGGTTGGTCTCCTCCACTTCTCCCTTTCCTCTTTCTCCCCTACCGTACCTCTCCTCCCTTCTCTCGGCAAGAGTTCCTCTCTTTTCTCCTATCCTTTCCCTATCAGACATAGACCCATTTGGTCCGTTTTTGCATCAATTCTTTCTGCCCTCCTGACCATGATTTTCTCAATTTTTTGTCAACATGTTTGACTGTTCTCTTGTCACATTTGGACGTTTTTACTGATATTTTCCCCACCGATTCACGTTTTCCATTTTCTCATGTTATGAGTCATACTTGTTTCACCCATTTATGTACTTTGATGTTGGTATCCCTCCTTCCCTCCCTTCCTCTTTCCTCCTACCGTACCCCCTACCTTCTCTCTGCGCGATTTTTCCCTCTTTTTTTCCTTTTAGGTTCTGTCAGGAAATCCAGTTCTCGCATTTTCGATTCAATTTTTTCTGTCCTTCCTAATCTATTATTGAACAGATCAACGTTTCATTTTTTACTAGTTTTTTGTCTTTTATTTTTTCAATATACCCTCTGTTACTTGTTTTTATTTCCATCCTTTTTTTGACCCCTCATTTCTTCTGACAGTCACCTTTCCTTCTTTTTTCTCTTTTGCATCATGACCCCTATACTCTCCCATTCTTCACTAACAAATTGCATATTTTGTTTCTCCTTAGCCCCTTTTTTTGTACCAACTATTATCGCAGAGCCTCTTTTCCTGCTCAAAATTACATATTTAACATTCTTTAACGTTATTATCGTAGCTTGCTGGGATGCAAAAATAAACTTGGTGAAGGTTGAAAACCTGTTTTAAAAATTCTGCTCCAAGATTCAGGTTTATAAATCCTATTCATCATACGATCTTATCAGTCGCCCTTGTTTTCGAATTGGCATTTATTAGGTTGGCTACTTAGAAATGCGCGCTCACATTTTCTTCCGGCCTGTATATATTGGCCAGAAAATGAGCTATAGAAAAGTGGTCAACTATAAATGTGCAAAATTTTTTGATACACATTTTGTTAGTTGATCGTTTTTTGGGCTCTGTTCCAGAATAGGGGTCCCTTCATTTTCTGGGGGTCCCATATAATGTCCAAGGGTCCCATGGAATCTCCAAGGGTCCCATGAAACCCCCAGGGGTCCCATACCCTCCTTGAAAAAAGTGAAGGGTCCCATGGAATCGTCAGGGGTCCCATAATTTTCTTGGGGGTCCCATGCAGCCGACAAGGGTCCCATCAATAATAGTGAAGTTTCATAAGTTTCTGGGAAGCAAAACAGGACTTTAACAGCGAAACTTTCAGAAGTTTCAATTAATCTTAATCGTTCCGCATTATTGATTCTCGTTATTTTTTCTCATTCTTGGTTTTGAATCCTTGCTGTAGATCGCTGACATATTTGCCTTTCATAACTCGCTGCCCATACCTTCAACAGTTAACCTGGCACCATCAATAATTGAGTTTTTGACATCGAGTTTTCTTAGAAGCGTAATGAGGGCTCTATTTTTAGGGATCAGTAGACTTTCATACAGCCTAGCATCTGAACAGCTCATTTTGAGTTCCTTTTTGATTCTTGGAATTCGGTCGGCAAGTTTTGCGAGATGTTGATCATTTCCTGGTTGTCATAAGTGACCCAAAACTCCTCCAAACATGCTTCACAAAGTGTCAAATATGAGAAAAAAGCTTAAGAAAGACATAACGGAACAATAGCAATTTATGAGATTTCTGAAAGCTTGGTTGTGAAACTTTTGTCTTGCTTCCCAGAAACTTATGAAACTTCACTATTATTGATGGGACCCTTGTCAACTGCATGGGACCCCTGGAGAAATCATGAGACCCCTGATGATTTTATGGGACCCTTCAATTTTTTCATGGAGGGTATGGGACCCCTGGGGTTTTCATGGGACCCTTGGAGAATCCATGGGACCCCTGGACATTTTATGGGACCCCCGGAAATTCAAGGGACCCCTATTCTGGAACAGAGCCGTTTTTTGATATCTAACATTCTAGCGGAGATATACAAGCTGGAACAAACCTGCAACACACATTTATTTTTAGCCTACCCAAGAGTTATTTTGTTAGTCTGTGTTTTTCCTCCCAAATGGTGCAATTCTATGTTTATATCCCGGTCGGTCCGTTTGCCGTTTCTTTGTGACCTCGTCGCCCCACTGTAACTTTGTCGGTCGCTCTTGTCGGTCCCCCACTCTTTCAAAGATATTTCCCAACCCCTATACACCCCCGCTCTCACCACTCCGTCATAACAATATCACGCAACATTAATGTGTTTCCTTTCCCAGAATGGTTTTTTACTTTCAAGTTTTCCATTTAGGACAGGTGCATATATTGAAAAAGGGTCAAGTTTTTTTGTATACAGTCCTCCTCAATTTGAGGTTTCGAATGTTTTTTTTTGTGTTCCAAGGTCACCACCAGTAGGTGCCCTAGACATAATATAGTTTTTGGCACCTGCTCTATGTTTTTTGTGGATATTAGACCTTTCTAATCGAAAAAAAATATTTTCTAAGGTTTGTCTCCAGAATTAGACAGGTTAGGGATCTGATGGGAAATCGTGTCGGTCTAACCTCTTTTTTCTTTCTTGTTGATTCTATATTGTGAAACACATTATGCATTGCTGTGGGGTTACTTAGATGCATCACACAAAACGTTACCATCGCCATTTATCCCACTTTCTGCGCCTCTCTAGATCGTACACTTCCTCGTCCCCACTCCAACAGTTCCCTGAAAAGACGTGCGCCCTACGCGCTTGTGCCTCTCTTTCTCGTCTTCTTGTGGGTGGCCCTCTAGTTGGGATCGCCTGATTTTTCCCCCAGCTTTCTGCGTCTCTACCCTCTTGTTATCCTCTAAATTTCCAATAGACTACATTTCAAAAAAAATTTTTTTCTGAAAAAAAAAATTTCAGAAAAAATGTCAGCGGATCGTCCAATCGTGCTCGATGACGACAAAGAACAGCCAATCAAAAGTGATGTTGCTGGTAATTTCTTTTTTTTTTAGGATTTTTTTCAGTCAAAGATGTTTTTTCAGCTCAATTTTCCCCGTTGAGACGCCTTCTTATGGCACCACCAGTTGCTGCTGATGCTCCAATTGAGCCAACTCTAACCCCTTCTCTCTACAAAACCAGTGCTCAGAAACGACGTGTGGAGGATGAAAAACAAGGAGAAGATGAAGCTCCGAAGGTTCCGAGAGTCAAGATCCCGCTGAAAACCGAGGCTCCAAGAGCTCAAGCAATTCAAGGGAGCCCAGGAAGCCCAAGCACCAAGAGCAAGTTCCTCGTCGAGGACCTTCTTAATAAGCCCAGCGAGCTCACCAATGCTCTTCCCAAGGAAAAGCGTCAAGCAGGTATCGTCATCACAACTTTAAAAAAAATTCATTTTCTTTTCCATTTTCAGCTCCATCACCCCGCATGACCCCAGCCCAACTGCAGAACATCTTCCCATCCACCAACCCCAATTTCTCAATCCTCAAAGGTAAGCACTCCACTTCATCTGACAGTAACCTATTTTTTGACGATTTTCAGCTGTCATCTCCAATTTCTGCAGTCCATATGACCATGAAGGTCAGGGATGGAGCCCGAGGATGGGGATCACCAAGGCAGAGTTTTACGAGCTCCTTGCCATGATGAAAAATAAGTGTGACAGAATTGTCCATTCCGTCCAATACAATGCCAATATTGATAAGTTTCAATTGGAGGAGAGAAATAAGGAGTTGGAGATGGAGCTTGCACTAGTGAAGGCAGAGTTGGCAAAGAAGAATCGCATGCCGGAAGGCGGACAAGAAGAATAGAGCGCTCAATCGTTTCACGTAAATATTCTCCACTTTTCCAAATTCTTAATCATTACTTCTTACTTTTTTTTTCTTTTTTTTCTCTCGAATCCCTGGATTCTCATCCCCACATTTCCCACTTATCCCCGAGTCCTTATCCCCACATTTGGTTGTTTTCTTTTAATGTTTTGAATCGCTTCAGCCTTATAACATCATTCAACTTTCCTCTGATTTTTTTTTTGAATACAATAAACTTAACATAAAAAAAGGGTTACAAAACTTTTGGTCTATTATCGGCACAGAAATAAACTGAAGCCTGTCTTTGCATGCTTGAACTAGTCGATCTGTTCAATTCAAAAGCATTGTTCAGTGATGGAACAAAGCGGGAATTAACAAATCATTTTCATCGCAACATAAATAACAAACCAACAGAATACACTAGGTGTCAATTTCTTACATTTGTCAGCAAGCCTGTGGTCGAATAATAGTGGCATACTTCTAGACCGAAGAAACTGCAAAAATTGTGCCTTCATACTTATCACACACAACGCGGGATTGCTTGAAATGGCATCTACGTATGAGGGTAATTCCGCTTTTGCACCCATTTGTAAAACTCTCTACATTCCCCTTTTGATGTGGTCTAGCAATACCCCCTTTCCAATAAGTTGTTAACCTTTCCATTCTCATCTCATTTAGCCCCTTTTCTACATATATGTATGTACACGCAATCGTCGCCCCTTGTCTGCTCCCCCTTTGACTGTCTCCCCCTCTGCTTAACCCCACCGACGACCACCCAATGTACAGTGTGTGTGGGTGGTCGTCCGGTCGACCGACCACCCACACTTGTCGCTGTTACGCCGGGCGCTCCCCTCTTTTTTTTTGGTTGATGGCTTCGTGATAGTTATGATTGAGTCGGCCGGGACCGCGGGGCGGGAGTGAAGGGATGCACACACTTACACACATACAGTTTTATTATCCTTCCTCTTTTTTTTTAACTTTTATCTAGCCAAAAAAAAGGAATTTTTCTCTCATTTTTTTTGTTCTATTTGACATTTTTAGTAGTTTTTTTAATTTCCCATTCTACGACGGTTTTTTCTTTGACTTTTCTTCTCATGAGAACCATCACTTTTCTCCCTTTTTTTTCTCTGAATCCCATTTTTTTTTCAAAATTTCATTTTCTCCGAATTGAGAATAAAGAAAGCTTTTCAAAAAACCTTCTTTCCTCAAAAAGAACTCCAAGAACCCACGAAAATTAATCAAAACCAGAATTTCCATTCCGACGCCATGTACCCTTTTTTTAGTTCCCCTTATCACCTTATCACCTTCAATTCTGTTCTTGAAAAATGAGGTGGTGATAAGATTTCTTTTTTTTTGGGAATTTTTTTCTCAATGGCACGAACTGAGAATTTATTTCTTTTCTATACGATTCAATGAGCTTTATCACAGATTTTCTAATTCAAAAACTGGGATTTTGAGGTGAGGTTTTAAGATTTGGCAATGGGCCAAGTTTTAGCTTTTCTGAGTTTTTATTCATTTTTTTATTTACTTTTGATTCATGTTATTCTCCTATTGCTTTTTGCCAAATTTTAGACAGAAAACCGGGTTTTTTACCAAAAAATTGAGAAACTTGGCACTGTGCCAACTTTCTGAAATTTTCTTAATTTTTCCATGTTTTTTGCTATTTTCAAGAATTTTTTTTGTTAGAAAGTTTCGGAGTCTTATTTTTAAAGACAAATGAGCAAAAAACCCACAGCTTTGCTCCAAATTCTATTTTTTGGCACTGTGCCAACTTTCCAATTTTCGCCAATAGCCAAATTTTTATACATTTGTCATTTAGAGAACTATTTTTTCAAAGTTCATCACTTTTTCACTTATTTTTTCGTCACGATCTCTTTTTTCTTATTCTTGTCCCCAAATAAGTAGATTTTTGTCTGTGTGTGCTCACATGATGCATACAGGTACGTGCTTCATTGCTCCATCAAGTGATTTTCCCACCGTCTATTGTTAGATATGTTAATGAGGTTCACTTTTTTATGAATGCACACATTCATGGGTTTTATGATTATGTATGTCGATCAATACGTTAATTTGTGATGTTAAGCTAACACTTTTTGTACTTTCTTTTTATATGAAAAATCTGAATTTTTCCTTAAAGAAAAGGTAATATTTCCTAAAAATTCCCAATTTCCATGTTTTTTTTTTCAATTTTTTTATTTTTAGGATATTCGTAGTTTTAACCTCAAGCTTAAATTTTTTGGAGCAAAATTTTCTGTCATTTTTTTTCCTTATCATGTGATTAGGATAACTAATTAGCCGTGACTAACATACTCTCCGGCGTATCCTTCGAAATCCCGCGATTTTGTCAATTATCACGAACTAATCACGTCACTTTTCTTATTTTTCTTATGAAATTATCCCAAAAAAAAAAGATTCATTTTATTTTTATGCTAATTTCTCCTCTCCATTTTTTTCCCGGATGCACAACGTAGGTTAATTTGTCATTTAAATTTGAACAGATGTTGCACACACACATGAACATATACATGCATCTTTTTTTCCCTAATTTATGCGTGAAATCTGTTCTCGTCACTTTTTTTTGGGAAAAATAGGAACATCATTATTTTTTGGAGAGGGATCGGTAAAAATTAGAACTTCGAAAAAATAAAATTTCATATAGAAATATAATTTCCCATAATTCCAGCAAGTCTTCTATATTTAAAAAAAATTAACTTTTTTTCTCATATAGCTACTGATTTTTAACTGACTATCATTTTTTTTCCTTGTTTTTTCTGTATTTCTTTCTCGGAAAATGTTATTTGACTCATTATTTTTGTGATAATTTGAGAATAACAAAGCAAATTTCAATACTTTTTTTCCCTTTTCAATCATTTTTTCTCATCTATCTCTACCCCTGATCCTTTTTCCTAACCACCTAGCTGTCACCATTTGTCATTGAAAAAGGTAGTATTAACCGTTTTTCTCCCGTTTTTGCTCTTCTCTTATCAGTTGAATAACTGATTGGTGTGCACACACTACCTGTCAAAAGTCGATTAATATGATAATGCACTGATGGTTTACTGTGTGAAAATAATAAATTTTGGTTGGAAAAAAAGAGTTTTTAATTGGAAAAGTAGTTAGGAAGAACTGATTTCTGTGATTTTCAAGGAAGGAACAGAGTGGAATACTTACTTAGTTAGAATTATTGTTGTAGTGAGGATTATCAGTTACGAATGGCTAATAAGTTGATTTTTGAAAAATTAAAAATGACTTAAAGCTAACCAAAATGCATTTGGTTGGTCACTGGTTTTAAACTTCCGTAATTTTTTATGTGTTTTACGTATTTTTTCCAAAATCTATGTTTTTAGTAGCCAATTCTATGTTTTTTGTAAGATTACGTGGATTTTTTTAGAGCAATACAAACCTTTTTTCCATGAATTCTGACAAAAGCTATTAAAAAAACAATTTTTTGCCAAAAATATGACATTTTTGACGTGGAAAAGTAATAGTATCATTCCCTTTTTCTCCTTTCGTTATCAGTAAAACAGTGAAGTGTGTTGTACATAAAACTGTCAAAAAACGGTTGTTAATATGATACTAATGTACCATAAACCACCATTTGTATGGTGGTGGCTATATTGATGGAATAAAAAAAGTAACAAGTATGAACAGAAACATAAATGTTATAATGATGAAAATTTTCCCTGGATTAACTCAATCTGTTATTTGAAAATCCATTAATTCAATAGGCCTTAATTTTGAAAAAGAATTTTGAGTGTTTATTTTTTGTAATTAAGGGTCTATGAAAGTGGGAAACTTCCTTGTTCTCGAGTGATGAAAAAAAGCTTTTGGTTAACTTTTGTCATTGTCATGAGCTAGTAATTAGTAAAACTTTTCAATGCACTTCTGATTTGAACTAGTTGGAAGATCAGTAATTGAAAGATAATAACAGAAATTTGTGATGATATGAGTACCATACTAATCACTGACTGGATTATCCGTCTAGAGACTTTTTTTCAAACAGTTTCCCAACATTCTCCTTACGTCATCCTAAAAAACATAGTAAAGAAAATTTGAGAAATAGTTGATTTTTCCGCCACCAATCTGTCAATTTCACCATTGACGTGGAAACATGAACAAAAAAATAGTATAATTAACCTTCGTACCCTTCCCCTTTTTTATCAGTATAACGGGAGGAATGTGTGCTTTCCAACTGTACACCTGTCAAAAAACGGTTGTCAATAGAATGATAATAAAAGTGGTGTGTGATTGATATAGTTTTTTTTAGTGGTTTGATGGAGTTATGTGGTTCATAAAAAATGAAAAATCATGAAAAAACGAGAAAGGAAGAAGCAAAACTATGTAGTTTTATGGTGTCATAGAAATAGATATTTTTTCTTTCATTTGTAGCTTTTTTCCAGTATACTAGTACACCTGAAGAGGATCAAAACGATTTAACCCAAACTTTTCTCAGGAAGTTTTCATCACATTACTATTTTGACGAGGTTTCAAATGTCCCATCTCCACGAGTTTCCTCAAAACTTCGTTTAGTAACTTTTTCTTGTCTTGCTTCTAGCGTTGCCTCTAAACATTCCGTGCGTTATGCCGTGTACTTTCTCTCTCTCTCTCTGTTTTTTTCTCAGTACCACTGTCCTCTTGTCGATACCTACAGTGGCGAGCATAGGTGAGGGTACCTTCGAATTTTTGTTAATAACTTCCTTTAAGCGATTCAGATTGGTCTCAAAATTTTTTTGGGGACTTCTGAGTAACCCTGGAGTACTTTCTAATGTTTTTTGGAAAAATCGGATTTTCACGAATTCTGAAGTTTTTCGATGAATTCTGAATTCTGAAAATCCAGAATAAGAAGATTTTTTTGGACTTTCAGAATATTTTCTCATTGTGCCTGAAACACTGCTAGGGACCTAAGTGAACAAATTTTGACTTTAGATCGCAAGTTGATTTTGTGATTCCGACGTCAGAACTCCAGAAGTCCGAATGATGATCCATGCGCGGGACATCATAACGTGGCTGAAAGTGATCGGATAGGGATAAAAAATGATTTCTATATAGATTTGAAGCCACTTAACAAATCGCGATCAGTTTTGAAAGTTTTGGAAAAAATTATTTTTCGTGTTTTCTACAGGATTTCTGATTTCAAGAAAACTTGGAAAAATGGCAGAAAATAATTTTCTCCAAAACTTTCAAAAATGATCGCAATTCGTTTAGTGGCTTCAAATCTATATAGAAATCATTTTTTATCCCGATCCGATCACTTTCAGCCACGTTATGATGTCCCGCGCATGGATCATCATTCGGACTTCTGGAGTTCTGACGTCGGAATCACAAAATCAACTTGCGAACTAAAGTCAAAAATTGTTCACTTAGGTCCCTCGTAATGTTTTGGGCACAATGAGAAAAAATTCTAAAAGTCCAAAAAAATCTTCTTATTCTGGATTTTTAGAATTCGGAATTCATTGAAAAACTTCAGAATTCGTGAATACCCGATTTTTTCAAAAAACATCAGAGAGTGCTTCAGGGTTACTCAGAAGTCCCCAAAAAAATTTTGAGACCAATCTGAATTGTTTAAAGGAAGTTATTAACAAAAATTCGAAGGTACCCTCACCTATGCTCGCCACTGTATATCCCTTTCCTCTTGCTTCCCAACAGCCTGCAATCGCATTTTTCGTTGCCAAAAGAAGAACAGGCAGTGTGCTGTTGGCCAATGCATTCCCTTCTGTTGTGGGGTGTCTGTTCATAGCTAAGCAGGAAAAGTGTTGCGTCGTTTTTGCCTCCAAATCATGGAGAAAAATACAATCACAAGAATAGAGGAACGGATGAATTGGGGAGGACGGTAATTGAACTGAAAATGGCGAAACGTGGGAATTTCAAAAAAAGAATTCTGAAACCATTTTTCTAAAGTTTTGGTCCTGGTGATGAATAATCCCAATTAATCCAACTTGTACCTTGAACATTGAACAAGGAAGTTCAAACCATAGAAAAGTACTCTCCGAACCACATAGTTGTCCTTTTTGTCAAGGAAAAGTTATTAACCTTTGTCCCCTTCTTTATCACTCCCTTATCAGTAGCCACTATAGTGAGGGCAGTCTGCTCGGCGCCAGACTGATCACAATTGTGAATTATGTGTCTAGGTAATAGTGAGTAGGTAATAGTGACGTATTGGTGGGTCAAGAAGAAGTGGAGAAAATGGATTGGAAAAAAGGATTTCCATTTGCAAAAAATGCTTGTTTGGTGGTAGAAAGCCTATACCACAAAATTGATGAAATCAGTTGATGAAAACTAGAAATATCGATAATTGCAACATTTTTTTTTCTGTAAAAATTCAAATCCCCTTCGATATTTTTCCATTCGGTCTTCTTTGCCAATTCGACTTTTTCATGTGCTAGCTCTCTTTATCCCTCTGACCTTTTCATATCAACATATGTATTTCTGTTGGGTTCCGTACAAAAAAAAACGTTAGAATCTTTCGATTTGGTGGAAGAAGAGGGTTAACAGGTGTTCGGTTTGCTTACATGCAACGCGATTACATAGGTCTGTCATTTTCTTGCTTTCTTTTGTAAGGCTGTGATGGGGGATAGTGGGAAAAGAGCTAATTTTTTTTGAAACAATTCGAGACATGGAACGCTGGTTTGAATTCATTTTCATAAACACCTCAAGGCTTCAAGACTGAGAGATGGTTCTACTCAAAATTTGTTGTTGAATCAATTAGTTAAATCTATTTTTCAAGACAATTCACTCTATAGTAAAAGGTTTTCTTTCTACTAGGCTCATTTCCTCCTTGACCGGCAACATCTGTCATTTTATTATCATACGAAATGACCGCTTTGACGACATACATCAAAAAACACACCACTTTACTATGTTACTGATAAAAAAGAATCGGTGACAGATGGGTGTTTGAACTCTTTATGGGGTGCAAATAAAGAGGAAATGGTGTCAGATGGGTGGTTGAGAAAACTATTTTCAAGGGAATTACAGAAAACCCTCTTTACAGTGTGCAAAATAGTTTCACTTGTAATATGTAGAAAAAAAAATCCAAATTGCTTTCTGATATTTTCAACTCAAAAATTTCTGGTAATAATTGAGTTCAAAGTGTTGCAAAACTGTATATTAAATTTCCTAAAATCCCCTAAAAAGTCTGTTATAATATTTCTGCAGTCACCTCCCTCCCTTCTGTTTTTTTCTCCCTCATAACACATCCTGTTTTTGACGTTTATACAATTGCCTCCTCCTCCTATATTATTCTTGCACATCTTGCACATGGTCAAAAAATACATGACGCAACAACCGTTTTGGACACTCATATGAACAGTGTAAAGTAGCGAAGAGGATATAAGTAAGAGTAGGGCAATGATGAGAGATATATCGATTCACACACAATGATACAGAGCCCACTGTTGTACGTTACGTGGAGGGAGTCAAAATAGAGGTACAAGGAAAGAGATGTTAGCATAGTGAGGGGGGGGGGGGGGGGGCAAAAAGGAATGAGGTGTCGGAAGAGAGGGCAAATGGGGATGAGTATTCGTGTAGGTCTGCCAGAAAAAGATCAGTGGCTTAAAGTGATCATATCAAGTGATAGGAGCGTTTTTAGAATTTCCTAGTCAGAGCTATGGATTACTGAAGATTGTGGGATCAATTTGAAACCCCGAATGATGTAGTTATAGGCAGAATTTAAGGAGTTATAACAGGTTCAACAATTGCCGTATGAGTGTAAAGTATCTGATCAAGCCTTAGGAAATTGATTTTAACCATATGGAAAGGGAATGAGAGATTAGTAAATACAAAGGGCTGGAAGAGGAAAAAACGCTATGGTGAAACTTATGACAAGGACAAAAATATAATGAATTTTCGCTATTCGATTAAGCATCGACCCGAACTTGCACGAAACAACGAATATCGAAAAAAAAACTGAAATCTGATTGTCGACAAAGTACAAAGAGAAAACCCTTCGTTTTGATATTAGTATTCATTTATGTGTGTTGGCTGCAGCAAAATTGCGCATAAACATCTGTTGTCAAAAAAGCAGTAATGGTTTCGAGGACTGATTTTTCTGGGATTTAACAAAGTTTTACATATTTTGTCATGACACAAAGTCATGACACGCGCTGAACTTTCTTAATAGCATCTATAGCTCTGTTTGTATACAAGATACAAAAAAGTTTTTAACTAAAAAAACGTGTAAAATTTTGTGATAAACATTTCATCAGTTGACAAATTTTTGATATCTCGTACTCTGGTCGCGATATACAAAAAAGTTCAACGCGCATTTCAATTTAGCCAACCAATTGTGTTTACAAATATGAGGTTTTCTGAGAAAATACATAAAGAAATTATGAAATATGTGGTCAAGTAGGCCAAAACTGTGCTAAACGATCTTTCGATGATTAATCAAAAAAAAACCTCTATCAGTTGATATGACCGTTCAAACCAAAAGAACCATCTCGAAAATCTTCAAAATGACTATTTTATCACAGGCACTTACTCTTGTCTAGTGATTTCTTATACTTGGCTGTGGTCCACTTAACTATTGAAAATGTGAATTTTTCTATCGATCAGCGCCTTGATCTGCTATTTTCTACTTTTAATGCCATTTTTGAATTTTTACCTGTCATAACTCCCTAAATTCTGCCTATAACTATATCGTTCGGGATTTCAAAATGATCCCACAATCTTCAGCTATCTATATCTCTAACTAGGAAATCCTGAAAACGCTCCTATCACTTGATATCTTAACTTAAAGCCACTGATCTTTCTTTCTGGCAGACCTACACCACTACTCATCCCCCATCTGCCCTCTCTTCCTACGCCTTATTCTTTTTTGCCCCTCTCATACACAGATGCTAAAAGGTTCGTCTTGAGGAGACGCACATTCACATGCAGAGAAATGTTCCCAAACCGTCCTTTTTTTCTCACTTTCTCCATTTTTTCTTGGCTTTTTGTCATCCTGTTTTTGCTTCTGCGTTTCTCAATCGGTGATGTAATTTTTGACTTTTTCGAAAATTTAGGATCTCTGGTTACGGTTATTTTCAGGCCCCAATTTTTAGACCCAATGTTTAATCCCGATTTTTAGGCCCATTTTTTAGACTCAATTTTTAGGCCCAATTTTAGGCCCAAATTTTTAGGCCTAAAATTTAGGCCCAATTTTTAAGCCTAATTTTTAAGCCCAATTTTTTGGCCCAATGAAATTCGATGTTGACGGAAAAAACTTATTTTTTTAAAGATTGTTCTCTTCTTTTGACCTGAAAGTTGCTTTTCTCTCAAAAAAGTTGTGAAGAAGGTCTTGTCTTCTCCCAAACATCAACCTTTCCTACCAATTTTCTCTCTCCTTTTTTTTTCTTTACATATCTCTGCGTCTCTCCCTCCGTCTTTATCTCTCTTCATTCCTGATTTTCACTTCCAATTATTTCGAAAATATCGATAATTCCAGCATGGATCGCCAACAACGCCCACCACAACTCAACCAAGCCAATCAACTCGGCCAACGACAAGTACCGCAACAAGGACAGGTGCATCCAAATCCGCAAGGAAATGGTAAGAGATTTTATTATTGAAAATTTGGGAGGGATTTTAGTTGAAAAGGACTTTTAACATAAAAAAAAATTGGGTTCTGAATCGAAAAATTAGGGAAAATAATGTTTTTAGGCCGAAATTTATGGAAAAAAATGACTAGTAGTAGTGTACAAAGATACGTTTGAAATCCAAGTTGGTTACAGTTTGATGTCCTAGATCTTACAAATTGATGACTTTCGAGCTCATTTTTTACAGAAAATAATTGTTTTTCGTTAGTTTTTCTCACGATTTTTCACGATTTTCTCTATAAAAAAATGCACATAATAGGATACTTTTTGCTTGAGTTATCAACATGAAAGTTTGTAAAATGTTTTAACAATCCAATCGTTTCAGGTGCTCCCCCTCCACCGCAACTCCAGCACCAAGCCAACCAACAACACCAAGGACTGCCGGGAGGACAAATGCACCCAGTTGCAAACGGTACGAGATTTTCTTATTGAAAAAATGGGATTTTAGTCGAGAAAGTTGAGAAAACAAAACGAAAACTAGTTTTTAGTACACGAAAAAAGTGAGTTTTAAATCAAACAAATGATAGGAAATAGCGTTTTCGGACCTAAACTGTGGGAGAAAAGTCAATTTGAAGAAGGGGGGGGGGGGGGGGGGGGGGGGAAACAAACTTCTTGATATCACTTTTAGTATATTTTTCATGATATTTCTAGTTTTCGAGGTGAAGTTATTGAAAAAATGCCCAAATTGTACAAAAATGCGTTAGGAACACAAGTTGATCACAGCTTTATGGCCTAGAAACTGCAGGCCTACAGTAATGCACCTTTGAGTATGGGTCTATTTGCTGCGATGCTGCTGCAAACTGCTGTGCAGCTGCTGTGCAGCTGCTGTAAAACGCAGATTACTGCGTTAATGCTGTGCTACTCTGAAACAGCAGCTGAACGAGCTAGTTGCTGCCGCGCTACTGCTGCGGACTGTTACCAAGAGTTTTACAAGTTTACGATTTTCGATTTTTGAGATTTTTTCATTTTCATATTCAAAAACATGATTTTCACAAGTTTTTTTTGTGATTTCCCCGAGATTTCACTGAAAAAAACAACTAATAAACAAAAAGTGATTTTTTAACTCCTCAAATAGTAGTTTTTCAGTCCAAAAAGTTCTAGCCCAGATAATGCCATTGAGACAGTTTTCAAACGCGATTTTTTACTATTTAGAGTCATTTTCAAGTAAATTCATAGTGAATTTTTGTGCTCATAGGCTTTAAAAATGTTAGTTCGGTATAACATTATTCTAACTAGAACCTGCTGTTTTTGTCCTGGGCAACTCCTGGCTATGAAATGGGTGCTTTTAGTTCAAAAAATGAGAAAAAACTTAATTTAGCAGCACCTATAAACGATACATTAGCTTGATTTTGTGATAACCCAGCCCTAATCAATGATAGTCTAGCTAAAATACTGCTTCGAAGATGAAAAGCGCATAAAATTTTGAATTTTACAATCCAATCGTTTCAGGTACTTCCCTTCCACCGCAGCTTCAAGGCCACCTTCATGCCACACAACATCAGCCAATCAACATGCTACCAGCCCAACCCCAACACGGACAAGGCGGACAAAGTGCGTCACGTCGCCGTGCACACGACGCGTCAAATGGACCAGGAGAGCAAGCTGCCAAGCGCGCTCGACGAGAAGATTCACAAGGAATGCAAGGACACCCTCACTTCTTAGACCATCCATCAGGTCTTGGAGCCAGCCAGCACTGGATTCCTACAGATCAAGTTGCTCCAGGACGCGGAGCCCATCCTCAAGCCGCCCAACAGCAAATGCAAGGACACCCCGGAGAAAGATTTGCTGGACAGATTGAAACCCATCCAGGAGCTCAACTTGCGACACAAGGAGCTCAAATTGCACCACCAGGATCACAGTTCGGACATCATGACGCTCAACTCGCCGCCGCACTGATAGCTGTCATTCTGAATTCTATTAATGATATGCTCCAAGCCCAAGGGAATCTTCAACCGGACTCAGAAGAGAACCGCAACAGTTCGTCGTCGTCTGTGGACGGATCTTCAGGCCCTCCATCAGCAGGACCGTCAACATCCGACGCTCAACCAGGACCATCTGAACCATCTGGAGCCGGTCCCAGTTCTTCCGTCGTTGTGGCCCCACGAGCAACTCAGCCGACGACGTCTGGACCATCTGAAGCTTCTACATCTGGAGTCACACAATGGACGAATACAGTACCAGGGCCGCTGGACCTTGTTTACGAGGTTTGTTGCTTTAAAAAAAGTGTTTGGAAAAAAACTTTTTCGTCTTTCAGATCTTGGAATCACAGCCGGATCACATCAAAGAGGCAGTTTTCGGAGTGCTACAAAATATTTGGGAAGCTCGAGGTATGTTTTTTTGGGTTTTTTAATGACGGGAACCAGGCCTTTGGGTACTTTTTTCAGTGCCTTTTTTTCCCGCGCTGCCCTTCTTTGTTGACACAAGTACAGACGCCCTTCGCTCCTTCTCTAAAGGTTGAATTTTCAGCTGCAGCTGCTCCACAAGTCGCCATAGATCCCATCCATGCAGCTCATCAAAATGTACAGCCTGTCGTGTTCCAACATGGCATAGCTGCTGCTTTGCGGCAACTTCGGGAACAGCTCCCAGTCTATGAGCAAGCCGTTCCTGCCCAAGTCGCCGCACCAGAGGATCAAGATGCTCCAGCTGTCGCACCAGTTGCTGCTCCTGCTTCAGATGCTCAAGATCCGAATGCACAGGCCAATGCTCCCGTCGCTGCAGCTCAAGCTCCACTCGCCGACCAACAAGAAGCTCCACAGCCTCCACAAGCTGTTGTCCTCCACCGCCCAATTCCTGTCTTGGGAACCTTGAGTGAGCTCCCATATTTTAGGGCAGAGGATCGTGTCCAAGGTAAAAACTTATTTTTTCAGATAAAATTATAAATTACGTTTTTTTTTTCAGAAATGAGAGAGTTCCTCGACAACCCACAAGGAGAAATCGGAGCTGTGGTTCAGCGAATGGGACTTCCTCCACTATCGAGTGAACTCCTTCTGCTTACTCTTCAAAGAATGGAGGAGTACAGGGTGCAGGGGATGCAGATCATGGCAGCGGAGCAGCAGAGGAGCCGAGATTTGGAGAATGAAGTGGAAAAATTGAGGAGAGAAGCTGAAGAGGAGAAGAGGAAAAATGAGGATTTGAAAAAGGAGGTGGAGCGATTGAAGAGAGAAGCTGAGGAGAAGGAGAAGAAAATGAAGGACTTGGAGAATGCGAGGACTGCAGAGAAGGAGAGCCAGGACATGGAGATCAAGAAGCTGAATGAGGAGAAGGAGCTTCTGAAGACGACCAAAAATAGTGCCAATGTCGCCAAAGAAGCCGCCGAGCGGACCGCTGCAACCCTCCAAGTGGAACTCGACCAAGTCCGAGAGCAACTTCGCGTCTCCCATGAAGTCGAGGAAGCCGTCAAGCAGACCGACGCGGAGCAGAAGACCCGTATCAAAGAACTTCAAGGCCAAAGTGATGCTCTTCGTGAAGAGAAGAAAACAGCCGACCAGAAGATTCACGACCTGGGGGTGAATCTCGAGACGGAGAAGAAAAAGAATTCCATGCTCCAGCAGCAAAAGGCCATGGCCGACCACAAGCTCAAAGACGAGGAGAAAAAGAACTCAGAGCTCCAGGAGCAGAAGAGCACGGCTGACAAGAAAATTGTAAACTTGGAGACAAAACTCAATGAGGAGGAGAAGAAGACGTCACAACTCCAGAAGCAGAAGGAAGACGAGGCAGTTGAGATGGATAAGAAGCTGAAGGAGGAGCAACAGAAGACGGAGCAGCTCCAAAACGCCATCACCGAATCTGAGAAGCGACACAAGGAAGAGATGAGCAAGATCATTGGAGAAGCATCTCAAGCAGAAGCCCAAGTTCAACTCCTCCAAGAAGTTGTCAATACTCTTGAGGGAGAAGCAACTCGTGCCGAGGATCAAATCGATAAGCTCACTGATAAAGCTTCAATGGCTGGAAGTCAAGTGAATCGTCTTCGTAGTGATGTTGATCTCCTTCGAAGAAAAGCTAAGGTGTCCCAGAAAGAAGTCACCAAGCTCCAAGAAGAACTTCAAAATGGCAACTCCATCAAGGAGAAAATCAAGGAGATGGAAAGAAAGTGTTCAGCAAGCGACATGGAAAACAAAACACTCAAAGATGAAGTCCAAAGAAATGCAAACAAGATCACCAATCTTCATGAAAATTTGGCAAGCGCTGAGCACCAAGCACAGGCTCTCCGAGAAGGTTTGACCTGGGCTCACGGAAAATTGAAAGAGCTCAGCAAAGTCAACAAAGATCTTCGAGCGGATGTTACCACTCTAGAGGAAAAGTTCAAAGAGGAGATTGTAACCAATAGGGCAGATGCTATAAAAGGTGACCTTGAATGTTTTGAGCACCACAAAACTGTTTATTTATTTCAGAATATCTACAGCAGCAAATTTCTATGGTTGCCAAATGCGTGGCACAGCATCGACCGAAAGCTCCGGAGTCAATCAAAAAGGAGAATCCCACAGAAGATAAAAAAGAGAAAAAGTAAACACGGTAAGTTTATCTTTGCTTTTTACGAGATAGGTGAGATTCGAAAAAGTACTAGACGTACATGGCATATGCTTTTAGTCCTCCTTTGGTTAATCACAGTTTTCTGGGGTTGACTTAGTTTCCATATGAGCACTTTAACAAAAGTGTATGGTTATCATAGCTATTTTGTATGGTAAATCATCCAAGCTCATCAGCCAGCCTCAGGGAGTATGAGCGTCCGACGATTGTGGGCTCCCCATCAAAAGTCCCTTGACTTTTATCATACAAAGTAGCTTTCTCTTATCATACGTAGAGTAGAACATTACTATTAGAAATAAATAAACGTTTTGTTTTCAGTTAATTTCCATCAGTCAAAACCCGAAGTCTTCCATGTCCAAGCGGTTGCTTTCGCTTTTATCAAAACTTCATCGAACTGCCCATCATGCCTTCTTTTTTACTGATAATACCATTTTCCAAGTCGTTTTCACTTTTTTTCTGTCCTTGAGCCATCCTGTATTTTTTGCATGGTACGTTTTCATTGTTACCAACTGATTGATAGTTCACACTTTCCGTTCATGTGATCTAATTGTTCTTTTCATTGCCCATTCCCAATTTGGTCCACTTTCAAATGTTTTCAAATACCTCCTCAGCAATCACAAGTTCTAAATCTTATCTTTAAACCCACGTTGTGTTGTCAACCCATTCCAATAGGCTTCTCAGCTTTACCTGTTTCAGAAACCAAGCCGGTCTTCAATTCCACACAGTATTTGTCAATTATTACTAGATCCTCTTTTCAATTGTCTTGCTTCCCCATAATTTCCTAATTTTACCTGTCTACGGAATCCCCAGTTTATAATTCCAATCTGTTTTTCTTTCAAAGTACTATAAGTAAGACCCTAATTTTTCTTTACATTTATAGCTTCTTCTTCTTCTTTTACTTGGTCCCAAATGTCCCAGTTATCAGCATAATGTTCCCTTAAGTTCCTCATTTGATCCATATATTGTCCCTCCAAACAGTTTACATTCCTCATTTTTAACATTTTCAGCATAATATTCTTCTGAAACTCCCCTTGATTTTTCCTCGTTACCTCCATTAATATTGCTATTTTCATTATATTCCGGTATTTTTCATAAGTTTTTTCATTCATAAAATTGATTATGTGAAAAATCAAGTTTCATTTGCTAACCATATGTTTCTTTTTGGTTAAACTCCTAATAGATACCTTAACACCAACTTGAAAAACTAACAAGAATTTTGGGCTTTATTTCAGATCGATCACCATTCTTGCTGAAATTTTGTTCTGGAACACATCTCTTTTCCAATTCGATGAGTCATGGAAAAATCGTAAACCATTCCCCTTTCCCGCGGGTTTCCCATCCATCCTCCTCCTTTCCTTCCCATTTTTTGATTTGATTAGGCGCCCCATCCTCCCCCTTTCCGTCCGTTTCGAGAAACGGTGCATCGAAAACCATAAAAAATGGCAACGCTCTCTTTCACTTTTCTCCCTTGCTCTGTTAGTCAACGTTTCCTAATCAAGTGACAATATTCATAGTTGAGAAGCGATATTCTCTATTCCTTTACTATCTTGCAAAACAAATACATATTGATATGAAATGGTGAGTAATGAAAAGGGGGGGGGGGGGGGGCAACAGGGATAGTGGGACTTCTTTAGTAGCTTGTTCACAGATAATTTGGGACATTAAAGTGATTTTTCAAGGGGGGGGGGGGGTTTTAAATGCAGATGAACACACTTTCCGCTCTCCAACACGCTTTTCTCCCCCAACATCTAGTCAAAATATCCCTTTTCTCTCCCAATGTTTTGATTTGGGGCTCTACTAGTTACGACCTTGGCAAAAGGCATGTGTGTGTATGGGAAGTGCGCACACGAACACATAACGTTTCAAATACGAATGCCTTTCTATTAGACTTTTGTCGCTTTGCTAGTTGCGGAATTTTTTAAAAATTATTATTTAGCATTTTTCAAGTTTTTCCTTTTTTTCGAAAGATATGTATTCCTCCTTGTTATCATTTCTTAGTTCAATCTTCAACACACCATCGTTCATAGAATTCCGTCCGAAAATGTCCAAATTTCCAAACGATCAAATGTCCAAATGTCCAAATTTCCAAATGATCCAAAATGATCCAAAATGATTCAAAAATGTCAAATTCACAGCATTTGGGATTCATTTTTCTCATGTTTTTGAGTTAGTTTTCTACTCTCTACTATTTGTTTTTTATTCTCCACAACAGCCTTCATCAATTTTTTCGCGATGGATTTGCAAACAGTTCGACAATTTGGAATCTATATTTGGTTTTGAAAGTTCCAAATTTCTCGTTTTCTTCTCTCATTTTTCCCCATTTTGGTCCGTTTTCCCCAATTTATGCGGTTTTTTCCTGTCTTTCCCCCTTCTCTGACTCTACCTCCTCTCCACTTGCTGCCAGATGGTCCCCTTCTCCTTCTGTTTAGTATCTACAGTACCACCCCCCCCCCCTCTCTCCAGTCTCTCCTTTCTTGTTACTCCTGGGACTTTCGCACTTCCCGGCTCACGAACTGCGAATTTATTAGGTTTCTTGAGAATGGTCAGTCTCTAAAACTGTGGGATAATCAAGCGAAAAAGAGAGATGAGTCATTAGCATGTCCATCGTTTTTCGGGTGGTTTGCTTCGGATCAATATTTATTTGAATGGTTTTGAGAAGGTTCTTGAAAAGGTTAAATTTTGGGTTAATAGTTTTCATTCTGTGAGCCACAGGGACTAAAACCTGTCGACCCTCTGAGGGCTTATGTGAATTTGATGCTTTCGTTCATAGTCTAGGGATCGTCATAATTCTGGTAGCGTGAAAGTTACGATGTTTTGGGGATTTCAATCAAAATTGGGACGTAAAAGTGGCTTTACTGGGGATTCCAGTACAAATTACCTTCTGAAAGTATCGATGTACGAGCTCGCCTTTTTTTTTGAAGGCAGATCAACGCAATTCCCGCTTTCAAACACGCCTTTCTCCCCCATTTTTCTGGCCAAAATATCCCTTTTCTCTCCCAACGTTTTGATTTTAGGGCCCTACTAGTTACGACCTTGGCAGAAGGCATGTGTGTGGGTGCGTGTGTAAGGGCAAAAAAAACGTATGTCTCTCTTTCCGCCTTTTTGTCGCTTTTATGCTCGCAGAATTTTTAAAAATGATTATTTTGCATTATTCAAGTTTTTCCATTTTTTTCTAAATCTATATATTCCTCCATGTTATCATGCCTTCGTTTAGTCTCCAACACACCATCGTTCATATCTTTCCGTTCACTCTTTGAAGGCATTTCTTAAGTAAATCCAAATATGTCCAAATGTCCAAAAATGCCAAATTTACAGCATCTGGGATTCATTTTTGTCATTTTTTGAAGAAGTTTGGTGACTCTCTGCTGTTTCTTTTCCACAACACCTTTTTTTATATTTGGTCAGGAAATTCCAAATTTCTCGTTTTCTTCTCTCATTTTTCACCATTTTGGTTCGTTTTTACCACTTTCTGCGGTTCTTTCCTATCTTTCCCCCCTTCTCCAACTCTTCCTCCTTTCTACTTGCTGCCAGATGGCCCCCTTTTCCACTGTGTACCATCTACAGTACCACCCCCCCCCCCCCCCTCTCCAGTCTCTCCTCTCTTGTTGCTCATGGGACTTTCGCACTTCCCGGTCCACGAACTGCGAATTTATTAGGGTACTTGAGAATTGTCAGTCTCTAAAACTGTGGGATAATCAAGCAAAAAAGAGAGATGAGTCATTAGCATGTCCATCGTTTTCGGGTGGTTTGCTTCGGATCAATATTTTATTTGTTAAAATGGTTTTTAGAGGACTTTTAGCGGTTTTTTTTAGAATTTGTTGAGTTTTGACCTATTTTAGGTGAAAAACGTCATTAATCTATGTAGAAACTAAAAATTCATAATTTTTTTGCGAAAAAAATCACATTTATAGTGAAAAATACGGAAAAACACTGATTCCTTGTAATTTTAGACCATTTTGACCATTTCTGGCATTTCCCGCTCACTAAATTTTGATTTTCCGTCTGAAAATAGCATAATTTTTAAGACGAAAATATAGTATTTTTTCCATTTTAACTGTTTTCTGGCATTGCGAAATCTCTTTTTTTTTCAAATTTTCCAAATTTCAAAATGCCCGTCATTTTTTTCCACTTTTCTCGCCTCCCAAAAAGTTGACCTCTTACCCAATTTCTATGACGTAGGTCGGCGCTCAAAAAGGAGGGTCGGACACTCAAAAGGAGGGTCGGCGCCTTTCATTTTCCACTTATTTGAACGCCACTCTCAAAATATATGTTTGGATTTTGAATGGGACTTGCATCATCTTGCTTGGCATGATGCCAAGAATCTTCGTGCTTTTTCAATTCGGCCTGTTTTTGGAACTTTTATTGAATTTCAAGGTTCCAATTTGTTTTCCTGCCTTGAAGTCAATTTTCAATAATGCTGGCGAAATCCCCTCTCAACCTGGATTGGAATTGGATTATTCAACAGAAATGTTGGCACAGTGCCAAAAATCTCCGGGCTTTTTCTATTTGGCCTGTATATGAAAACTTTTGGAAATTCAAACGTGAATTGGTTTTCCTGTCTTAAGATCACTTTTTAGAAAGTTGGCACAATGCCAAGTTCTCTCTGTTTAGATTTGACCCAATCGTAATATGTGTTAGTGTTGCGCAATGAAGTCGTTGTAAATTATTAGATTCTCTTAGTTCTGGAGGAAAGGTGATGCGTGTCACCTCATCTGTTGCGTAACAACCAAAAGGAATGAAGAGGGCTGTGGGCTCTCTGTGTTTTGACTCGACTCGACACGACTTGACGCTTGACACGGCAGACAGGTGGGTAGCAGGAAGAGACTTGACTGTGATAGGTCTAGGAGGACCATTTTACGAGAAGAGTTACGATGAGGCATGTGGTAGGGTTACAGTTCACACTGCCAGATGCAAGTAGTCTTAACATTTCTTTTCAACTTGTAAGGTTTTTTTTCTAAAGATGGCCTTTTTTTCTTTCCGAAGCTCGAAATCCGGAATCCGGAATTCGGATTCCGGAACAATTGGCCTTGTGAGAACCGGAGCTGATACAATCAATTGAGTTTCAAAATTAGTTTTTCTCTGTTTATATTGCTATTTAGGAACCGTTTCATGTTAGATGCATTTTCGGAATACGGATTACGGAATCCGGAATTCCGTACAACTTTGGTTCCTAGGACCAGAATAGTTCACTTCTAACTACCAATCCATGCCTGATTTTTGTCATTTTTATGTTAATTCCCTTTTTTTCTAATCACATTCACAATTATTTTTCCCTAATTTCAACATTTTTATCATATTCCATCCTCCCATTTTCCATGATTCATACTTTGTTTTGCAACGAAACGAAAAGAGGGAGGAGCATTCCTATGAAAATGCTGCCCATCTTTTTTCTCTGCGCTTCCTACTCTCTAACCATAGGAATGCGCGAGAGATGTCTTCCGCTCGTCGACTATGTCTCCCGGATTGTTGATCTATCTCCTCTTCCGCGCTTTTTTTCTCTGGCTACCGTTTCATATGTTCCCAGTCAGAGCAGATTTTAGGATTCTCCTACTGCAATTTCGGCTGTTTCAAAAGCATTTTTTTTCAGTTTTTAGGGTAATTCAGACTGTTTATAGCTTTCTAGTTTAGAGACTGTTTGAAGCTGTTTAGAGCCGTTTAGAGCCATTTAGAGTTTGCCTTTTTGTTTTCCTATGTTTTGTCATGTTTTAGGAGTCTAATGATCCGTTTTTCCCAGACAAAGACATTTTTTCTTCGGTTTTTGTAAAAATTTCATTATTTTCTTGATCTTTTCCTTGACTTCCGACCTCCTCATGTTTTCCCTGTTTCATTTTTTTTTAGAGTTTTTGACAGTTCAGACTGCTTAGAGATCCCTAAGGCTTGTCATTTCGGTTTTTTCCTTTGTTTTTCATGCTTTAAGAGTCTACTGATCCGTTTTTCCCAGTCAAAGTCATTTTTTATTTGGATTTTTTTTGTAAGAATTTCATCATTCTTTTTATTTTTTCCTTGATTTCATGAAGCGTTTGTTTCGCCCGGCTTTCCAATGTCAAAGTGATGACTCAGATCTCTCTCTCTCTCTCTTTTCTCGCTATAGGATTCCAAATTCTATGGAAACTTTTTATCAATTTGCACAAATTTTTCTGATTTCTCGTTCTTATTTTTCTAGTTTTGACCCTATTTCATGTTCACAGAAGCAGTTCTAGAACCTCGATAGAACTCTAAGGTTGTAAGGTCCAAAGTTGTAAGGTCTAAGGTTTTAAGGTTGTATGGTCCTCCATGAACTATCTGTGATTCTATTCACATTTCGTTTTCTCCGTATCTCCTATTTTAACATTTCTTATGTATAATCTCTTGTCTGAAACACTATGAAATTCCTGAAACTACCTTTTTTGCGTTCCAGACCCTACTAACAAACCTCAAAATGAACTCTACTGGTTCCCCCTCTACCTTCTGCAATCAATCTATGGTGCCAATTCCACACTCATCCTTGAATCGTCAAGACATTGTGGCCCTCAACATTTCTAGAACCTTATCTACGTCGTCGTTGGGTTTAGATGATCTGCCACATGGTCATGCCACGTCATGCCACGCCATCGTTGATTCAGAAGACATGGAAATAGAAGAAACCCTCATTCCAAACTTTCAAATAAATGATGGTAAGTTCCACTCTGCTTCAGCGCCTTTTCTCATCTTTTGTTTTTCAGACCACATAATCTTCTCGGATGGCACCAGCAAATTTGAGTTCAAAAATCGGCCATGGAAGCACATGACCAAAGTTGAGCAAGAGAAACTTGGTGAGCTTTTTCTTTTAGAACTTTCAGCTTAACCTTTTCTTTTTTCAGAGTCCTTCTTCCAGAAGTTTGGCATCGATTTTTGTGCATATCGAAGCAAATTCGGCGCAAAAAGTAAGGTTGAAAGAGGCACCAAAAAACCAGCCAATGTGGAGCCACCTACGCTTGAAGAGGCATTGGAACAAAGTAGGTTTTGACAAGATTTGGCTTTTTTTTAAATGTTGCTTTTTTACAGATGAAAAGCTTTTCGAAGAGAACGAAATGCTCCGCAGAGTTCAAGGTGATAGGATAGAGGAATTGGAGCAGCAATTGAAAGAGACGAATGAGAAGGCCGCAAGATTGGAAGGTTAGTCGGTTTTTTTTTGTGGCCGAGAAAAAAAAATGAACCTTCTTCATTTTAGGATCAACGATGGACGTCACCGCACCTTCTGAAAACGTTGAAAGTGGTAAAGTTCTTGTTTCGAGAGTCCAGGATCGAATTGAAAGGTTGGAGACCGATTTGGAAAAGACTCTTGAAGAAAATGAGAGATTGAAAGGTTTGTGAGATTTGCTGGTGGTCAAAACCCCTGAAACTAACTTTTTTGCGTTCCAGATCACATCAAAAATATGGGAAAATCCTCATCTCCACCTTCAAAACCATCCTTGAAAATCCGGATTTCAAATCCGTACTTCCAAGGCGCCGTTTCGCCTCGAAACGCCATTGATCGTATTGATCAACTTGCCCAAACAATCATGCCAGCAAGCCCAGTCAAAATTGTCGAGAACTTCAAAAACTCGTGTGAACCGCTCATTCCATCAGATGACGTTCACAACATGCAAGACATATTCGTTGGAGCACTAGACCACGACATCGACACAACTTCTGAATCAGAGGCAGAAGCTCAACTTCTATCAACTGAGGAATGGACGTCCAATGTTTATGAAGAAAAACTGGAACAAAGTAAGATTTTACTAAATTTTGACAAATTAAACGGAATTTTTTTTTCAGATTCCAAGCTTTATGAAAAGCTTGAAACGATTCGCCAGGCCCAAGGAGACGAAATAAAAGCAATGAAGGCGCAGAACAAACAGCTCTAAGATGCTCTACAGCTTCTTTGGCTGTATTGCCAGCAGCCGCACGTCAAGGAGACGGAGCAGGAGTTCATGAGGATCCTCGGGGAGAATGAGAAGCTGAGGGGTTAGTTTGGAAAGCCATTTTGAGACCTAGAAGGGGAAATCAGAGCCGACAGTTTACCTAGATTTCCAATGTGACATAGGAGTTGTTCCACTGGTTAGAAGGGGAGCCTAGATTATCAAACACCAAGATAACGTTCTCGTAACCTAGCTTTAGAGAGGTCTGCTGTACTTTTTGTCATAAGATGGTCTAGTTTTTTGGGGGACAAGCTTTTCAAAATGATGACCTAGGTCTTTGTTGTGGCCTAGATTCCCCAGACTTAACTTTTCGACGATTCTTGCTATGACTTTCAAGAGAAATGTCATGGCTTTTCTGTCAGATATTCTGGTTTTCTATAGATAATAGCATGATTTTCCAGAAGAACTGGGGCGACCTCAGGACCCATTTTGTGGAAAGCCCCATACCTTCCTGATAAACAAGGTTCATAGCCTACATTTTCAGCTCAACTTGCCTCCAAAACCTCACTCATTTCCACATTCACCCCGACGTCTTCTATCAACGAAGACACCCAGACCAATGGTTCGTGCACCACTTTAACCATTGCCACTGGTTACTTCGAGGCACCAAGGTTCTGCACGTTCGCTACAATCCAAAATGTCTTGGCTCCAGCTGCCCCAGAGTTGTCTGGATTTCAAACTGCTCCGGATACAACTCGGCTTCTTCCAATTTTTGCTGATTCTACTGCCCATCCTTCACCAACCGACAAAGATGCTGCAGTTGCAGTGGAGACGTCCAATCAGACGATGCAGTCGACGGCTCCAGAAGTTATGGATAATCAATTGGAGGCTGTAGAAGATCCGGAGCCCTTTTCAGAATCATTTGAGGATCTGTTAATCCCATCACCAAACGGCGAATCATTCGAAGAGCTCACTGATGCTCCCAACTCTTCACCCCATGCTCCAGCATCACCAATCTCATCTTTCTTCGGAGATTTCTCAACCCCCGCTTCATCTGTACCATTGGCACCGAGGGCTTCAGCACACTCTGTAGAAGAAATTGCGATTCGTAATGGAAAAAGAAAAAGTGAAGAAAAAAACGAAGAGACTGTGAAAAAATTGAGGCGAGCCGAACTTGACGGAATGCAAAATTGGGACCCTTCTTCGAAATTTTGCTTTTGAATTCTCAAAATTCCCGCCTCTTTTTTGATCTACTCATTGGAATTCCAAATTCTACTTCTCCTAGATCCTACCTACAGTATCCCTTTCTAGTATCATACTTGCCCAGTATTTAGACTCCGCCCCTTTTTTTTAACTCGCCTTCTACTTACCAGAACCTCTGATCTATGTACATGACCCCATCACACTATCATATCGATACAGTAGCCCATTTTAGACTCGGCCCCTTTTTCTGAACTCGCCTCTTACTTACACTCTGTAACCTCCGGTTTTACTGACACTTGACATCAATTATCATCTGTTCATTTTCAAATTTGATCTACAGTATCCCATTCCATTACCAAATTGTTACAGTACCTTATATCTAGACTCCGCCCACTTTTTATTCTCCTTTTTCTTCCCGCCATCCCTTTCACAGAATCTCAAAATTGGCCAGTTTTCCCGTTTTTCATCACTTTTTTATGGCTTTTCAGCGTTTTTTTCTTTTGGACGTTTCAAAATGCGTTTCTTACCGTCTTTTTTCCGTTTATTTTTCTTCCGTCCGTTATTTTTTCTGTCTGAAATAAATATTTTTTATTTCAGAGCGAATGGACAAGCCGCCAAGCGATTCTTCAACTACGTCATCGAGCAAAATCTGGAATATGCCAACTACAAATCCAGCGCTAAATGGACCAACGGCTTCTGGACCAACGACCGACAAAGATTCTTCTGGAGGTCAACACTCGAATGGAGCCCAACAGCAATCTGTGATCATCCGGAATCCGGTATACCCTAATGGAGGAGCTTCTGGAGTCATGGCTACGTTGTCATTGGCTTCAGCTCACAACGTCCTCATCCCGCCCACGGTCCCTACTACTGCCCCCGTCCCTATGCACCCACACCGATCAGAAAATATGGAAATCCAAGAAGACCTCACGCCGAATTTTCAGATAAATGACGGTAAGTCCTTCTCACAATTCAGCATCGTTTCCCAACGTTTTTTTTCTTCAGACTACATAGTTTTCTCGGATGGAACCAGCGACTTTGAGTTCAAGAATCGGCCATGGAAGCACATGACCAAAGCTGAACAAGAGAAACTTGGTGAGCTTCCCCCTTGGAATTGTTAGCATAACTTTTTGTTTTAGAATCTTATTTCAATAAGTTTGGAATCAATTTTGCCAACTATCGTAGCAGAATTGGAGTTATGAGTAAGCAAAAAAATAAATTACTGCAGCAAAAATATCATTTTCAGAAAGCACCAAAAAACCAGTTATTGTGGAGCCACCTACGCTTGAAGAGGCATTAGAACAGAGTAGGTTTTGACAATATTTGGCTTTGTGTTGATTTTGTTTTCAATGTTGCTTTTTTACAGATGAAAAGCTTTTCGAAGAGAACGAAATGCTCCGCAGAGTTCAAGGTGATAGAATAGAGGAATTGGAGCAACAATTGAAGGAGGCGAATGAAAAGAACGCAAGATTGGAAGGTTAGTTGAAATTTTTTGTGGCCTAGAAACCTCAGAGTGATGGCCTAGAATCTCATTGGTGACCTAGAATCCCATTGGTGACCTAGTTTTTCCGAGAGGGACTAGTTTTTTTTTTCTAGCTGACCTATTCTTCTCCAGATGTTCTAGTTTCCATCAGATGGCCGATATTTATTATATTTATAGGGACCTTACTACTTCCAGGTGACCTAGATTCTTTCTAGATGACCTAGGTTTCCCCTAGTTGAATTATTTTCTTTATTGATGACCTAGATTTTCCTTCACCGGCCTAGTTTTCTCTCTATAGCCCAGAATTTCCTTCATTTCATGATTTCAATTCATATAACTTAGTTTTATCTCGTTTAAAGCGCAGTTTTTCAGGCCTTAAAGCTCCACCAATGTCGACAGTATCTCCCAGTGCTTCTGAAAACGTTCAAACAGAAAGCAGCAGTGCTTGCGACACGCCGAACACCTCCAACGTCTCGCCAAATGTTCAAAACACCGGAGACGTGGCTCAGGATCGACCTCTTCTGGCTCCAGCTGCTCCTGCGATGCTTGGAATGGTGTCGCAAACTCTGACTGTCGCTGATAGTGCTCCGATTGCTCCACCGGCTCAACAAATGGTTCCAAGAACTTTGGCTGCTCAAAGAGCTCCTTCCGTTGCTCCACTTCACCAGAACTTCCTTTCCAACCCTCTCGACGGAACAAGTGCATTCCAACCATACAAAAGGTCTTCAGGGCCCTCGGCATCTTCAGAGATAGCTCCTGGAGCTCCAACGTCTTCTCAATTTTCTGGGATTCCTCCTGAAGTTCTTCGACAACTCTCGTCGTCTTCAACAAACCCGATGCTCCGTCAGAAGTTTAGTGGCACAATTTCAACTTCATTGAATTCATTCCCTTCAAAATTCCCTTGGATGACTCAGGGAGCACCAAATTTTTCTGGACCTTCTGGGCTCCTGAACACAGCATCTACAGTTCTTCCAGCAGCACTTCCAGCACCTTCCGGACCTGCTCCTAAGGGATCTGATTATGGAACACCTCTGACGTCTTCAGGATTTTCAGGGGCAACTCACGGGACCCCAAAGTCTTCAGGACCTTCAAGGATGTCTCCTCAACGTTTGAGCCAATCCTCGACGTCATCAAAACCCTCTGGACCACAAATTGCAAATCCTGCTCCAGCAGCACTGCCAGCACCTTCTGGACCTGCTCCTAAGGGATTTGATTATGGAACTCAATTGACGCCGTCAAGTTTGTCAAAATCTTTGGCTCCCGGAACCCCAACATCTTCCGGACCATCAGGACCCCCAATGGCTCAAATGGCTCCTACAGTTCTCCAAGCAACATCTTCAGGACCTGGATCTTTGGCTCCCGGAGCCCCAACGTCTACTGGAATTTCAGTAGCACCACGTGCCCACCAACCCAATGCAGCTCTCCCAGCAGCACTTCCGGCACCTTCCTCCTCTACTCCGCTTTTCCCGTCTCAGCCTTTCGACCAGCGAAAATGGGATGAAGCAGTGAACGACTTTAACGAAACACGCATGAAGAGTCTAATTAAGACTTCAACCGGGAACAAACAAGATGGAAGTCCAATTCAGTTCCCCCATTGCTTTTTCAACCCAAATGGGCCACGTCAAATACCTCAGCCTGTACAAGTTTTACCGTCGGCTCAGGATGTGGGCAAAATAATTTGGGGTCCTCAAGAAGGTTAGTGTTACTCTAATAGTAGGACACTTTCATCTTAATAATCGGACACTTTTTTCCTAATAGTAGGGAACTTTTATCCTAATAGTAGGGCATTCAGCCTGTCGAGACAATCCGGAAAAGTATATTCCTATTTCGATCAGATTCCGAACCCTGGAAATGCCCATGCGCCTTTAAACTCACAAATACGGTAACTTGCGTGCCGAGACCCAATTTGATCCAAACCTAGTCATGATTATACTTTTCTGAATCGTCTCGTTAAGTTGCTCCTGAATATTACGATCCAGAACTTCGTCAGTGCACTTTTAAAAGGGGATTTTTCAGTAAAAGAGCAAGGATGGACCAACAAATGTTATTATGCTCTGTCCAAATTGAGGAATGAACAAAAGGAACAAGTAAAAAATGGTTACATTCGTGTGGAAGAGAAAAGAAAGCGGGAAAGAAAAGTTCCATTTGCGGATTCCAAAAGAAGAAAGGATGGCACGAGCGCGGAAGCTGTGGAGAAATGTCACCAGGATTTCAAGTACGCTACTTTTTTTCAGTTTTTGGGTACTAGGCCACACCCCTTTTTCTAGTGGGTTGCGCCTTTAATCCACTTTTTTCCTACTTAGGCCACGCCCCTTTCGAATTTTGTCCAGTCCGCTTTTCAGCCAGCTTAAAAAAGCGTGAATTCAATAAGCCACGCCCCTTCAAATTTTCGGCGCTTTTAGAAAGGCAAGCATGTTTGGGGGATCACTCACTTTTCTGAAAAGCTAGTTCTTTCTAAGCCCCGCCCCTTTCAAAACCTTTGAAGCTCCGCCCACTTTTTCCTAGATTGCCACGCCTATTTTTCAGCAAGACACGCCCCGTTTAGGCGCAAATTTTGAACCGTATTTGTCAATTTCAGTATGCAAAGGTTTGGTCACATGTAGCTCCAGAGAATCCGGTTTTGAACAAATTTTGAAAATTTTGAAATTGTAGTTTGTAGTCAGAATTTCCTTTTTTTTCCAATTTCTGACTAATTTATTATTTTTAGTCTGATTTTCTTGAATGTATTTTCTCAAAATGTTTCTGATTTTCCATAATTTTTTTTACAGTCCCTTTAGGTCCCATTTTCTAGTTTTCACCTACATTCTGAGGTTTTTTCTCTATTTTTTACTAATCTTATCAAACTTCCCATGATATTGCCTGGTCCTTTTCGTCTAGTTTTTTATTTTAGACCTACAGTATTCATTACCGATTACCGTATCCCTGTTTTCATTATCTGTACATATCGAAACTCTCCCCTTTCTCCGGTTTTTTACTAAAAAATATTCCCCCGATAATGATAAAAATTTGTTTTTATGGTTATTTCTTATTTATTATTTTTGGTTTTTACCATCCATATTTGTTATTATCTTATCTAATCGGGACCTTTCTATTATCTGACACAATTTGCTTTGCCGAGACTTTCCCACGACGGACCTTACCAAATCGACCTTTGGACCTTCAAAAATGGATTTCCAAAAACTTGAAAAAACAGATAAGATACGCTGAAAACCTGGAAAATGATAAGTTTGAAAATTTTGAATTCCCGCCAAATTTTCATTTTTCAGAACTTGATATGAACACTTCAGAAGAGCTGTCTGCACTTTTGCTCATTCATCAAGTCTTTTCGAGCAAAGCGCAAATGAAAACACAGATTGGAGAGCAAGTTGGGAAGATTTTGGAGTTGGAAGGCCAGTTGAAAGCGGCAAAAGAGGTCAATAAAGATTTGGTGAGCAACTTGAATGCCGCAGGGGAGAAAGAGCAGAAGCAATTGGCGGAGAATCTCGATTTGGAAGCTCAAGTGTTAGATTTGGACAACAAATTGAAAATTGAAAAGGACAACTCTTTGGAATTGGTTGGCAAGTTGAATTGGCAAATAAACAAAACCAGGAGTTGGCCGGCAAGTTGGATTTGCCTATAAACCAAAACCAAGAGTTGGCCGGCAAGTTGGCAACTACCGAACAAACCGCTCAAAATCAATTGGAACAAAATATGAAAGTTGGCTTAAAGTTGAGAAAAGCAGAAAGCAACTTGAAAGCTGCCCATGAAGAAAACTTGGCCCAGGCGCGCAAAATTTGGGATTTGTCTGGAAAAGTTGGGGAATTGAACAATACAATTCTGGAAGCTGAACAACTTTCCACAAGCCAAATGGAAACCATCAAACTGCTGGAAATTGAGAATGAATTTCAAAAGGTGGAGCTGGAAAAAGCTGCTCAACGGGATAAAGGTGTTTTGGAGTTTTGTAAAAGTAGGTTTTTGGGGAAAATGGGTTTGGAAGATAATTTGGAATTGAAATGTTAGAGTATTTGGCGAAAAATCAATCTGAAACTAAACGGAAGCACCCAGCAACATTGGATTCTCCTCAAAACAAGTTGCCAGAAACTGTAAGTTTCTCTTCTAGAAGTGCATGCCCTTCTATTAGATATTGACTCAGATAATCATTTATTTTTCAGAACTGAAAATCTTCGCCTTCTTTAAGCAAGCAGTTGGTTTTACATAGACTCATTTTCCACATAATAAATCTGAACTTTTTTCTCAATTTTCCCAATTTTTTTTTCTCAGTTGGTTTTATCACCACTACCGTATCTTCGTCAATCAACCATAAAAATTTCAGAAAAATAACAACTTTTTCAGCTTTTCAATACCAGCCTACAGTAATCCACAGACTACAGTACCCCTAAATGATGGGTCAACAACAGCAAAAAAGTGAGTGGTAATCCGAAAAAAAGATTCCAAAAAACTTCAAATTTTCAGATGTTCTCCCACCGCCAGAACCATCTCTCAATCCAATTGACCCTTTGGGGGCTCCACAAGGTAAGCAACGCCCCCTTAGCTTCTCTCTGCGTCTCTCCCTCGCACATAATCTTTAATCATTTTCCAAATTTTCAGGTCAACAAGGTTGGCTCGTACCTCCTCCAGCTCCACCAGTTCTCATGCCAATCAATGCTCCAATTGACCAGAATCAGCAGGGTAAGTTTTCCAGAAAACTCCTAATATAGGGGCACCTATGGGAAGAAACCTCTATCATAAAATTTGGATACCCTCAATATGGGTGTCCTTCTATTAGAGTTTCTATAGTTGATTAAGAAATATGTACTAACGGCTTTGATTTCAGGTTCAAAAACTACTGACTTTGAATCCAAGATGAAAGATTTAAAGAGCCAACTAGAGGCCAAACAAATGGAGCTGGAAAATGGGAAAGCTGCAAGCCAAAAGAAGATCCAGGAGCTCGAAGGACCAAACCCCAATCTTCAAAAAATGGCCGAATTGCAAGCCAAAATTGAAGATCTGGAGCAAAAACTAAATGCTAAGAAAAATGAGCTGGAAAATGAAAAGATTGAGAGCCAAAAGAAGTTTCTGGAGCTCAAAGGACCAGACTCAAATCGTCAAAAAATTTCTGAGTTGCAAGCCAAAATTGAAAAACTGGAGCAAAATCTTGATGCTAAACAAATGGAGGTTAATAATGAAAAAGTTGTGAGCCAAGATAAGATCAAACAACTTGAAGAGCAACTCCAAGAGAGCCAAGATCAGGCTCGAAAGGACCAAAAGCTTGTCCGAGAAGAATTGGACACAAAGAAATCTGAAAATGCAGACCTTCAAAAGAACTTGGCAGCTAAAATAGAGGCTCATAAGGCAACAAAACAGAAGTACAAGGAGCTCAAGAAGAAGGCAAAAAACTTGGAGCTTCAAGTCAAAAATGGGAGCTCTGAAGCCCAAGGAGCCCGAGAAGCAAGAGAAGCCCGAGAAGCGCGAGAAGCCCGAGAAGCCCGAGAAGCCCGAGAAGCCCGAGAAGCCCGAGAAGCCCGAGGAGTCCAAGAAGCCCCAGTCAACACCCTCGAACAGGACTTGTTTGAGGCTCAAAAAGTAAGAAATGATGAGCTTGTGGAGCAAGTTCGGGGACTCTATGTAAGAATCAGAAAGGAGCAGGATCAATCCGAAAAAAACCAGAAAATGATTCAAAACCTTCAAGCCGATATTGCTGATTACAAAAATCGTCGTGAGACTGACATGGCCAATTTCAGAAGAGCTCTGAATGAGGAAAAAGTGGCCCACGGACGTACTTCTGACGCCTTGAAAGAAGAAAAAAGAGCTCTGGAGGCTGTTAGAAAGGAAAAGGCGGAATTGGTGAAATTCAAGAAACAAATGATTGAATCGTTGAGAGGTAGGACAAAAAAAAATAGAAAAAATCAAAAAAAAAGTGTTTCAGGACCTGGTTTTGTCTACCGAGGAACCGATCCCAACGTTGCAAAAGATTGGTTGGAGCCTATCAGAGGTAGGTTGAGGGTTGGGAGTGCACTATAGATAGAGATATAGAAGTTGGGAGGTTTGAGGTGCCTTTAGGATAGACGGTTGGTAGATAGACTAATTGAGGTGCCCTATAGATAGAGGGAGGTTATATGGATTCTAGGTTGCCCTATAGATGGAGGTAGGTTGAATGAACTCTAGGGTGTTCTAAAGATGAAAGAGGAGTAGATGAACAGCCATGATGCCCTACAAATAGGGGGAGGGGAATTGAATGTTAGAGTGTCCTGAAATTAGATAAAACGTGGTTGGTTCTTTTGAGGTGCATTATAGATAGAGGGAGGGTGGTATAGTTCCGAAAGATTCTCACGAGGTTCTAGAAATCCAATACTGTCTGAGATCTAGTTCCAGTCAACAAATTTAACGATTCTGGCCATTTAACACCCGGTAAAACAGATTTTTGAAGTTTTTTCGTCTAAATTTTGACCAAAGTACAGATTTTGCCTGAGAAAAACTCGAATCCGTATGATTCCAGGTTCCCCATTCAAACCAGACACTCCAATGAAGACCACCGCCAAAAGAAGTCGACCAGCCACTGTTTCTTCTAAGGAGACGGAAAACGAACCGGAAACTTCCACAGAGACAGACGTCCCAAAAAAGCCCAAGAGAAAGTACACAAAAAAGGCCAAGCACAGTACTGAAAATAGCAATGAGAAGACTGAAAACGTAAGTTCAGTCGGGTAAAGGGCCTAACCCCTATTTGAAGGGTATGCTCTTCTATTAAAACAATTTTTTCAGAACTAATAACTCCAATCCATGATTGTAATAGCTACTGGCAATGCACCAATTTTATTCTTTATCCCGAAATCCATTTTTAAAAAATATTTTTTTGAAATAAATTCCCAGTGTTTTTTTAAATTTTAAAATTCCTTTTTTTTACATTGGTTAGATTGCCATTGAAATTCCTCTGCAGCCTTCTCCATAAATCCGAACATTTCAGAAAAATCTCTTTTTCAGTACAGTATCCAGAGCTACAGTATCCCCTAATAGCTACAGTATTCCCAAATAATGGAGCAACTCAAGATTGAAGGTAGGTTCGATAAAAAAAATTTTTTTCAAAAAATTTCATTTCCAGACATTCTCCTTCCGCCAGGATCACCACCACCGATGGCAAAAAACCTAAGTGAGATTCTCCAAGGTTAACTAAGCCACGCCCACTTTCTCTTGTTATTCTCAATTTTCAGCTCAGCTCATGTTAGGAACTCCATCTGCTGCTCCAGCTTCATCGATTGCTCTAATTCCTCCTCCAACTGGTCAAGCCCAACATGGTAAGCTTTGAAGATTTGTTCTACCAGGAGAGCACCTGAAAAATCGGACTCAAATCACAAAAATCTAGGGGTTTCGCACGGAAATCACTGATAAAATTGATAATTTCAGACGCCCAAATGACCGTCGACGTTGGTGCGCATCCCAATCCGACCGGCCCAGCTCAGGAGCCCTCTCCAGCTCCATCAGACCCAGTTGCTCCTCATTCCATTCCGGCAATCCCTCAAGGTAAGTTCAATAGTTCGAGTGAGAGAGTGTGTGCGACAGAGAGACGCAGGGGTGATAGTTGACCAGAGAGCGTGTGCAAATAGGAGACGCCGAGAACATGTTTGACATTTTCAGGGACTGCTCCAACTCACGGCTACATCCGTGTGTTGGCTCTTGCGCAAGCTATAAGTAATGAGGCTCTGCTCGAGGAGCAAAGAAAAGAGCTCCTGAACCAAGAAGTGGAAGAGCAGAGAAAGAAGATCAGTGAGCTCCAAGGAAAAGTTGATGAAGACTCTAAAGAAATTGAAGAATTAAATTTGAAGATTGAAGAGCTCCAATCTGAAAAAGCGCAAACCACCGAGCAACTCGAGCAACAGAAAAAGCTCAATGTCGATTTGATCGCTCAAATTGTAAAAGCCGGCAACTTGGAAAAAGCTCAAAAAAAGCAGATAGAAGAGCTGAAAACTGAAAACTTTAAGAAGGCTGAAGAGTTTCAGAGTCAGACCAAGAAGATTGAAGAGCTTAAGCTCGAGCTATCAGAGTCTGCGAAGACTGATGAAGCTCAAAAAAAGAAAATCGACGACTTGGAGTCTCAAAAGAGCAATGCCGCTGAAGAGCTCAAAAAGAAAAATGAGAGGCTGGAAGGGCTCGAAATTAAAATGAAGGAGTATTCCGATGGAGTTGAAGCCCAGAAGAGCAGAATCAAAGAGCTTGAAGCTCAGTTGAAAAATGCTGAACAAAGTGCGGAAAAAGAGACACAAAAGCATCACAAGGAGCTTCGAGACCTTGAGTCTGAACTGAAGGTGAAGCAAAAAGAAGCTTCAGACCTTGTGAAGAGAGCTGATGAGCAAAAGAAGACGATCGACAACTTGTCTTCTAAAGTTGCTGAAGCCAACAATAAGGATCAGGAGCAAGAAAAAAAGATTAAGGAGCTCGAGCTTGAACTGGTCGGAGCTAGGAAAGAAGTTGGCCGCCAACACGATCAGATTGTGGATCTGAATACCAAATTGGCAGAAGCGACTGGAAAAGTTGAAGATTTGGAAAAAGAAGCAGCCAATCAAAAGGAGTTAATCAAGAAGTTGAATTCCAAGATCGCCGAAGCTGAAAGATCACACATGGCAGAAGTTAATAACTTGCAATCTCAACTCAACGCTGCAATGAAGTTGGTCGTGCAAAACCAGGAACAACTTGCTCAACTCACGAAAGATTTAGAAGAAAAAGAAGCCAACTATCAAGCAGAAAAATTCAATTTGAGCCAACTTCAAACCACCTGGAACCAGGTTAAAGCCGAGCTAGAAGAGGCCAGGGACGGAGCCTCCAATAAAGCTGAAAATCTTGAGAAGGAAGTCGCGGAGCAAAAGCAAAAGTTCACGTGGGATGCTCTTGAAGTACAGGAAGAGCACGAAAAGAAGGTTAGAGAGCTGCAATCCCAACTCGATAACTCTGTGGAGCAACACCGCCAGCAGTTGGAAACACAGAAAGCAATCATTCAGAATCTGGAACACGAGTTGAAAACCGAGAAGGACAACTTCAGCCAACTCACAGCTGGCTTCCAACAAAAAGCCGAACAATGGATTGAAGAGAAGTTTAGTCTTGAAAAGACTCTTCTGGAGCAACAATCTGCTGCTCAAACCCAAATGGAAAAAGCTCAAAAAGAATGGGAAACACAGAAAGAGGCCGACTTTGAAGGCATCAAAAGTTACTTCATCGAGCAGCACGAAATTTGCAAAGGACAAATGAATAGGGCGCTAGAGGTGGCTCAAAAACGGTTGAACTCCATGAAAGCCAGTTTGGATGCTGAAGAGGTTGCACATGGCCAAGCCAAAACCCGAATTAAAGGTCTTGAATTGAAAGTTCGAGACTACAAACTCCGTTGGATTGATGAGAGAACAACCAACACGAATCTCTCAGAAGAAGCTAAAAGATGGGAAGCTTCCAAGAATCAGATGATCATGATGTTGAGAGGTAAGACACATCTTAAGGAAGTACTATAGTCATTTTTCATGCTGATTTCATTGCTCATAAAGAAATTGCCCAAAAAGGGCTCTGAAGCGCACAAAATGCGCCCGAAGTTACAGGTTGGCGACCGCGGCCGTCTGGCCGCGTATACCAGGATCATTTTCATCATAAATTTTGCTTTTTTATACGTTTTACAGGCTAAAACAAAAGAATATTGATGATTCTTCACAAAAACATGTGAAATGAACGAAAAAAAGGCGAAAAAACGGAGAAAACGGCCGTTGAGATTCTCGGCCAGACAACCGCGGCCGCCAACCTGTAACGCCCGATTACGGGCGCATGTTGTGTGTTTCGAAGCGATTTTCGGGCAGTTTCTTAATGAGCGATGGAGTTAGCATTAAAAAATAAACAAAAAACTTGTTGAACGTCGACAAATCATTGATTGTTGCAGGTACTCCACCAACAAGACAATCTTCAAGCTCGATTCCCCCTGCTACATTGCCGGACAACTTGTGCTCCGAAGCTAGCTCTTCTAGCTCAGTCAGGGTCCCAGAGAAAAGAAAGTGCTTGGAGGAATCTTTATCGGAACATACAGTCAAAAAGACTAAAAATCTGAATTAAAAGGGCACCCCAATGTCAATTCTCGAAAACCCCCCTCGATCTTTGATGTCTTATTTGTGAGTCACCTGTTCATGGGCGGAGCGATTTTCCTTCTTGCATAATTTCCCGATTGTGAAAAACTATAAAAGACCTCCCCGTTTCCCCCTTCATACCATTCACTCTTCGCTTTCCTTTGCTGCTGAAAATCTTTGTTCTAAAACACTCAAATTTTGCCTCTTTTCCAATTCGATGAGTCATCGAAAGATCGTAAACCATTCCCCTTCTTTCCGCGGGGTTCCCATCGACTCTCCCCCTTTTCTTCCCCATTTTCTGATTCGATTAGGCGCCCCATTCTTTCCCTCTTTCCGTTGATTTTTCGATGCATCGAGAGGCCATAAAAAATTGGCAGCGCATTTTTTTGCTTTCGCTCCTTGCTCTGTTAGTCAACGTTGCCTAATCATGTGAATATTCGTAATTGAGCTAGTTGGAAGTTAGGATTACTGTGAAGCTGCTCTTATAGTGTCACCCCTAATAAAAAAAAGCTTAAAGAACTAGTATGCTTCATAGTCCCTTGGTCTGCTTCCCCTCGCTGTGTTCATTTTTCTATTTGTAATGGCTCTACTTAGCACCAATTTTTCCCAATCAAGTCCGCGCAATTTTTCTCCTGATCCTCCTGTTATAGTCCCTTTTTTCATGTTCTCCCGTTTTCCTTTGTTCTTTATCCCGCTTTCAACGCATAGAGTTTTCTTCCTAAACCCCCCCCCCCCCCCCCCGGCCTCTTTTTCTTCTCACAATTTCAGAATGATAGGGGGAAGAGAACAGAGTAGAGTTTATATACTAAGAAGAGTTATTCGATTAGGAGTGGGCGGAGCCCATTTTGGGAATCAGTTTGGAATTTACGCTCCGCCCACTCCTAATCAAATCATCTCCCCCTCTCTCACCCGTCGTTCTCTTGCTTTTTAGCATCATTCTGAAACTCTGAAATTTCAGAATAAGTCTCCTTCTCCTACTTTTGGCCACGTAGCTCCTGGCTAGCTAGTTGACTAGCTAGTTCGGTCGGGACTACCTTAAAACCTTTATTATAAGGTCAATCCTATTGATAAAGCTTATAGAACTAGTATGCTTCAAGGTCCCTTTTGGTCCCGATTGCGATCTGCTTACCACAATTTCCCCCTATCGGTTTTTCACAATTTTCCCTCTTTTCCTTCTTGATTTCACTCTTTTTTTCATGTTATTTTCATGTATTCCTGTGTTTTTCACACAATTCTGAAGCATAATTTTCTTCCTTAACCTCCCGTGTAAATAAATGAATGTTTGAATACTCTTTTATCTCCCCCTTGCATTTTGGTTTTTTTCTTTGATCGGTTCAATTACCATTAAAATACCTCTACTTTTCATTACAGTACCCACAGATTCTACAGTAACCCAGGCTACGGTATTTGCTACCGTACCAACAAGCTATGGACGAACGCAAACTTAGAGGTGAGTTTTTTGGATTTTTTTTTTCATTTTTAAAAAAAAATCGATTTTCAGACATTCTCCTTCTTCCACCACCGCCACCACCACCATTGCCGATTCCTGCAAATGATGATTACCAGGGTAAGCTCCGCCCACTTTTTTTTCCGTTTTCTCTGCGTCTCTAAGTTGCACACAATCTCAAAGTTTTCAGCTCGAACTTGGCTATATCCGCCTCCTTCAGCTACATCCGTATCGAATGCCATTGCTGGCTCAAGTGAGAAAGTCGAACAAGGTGAGCTTCAAGGAACCTCTTATATAAGGGCACCTATTTTACAGCTCAACTTTTGCCAGTTGCTCCAACTGCTTCAACTGCTTCAACTGCTCCATTTTTTACAAATCGTCAAATTAAAAAAGGTAAAATTTGGAAATTTTTTCCATTTTTTTAATGGTAAGCGTTTAATTTTTCCAGATACTAAGATAATCATCAACGTCAAGTCTGATCAGAATATCATCCATCAAGCTCCAGACATCTTTCCGGCTCCATCTGACCCAACTGCTGCCCATGCCGCTCCAGGAATTAAGGCTCAAGGTACGTATTACAGAAGAACAAGAGAGAGAGTGTGCCAATAGGAGACACAGAGAAAATTTCAAATTTTCAGAAACTGCTCCTTCTCCAACTATCCACTTCATTTCCGGAACCTTCTCCGATGTGGCAACTCAGCTTGGGCAAAAACATAATGAGCTGATTTTGGAGAAAAAAAAACAACTCCAAAAAGTGAAATTGGTTGCCGACGGCTTAAAAAAGAAGCTCATCAGTCAAAAAACTGCTTTTCGAAAACAGGCCAAAAGAGCCCAAAAACGTTGGAGAAACCAGAAAAACCGGCTCAAGAAGCACTTTGTGATAAAGCACAAACAAGTGCAAGAAGTTGCCGAGAACATGAAAAAGGCTTACGACAAAGCTCAACGTCAAATTGAAGCGCTTCAGGTTGAAATTTCGGGCAAAAAGACGCTCTATGAAGCACAACAGAAAGCCAAGGAGGCGAATGAAAACGTTTTGAATGAGATCAGAAAAGAGAAGTCCGCGATGGAAGCTGCCAAAAATCAGCTGATCAGGGATATGGGAGGTCTTATTACATCATGGGGAGGTTCGGAAACCCGCTCTAGGAGCTCTGATCTTTTATTGTTTCAGGTGCACCACCTCCAGCAAATCCTTTAAACCACCCTATTTTGTGTCATGAAGCTAGGCCGTCTGGCTCCACAGGGCTCCTTGAGAATGCTCAAAAAAAAAAGAACACCAGCAAGCTTGAGGGCACTACCAAAACTGAATCTGGCAACAAAAAGGCCAAAAGCGTAAGTGGTTTAAACTCAGTTGAAATCTGTATCAGAAGGGCATGTTTATTAGGATTCAGTCGTAAGGTGAATACCACACAGGGTCGCCGATGCGCATGTACCTTTAAACTATCGTAAATCTACATGAGGGGAGACGCGTTGCGTGCGCCGCGTCGCGGCAGTTGGCAGCAGGCTAAGGATGTGAGAAAAAAAAGCTCCGTATCACTTAATGCGTGTACGAGTCGCTACGAAACGAAAATCGCGACACGGCGCACGCAGCGCGTCCCCCCTAATGTAGATTCACGGCAGTTTAACAGTACATGCGCATCAGCGACCCTGTGATACCATAAGAGCAACCTATACCGTCGGAGACGTCTTTTAGAAGGGCATAAGCAAACTAGCGGTATGCCGGCGTAATAGAGGTAGAAAAGGGATAGATTTTATTTGGAGTGATATCTGATTTCTTTCTTTCGGTATTATGGTGCCCTTTTAATAGGGAAAGTCATGAAATTTGAGGCTTTACAGGACGTTCAAACTCCGAAAATTTCCGACCGTCCTTCTCTAGGCCCTCGTCGTTTACGTCCCCCTGCATAAATGAGCCCTGTCTTCTTTTATGATTTCTTGGCTCCAATTTCTAATAGTTGAAAAAATATTTTCAACCATGATTTTCTTGATTTTTCTCATGTTCTTTTCCCAACTTTTCCCCCAAATTTTAGGTTATTTTTCAAACTCTTGGCACTTTCCAATTTTTCTATCATTTTTCCCTCGGTCTGCCTGCACATTTTTCGGATTCTGTCATAATTTTCATACTCGCTTTTTCTCCCCTCCCGCCATTTTTCTCTGTTCTTCTTCCGGTTGATTCATAGTCTAATCTTCCCACAACTTCCTGTGAAATTCCTAATAAATGGTCGCTCCTTCCACCTTGACTACTTTTTTGTACTATTTTTCTACTGGTTCTTAACCATCATCTTACTTCATTGTCATGCTTTTTTTTTTAGATTTCCCCCCTCTATTTCCAAATTTCAGAGAGTTTTTCAGTTTCGGCACCTTTCGCTTTTTCAACTTCTACCATCCGACCAAAAAGGAATGGCTGCTCAGCAACCCACCGACGATGACGTCATCGTTCTTTCCGATGGTAAGACTTTGACTACTGTAGAATTTTTTTGGGAGCCGTTTATGGTGTCGATTTACGGGCTCATAGAATTAGCTGAGTAGCCACATTAAATTAATCGATACGTAGTCAATTGACAATTTAGCTTTATGTGCCTCTAATGACATTTTTTCTTCCAGACGAGCCTGAGGGCGTGACACCGGAGCCTGAGGAAGTCAAGCCGAGCATGGCTCCAGAAGCTCAGATCAACTCGCTACAACAGCAGCTCAAAGCGGCTCAAGAATTGCTCGAGCAAGCTCAAACTGTGCATCAAGAGCAGCAACAAATGATGGCTCTCAACTTGGAAGCTCAACAGGAGCAATGGAGCAAGGAAAAGCATGAGTTGAAGCTGGAGATTTTGGCGGGAAAAGCTAAGATTCAAAAGATTGGAGTGGAGTTTGATAAGGTTGCCAAGCAGGGGAAAAACCAAGCTATGGAGCAAGACAAGAAGATTATGGAGCTCACAGAAGAGCTGGAGCAAAAGGAAAAAGAGAAGCTCAACCTGGAAGATAGGAACCAGGAATTGGAAAAAATCAAATTGGAAAAGTCCTCAACTGAAAATGAGGAGCTCAAGAAACTTCAAGAGGAATTGAACAAGACCAAAAGGGACCTTTCTGAAAAAGACGTGGAAGTCAAAAGAGTGAAGCTGGAAAAAGACATCACAGAATCTACACAAAACTCGGAAATCGCAAAACTCAAAAACACGCTTGAGACGGTCAAAAAGGAGAACGTGGAGCTCAAAAAAATGAAGCTAGGAATGGCCACCGCAATCGAACAACTCGAGGAGCACAAGAAAAACGAAGCTACCGAACTGGACAAAGTCAAAAAGGAAAATGTGCAGCTCAACAAGGTTAAGCTAGAGAATGCAACCGAAATCAAGCAGCTCAAGGGGCTCAGAGACAGGCAAGCCGCGGAAATTTTTGATCTGAGTGAAGAGCTAGACAAGGTTAAGAAGGTGAATGTGGAAAAAGCCACCGAACTGAAAAAATTAGGCCAGGAAAAAGCTGTAGAAGACCAGGACCAGACCAACAAGGTCACTGAATTGGAAGCCGAACTGGCCAGGGTCAAGGAAGAAAATCCCAAATTGGAATCTGAGCAAACCAAAAAAATTTCTGAACTTGAAGCCGATTTGACCAAGAAAAACCAGAAAATTGAAAAGCTCAAACTCGAAAAATCCAATTTGGAGACCGAGCAAGCCGCAAGAATCTCCAAGCTTAAGGCCAAACTTGAAAAAGCCAAGAAAGAAAATCGCGACAAGTACAACCTCCAACAGGATTCGGACAAGACCAACAAGGACCAAGTAACTATCCAAAGCCTTCAAGCCGAAAAAGCCGACTACCTGAACATCCACGCCACGGAAATGGGCAACATCAAAAGAGCTCTTGCAGAGGAAAAAGCTCACCAATTTCAGCTTTTGAACCTTCTGGAACAAGAAAAAAAGGCTTTAGAGACAGTGAGAAAAGAGAAAGCGGAGTTAGAGGCCTTCAAGAGACAAGTGATTGAAGTACTTGGAGGTATATTCCGGAGAGAAAACTTGGCTGAAAATGGGAATTTTTCAGGAAATGGATTTGTGTACCAGGGAGTCGAGCCTATCCTGCAATTGAATTACGAGGAGCTCAACAAGGGTAAGCTTTTCTTTGTTTCCACTAGTTCCGAGCACTCTAACCGTGCTGAAAATGCTAAAACTGAGCTCCCCGTGCCCAAAATCCCTTATGCCCTTATTTACAGCAAATTTCGAGCCGTTGTCGTAATATCAAGTGCACGGTACGCAATCACCACCGTGCACCTGATCTTACGACAATTCACACAAATTAGTTAAAAACGGTCAGCTATGGGTAAAAAACCACGGCAAACTCAAATTTCGAGTCAAAATTCAAAAATTTCGAGAGAAAAACGCGATTTCAAACTATGTATTTCCCACATAAAACAACCGCAGTTTCAGACTCACCAATTCCTCTCAGCGCAAAACCAAAAGAAGTTTCGTATGAACCCAAGGAGCCAGAGAAATGTGATGATGAGCCATCAACTAGCAATGCCCGTAGACCAGTTGGCAGACCAAAAAAAAGAGAACATACGGAAAAATCGGAGGGGTTGACTGATAAGGGAAAGAGATCCAAACAGGTTAGTTGATACTGATACTAAGGAAAAAAAAAGGGAACTTCGCATTAGAATGGCCCTTATATTAAAGGGAATTGTGGTGCTTCAAAAATTAAGGTTCCATTTTACTAAAATCTCTATTACAGCTGCATGCCTTTTTGGGAATCTTGGTCAAGCAATATGCAGTTGTAATAAAGGTTCTTAAGTATGTTTCGTTATTTTCAGAACAAATAAACTCCACTGCTTCCTAATCCGTATATCTAGTTTCCTAACAGCATTTTGGGATCTGTTTATCTGTTGACCATATTCATTTTGTTAGTTGTCATTCTCTTCTTTTTTCCTCTATTTGTCTACTGTAGCATCGCGTTACTTTACCCTTCTTCTACAGTACCCCAACATGTCTTTTACAGTACCATCGTAAAATCCCTACTGTAACCTTATGGCATAACACATTTTAATACTGTTGTAGATTCTCACCCCCCTTTCTCCTTCACTTTCAGTCTATGTTTTATGATCATACCCTTCATCTTGTGCATCTTGTCCATCATTCTTTGTTCCGTTTATTGCTCTATTCATTTTTTGTTGTGCCCTTTCTTATTCCTTTTTACAGTATCGACTTATTTTGCTTATATTTGTCATTGCTCTGTTTTATATGAATAAATATGAGTTATTGATCCCCCTTCCCCTCTTTTTTCCCTTCCCTTTCCTTGTTTGACGGGTCATTCTTCCCCTGATTTCGTTCCTTTGGTCGCTTTTTTTGTTGCTTTTTTCACTTTCCATGTTCAATCGACTCATTTTCAGGTTTCGTACCTTATTTCTTAACTACAGTATCTTTTCTGACGACTACCGTATTTCTACAGCTACCGTACAACTACCGTTCCCACACAATCATCATACCTCATACAACTACCGTACCTCTACAGTAATCCAGTTCCAAGAACATCAAGTTACTAGGATTTGCACTTCAATAAGATGCCGTCCGCAAATCGTCAAATTCAACCAAATGTTGTTGTGAAAAGTGAGATTGTAGAAATTATTTTGCCAAAAAAATTTCCACAATTTTTCAGTTGAGCCCAGAGATGAAGAGACGGAAGAAGTTTCAAGTCGCCAAGGATCAGTTGCTCGGTTGGTTGAGCAGCCTCCACAAGGCGAATATCGTAAGTAGTACTGTGGAACTAGGGGGGGGGGGGGGGATTACTGTAAAAAACGGCCATTAAAGGCACAGCGTCGTCCTGGCAATATACCGTGAACTTTTAGCTGTCGCGACGTTGGGCGAAAGTTTCAGAGAGGCGTTTTTTTTAACTTCGTGTGCATTCTGTCGTAAGATGTGGTGTATGCACTAATTTGCCAACTTTGTGTATTTTCGATGGGGCATGCCGATTGGCGGTCGGGCGCAGTACCGGCTGAACGCGGCCAACCTCCCTTGACATATATGAGCTCGCCCCACATTCTAACTATAATTCTATAACTAATAGTGATTTTGGGCTATAATTTTTCAAGAAAAAAAATTTTCAGAGCTCCGAAAGCCTACTTCAAAACGCCGTCGTGAATCCTGGAGCATTCAAAATGCTCTACAAGACGTCCTCGTCAATTACAACGAAGAAATGCATGAAAAAGATGATAAAATTGCCGAGCTAGAGAAGATCATAGAGGAAGATGCAATCGCTAATAAGATAAGAATTGATGGTGCCAACAGGGCCATCGTATATCTCCAGGATCAACTGAAAAATGTCAACATTGCTCTGGAGGAAAAAGAGGCTGAAATGTCGGCAAAGCTCGCTGCTCAACAGGAAGCGAACATCCTGAAGGATAAAAAAATTGCAGAGCTGGAAGCGTTGCTCCGCCAAAGCTCTGCTCAAGTTCAGAAGCTTCAAAGTGATTTGGACACCGAGAAAGAGGGAACTAAAAGGAAAATTGAGAAAATACGCAAGGAAGATGACAAAATAGCTCGGGAGAAGTACGCAAAGCTACAAACGCACTACCGCGAAAAATTCTCCAGAAAGGAAAAAGAGTGGAAACGAAGCAGAGAAGATGAGCAAAAGGAAAATGATGGTGAGTTTTTCTTCGGTGGAAAATTGGGACCAGAATTAATAATTTTCGGATATCAGTGCGTAATATAATCTCAAATTTTCAGCCCAACCTACGGACCCCCGTCGCTCAGGTGATCGCCAAGAGAGTCTTTGGAGTTCAGGAAGGACTCCAAACGGACACAACAACTCGAGCTGGACTCCATATTTTGAGGTACTTCTAGATTCTTGGCTTTTTTTATGATGATATCAGCAGTTATCAGTAGTCTAATTTTCACCTGATTTACTGATTTCCATCAAATTTCTCTTCAATTTCAGCTACCGTAAATCCTGTAATTGAAGCCCATGGGCGTCTATTTTTCAAAGGTCCTCTGAGGGTAGGCTTGTATTACAGGTGTGCTTCGATTACAGGGTGAGCTTCTATTTTTCAAGCTCTTTTTCCAAGTTAGGATTGCGTTATTACATGTTTCCCAAAGTATATTCCTCCAAGCATTTTGGACTAATTTTTCACAAGTTTTGGTAAAAAAAAATGGTTGAAAGTAGTTCGGAAAACATAAACTTTGCATTTTCAAATTTTTTACTCATTCGATTTATGTTTTCATCAATTATTTTTAAAAGAAACAATTACTGCTGGATGTGCGTCTATTAGAGGGTGGGCCTCAAATACAGGTGGGCTTCAATTACAGGATTTACGGTAATTTTGTTCAAGTTTGACCCAATTTCGGTGTAATTTCAATTATTTTTGGTCTAACTTCATCTAAATTTGGTCTAATTTGACCCAATTTTGGTGTAATTTCAGCTGAAATTGGTCTCATTTAAGATGAATTTGGTCTGATTTCAGCCATTTTTGGTCTGATTACAGCCACTTTATTTCCAATTTCAGCTAAATTGGTCTTAATTTCGGCCAATTAAGTCCTTAATTCAGCCAATTTAGTTCAAATTTCAGCCAATGTTCTCCTAATTGCAGCAATAAACTCCAAACTTGCCGCCTTGCTGGAACTTCAATCAATTTCTCGGACCTTCAACTCAATTTAAGCATAATTTTTATCTCGTTTTCCACTGTTCCTAGCTTTATAATTCAAAAACTGCAGGCCAAATGTCATTTTTCCCTCTTTTTCTCATATTTTTTCAGTTTTCTTCCTAAAATTTTCGTGCCACTCTCTTGTAATTTTTATCGTTTTATCGTTCTTCTTTTCCGTACTTCCTATTGACTTTTTTGGAAAAAAATGAAAACGATTTATTTATTGATAATTTTATCACTTTTTTATTACTTACAGGGGTAATATAATCCCGATGTGCTATCTCTCTCCATCCTTCTTTACCACTTTTTGCATGTTCATTTCCAAAATTTCCGAAATTTCACTTTTTCAGAACTACAGTAACCCTACGTTGCTACCGTACCCAACTGAACTCCTCCAACATGTCTAAAGGATTACATGGTAAGTTTCAAAATCTGAAAATTGGAAAAAAAGTTCCATTTTTTCAGGACCATCGTTTCAAATCTTGCCGAACAACCCACCAAAAACTGTGTTTGATCCGCTTTGGGATGGCAAAGACAGGGTGGTGAAAAGTGAGTTATGAAAAGTTGAGGAAAAGGGGGCGGGGCTTGAGGGAAAGTGGGCGTGCCCTTGAGAGTAAGAAAAGGGGCGTGGCCTGAGTGTTGGAAAGGGGGCGTGGCTTAATAGTGGGAAAGGGGGCGTGGCCCAAGTGTCAGTTGAGGCGAAGAACAGCTGAAATGCCCAAAAATACTGAAAAATCAAACCAAATTAGATCCAGAAGCTTAAATTTGACTGGAAATGGCTGAAAACCAGTCCAAACTCGTTCAGGGGACACAAAAATGAAAAACAGTGGGACCGCATGAGACCAAAATAAACCAAAATGGCTCAAAAATGCGATTTTCTTCTAGAAAAATACAGAAAAACGCTAAAATTATCCCAAATACCAGTAAATTTTTATAGCTGAGCCACAAGAACCTGCTCCGGAACTAGCTCCAGAAACAGTTGCTGATCCACAAGGACCACCACCACGACCTGCATCTCAAAGTCAAGAAGCCTTTGCCATGGGAATTCAACGTACAATGGATCACTATCTTGCCAAAAATCATGAAGCTGGAGCCACGGAGCAAAGAGTCCCAGAAGAAGATGCTCCGAGAGCTCAAGCTGCTCCAAAAGGTCCAATGGCTTCAGTGGCTCCAGCAGAACTAGTTGCTCCAATAGCTCAAGTTGCTCCAAGAAGTCGAGATGCTCCAATTGCTTCAAATCCTCAAGTTTCTGGACCTCAAGATTTTGTGGGGGACTGGGACTTTCCAATGCCGGTTGCAATGAGCAATCAAGGAGGACATCTTGCTCCAACTATGGGCCCAAATTTTGCTGCCCATCCTGCTCAACGTGCTCCAGCTTTCTCCGCCCACTTGGACCCCTTTGCTCCACATGCTCCAAACTCAGGAGCTGCTCCATTCCCAGCTCTCCCTCAACATGACCTGTATCCCGGCTTCCATAATATGAATTTTTGGCCAATGCCTGCCAACTTCCCACCCCAATTCCAACAACAATTTTTCCCACATGGTGAGTCTTACTGTAATTTTTGTGGGGGAATACTGTAGTCATGGCTTTTCAGGATTCCCAAATATGCTGCCATTTGGTCAGCCATCTCAACATGCCCAACCCTTCCCAATGAGTAAGTTTAATGAGAGTGTGAACTAGATTACAAACTCCACTTTTTGCAGATTTTGGAAATCAGGAGCCTATTTTGAAGCGCAAAAGGGCATCGGATGGCTCTCAAAGTGAAGTTGCAGTTTTGAGAGAGAATTTGAGACTCATGGAGGAGAGAAAAGAACTCTATAAGCATGCAGCAAATCAGACTGCTCACATGGTTCGAAATGAGCAGTCCATGGTGGCTCAATTGAATGAGGAGCTCCAGAAGACAAGAAATGAAGCTGCTCAAGCTTTGCGGGAGCTCAATGAGCAAAAAACGGCAAAGTGCGAGCTGAAGGCCGAAAAAGAGTCGCTGAGCAATATACACCAAAGTGAAGTTGCAAGTTTGAAAGCGCAAATGGAAGCCAGTAAACTGGAAACAGAGCGATACAAGGCTCGAAAAGAGGCGGAGTTTCAGAAGAAGACAGCCGAAGCAGCTGAAGCTTTGACAGAGCTCAATGAGCAAAAAGCACTAAACGGCAAGTTGTTGGATGAGAACAAGAACTTGAAGGACCAAGCCAGCCAATTCGCTCAAGTGAAGACGGAGCTCCAGACCAAAATAGACGAGGACGCCACCACAATCAAATGTTTGGAAACTATGAAAGTCACTCTGGTCAAGGAAAATCAAGCTATGGCTCAGAAAATCAGTGGTTTGGAGGCGGAACTTACCACAAAAAGAGAGGAAGCTGATAAGCTCAACCAGGCTTATACTGACCTTCAAAAGACGACTGACAAGAAGATTTCTGAATTAGAAAATGACCAAAAGGACTTTGACGGTCAAATCCAGAAGCTTGGAGCTGACATTCTTGCTCTGACCGAACTAAAGAGGCAATCTTCCGAGGCCATGGAGAAACTGAAAACTGAGCTCCAAGAGAAAGATGAAGCTTTTGCTGAGCTCCAAAGCTTGTCTGCCAAGAGGATTTCTGATCTGGAAGGTGCCCAGAAGGACTCCACTAGCCAACTTCAAAAACTTGGAGCTGAAAATCTTGAGTTCCTGTCCAATCAGAAGCAGACTTCGGAGGCTATGGCAAGGCTCATGACTGAGCTCCAGGAGAAGAACAATGCTCTTGGAGCCCTTCAAAGGGAGTCTTCAGAGACTATGGGAAGACTCAAAACTGAGCTCAAGGAAAAAGACGAAGCTCTTGGAGCCCTTCAAAAAACCAGTCTTGAAGCCAAGAACGCCCTGCCCAAACTGGAATTGGAGTCTTCAGAGACCATAAGAAGCCTGAAGGTTGAGCTTCAAGAGAAGGAAGAAAATCTTGCCCAAGTTCAAAAAGACTTTGACAAGCTGCAAATCCATGCCAATGAGAAAGACTTCCTCAAGAAGCAGGCCTTCGATCAAGTTGCCGCTCTCAAAACCCAGCTCACTGCTAAGGAAGCAGAAAGAACTTTAACTCATAGAACACTGATTGACTATATGACCGAGAATCGAGAAAAGGTCAGGGTTCTGGAGGTACAGCTCCGGGAGCTTCAAACGACCCCCATCCAAGAGACAATCAAGGACCTAAGAGCCAAGAATCTTCGTCTTATCAACGAGAACTACGATGATTTGGATCTTATCGCGGAGTTGCAAGTCCAGCTACGTGAAAAAGCAAGTAATATCCAAGAAGAGCTCTCCAAGGCTAAAGAGCTGAATCGAGCTCAAGAGAAGAAGATAAAGGAATTGGAGAAGCTTTTGGAGCAACACTCAGAAGGTAGAGATGATGACAATGAGCAGCTGGAGGTGAGCTTAAGCGAGTTCGGAGCGATATGAAATCTGGAAACTTTTCAGGTTGACGACAATTAGAAATCAGGAAATCGGTTTGCAGTTGATTTCGGGACCGGTGAATCTACAATTTTTCTCTATTTGTTCCTGTTTTTACTTTGATTATACGCATAATTCCCCCCACAATAATCCACTATTATTGCTCTCATCCCTTGATTGCACCGCTCGTTATACACCCCCCTTGCCCACATGGTGCATCAACCCGGTCGATGCACCATGTGGATTGTGGACTTTTTTGCTTTCTTTTCTTTATAATTCCTGGTGTAAATAAAGTGTTTTTCCAGATACTCATATCGTTTTTATCTTTTCTTCCTTTTCACGGGTTCTCTATAGTCCCGATATGCTATCTTTCCTTTTTCTTTTTCATTTCAAGAATCTTCCTGCTCTTTTCAGAACTACAGTAATCTTCAAACATTGCTACAGTACCCAACCAAACCACCATCATGCCGAAAGGACTTCATGGTAAGTTTTATTCAAAACAAAAATTTCAAATTTTGAAAAAAAAAGTCACATTTTCAGGACCATCGTTTCAAATTCTACCTAACATTCCGCCGAAAACGGTACATGATCCCATATGGGATGACAGAGAAGTCAAACGTAAGTTTATAATATTTGTAGTCTAGGGCTTAAGTGGACGTGGCCGAATACCCTAAAAACTACCGTAGCACTTGCGCGAATTAGTCTGAACCAAACCCAATAATTTTTCAGTTGAGGAACCAGAAGAAGCTTCAGACAGCGTCGCTGACCGCCAGGCTGCTTCGACTGGGCCTCAGGCTCCAGAACAACCACTTGCGATGGATACTGCTTCAGCTCCAGAGCCCAGAAGCAAAGAAAGTCCTTCTGTTGTTCAAGATGCTCCGGCTTCAGTTCTCCACCGACCACTATCATTAGATCCCAGGTCTGCTCATGAGACGCGAGCAGAGAATCAAGCTGAGGAGCCAACAGCTCATTTTGACCCAGTCCCAGCTCCACAAATGACTTCAGCTCCAACAGACCAGGCAGTGCAAGTTGCTCCAGTTGCTCCACCTGTTTCAATTGCTCCGATTGCTCCAACAGTGGCTCCCATTGCTCCTGTAAACCAGCAGCCTGTGCCAGTGCAATATCAGATGGGGCAAGGTACGGGGCAAGGGCAGGCAGATGGGCAACTTGTGTTCGGGCAAGGTCAAGGACAAGTGCAGCGATCAGTGGGGCATGTTTTGCAAAACACAACTGGCCAAGGACAAGGACAATACCTAATGGCTAGACCAGGACACCAGGGAGCTCTCCCAGGACAGCAGCAAATGGGACACGGGTTCGGACAGGGGCAAGGTCAAGGGCAGGGGCAAGGGCAAGCGCAAGGAGGTCAGCCTGCAGCCGGCTCATTGATTTGTAACGGACCAGGGCAAGGACACTACCCTGTTGCAATTCCAAACTATGGACCAGGAAATATGCCAACACAAGTTCCTGGTCCTCCTCGTGGCCCAATGTATGACCCAACAATGAGCTATGTCCTAAGACAAGATCGTGAGGGATATAACCAAATTCTTCAGAGTGAGTTAGCAGGGGCTGGGACTACTGTGGTTTTTCTTTACTATTCCGTCAATCCTGGTTTTTAGATGTTCAAAATCTGTCAGCTATGGCCTCTATGATGATGGGTTCCCAAGGACAAGGACCGGTCCCAGGGCAACAACAGGTTCCTCTTCAAGGCGCCAGACCAATGTTTGTTGGTCCTTCTGGTAAGTGTTACTGTAGTCTAGAGGGATACTGTACTCTAGAGGGTTACTGTAGATATCAAATCGTTTTTTTCAGGTCCTGGGCCAATGGCGCAACTTCCAATACAACCACAGAGCCAAGTTTCAGTGCCACCAAATAGTCGGTTTCCTTATGGGCCTCAAGGTAAGAGCTTGGGATTACTGTATCTCTTAAAATTTCAAAATATGGATTTCAGGAGCTCCAAACATGCTCAACTACCCAGGCTTCTATCCTCCAATGACTGCCCAACCGCTTTCACAGCGCCCACAAATGGCTCATGGCTTTCCAAACATGCCCCAGAGTGAGTAAGACTGCAAACTAAACCCACTACAAACTACACTCACTACAAGCTACACTTTTGCAGATCCCCAAGAGCCAGCCCAAAAACGCAAAAGAGATGAGCCACGGTCCAGTGTCCAGCAGGTCATACAGGATTTTGTAAGCTTTGAAAGGCAAATCGCTGACTTGACACGCGAAATTAATGAGTTGAACCAACATCTAAATGCGGTCAGAAATGCAAAAGATGCCGCGGAGTCGAGAGAATCTGAGCAAAGAAAAAGAGCAGATCTGGTCGAAACCTCTTATCAAAAACTGAAACTTGGATCTGATGAACAAATCCAAAAACTGGAGAAGGATGCTGAAGAGGCAGCTGAGAAGGCAGCTGAAAAGATCAATGATCTTAAGAAGAAGGCTAGAAATGCAACTGAAAAAGTGAAACGGCTTGAAGATGAAGCCAAAAAAAATGATCAAGATCGATTTCTACTTGATGACCAAATCGCCGAGCTTCGTCGAAATCTCGGTAATTTGCAAAGTGCCCAGACTGAGCTCACAGCTGAGCTGGACAGAGCTCAGAGCGATTTGAAAAACGAGAAAGATGCTCGAAAAAAAGACGAGGATGAGGTAGGCAAGAAGCTTGCAGAGCTCCAAAATGTTCATAGTCAGCTCACAACCCGGATCACTGAGCTCGAAAATTCATCGGAAACCGATCGACAGGAATCCGTCCGGCGAGTTCAGGAGCTTGAGGATGCTCATCGCCGGAGCCTTGAGACTTTGCAGGATGCTTTGGAGACGGTGAAGAATGAGAAAAAAGGAGCTGTCGAGTTCCAGGGAACCCTCCAAGCTCAGTTGTCTCAGGAGAAAGAAGCCCACAAGAAGGGAGAAGCTGAAGCAGAGAAACTTTTGAAAACAGAAAAAGAACAACGCCTCCAGGAAACCCTAGCGTCTACCAAAGTGCAAGAAAATCTCCAAAACCAAATCGCTGAGCTCCAAAAAGCCATGAAAAATCTGCAAATTCAAAGAGAACAAGACTCGAATGATCACAAAGCCAAAGAAGAAAAATCACAAAATCTTCTGGAGCAAGAGCGGAGTAAACATCGTTTGGAGCAGGAACTTTCACAGGACCGAGTTACTGAGCTCCAAAGAGCCCTGGAAACTCTTCAAATCGAAAAAGGAGAGGAAGAAGCCGAGTTGCGCGAGGATGTTAACTTTGTTTGTCTTGAAAGGGAAAATTTTCGCAAACAATTGGAGCATTTTACAAATGTACGGAAAAGTATCCTCGCTTCCCTCATAAACGGCCCTTCAATTCCGCTGGATGTCTCCAATGAGCAGGGAACATCGGGAAGTCAGCAGGGTAGGTTTGTTTGAACTATTTGAGTCTCTCGGCGGTTGATGGCCTAGAATACGACAAGTGTGAAAGCGCGCGCTTTTTTTTCAAATTACTAGATCATCAACCTGTACCAGAGTTCAGTCTTTCTTTGACAATTCCAGCGGGTTTTCAGATTCCCCGGATATCCAAGACTTCACGGAGCAAGTCCGCGAAGCGAGAAGACGTGCCAAAGAACAGAAAAAAGCCGCCATCAAACAAGAGATAACCAAGGAAGATGAAGAGGATGAGGGAAAAAAGGTAAAATTTGGGATTTGGAAAAGTAGCGATGGTAAATGTTAAAATTTTTCAGGAGGACAACTAGAGCGGAGACAACCATGAAGCTTGCGTGCTAGCTGAAATCAACATCATCGCCTTGCCTTCTATACTCGATCATAAGTATTTTTTGGATTCCTATCATTTCCGTTATTTTTGCTTCCTGTCCTTCAATTTTCCATTCTTTCCACTTTATTTCTGTGCTTATCACAGACCTCACTTATCACTGAACCCTTGTCCTACCCAGTTATTTTGCCCTACCCATTTTCTGTACATTCACCGTATACTTTGTAGTCTGTCATTTCTCAGCTATGCATAGTTTCTTTGTTACCATATCCACCTATTTTGTCAAAGTACAGTATGTCAATTTAATTCTACAGTACCTGTTATAACAATCTGATTCGGATATTTTTCTTCCCCGTTCTAATATCCCTCATCTCGTTTCCCATTTTTGCATTTTCGAACTCCTTTTGCACTTTTTTTAGTGTTTCCAATTGCCCCAATCAATCCTTTCAAAATATCTTTTCTCCCTTTATCTCCTTCCCTTCCCCTCGTAACTTTTTCTCTATTATGATGTAGTCCCTCACTTTGTTTGCATATTACTTTTAGCCTTCCCCCTCGTCTAACCACCCTTTGCAATGTGTTATGACGTCATTGGAAATTATGCACCTGTGTCTGTTTGTAACGTTTTTGATGTAGAATAAATAGTCCTAATTACTTGAAAAATGTTTGTACGAACAAAATAAAATAAGAAAAAGGTTCGACCCCAAGAGGGTTTGAACCCCGGATCTTCAGATCGTCAGACCACACAGTGCCACATGACCAACATTTCAACATCGATTTTGATATAAAATAAGCAGTCTTAATTATATGAAAAAAAAAGTACTTCAAAAAACAAAAGAAAAGAGTTTCGACCCCAGGGGAGGTTTGAACCCCGGACCATCAGATCATCAAACACCCGAATTCACCACATGACCGACCAACATTCCACGCTTCCATTTTTCCAAATTTCGATGACTCATGGAAAATGGAATATGCAAATTCCATCAAAAATTCAGAAAATATATATTCACTCTTGCCACTTTTTATGACCCTCATTTCATATTCCGTTCTCTTCTTTTCTACGACAATTTTCAATCCCAAGAATCGATCAACTCTCGATTTTCGGTCAGTTTGCCACGCGGCAAACTGGCATGGATCCTTCTACAATCCCTTTGGAAGATTCTGACCCCCAGGATAAAAGAATCCAACAGATCAACGATCTTCGAGCTGAAAATGTGAAGCTCATCAAGCAAAATGAGCACAAAAATAAAGGTATAGAACCATTTTTTTCTCACCTTTTTGCCCCTCGAATTATTTTTTATTCAGTGATTCATAAAAATCGACTAATATTGGATAAGATGAAAAAGAAGCAGAAACCCTCGGTAAATGCTCTTGAATTGATAAAAAACAGAAATCTTAGAAAGGAATGGAAGAAAATCACATTGGAGAAGCGGTTGGATACATTGGCTTCCAAGTCTCTAAGCTCCGCCCCTTTTTCTGGACTCCAATTAACAAGCTCCGCTTTGTCTGAAACGTGCACAAAATAAATTTTTTCATACATTCAATTTTTGGTAGTCAGCACAAAAAAAAATCTTTTCAAAATGGTCATTTTAAGCTTCAGCTTCGGCTGAAATTTGTCTGAAACTCAGAATTTTCAGAACTTGTAACAATGGAAATCTTCAAAATTTTCAGCTGATGCTAAATGAACTAAAAACAACTGAAAAGATTGGTTCAGAATTAAATTATTATCTATTTTAAACATGCCATTTTTAGCATAAGGATCAAAATTTGACTGAAATTTGTCTGAAAATGAGACATTCCAAAATTTCTAACAATGGAAGTTTTCAAAATCTTCAGTTAGTGCTAAAGGGACAAAAAAAAACTGAAACGATTGATTCAAAATAAAATTACCGTAACAACTGTAATAGAGGAGCCTGCGCCTCTATTCTCAGCACCTCATTTTTGGTGCGCCTCTATTACAGGTGCGCTTCAAATACAGGTGCGCTTCTATTACAGTTGTGACGGTATTCCCATTTTGAGCAGCTTAAAAGCTCCAAGACTTGGTTAAAATTCGTCTGAAAATAAGCATCTCTAAAAATTGTAACAATGGAAATCTTCAAAATTTCCAGTTTATTAAAAGGGACCAAAAACAATTGAAAAAAAATTGATTCAGAATGAAATTATTTTCATTTTAAGCTCAGGCTTTTAGATCTGGCTGAAATTTGTCTTAAAATCATAACTTTCAAAAAATGTAACAATGGAAATCTTCAAAATTTCCTGTTTTAACTAAAAGGACCAAAAAAAAACAAAAAAAGTTGGTTCAAAATGAAATTATGTTCGTTTCAAACTTAAGCTTCAGAATTTGGCTGAAATTTGTCTGAAAATAAAAATTTCCAGAATTTGTAACAATGGAAACTTTTGAAATCTTAAGTTCATGCTAAAGGGACCAAAAACAACTGAAAAATTATATTCAGAATGAAATTGTTTCCATTTAAAGCTTTAGCTCCGAGATTTGGCTGAAACTCGTCTAAAAATAGGATGTTTAAAAACTTGTAACAATGAAAATATTCAAAATCACCGGTTTACGCTAAAGGGACCAAAAACAACTGAAAAGATTGGTTCGGAATGAAATTATTTCCATTTTAAGCTTGAGCTATAAGATTTGGCTGAAGTTTGTCCGAAAATAAGAACTTCTAGAGTTCGTAACAATGGATTTTTTCAAAAACTCAAGTTTATCTTGAAGGGACCAAAAACAACTGGAAAAATTGATTCAGAATCAAATATTTTCCTTTTTAAGCATAAGCTTCAATATTTGGCTGGAATTTGTCTGAAAATAAAAATTTTAGATCATTGTAACAATGGAAGTCTTCAAAATTTCCAGTTCATGCTAAAAGGACCAAGAAACAACTAAAAAAACGGTTCAGAATAAAATTATTGCCATTTTAAGCTTCAGCTTCAAGATTCGACAGAAATTTGTCTGAAAATGAAAACTTCGAAAATTCGTAACAATCGAACTTTTCGAAATTACCAGTTTATGCTAAAGGGACTAAAAACAACTGAAAAGATTGGTTCAGAATGAAATTATTTTTATTTTAAGCTTCAGCTTCAAGATTCGGCTGGAATTTGCCTGATAATAAAAAATTTCAAAAGTTGTAACAATGAATTTTTTCAATATCTTCAGTTGATTTCAAAGGGACCAAATCAACTGAAAAGTTTAGTCTTGAAGGAAATTATTTTCATTTTGAGCATAAATTACGAGATTTGGCTGGAATTCGTCTGAAAATGAGAATTTTCTAGAAATGTGACAATAGAAATTTTGAAATCTTCATTTTATCCAAAGGAGACAAAAAAAACTGAAAAGATTGATTCAGAATGAAATTATTGCCATTTTAAGCTTAAGCTCCAGGTTTTGAGATTTGGCTGAAATTCGTCTGAAAAAAAGACTCTCGAATAATCGTAACAATGGAATTTTTCAAAATATTACGTTTATTCGAAAGGGACAAACCAAAACGATTGGTTCCGAATGAAATTATTGCCATTTTAAGCATAGATTTCGAGATTCGGCTGAAATTTGCATGAAATTAAGATTTTTTAGAAAATGTAACAATGAAAACCTTCAAAATATTTCGTTGGTTTTAAAAGGACCAAAAACAACTGAAAAGATTGGTTCAGAGAGAAATTTTTTTCATTTTAGGCATGAGTTGTTAGATTTGGCTTAAATTTGTCTGAAAAAAAGAATTTCCAATAGTTGTAACAATGAAAATCTTCAAAATTTCGAGCTAAGGCTAAAGGGACCAAAAACAACTGGAACGATATATTCAGAATAAAATCATTTCCATTTCAAGCATAAATTTTGAGATTCGGCTGAAATTTATCTGAAAATAAGAATTTCCAATAGTTGTAACAATGAAAATCTTCAAAATTTCGAGCTAAGGCTAAAGGGACCAAAAACAACTGGAACGATATATTCAGAATAAAATCATTTCCATTTCAAGCATAAATTTTGAGATTCGGCTGAAATTTATCTGAAAATAAGAATTTCCAATAGTTGTAACAATGAAAATCTTCAAAATTTCGAGCTAAGGCTAAAGGGACCAAAAACAACTGGAACGATATATTCAGAATAAAATCATTTCCATTTCAAGCATAAATTTTGAGATTCGGCTGAAATTTATCTGAAAATAAGAATTTCCAATAGTTGTAACAATGAAAATCTTCAAAATTTCGAGCTAAGGCTAAAGGGACCAAAAACAACTGGAACGATATATTCAGAATAAAATCATTTCCATTTCAAGCATAAATTTTGAGATTCGGCTGAAATTTATCTGAAAATAAGAATTTCCAATAGTTGTAACAATGAAAATCTTCAAAATTTCGAGCTAAGGCTAAAGGGACCAAAAACAACTGGAAAGATTAGTTCAGAGTGAAATTACTTCCATTTCAAGCATAAATTTCGAGATTTGGCTGAAACTTGTCTGAAAATAAGAAATTCCAAAAGTTGTAACAATGAGAATCTTCAAAATATTCCCTTGATTCTAATGGGATCAAAAACAATGAAAAAAATTGGTGATTGGTTCAGGATGAAATTATGATCTATTTTGAGCTTAAGCTCCAGGATTTGGCTGGAATTTGTCTTAAAATCAAAACTTTCAGAAAATGTAACAATGGAAATCTTCAAAATGGTGCATCTTGGTGGACAAGGGGCATGAACTTTATTATAGGGCAAAAGAAAGGCAAAAAAAACGAAACAAACTAGTCCATAATCCGAATAAGACCCAATTGAACTTGCTGTTTTTGCCAGGCCCTCACAGCGATGCACGCTTTTTTCCACTCCATTTTTTGTTTTTCTTGGGCCCAACCTGAAAAAAATTTAAAATTTTCTTTTTTTTTTCATAATCTTCACCTTTTTTCGTATGGAAAAGATGAAATCTTGCATCCGTTCCTACGTTTTTCTTAAGTTGAGGGACCACTTTTTCCCCCTTTTGGTTGAAAAGGTATCTTGAGAAATCTGAATTTTTTGATTCTTTTTCTGCAAAAATTCACCCAATTACCAATTTCCATAATATCCTCTAATTGTAGGCGCCGACGATTATTTATGTACCAATTTCGGTACTTTTTGATGGCTTCCTCAAATTCCATTTGAAGAGTTTCATCCAAAGTGGGCGGGGCTTGCGGTTGGGCGGAGCTTCGTGGAGGTGTGAAGATGGAATATGCGAGAATGTTTTCGATTCTGGAGACGCTAACTCCTTGGCAAGCTGAAATATTAAAGATTGTTACAGTAAACCAGTTCAATGCACTTGACTTTACGACAAAATACAGAATTCAGATTTTACTGCATTTCATCGTAAAGTCAAGTGCCCACTTCATCGCACACTAAATCTTACGGCAATATGCAGAGTTTCAGATGTTTTGTGCATTTTGTCGTAAGATCTGATGCAAGATTCATAGAACGTTGCATCTTACGACAAAATGCACAAAAAATGAATGTCTGCATTTTGTCGTAGAAACTAGCGCCGCAATAAACCGACATTATATGTTACGACAAAATGCAGAAATCAACGATTTTTGCAGTTTAGTCTGCAATTTGTTGCTAAATCAAGTGCGACAGTCACACTGTATCTCACGGCATTATGCAGAATGAAAGATTTGTTGTGCATTTTGTTGTAAGATCTGACGCCAGGTTTATCGAACATTACATCTTACGACAAAATGCAGAAAACATGGGTGTCTGCATTGTGTCGTAAGATCAGGTGCGAAAGTCACCATACACTGAATCTTACGACAAAGTGCACGAATCATAATTTTTCTGCATTTTTTCGTGAAATCTGTTACCGGAATAACCGAATATTATATGTTACGGCAAAATGCGGAGATCAACGATTTTTTCTGTTTTGTCTGCATTTTGCCGTAAGATCAATTGCGAGAGTCACCATACACTAAATCCTACGACAAAGTGTAGACATTTCCTGCATTTCGTCGTAAGAAATGCATTTCGATTCACGTCAAAATGCAGAATCCTAATATTTTCATGGAATTTACCTGCCAAACGCTCCTTGAAAGCCTTCTCCTGATGTTCCAGGTCATAATTTTCGGCCAACTGATTATAATGATAATATTCTATAGATTGATGATAGTCTTTAGTTTTTTGAATCATTTTAGCTCGATTTCTGACATCTGAAAAGTATTTTTTTTTTTGCGAAAAAAAAATCAAATAAATTATCTTACGGTCGCTTTTCTGCTGATTTTTTTGGTTCAGCTTCGAATTTTCAGATTGGAGAGCAAGGAGTTCGGTGACTGTGTCCGGAATAAAAGAGTTCTGAGCAGCCGGGTGCACTTGGTGGGCAGCTAGTTGAATTTGGTGAAAATCTGGTTGAACTTGGTGGGCAATTGGTTGAACTTGGTGGGCAGTTGGTTGGATTTGGTGGACAGTTGGTTGGATTTGGTGTGCAGTTTGTTGGATTTGGTGGGCAGTTGGTTGAACTTGGTGGGCAACTGGTTGGACTTGGTGGGAAATTGGTTGGATTTGGTGGGCAGTTGGTCGGATTTGGTAGGAAATTGGTTGAATTTGGTGGGCAACTGGTTCAACTTGGTGGGCAACTGGTTCAACTTGGTGGGCGGATGGTTGGATTTGGTGAGTAGTTGGTTGCGTTTGGTGGGCAACAGGTTGAATTTGGTGGGCAGATGATTCCACTTGGTGGGCAACTTGTTGAATTTGGTGGGCATTTGGTTGAATTTGGTGGGCATTTGGTTGAAGTTGGTGGGCAGTTTCTAAAAAAAAGCAAAATTTTCAGATTTTACTTAGATTTCTTACCTTCTGCCGGCTTCACATTGGCTCCTGACCCTGCACCATTATCTGCCACGTCTCCATCTCCCAATAATCGCAAAAATTCTTCTTCATCGAATTCTTGATTCGAATCATCCATTTTGCAATATCAGCTACAGTATCCCAAAAAGAAAACTAAAATCTTCCAACGCGGCAATCGAAAAATTATTCATAATGGGGCCATAAAAAATGGTAAATTTGCATAGAAAATAAAAGAAATGCTCTGATTTTTTTGCTTTATGGAGGTGTTTATGAGGTTTTCCATGCATAAATTATAAATTTTCGATGATTCATCCATTTTCCTCCAACGTGGCTCACCCTTTATAAAACGTCGATTTTCACAGTTTCTCATCATTTTCTTCTCTAGATTATCTGATGGATCCAATGGTACCTATGGGACGTTCGGATCCCTCCATGGTACATATGGATCCGCCTCCCGCCTATTCAAATAGTTTGTCACAGCAGGATCACCAAGCGGTAAGTGTTGGATTGAAGGGATAACTACGTCAGGACCTGGTGGACTTGATTACGGTACCCGAGGTACGGTATTTTTTTTCAGAATCTCAATCACGTTTTGGAACAACAGGCAGCTCAGATGATCCGTCAAAGCTTCATTAACCAGGCGGATGGCACCATAACGGACCAAAAAGCTCACATGGTGCATCAGGTACAGTTCAAGCGGGAGCTATTACGCATTTCCAATCATTCGTTTTGTAGCCAGAGGCATCTAATGGGAGGAATGCTCATGTGGTTTGCCAGCAGAGTATGGGACAGTATGGTGCCGACATGGTGCATCTTGGACTTAATATGGTGCAGCATGGAGCAAATATGTTGCAGAATGGAATGATGATGCAAAATTTGGGTTCTTATGATCTGCAACAGTTTTCTATGGGTCAACATGGAGCTGGTATAAAAAGTTCGAATCCTACACAGAGAGCTCCTATGCTTCATGAGGGCTATACAGTTCCCCAGAACACTTCCATGTTGGTTCCACAGAGCGGTCCCGTGGGAGGATTCAATGGAACTCCAACGGCCCCTATGGCTTGGGCTCAACAACCCTTGGGTACAGATGACCCTTATGAACCACCATCGTCCATTCTGCGAAACGATTTATTCCCAGAATCTCACAGGGATGGGAACGGAGCATTGCGTGGAGGCTCAACATTTGGAAGTCCTATTAGTCCGTTTTTGGACCATGAAAAACCATCTCAGCTTTTGGCTCCCACAGATACTCCAAGTGCTCCACGAGCTGGTCCCCCTACTTCTGTTCCCCCTATTTCCGGTCCCCCCACTTCAGTAGGTTCCCTTACCTGTACTTTTGGTGGACCGACATCGCCTGCTTTTGTATTCCAAACACTCACTGAAGAGCAGAACCCAGCAGCTTTTGATGCGGTGGTTAAGGAATGGATGAAATGGGAGCACAAGGATAGGCTTATTCATCAAGTTGGTAAGTGAACGAAACGTGAGCAAAAGCCAGGCGGATTTGGGCAAAACCTGAAAATGGGCAAAACGTGAAAATGGGCAAAACGTGAAAATGGGCAAAGAACTGAAAATTTTCAGACCTCACCGAGTTCCTTTTCAACCCATTCGGGCCAAAAAAAGTGCCTCAAATGGTACGAAGACCATTGTGCAGCTTCAATCTTTTCCGTATCCAATTTTTGAAAACTCAAACTGGTCCACCCGATACAGTTCGAACAAGTGAGTTCTATTTTGAGCCTTATTTGCCCCATTTTTCACTTTTTCTGCTCTTTTTTAGCCGAAAAATGCCTTTTTTCCAGACAAAGCTTGGTACAAAGTCACGTCTGCCGGCGGAGCTTTGGAATGGCAAAAGAAAGTCAGTTTGATTGAAAAATGGCAAAAGTTCCAAGAAGAAATGGGATGGATTCGTGTTGTCAGTATGGCGGAGATTAGGAAGGAGAAGAAAATGAGAAGATAATTTTTCCCCCTAGTATAAGGGCATGTTCCCCATTGTTTTCTTCTGTTACCTCTTCTTGAATTACCAATTTCAATTATCCATTTTTTCAATATCAGCTACAGTATCCCACGAAAAAAAAAACTGAAATTTTTCAATCGAAAAATTATACAGAATGGGGTCATAAAACTGCGATATTTGCATAGAAAACCCGGGGAAAAATTCCCCGATTCTTTGTTTTATTGAGGCATTTTATGATATTTTAGGGGGTTTCACATGCATAAACTATATTTTCTCCGATGAGGCCACTCCCACTTTTCTCCAACGTGGCTCATATTATATAAGACGTTGGTTCACATAGTTTCTTATCATTTTCCCCTTTGTAGAGGAACATTTCCACTGCATTTTGATGGATCCTATGATACCTATGGTATATGTGGACTCTTCTATGGAAAATATGGATCCACCTCAGGTCTATTCGGATCATATGGAACAACCGGATTTTCACAGGGTAAGTGATGGTAACTAGGTCATACTGTAGCACCTAGGGGTGGGGGGTGTGGGAGGGTTCCTTAGTTCTTGCTTTACTGTCTTATGGCACCTAAGGCATTCTTATGGTACAGGAGGTGCTTTCTTATGGTAGTTTGGGTACTTTCTTATGGTAATTTGGGAACTTTCTTATGGTACCTAGGGTGCTTTCTTATGGTACCTGTATGACTTTCTTATGGCACCTGGGGGCCTTTCTTATGGTTATTGGGACACTTTTTGTGGAATCTGGGGTACTTTCTTATGGTAGTTTGGGTACTTTCTTATGGTACATGGGTCCTTTCTTAAGGCCTCTAGTGTTCTTTCTTATGGTACGTGAGGGATTTTTTTATGGTACCCGAGGTACTTTCTTATGGTACCTGGGAACTTTCCTATGGTACCTGGGGTAATTCTTTATGAGACCTAAGGTAGTTTCCGATGGTACCCAGAGTGCTTTCTTATGGTAGTTTGGGAACTTTTTCATGAGATTTGGGATACTTCTTTGTGCTACATTAGATAGTTTCTTACAGTACCTGAACTACTTTCTTATGGTATCTGAGGCCCTTTCCTATGGTACCTTGGGCACTTTCTTATGACTGATTCATGTTCCAGTCAGATACCTCTATGGGACCATGGAGTATACATACGGTACACCAACAGAACATGGTGCATGAGTTCAACATGGTGCATCATGAGACTCATATGGAACACTATGCCGCCCAAATGGTACAAAATGAAGCTGTTCACCGTAACTCTCCTATGGTACAACAGACTCCCCAATTGCAAAGATTCGATTCACTACCAATGGCTTCAGATCAACAACCTTCAGGTGACCCATATGAGCCCCAACTTTCCCAATCATGGAACGATTTGTCGACGGAATCTCATTTTGATGGAAATAGAGGATTACTCGAATTGCTGATTGCCTCACCATGCCCAGTTCTTGCCCATTATGAGGAGGGGGAGCCTTTGGAAGAATTCGTTGGACACCAAGTTTATGGAGCACCACTTGAGCTCGAAAGCTATGACCATGGTCATCTAGGTCAGCAGGGATTAGATCACCAAGACTTTGGTCACCAAGGACTAGGTCACCAAAGTTTAAGCCACCAATATCTAGACCATCAAAATTTAGGCCATAAAGACTTTGGCCACCAAGATCTAGACCACCAATATCTAGGCCAGCAGGATCTAGGACACCAAGTTTTAGGCCACCAAGATTCAGGCCACCAAGGTCTAGGCCATCGTAGTCTAGGCCAGCAAGACTTAGGCCAGCAAGACTTAGGCCACCATGTTCTAGGCCACCTGACCCACCAAGCTCAGCAAGCTCGAGCTCCGACCCATGACCACGTCCACCAAAATCCGCCTACCAGAACTCATGGATACCAGCCAGAGGACTCCATTGAACAGGAGCTCAGGATGGAGCAAAATCGGAATTTGAAGCTGAGAAGAGAAGAAGCTAAACTGGACGAAGGTATTTTTGAGCAAAAAATTCAGAAAAAACACGACGATTTTCAGAATATGAAGCACAAAACCAAGAATGGGAGAAGCTAAAAAATCATGAGGTAGAACTCAAAGCCAACTTGAAAAACGAGCAAGATAAGAAAAAGAAATTGGATGCCAACATTCGGGTTTTGAAGACAAAGCTTATGGTGTATGCAGAGGGTCCAAGTGCTCCAAGAAATGCTCCAAGAAGTGCACCAAGACCGGCTGGAGGAGCCCCAATCTATTCAGAACTAAGTCCAAAGTCATCTGATCCCTTCGAAGTCCTTGGTCCTTCTGAAGAGCAGAAGCTGGCAGCGTTCAAGGCGGTGCTCGGTGAATGGATGAAGTGGGAGCACAAGGATGAACATGTTGATGGAGTTGGTTAGTGAACGAAAAGTGGGCAGGGCCTAGAAACAGGCAAATTCTAAAATGGGCGAATTTCTAGAAACGGGCAAATCCTGAAAATGGGCAAAAAACTGAAAACTTTCAGATCTCACCGAGTTTCTTTTCAACCCATTTGGAACTAAAAGAGTGCCTCAAATTGTTCGAAAGCCAATAAGCAACTACAATCTGTTCCGCATCCACTTTTTGAAGACTCAACTTGATTCTCAGGAGAAAAAGGACCCAAGTGAGTTTTTTTGCCTTTTATTGGGGCTTTTTTGGCCGATTTCTTTTAATTTTTCACCCATAAAGTGCCTCATTTTTCAGTCAAAGCTTGGTACGAGGTGACAAAAGTGGGCGGAGCTTTGGGATGGCAAGAAAGAGTCAATTTGATTAATGAATGGCAAAAGTATCAAGAGGAAATGAAATGGATTCGAACGGTTAGCATGGAAAATATGAAGAGGGAGAAAAAGAAGCAGAACTAATTTTGGTTTTTGGGATTTTGGGAGGGTTTAGACGGGATTTTTGAGCATTTTTAGTAGTTTTGTAAAAAAATTTGGGGTTTTTTCCAATTGAATGTGAGAGGTTCTTGTCCATTTGAGGAGCTTTTGCCCAATTGAGGGATTATTGCATATTTTGGAATTTATGGCTAGTTAGATTATTTTTGGTCCATCTTAGTGGTTTTGTTTCTATTACATGGAGTTTTTGAGGTTTTTTGCCCATATTCTTGGTTATGTTATGATTTTGGTCCAATTAGATAGTTTTTGCCGCTTTTTTGAATTTTTTGGCCCGTTCGTGAAGAATTTTATTGTATAATTTATTGTAAGTTTAATTGTAATTAGATCGTTCTGACGTTTTTTTTTTGTATTTTTTGGCCTTTTTCAATGGAATTTTGAGACAAATTCCCTATACATTTTGAGACTTTTTTTTGTAATTTTGAGCTTTTTTTTTCAGCAAGTTTTTTTCTGTTTACATGCAATAAAATTATTTTTGGGATCTTTTTCGAAATAATTTTTTGTGAATTTGGTGAAAAAAAAACGAATTTTCTCGAGATCATAAAAATTTATTATGACATAATTATAGAGATCAAATACAGAAAAAAAGAAGAAGGAAGGAAATGTGATACAAAAAAAAACAGAAAAAATACAATTTTAAAAAAATGAAATTCGAAAAAAAACATCAACTTTTTTCTGGGAAATTTTGACTTTTTTTCTGATTTTTTGTGATTTTTTGGGTCATGAATGTACAGAAAATGAGATCGAGGTGCTGGAAACACTACGAATACTACAAGATTTTTCGGGTCAGAAATGTACAGAAAATGACTGAAAATCCTACAAAATTAGCAAAATTGAATGGTAGATCAAAAAAAATTTTCGATTTTCCGTTTTCAAATTTTTTTTGGATTTTGAAAAAAAGGTTAAAATTATGCGAGGGCTTTCAATTTTTAATGTTTTTTGGAATTTTTCAAAGAAAAAGTAAACTACAAACTACAAAAATCCTGTTTCATCCATTCGATATCAGCATCCAATTCGTTCAAATGTTTCAGTATCCTCTCGAAGTAATAGTCGATTTCTGCTTGAATTTCTTCTAGACTTTTTTCAGAATCTTCGGAATTTTCAGAATTTTCAGAATTTTCATCGTCGTCGTCAACTTCAGAATCCTCTAGCTCCATAGCGTCAGAATCGGTAGAACATCCTTCAGAATTTACGGTGACGTCATCAGAATCGCCTTCAGAATACATAGTCATATCATCAGTGGAATCAGAATAATCAGTGTTAAAAACGTCGAATTTAATAGTGACGTCATCAGAATTTTGAAAAAATACTTCAGAATTTGAAGCCCAAGCGGTAAGAGAAGTCATTTTTTGAACAAGAGAAAACTGATTTCTAATGGGTTTCCGCCTCCTTTTTATACTTTTTTCTCACGTGGACAAAAATGTTATCGCAAAAAAAATTTTTGCGAAAATTTTCGAAAAAAAGGGGTGTTGACACAATTTTTTGTTCCCTTCAGTTGTCTAATTCTCTCTGGGAAGGCGGAGGACAAACGGAAGAGGGGGGGGGGGGGGGGGGGCTGAGGAAATGGGAACTAAGAGTGAGGAATGATTTTATCAGTGATATCAGTGAGTCCAGAGTTCAGAGAATTATAAAATTTTGGTTTACTTTGGTTGTTTCATCACAATTCTTTTTTCTTGGAAAAATGATTTTCGGCTTGAAAATTTGGAAAAAAAAGTAAAAAAATCGAAAAAAAGTAAGAATTCTCTAATTTTTCAAAATTCTGAGAATAAAGAGGAACAATTAAAAAATTCAAAATTTGAAAAAAAAACTCAAAAATTTTCCACAAAATCGGGAAAAAATCCTCCTTTCCAAGTTCCAGAAACTAAGATGAAAAGTCAAAAACCAAAAAAAAAAATTGAAAAAAGTTCCGAAAAAAAAGTCAAAAAATCTGAAGAAAATTTGAAAATTTAAAAATTTTGAAAAAAAAAATAAAAAATTCAAATTTCGAAATTCCGATATTAAAAAAATGAAAATTTTTTATAAAAGCTCATAGAAGCTGAAAACGATTCCAAAAAAAGGTCCAATAGGGACTTCTTTCAGACAAGAATTCAATTTTTTGAATAAAAATGACACTAAAATTTTACAATTTTCAGTTTTTAAAAAATTTTTTCAACTACGAATAAATCTTTATTTTAGCAGAAAAATCACAAATTTTCATAACTCCCTACTTTTTTCCAATTTGTCATTAACTTATCTCCCGCTTTTTTTTTCGATACAAAAACTTTTTAGTCAGAGGAATAGACGAAGAGAGGAGGCAATGTGTGTGTGTGTCAACAAAACCCGCCACCTTTTTTTCGAAAAAATTAATGTCGAAAATTTTCGCAAAAATTGATAAGGGGCATCGAAAACTAATGTCGATAAATGTTTTCTGACCAATTGATGATTGCGAAATATACAATTCCAACTTAAATTTCGAAAAATAATTTTTTTTAAGAAAAAAAGGTTGCTAACAGTTTTCTCATGACGTTAATTCCCAAAAAAAGAACATTCTGAATCTGGAATTTTGGAAATTTTACATATCATTTTTCAGTTTTCGGACATTTTCGAAAATAATCATGCGGTGATTTTTGTTGACACACACGAAATGTCCTCTCGTCGTCTATTTCTCTACGCCGAAACAAGTTTTGCGAATTACAATGAGGAATTTTGGGATTTACCATAAGGAATGCCCCGCCCCTCGAAAACTTTTTACTAGATCGTGATGTGATGGTCGATGAGTAGAAAAACTGATTGATCTGTAATAATTTTTCGATATTTTTGTGTTTTTTTTTTCATTCATAAAGTTAGTGAAAAATAATATTTTAATTATTCCTTTCACAAGTCGTGATTGCGTTTAAATGAAGTTAATTTTCATTTTTGGCTGGTTTTCAAGCTCGAACACAATGAAATGCCTAAAGGAGACTATAGGAATTAGAAGTGAGGAAGGAGAGATCCTCTCTGCTATTTGCAGAAATTGATTTTGGTCAGAGAAATAGACGACGAAAAAACATATAGTGTGTGTGTGCGTGGGTGTGTGTGTGTGTCAACAAAACCACCACATGATTCTTTTCGAAAATGTCTGAAGATGATAAGAGCATATCAAAACCTAATTTCGGTGAATGGTTTCTGACCAATTGTTGGTTGCGAAATACACAACTCCAGATTGAATTTTAAAAATAAATTTATTGGACAAAAATTTAAAAAAAACCAAAGGAAATTATTTATTGGGGCTGACTTGCTGCACTCATTACCCCTCTATTCAAAAAATTATTTCAACTCTCATTCAGTTTTCACTGGTTGATCGGGTTGAGCGACCATGACGTCATCGATGACTTTCAGAATCTTTTCCTTAGTTTCCCCGTCGAAATATTCTGAAACTCGACGTGCTTCTGCTTCCTTGATTTCTTCCACTTCTGCCAGGTAGTTTGTAACGGAATTCTCGGATGCCAACTTTTCGGAAAAGCTTCTATAATACGCTGCGGTTTCTTCCAGAAGATATTTTTCAAACTCTTCTTCGTAGACCTGACGGTTATTGCCACCCAATGAAATCCACATGTCGCATGCTTTCTTGATCGGCTCAGTGTTGATTTGTGCGCCTGAAAAACCTTTTTTCAGGGAAATGAATTCATATTCTAGTGAAAATAAAAAACAGAAGTATTTGGCTCAGTGAGGAATCGAACTCGGATTCTGAATTTACCGGAAATTTTTTCACGCCACTACACTACACCGCCACCAGTCGGTGACTGAACCGGCGGCGACAGCAAACTCTCTAAAATGAGTAAATCTAGCGGCCGGCAGTTGACGGGGGCGAGCTTAGGCTTGCAGCATAGATAGCACAGAGCTTCCCAGAATTTCAATCGGAAATTCAAAAAGGCGGGCTTCATCACCGTGAAATTCTGTATCGACCTGGAAAAGTCTCATGAAAATCGGACTTCTAGGAAAAGCTCCAGGGTCGGCGACACACAAAATACTGGAAGATTTTAGAGCTTATTTTTGGATATTTTCAAATAGAAATTTTTTCCAACTATGTTCAACTAACCTTCTCGATCCATCCTAACCAAATCCAGCATCTCTTTTCTCATTTGCTCTCCGATTCCATCTTTTTCTAACAGTTCCTTTCGGAACGCCTCGACTCCCAAGTCGTTTATAGACAGCAAGCCCGGTGTCAGTTCCACATATCTCCTATCCAAAAGTATCAAAACGCACCCAACCATTCCCATGGCATTTTTTCAAAAACTTTTTTTTCAATAAGTTGTCGAATGATGAATTTTATGTACATTTAAGTTTTCTGATTAAGAAAATTCAAGGGCTAGTAATCAGGGTTGGTCCGAGAACAGAAATTCCGAATTTTTCCGACGGAAAAGTTTTCCGAAAAAACAAATCGAAAAACTCTTCCGTCGGAGAACTTACCGAACTTATTTCTCGGAAAATCGGATAAGAAGATTGAGAAATTTCATTTTGGCTACTGCTTCCATCAAACGTTTTTTCTAAAAATTTAGCGACTTCTTGGTTCAAAAAACCTCTCTCAGTCAACTTTATTAAAAAAAAATTACCAATTTGTCCACTTTCAATTAAAAAATTCATCCAAAAAGCAAGTGTTAAAAGATTTCCAAGCGTTCCAATGTTTTCGAATTTCCCGAATTTTTCTTTTGAAAAAAAAATCGGATATCCGATTTTCCGAGATTATTTTTCGGAAATTTTTTTCATTTTCTGATTTTCCGAAAATGTTTTTTCGACCAAGCCTGCTGGTAATAAAGTAATAATAGCTCGAAAAAAAAATTCTACGTCAGAAATAATATTTATGACAAATTTAATAAAAAAAAAACCCCACAATAAACGGACGGATCCTCATTTTTGGTCGATCAGCATTATTAGATCCACTCATTTGAATATGCAATTTCACTCCCGATGAGGGAAAAAATTCAGAATGGCAAGACCGAATTTTTCTCTTTTTATCCGAAAATAAGAAGTGAGGAAGGATTCTAACCTTCCTCATCGTTATTTGCAGAACTTGTTTTTGGGGCGGAGAAATAGACGACGAGAGGACACAATGTATGTGTCAACAAAAACCACCGCATGATTCTTTTCGAAAATGTTGCAAACTGATAAGAGGCCAATGGTCGGTTGCGAAATATACAATTCCAATTCAAATTTCGAAAAAAATAAATTTATTAGACGAAAATAAATAAATAAAAATCAAGACATTTTTTATTGAGGCTTCCTTGCAATCAGTGTTGCAATAAATACATTTTTCATCACTTCGGAAACTTTTTCTATAGTCTCCATTTCAAAATATTCTATCATCCGACTACCTTCAGACTTCTTCGAAACTTGCAACTTTGCCAAATAGTTGGCAGGAGAGTTGGCAGAAACCAACTTCTCTGAAAGGCTTCGGTAATGTGCTGTGGTCTCCTCCAACAGGAACTTCTCGAAGTGTTCTTCATAGATTTGACGGCCCATTGAAATCCACATTTTGCCGGCTGTTTTTATTGGCTCAGAGTTGATTTGGGCGCCTGAAATAATAGGAAAATATGGTTTATCTTTTATTGTTCTAATATAGTCTGTTTGTCCTAATTTCTGTCTGTCGCCGACCCTGACGCCTTTCGTAGAAGTCCGATTTTGATGGGACTTTGACAAGACGATACAGAATTTTCCCGCGATGATGCCCGCCTTTTTTATTTCTCGATTGGAGCTCTACAAAGCTCTGTGCTATCGCACCAAGCCTAAGCCCCGCACCCGTCAACTGTCGGCTGCTAGATTTACTCATTTCAGAGGGTGTGCTACCACCGTCGCTTCAACTACACACGGTTGGCGGCGTAGTGTAGTGGTGTAAAAAACGTTCGGTAAATTCAGTATCCGAGTTCGATTCCTCAGTGGGCCATATAATTTTGGTTTTTCTTTTAACGTAGGAATTCATCGAAATTTTTGGGAAATTTGAGCGGTTGTCGCGCGGAGCGCCCGAAACCGTATGGTTTTTGTTATTTTAGCTTCTATTCTTGCAAAAAAAATTTGAAAAAAAAAGTTCTTCGAGCTTTTTTTTACTTATTTCAACTAACCTTCTCTATCCATTTTAACCATCTCCAAAGCCTCCTTTCTGACCATTTCTCCAATCCCATCTTTTTCTAATACCTCCTTTCGGAACGCCTCGGCTGCCATGTCGTTCAGAGGCAACAAGCCCGGGACCATTACCACAAAACTCTTTTCGTATACTCGAAATAGATAACTCGAAATTTCACGAATCCCTTCGAGTGCAGTAATATAACTTTCCCATAGCGAGGAGATGGTTTGGAGAATTTTCGATGAGCTGTCGATTTGCTCTTTCAATGAAGTTGTATGTTCGAAGAACGCCTTTTTCAGGTTACGGAACAGCTTCTCTCCGTAGCCGTGCTCTACCAAATGGTAACAGTATCGGTAGAGCTCTTCAAAACTGTAGCCTTGGTTCTGCGCTGTCTTCAGAATATCTTTCACCGCGCGGTCAAAAAAATCCAACATTTCATTAGCTTTTTCTTTGGTAGGTCGGCTCTAGAAGAAAAAAATGGGTTTGAATACATTTTTGGTAAAAAAAAGAACCTACCAAATGCTTCGCAGCTCTTATTCGCATCATTGCGGTCTGCTTAGTTGGCTGTTGACTTCGACCTGAAATTTGAGTAATTATTATCGTTCTAAGCCGTTGATAAAGCGTGCGAGATCTTGATGTTGACTTGATGAACGTGATCTCATGGCCTAGGAATCCCACCGTGTAGCTCTAAGGTTGCCTTGGAAACATAGGCGAAATCTCTAGGCTATCTTGTCCTCTCGAACTACGCGGCGGGATTCCTAGGCCGAATACGGTCTTTTTTAATGGAAAAAAGAATGGAAATAAAATTAAAAACTGCTATTGAGATATGGTATATATAGGAAAAAATTTGCATATGAATAAGAAAAAATCAAAGGGATCTAATACGTATGCAAATTTCCATTGACACATTGAAAGGTAAAACTGATCGATGAACTGTTCAACAGAAAAGCAAACACAGAAAAGAAACTGAATGAAACCGCACAATACACCGCTTTATGTATCACTTTTTCCGCAACGATAACAATAAATGGTGCAATAAAGAAAAGGAAAACATCTCTCTCCGGCAAAAAATTGGGTTTGAAAGCAGAAGATGAGTTGAATTGCTTTAAAAACGCAATATTTTGAAAAATCCTAGAAAAAATGTTTGTCATGGGCGCGTAAATCGACACCGCGTAAATCGACACTACACTAAGGACGGCTCCCGGAATGAAAACTACAGTAGACACATAGCCATCGGAGCGTCGTTGCAAACTGGCAGTTTTTAGGAAAAAAGTCAAGTTAACAGATTCTAAATAGACTTTTTACTGAAAATCGAAAAAAGTGAAATCGAGAAAAGTTTTCGACATATAAGAAACACAACAAAAAACACAAAACAAAACACAAAAAGAAACACAAAAAGAATCGGAACAAAACCGCACAATACACCACGTTTTGTATCACTTTTCCGAAACTAAAAAAATAAACGGTGCAATAAAGAGAAGGAAAGCATCTTGTTAGGGCAAAGCATTAAGTTCGATAGCAGAATACGGATTGACTTGCTTCGAAAATGCAATATTTTTGGAAAAAAATCCAAAAATGAAAACAACTCAGCGAATCGTTTCGGTGGAACGGCGTACTTAAGACACTCCGTACTTACCCCAGCTGGTCTCGACGCGAAACTGCTCGTTGGAACGCTGTGTAAACCTAGCGATTCCCGAATTCAGCTTTAGCCACCGTTTCTACGAAGCAAATTGTTTATCGGAGTGTCGTTGCAGATTGAAAGTTCAACGGAAGAAAGTCAAGTTCACGGAACCTAAATGGACTTTTTACTGTTTTTTTTTTCAGATTGAAATCAGGAAATTTACAGTAAAAATTACAGTTTCCACCAGAAAAGTCTTTATTTGATGAAAAAATTTCATAAAAGTTATTCCAAAAACAGTTTCGTTCTGGAAAAAACACAGAAATTAAAAAAAAAACTCAAAACTTTCAAAAAAAGCAGATTAAAAAATCACTTCAAAATTATGAATAAAATAACCCAAAAGTAATTCAAGAAATTTCGATAGAAAGTATTATTTATTTGCCAACAGCTCGATTGCTCCAGTCAAATTCCTCATTTCGTTCTCCATCCTCTGCGAATTCTCATCTTTTTGCAACACTTCCTTTTGAAATATTTCAATCCCCATGTCATACACGCTCAGCAAGTCTGCATTGCCGCAAACATAATGACGGTGCAAGGAAAGGGTGTACTCTCGGAGACGTACCATGGCAGCCGAGTGCCGAGCCCATAGCTCAACTATTTTTGTGGATCCATCAATTTGGCTTCTAGTGGCCCTCATCTCCTCCCAAATCGTTTCCTTCAATTTTTGATACACCCTCTCGCCATAGCCAAGCCGAGCCAGCACAAATGTAGGACGATACAGTTCTTCAAAGGTATATTTATCGAAAATTCCGCGCAAAATATCCTTCGTCGCCTGTTCCAGAAAATTTAAAGTTTCGGTTGCTTGCTCTTCAGAACAAAATGCCTGAAAAAAATTGATGAATTTTTGTAAAACATATTAAAACATACCATAGTAGGGCAAATTCTTGGTTGGCGGCGATCGGAGAAACTCATTGCAGTAAGTTGACTCGAGACGACGATACCTTAAAGTTGTATAATTGAACATTTTTACTGAAAAGCATAGAGGAAAAAGTAAAAGCATAGAGGAAAAAGTATGGAAGTTGCTCTTCTTAGTTAGAGAGATTTTTATTTGTGATACCGCAAAGTTTTGGCCTAATAGGACAGAAATACCATTCAACCCCCGAAGTCGATGCACCATGTTGGCACACAGAGGGCACACAGAAAAAGAGGGGTGAAAAGGGGAATTGAAAAGATAAAACCGCAAGAAATCTTCGTAGAGGACGGCAAGCTGACTGTCGCGGCGGCCTAAAAAGAAGTCGACGCATTTAGAAGCGTGTTCACCGCACAAGTGTGCGCAAGTGTATGCCGACACCTGCGCATCTCACGCTCTCGGTGAGACAGTAGTGACTGCAACCCCAATTCAAACAGAATTTCCGTAAACCATTGGAAAGGAGGGAGAAAAAAAGTGCACAAAAATGATTGATATTCAGCGGGATAGGAAGAGAGATGATTGGCGGTGAACACGAGGTTATCAGGACAGCTGACAACAATTTATAATGAAGTGAATCTGCATATGGAAAAAAAAACTAATGGATTTTGCAATACGTATGCAAATTTCCATCAATGCATCGAAAAGAGAAACTGATCTATGAACTGTTGAACTATCGAAAACACAAATAGAAACGGAACAAAACTGTACAATACACCGCTTTATGTATCTCTTTTTCGGAACGATAATAATAAACGGTGCAATAAAAAATAAAAAATAAGAAAACATCTTTTTCGGTCAAAACATTGGGTAAGAAAACATGAGACGGGAAGCGTACCTTAACAGTAAAAAAAAGACAGGAGCTCCTAAATAGGCGCCATGAACGGCTCCCGAAAAAATCTACAGTAGACCGTCGAAATTTCGTTATGAGTATTAATTCCTACGTAGTTTTCGTTTAGATTTCATTTTTTCTCACGAATTCATTCAAAAAAAACACAAAAGGAAACAAAACAGCCTTTGAAAACGGCATGGCCGAGAACAGATTGATGGCCTAGAATCCTGCAAGTGGACGGTTTCGCGCGTTTTTTTTTCGGTTTCATTTTTTTGCGCTGTTCGTATTTTTTGTGGCCTGCAGCTCTCAAGAAATTTGAAAGCTCGTAAATTTACAATGACAACGGCTCTCGGGCAACAATCTACAGTAGACGCTAAACGCCACCCCACACGGAGTGTCGTTGTAAAGTTCATTGGACCCGAGAAGGAATATGAAAACCTACCTGAATTTTCCCGTTTTTTCCAAAATTCAAAGCAAAAAATTTACATCAAATTCATTATTCAAAAAGTAACATTAATAAAAGTCACATCTTTTTTCCTTGGCACCGACATCAGTAAAGTTTTCTTTCTCTCATAATTAAAAAACAACATAATACAACCGTCCATCACATGAACAAATAAATTTGAGAATATTGTAAAGAAAAATTGCCATAATATTTTGTCCATCCACGTGTAGATGTACATACTATTGATAGTATCCAGGAGGTAGATCCAGTCTTGGAAGCAAGATTGGAGGAATAGTCTTCTGGAGGTACGACGACGTCTTTTGGAGGCGGAGCTGTCCATGTGGGGTTTTGTCTGAAAGGTTTGCTGGTGTTGGAGGTGCCTTTATAATAGGGGTATCGTTTTCAGACTTCAAAAACGTTTGTTGGAATTGTAAAATGATTTGGTTTTTTCACAAAAAAGGATTTTTTTTCAAATTTTATTGAAAAACTCAAAATCAAAGTGGGCAGGCATAAGCCAAAAAACTAATTTTTCCGAATTTTTTTCGATTTTCGAAAGTTATAAAATTAGCCACACCCACTTTTTTTTATACTCAAGCCAATTCTCTAAATTTCCAGGTTTTTTTTGATTTACAAAAAATTTATATGACTAAATTTTTCGATTCTGAAATAAAAGTGGGCGTGGCTTATTTTTGAGAGTTATGTAAAATATCATTATATTCAGGTTTTGAGCATCAGTTTCAGAAATTTTCGAGTTCCCCAAAAAAAATTTAATTTTACGAAAAAACAACTTTTTGTAGTTTGTAGTCATGCAGTCAGGGGCGTGGCCTAAACTGAAGCAAAAAAAAGAAGAATAGACTACCAAAACCATATAAACAAACTACAAAGGGACAAATTTAAATTTTTTTCGAACTTTTGGAAAATTCTAAACTTGGCCACGCCCACTTTTTTTCAAAGTCCAGTTAAACTTTTGATTTCTCGGTTTCTTTCTCTAAGTTTTCCAGAAAAATATTAAGAAAATAAGCTTTTTTATAGTTTGTAGTCTTATCCCCAACCTACCGCTGATACAATCAATTTGATAGCCACGACCACATTGAAAGTGTTCGAAATTACTGCCAGGAATCCAATGAAATACATAACAGAGTCCGCAAGGGTGTCTACACATGGGTCCAAATTGTCCCATGTCAGAATGTCATAGTTGAATATGTTCGTACAGTTTCCTGGAAAAAGTATGGATTGGAAATAATTTTCAAAAAAAAGTGCGCGGAGTCAAAAACATTGTTTTTTTGGACTTCTGGAAATTTTGTCAAAATTCAAATTTTCATAGTAAACTGACAATCAGTAGACGCTTTGATAACAAAATTGAGAATTTGAAAAAAGGGGCGTGGCCTACCTGGTATCCCGGCTACCGTCACAAAAAGTGATATCAACCAACATATACTCAGCGCCAATAGCGTCGCCGTTCTCCCATTTTTTCGTTTTGCCAACGTGGCAAAATAAATAATGAGAAATCGATTGAATGATATGCATACTTGGGTCATTGGGCCTAAAAACATTTTTATTAGTGTTTTATTTTTGTAGAATTTCGAATTTCAGAAAACCCGAAAATTGAAAAATACCTTGGACATAAACGCCATAAGCAGCCATTTGATTGAGAAGCATATTCATGAATTCAGGACCATAGTATCGGCGTCTGGAAATTGTGTAGTTTGTAGTCTTTGTAGTTTGTAGTTTGTAGTTTGTAGTTCATAGTTTTTGTTGTTTCTAGTTTGTAGTATGCAGTTTATACAATATTTGTTTCATTCATCTTATTTGGTCTGCTGAAGAAATTTTTGAAAGAGAAAAATGCAGGAGAAAAATTTTCAAAAAGTGGGCGTGGCCTAAATTTGTTTTTCTTTTTTTAAAAAAAATTTGAACGTTATTGAAGTATTTTGCAGTATTATGAGTCTAAATTTCCAAACACTTTTGGTAACTAAAGTTCCAAAATTTTCGAAAAAAAATTCAAATTTTTGTAGTTTTTGTAGCCTAAAAAACTCACATCACTGAAACCGGCCCATTGAATATCAGATAACAAAACAAAATCATAGAATTGGATATTGTTTTTGAAGAGCACATTATATAAAAACTTGACATATTTTTGGAGACAAATCTGTGTAGAACGAAGATATTGACAAAGATTCCAAAGGCGGAGGTCTGAAAATTATCGATTTTTTCATTTGAAAATAAAAGTGCTGACTCATTTTGAAAGAAAGTGAAAAAATTTGTGACTTTCAAAAAAATTTTTGGGAGTTCCAACATTTTCAAAAATTTTCAAAGTTTTTTCAATTTATTTGAATTTTTGAACTCGGGCTTTTTGAAGTTCCGATTCTTTCTATTTTTTCTATTTTTTCTTTGAAAACTCACAATAGACTACAAACTACAAACAAACTACAAACTACAAACTACAAACCCACCAAAATCATAAAAAGTCCCGCCAATACAGTAACCCATGGCTCGGCAACTTCTTCCGGACGGGAGTCTTCTATCCATATTTGTGATAATGTTTTATTCGAAAGGGACATATCAATTGGGGAGGAATGGTCTGGAAAAAAGGTAGGATTCATGAAAAAAAGCGGGAAAAAAATAGAAAAAATCTCAAAAATTTGGGTAGAATCTGGTGAAAACGTGATAAAAATGGTGTAAATTGCAAAATTATCAAAAAATTCTAATTTTTTTTCGAAAGTAGGTTAAACTATGTAGACAAAAACAGAAAAGGATTGAAATATGAAGAAAAAATTTTCGAGATTCTGGAAAATTACCAGATTGGAATTGAAAATTTTTTAATTCTCCGTGATATTGTCAAATTTTCAAATAAAAAGGACCAAAAATGCCGGAGAATCTCCCAAAATCAAAGAAAAAAGTCCAAAGACTAAGCGGTGCCATTCCTAGAACTAATTACCTCTTTTGGCACATGTCTGCCTAGAAATAAGAGGTGGGAATGGAGAAATGATTGGGTTATACCCCCCCCTTTTTTTTCCCTTCCTACTCAAATTCTCGACTTAGATTAGTAGCATACATGTGTACATGTAATTCGATTACGTATGCATACTTTTTTCGGGTAATCGAAATCAGAATTGAATTTGAGAAAAAAAGTACAAAATTATGAAACTTGTGACTGGAGTTTTTTAGGAATTGATCTGATTTTTGTGATCTGGTATAAATGGAAGTGTTATAAAAATATCCTCAACTTTTGGTAGCTTATCTTCAGAAGAAGAATTTTTTTCAAAAGCAGAAAATTCGAACAAAACTGATCAGAAACATTTTGAACAAATATGTTTTCGTCACCTATACATCGTCGTCACATCTTCTAATGACCTATTCTTTTCGATGAAAAACCGATCAGAACTATAGTCACATTTTTTATTTTCGTTTCTCGAATCATTTCTTTTTTCATTCTGCTACAATTGCACATAAATAAATTTCTCAAGAATCGCTCTGAAGCGCACAAATTGCGCCCGAAATCGCGCGTTACAGAATGGTGGCCGCGGTTGTCTGGCCGAGAATCCCATACTTCCCCATCATTCATGTCATTTTACATATTTTTGTCACAAAACTTCTAGCATCTTCTATTTTCACATAGAAAACGTATGACATTGAAAAAAGCAAAAAATATGGAGAAAACGGCTCCGTATTGTGAAATTCTCGGCCAGACGGCCGCGGCTCCCAATCTGTATCGCGCGATTCTGGGCGCAATTTGTGCGCTTCAGAGCTATTCTTGGGCAATTTCCTCTCAAACAAAGAAATCAGCATAAAAAAATGAACAAGAATCGAAAATAGAAAATGTGACTATAGTCCTCCTTCAAAAAACAGATCGGGTCGAAATTATCTTGAAGGGTAATTCAATAAGAGAAAAAATATTTTGGGAATTGTCCTCTGCCTGCCCAATGTGACGAAATCGGTTGTTTTTCGGTTGTTTTTTCTGCCATTTGACACTGATCTTATCAACCTGAGTTGGGTTCTCAATCATCTATAAAATCCTTATTTTCTGTTCCAATTTTTTTCTGTGACAGAGAACAAAATAACGGAACTAGTGTAGACTTGATTATGTAATCAAAGAAAAGTTATTTTTATGAAGAATGTTTGATTGATGAGTTTGGGGAACTTCCTGGTCATTCTATATAAAAACTCTAGGGCGGAATCAAAAAATTTCAAAAAAATTTGTCTGAAAATGTTCTGAAAAATTGAGGACAGAAAGTTATGAAACCAGTCTATAATTTCCACTCAAATTCAAAAAATTATAGAGAAAATGACCTGGTTCGTGATAATTTTCAATACTCTTGACATCAGAAACCAAACAGCCAAAAATATTTCGGTTTTGACTTTTTGAACTTATTTTAGTAAACATAATGACACGCTATATGAATCCACCCACGGGTTGTGGGTCTCGCTTTTTTTTTACCTGTTCCGGTTCTTGGTCTTAACTGCACGTTTTCTGGAAAACTGGTATTGGAGTTGTTGAAGATTGTCATTATCTGTAATAAGAAGGTTTGTTTCGGAGTGCAACACTAGGTACAGTATTGTGAACGTAAAGCCAGCGCCAAGTTCGCTCCACGGATATCTTTTCGATATGAGAAATGAATGCTGGAAGAGTCGGTTTTCCGTGGAGCGAACTTGACGCGGGCTTTACGCTCACAATACACTAGGGGGAATGGAAAAAGGAAAGATGCTGATAAAAACGAAAACAATCAACAGCTTATTTCGAGTGAACGCTATGATATTAACCAGGATCATTAGTGATGCGGAAATGAAAAAAAAAAGAGCTTGTTTTTCTGTTTGGTGTGGGCTGCAAAAAAGGCTGAAAAATTGTGCTAACCTATTATTTGGTCATAACAAGAAAAAAGGAACAGAGTGTAAGAAAATAATTGAGTGGTAATCAGTAAAATCACACTTAACTTCAGGGAGTGTTTTTCCAGCCAGACAAGATCATGGAAACAACTTTTAAGTTAAAAAAAAAAGTATTTTGATTGAATGACCAAGCACAAGTTTATTGAATGCTTTATTGGAGAAGGATTGGACTCATATACACATAATTCCTAGTATATTTCTTGCAGATGATTATAGTTTTTCACCATGGAATAATTCAAGCTCTAAACGTTACAAAACAGCGCTTGAGTACAGATTGATGGCCTAGAACCCACTGGCTTAGAATACAATGAGTGGGGACTCATGGTATTCTAGGCCATCAAACTGTAATTGACGCTGCTCTCAAACGCTATTTTGTATCGCTTAGAGCAATTTCAATATAAAATCATAGCAAAAAATGAGGTTTTAAAACGAGAGAAAATGCGTCCGAACCAGACAGGGAATCAGAGAACAGCACACCGAAATACCTACCCTTTTTTATCAGATTTAGGTACTAGGTACCACAAACAGGTCATGTGATTACTGATATCACACCAAGATAACACAAAACCTAAAAATTCTGAGAAAAAACACAGAAAAAACAACCAAAGAACCACCTGGTAGACACTTCCTTATTTGTCTTATTGTGTGGAGGGGTCAAAAGGAGAACTGATCTGGAACCCAGTTTTATAAAAGCTACAGAACTACAGTATAGCTGAAAGAATGGGAGGAATTTAGAAAGTGGGCGGAGCTTATTGCGCAAAATTATCTGTTTTATTTTCAGAACAGCAACACGCTTCGTCACAACTTCACAGTTGTTTGGATCCTGGATCATCTACAGTATCCCAACCAACTACAGTAATTTCAAAAACTACAGTAGCCCATATAAAGACTATACTAACCAGGAAAAAAAAATGCATTTTGTACCAACAATGTCTGACTTGACGACAATGAAATGAAATATAGCAGCGACGGCGTATATTAAAGGCTACAAACTACGACGCTTTTTTTAGTTTGTAGTTTGTAGTTTGTAGTTTGTAGTTCTTTGTTTGTAGAAGCTGTCTTTTTTCCACCTCCTCTCTGAAAAAATGGTCGATCAAATCTCATTTCTCAATGAAAATTTCGCCCGAAAATCATAAGAAAGCAGGTCTAGAAACCCATAGAGAACAACATTTTCCTTCCAGAAGGTCATTTACTCTCAAAACAACCAAAAAACATTTTTTGATCTACCATAAATTTTTGTGATCTACCGCCTTTTTCGCATCAAAAAAGGTCACTGGGTCATTCTTTGTTGTTTTCTTCGCGCGTTTTGACCAGATTTCCTTCATTTCTTTTCGTTTTCGATCGATTTTTTTAAATTTTTGTTGGATTTTGTCAATTTTTGTAGGATTTTTTTTTAAATTTTTGATTTTCAGATTTATCCACCTTCACAAAATGTATCCAAATCCCAACAACAATTCTCCACCTCCATGGGCAAATTTCGCCGCTGGCGCCGGTGCCAACAACCGTACCATCCTCCCGCTACCGTGGTATTTGAGTCATCAGCTTCTCATGAATCGGGCATACGGTAGGTAGAAAAAGGGGCGGAGCTTGAAAATTTGAATTTTATTGTTTTTAGGACAACAAATGGGCAACATGCCGGGACCATCTGGACAGCCTGCCGCACTATATGGTAAGTGATCGGAGTCTGAAAAATGGGCGGAGCTTAATAACTTCTTTTTTTAGGACAAATGCCATACTGGCCTCCAGTCCACGTGCCAATGCCTCCATCATTTACAGTACCTCAAGGTACAGTACCCACAACTACAGGATCCTCAGTTACAGTGCCTCCGACTACTGTAGCTCAATCTACAGTACTTCCACCTACAGGAACCATGGCTACCGTAACCCCAAAAACTTCAGGAGGATCGCCGCGAATCGGCGTTTCGATGTACGGTGAGTATCATTTAGAAAATAAGCGTAGACTTAAAAAGTGGGCGTGGCCTAACCTACAGTATTCCAGGACACACAGTCGTGGAAGGCGTTTCTCGGCCAAGCATACTGTACATGTTCCCGTCACAACAACAACAAGCCGCCAAAACTACAGGATCCACGACTACGGTAGCGAGATGTCCGCCTACAGTATCCCGAGCTACAGTCTCCCAAACTACAGTAGCCAAAGCTACAGCTTACCCAAGAGCTACAGTATACTCAAGGCCTACAGTACTCCTGGCATATGGTAGGTTTTTTTTTTTGGGAACTTGGGTAATTGTAAAGTGGGCGGGGCATAGAAAAGAGGCGGAGTCTGAAAATGGGCGGAGCCTAAAACTTGGCCTAATTTTCCATTTTCAGGAGGTCCACTGGCCAAATACGCGCTTCGTCAGAACTTTCCGCGTGACTCGGATCCTGGGCCGTCTACAGTATCCCAACGGACTACAGTACCACGAATTGCTACAGTATCCCAACCACAGACGACTACAGTAACCCGGATGACCTACGCTATGTACGCACAGTACCTGGCGGCTCAAGCTCGGCTCCGTCAACAAAGAATTCCGAAAGCTTCGTCGTCGACACCAAATTTGAAGATGTTGACGAATGATGATGGGGATACGGTAGATAAGGATACTGTACCTGAAGATACTGTAGCTGAGGATACTGTACCTGCCGCGGTTACTGTACCTGGAAATACGGTAGCCGATAATATCGAAATCCGTTTGATAAATGAGGCTCTATGGAAGGAGTTCGACGAGCATCAGAATGAGATGACTGTGTGTCGCGAGGGACGGTGAGTACTGTAGGGTACAATCTACAAAAATGGACTACAAAAAATACAAAGACTACAAACTAAAATTTGACTACAAGTACAGAAATTTTCGGGGAAAGATGAACCTTTTGTTGGAAAATTCAGAGAAATCTCCTAGAAGAAAGTGCGCATGATGAGACCAGAAACTAAAAAAGGCATGACTACAAACTACAAAAGTTTGACTACAAACTACAATAAATAAAAGAATCTGTAACTTTCGAAAAAAAATTGTTATTCTTTTTGGAAATTTACAGTATTTAAGATGGAATGAAAATGTGGGCGTGGCCTGTAAGTGGGCGGAACTTCTTTTGAGTCTGAAAAAACTAAAAATAAAAAAGAAGTACAACCAAACTACAAACTACAAAGCTTTGACTACAACAACTACAATTTTCTGAAAGTTTTCGAAAAGTAAAAAAAAAACAAGATTTTCCGAGCATCAGAGCAACAAAACAGACGGTGCGACACAAAAGACTAGAATATGAATGCAAAGTACAAACTGCAAACTACAGGCTACAAACTACAAACTACAAACTACAAAAACTACAAACTTTTCCTTTTCAGCCGCCTCTTCCCAAACCTACAATACAGCATCACTGGCCTCTCTCCACAAGAAATCTACTGTCTCAGCATTCATTTTGTCCTGGAATCGAACTACAAACACAGATTTCATTCTCGTACCGATGGCTGGGCAGAAGACGTCAATTATGATGACGTCATTGATACAGAGACAAACGAAGTTTTTAGTGATGAGATGTCCGGCGAAGAAGTGATGTTGGAGGCTGATTTGATGTGGGCGGAGCTCAAAATCTACCAAGAAACGAAGTGGACACAGGCGTTTAATAAGAAGAAGGGAATCACCGGAAAGGAGGATATGGTAGGTTACTGTAGTTTTGTAGTCTGAAGAGGCTTCGCCCATTTTTCTCTAACTTTTCAAAATATCGAGAAAAAAATTCCGAAAATGAAAGGTTTACGATATGAAATCGATTTTTTTTTGGAAAAATTGCCTGGAAGCCCCGCCCATTTTTAGGCCAGGCCCATTTTTTGAACTTTAAAAGTTCTGTAATTTGACAAAATTTGACAAATCCTGACAAAACTCCGCCTACTTTCGGGCCACGCCCACTTTTGAAAAATTGGACAAAAATATTTAGAGATAAATTTCCAACAAAGCTCAAATTTTTCAAAATTTTCAGAAAAAAATTTGTTTCCCAAATAGAACATTTTTTACAAATTTTGTTTCAAGCCCCGCCCACTTTTAGGCCACGCCCACTTATGAAAACTAAATATTTAGAGATAAACTTCAAGCAAAACTCAAAATTTTCAAAATTTTGAAAAAATTTGATCTTCAGATTGAACATTTTTCTACAAACTTTGTTCGAAGCCCCGCCCACTTCTGAAGCTCAGTCAATTTGTGAAGCTCCGCCCACCGCTAACTGCCTCATTTTTTTCAGGTTCCGGTGAACATCAACTTCAAATATCGTCCGGTTCTTCGTATCTACAAATGTCAAGATCAACAACAGACCGTAATCGCTGAATATTCTGCCTCGGAAACATCCTTCATTACAGTTGGCACCACCTACCGTAGTAAAAAGATGGCCGAAATGAAGAAAATTGGCCGCATTCGAGCCGGTATTATGTGATCTACAGTAGGATAGTACTGTAAGATTACTGTAGGGTGTCTCTTGTATAATTGCACCCTTTGATTGTTTTATAATGATTTGTGTTGTAATAAGATTTTATGCAGAGTTTTCTGGAATAAACTTTATTGAATGGAAAAAATTGTTTTTTTTGTCAATTTTTTGAACTCTGTAGTTTTCGTGACGGGATACCAACCTCAGCCGAATATGGTCATGATTATACTCAAATTGAAGCTGCCGCTGAGCTGAATACGAGCTTATAGGTTTCTAAAACTCTTTGCGTCTTTAAACTTGGGATTACTGTAGCCTTCGTAGCCTTCGTGGTGGGACCCAACTGTGACCAAACCCTATCATGATTATATTCAAATTGATGAGCTGAAAACAATTTGATAGGTTTCTTATGCGCCTTTAAACCTAGGATTACTGTAGTTTTCGTGGTGGGATCCCAAGGATGACCAAACCTAGTCATGACTATACTCAAATCGAAGCTTTTAACTAGCTGAATTCAAAGTTTTGAGTTTCAAAAAGATGTTGAAGAAAATCACGGAGATATTTTCACAAAAAAATTTCATAACTTTTTTGAAATTACTTCCGCTCCAGCTGAAAGTTCAACGTAGATCAAAATATCAAAATTTTTGTTCTTATAATTGACCGATCATAGTTAAATCACATGCCTCAAAACAGGTGAAAATTTTCATTATTTTCCTATTTTTCACACATAACCGGTGGTCATTTCACATCACCCTAAGCCATGGAAAACATTGAAAATTCAACTTTTTATCCTAATTTTGATATTTTCGAGGGTAATGGTACCTTGTTATCGGTTTTTTTGATTATGATATTTCAACGTTTATTGTTCCCGTTTTATATTTATGTATACCGAGTGAATCGAAAAAGGGACCAAGATGTGAGTGATTTTTTTCCGATTTTAAATTTTTTTTCGGATTTCCAGACACCAATCTACCCTATAATGAGACATTTATACCACTCCATGATTGTATATTTCCTTCTTTTTTCTGGATTTTTAATCATTGTCACTATACAAGTTCTAGTGAAATTGAACTTTGTTTCATCATTTTATTTCCTAATTTTTACTATTTTTTCCTTATTTCTTCTGATATTTTACTGGTTTATCAATGTCTATCATATTCTTTTGGCTCTACTGGCAATCCAAAAATTCCTACTGTACTTTTTCCCGGATTACTCAAATTATTGGAATGTTGGAAGGTTCAAAATGGAATTTGCCATTTATTTTTGTTATATTTTGACTTTTGTATTGGATATTTATCCGTTCTGCAAGGGGTTTTTTGTAAGATCAGAAGCTGGAGGACCAGACGAATGGGATATCAGTTTTCCGGTAAGGTTTTTAAGAAAGTTTTTTTTTTGAAAAACTTGTTGGAACTAACTCGAATCTTTTGGGATCCAAAAAATAGAATTCAGCTCGCCAAGAGCTACAATTCGAGTATAATCATGACTATAATCGGTCAAAGTTAGGATCCCGACAAGAAAACTACAGTAATCTCAAGTTTGAAGGCGCATATAGTTTTAGAACTTATCATATCGTTTTCAGCTTATCAAAAGCTTCAATTCGAGTATAATAATGACCTCAATCGGTTGAGATTAGGAACCCGCCACGAAAACTACAGTAATCCAAAGTTTGAAGACGCATAAGGTTTGAAGGGTCGCAAGAAAGCTTCGTAATTGAGTTCAGCTCAGAGAGAGCTTCCATTTGAGTATAATCATGACCATAATCGGTGTTGGTTAGGATCCCGCTACGAAAGTTACAGTACCACAAAGTTTAAAGGCGCATAGAGTTTGAAAAGCAGAAAATTTGACTTCAGCTGCTTGATAGCTTTGATTTGAGTATAATCATGACTATATTCTGTAAAAGTTGGTATCCCGCCACGAAAACTACAGTACCCCAAAATTTAAAAGCGCATGTTATTTGAAAAAAGCCTGTAGCAAAAAAAAAGTTATGATTATACTTTCCTGAAAGCTCTCGATATACTGAATCTGAATATAATATTTTCATACTTAAATTTGAAATTTTTTTTTCATTTTTCAGACTTTCTATCAAATCAACAGCATTATCCTAATCCTTTCCACATGCTTGTACCTCCCAATCTACAAAAGGGTCATTAAATATGGTCATTTAACATCATTCAAAAATAATTCCCCACAAAAGTTCATCCTGTGGCAAGCCGTGGCATTATCGATAGGGAAAGTGATCCCATTATTTGTACTAATATTAGTGATGGATGAAAACGCTTTTTATGTAAGCAAAATTTTTGGAAAATTCATTAAAAAATGTTTTTTATTCCAGAAATTTTCTGCCTACACTATGGTAGATCTGGCAATGTTTCCATTTATCATCCAGCTCACTTACCTTGGGTGCAATCGACGGAATTTGAACATTTTTATGAGCTCCATGAGATTTTGTTCCAAGTTCAAGAAGTTATTTGGATTTTTATTGTGGAGATCCGCTGGGACTTCTACAGTACACCCAGAGATGCAGGATAGTAATTGGACAGCTTCAAGGATTGAGACTATGAGATATTGAAATGCATTTTTGCCATGTTTTACTGGTGCTACCTCTAATCAGAACTGCCTGAATCCGAACTGTACCTTTTCAGAACTGCCCGGATGAGAACTGATACTATTTCGCTTCAATGGCCTGAAAGCAGGGAAAAATGCCCATGTACGAGCATTTGAAAAGTTCTTATTCGGGGCAGTTCTTGAACGGTCGGTTCTCAAAAGGGTCAGTTCTGATTCGTCCAGTTTTGAAATGGGGTAGCACCGTTTTGTTCCCAAAACTCTGAATAAATGCATTTTCTGAATAGGAATTGATGGCTTTACTTTGAAAAAAGTGCCATTTTTGAAGGTCCAATTAATTTTTCGAAAAAAAATAGTTGATCCGGACCACCAGGACCACAAAGAAGTGCCTATAACAAACAAAAATCTACTTTCTCTTTCAGCATTCTAAAAAAAAGACGGTTTTTCTCGAGTTTTTCTACGAAAACCTCCAAAAGAACCTCCGCAAAATAAGATGCAATTCCCAGTAATTTGCAATTGTGGTGTAAAATTTTGAATGGAAGGCACTCTTGCCCTCCCACCTTTCACCCACCGCCATCCGTGACGTAACATTTATTTATCCTCAAGTTTACTCCAACCGGACGGCAGAAGGTGAAAGTGGGTGCCTTCAGCTCGTATTCCCCCTTAAACTTTGCTTACTCCCGGGAAAACTGAGCCACCTTAATATGATTACCTAAGAAGAAAGAAACAGATAAACAGATAAAGAAACAGTTAAAAATTGATCTTTATCTCAATTTCCCTGTCCGGAACAACAAAAAATTAAGATTTTCGGAAAGTTGAACCAAAGTATGGGAAATGGGGTATCATTCGATTTGTTATCAAAGTTCATAAACACTGGGGTAATTTTCACTAGATCTAGGTTGAAACTCAACGAGTTACGCAACTTCTTTCATTTTGATACCCTCCTTACTCCCATTTCACTTCAAGCTCCGCCTCCTTTGACACAGAAACGGCAGAAAGGAGGACTCATGTGTTAGGCTCCGCCCACAGAGAAGAGGAAGCCTCGAGAGTCCAGTCTCCATTATTCTGTTGTGACCGCCCTCCTCATCACAACAAAACTTTGCTTCCTTTTTTTTACTGCCAGAAAATTTTTTGAGGTCAGTTTTTTTCTTTTCTTCTTTATTTTGTTGCTTTTTCGAAAACTGGACTTGGTTTTTTTTTGTGCCAATTTCACCAATTTTCCTTACAAATTAGATAAATTTGAATTTTATAGTTTTCTTTCCGATTGCAGGATTTTTAAAATTTCAAAATTTTGACTCTTTACTTTACTTCCTCTTCTTGGAAAACAAGCGTAATAGGTCGTGAAGCATACCCACATGGCCAGAGTAGTAATAAATGTTTATTTTTCTAGTTGCGCAACATGTAGCTAGTAGTCACTATGAAAAAAGACACCAAACCGGACAAAAAACACAACCGGAGATTAGATAAGGTGATAAGGCAGCCTATTGTTTTTTGTTGGGCCGAAAAGGAAATAGGGATTATGGCCTATGCCGCAAAGGAAAAATGGTAAATAAAGTTATCACTGATTAGAATAGAATAACTATCAGCAGAACTAGTATAAATAATGCATGATTTATCAACAGGATCTGAAAATATCTAGGAACTACCTTTTCGTCAAAAATGAAACCATTCATTCTCGGGTCTCAAAACTTTTTCGCTAATTTCCAATTTGTTCCATGAATTTCCATAAACTCGAATTGCCTATAAATGAATTTGAACGAATTATAAGGTAAGTTCGTGGATTTCTAGTTTGAAGTTGTTCGATTTGACGAAACAGAACAAAAATTTAGATAAAAGCTATTTCTGAGCTCCGAAAAATAAGAAAAACGGGGCCTTATTTTTGAATTCTTTGCTAACATTTTACATTTCTTGTGTTTTAATTTCTTTATCGAAGCCATAAATTTCAATTCAAATACCTCCAAACAAAAACAAAGCACCCTTTCCCATAACATACAGTACCCCCCCCCCCCCCCCCCACTCCATGACAGAGCACTTTACACAAAACCATTTCTCCACCCTCCCCACCAAAACCATTCTTACTTTACACAAAATTCATAAGTTTTCCATCATTCCTCTATTCTGTTGGTCAGTTCAGGGGAGGGTACAGGCTGATGACACAACATATTCCCATTAGCAAACAATGGGGTGACTAGATGTGGTGCCAGGGGGACAGAAAGATGAATCATTTACTTTTCCAAGAGGTTTGAATCTGGTAGCAAGCACACTTGGAAATAAGAAAAAAGAGAGGAAGAAGGTCGGAATAAAAGGGGGTCAGATGGTTGGTAGCAAATTTTTCCGAGACTTTTTTTGTAGTTTGTAGCCTTGATCCTTCTAGTTTATAGTCCAAAACCTGAACTAATTTACGAAAATTGCAGACTTTTCAAAATGCGGGCAGGCTCAAAAATTTTTGTTTTGTTTCAGCATGTTTTTCCCGATTTTGAGCCCAATTTTGAAACTTTTCTTGGGGATTTTCACTCAACAATAGATCAGAATTTCCTCCGTGAAAATATAGGACAAAAAAAAGTAGAAAAATAGCCGCGAAAAAAAATTTTCAAAAAAACAGTTTTACCTTTTTACCTGTCCTTGAAAAACTGTCTTTCAAACAAGGAAAATAATTGAGAACAACTTCGAAATTGAGTGACAAGTTGGTCAGTCAAGGTCAAACTAATTATCTAAGACTTTTTGTTTAAGTCAAGTTTGAAAACAACCAAATTTTTCCAAATTTGTATATGAAATCTGTCAAATTCAGAAAATATCAAATAATATGAAATCATTATTTTTCGATTTGTAAGACCTTCTCTAAAAATGTTTGTAGAAATAATAGGTATTTTTTTCCAGTCATTTACTAAAGGAAATCCTGGAAAAATTTCGATTTTCGCCTGAATGTATAGGAAAATCTTCTTTTTTTCCTACCTTTCGCTCCCATTTTCCCAACTAAAGTTAACCCCCACTTGACACCAATTACCAATTATCTTATACGATATTTAATCCCTCTCTTTTTCCCCTTAATCTCCGTTACTTACTTTTCCCTCATTTCCATAAATACCGTACTCCTAGTTCATCCTATTTCACACTTCGTTTTGTTTGATTACCCTTTAATCCACACCTGCCAGCACAGTTGGAAACGGATTAGTTTCTTTTATTTTTTCATTGTAATCATATTTGTTTTCACTATTTTTTTTTTCTTACTGTGAATTTTATTTTCCAGTTTTCAAAAAATGTAGAAATTTGATGCTCTTATTCTCATCAATTTTCCAGAAAAACATCTTGAGTTTTATAAAAATCAAAGTGATCAAATATTCAAAAATTTGAAGAACTCAAATTCTCAAAAAAAAACATTTTCTGAGCTAAATACATTTCGAAATTGAGTTTTGAGAAATTTGAAAACTCCGAGAAAATGTAAGAGTTTTCAGAAATTCCAAACGGAAACAGTATCATGTTCGGTACTTTCTGAAAAAAAATCTGGTTTTTAACTAAGAAAATTTGAAACGAGAACATTTACAACACTAATGGTAAAAAAATACATCTGATTTTCAGAAAACTAATTTCAATAAAATGCTTCTTTTCCAAATTATTTTAATTTCCCATTCTTTTCTCCTCCATTTCCTTTTTGCAATCTTTTTTGTTATCTCATTGACTTTTTTTCCTTCATTCTCTTTTTTTTCGCAACAATTCTCCCTATTTACCCCCTATCTTTTTCTTTGCAGTAATTATTCATCCCAATTCATCCACTCTTTCTATCTTTTCAAACCCCAACCACAGTTGCCTCCCTTCTTGTTCTTCTCGTTATTCTTTCTGCTTGCCCTCCCTAGGCCCCCTTTTTGCAAACCCAGCAGCCAGCAGTCGTCCTCTTTTCTTCGCTTTCCCCCATACTTGTGTCCTCTCGGTCGACCAGCCTCCCGAACAGCCCCCCCCCCTTTCTGTGTTGGGAGAGGACACAACCCTCAATGTGTTGCCTCTGTGTTGTTTCCACTTGGTGGGGTCTCTGCTATAGAGGGAAGAGACAGAAGTGTGCAAACACCACGACGCGCTTTTGCGGACAACTTTTTGTGTTTTATTTACTTCATTTATTTTTGCTATTTTGAGAAAAATTGAAAGGAAGGATAGAAAAATGAAGAAAAATTGAATTGGAAAAATTCATTGAAGGGATTTCTTGAATGAATCACAGAATGAAATGAAGAAAATGGTGATGAAATAATTTTTTTTTCTCTATTTTTGTTGTTCGTTTTTCGAATTCAGTTTTTCTTCCAGGTTTCCGACAATTTCCAAGAACTCTATTGCAAAAAAAAAGATGGAGGACCTGTTTTTTTAGCAGAAAAAGAAGCAGAAAAAGGGGTTTCACTGTTTTGAAATCTTTTTCATCGTCATTTTCGATTACTGGCAACATTTGTTGCGGAATTCTATTTTTCCTTTCATAATTTCTTTGGAAATTCAAGAGTTTTAGGATGAACAATGAATAAGAATTTAGTCTTTTCGTTTAAAAAAGGCTAAAAACCGGGAATTTTCTGGTTTTTGTGTCTCGGAATGCTATTTCTACGGATTTTTAGTTTCCTTTCCATGTTACTTAAAGTTCCATCCTTGGATGGTGGTTTTAGGAAAAATTTGAACCTACATTTTTTTTTTACCAAAAGTGTATACTTTTGGAGTTTCTATGTTTTGAAACAGTTTTTGGGACTTCTCAGAATTCATCTGATTTCTTATCGGCTCTTATCTCTTTCTTGAATTCTGAACTTTTGAATTCTTTCAAATTTAGGCTGAATTATGTCAAAAGATTGGCATTTTCTCAGTTCCAAATTTTTCTTCAATTACAGATTTTCCTCTCAATTTCACAACTCTCTTCGAATGTGTAAAAACCCTTCGTATACATTGTTATCTGCAAACCTACCAAGTTTTTCCTCCATATTTTCTCTCCACATCATGTAATTTGCAACTTTCCGACCTTCTCTTCCCCCTCTTTTTTCTTTCTTTCTACCTTCCAGCCTGTCAATCTAAACACCACGTGTTGTTGACTCCCTCCAACATACACCAATCATTCATTGCCGATTCTTTTTTCTTTCGTTGTCTAATTATCTTATTTCTCTTCTCGTTTTTTTTTTAGCTTAAAAAGCTAAAAATGAAGAAAATTGTCATTTGGTGATGAAATATGTGTTATTTTTCTCTATTTTCGTTGTTTTTTAAAGAAATATCAGTTTCTTTTGAAGGTTCCCGTCAATTTTCTAGGAGTCTAGTGAAAAAAAAGCATAAATTGTGATTTTTATTCAGAGAAACAAAATGAAAAACTATTTGAATTGTTTCGAAATCAAGTTTATGAGATTTTCTGTTTTTCTCAATTTTTTCTGAGGGAAATTGTTTTTGTTTCCAAATTTTTAAAACAATTTGAGAGTTGGAAAAGAACCCTAGGTGAAAATAAAGTTTTTTCAAACATAAATTGTCTGGAAATTGTAAATTTCTTAATTTTTTTGTTTTTCCAAACAAATGTTCTTCTCACCTTCAGTTTTTTAATCATTGAATTCCTTCCCTTGTTGTGTTAAAATTTCGAGAAAGTAATAAGAAATTGATGATTCTAAAAAAAGTGAATTTTTGAGATTTTCAATTATTTCAAAAGTCATTTTTTGTCACTTTTTCGAAATCTTCAACTTTCCCGTTTCGAATTGGAGCTGGATTCTGATTTTTTTGTTAACTATAACAAATTTGGACTGATTTCTCGACAAAAGTTGACATTTTTTCAGCTTTGATTACTGTTTTCGATTGAATTATTCCCCTTCAATTTCACAATTTTCTTCGAATTCCTTCAAAATGTTTTCTCTATTCTTTCAGTGTAAAAACCGTTTTTATACATTGTTATCTTCAAATCTACCAAGTTTTTTCTCTATATTTTCCCTCCAAATTTTGTAATTTGCAACATTCCGACCTCTTCCCTATTCTCTTTTTTCTTCTCCCTAACTCCCATCCTGTCAATCTAAACACCACATGTTGTTGACCCCTCCAACACACACCAATCATTTACTTTCCGCTTTTTTTCTTTCGTTGTCTAATTCTCTTATTTCTCTTTTCGTTAGGTAATTTTCGTGGGAAAAGCGATCGGAAAGAAAATTGGCATTGGTTTCGAGAAATTTTTATCTTGATTTTGAACAAAAATGAAGGGAAAACTATAAAGAAAGCTCAATTTTTGGTCCATTTAGACCCATTTTTCAAGAAATTTCGAGAAAAAGTTAGGAAATTTTTTATGTTTTTGGTCCGAAGTATGATTTGAACTGTCCATTATTAATTTTGTGGTTTTTTTGTTCAAAAACTTTCCCACTTTTCTACAAAACAACACAAAATGTTATCTTGATTAAAAAAAATAAGAAAACGATGTGAAAATTTCAGTTTTTTGGTTCTTTTAGCCTCTTTTTTCACAAGATTTTGAGAAAAAATCAGGGAATTCTGATGTTTTTTGGTCCCACATTCCATTAAAACAGTCTTTTTTTTCGCTCTAGTGGTCCCTTTTCTATCAAACTTCACTTTCTGAAATGGACAATTTTTGCTCCAAAAACCAATTTTTAAACTGCTCCGAACTTACTTCTTTTTCCGTGAACTGCCCTTAATTTCCCGCGAAATCTACAAAAAATCCTTCAAAAATTGTCTAAATCCTTTTTATTTTCAGTCAAAAAACATGGTGAAAACCGAGCCCCAAGAGCCAACTGCCCGTCTACCAGCTCCTCCAATCAAGGAGGAAATCGAGGAGGATGACGGCTTCGAAGACTTCCCCGTCGGAGCCGTTTCCTACTCTCGTGAGGAGCTTTTTGCGAGAATGAAAGCGAGGAAGGAGCCAGTTGGAGTCCAAGAAGAAGACAGTTTCGACCAGTTTGAAGTGTACCGGGGACCACAGGGAGCACCACAGGTGGCCAATGAATCTGGACAAGGAGCCACCGATTTCTCAGGTGTTTTGGGGGCGGAGCCTGTTGAAATTGTGGCACCAGTCCAAGAGCAACTCACCCCAGCCAACACGCCACCAACTGCTGCCGAGCAAGGACAAAATATTGCCCAACAAGGTCAATTGGCTGATCCCAACGGACAAATTCCGGATCAAATTGCTCAAAATTCTGCCCAACAAGGTCAACTGGCTGATCCAAATGCTTTCGTGGTGAGTGCCGTTCAGCAACTGCTCAGTGGGAATGGACGATACCATATCAGTATTGACAAGACGGATACCGGAGTGAAATTGGTAAGTTTTTTTGGAATCTTGGGATGGGGATTACGGTAGTTTAGGCTAGTCGGGACTGATTTAAGCTGGTTTTAGGGTCTTTGCCCGGCATTTTTAAGCCTTTTAGGGTGTTTAAGGCATTACTTTAATTCTCCTCCATAGAAATGTTTAGGATCATCAACAGACTTTTCAACGATTTTCAGTTAGAGATTTAGACAGCTTTTTCAAGTGAAATAATCTTGTTCTTTGCCTTTTTAGACTATTCGTGGCTTGCTAAGACCATTTTGAAGCTCTAAATGACCAACTTTCAGACCGTGGAGACTCCAGAAAAGGACCAGCCTATGCCCTCAGCTCCATCAGCAGCTCCAGTTGTTCCAGAAGAGGACACAAATAAGACTATTACAGATAGTCAGGCGTCGGTAAGTCGTTTACCTGAACATTTCAAAATTATATCCCTTTCACAGTTCTTAACCGATTTTCAGCCAATTTTCAACAAAAAAACAGTCCAGATCCTCATAAAAAACGTTCATTTTTTCAGTCCGTCGTCGCTCCACATCGTCGCCGGCTCCGTGTGCCAAGTTCGTCGGACGAGGATGAAGGAGAAGAGGAGGAAGAGGTGGAGAATATCACTCCGAAGAAAAAGGCCAAGGCTCCGGAGACCGCCATGATCACCCCATCACCAGCCAGAAGACTCCGTACGTTGAATCTCGTGAGTTTTGTGTTTGAATTTGGATTTAAAATCACTAAAATTCAGTGTAGTCCTGATATTTTTAGATAGTTTAGGGCAAAGTCAGATAAATTTTTCAAAAATTTCGTAATTTTCCTATGAAGTCATAGCTCAACCTATTTTTCCAAACAGTATTCAACTTTTTGAATCAATTTTGAGTAGAATTCTTCCACCAGACCCTTTCTAAAAAAGTACCCAAAATCCCTGCCTTTTAAATTTCAATATCAACAAAAACTTGTACATTTTATAGCAAAAACAACAGTTTTACATGCTAGTTTGTTGTTGTGTTTTTTGTTAGTTACATATCACTGATAACGTTATCAACAGTTTTGAAACTGGTTGTCCCTTTGTTTCAAACTATACAGTTACTGATACTTTTTAATACTATCATTCATGCTACTGTACTCTAGGGTTACGGTACCACAAAACTGCGTGATCAAGGTTAAACTTCATTGGTCCCTATCTTAATGAAAAGTAATAAGCACAAAAATGTGGCATTTTCGTTATCAATACATTGTATTCTGACAGCTGTTTGTTTAATTTCGAAAATTTCAAAGGTTTTTTGAAAAAGGTGTTATCAGTGAAAATCATGAGTCACAAAACGAACAAATGCGGCAGTTTCAAACTATTTCAAAACATACTTTTGTTCTAACTATTACGAAATAGGATTAACTGATAGCAGACGTGGTAACAAGAAAAATGACGTCATATTAAGAAACTCAAAAACTGTTTATAAACCAGATGAGCATTCTGATCCGATTTTGACCGAAATTTTTGAAATTAGCGTGGCGAGAACTTCAAGTTGAGTATAAACAAGACCTAGTTTTGAAAAAAATTGAATTTTTCAGAAAATAGTATGCGCCTTTAAACCGATTTTCGAAATTTGCTTCGAAAAATTGGAAAAAATTTCAATCATTTCTCTTTTTCAGTCTCCTGACAGCGACGACGAGGACGCCATCGATGACTCCCAGGCCGAGACGTGTCCCTTTGACGACAGTTACAGGGACCCAGAGTACATTCCGGACACCCAGGAAGAGGAGGACCGTCCAGCGGACTTCCGAATCCCTCGGACTGCCCCGAGGGATCCGCTGGACTTAGAATATTAGTTATTTTCTGATCGTAATCCATCCTCTGCTTCTGTATCAACCGTTCTGTTGTACCCACTCTAATTCCCAAATCCTCACATGTGTCCCGCCCATGTTTGATAGCAAGTTGATTCTTATTACTGTAGTTTTCTTCTTGAACACTGTAGCTTGCCAATTTTCTTACTGTAGCTCTCAACATTCCTTCCATTCATCCCTCTTCGATCCTCCTCCTCGAAACTCCGCCCCTTTTCCTTTTCAAAACTCCGCTCTAAGCTATTTGAGTTACGGTGGTTTTGCTTTGGTTACTGTAGCTTCTCCTGATTACTGTAGCTTGCTCCTGATTACTGTAACTTTCTCCATCTTGTTACTGTAGTTTCTTCTTGATTACTGTGTCTCTCACAAGTTCTTACTGTGGTTTCTTACTGTAGATTCCGCCATTTTTTCCCGTTTATCCTCCCTAGATTCTCTTCCCAAGCTCCGCCCTTTTTCAAGCCTTTTCTAGCTTTATTCCTGCTTTTTCCACAGTATTCCTGACCTTCTGGCCTTCAATCTCACACTTTTTTTCCTTCTTCTTTTAAGATTCCCCTTTTTTTCCTCAATAGTTTTTCATATCTGCTACCTTTCCAATTCACTTCCCTACCATTCCTGCCTTTTTTTATGACTACAAACTTTTTTTTTCCCAAAGTTTTTTAGTGGTAAATATTTTATTTTTTGGTTTTTAATAGTTTGTTTTGTCAAAAAATTGGAAGTTTTGAAAATAAATCTGCTAAAAATCCTAAATTTGCTTCATCGCTACAAACTACAATCACGGTAAACTACAATCACTACAAACCACAATTACTACAAACTACAATTACTAAAAAATGCAATTACTACAAACTACAAACTACATCATATACAAACTACAAAGTAAATTGAACTCGTATACCAAAACCACAAACTTCGAAACTATGTGTAATAGTGCCGATGAACGTTCCTCTCTACCCGCCCGGATTAAGCTCCGCCCACTTTTCCGCAACCCCCTTCTTGTTGACAGCTGTTGTGGTTATCGGGAGGGCATTCGATTTGCTCATTCTATTATTTGTTTTGGTGTTCCAACCGGTTGGTTCTTATCATTTTTCATAAATTTCGATTTGTTTTTTTTTTGCAATTTTTAAAGGATTTTTACTCAATTTTCTTCAAATTTTTCCCATGTTTCAGTATGTCGTCGTCCTTCATGAATTTTGAAATTATTAACAAAGATGACGTCACGTCTTCTGGGAACTCTTCAACATCTTCTGGAAGCAAGATGAATGTCGAGGACGGGTGGGGCTCTAAAATTTACGAAAAGGCCTTTGAAGATGTTGGCCGTTGGCTCAAGGAGGACAATTCGAAGAATATGAAATCGAAATAGGTAAGTAAGGGTACTGTAGGGAGCATGAGGGGTACTGTAGGTGAGGGCATACTGTAGATACACTTTAGGTTATTGTGGGTGCCATGTGGGATGGATTACTGTAATTACAATATGGGTTACTGTAAGTACTGTAGGTATCATATTGGTTATTGTTTCAGCCAGGGATTATCAGATGGAAAATAGAATACGGTAGATTTGATGTAGATAACTGTAGCTGTCAGATAGGTACCATCTAAATTACTGTAGATATTGAAAAGGTTACTGTAGAAGCTTAAATATCATTGTGAATTTTCTATGGACTACGGTAGACTCCAGTTGAATGTCAAAAACTTACTTCTAACAATGTTTTTTTTCCAGATTCTTCTGATGACGTCACACAAATTGCTCCGCCCACTTTTCTGCCACCCTCCTTCACTACAAATTACAAATCTCATCTTATTTCGAATTGCTCCACTTATATTTTTTCACTTTTTCTTCTGATTTTCTATCTCTACTTGTCACCAAATAAATCACTATTTTGCTCGTCTCAACCCACAAAATTCATTCAAATTTCGTTTTCAAAACGGGCAAAAAAAGTGTAATAATTATTACAAAAAGGTGGAATTCAATAGCAAGAAAAAAATTTTTCAAAAAGTGTAACACTTTTATGATGTTCCCGCTATTTGCATAGGTGGTTCTGCGCAGAGAAAAAACAGCAACTGACGCTTTTAGCAGAGCCAGAATGGAGCACCTTTACACTTGGAAAAAGAGAAATATGGATTACTGTAGGTGGGATTTGGGGTACTTTATGTACTATCAGAGTTTCTTTAGCTACCCTATTAAATACTGTAGTGCAGGGTACTGTGGACACCCATGCAGGGTACTGTGGACACCTTATATAGCCCATATTCACCATAATGGTTATTGTGGATACCACCTTGATTACTGTATGCACCATGTTGACTACAGGAGGTACCATACAAGGTAGTACCGTAGGTATTATACAGGGTGAGTATATTTTAGATTACTGAAGACATTTAATGGAATACTGTAGTCTTTGAAAGGCTTACTTGAGATAATATTTTTACTGTATGCACCATGTCGATTACTGATACCATGCGGGATACTGTAGATACCATATAAGTTACTGTAGGTACAACTTTGTTTACTGTAGAAGCCATTCAGCCTACTGTAGGCCTCAGGCTACTGTATATTTTGCTCGAATTTTGAAATTCTTTATTAAGCCGAGACAAAAGTGAAGATCAAAACAAAAATCAGTAGATCAAAAAGTCCAAAAATTCTCGAGGATGTATTAGGATCTTCTTTTAGGCCAATCGTCCTAAAATTAAGAACATAATTTTCAAAAAACAAAAAAGTTTTTCTCACTCTTTGCAAACTCCGGAATACTGACAAATCTTGTCTCGGAAAAATGCAATTGATACTCCATTGTCTGGTTCATTTTTGTCACATCCTTTCAAGGAAAAATAGGGAATATTCATCGATAGTAGCACGCTGGCTCCATTCTTAGTTTGGACAATACCACCGTCCCAACTTTTACAATGAGTTTTGACACAAAATGAGAAGTCGTGCGATGAGCTCGGACATTTGGTCACCTGGAATAAAAGTTAGTGAAATTACAAAAGTTCCTGTGAAAAATAGTCTCGTTTTTTTTTCAAACCTGCATTTGTTTAGGCTCTTTGAATTTCCGAATTCCATTTTTATTATTTTTTTTACCGATACGCTTATCGGTAAATGTTCAGTAAATTTTGCGAAATTCCCGGTAAATTCTTGAAAAATTTACTGGAAGATTTTTTGGTACATTTCGAAACATTAACAGGAACTTTTTGGCGGAAAATCAAAAAACGCTCCTGAATAACGCAAGTACGCATTGTTTAGCAGAGTTTCCTCGGTAAATTTATCGCGAAATTCTTGCTTTGTAAGACACAAAACGGCCAAAAACAATGGCCTAAAACTCTTGCTCGTGTAATCTTCGAGGACAAGAACGAGGGTGCTGCCCCGGATCAGAACTGACCGGATCAGAACTGCCCCGAATCAGAACTCAGTGGTGGGAGAGAATGCAATCGCTACGTCGGTCATTTTTTAGTGTACCGTGAAGCGAGCATTGATGCTCGTCGAGCGCGAGAAATTTTGCGAGTCTTGCTTTCGTGTTCACGAGTCTCGTCTCGTCTTTTCTCGCAAAAGGATAGTTTTTAATTGACATTTTGCGATAGACACGAGCATCCACGGGCATGATATTTTGAAGTTGATTTTTTTTGGCTGATCTTTTGTCAGATGATGACCCTATGTCTTCTTAGTACAAACCATAGTATATGATTAGGCTCCGCCCCTTTCCTACTGTAGGCGATGCTCAATAAGCAAAAAAATAAAAAATTTTCCTGTAAGAGATAATGGTGAAATCTCAACGGGAATCCACTTTTAGTACTATTTATAGTATTTTTGAGTTCTGGAGAGAATTCTGACTTTACGTCTTCAGGACAAAAAAATCGATTTTTCATGAAATTTTTCAATAATTGCCAATTTTCAAAGTTTGAACGTGTGTCCTGAAAAATTTTTTCACTACGTCCGGCCTGTTTATGTTTTCTATGAATACCCACTACCAAGGGGGTTATACCATAAAAAAATCTCCCCAGGTTTTGCGGTGTCTTAAAGCCGATTTATAGCGATGTTTGCATTCAGTGCCCAAAATTTCCACGTATACCTATACATGGTGAAAAATTTTCAAGTTTCAAAATTTGGTGAGACTTTCTATGAATACCCACTACCAAGGGGGTTATACCATAAAAAAATCTCCCCAGGTTTCGCGGTGTCTTAAAGCCGATTCATAGCGATGTTTGCATTCAGTGCCCAAAATTTCCACGTATACATGGTGAAAAATTTTCAAGTTTCAAAATTTGGTGAGACGTTTTTTTTTTGTATTATTTGAACCAAAAACTATCTTTCCGCAAAATTTTGGCCAACCATATTACCATTTATTCATTTGGCAGTTGGTTAGATTTAGTGAATGGAGGTAAGATATTATGACTGTTATTTCGAAAAATTTTTCAACTACGTCCAAACTTTTTACTTTCGATTTGGGAACTTCAAACATGTACTATTGTGCCACAAAATTATCTCCTTAGTTTTCACGGTGTCTTTCCCTCGAAAACTTCCATTGACCAACTCTATCTGTAGCTGAGATAAAACAATGGAAGTTTTCGAGGGAAAGACACCGTGAAAACTAAGGAGATAATTTTGTGGCGCAATAGTACATGTTTGAAGTTCCCAAATCGAAAGTAAAAAGTTTGGACGTAGTTGAAAAATTTTTCGAAATAACAGTCATAATATCTTACCTCCATTCACTAAATCTAACCAACTGCCAAATGAATAAATGGTAATATGGTTGGCCAAAATTTTGCGGAAAGATAGTTTTTGGTTCAAATAATACAAAAAAAAAACGTCTCACCAAATTTTGAAACTTGAAAATTTTTCACCATGTATACGTGGAAATTTTGGGCACTGAATGCAAACATCGCTATGAATCGGCTTTAAGACACCGCGAAACCTGGGGAGATTTTTTTATGGTATAACCCCCTTGGTAGTGGGTATTCATAGAAAACATAAACAGGCCGGACGTAGTGAAAAAATTTTTCAGGACACACGTTCAAACTTTGAAAATTGGCAATTATTGAAAAATTTCATGAAAAATCGATTTTTTTGTCCTGAAGACGTAAAGTCAGAATTCTCTCCAGAACTCAAAAATACTATAAATAGTACTAAAAGTGGATTCCCGTTGAGATTTCACCATTATCTCTTACAGAAAAATTTTTTATTTTTTTGCTTATTGAGCATCGCCTACAGTAGGAAAGGGGCGGAGCCTAATCATATACTATGGTTTGTACTAAGAAGACATAGGGTCATCATCTGACAAAAGATCAGCCAAAAAAAATCAACTTCAAAATATCATGCCCGCTCCCAACAGTGGTATGCTCCATTTTCTCACAAAACGTTAATTAACGCTTTAACGGACCTCCGGTCCGTTAAAGCTAGTAGTAGACGTGTGTTTCATTGTTTTCTCACTTTTTTTACCAAAATTTCCGAAGAAACCTAGACACAATATACACCATTCAATAAAGAATTTTTTTCTCTACAAAACTTTTTTAATAAAACATTGAATATCGACAAAATAAGCGACCTGGAGATCGGGAATAACCTGCCACCGGCAGAGTTCTCATTCGGGGCAGTTCTGATCCGGTCAGTTCTGATCCGGGGTAGCACCAGAACGAGCATTTCCGGATTTCCCATTCTCACCGTATATTTAGCTCCATCATCATCCTCTTCTTTAACATAAGCCTTCAAATCCGACGTACCAGACCATTGCTGTTGAATTTGGTCTCCTTCTTTGACTTTTGTCTCTTTTCCAGCCAAACATATCGGTATTTTGGGGACCTCTTCTTTCTTGTCTTCTGGTACATCGAACTCAATCAAAAGAATTCCAGACGGTGCGGTGCCCTGTTTACAGTTTCCGATATAAATGACAGAATTCACTTGAAGCCAATTGACGGGAATATGACGATATATCATTTCTTTGTGCATTTCTTTTGGAATAAACATAACGCTGAAAATATGTCTTTTGAGAGTTTTTTTCAGTTTTCAATCTCACTTGTCCTTGCAATTCTTGAAATCGACAAGTTTCCCATTTTTTCGAAACTTCCAAATGTTATAATTATGAATCGGCTCCCAGCCCTGAAAAAGTTTTTTTAATTCGTTTTCATCTCATTTTTCCTACAGTTCCGCCCTTGTCATGATGCAAAATAGTCTTCCAATTTGCTATCAAATGACGTGGAGATATCAGAAAACTGGTGGAAATGCGAGTAGAGTGGTCAAACAAGTACGTCTGACCAACCCATGGCTCCTTTCTGGCCCATCGATCATCGGCTGAAAACAGATCTTTACTATTATTACCACAACGATTCCCTGTGTGTGTTTGTTCGTCCGTCGGATGCCGTAGCGAGGCTCTCAGTGAACCGATTATCATAAATTTTTGACTGATCGATAGAGAATGCTGACGGTATGATGCCCGTCTTTTCGGTTCCCTGATGAGATCACTGATAAGTTGTGTGCTATCCACACACATAGTCATAGTCGTAGTCAAAATCGGGTTCCCCGGCGAAAGCCAGGCGGTTAAGGCGCGAAGCGCCGGAAAACGTCTGGTAGTTTTGATTTTCAACAAGTGATAAGCTTACGATTTTCAGGAACTCTTCCACAAATCTTGGCACGTTGCTCATCCTCTTCTGGTGTCAACTTTCCACAGAAAACTGATGAAATGAGAAGGATGGTGAAGAGAAGAATTCCGCGATTTTTCATTGTTGGTTTTGAACAATAAATTTTTGGCGGGAGTTTTTTTGAGGAATTAGTTTTTTTGAACTTTTTTGTTACCCTTTTAAGTAAAGGTTACTAAGCTTAGGTACCTTAGGTCAGTATTATGGAAAATGGGCACGTAAAATTCAAATTTTCTACTAATCTTTTGAAGAGATGAGCAACCGCGCCCCACTGGACTCGGTTAATACTTTTACACCGGTTCCCAGCGAGTGTAGGAATGCGCGTGGTAATGCTGAATCAGTAATTTCGCTGCGTTTCTCAATTTTGGCTTAATTTTTTCAACCGATTTTTTTTTTTTGGAAAACCCCTATATTTGTCATTTTCTCGACCATAATCATTTCAAAAATTTATTTTTCTCCTGAAAATAAAATTATGAGCTCAATTTTTGGCACAATTCTAAATCCAAGAAAACTTTTTTTAAATTTGCCTATTTTTTTCCAAAAATTTCTTAATATTTTAGGGTTGTGAAGCGAAAACCGTAAAGTACTGAGTCTTATGGGGCGCGGTTGCTGCTTTTTTCCGTCTTAAAATGTTGAAAATGAAACCAAAAAACAAAACGTAGATGCCATGTTGTGGTTACTGTAGATTTCACCCGCAAATTTCAAGTTTCTTCATTGAGCCGAGACAAAAATGGATATCAGAACAAAAATTAGTAGATTAAAAAGCCCGAAAATTCTCGAGGAAGTATTAGGATCTTTAATCTTACTGAAAAATAGGCGAAGTTTGAAAAGCTAGAATTTTTTCCACTCACTCTTTACAAACTCCGGAAAATTCGCAAATTTTCTTTTGGAAAATGCAATGGACGTTCCAACGTATCCTTTTTCACAAATTCCAGGACGTGGCACTCCAAGAACGTTCATCGATAGAAGTGTGGTGGCTCCTTCGATTTGCTTAACTATTCCACCGGCGTCGCCTCCACAATTGGTTCTGACACAGAATGAGAAATCATGGGCGTGGCTAGGGCACTTCGTTTCCCTGTCGAAAAAACGACAAAAAATAGTCGTTTTTCAAGAAAATGGAAATTATTTTTTCAAAAAACCAACTCAGTCCAATGGAGCGCGCTTGCTCGTCACAACTAAAAGCTAATAAGAAATTCTAGAACATAAATTAAATTTAACGTGTATATAAAAAGGTAACGGAAAAAATTTAAAAAAAAACTAGTTTCTTAAAAAATTCGCGTCAAAAAATTCATTGTTCAAAATCAAAAATGAAGAATCGCGGATTTCTTCTCTTCACCATCCTAATTTCATCAGTTTTCTGCGGAAAATTGACTCCAGAAGAGGATGAGCAACGTGCCAAGATTTGTGGAAGAGTTCCGGAAAATTGTAAGAATATCATTTTTTCAAAAAAAAAAAAAGAAAATAGCCAATTTCAGCCGATGATAAATTGGCCAGAAAGGTGCCATGGGTTGGTCAGACGTACTTGTTTAACGGCCATCCCATTTCCACATCTTTTCTGATATCTCCACGTCATTTGATAACAGATTCCCAAACTATTTTGCAACATGATGAGGGCGGAACTGTAGGAAAAATGAGATAAAAACGAATTAAAAAACGTTTTTCAGGGCGCGGATAATTATAACATTTGGAAGTTTACAGCGACTGGTAAACTTGTCGATTTCGAGAACTGCAAGGATAAGTGAGTTCGAATGGAAAATTAGCAGCAACCGCGCTCTAATGGACTCAGATACTTCCCAATTTTCATTGGAAAACGCCTGTTTCTGTGATTTTTTGAGTGGAAATAATACTTTCAGCTTTTTTCTCGACCTATATCTAGTTGAAAATTAAGACAATTTCAAAAAATTTTATTCGAAATTCGAAATTTTTCTTTTTTAGGCAAAAACAAATTTTAAGTAAAAAAATACGGCGGTATGCCATTCCAGAACTTTCCCTTGCCAGAACTATTTCTTATCAGCACTGTGCCGCATAACCCCAACGACTCTCCCACATGAAAATGAAATTCTCAGTTCTGATGCGGTACAGTTCTGAAACGAGATCGTGCTGGTAAGGGACAGTTCTGATAAGGAAATGGTTTTGGAACGTCCTACTGCCGAAATCACAGCAAGATTTTGGTGCGAAAACCAGAAAATTCACCGAAAAAAGTTCGTTCACTGAAAATGTAAAAATTCAAGTCCGGAGTCCAGTGGGGCGCGCTTGCTCTCTTTGTTTCGAAAAGCCAATACCTCCAAAAAAATATTTTCAGCGTTATGTTTATTCCAAAAGAACAGCAACAAATGATATGTCGTTATATTCCCGTCGATTGGCTTCAAGTGAAATCTGTCATTTATATCGGAAATTGCAAACAGGGCACCGCACCTTCTGGAATTCTTCTAATTGAGATCGGTGTACCAGAAAAACAGAAAAATGAGATGCCCAAAATACCGATATGTTTGGCTGGAAAAGATACAGAAGTCAAAGAAAGAGACCGAGTTCAACAGCAATTTTCTGGGTCGGATTATAAGGTTAGAGTTAAAGAAGAGGATGATGATGGCGCTAAATTCACGGTAAGAATGATTTTTTTAACATAATAAAAATTACTAGTAAGTTATCGTTAATTTGCCGAAAATGAAGAAAGTTACCGAAAGTTCATTGGAAAATTTTTTTGATGAAAAACTTGCCGTAAATTTTTTTCTCATAGATAAAATTTTCAAAACATACATAGATGAATTTAAAAATTTACCGAATTTTACAAAAATTTACCGAATATTACAAAAATTTACTGGTAATCTAGGAAAGAACACTTAACAATGCACATTAATGCTACTTCGGAGTGTAGCTGCTCAATATTTTTTTTAACTTGGCGCTAAAAAACTACTGTCAGTTTTCAAAATTGTCAATCAATTTTCTGGTCAGTTTTCCAATAAATATACTGGCAAGCACTTACCGATAAGTTTATCAGAGTTTTGCATAAAGTTTGCTAAGTTTACCGGCAGATTATCAAAAAATTTACCGGTAAATTTGTCATAAGTTTATCGGTAAATTTTTATAAACTTACCAGTAAATTTTTATAAATTTACCAGTAAATTTTCAAAAAATTTATCAGTAAATTTTCAAAAAATTCACCGATAAATTTTTATGAATTTACCGGTAAATTTGGATAAATTTACCGGTAATATTTAAATCATTCCTGATTCCAGGTAGCAGAATGCCCCAGCTCATCGCACGACTTCTCATTTTGTGTCAAAACTCATTGTAATGGTCGGGACGGTGGTATTGTCCAAACTAAAAATGGAGCCAACGTGCTACTTTCGATGAATATTCCCTATTTTTCCTTGAAAGGATGTGATAAAAATGAAATAGACAATGGAGTATCGATTGCATTTTTCCGAGACAAGATTTGCCAGTATTCCGGAGTTTGTAAAGAGTGAGTGAAAACTTTTTTGATTTTTTTAATGATTCTCTTTGTTATTTTAGGACGATTGGCCTAAAAGAAGATCCTAATACTTCCTCAAAAAATTTTGGACTTTTTGATCTTCTGATTTTCATTTTGATCTCCATTTTTGCCTCGGCTCAATAAAGAAATTCGAAATGTGTGTGAAATCTACAGTAACCTAACCCCTTTTTCAAAAAAATGAAAATTATTTTTTTCAAAAAACCAACAGAGTCCAATGGAGCGCGGTTGCTCGTCACAACTGAGAGCTAGTAAGAAATTTTAAAACATAAATTAAATTTTAACGTGCATATAAAAGGGTAACGGAAAAAATTTAAAAAAAAATTAGTTTCTAAAAAAATTCGCGTCAAAAATTCATTGTTCAAAATCAAAAATGAAGAATCGCGGATTTCTTCTCTTCACCATCCTAATTTCATCAGTTTTCTGCGGAAAATTGACTCCAGAAGAGGATGAGCAACGTGCCAAGACTTGTGGAAGGGTTATTATACCTCGTAAGTGTACCGGGAAAAAAAATGAGCGGAGCTTAAAAATTTCAGCGGATCATCCAAACCCGGAATATGTAGAGAAGACGCCTTGGCTAATACAAGGGGTTTACAGCAAAAACTTCTGGGGTACCACGGGTTTTCTGATATCGCCACGTCACATGATTGCAAGCTGCAAAGTGATTTTGGATCATCATGTAGAGGACAAACCTGTAGTTTCGAAAAAATGGAAAAAAAAATCACTAATAAAAAATTACAGGGTACGCTTGGTACAGACGTTTTTAATGTATGGAAATTCAAGAAAACTGGATCATATGTCGATTTCAAAAATTGCAAAAATAAGTAGGTTTTTTCTATTTCTGAACTTGAATTTTTGAAAAATATTGAAATAAAATTTCTTTCAGCCTCATGGTCATCCCAGAATCAGAATACAAAGACTTTATGGCAGTCCAATTTCGATCATTTGACTTTTTCAAAATCACCTCTATGATTTACATGGGGAATTGTGAGCCGGGTGTCACACCTTCTGGAATGATACTTTTGGAATTTGACGTGCCTGAAAAAGATAAAGGTGCCACACCGGATGTTCAAGTGTGTTTGGCTGGAAAAGAAACAAAAATTGAAGAAGGAGTCGAGGTTCAAGAGCAATCGTTTGGTAGTTTGCAACGTGGCAAAGTGATCGCAGAGAAAGATGACCAAGGCCAAAAATACAAAGTGAGTTGAGCCGGAGTTTGAACCCGAGCTTGAGCAGCGTCTTAGCCAGCGTTTGAGCCTGCGCCTGATCCTGCGCCTAAGCCCGCGTCTGAGCCTGCGCCTGAGCCCGCGCCTGAACCCGCGCCTGAGCCAGCGCCTGTAAATTGAAGCGGCTGTTTTCAAGAATGCGATCCATGACCCGGAACCATCTCTAATTCCTCATACTTCAGGTAATGAAGTGCCCTAGCCACGCCCATGATTTCTCATTCTGTGTCAGAACCAATTGCGGGGGCGAAGCCGGTGGAATAGTTAAGCAAATCAAAGGAGCCACCACACTTCTATCGATGAACGTTCTTGGAGTGCCACGTCCTGGAATTTGTGAAAAAGGAGACGTTGGAACGTCCATCGCATTTTTTCGCGAGAAGATTTGCGAGTTTTCTGGAGTTTGTAAAGAGTGAGTGGAAAAAATTTCGCTCTTTAAACTTTGCCAAATTTTTTTTAGGACGATAGATCCTAATACTTCCTCGAGACTTTTTGGACTTTTTGATCTACTTTTTTTCATTCTGATATCCATTATTGCCTCGGCTCAATAAAGAAATTTGAAATTTATGTGAAATCTACAGTGGCGGGCATGGGTGAGTGTACCTTTGAACTTTTGTTAATAACTCCCTTTAAACGATTCAGATCGCTCTAAAAAATTTTTTGGGGACTTCTGAGTAACCCTGGAGGACCTCCAGATGTTTTTTGAAAAATTCGGATTTTCACGAATTCTGAAGTTCTTCGACGAATTCTGAATTCGGAAAATCCAGAATAAAAAGTTTTTTCGGACTTTCAGAATTTTTTCTTATTGTGCCCAAAACACTGCTAAGGATCCAAACAAACAATTTTTGAAGTTAGATCGCATGTTGCCTTTCTGATTCCGACGTCAGAGCTCCAGAAGTCCGAATGGTGATCTTCGCGCGGGACATCATAACGCGGCTGAAAGTGATCGGGTCGAGATAAAAAATGATTCCTATATAGATTTGAAGTCCTTGAACAAATTGCAATCAGTTTTGAAAGTTTTGGAAAAAATTATTTTTCGTGTTTCCTACTGGATTTTGATTTCCTGAAAACTTGGAAAAATGACAGAAAATAATTTTTTCCAAAACTTTCAAAACTAATGGCAATTTGTTCAGTGACTTTGAATCTATATAGGAATCATTTTTTATCTCGACCCGATCACTTTGAGCCACGTTATGATGTCCCAGACAAAGATCCCGATTTGGACTTCTGGAGTTCTGACGTCGGAATGAGAAAGACAACATGCGATCTAACTTCAAAAATTGTTCATTTAGGTCCCTGGCAGTGTTTTGGGTACAATAAGAAAAAATTCTGAAAGTCCGAAAAAATCTTTTTATTCTGGATTTTCCGAATTCAGAATTCGTCGAGAAACTTCAGAATTCGTGAAAATCCGAATTTTTCAAAAAACATCTGGAGGTCCTCCAGGGTTACTCAGAAGTCCCCAAAAAAATTTTGAGAGCAATCTGAATCGTTTAAAGGGAGTTATTAATGAAAGTTCAAAGGTACACTCACCCATGCCCGCCACTGTATGAACAGTAACCGACATGGTGGATACAGGAACCAAGATGTTATCTACAGTAATCGAAATTTTGCATACAGTAAAAATATTATCTGCAGTGATCCAAAAGATGCTGTATAATACTTACAGTACTACCCTGTATGGAATCTTCAGTAACCGACACGGTGTATACAGTAATCAAGGTTGTATCCACAGTAAAACATACTCCTATATGGCATCCACAATAACCTGTATGCAATCAAAATTTTCACGTGTTTAGTTGAAATCGGCATCGCAAAATGATTCAGAAAAAATGAAAAAAATTCTGAAATCAGTCCTTCTTCAAAAAACTTTACTAAAAAAATATCAGAATAGACAGGTTTAGCGCGAAACTTGTAAAATTAGGAAAAACGTTCATTCGCTAAAAGTGGAAAAAAACTCAGGAACTATGTCCAGTGGAGCGCGGTTGCTATCTTTTTCTGTCGCAAAATGTTTCAAACCAAAACATCAAAGTTTTCGAATTTGGATTTCTAGACCACCAAGAACTTTTCTAGTCCTTCCATTTATTGAAAATTTTTACTTGTTCGAATGCGTTCTTCTCCAAATTGCCCTTGACCACAATCGTAAAGTAGCCAGCCCTCTTCCCTCTTTATTACCTTCCTTCCGTACAGTAAGTGGTCTTCCGCAATTTCAAGATGAGAGGAGGGGGGCAAGGCCGTTCGTATCATAAAAAAGAGCGGGTGGTCTCTTCCTATTTCCTTTTCTCATTCCTATTCTTTTTTGGCTACCGAGTGGTGGTTGGCCTTTATTCTCTGATTATTCTGAATATAATTTTCTTTTTTGCATTTTTATTGCTGCTTTACGCTTCTTATTTACCTTTTATTCATCTTAAAACTCTATACCACTGAACCGTCAACATGGTGCATCGACATGGTGCATTTTCATGGTGCATCGACCAAACAAGTAAGTATCTGACAAACTCGGTGACGCGAATCACCATTTCCTTCTAAATGGCAAATAATGTTTCAAAAATTCACCTTTTTTTCACAAAGATCTGTCCTTTACTAAAAAGTTGAGAAAAATTCGTTAAAAAAAACCAAAATCCAATTTATAAATGTATTTTATTTTATTATAAATATCTCTAAAAACCAGCTACATTGTAGATTTGGGCGGAGTTTCGTGGTGAGGTTACTGATGATTTTTTACAGAATAAAAGGTTGGGTCAATTTGAAGAGGACCTGCTTTCGCTATGGCTATTCAATCGTCGTTGGCATGTTTGAGAAATGCTGTGGATGAGAGGTGGACGTTGGACGTCGCCATTCTCAATACTCGTCTGCGTCGTTTGGGTCCGCAGTCATTTTTGTTTGAGCACCGAGGCGGAAAGGAATACGGAACGTTGCAAATCTTATTCGCTTCCGCGACATCGCTCCAAAAAAACTGACGAATCTAACTTATTCCCGATTGAGACTATAATGGTTTTGTTTGGATGATCAATCTTCTTCTTCTCTCTGCTTTTTTTCTTCCTCTGGGATGCTGGTGGGGTTTATCATCATATTCTACTCTTTTTGTATGGTTCCAAAACCACTATTTATTCTTCAAAACATTTTATTTATTTTTTCTATTAAATGCACTTTTTGTGAAATGGAAAACTGGGTAATTAGATTTCTTGATAAAAAAAAATTAAAAGTAATTGAAATTAATTCAGCAATTGAAATCAATTCACTCAGTATAAAAGGTTGGACCAAAATGAAGAAAATTTGCTCTCAAGATGGCTGCGCAATCTTCTTTGGTCTATCTGCGAAATGCCGTGGAGGAATGGTGGACGCTTGATACTGCTATACTCAACCTCCGTCTCCGGCGCCTCGGTCCGGAGTCATTTTTCTTCGTTCACAGAAGTGGACAAGAATACGGCACATTGCAAATATTGCACGAAAGGTAAGTAACCCCTTTTTTTTTGGGTGTGTGTTATGTTGATTATGTTTTATTATTTTTCAGTCCTTATTCATTTAAATTCGATTGGGTGGATGGAGGTATAGTGCGCAATGTGTCGATCGCCGAGTATTTCGTGATCCGGTACGGGAGACGTTTGAGACACTATCCTCATGTGGGGTGTATTCTTGGAAAAGGAGGTCGTGGATCGCGGGTTTTCTTCCCGTTGGAACTGCTTTTGGTTGATGTATAGTAAACTTCATATTATTGATTTATTTTCTGGTACTGGCGGTATGGTGTATTTTCAATAAATTGGTGTTCAATTGGAAAGCATAGTATTTCTTGAAAAAAAAAACAGAGAGAAAAATTAATTCACTTAGAAAATGTTTTCTTCTTCTTCTTGAGCTGCCTGTTGAGGAGATGCTTGAGTTGGTCTGATGCAAATTGATGCGTGATGGAAGTCGTAATTAGCTCCGCACACTTCAATTTTCTCGAAATTGTAAAATTGTTTTTCGAATTAGTCTTGTTGATATTCTACCGTTCGTCCCCATTGTTCTATGTGATTTTCGATGATTGTAACCATACTTTATAACGTGTTTTGTCATTTTATCCAATAAATTCATATCCCCAATAAAATCACTGAACCAAAACACTAATTTGTGTCAATTCCTGTCAGTTTTTGATCTCCAAATGATCGAAATTGATGAATGATTGTTTGCGCCACATCTCCCAACAGAGATTGTATGATAAAAGAAGATCCTTGACCCGATTTATAACAGTTTCCTTATCTTTCCGCCAGAAAGGGGCGGGGCCTCGGCGCCTATAAAAGGGCGAGTGTTCTTTTCCGATTCATTCATCGTTCTTTTCCTGGCTACCATGTGAAGGTGGCCTTGTTTTCCTATTATTCCGAATATTCATGTAAATGGAGATAAAATCTCCGAAAAAACTGATATCATCTTGAACTTTTCTTCTGAAATGTCATGCGCTGTCGGTTTCTAGGTGAGAAAATTAAGAAAAGTTAAGCTTGTAAAAACTAATTTTTTTCAGAAAGGACAAAGATCGAGGTGATGAAAGAATAGCTGTTGAAAAAGCTCGGCGTGACACCCCTAGAGCACCGTGGGCTTGACAATATCAGAGTCCGAACGGCTAAGTGACTGGACGGTGGATGAATCGAGAAGTGATCAAGTATATTTTGCTGCCATGGACAGTGTCTGTCTATATTATATACGAATTAGAGAACGCGTATATTGGCCAAAGTAATATTATTTTCTTACAATTAATATTAATTTACGAATTTTTAAATACGGAAGAAGTTTTTCAAGGTTCACGGATGTGTGCCACATCTATAATGGTATCGATTTTTTACAAAGGTCGACACGGCGAGTTGACCCCCTAGAAGTGTTCACATGTTACATACAAACAAATGTATTTATGGATGTCCTATGCTTTCGAGTTCCACGTAAGTTTTCAATACCTTTTGACGGTTATTCTATTTCAATTTTTATAGTGCTTCGGACAAGATATTTGATCGACAAGATAAAAAAAAATTCTGCACACGAATACTTCCGTGAAAAGTTCTATGTCAATTCAGCAAAACCTCACTAGGAAATATCCTCAAGGAGTCGTTAGATTATGGATGACACTAGAAGCCACCTTGCAGAAAGCGCAAAGTTAACACCAATTGCGGCCGCAACATATGTCATGAGACCAGCAAGAGACAACAAACCTCTGGATCTACCAAAAATATTTTCTTGGGGGAGATCAGCAACACCAAGGAAGAACAGAGAATATCAAGATAAGCTCATTCAATAATGAAGTAGCTGATTCGCTACATTACGATCACGTTAAATTGCCATACTTCTATGGTAAGACAGCAGAATTTTAATACTGCCGAATAATCCTATTACCATTTATACCTCTTTTACCTTATTACCTATTTCATTATCTTTACTTCAATAAATACTATATTCTGAAACATCTATCCCTGTTGAACCACCACAAACCATAAATACATATCTATTATCTTTTTAAAATTCTCCTTGGGCATGTTAGACTATGCTTGTGGCAAGATCTAAAATATTTTTAATTTCAGTAATGTATAACACAATAAGTCCTATTCAATCACCAATTTATTAAAGAAAAATTGAAGAAAATAAAAATACAAATGAGGGTTGATTTCAATAAATGGTGAGCTAACCAAAAAAGTATTTATTTTTAGTTTTTCGTATTTTTGGAAATCTAAAAAAACCGGAAAAAATTTTTCGAGAAAATTTTTCTAAAATGTTCCAAAACTAAAATGTTAAAATTTCTCAATTCGGATTTCTTGGTTGCGGAGGATCAAGAACAATGTAATTTAGTGGTAACATCGATAGAATTTCAAAGAATTTCAAACCTAAAATTGAATCGAAAAACTGATGATAATATGATAAATTAACACATTTTTAAAAATAACGAAAAAAGTAAAAGATGTACTATTTTATGTCAAAAATATAGTTTAAGTTAGTTTAAGTACAATCAAAATAAAACAACGATTCCTTGACACCGTCACTTCAAAATTCACAGCAGGGGGCCCGCTGACTCCGCCCCTCCAACATTTGCATTTTAAGCTGTTTCAGCTGTTTTTACACGTTTTTTTGCAGTTGTTCTTATTTCTCTTGACAAAAATATGAATTTCATTGTTGATTATGTTACAGAAATGCACAAAAACAGAAGTAAAACCAGGAATAGAGGAAAAACATAGATTGACAATTTCGGAGTGCAATTTTCAGAATTGCTTGAGTTTTTGTGCATTTCTGTAACATAATTAGCAATAAAATTTATATTTTTGTCAAGAGAAAGGAGAAAAACTGGAAAAAAACATGTAAAAACAGCTGAAACAGCTCAAAATGCAAATGTTGGAGGGGCGTGGTCAGCGGACTCCTTGCTGTGCATTTTGGCGTGACGGTGTCAAGGAAACGTTTTTTATTTTAATAGTACTAACTTTCTCAAATATTCGATTCAATAATTTTTCACTGAAACTTGTCATTTTCTTCAACTTCATGAGTTTTGCAGCAACTTCAAGTTTGAAATTCTCAGAAACCGTTTCCTGTCTCCAAATTTCATAGTTCCTGTGAGTTCTTTTTTTTTCTCACTAAAACGTAAAGGAAGCCAAAACGTGAAGGAAGCTAAAGTATCCATGCAGAAACAAGTCTTCAAGACTCAGATTGCTAAAACAGCTCACGCCGATGAGCTCAAAGAGCATATTGAAAAACTGGATGAAAATCGGAGTAAGATCCGAGGAATTCCATCGCTCTCACTGAATTCCTCTCATGAAGTGCCTTCCTCCAGTCCCCAACTTTTTCTATAACAAAAACTGGTCAAAAAAGGACAAATATGTGTTTTCCAATCAGGCTTGCTCGGAAAAAACTTTTCAGAAAATCGAATATCCGATATTTTTTCCGAATTTTTTTTTCGGAAAATCAGTTTGCCGAATTTTTTTCCGACCAAAAAAATTCGGAAAATGCGAAAATCGGAAAATCGAGAAAATTCAGTAAAAAACGTTGTTCTAGTGAAATTTTGGTTTAAAAGTTGTCAATTTGGTAAATTTTAAGGATTTTTGCGATTTTTGGTCTTGAAAAATGATGAAATCGTTGATAATTCGTTCAATGTGAACACGAATAAATTCAAAAATCATTCATTTTTTCTCCGATTTTCCGAGATAAAAAATCGTAAATTTAAAATCGGAAAACGGTAAATTTTTTCCGAGAAATCAAGTCGGAAAATTATCCAACGGAGAATTTCTCCGAAAAAAGAAATCGAGAAATTATCCGACGGAAAATTTTTCCGAGAAAAGTCGGAAAAATCGGAAAATCGGATTATCCGTATTCCGATTTTGAGCAAGCCTGTTTCCAATGACGCATTCCAACAAACAATCTGATCCTCAACGGGGAAGTACAAACAAAACTAGTTGCCTCTCTATTGTCACGGCCTAATAGTTTTCATCCTCTGGTATTTACTTGTCGGAGAGGTACTTCGGGAAGAGGGACGCACCGGAAAGAGGGCAATTAGAGAGACACGAAAGGGAGAGACGGTATTCTCAAATTCCCGCTTTTCCCTCAATTTTACTTATTTTACGTTTCCGAGGATGACTAGTGATGTTGTCCTGAATTTATTTTCTCTAATATAACTTCTTACAAAATATTCTGCTATTGTTCCCAGTTGACGGATCTCTGAAAAATGTTTGAAGTAAGTTTCTTTTGGAGACATTTTTTGGAATTTTTTTTCCGCGCCCCACTGGATATACTTCAATTTTTCTATTTAAAACTTTGAGAGAATGTATTTTCCATCAATTTTCTCGCTTTTAGCCACAAAAACGCTTATTTAGAAGCATTTCTTCAACGAAAATTGAAAAAAAAATGGTACTATTCCGGTTTACGGGTCCCATAAAAACTTCCGGGTCCCAATTTTTTCGATTTGTATCACTCGGGTCCCATCTTTTTATTTACGGGTCCCAAAAAATCTTCCGGGTCGCATAAAAATCAGAATCGATTCGACTATTTTTGAGCCCACTAAATGCTAAAACTATTGCTTATGGCAAAGGTTTAATGCTTTCTGATGGATTCTGTGAACTTTGAATGGTGTAATGTTTCAATCACTTTTCTTGGACTTTTGAGTAAAGTCTACTACTACATTCATCAAAAAATTCAAAAAAACTCAACATCTTCACTGTTTCAGCAAGTCCCGAATAGGCTTCAAATGTTTTAAGCTAGTCAGAAGACGTTCAAAAGTCGAGAAAAATTTCAAAATTTTTCAAAGTTTTTATGGGACCCGAGTGATGCATTCCTAAAAATTTGGGACCCGGAATTTTTTATGGGACCCGTTATTCGAAAGTTGGGACCCGAGTGGTGCAAGTCGGAAATTTTGGGACCCGTAAATAAAAAGATGGGACCCGAGTGGTACAAATCCAAAAAGATGGGATCCGGATTTTTTTATGGGACCCGTAAACCGGAATAGTACCAAAAAATGGCTTGCCCCCTCCTCTCATCTTGTAATTGCGCAAGACCACTTCCCGTGCGGAAGAAAGAGAATATAGGGGGAAATGGGATATAGATGGTTTCGGCGCGAACACCGTAAAATCTACCGAAAAAAGTTCATTCGCTGAAATTGGAAAAAACACAAGAACTGAGTCCAGTGAGGCGCGGCTGCTTCCATTTTCTGCCCAAAGTATTCAAAATCAAACCGAAATATAAAAATTTGAAAATTTTCTAGACCACCAGAGTTTTTTCTGGGCCTGCCATTCATTAATAGAACTGTCCTTGACCACAATCATAAAATATCCCTTTTCCCCTTATATTCTCTTTCTTCCGCACGGGAAGTGGTCTTGCGCAATTACAAGATGAGAGGAGGGGGGGGGGGGGGGGCAAGGCCGTTCTAATCATAAAAAAGAGCGGGTGGTCTCTTCCGATCTTTTCATTTCATTCCGACTCTTTCTTGGCTACCGAGTGGTGGTTGGCCTTTTTTCTCTGATTATTCTGAATATCTATTTTTCTCTCTGGATTTCTGACTTTCCAGCCCATGAAGTAAGCTATTATATTATATTTTTAGTTCATGAGAAAGCGCGAACCACTAGACTCCATTCATTTTCTGAAAAATTTTTTTGCAGTTTCGTGAAATGAGTTTTTTGGAGATATTTCCGATTTTCGCTGAAAAAACATCTATTCCTGTCATTTTTCGACTATTACCATCTGAAATATGCATTTCTCGATTGAAAAAGATTATTTCAGCCCTCAGTTCGACCTAAATCTGGTCAAAAACCTAGAAAAATGAAAAATTTTCCATTCAAAACTTTCCTTTTTTCTCGATTTTCGGTGAAAAATCTTCAGAATAGGTGTATTTTTTTGCGAAAACCGGAGAACTCTCCAAAAAAACTTCATTCGTCGAAAGTTTGAAAAATTGAAGTACTGAGTCTAGTGGGGCGCGCTTGCTCATGAACAAAAATGAACAATATTTAGGAAATGTTTTTTGAAGATTATAGATATATCTGCATATCTCTATATATTTATATACTTATTTTTTTTCAGTGCGAAAACCGGTTACTTTTGGTTCAAAGCACTCCGAGAGTGGCTGTCGGTTGATGAGTATTTCAATATCCAATACGATGGATCAATGATGTCTCCACACCGGAACCTCATTCGATTTCGTGAGGTCTATGATCGCTCAAAAAAAAAAGACTAACGAATCTAACTTATTCCTCTATTGAGAACATAATGATTTTGCAAGAAAGGTAAGTAACTTTTGGCTCTGTACGGTTTATGTGGACCCATGAAGACATTATGTGGACCCATCTTTAAAAAATTGTAGTATATTTTGTTTGGACTCTGAAAGTTCGGAATTTTTCATTTTCGAATTTTATGTCCTAGAAATCTTAGTTTTCTAAACTTTTTCAATTTTTGTTTAGAGTAAGACGATTTTCACAGTTCCATTCGAAAAAAGGCTTAGGAATTCGGTTTTTCAGTCTAATTTCGGATGTGGCTACCTTTATAACTCTAAAATAAGTACCTTAAAACAGAGGCAACTCAATGCCTAAGCCTTTTTTCTGAAAATTGAAAAAGTTTGGAGAACTAAGATTTCTAGAACATAATACTCAACAATGAAAAATTCATGAATTTTAGAGTCCAAATAGAATGTACTATAATTTTACAAAGATGGGTCCACACGATTATTTTTGGGTTCACATAATTCTTCATGGGTCCACATAATTTTCCATGGGTCCACATAAACCGTACAGAGCCTAACTTTTTGTTTAATTTGTGTGTTATGTTGATTATGTTTTATTATTTTTCAGTCCATACTCATTCAAATTTGACTGGGTGGATGATGGTATAGTGCGCAATTTGTCGATCGCCGACTATTTCGTAATTCGGTATGGGAGACGGCTGAGGCACTATCCTCATGTGGCGTGTATTCTTGGAAACGGAGGTCGTGGCTCGCGTGTTTACTTCCCGTTGGAACTGCTTCTGGTTGATGTACAGTAAACTTCGTACTATTTATCTATTTTCTGGTATTGGTGGCATGGTACATTTTTATTTATTCAAACATTTTTATTTATCTTTTTGTTAAATAAACTTTTTGTAAAATGGAAAACAGTGTAATTAGACTTCTAAAAAAAAATTGAAAGAAATTGAAATTAATTCAAAGACTGAAATTAGAAAATCTCTTCGTCTTTTTCTTGGGCAACCTGTTGGAGCGCTGCTTGGGCTGGTCTGGTGCAAATCGAGGCGTGGTGGAATTCGTAATTGGTTCCGCATACTCTCTTCTTGCACAGGTGTTGGGTGTCTCTCAAACTCTTGCAGTTTGTTGGGTGGTGGTGGTCTTTGGTGAGACAAAGGCGACAGATGCGGTGTTCCTTAGTCAATCGCTTTTTCTCGAATGCTGTGAATTTATCTGGACGCCATCAAATCAGAAAATGTGCTCCTCTACTTAAGCTTTTTGTTGTGCAACTTGTTTTCGTGCTGTCGCAGTGCAAATCAGAAAAAAATCGGTCAACAACCCCCTCGCCGAGATGGTTTAATTGAATGATAAGGAGACGGTCATGGGTTCAAAATTGTGAAATTCTATTGTAAAAATCTATCATTGTCATGTTCTACTCAGCATTGTGTCCCTCTTCCCCATTTACCTGTGCTATCCCATTTCCCCTACTTCATTATTCTTCCCTTTTTTTTCATCCTTTTTTCTAATAAACTATAAGCATTCTACCACTCTACCAAAAGGGATAATGTAGACGTGCAGTACCCTCCAAAGTGTGTTGGAAATCATACTTGTTATACCTAAAATCTACAAAAAAAGTGTTCTATAATATAATCTTGTTCGCTTTTTACTTCAATTTTCTCGAAATTGTAAAATTGTTTTTCGAATTAGTCTTGGTAATATTCTACCGTTTCTCCCCATTGTTCTATGTGTTCTTCGGTGATTGTAACCATACTTTATAACGATATTATTCAATAAATTCATATCCCCAATAAAATCACTAAACCAATACACTAATTTGTTTCAATTCCTGTCAATTTTTGGCCTCCAAATGATCAAAATTGATGAATCATAGCTTGCGCCACATCTCACAACAGAGATTGTATGATAAAAGAAGACCCTTGACCCGATTTATAACAGTTTCCTTATTTTTCCGCCAGAAAAGGGCGGGGCCTTTGCGCCATAAAAGGACAAGTGGATCCTTTATGGTCATTCATTCTTTCTTCTTTTCTGGCTACCATGTGAGGGTGACCTTGTTTTCCTATTATTCCGAATATTCTAGAGATAAAATCTCCGGAAAACTGATATCATCTTGAACTTTTCTTCTGAAATGTCATGCGCTGTCGGTTTCTGGGTGAGAAAATTAAGAAAAGTTGAGTTTGTGAGGAATATTTTTTTCAGTAAAAGCTGAGATCGAGCTGATGAAAGAATAGCTGTGGAACAAGCTCGGTGTCACACCCCGAGAGCACCGTGGGCTTGACAATATCAAAGTCCGAAAGGCTAAGTGACTGGACGGTGGAAGAATTGAGACGCGATCAAGTATATTATGCTGCCATGGACAGTGTCAGTCTAAACTATATACGAGTTAGCGAATGAGTGTATTGGCCAAGGTAATACTGTATTCTTACGATTTGTTTTAATTTACGAATTTTTAAATACGGAAGACGAATAGTGAGTCTATCAAGATTCATGTCACATCTATAAGGGTATCGAGTTTTTACGAAGGTCGACACGGCGAGTTGGCCCCTAGAAGTGTTCATCTTTTACATATAAACAAATGTATTTATGACTGTCCTATGCTTTCGAGTTCCACGTAAGTTTTCAATACCTTTTGACGGTTCATCTATTTTAATTTTTATAGTGCTTTCGACAAAATTTTCCGATCTACAAAATTGAAAAAATTCTGCACACGAATACTTCCGTGTAAAGTACGATGTCAATTCAGCAAAACCTCACAAGGAAATATCCTCAAGAAGTCGTTAGATTATGGATGACACAAGAAGCCACCTTGCAGAAAGCGCAAAGTTAACACCAATTGCGGTAGCGACATATGTCATCAGACCAGCATAAGACAACAAACCTCTGGAGCTACCAAAGACATTTTTTGGGGGTGATCAACAACACCAAGGAAGAACAGAGAATATCAAGATAAGCTCCTAATAATCCTATTACCATTCATACCCCTTTTACCTTATTACCTATTTCATTATCTTTACTTCAATAAATACTATATTCTGAAACATCTATCACTGTTGAACCACCACAAACCATAAATACATATCGATTATCTTTTCAAAATTCTCCTTGTGCATGTTAGACTCTGCTCGTGGCAAGATCTAAAATATTTTTAATTCCAGTAATGTATAACACAATGCGTGGCCGTTTCCTCCGCATTTTTCGCCTTTTTTCCGTTCATTTCACATGTTTCTGTGAAGAAACATAAAAATTCTTTCATTTTAGCATGAAAAACGTAGGAAAAAAGCGAAAAATATGGAGGAAGCAGCCACGCGTTGTCGGATACTCGGCCAGACGGCCGCGGCCGCCAGACTTTAACGCGCGATTTTGAGCGCAATTTGTGCGCTTCAGAGCGATTTTTGAGCAATTTCTTCATGCGCAATGGAATCAGCATAAAAAAAAAACAAGAAAGGGAAATAAAAAAATGTGACTTTGGTCCTCCTTTAGCTCTGAAAAAATCAAATAACTAGCTCTTGAATTTTCGAAAAAAAGCTCACTTAGCCGGACCCAGCTGAACAATAGCCAAAAAGGGAGCACGACTTTTATAATTCCATGAAAAATGGTGCACGTTCCACTGTTTTTAGACGCAAATTCCTCTCTATCACTAAAATACATTGTACTTAATCTGAATTCACTGGTTTTGACATAAAATAGTACATTTTTTACTTTTTTTATTATTTTTAAAAATTTGTTAATTTATCATATTACCATCAGTTTTTCAATTCAATTTTAGGTTTGAAATTCTCTGAAACTCTATTGATGTTATCACTGAAATAATATAATAAATTGACAAGTTCTTATAAATAATGAAAAAAGTAAAGGATGTACTATTTCATGTCAAAACCAGTGAATTCAGGTTAAGTACAATGTATTTTAGTGATAACATCGATAGAGTTTCAGAGAATTTCAAACCTAAAACTGATTTGAAAAACTGATGATAATATGATAAATTGACACATTTTTATAAATAATGAAAAAAGTAAAAGATGTACTATTTTATGTCAAAAATAGTTAGTTAGTTTAAGTACTAACTTTCTCAAACATTCGATTCAATAATTTTTCACTGAAACTTGTCATTTTCTTCAACTTCATGAGTTTTGCAGCCGTTTCCTCTCTCCAAATTTCGTAGTTTCTGTAAGTTCTTTTTTTTCTCACTTATCGTTCTCACTGAATTCTTCTCATGAAGTGCCTTCCTCCAGTCAAAAACCAGGCAAAAAAGGGCAAATATGTGTTTTCCAATGACGCATTCCAACAAACAATCTGATCCTCAACGGGAAAGTACAAACAAAACTGGTTGCCTCTCTATTGCCATGGCCTAATAGTTTTCATCCTCTGGTATTTACTTGTCGGAAAGGTATTTAGCGGTAGGGGAGAGAGACGCATCGGAAAAAGGGCAATTAGAGAGACACGAGAGGAGGGAGAGGCGTTATTCTACAATTCCCTCTTTTCCCTCAATTTTACTTATTTTACATTTTCGAGGATGACTAGTGAAGTCGTCCTAAATCTATTTTCTTTAATATAACTTCTTACAACATATTCTGCTATTGTTCCCAGTTGACGGATCTCTGAAAAATGTTTGAAGTAAGTTTCTTTCGGAGACATTTTTTGGAGTTTTTTTCCGCGCCCCACTGGATATACTTCAATTTTTCCATTTAAAACTTTGAGAGAATGTATTTTTCATCAATTGTACCGCTTTTAGCCTTAAAACGCTTATTTAGAAGTATTTCTTCAACGAAAATTGAAAAAAAAAAATTTTTAAAGAGGGGGGGGGGGGGGGGGGGGGGGGCGGCCCAAGATAAAATCAACTTTTGCTCAAAATACTCTTTAGTGGTGGGAAAATACACCCCTAAAATATCTAAACTCAAAACGAAAAAAAAATTTTTTGTAGCCGTTCGAAAATAAAATAAAACGTGGACAAGATTGTTTTTGGAAATCGATTTTTCTGGTTTTTTTTGAATTTTTCGGCTCGGAAACTACTTCGATTAACACAAAAGTATGTTTCCATTCCGAAGAATTCAAGAAAAACCAGAAAAAACGATTTCGAAAAAAAATCTTGTTCACGTGGAGTACAAAAATGTTTTATTTTATTTTCGAACGGCTACAAAATTTTTTTTTGGTTTTGAGCTTAGATATTTTAGGGGTGTATTTTCCCACCTCTAAAGAGTATTTTAAGCAAAAGTTGATTTTAGCTTGGATCCCCCTTTAACGGCTCGCCCCCTTCTCTCATCTTGTAATTGCGCAAGACCACTTCCCGTGCGGAAGAAAGAGAATATAGGGGGAAAAGGGATATAGACGGTTTTGGCGCGATCACCGTAAAATCTACCGGAAAAAGTTCGGCTCTGTTCCAGTTTAGGGTTCCCTGAGAATTTCCTGGGTCCCTGGAAATTAAATGGGTCCTTGAAAATATTTATGGGTCCCTGGAATAGGGAAACTGTATTTCAAGAATAGTGAAGTATTTGTAGCAGAAATCGCATGTCAAGTGTATTTTTCAGGGACCTATAAAAATCTCAGGGACTCCTAAACTAGAACAGAGCCAAAAGTTCATTTGCTGAAAGTGGAAAAAACACAAGAACTGAGTCCAGTGAAGCGCTGCTGCCATTTTTTGCCCCAAAGTATTCAAAATCAAAATATAAAAATTTTTAAATTTTCTAGACCACCAGGGGTTTTTCTAGGCCTGCCATTCATTAATAGAACTGTCCTTGACCACAATCATAAAGGCTTTTCCCCCTTTATTCTCTTTCTTCCGCACGGGAAGTGGTCCTGCGCAATTACAAGATGAGAGGAGGGGGGGGGGGGGGGCAAGGCCGTTCTTATCATAAAAACCGACGGGGAGGTCTCTTCCGATTTCTTTTTCTCATTCTTATTCTTTTCTTGGCTACCGAGTGGTGGTTGGCCTTTTTCCTCTGATTATTCTGAATATATATTTTTCATTATGTTCTCAAATAGGGAATGAACCTTCGACGCTATTTTCCACGCGGAGAAGTCTCTGAATTTCTGACTTTCGAGCCCATGAAGTAAGTTATTATATTTAGGAAATGTTGTTTTTGAAGATTATAGCTATATCTGCATATCTCTATATATTTATATGCTTATTTTTTTTTCAGTGCGAAGAACGGATACTTCTGGTTCAAAGCACTCCGAGAGTGGCTGTCGGTTGATGAGTATTTTTCAATAGAACATAATGGTTTTGCAAGAGAGGTAAGCAACTTTTGGCTCTGTACGGTTTATGTGGACCCATGGAGAATCCCGTGGACCCAAAATAATTATGTGGACCCATCTTCAAAAAATTAAAGCACATTATTTTTGGACTCTGACAGTTATAAATTTTTATATTTTTGAATATTATGACCTAGAAATATTAGTTTTCTAAACTTTTTCAATTGTTGTTTTGAGTAAGAAATTTTCACAGTTCCGTTCGAAAAAAGATTTAGGAATTCGGTGTTTCAGTCTAATTTTGAATGTGGCTACCTTTATAACTCTGAAAGAAGTATTTCAATACGAAGGCAACTCAATGCCTAAACCTTTTTTTTTTTCGAAAAATTAAAAAAGTTTGAAGATGGGCCCACATAATTCTTCATGGGTCCACATAAACCGTACAGAGTCTAACTTTTTGTTTAAAGGAGGACTATAGTCACATTTTTTTAATTTCCATTTCTTATTCATTTTTCCATGCTGAATACATTGCGCATGAAGAAATTGCTCAAAAATCGCTCTGAAGCGCACAAACTGCGCTCAAAATCGCGCGTTACAGTCTGGTGGCCGCGGCCGTCTGGCCGAGTATCCGACAACGCGGGGCCTGTTCCTCCGTATTTTCGCTTTTTTCCTACGTTTTTCATGCTAAAATAGAAGAAATTTTATGTTTCTTCACAAAAACATGTGAAATGAACGGAATGAAGGCGAAAAATACGGAGGAAAAGGCCCCGCGTTGTCGGATACTCGGCCAGACGGCCGCGGCCACCAGACTGTAACGCGCGATTTTGAGCGCAGTTTGTGCGCTTCAGAGCGATTTTTGAGCAATTTCTTCATGCGCAATGGATTCAGCATGGAAAAATGAATAAGAAATGGAATTAAAAAAAATGTGACTATAGTCCTCCTTTAATTTGTGTGTGTTATGTTGATTATGTTTTATTATTTTTCAGTCCTTATTCATTTAAATTCGACTGGGTGGATAGTGCGCAATGTGTCGATCGCCGACTATTTCGCCATTCGTTATGGGAGACGTTTGAGACACTATCCTCATGTGGGGTGTATTCTTGGAAACGGAGGTCGTGGATCGTGTGTTTTCTTCCCGTTGGAACTGCTTCTGGTTAATGTATAATAAACTTCGTACTATTTATCTATTTTCTGGTATTGGTGGTATGGTACATTTTTATCTACTCAAACACCTTTATTTATCTTCTGTGAAATAAACTTTTTGTAAAATGGAAAACAGTGTAATTAGAATTCAAAAAAAAAATTTGAAAGAAATTGAAATTAATTCAAAGACTGAAATTAGAAAATCTCTTCGTCTTCTTCTTGGGCAGCCTGTTGGAGGGCTGCTTGGGCTGGTCTGGTGCAAATCGAGGCGTGGTCGAACTCGTAATTGGTTCCGCATACTCTCTTCTTGAACAGGTGTTGGGTGTCTCTCAAACTCTTGCAGTTTGTTGGGTGGTGGTGGCCTTTGGTAAGACAAAGACGACATATGCGGTGTTCCTTACTAGGGAATGGTCAGAACTTTAGGTGAGCTTTTCAGACGTGTGATAGCTCATTTGAACGCTGAGAGCACGCTGATCACGAATCTGAATTCTGTTTCTGCTGCCGACCCTCCAGAAAGGAGCTGTGACCTCGATTCTGGCCAATTTTCGTCAAAATCACTACTTTGGAGCGACTTTTGAGCATGATCCAGTGATGGAAGAGTCCCCAAATTGTGTCAAAATGCCAAACTAACCACCCTCTAACAGCCCAAAAGTTTTGGAAAGTTTTTGAAAATAAAAATTTTTTGGGACCCAAAATTTTCTTAAAGCCCATATGGTTAGAAAATTTTTCAGTCGAAAAAAATTTTTTTTTTCAAAAACTTTCCAAAAGTTTTGGGGTGTTAGAGGGTGGTTAGTTTGGCATTTTGACCCAATTTGGGGACTCTTTTGACACAATTTGGGGACTCTTTTGACACAATTTGGGGACTCTTGATTTTGACGAAAATTGGCCAGAATCGAGGTCACAGCTCCTTTCTGCAGCAGAAACAGAATTCAGATTCGTGTTCAGCGTGCTCTCAGCGTTCAAATGAGCTATCACACGTCTAAAAAGCTCACCTTAAGTGAAAGCGTCTCCGTCATTATCTCCACGTTGCATACATTGTGAGCTGAGGAGGCCGCGGTTCACGGACTTTCTTTCCGTTGGAGTTTCTCTTGGTCGATGGAAAATAATTTCATCAACATTTCATTAATCTTCTTTTTTTTAAAATAAATTGGTGGTGGACTCCAAGCATAGTATTTAGATTTCTTGAAAAAAAAAGTCTAATAGAAAATGTCTTCCTCTTCTTGAGATTATAAAAAGAAGAACGTTGACCCAATTTATAACTATTCCCTTATTTTTCCGTCAGAAAAGGGCGGGGCCTTTGCGCCTATAAAAGGGGATATCTCCAATTCGTTTATTTTTCTTTTCCTGGCTACCATGTGAGGGTGGCCTTGTTTTCCTATTATTCCGAATATTCTAGAGATAACATCTCCGAAAGGCTGATATCATCTTGAACTTTTCTTCTAAAATGTCATGTACTGTTGATTTCTGGGTGAGAAAATGAAGAAAAGTTGGTGCTGTTCCAAAATCACGGTCCCATCCAAGAAATCACGTTCCCAGAAAAAAAAATCACGGTCTCAAAAATAAAATCACCGAGACTTCTTATGGAAAGTATTTTTTCGGACCGTGATTTTATTTTTGGGACCGTGATAATTTGGATGGGACCGTGATTTTAGAACAGTACCGAAAAGTTGAGCTTAAAAAATTAATTTTTTTCAGAATTGAAAAAATATTTTGAAAAGCCACCCTCGAACTATGGATTCAATCCATAGTATACTCTGTGAAGGAGAAGATCGAGGTGATGGAAGAATAGCTGTTGAGCAGGCTCGGCGGGAAACCCAAGCATCGAATTTTTACAAAAATTATTCAAAAACAGCTTTTATAACGCTATTTGATGTTCCGTTAAGGATGATTCAATGGCTCAGCGAAACACGTCGACTGGCAATCTATGGCAGAGAAGCTATTCTGGAAGGCATAGAGAATGAGGATATACAACAGGAATTGGGAGGCGTGTCCCTCCAGAGAGCAATGTCGGCTTGAAAATGTCTAAGTCGGAGCGACTGGACAGTGGAAGAAATGAGACATGATCAGGTTTATTATGCTGCCAGGGAAAGTGTCAGTCTATACCATATACGGGATGGCGAAAGGGTATATTGGCATAGGTATAGTTTAATTCTTACTATGCAACTTGATTCACACATTTCCAGTTACTTGTGAGAAGACCAGGAAATGTATGTTATCGCTGATTCCTATGTCCTTTGCCGCCTCTATTCACAAAGTATTCAAGCTGGCGTCGAAAAATATTAAAAGCAGTAACTATTCCATTTCTTTTGAATTTTCGAATTTTAACCAATACTTTTTTCCAGCTGATCTCCTTCCACAATTTGTATATGTAAAAGGGTGCCTTTACAAAGGTCGACACGGCGAGTTGGCCCCCTAGAAGAGTTCACCTGTTATATATAAACAAAAATATTTATGGATGTCCTATGATATCAAGTTTCATGTGAGTTTCCATAATTTTTTGACGGTTGATCTATTTTGATTTTCACAGTACTTCGGACAAAATATTTGATCTGCAAAGTAGAAAAAAAGTTCTGCACACGAATACTTCCATGAAAAATTCGTTAGAATATGGATGACACCACGCTAACTCAGGGATGAGAAGCGTAGAAAGACGAGGTTGGGTTTTCAACCTATTTAAAATAAACCCGAAACTTTTTTGCAAACATTTTCTTTTTTCAGATGTTGAGTCTGCTCCCTAACGAGTATTTTCTGCTAGGAAACGACCCAGTTGTCGCGACCAGCGACCAAGATGACGTCTGGTCTCTGCAGTCTTTTAATTCGTTAATTTAATTATTTTGTTCATTCAAGTAGTTAATTCGATGATTTAATTATAGAACTCATATATAAGGAGTAGCATAGATTGTATTTTTACCCTTTTCTCATCAGACAATAAAACACTCAAAAAACCCAATCCTTCTCGTCACTCTCCTTCGTCCTCATCGTCGCCTTATCCGTCTCTCATTCGTCTCTCCATTGTCGTTCCTGCTGCTCCGCCAACTTCTACACGTCGTCTCCAATCCAGGGGCGACACCAGTACCTCACAGAGAAATTCGTCTAACACACCAGGACAGAAATGTCTGGGACGGTTTCGTAATATACTACTGATTGAACCATAATCAAAAAAAATTCACATCTCGTCTCGTTCCCTTATTTTTCCCTAAAGTCACCTGTCATCACTGCTTTTAATTATCTTCTTTTATAATTGTTTTGATTTGTTTTCTTTTTGTAAATTGATATGAAAATAAAAAGTCCTGTTCAATCACCAATTTATTAAAAGAAGATTAGATAGAATAAAAAAAACGAAACTAGAATCGAATACATTGGAGTTTGAGCTAACTAAAATGAATAGATATTACAATTAAAAGATGAAATGGCTAATTTATTCCAAATCCATTAATCTATTTCATAGATCATCATATTGCTAATCATCAGCAGTAATTGCTTTCTCTAGCACAACGTAGACTTTCTCGATTGGGAATAGGTTGTGGTCTTTCTTCGACGATTGTAAATGGCCTTGAATCGGACCAGGTTTTCTTTCGGACTGGCCAATCGAAGATTATACTTTATAGAAAATAGTCTTCCACGGTTATCCATTTTTCAATCGTTATGAACCAAATGAGCGCGTTTTGAGCCCTGAAAACCACAAGTTTAGAAAGAAACAGTACAAGGAACCTCAGGTTGGAACAATAAGAAACAATTTTCTCAACGGTTTCAAAATGTCTGGTTTGGAAATGTCGCGGTTTCGAAACGTCCTGTTCTGAAATGTCCCGGACCTCAAAATACGACACAAAATAAAAAACTCACTTCAATCTTTATTCGGTGATCCGTCGAAAAAAATCAGAATATTGAAGTTTGATATTGGAGAAAATAGATTTAGGACGACATCACTAGCCGTCCTCGAAAACACATAATGAATAAGAATGAAAAAAAAAGAACCCTCGGGGGAGGCGGCCCCTCCCCCCGCGGGGGACTGTGTACCCCTCCCCTAATTATAACATTCTCATGGGGGCCACTCGACAGGCAAACAATGGAATAATTGTACCCTAATAATAGAGTGGTCCTCTTTTTTTGTCTGTCCTTCTCCCATTGCGGGGGGGGGGGGGGGGGGAGGGGGGCAGATTGTTCAAATATGTACGTCATTATTAACACATAATTATTTTTTGTCACCTTCCTCTGGTCCTTTTTGGTTTTTTCGTTGGGATTTTGAATAAAGAAAAGAAAAAGAAAATTCCAATTCCTTCGACAGAAATATTTTATTATGTCCTCTAAATGAAAAAAATCGAAATGTGCAAAAAAAAAAGTTAAATCAAAAAATCGAAATGTGCCAAATGAAATTGAAATTGCGAAACTCAAATCGAAATGTCCAAATTTCTTACTTGATTGCTTCTAGAGAGTTTAGTCAAGAATTCCCGAAATTCTCCAGAACGTGCTGGACAAAATGAAGTAGAAATTTTTTTCGAACTCTGAGAAAATTGAATAAAAAAGTTTGCCGCCAAAACTGCTCATTTTGAATTCAATATGAAAATCATTATTTCTGCCAATATTCAGTATATTTTACTAAACTTTCACTTATTTTCCCCGTTTCCGCCCTCCGTTTCTCTCCGTTTTTGTTTTCCAAAACAGAAAAAGCGGGCATTTCCTCTTCCTCTAAAAATTTCGCTAATTTTCGCCTAGCCGTTTTTCAAAAAGAGAAAAAAAAACGGACAACAATCAAAAAACTAGAAACGACCACGGCAATTAATTTCCGCAACATCAATCATTCCCCGATTCGATAATTATACATGTCGGCAGATCCTGTTCCAAATTAAGCAACCATTTTCTCATTTTTCTTCCAAATAAAACTTCAATCTTAAGAATTTATTTCAAAAAAACCCCTAACAAAATGACAGTCGATTGGTTTTTTAGTTGATTTAAGGTTTATTGCAAGAAGGAATAAAAATAAAAATAAATGGGAAATGAAATGAGAGAAGAATTGACTATTTCGACGGCAGCAGCAGTAAAGCAGACTGGTTGTAGAGCCTATTGTGTGCTTCAGTTGACAGAAACGGTAAAAAGACTATAGATGAGTCTTTATGGTATGCGGTGTGTTTGTCAGTGGTAGATGTTTTTAGGAGTATAGTATTAATTGGAATAACGTTATAAAAAGAAGAGAAATAAAGGATGATGGGTCTGAAGGGTTACAATGATATCTTGGCAATAGCAGAGAGACAAGTGGCAAAGTGTTGGTGGGGGAATCGTATAAAAGGAACTGCCAGGTCACGGCCATGCGTTTGGCTTCTTGGTTACTTTACGTCGACTACGTCATTGCTTGATCTCTTGGCCATTTTCAGTCGGGGACAGATTCGGGCTTGAAATAATTTCTGAAATTATGAATTTTTAAGTGATTGCACGAGTAATTGAACGGGTTTACATGGTTCAGAGGAAAAAAAATCATCGGACATAATCCACACACTGGATCGGGTAAACATCTGAAACACGGATCGAATCTTCCACATCATGAATATCCATGAAATGAACTAGGTAATCGTCGCCGTTCCTCAGTGGGTCCCTTTGCGCTGCATAATAATAATCGTCCACGGTAGTAAAGCAGGATTGCTTCTTCCAATAGAGACTTTGGTTTTCAGACCAGACTAAAAAAGGAAAAATATCTATCAAATTGTTGAAATTAACAAGCAACCGCGCCCCACTGTTTAGACAAAGTTGATTTTTTTTAGAAAATAATTTTCATTTTCATTTAATAGGTTTTTTTTCTAGAGGTTTTTTTTTGACTTTTCTTCAAAAAACGTTTACAGTGGCGGGCAATGGTGAGTGTACCTCTGAACTTTCGTCAATAGCTCATCAGAAACAACTCCGATTGGTCTAAAAAATTTTTTGGGGGCTCCTGGGTAGTCCTGGAGTACTCCCAAATGTTTTTTTGAAAAAAATCGAATTTTCAGGAATTTTGAACCTTTACGACGAATTCTGAACTCGAAAAATCTAGAATAAAAATATTTTTTTGCTCTTTCAGAATTTTTTCTAGTTGTGTCCAAAACATTGCTAGGGACACAGAAGAACAATTTTTCGCGTTAGATCGCAAGTTTATTTTGTGATTCCGACGTCAAAACTCCAGAAGTCCGAATGCTGATCTTCACTCGGGACATCATAACGTGGCGGAAAGTGATCGGATCGAGATAAAAAATCACTCCTATACAGCTTTTGAGTTGTTAAACAAAATGAAATCAAAGTTGAATGTTTTGGAGAAAATTATTTTTCTGCTTTTTACCAAGATTCGTCATTTCAAGAGAAGTTAGTAAAATGTGGAAAATTAATTTTTTCCAAAACTTTCAAATTTGATTGCATTTTGTTAAACAACTTAAAAACTGTATAAGAATGATTTTATATCTTAATCCGATCACTACCAGCCACGTTATGATGTCCCGAGTGAAGATCAGCATTCAGACTTCTGGAGTTCTGACGTCGGAATCACAAAATTAACTTGCGATCTAACGCGAAAAATTGTTCTTCTGTGTCCCTAGCAATGTTTTGGACACAACTGGAAAAAATTCTGAAAGAGCAAAAAAATATTTTTATTCTAGATTTTTCGAATTCAGAATTCGTCGTAAAGGTTCAGAATTCCTGAAAATTCGATTCTTTCAAAAAACATCTGGGAGTACTCCAGGACTACCCAGGACCCCCAAAAAATTTTTTAGACTAATCGGAGTTGTTTCTGATGAGCTATTGACGAAAGTTCAGAGGTACACTCACCATTGCCCGCCACTGTATTTCTGTCATTTCTCTCAGATGACTATCGGAAAAATGTATTTTTTTCGACGAGAAATGGCACTTTGAGCCTTTTTTCTCCTGAGTTTTTTGCTCAAATCTAGATTGAAAAGAGGGAATGAAAACTCAAAAAATTATTTTCAATTTCCGGTGAAAAAAACACTTTAGACCATGCTTTTTTGGTGCTAAAAGCTAGAAAATTGCCGAAAAAAATATTTTGCTCGAAGTTCTAAACGGAAAAATTCATGTACTGTATCCAGTGGGGCGCGGAAAAAAATTTTCCAAGAAAAAATTTCAAAAAATAACTTACTTTTTCAGAAATCCGTCCACTGGGAACAATATCAGAATATTTTTAAAGAATTGATATTTGAGAAAATAGATTTAGGACGACATTACTAGTCATCCTCGAAAACGTAAAATGAATACAAATTGAGGGAGAAGAGGGAATTGTAGACCTCCTCTCCCTCTCGGGTCTCCCTAATTGCCCGCGCCCCTCTCCCCGCCAGGTAAGTACCTCCCCGACAAGTAAATACCAGAGGAGGAGAACAATTGGACCGTAACAATAGAGAGGCAACTATTGTTTGTAATCCTCCGGTGGTGGCCAGAATACTTGTTTGGATGCGTCACTCTGAGGTACTAATTCCCCTTCTTTTGCCTGTTTTTGGTAAAGGGTGCTACCTTGTTGATTGAATAGAACTGGTTGAGGGTTGAAGGAAGACACTTCATGAGAAGGATTCAGTGAGAAAATTGGCTGAGAAAATACGGACTTTCCGGAACTACGAGATAATAAGATAGGAATATGTTTCAAAAATTGGATTTGAAGTGGCTGCAAAATTGATGAATTTGAGAAAAAAACATTGTTCGAAATACTAATAAATATAAATCTAAGAAAGTTTGTTAATGTCAAAAATCGTTAAAATATGTAGGTCATGTGCTACAATCACCTCAATTTTTTCAGTTTTTCCAATCAATTTTAAGTTCGAAATTTTTTTAAACTCTATCGAAATTAATAATAAAATGTATAGTAATTGACCTAAATTTACTATTTCTAACACAAAATAGTACATCTTTTACTTTTTTCATTATTTACGAAAAATTGTAATTTTATCATATTGTCATCATATTTTCAATTCAATTTTAGGTTTGAAATTTTCTAAAACACTATCGACGTTAATAGTATAATGTAGTATTCTTGACTTAAATTAAAATTTTGACATAAAACAGTGTATCTTTTACTTTTTTCATTATTTACAAAAACTTGTCAACTTATAATATACTCATCATTTTTTCAAATCAATTTTAGGTTTGAAAATTTCTAAAACTCTTTGATGTTAGTGAAAAAATGTAATGTTTTTGACCTTAATAAACTTTCTTCATTATCAACAAAAACTTGTTAATTTATCTTATATGGGTTTATTTGATGGAGTAGTTCTTCTTCTCCGATGTCTTGGATTGGTTCCGGAGATTCACGTGGTGATTGTTGAGGAGTTGCGTGCTCGCACAACGATTGGTGATGTATTTGATTACTTAATGGATAATTGTTATTTTATATAGTGTGCTGAATTTTTAATCTTACTTTTTCTTGCATGATTTGCGGTAATAATAATCCTCCACGGTAGTAAAGCAGGATTGCTTATTCCAATAAATCAAATGATCCGCTCTGAAAAATAAATATAGCAAAACAAAAAACAAAACATTCTCACTTTCAAACTCACTTAGCTGGAACCAATTGAACAATGGCTGAAAAAGGGGCCCAGACCTGGTCTTCATTACAGCCATATTGCAAAACAGTCAGAAAAGCATCAACACGATTGAAGAGAATTCTAGCAAGAATGACAGAAGTGAGAAAACCAACCTATCCAGATCCCTTCATAGTGCCCAAGGACCTGAACAAGCACTTTCCCTCTCATTCCAGTATTAATCTGAAACAAAATTCCCAAAGACATCAAAAGTTCACTCAGTTTAACCTCACATAACCCAAAATATCTTTCAGAAAAATCTCAAAAAAATACTTACGTCTCACTTTTTTCAGTGATCCGTAAACTGAGAACAACATCAGAATATTTTTTAAATCAGAATATTGGAGAAAATATATTTAGGACAACATCACTAGTCATTCTCGGAAACACATAATGAATAACATTAGAGGGAAAAAAAGGGAATTGTAGACCGCCTCTCCCTCTCGTGTCTTTCTAATTGCCCCCTTTCCGGTTCGACCCCTCCCTTCCCGGTAAGTACCTCCCCGACCAGTAAATACTCGAAGAGGAAAACAATTGGACCGTAACAATAGAGAGGTCAGAATACTTGTTTGAATGCGTCACTCTGAGGTACTAATTCCCCTTCTTTTCCCTGTGTTTGGTTAGGGGTGCTCCGATATCTCGTTGGTTGAATAGAACTGAAACTGGAGGACTGAAGGAAGACATTTCATGATAAGAATTCAGCGAGAAAATTGGCTGAGAAATATCAGAATTTTCAGGGACTACGAGGTAAAAAGAAAGGAATATGTTTCAAAAATCGGACTTGAAGTGGCTGCAAAATTTATGAATTTGAAAAAAAACATTGTTTGAAATACTAATAAGTATAAATCTGAGAAAGTTAATTAATGTCAAAGAACGTTAAAATGTGTAGGTACAATCACCTCAATTTTCTCAGTTTTTCGAATCAATTTAAAGTTTGAATTTCTCTGGAACTCTATCGATGTTATCACTAAAATACATTGTACTTGACCTAAATTTACTATTTTTGACATAAAATAGTACATCTTTTACTTTTTTCATTTTTTACAAAAACTTGCAATTTTATCTCAAAATCATCAGTTTTTGAAATCAATTTTAATATCAAATTTCTCTGAAACTCTATCGATGTTATCACTAAAATACATTGTATTTGACCTAAATTTACTATTTTTGACATAAAATAGTACATCTTTTACTTTTTTCATTATTTACAAAAACTTGCAAGTTTTTCTCAAAACCATCAGTTTTTCGAATCAATTTAAAGTTTGAATTTCTCTGAAACTCTATCGATGTTATCACTAAAATACATTGTACTTAACCTAAATTTACTATTTTTGACATAAAATAGCACATTTTTCATTTTTTTCATTTTCTACGAAAACTTGCAATTTTATCTCAAAATCATCAATTTTTCCAATCAATTTTAAGTTTGAATTTCTCTGAAACTCTATCGATGTTACTCCAAAAATACATTGTACTTGACCTAAATTCACTATTTCTGACATAAAATAGTACATTTTTCATTTTTTTCATTTTTTACGAAAACTTGCAAGTTTTTCTCAAAACCATCAGTTTTTCGAATCAATTTTAATATTAAATTTCTCTGAAACTCTATCGATGTTATCACTAAAATACATTGTACTTAACCTAAATTTACTATTTTTGACATAAAATAGTACATTTTTCATTTTTTTCATTTTCTACGAAAACTTGCAATTTTATCTCAAAATCATCAATTTTTCCAATCAATTTTAAGTTTGAATTTCTCTGAAACTCTATCGATGTTACTCCAAAAATACATTGTACTTGACCTAAATTCACTATTTCTGACATAAAATAGTACATTTTTCATTTTTTTCATTTTTTACGAAAACTTGCAATTTCATCTCAAAATCATCAGCTTTCGAATCAATTTTAAGTTTGAATTTCTCTGAAACTCTATCGATGTTATCACTAAAATACATTGTACTTGACCTAAATTTACTATTTTTGACATAAAATAGTACATCTTTTACTTTTTTCATTTTTTACAAAAACTTGCAATTTTATCTCAAAATCATCAGTTTTTGAAATCAATTTTAATATTAAATTTCTCTGAAACTCTATCGATGTTACTCCAAAAATACATTGTATTTGACCTAAATTTACTATTTTTGACATAAAATAGTACATCTTTTACTTTTTTCATTATTTACAAAAACTTGTAATTTTATCTCATAATCATCAGTTTTTCGAATCAATTTTAAGTTTGAATTTCTCTGAAACTCTATCGATGTTATCACTAAAATACATTGTACTTAACCTAAATTTACTATTTTTGACATAAAATAGTACATTTTTCATTTTTTTCATTTTCTACGAAAACTTGCAATTTTATCTCAAAATCATCAATTTTTCCAATCAATTTTAAGTTTGAATTTCTCTGAAACTCTATCGATGTTACTCCAAAAATACATTGTATTTGACCTAAATTTACTATTTTTGACATAAAATAGTACATCTTTTACTTTTTTCATTATTTACAAAAACTTGCAATTTTATCTCAAAATCATCAGTTTTTGAAATCAATTTTAATATTAAATTTCTCTGAAACTCTATCGATGTTATCACTAAAATACATTGTACTTGACCTAAATTCACTATTTCTGACATAAAATAGTACATTTTTCATTTTTTTCATTTTTTACGAAAACTTGCAAGTTTTTCTCAAAACCATCAGTTTTTCGAATCAATTTTAATATTAAATTTCTCTGAAACTTTATCGATGTTATCACTAAAATACATTGTACTTAACCTAAATTTACTATTTTTGACATAAAATAGCACATTTTTCATTTTTTTCATTTTCTACGAAAACTTGCAATTTTATCTCAAAATCATCAATTTTTCCAATCAATTTTAAGTTTGAATTTCTCTGAAACTCTATCGATGTTACTCCAAAAATACATTGTACTTGACCTAAATTCACTATTTCTGACATAAAATAGTACATTTTTCATTTTTTTCATTTTTTACGAAAACTTGCAAGTTTTTCTCAAAACCATCAGTTTTTCGAATCAATTTTAATATTAAATTTCTCTGAAACTCTATCGATGTTATCACTAAAATACATTGTACTTAACCTAAATTTACTATTTTTGACATAAAATAGTACATTTTTCATTTTTTTCATTTTCTACGAAAACTTGCAATTTTATCTCAAAATCATCAATTTTTCCAATCAATTTTAAGTTTGAATTTCTCTGAAACTCTATCGATGTTACTCCAAAAATACATTGTACTTGACCTAAATTCACTATTTCTGACATAAAATAGTACATTTTTCATTTTTTTCATTTTTTACGAAAACTTGCAATTTCATCTCAAAATCATCAGCTTTCGAATCAATTTTAAGTTTGAATTTCTCTGAAACTCTATCGATGTTATCACTAAAATACATTGTACTTGACCTAAATTTACTATTTTTGACATAAAATAGTACATCTTTTACTTTTTTCATTTTTTACAAAAACTTGCAATTTTATCTCAAAATCATCAGTTTTTGAAATCAATTTTAATATTAAATTTCTCTGAAACTCTATCGATGTTACTCCAAAAATACATTGTATTTGACCTAAATTTACTATTTTTGACATAAAATAGTACATCTTTTACTTTTTTCATTATTTACAAAAACTTGTAATTTTATCTCATAATCATCAGTTTTTCGAATCAATTTTAAGTTTGAATTTCTCTGAAACTCTATCGATGTTATCACTAAAATACATTGTACTTAACCTAAATTTACTATTTTTGACATAAAATAGTACATTTTTCATTTTTTTCATTTTCTACGAAAACTTGCAATTTTATCTCAAAATCATCAATTTTTCCAATCAATTTTAAGTTTGAATTTCTCTGAAACTCTATCGATGTTACTCCAAAAATACATTGTATTTGACCTAAATTCACTATTTCTGACATAAAATAGTACATTTTTCATTTTTTTCATTTTTTACGAAAACTTGCAAGTTTTTCTCAAAATCATCAGTTTTTCGAATCAATTTTAAGTTTGAATTTCTCTGAAACTATAACGATGTTATCACTAAAATACATTGTACTTGACCTAAATTTACTATTTTTGACATAAAATAGTACATCTTCTACTTTTTTCATTTTTTACAAAAACTTGCAATTTTATCTCAAAATCATCAGTTTTCGAAATCAATTTTAATATCAAATTTCTCTGAAACTCTATCGATGTTATCACTAAAATACATTGCACTTAACCTAAATTTACTATTTTTGACATAAAATAGTACATTTTTCATTTTTTTCATTTTTTACAAAACTTGTAATTCTATCTCATAATCATCAGTTTTCCAATTCATTTTTAGGTTTGAAATTTTCTAAAACTCTATTGATGTTATCACTAAAATACATTGTACTTGACCTAAATTCACTATTTTTGACATAAAATAGTACATCTTTTACTTTTTTCATTTTTTACAAAACTTGTAATTTTATCTCATAATCATCATTTTTTCAATTCAATTTTAGGTTTGAAATTCTCTGAAACTCTATTGATGTTATCACTAAAATACATTGTACTTAACCTAAATTCACATGTTTTGACATAAAATAGTACATCTATTAATGTTTTCTTATCTAACAAACACTTGCCGTCTTATCTCATATTATCATCAGTTTCTCAGACCTATTCAGTTTTCATTTCTGATTTTGACACCTCGTGAGTATTGTATGTTTCTGACCTCCTTCATAAGCCTTTTTTCCTAATCCAAACACCAGGTTTCCCAGAGTCGGCTTACCCATTTTTCTTTTTTTCACACCGTCTTAGCACCGTCTGGCAAACAAAATCATAGTGGAAAACAAAGAAAAGGAGATTCATGTGCAAAGAAAGTGACGTAATGTCCTATGAAACCAAAAAAAACCGGCGGGAGAATGAACAAAAAAAGGACCACTAGACTAAGAGTGACGTAACCGGACTTCTGCGGGCACCTGCTCTGCCTTGTAGGATTCTTCTCTTTTTTTTCATTCTCATTCATTTAATGTGTCCAGGACGGCTAGTGATGCCCTCTGAAGTGTCATCAGACCCTCTGATTCCGGGGAGCACCTGACGTGCTTATGTCCCCCCCCCCCCCCCCCCCCTCTGGCAAATAAAACCGGCGGGAGAATAAACAAAGAAAAAAGGACCACTAGGCTAATGCCTCTGGCGGACAACTGTTGTGCCCTGTAGGAGGACCGCCCTCCACTAGTTCCCCTTCTCTTTTTTCTTCACTCTTATTCATTCTGTGTCTTCAGGACGGCTAGTGATGCCGTCCTTCTTAAGAGTTTTTGGAATATTATCTATATTTTCTATATATTGCCGTTGGAGCACTTGTTGAGATCACTCAAAATTTGGCATCTGGTCCCCACACAACTACTCGAGAATATGGTTTTCTCCTCATTTTGCCGAGAGTGCAATCGGATATTTCCGTGCTCAAAAAAGCAGGATGAGCACGTCCTCTCTAATCATTATGGAGTCACTCCACCCGACCCTGCCATCCCTGAGGATGTATTCTATTTACTCAACGCAAATACCCCAAAATGGAAGGCAAAACGATGCCCTGTCTGCTGGCGTCAGTTCAAATCACTTGGGCTGTGCATCAAGCATGTAGACTCACGTCACCCAACTTCTGAGCCTCCATTCTATATACGGACCGTTGACCGGCCAACACGCATCAATGTGATTAGAGAGTGGGAAGAAACAGTGGAACGTGCGTTTCCAGAATATTTGCTCAAGGTAGGATATATTTAAATTTAAAAAAAAACAAGCCATTATCGTTGACATTTTTGCAGGCTCGAGCTTTTTACGGCGCCCCAAGGCATATCGCCCCCCGAGGATCTGTCAAGGCGGCCCAAATTCAACAGCTGCTCCATCCTGCCGCCGAAGCCGTCCACACATCCAGAAAAAAATTTCCTTCTCTTTCACAAAAATTGATGGTAGCGATGATGTGAGTTTTGTAAAAACTGAACTGCCAAAAGCAGTTGAAGACATTTCTGATAGTGCGGGGGATCAAGGGGAGATTCAAGATTGTTTTCTTCAACAACACTAAAAACTAAATCTCCTCCACTCACTATCAGAAATCTCTGTTCATTACCCCTTTTTCAATGTACCCTTCCATTGCTCAAAAGAAATAGTTTTCTTCTTTTTTCCAATCCTCAAAAGCAAGTGTTCACTTTTTTTTGATCTACCATTGTTCAAATCCTTCAGAAGCAAAATGTTTCATTCCTAATCCACTATTGTTCAAATCCCCATTATTTGAAAAAAAAATTTTTTTATCAATCGATCAATTTTTAATCTTATTCAAAAACAAATAAAAAACAATTACTCCGACGAAGTAAGCTATGTCAAAACTGAAGAGCGAAAGGCAGTTGAGGATCTTTCAGATAGTGAAGGGGACCAAGCGGAGCAAGCTTTTTTCTTTTTAATCCATTGTATCCTTCAAATTTAATCCCTATTATCCAAATAAAAAATAAATTGTTTATTCAACCTTTTTGAAATGCAACACAATAATTGTGCTAAGTCCTGGGATTGATGCGAAATCTTCAAAAGTGGTTGGTTTCATCGATTATTGTGTAATTGCTCAGCTACCCGAGGGAAAACAACGAAAAATGTACAATATATATCAGAGCTTCACGGAATAACGTTTTCCGAATTCGGAAAACGGAAATCGTAAACATAATTTTTTTCGGAAAACAGAAATCGTAATTTGATAATTTTTGAAGTTTTTAGAAAGCAGAATTTGGAAATCGGAAAATGTTTTCCAACTTCGGAAAACGGAAACCGGAAGACGTAAAACTTTTTTAACGGAAAACGAAAATTTTGTAGGATTTCCAATAGAGTTTGACAAAAATTAAACTTTTTCAACAATGATAAAAACTCATTCAAAAGTATATGAGAATTGCGGAATACGGAAAACGGAAAACAGAACCTTTTCCCAAATTTTTGGAAACAGAAAACCAAAATTGGAAAAAAGTTTTTCGATTCCTGAAAACGGAATACCGAAAGCACCAAAAAACCGGAACACGGAATACGGAGAAAGGTTATCGAAGTTTCGTAAAGCTCTGATACGAAACCATTGATTTAACTTTGTTGAAAAAGTTTAATTTTTGCCAAACTCTATTGGAAATTTTACGAAGTTTCCGTTTTCCGTACAATTTTTTTCCGTTTCTCGATTTCCGTTTTCCGAAGTTGGTAAACATTTCCCGATTTCCGAACTGTGCTTTCCAAAATTTTTTTTAAGTTTCCGGTTTCCGATTTCCGTTTTGCGAGAAAAAAATGTTTCCAATGTCGAAAAATGTTATTCCGTTAAGCTGTTTCGCATGCCAGAAATAACAAGTAGCCCATTTTATTTTGTAAGATGGGGAAATGAGACGGAAGACCATTGAAACAGAAGTTGTGAGTTTATTTATCAATATCATTATGTTATGCAGAGCCACATATAATACAGTTACAATACTATATAATATAACAACAACAGTGTTTCTTTGCAGTATTTGAGATCAGCTCCTGAAGCTTTGCACAAACCTTCTGAAACTTTAAAAAAAAAGTTTTCATGAGTTCGATGGAGACTGAGTTACCTAGTTACTCAACCTCCTCTCTTGTTATGTGCGCAATTTGGGACCGAACCAAGTAGGCCACCCGTCTCATCAAAGAACAAAGCTTAATCTGAAATCAAAAAGTATTCATTTTGCTTTCTTTTCCCGGACTCACGTTTGTTAATGACGCAAATTGGTATTATTTCATCCATCGCCGAAGATTATTCAAATCAGCGAGGAGTTTTCCAATCGCCATGGCTTTTGGTAGACAATGTGTGTCTCCAATTATTCGATTGAATGGAGACGACTCAAAAATATGCTTGAAAGGTATGAGCAGCTTCGCATAGGCATTCCTTTGTATTGGTAAGTTCCATTGGGAGTTGGAACTGATGTAAGCCATCGATCTCGATATCTCAGCGGAATTTGGAAAAATCTTTCAATCAGATCCATGATTTGCCAAGTCCATAATATCAGCAATGGTGCATCAAAATGCATTTTTGACTGTCTCAGCTGTCTTGGCTCCTGCAGGGACCCAATTTTGTGCCTCTACCCGTCATAGCATTTGCATCCCTCTTGAAAATGTTCATCCGAACTGTGAACCCTCCATCCGATGTGATCTCACTGCTGAACTGTGAGAATGTATAGACAAGACTCGTCAGAACGTCCTCATTGGTCCGTCTTATGATTAACATGGAATCCTGTTCCGTACCGACCGGGGTGTTCAATTCTGAAAAAGCAGAACTAGTTCCTATGGCACATGCGAAAAAACGTACAAAATCCAATACTTGTCCTTTGCAAAATCAGCTCCAGCATCAGTATCTACCTTTCTGATAAAGATATCAAAAGTCTTCTTGACCAATTGATACTTCTCGTCCAAATTTCCAAGTGTATCCAATATCTTCATATGAATCGTTTTGGTTGTCAAAAACCAGTTATTCTTTTTCGTGAGGGTTGGGATTCTAGTCACCAGCACATATTTCTTCAAGAATTGTAGTTCTTTTTTTGTGGGTGCAGTACCTACCACCGCCATCTATAAAATAATAAGATATTATACTTTTTTTTGCAATCGACTTACATTGAATTACATTGGCAGGAACTATTTCGAAAAACAAATCTTGCTCTCTTCTGGCGTTTTTTCGATGTTGAAGGCTCATCCCCAGATTGAGAAAATTGTCTTTTTTGACAGGAATTGGGAACAGAGACCAAAGACGTTCAAGGTACTGGAGATGCTGGAGTTGTACTAGAAGAAATGGAGGAACTTGATAGGTTGAGCGGAATACCAGAGACGAAAAGATCTTTAGAAAAATCGTTTCTTACAGACTTGGCAAAGGTTGACTGTGAGTTGGTTTGTTTGATGTTCAAATTTGATGTAGTCTCTACACTTTCCCATGCACAACTTAAACGATACATGTACCCAATGTAGATTTGCTGAAAAATTATACAAATTGTTATTAATTTCCATAAAAATAGAAAAAATATACCTTTACGAGGAGCCGCCGGTTTGCCCCGGTCTCCTTTCTGCTTTTTCTCTTTCAAAATCAGCTTGATGAACTGGATACCATCATCAGCTTCTGAAAAAAAAATAAAATAATAATAGAAAAAAAAAACTGAATAAATTACCTCGGTCGTCTTCTTCACTTTCAGGTGTAGGTGGACGGTTCATTTTGATCATTTGCTTTCCATTTAACGGTTTATTGGGCTTCACTGGCGGAGTAAGTTCCTAGTTGTTCGTATGATTTCGGTCCATTTTCATACGATAGTTCCTGGTGATTAGAGTGATCACACGCGGAATTGGGGGTACTTTTCCAAACTGATTCCTCTTCCATTAACATCCGGAATGTGAACTCATCATTGTCGGACCCTTTTTCAAGCTCCAAAACGTCCATAGAACCAAAATCGGCAAATTGGATAGTAACGTCAGCCTCACCATCTTCTAATATATCATTCCCAAAAGCGTCTGGAGGACCCTCTTCAAAGAAGTCATCAGAAACGAAACGTGACTTTTGACCGCAATTAAGACACCTAAAGATGAAACATTTTTCTATGAATATTTGAAACGAAAGACTTACTGGTAGAACTTTTCACAGCAAGGACTTTTTGATTTCAGATGAGCTTCATAGCATTCTTCACTATGGAATGTTTTATTACACTCTTGACAAGGGATGCTTTTTTGCTTAGATTCAGGTGCGACACAAATGAAAAGTGCGGCACGAATAAAAGCGCAAATTGACAAAAAAAATTATTCCGAAAACTCTTAAGACGGACGGCATCACTAGCCATCCTGGAAACACATTTTGAATAAGAATGAATAAAAAAAAGAGAAGAGAGACTAGTGGTGGGCGGTCCTCCTACAGGGCACGCCAGGTGCACGCCAGATGGCCCCCCGGTTACGTCAATCTTAGCCTAGTGGTCCTTTTCTTTTGTTTGATCTCCCGCCGGTTTTATTTGCCAGAAGGAGGGGGAGGCACAAAGCAAGACAGGTGCCACCCGAGATCCAAGTCTTGGAACAAAAGAATCTCGGAACATAAATTTTTTGATACCTCCCTTTCCCTTCCGCTGGTTTTATATGACGGGGGTTCTCAAAATTTTTTGATGGATAAATGAAGGACAATATGCGAAAACGGTATTTGTGGGAAAAATAATTCAATTCCAAGCTCTGCCCGGTATATGTGGACTCATCGTTGAAAAATAGATATTGCGATATATAGATATATAAAAATAGATATTACTTCATGTTTCACTTTTTTCGGAAAATGGGAAAATGAGATAATTTAAAAAATTTGGAAGATCGGGTATCCGATTTTTTCACCAAAAAAAAACTCGGAAAACTCGGGAAAATCGGTTGAACATCCTTCAAAACTTGCTTTTTCAAGGAACTTTTTCATTTGAAAGGGGACAAATTGAAAATTTTTCAGTATAAAATAGATCGAAAGAGGTCTTTTGAATCAAAAAGATGCTCAATTAATCAAAAATTGTTTGATGAAAGCAGTAGCTAACATGAACTTTGTCAGTTTTTTCACCCGATTTTTTAAATCGGAAACATTTTCCGATTTATTTTTTCGGAAAAGGTTTACCAGATTGAGAAGGTTCTTGACACGTGTGTATAGGGGAAGGAAACAGAGTATAGTCAAGTGCAGCAATTCGTCAGCAATAAATATGTATAAATATGTATTTTGAAATTCATAAAAAAAGGGAGGATTAAAAGAATAAAAAGGGAGGGGGAAAATCTTTCTTATTCATACTACGAGTCTCTGCTGACTTCTGCTGATTGACGCACTTCTCGTCAATCTTCTATGTTTTCGTCTCTGTTGGTAACAAGTTTCCAGAAAAAACACAAGTAGCTATAATCAAAATAATGTAGACTAAAGTTTCGTCAATCTTCAATGCAGTGTTGTAGTTGTATCGATAAAATCTACTTCCTTCTTGACAAACTCCTTCCAGACAAAATCATTTGTTGCAAAAATCGGGAGCCACTTGTAGTTTTTTGAGTCAAATCGAACCAGGACTGTATGATTGTGAACGATTCTTCCGTCTTCATGCAAAATTGTTAGCAATTGTTTTGCCAAATATATAAAACGTTTTCATAAACGGTCTGCCATTTTGTTAATAGCCATAAAAGTTTCCATAAAAATTTGTTTCCACACGAAGATTGAGTTGATCGAAGCGTTGGGGTGGGTCTGTTTTTGTGAATATAGTTATAGAATTTATTCCAATACACAAGATACATATCAAGAAAAAAGAAAAGAAAATTTTGAAAGTGAAAATTCAAGTAAACGTGTAACTATTTATACACAGTTTGATCGACAACAAAAGGTATAAAAGAAGATAAATCAAACACCTGGACACATTGTGTGTACCCGAGTTGTGTTGACTATTTTAGTCCTGCACGCGGTGCAATTGTGGAAGATGTCACCGGTGGCCGTCAATCCCTTTGGGATGGCTTCAACACAGCTCGCACATTTTACATGTCCACATTCTGAAAACGAAAATGGTACTGAATAACAGAAAAGTGGAAAAGAAAGTGGAAAAGAAAGTGTTAAAAAATCTTACCTCCCATCAGGGGAGCCCTTTCCGTTGCGTCATAAGGCAACAGGCATATCGTACACCTTATGGCGTCTCTATGTTGGTGAAGAGTCCTCTCCTTCTCCTCGATGGTGTTTCTGAGACGGGCCGTCTCTCCTTTCCTCCACTTATTATCATAAAAAGTTTCATCGGAATCGTGCCACATTTTTAACATGGCAGCTTCCAACTCATTCACCTGGCCCTCGAGCCCTCCATTCCTCTGCTCCATCACATTAATCTTTCTTTGCAGATTCTCGATCTCAATCCTCTGCAGCTCCAGTTGATTCTGCTCTCGGCGAATCTGGTTTTTTAACCGCTGAAATAAAAAAATTATTCGAGAGTGTAAAAATATAAGTTTTTATCTCACCGAGATCTCGGCCTTATCCTCGCGGTTGTAGCGCTCATCGAGATGCATTTTTGCGAAAGGTCCCTTGTTCATCTGAGGTTGAAGTGTCCTATGCATGTAACGAGTCCAAACTCCATCCAAAATATGATGACCACGTTGGAAACTGAAGATGTCACTTTCGAGAGGATTAATTCACCATCTGTAAGAAAAATTGTAAGAATTAGGACAATTTTTATAGAAAAAACTAACCGTTTGCTTAATTGAATCGAAGGTGATTCTCTCCGAGTTGATACTATTCCGTGGGTGCTTGAAGATTACACTATCCGTGTCTGTAAAAGGAAGTTTGTTCATTTTTTGACGTTGATTGAGGTAAAACTCACCACAATAAAACATGTTTTCCACTCCAATAGCTTCAATTATAACAAGCGGTGAAAGACGTTCCTGGGACGTTGTGAAGATTCCAATTCAACAGGTGTGAATTTGGTGCATCACGAATAAAAGCACAAATTGACGAAAAAAATATTCCGAAAACTAGAGACGGACGGCATCACTAGCCATCCTGGAGACATAATTTGAATAAGAATGAAGAAAAAAAAATAGGAGGGGGACTAGTGGTGGGCGGGGCTTCCACATAAGGCACGGCAGGTGTCCGCCACATGGTCCTTTTTTTATTGTTCTCCCGTTTTCATTAACCGTCCTGAGGACACAATATGAATGAATGAAGAAACAATAAGAAGGGTGACTAGTGGTGGGCCATTCCATAAGAGATACCCTCTAAGATCGGATTACGTCACTTTCTTTGCCCATTAATCTCCTTTTTCTTCGTTTTTTTTCCACCCTGGTTTTATTTGGCAGACGGTGCTAAGAGGGTGTGAAAGGAGGAAAAATGGGTAAGCCTACTCTGGGAAACCGGGTTTTTGGATTAGGAAAGGCTTTTGAAGGAGGTGAGAATCATACAATACTCACGAGGTGTGAAAATCAAAGATGAACAACTGAATTGATCTGAGAAACTGATGAATATGAGATAAAATGACAAGTTTTTGTTAATAATGAAAAAAATGCAGGTGTCCTGAAAATCAGAGAGTCCGATTACATTCTAAACAAACCAAAACCAAAAAAATCTCGGAACATAAATTTTATATTACCTCTTTTTTCCTCCTGCTGGTTTTTTATGCCGGGGGCTCTAAAATTTCTCGGTGGATAAATGAATCGAAGGGCCAATGGGAAAAACAGTATTTGTGTTGAAATGATTCAAATTCATAACGTTCTAAGGCCCCCCTGACAAGACAAAAAAAGCGCACGATTCAAAATTTATTGAGTGTATAACAATTAGAATCCTCTCTTCACGAATCGTTCTTTGATTCTTATCAGTTCAATCGACAATTCATTCCATTTTCCAGATTTATTTTCACCGATTCAATAAACATGAAAGCTATCTGATGCATTGAGGTAAAATACAAGATGAGGGGTAGATGAATGAAAAAAAGAATAGATAAATTAATATCGCAAATAGATTCTCAACTTGAATGATGCGAGTGCTCTTCTGGCATAATTTCTTTCCTTCTCGAGATTGATGACGTGGCTGTCCAAAGTTTCCAGTTCTTTTTCCAACTGATCGTTTGATCTTTGCAACTCCTGTAGAAAATTGAGCGAAATATTTTTTCAATATTAAATTGTATAATGAAACTCACCAAACATGTTTTCCACTCCAATTGCCTCAATTATTTCAAGCAGCAGAAGACGTCCCTGGGAAGTTGATAAGATTTCGATTGGAAGACTGGTCCTTGTGTGGTTCTTCACCAAACGGGATCATTGATGAAGGCTCGAAAGACGGATTGTCGAAAAAGTCAGCCATTGGGTATTCGTCCTCATATTTGATCAAAATATTTTTAGGTTTTGAGCGAATTTTCCTCAGGCTGCATTCAGAAAAATATTGGCAAGGCTTCGCGAAGAGCAGGATCGTATTCCACTTTGGATTTTTCAATTCGGACTCCATCTTTTTGCTGATCCGTCATATCCTTCTCCGCCGTCCAGACACCTGTCAGGTATCTTTCCAAGATTTTTCTATGGCGGCATGGTTCTTTCATGTTTTGCTCCTCTGCGCAACTTCGGCTCGTGAACTGTCACAGGTAGGCAACCCAACTCCAGATCGATTGAAGGTAGGATATCACAGTAACCAATTTCTTTAGAGGTGAGCTTTTTGTTGACATCCGGAAAGTTGTCAGTGATCGGTGTTGGACTTCCTTTTGGGTAGAATGTGGATACATTGATGAAAGAGTGCATACTAACAAAATCCAAATAGCGCAATTCATAATCATTGTGTCCCTTTCCCATAGCACAGAAAACTTGTGTTTTTCTTTCGAAAAGGGCTTCTCGAGGATTCAATTTGTGGGTGTGTTTGTGCTGAAAATGATTGAAATCATTACTTTTCAAATAAAACTGAGTAAACTAACCAATGTGAAGAATTTGCTTTTTTTTTGTTCGTCGCAAGTTGCTCATTGATCTCGCATTTCCAGATTCCATGCACATTGTATCCAGCTTTTTTCAAAGTGACCTCATTGTGATCTCATTTTCGCGCACAGGATAAATAGTGTTTCTGAGAGGGTAGCACATTTGCTGCTCTCCTCCTTTCAATTTGTATCGTGGAGCTCCTCGTGCAAATCGAAAGGCTCATCCTTGTGCTTATTGTGCCATGCATCAAATTCCTTACTCTTCGTTGGGATCTTGAGTTTGGGGTCATACATTTCTTTCTCAGGCAGCTTTTTAAGTGGTCCTCCATAGTACTTTGAATGATTGCATAAATGAGGGAAGAATCCATTGACCTCATTAATTAGACCAAATGCAGCAGGCATATTTGCTGATGCCATCTGGAGGAATTGGTACGAATCTTTGAAGTGAAGTTGCCTCTCTCCTAGCGTGAAGTCCACATTCAACATTTTCATCTGATTGTGAAGCGAGTTGTATTCCGGCGTCAGTCCTCAAATTTCGGCTATACTATCAAGACTTGCAATCACCATGACATGGTTGTATCCACCTCCATTATGAGGCATTGGCCACTTTTTCATTATCCAGTAAAAATGTTGAAAATCTTGTGAGAGGGTCACCATTTCCACGATAGCTGTAGAACCAGGGTTGACAGCATCTTTCACATTGGTCTTGCACATAGCAATTTTCACAGAACATTCTCACACTGATGAAGTTCGGGACATGCTTTGGTCCTTCCGTTTTGTCTTCTGTAAAAAGGAAAAATCATTTTTTTCTAACAAATTGTAGCCTTACTTTCTCCTGAACGACAATTTTCCAATCTTCTTGCATTTGTATTTGGCCTTCCGTAGGGATTTTGTGGACACAGTCGTTGTTGTTGGAGCCCATTTGTCGATATATTTTGCAGAACGAAGTTGCTCCACAAACGTCTCTTAGTCATTTGGCCACAATCAAGACACCTAAATATGATATTTTTCATTGAATATTTGAAACGGAAAACTTACTTATAGAACTTTTTCGCATCAAAGTCGACTCGCAAACTGACAAAAAATTATTCCGAAAACTCTTTAAAAGACGGACGGCATCACTAGCCGTCCTGAAGACACAATATGAATAAGAAGAATGAAGAAAAAAAAGAAGGGTCTAGTGGTGGGCGGTCCTCCTACAGGGCACAACAGGTGCCCGCCAGGGGCCTTAGCCTGTGTGGTCCTTTTTTCTGTTTGTTCTCTCCCGCCGGTTTTATTTGCCAGACAGGGGGAGGGGGAGGGGGAGGGGGAAGGGGCCATAAAGCACGTCAGGTGCCCTAAGCAAATCAAAACCAAAAAATCTCGGAACATATATGTATGATGGGGGTTCTATTTCTTGATGGGTAATTGAAAGGGACCATGGGTAAGCAGTATGGTGCTACCTCTAATCCGAAATAGACCATTCAGAACTTTGAACAAATTAGAACTAGGCGTTTCAGAACTGACCCGTTTAAGAACCGACCGTTTGAGAATTGCCAAATGTTCAAATTTAGTCCAAATTTAGTTCAAATTCAGTCCAAATTTAGTCCAAATTTAGTCCAAACTTAGTCCAATTCTAGTCCAAATTTAGTTTAAATTTAGTCCGAATTTACTCCAAATTTAGTCCGAATTTAATCCAAATTTAGTCAAAATTTAGACCAAGTTTTTTTTGTGAATGCTTGTTTTTTAACAATGTGAATATACATAATGTATTTTATTTTCAGAAAAAAAAAATAGAAAAAACAATCAAGGACAATATGAAGGATAATTCAAAGAAATAGAAAGTTCGAATGTTTTCCTGAAGGTTTCTCATCTAATCAATGCAGATATTGACCTGGTTGACAAATACGCCGTCTGGCGTAAAAATATTCTTCTTACCCCACCCAATAGAGCCCCTCAATAACTCTTTTTTTTCTGATAAAACATTTTTCTGATAAAACATTTTTCTGATAAAAACATTTTATTGTTTGAAAAAAAAACCAATTTAATATTGGAAAAAAATTACATTGTTAGATCCATTCTTATCCGAATTTGGTCTCATCCTCTTTTTGAACATGTTCGAATTTCATCCTGAAAATAAAAGCAATTCATACACGTTTATATTTTTTGAAACAAAAATAATTGTAAAAAAGAAATACTTACCGCTTTCTTTCTCTCTCTCCTTCTTTCGCGTCTTTTTTATTTTCATCCTCCGTGTTCATGTCAGGTCTAATTTTGCTTGTGTCTTCGTATCTCATCACAGCTGATAATAATAAATCCTGAAAGAAATTCTATAGTCCAAAATCAATTCAAAAGAAAGAAAACTCACATTGTATTTTTCTTCTTTTTGAACTTCTTTCATCGTAAGCCATAGATGAACACTATCTTCGGGAAACTTCTCATCGGGGCGCTCGACCATGTAAACAAGTCGAGCACCTTTATCGCTGAAAAAATCAAAAAATTTACAAAATCCAAAATGAGGAAAAACTTACAGTGCCGGTGTTCCATAACGAAACTTCTTCGAATCGTCATCATCATCTTTATGATGGGTCAACAGGATCCTCCTAGGAGGGATCCGTTGACCCTCAAAAAGATGAAAGAATCGGGGGACAGTTGCATACTTTTTCTGAAATTAAAAAAGGTTCATAGATGAACGCTGATTGTTTGTATGAAATTACGGTTACTCCTGATCAGAAATAGACGATTTAGAACCGTACGAATAAAAACTGGTCGGATAAGAACGGACACTACTATGCTGCAATGTCCTGCAAGCAGTGAAAGGTGCCCAAACACGAGCATTTGAAAAGTTCTTATCCGGGGCAGTTCTTAGACGGTCGGTTCTTGTAAAAGTTTTACCTAGAGATCTGATTTTTCAGATTTGCCTAGAGTTCTGATTTGTTAGGGGCAGCACCGAAATTACTGGTAATCGAACAAAAAAAAAATGGAAAAAAAGTTTTGACCAAATACCGAAAAAGGCGGTCCGGGACATTTCAAAACTGCGGCATTTTGAAACCGGAAGTTTTGAAACTAGACGTTTCAGAACCGCGAGATTTCGAAACCTGACTTTTCAAAACCAGAATTTTCGAAACAGCTGAGAAAATCGTGAAAAAAGGTTGGAAATTTTTGAAAATTTTCACGTAAAAACTAAAATTTTCTCAACAAATACCAAACATTAGCTGAATTGAAAACAAATTTTGAGAAAAATTTTCCTCTCGAAATAATTTTTTTCCAAGAAATTATTGTAGGTGGTGTTTTCATAGCAAACTTTCATTTTACCTTCGAAACTTCCAAAAATCTTTTCATTTTTCAAGCTTTTCTCACTATTTTTCGGCGGTTTTGGAGTGTCCGGTTTCAAATCGTTTAGTTTCGAAATTTCCCTGGGCCCAAAAAAGGCAGAGTTTTTCAAATGACAGATTGTGAAGTGGCAAAATGACGTTTCCTAATTATATCCCTCTGTCGGTGTGCAAAAGAGGTGGGTCTCGCCCACGTCACGGCCCCTTAATACCCTTCTGATTCTTCTCAATTATGGGTTGATGGAAGGGTGAAGAAACGATGGATTAGGATACGGTGGATTAGGATACGGATTAGGAGACGTTCACTTCGAAAAGAGAAAAAAAGGGTGCGGACTTATAGGAAACTTGCTAGAAAACAATGGGAAAAAAGCGAGCGCCTAAGGCCGATTTGGCAGCAAAAAAACCCAGAATAAAGGTAATCTAAGAGGGAAAAGGCTGAAAAGCGCCACAAAATAAAAGCTTACCAATCTAACACTGTTCCTGCAAACACTCCGATTGCAATTGCAGTGCCAAGACACTCGGTGGCTAGAAGTAGGACGAGGAGGAGCACGAAGATTCTGACGACGTTCATTGCGACTCTGAAATAAGTAATGAAGAAAAAATGATTGATTTAGGTGAGTTTTTTGAATCTGGAACGCACCTCAATTTTACGGCATGTCTTTCAGACTTGCTGTCATGATGTAGCTATCTCCTGGTATGATCGATGTGGTGTGGCTGATTCCAGTGACCCTTTTTTTTTGGACCAGAAAGACACTGCCTGGAAAACGGATATTTCGAAATGGTAATTTCCATGGTGCTTCCCCTAATCAAAACCCTGGACGAATCTGAACCGCACAAATCAGAACTTATCGGTTACAAACTGGACGAATCATAACTGGCCCTTATATAAACCGACCGTTTAAGACCTGTCCCGGATAAGAACTTTTCAAATGCTCGTGTTCGGGCATTTTTCACATCTGGCAGACCATCGCAGCGAAATAGTGTTAGTTCTCATCTGAGCAGTTCTGAGAAGGTACAGTTCTTATTTGCCCAGTTCTTATCAGATCAGTAGGGATGCAAAAAAAACCTGTTTGAACCCGATATTCTGAATTTCAGACGTAGTTCAGCACAAAAATCCTTAAAACAATTTTTAAAGTTTTTTTTGGACTTTTTACAGGAACTACGAGCAATTCAAGTACAGAGAAAAAGATTTTTTAAACTTTTTTTGAAAAGATTCAAATGGGCTCCACCCTGGAAAGTTTTTGAAGCAAAATTGCCTAGGTCGGGGATAAGGAAAGTTAGAAAAATGAGAAAAATGCCTAATTTTTGGAACTTAAACTCACCAATTTTTAAAAAGTTTGCTCGTCCTGTGGTCCGAAGCCATGGGGGTCTTACTCCTTCGTCAAGTATTAACAAAAGTATTCAAAAAAATATTAAGACGGACGGCATCACTAGCCATCCTGAAGACATTAAATGAATAAGAATGACCAAAAAGACAAGGGCGGCTAGTGGTGGGCGGGGTCCTCCACATAAGATGAGCGGTCCATCACATTAGACGGTCCTTCACATAAGGCACGGCAGATGGGGACCAGATAACGTCACTCTTCCACCTTCAATCATCACATCTAATTGTCCCCGTCACCGTCGATTTTCCCATCACCGATTGTCATTGTCACACTTGGCACGTCAATGTTTTTTTCTTTGTTCTCCCGTTGGTATGGTGGGCCAAGGCATCTTGATGGCTGAATGGTTAAGCCGACGGTGGGAAACTGTGAAAGGACCTTACTTTCATAGGTTGGGAGAAGAGCAACAACGTGAGTAGATAGCACATAGCTTCTCAGAGCTCCAATCGAAAAACTGAAAAAACCGGCTTCATCTCCGACACGGGCTCTACCGATATATGAAATTCATAAAAATCGGTTTAGTAGGGACTGCGCTATGATACCGGACAGACAGACAGATGGTTTATCAACCAGATATTTTCAAAAAGTAATAAAAAGTAATGGTTTCAGTCTATAACATTAATCAAATCCTTTTTAAAAACTTCAAAAAGTACCCTCATCGCCAATTTCTTTAGTGGCATGGTCCATTGGTGATTTCTAATTTCTTTTTTTCGAAGGTGGATGGAAGTAAAGAAAGTAAATTCTCAGAGGTAAAAAACTTCTCCGAAGGTTATAGAATTTATGGATTTGAAGAACTACCTGAATCAGAACGGTACCTTATCAGAATTGCCCGGATGAGAACTGAAAATGCTTTGCTGCAATCACCTGCAGGCAGTGGAAAACGCCCAAATATGTGCATTTCAAAAGTTTTTGTCCGGGGCAGTTCTTACAGGTTTGATTCTTATAAAGATCAATTCTAATTCGTCCAGTTCTTACCCGACCAGTTATGAACTGTTCTGAATAGTTCTGCCTTTTTAAAACAATGAAGCTAAAATAGAACCTTAACTTTGGTCCACGATTTTGTTTCAGAACACACATTTCAATCGGTCCACTATTTTTTTCCAGGTTTCCTTTAAAATATTTTTTATTCTGAATGTTCTGCATTTTTACCAATTGAATACATTGGTTTCGAAGTTCTTGTCGATTTTTTGCTCTAATGAACAGATTACCAACTCGATTTTTGTCCAGTTTTTGTCGACTAGTTTTTCCGGACCTCAGGTCCGTTAAAGCTAGAAGACGCATGCGTAGATGTACGCCTACTAAAAGGAAGAGAACGCGAAAACGGTGAAGTCCAGAAGCGGCTTCATAATAACGCCTGTAGCTCGGCTTCTGGACGTCAGATTGCCTGAAACATTTTTCCGCATCATCTCGAAAAGATTGCCTGTCGAACAAAAAAAAGAACGTGTAAAAAGCTCTTCTCTGAATGTGAGCCGAGAAAAGTTTTGGGACACATTTTTGGGACATTTTCACGCAATTGCCCGTGAGTTATGTTTTCTATTTTTCAAGACAGAGGAGGGCAGATTAAACAAAAATTTTTGAACCCGCGCCGGTCTGTACGTTTACAAGTCTGTCCTAAGAGTTTCTCGGCTCCGGAGTAGAGCTTTTTTTTTGTTTTGTTTGAGACGACGAGCTGACGTAATTCGCCGTTCTCACGGTTTTTTTTCTCGTTTGGGTGAAGATGAACGGCGTTCTTTGTGTTGTTGTTGTTTATTGTGTAAATGTGAAGATAATTTGAAGACCGAGACTTTGACGAGATTTATTGACTTTGTGACGACATGAGGATGCGCTGTGTACGCCACGCTGCATATATACACTGTTGGGATGACGCTCTCTTTTTTTTTTATGGCATCCAATCTCTACACAGGGTCATTCATATTCATTCTATCACCGCTCTGTGCGCTGGATCGTCTTCACTTTTTTCCTTTATTGATTTTTTTTGTAGTTTTCGAACAACCTTTTTTTAAAAGGTATTTAGTTGAGGGTTGTGGAAACGCTAGGTTTTTTTTTGCCGGCTAAATTAAATTCCGCTTTGTAAATTGTTTTTAAACTGATTCCACATTGATGCGCATATTTCAAACCAAAAACTGTTTGCAACCAATATTTCAAAAAGTTGATTTGATTCGATCAAAATCTCTCGCTTACTATGTTGACCACTCCCCTGAACCCGGTCCTTTTTTAGCTTCCCATATTTATTTTTCTTTGTCTCGCGCCAAAAATTAGTTGAGATCCCTTACCTTTTTTTAATCACGGACCCCGTTTCCTACGCAACCGCAGCACAGAAGCAGCGAAATTTCCTCAAGTGAGGCATATTTATTTATTTATTCGATTATTTATTATTATTTCCTCGTAGAACTAAGTAGTGCACTTATACAACACCACAACGGATCAACGCAATTCAAAGGAACTTCATTCACTTCATTCAAATAGTCTATCAAGGGATATTAACTCTCTTCATTAGATCAAGACAAATGATTATCCTGCGAGTTCGATTGGGGCAGTCTTTTGACACTTCAGGTTGCGTGAGTATGGATAATTCAACGTCAAATTCCAATTCATTCTATCCAAATAGTTAATAAACATATCAGAAGGATATTAACTCTCTTTATTAGATCAATACAAATGATTATCCTGCGAGTTCGATCGGAGCAGTCTTTTGACACTTCAGGTTGCGTGAGTATGGATAATTCAACGTCATATTCCGATTCATTCTATCCAAATAGTTAATAAACCTATCAGAAGGATATTAACTCTCTTTATTAGATCAATACAAATGATTATCCTGCGAGTTCGATCGGAGCAGTCTTTTGACACTTCAGGTTGCGTGAGTATGGATAATTCAACGTCAAATTCCGATTCATTCTATTCAAATAGTTAATAAACCTATCAGAAGGATATTAACTCTCTTTATTAGATCAAGACAAATGATTATCCTGCGAGTTCGATCGGAGCAGTCTTTTGACACTTCAGGTTGCGTGAGTATGGATAATTCAACGTCAAATTCCGATTCATTCTATTCAAATAGTTAATAAACCTATTGAAACGATATTAACTCTCTTTATTAGATCAAGACAAATGATTATCCTGCGAGTTCGATCGGAGCAGTCTTTTGACACTTCAGGTTGCGTGAGTATGGATAATTCAACGTCAAATTCCGATTCATTCCATTCAAATAGTCAATAAACATATCATAAGGATATTAACTCTCTTTATTAGATCAAGACAAATGATTATCCTGCGAGTTCGATTGGAGCAGTCTTTTGACACTTCAGGTTGCGTGAGTATGGATAATTCAACGTCAAATTCCGATTCATTCCATTCAAATAGTCAATAAACATATCATAAGGATATTAACTCTCTTTATTAGATCAAGACAAATGATTATCCTGCGAGTTCGATCGGAGCAGTCTTTTGACACTTCAGGTTGCATGAGTATGGATAATTCAACGTCAAATTCCGATTCATTCTATTCAAATAGTTAATAAACCTATTGAAACGATATTAACTCTCTTTATTAGATCAAGACAAATGATTATCCTGCGAGTTCGATCGGAGCAGTCTTTTGACACTTCAGGTTGCGTGAGTATGGATAATTCAACGTCAAATTCCGATTCATTCTATTCAAATAGTTAATAAACCTATTGAAACGATATTAACTCTCTTTATTAGATCAAGACAAATGATTATCCTGCGAGTTCGATCGGAGCAGTCTTTTGACACTTCAGGTTGCGTGAGTATGGATTATTCAACGTCAAATTCCGATTCATTCCATTCAAATAGTTAATAAACATATCATAAGGATATTAACTCTGTTAATTAGATCAAGACAAATGATTATCCTGCGAGTTCGATCGGAGCAGTCTTTTGACACTTCAGGTTGCGTGAGTATGGATAATTCAACGTCATATTCCGATTCATTCTATCCAAATAGTTAATAAACCTATCAGAAGGATATTAACTCTCTTTATTAGATCAAGACAAATGATTATCCTGCGAGTTCGATCGGAGCAGTCTTTTGACACTTCAGGTTGCGTGAGTATGGATAATTCAACGTCAAATTCCGATTCATTCTATTCAAATAGTTAATAAACCTATTGAAAGGATATTAACTCTCTTTATTAGATCAAGACAAATGATTATCTTGCGAGTTCGATTGGGGCAGTCTTTTGACACTTCAGGTTGCGTGAGTATGGATTATTCAACGTCAAATTCCGATTCATTCTATTCAAATAGTTAATAAACCTATTGAAACGATATTAACTCTCTTTATTAGATCAAGACAAATGATTATCCTGCGAGTTCGATCGGAGCAGTCTTTTGACACTTCAGGTTGCGTGAGTATGGATTATTCAACGTCAAATTCCGATTCATTCTATTCAAATAGTTAATAAACCTATTGAAACGATATTAACTCTCTTTATTAGATCAAGACAAATGATTATCCTGCGAGTTCGATCGGAGCAGTCTTTTGACACTTCAGGTTGCGTGAGTATGGATAATTCAACGTCAAATTCCGATTCATTCTATTCAAATAGTTAATAAACCTATTGAAACGATATTAACTCTCTTTATTAGATCAAGACAAATGATTATCTTGCGAGTTCGATTGGGGCAGTCTTTTGACACTTCAGGTTGCGTGAGTATGGATAATTCAACGTCAAATTCCGATTCATTCTATTCAAATAGTTAATAAACCTATTGAAACGATATTAACTCTCTTTATTAGATCAAGACAAATGATTATCCTGCGAGTTCGATCGGAGCAGTCTTTTGACACTTCAGGTTGCGTGAGTATGGATAATTCAACGTCAAATTCCGATTCATTCCATTCAAATAGTCAATAAACATATCATAAGGATATTAACTCTCTTTATTAGATCAAGACAAATGATTATCCTGCGAGTTCGATCGGAGCAGTCTTTTGACACTTCAGGTTGCGTGAGTATGGATAATTCAACGTCAAATTCCGATTCATTCCATTCAAATAGTCAATAAACATATCATAAGGATATTAACTCTCTTTATTAGATCAATACAAATGATTATCCTGCGAGTTCGATCGGAGCAGTCTTTTGACACTTCAGGTTGCATGAGTATGGATAATTCAACGTCAAATTCCGATTCATTCTATTCAAATAGTTAATAAACCTATTGAAACGATATTAACTCTCTTTATTAGATCAAGACAAATGATTATCCTGCGAGTTCGATCGGAGCAGTCTTTTGACACTTCAGGTTGCGTGAGTATGGATAATTCAACGTCAAATTCCGATTCATTCTATTCAAATAGTTAATAAACCTATTGAAACGATATTAACTCTCTTTATTAGATCAAGACAAATGATTATCCTGCGAGTTCGATCGGAGCAGTCTTTTGACACTTCAGGTTGCGTGAGTATGGATTATTCAACGTCAAATTCCGATTCATTCCATTCAAATAGTTAATAAACATATCATAAGGATATTAACTCTGTTAATTAGATCAAGACAAATGATTATCCTGCGAGTTCGATCGGAGCAGTCTTTTGACACTTCAGGTTGCGTGAGTATGGATAATTCAACGTCATATTCCGATTCATTCTATCCAAATAGTTAATAAACCTATCAGAAGGATATTAACTCTCTTTATTAGATCAAGACAAATGATTATCTTGCGAGTTCGATTGAGGCAGTCTTTTGACACTTCAGGTTGCGTGAGTATGGATAATTCAACGTCAAATTCCGATTCATTCTATTCAAATAGTTAATAAACCTATCAAAAGGATATTAACTCTCTTTATTAGATCAAGACAAATGATTATCCTGCGAGTTCGATCGGAGCAGTCTTTTGACACTTCAGGTTGCGTGAGTATGGATAATTCAACGTCATATTTCGATTCATTCCATTCAAATAGTTAATAAACATATCATAAGGATATTAACTCTCTCTATTAGATCAAGACAAATGATTATCCTGTGAGTTCGATCGGAGCAGTCTTTTGACACTTCAGGTTGCGTGAGTATGGATAATTCAACGTCAAATTCCGATTCATTCTCTTCAAATAGTTAATAAACCTATTGAAACGATATTAACTCTCTTTATTAGATCAAGACAAATGATTATCCTGCGAGTTCGATCGGAGCAGTCTTTTGACACTTCAGGTTGCGTGAGTATGGATAATTCAACGTCAAATTCCGATTCATTCTATTCAAATAGTTAATTAACCTATTGAAACGATATTAACTCTCTTTATTAGATCAAGACAAATGATTATCCTGCGAGTTCGATCGGAGCAGTCTTTTGACACTTCAGGTTGCGTGAGTATGGATAATTCAACGTCATATTCCGATTCATTCTATCGAAATAGTTAATAAACCTATCAGAAGGATATTAACTCTCTTCATTAGATCAAGACAAATGATTATCCTGCGAGTTCGATTGGGGCAGTCTTTTGACACTTCAGGTTGCGTGAGTATGGATAATTCAACGTCATATTTCGATTCATTCCATTCAAATAGTTAATAAACCTATTGAAACGATATTAACTCTCTTTATTAGATCAAGACAAATGATTATCCTGCGAGTTCGATCGGAGCAGTCTTTTGACACTTCAGGTTGCGTGAGTATGGATAATTCAACGTCAAATTCCGATTCATTCTATTCAAATAGTTAATTAACCTATTGAAACGATATTAACTCTCTTTATTAGATCAAGACAAATGATTATCCTGCGAGTTCGATCGGAGCAGTCTTTTGACACTTCAGGTTGCGTGAGTATGGATAATTCAACGTCATATTCCGATTCATTCTATCGAAATAGTTAATAAACCTATCAGAAGGATATTAACTCTCTTCATTAGATCAAGACAAATGATTATCCTGCGAGTTCGATCGGAGCAGTCTTTTGACACTTCAGGTTGCGTGAGTATGGATAATTCAACGTCATATTCCGATTCATTCTATTCAAATAGTTAATAAACCTATTGAAACGATATTAACTCTCTTCATTAGATCAAGACAAATGATTATCCTGCGAGTTCGATTGGGGCAGTCTTTTGACACTTCAGGTTGCGTGAGTATGGATATTCCAACTGTCATTTTCCGATGCATTCCATCCAAATAAACGTATTGGTGTCCTCCCGCCTGGATTTCGGCCTGTGAGGATGAAAAATGATTTTTTGCAAGAGAGTACCCCTCAGGAGAGTGCCAAAGAAACACCTTTTTCCAGAGAACCCGCGCAACAACTACGCATTCATTGTCTTTTATCACTTTTTATTTTTCAATTAGGATATTTAATAGAAAAAGATGAAGAATCATAAGAAAAAATGAAAAATTCTACAAAAGTTTACAAAGTAATGTGTGAATAAGTGAAAATAAGTGAAAATAGTTGGGAATAAGGTGTGAAGTTAATACCAATCATCGTTTTCCGCCATTTCTGCCATCTCATCACGGAACTCATCGATAGTCCGATCCAGTGTTGCAGCTTCTTCTCTTGCCTTTTTTTTCTGTGTAGTCAACTCTTCCTCGAGTGCAATGTATCGTGCGACGAGATCCTGGAAAAAAGCACATATTCTATTTTTTCATCACTATTAAAACTTACAGTATATGCCTCATTTTTTGCGAATCCTTACTGGCCGGTTCCATTTTGCGGGTGACTTTACGAGTCCAAATACCATCCAAAACGTGATGACCATGTGTAAAGCTGATAAATTCTTCTTCGAGTGCCTTGGAAGTTCCAGTTCTGATGAATTCATCCATCTGGAAATAGAAAAAAAATTGCGAACAATTGTAAATTCAGAACAACTAACCTCTGTCTTCATAGTGTCCAAAGTGATTTTGTGAGCATAGCACGAGTTCATTGTGATCCCCTTGGACATGAAATTTTTGATTCGTCAGACTCATACACCATGTTGAGAGCATAAGCCTTCGGAGCTTCGAGAACTCCACCAACTAGCCGCTTTCCTACAGGGATTTCATCAGTAAGTCCTCCAAGGTGACGCCCCATCATTTTCTCCAGTGAATCTTGTGCCGGAAGATGAGTGAATCAGTGTCTGAAAAAAGTGATCACAATAATTTAAAAGCAAGGAAGAAACTAACCACTATAGAATACATTCTTTACTTGTGCCTCCTCAATAGCATCAATCAGACGAAGCCTTCCTGGAGATGCTGTAATGATTCCAATTGGTAGGTTGGTGAGATTTGAGCTCTGGACACTTTCAGGATGGGGATCTCTACTCAGGAAGTAATCTTCATCTCCAAATGGAATCACAGATTTTGGTGTGTGAGCTGAACTCATGAAGAAATCAAACAGCTTTGGCGAGTCAGTAATAGGGCAAAGAATAGTTTCAGTCTTCATCGGATTTTGACAAAATTTTCCTCATGCTACGTTCAGGAAAAGTTTTGCCAAACTTTTCAGAGCTGGATTGTACATCACTTTTGACTTGCCCAACAAAACTCCATGCGTTTTGTAGATACGGTCAATGTATGCATCCTTGGCTGCTTCATCCATGTTCTCCTCTGGCCACCCTGATGCTTGATGTTTGAGGGTGAGAACAGGCTTGGTATAACCAAGGGAGAATCCTCCCTTGACCCACTTCTCATCAGGCCAGTAGCAAATCTCGTGGAATTTGAGGACTTTGTATCCACGGGAAATTGCCTTGTTGAGTTCATCCGTGGTCCAGACACCAGCCAAGTATCTCTCGGATGTTGTGATGGGTACATTGATCACTAATGTTTTGCTCCTCAGCGCAAGTCCGACATAGGGTGAACATTAAGCGCGCGCGCACCGTGAGTGGGAGATAACCAATGTCCGATTCTGGTGCTGGTAACATGTCACAGAAAATCAGGCCTCTTTTCTCAATTCGAGCTTCAGTGCTCGGAAAGTCTGTTACCATGACTTCTGGGTTTCCTCGAGGGTAGTAGGCAGTGCAATTGATCCATGGATAGATGCTCGTTAAATCCAGATAACGGCAGACAAAGCTTGGTATCTCCTTCATAGAATTGTGTTCTTCCAACGAAGAGCGCATGGCGTGGGTTGAGACGGCGAGCGTGCTTATTCTGAAAACATATACTAGTTTGAATTACAAATTTTTGAAAAAAAACTAACAAATTTGATGAGCTTCCGCATCTCGGGGTCACTTTTCAGCTGCTTGTTGATCTCGCACTCCCAAACGGCAGTCCGACATCCCGGATATCTTTCTCGCGGGCTAGTGTCTTATCATACAAGGTGCCCATAGTCATGCCAGGCTGTACTGGACTGATTGTTTCACTTGCATCCGTGCCAAAGACACCCATGTATCTCGAGAACTTCATTGTTCACCGGATCGTATGCATCAGCATAATATGTGCCACCATTTGCTGTATCAATATGCTTTTCGCCTCCACGAAGCTTGTATTCTTATATCCAATCGGATAAATGAGGGAAGAGGCTCATTGACAAGTCAAAAGGTATAACACGAAGAGGAGGACGGAGTTGTAAAGTTGCTTTTTGGAACGGGGCAGTGAGGGATGATTGTTGGAGATAGAATTGGTTTTTTTTGGAGGGGATACAATATCATTAGAAGTGTTACCAATCTGTTCCATGTAGTCTTGAAGCTCTTGAATATTTTCATCGACAGATGAAGCCTCGGAGAGAACGGCATCATCGACAGCAGCACGGACAACATCATCAAAATTCATAGGTTCGGGAATATTGTTAGCAAGAATATCATTAATAATTTCATCGATGGGTATAGTTTCATGAATAGCAATAGAGGGATCAATCTGTTCAAGAGAGTAGGGGATTGGAGCAGAATTGGATTTTGCCACAGCATCTTCAAGAGCTCTGAGTCTGGCACCGACTTCTTCTAGAGCTTTAGCTATAGAATCAGTCATGATCTTAACCATTATTCTAGCTACAGCATCAGCATGAGCTTTAGCTTTAGCCCTAGGCTCGGCTTGAACCTCTGCAGAAGCAACAACTTCTTCACGAGTTAAACGGATAGAGTTGGGAGGAAATACGTTGAAAGAGGATCAGGATTCAGGTGTAGGCTCAGGAAAATGGCTCAGGAAATCAGGGTCGGGGTTCGTTCCTCCAATCGAACCAAATCAAAGAAAAGGTAGTGAATATTCCAAAAACTCTTGAGACCGGATGGCATCACTAGCCGTCCTGTAGACATAAAATGAATAAGAATGACGGAAAAAGCAAAGGGTGGCATGTGGTGGGCGGTCCTCTTACAGGGCACAGCAGTTGCCAGCCAGAGGCCCCTTACGTCATTCTTTTACCCAGTGGTCCTAAAGCACGCCAGGTGTCCCTCGGGACCAGAGGGTCTGATTACACTCTAAACAAACCGAAACCAATAAATCTCGCAACATACATCTCATATTTCCTCCGTATCCTGCTGGTTTTTATGACTGGGGTTCTCAAATTTACGGCTCCGGGACATTTCGAAACCACACGTTTTGAAACCACGGCAATTCTAAACTGCGACATTTCGAAACCGCGAAATCTTGAAACCGGATATTTCAAAACCAGACATTTCGAAATCAGACATTTCGAAACCACTGAGAAATCAGTGAAAAAAGCTTGGAAAACGAGGGGCTTTTTGAAATTTTCAGAGTGAACCTGTAAGCTTCCTATGAAAACATCAAATTTTACGGAAATGAGGATAAATTTTTAACAAAATTTATTTCGAGAAAAAAAAATGTATTTCTATAATTTGCTTTTTCTTGCAAATTATAGAAATTATCCTCATTTCCGTAAAATTTGATGTTTTCATAGGAAGCTTACAGTTTTACTTTTGAAATTTCAAAAAGCCCCTCTTGTTCCAAGCTTTTTTCACTGATTTCTCAGCGGTTTCGAAATGTGTGGTTTCGAAATGTTCGGTTTCGAAATGTCCGGTTTCGAAATGTCCGGTTTCAAGATGTCGCGGTTTCGAAATGTCCCGGAGCCATATTTGTGGGGAAGGCTCTGGTGGGTAGGTGTCAGGTTTTCTTCACATATTTAGCACGTAATTCCTCTTTTGGTCACCAACCACCTGCTGTTATTGTTAATAAAAGGGGTGCTAAGACGCCCTAAGTAGTTGGGAAACTGGACTGTAGAAGACCACTAAGAGGTGCTAAAAGCTATTATAAACGGAAAAAAGTGGTTAAGTCTTGCGCAACGGGGTGTGAATTTTGGAGACAGGAAAAGCCAAAATATTGGAGACCTGCTGGTTTTTTTTTGCCATTCGGCACGTAAACTCCCCCACTTTCTCTTTTTGTATAGGCCTACCTCCCCTCTCATCATATTCTCTAGGCCAGCTGCCCTCAAGACCCGATTACGTCACTCTTAGAAGATGAAATCTTATTCCTTTTTGCCCCTTCCCGCTGGTTTTACTGACCCACCGGCCCATAAATTCCCATTTGTGTTTTTTGTCCGCCTCACCTTACCACTTGAAGGAAAAATGATGAACATATGGGACCCTAACAATAGAAAGGGCACCGTCTTGTTTGCCCTCTCCGGCAGGAGCTGGATTGTCCAATTACGTCATTATTGCTACCTGAATGTCTAAGAAATTTTGAGGAAAATTAGTTAGAAAACGGGACTGTGAGGAAACTAGCTCTTTTTAGTGAATGGCATCATTTGATGAAGCGCAAAATGCTCTGTTGGAAGAGGAAATTTGGCCAGAAATATAAATCAGAACCGGAAAAGTAAGAACTGAGCCTAATAAAAACCGACCGTCCAACAACTGTCCCGGATAAGAACTTTTCAAATGCACGTAGTACCGTTTTATCATTGATTTCGAAAAAAAAACCCGAATACGTGAGTAATGATGAGAAATAAAAAAAACATTTTGGGATAGAATAACATTTGACGTGTACCTCTAAATTATTATGACCTTTACCAAAAATGGAACGGAGAAACTCAAAAAAAAAAAGAAATTTTTGGTAAAAAATCTCCCAAAAATTCATTGTTCAAAATCGAAAATGAAGAATCGCGGATTTCTTCTCTTCACCATTCTGATTTCATCAGTTTTCTGTGGAAAATTGACTCCAGAAGAGGATGAGCAACGTGCCAAGATTTGTGGAAGAGTTCCTGAAGACCGTAAGGATCCCTGCCTGATTTTTTTGAAAAAGTAGTTTCCAGCCGACGACCCAAATCCGTTATCAACGCGTTATGCTCCGTGGCTCAATCGAATGCTGAATTTTGACAAAAGAAATAACCCTCACGACTCCACAGCTTTTTTGATATCACCACGTCATATGATTGCAAAGTGTGCGCCTGTGGTAGATCATATTAAAGAGTATTATACGGAAAAGGTAACTTGAAAATGTGCTGCCCTTATATCAGGACTAGACGAATCAGAACTGACCCTTTTAAGAACAGACCGTTTAAGAACTGCCCCGGCTAAAAACTTTTCTAATGCTCGTATTAGGGTTCTTTCCATTGCTTGTGAGCCATTGCAGTAAGGTTGTGTTAGTTCTCATCCGGGCAGTTCTAATTTGCCCGGTTCTTACTCGACCAGTTCTGATTAGGGGTAGCACCCTTAAAAAAGAAATGAACAATAACAAAAATTTTAAGGGAATCTCGCAAGTGAGAAATTATTTCAATCAATGGCAATACAGTCGAACTGACCACATGTTCAATTTCAAAAATTGCAAAAATAAGTGAGTTTTCAGTAAATTTGGCGGTAGGACGTTCCAGAACCGTGTCCCTTATCAGAACTGTCCCATGCCGGAACTGTTCCACATCAGAACTGGCCCGTATCAGAACTGTACCGCATCAGAACCGAAAATGTTGTTTTCACGTGGGAGTTTCGCTGTTTTTATACGTGACAGCTCTGACACGGGTTTTGGGTTCAGTGGGTTAGATTTTAATAATTTTTATTCAATTGAAATGGAAAAGCGATAAAAGTGATATGCTGAGGGTTTATATACAAGTAAAAGGGGCGGAGCAAAGCTACTTGATCATTTACCAGTTCTAAGAATAAGCGGGGGCAGTTGAATAGATGTATCATGAGTTAGAGCATGTGGGCAGAAGGGATTATATTATAATGGAATTTGTCAGGTGTATAATGTTGCACTTTGAGGGTGTGACTGAATATAATATATGAGCATGAAAGTGCATTGGCTCTGATCAACAAATAGAATGACGAGAATGAAATAACAGAAATGATGTTGTTGAAATAAAATAGGATGAAGGGATCGGACGATAGTTCCGATAACGGGAGAGTTCTGGAACGGCATACCGCTGTTAATTTTTTTCTTCAAATAAAATTTTTCAGCGTCATGGTAATACCGAAAGAAGAATGGTTCCCGTTGTATTCTATGTTTTCTTCAGTGGATGTTTACAACGTGACTTCTGTAATTTACATGGGAAATTGTAAGCCGGGTGAGACGCCTTCTGGAATCCTACTTCTGGAATTCAAAGTACCAGAAGATGAGAAAAAAAATATTCCAAGTGTGCCAATATGTCTGTCAGGTTCGAAACCGAAAGAAGGAGAAGAGGTTGTAGAGCAAATTTACTATGGTATGGATCTCACACCGCCTTCTATTCGAGATAGAGATTCAGAGACATCTCAGAAATTTGTGGTAAGTACCGTTTCTGGACTATTTCAGGTACGGATTACGGTAGGAACTGTATGTGCGCCACGTGCGCTGACCCATAAAAGAACTGACCTTTTAAGAACTGTCCCGGCGCAGAACTGTTCAAATGCACGGAAATGGGCATTCACATATTGCAGGCTATTGCAGCAAAGTTATTTCAGTTCTCATCCGGGCAGTTCTGATAAAGTACAGCTCCGATTAGGGGTCGAACCTATCGATCACAGTAGTTTTTTTACGTGCAGGCATAAGCACCCTTTTGTCTATTATACGCGCCATATAGGTTACTGTAGGCATAGGCAACTGGGCGTATGTTACAGTGAGTAAAACTCCAAAAAAAATTATCGAAAAGAGTTTTTTCAGTAGTTTGTTTTACCGGGTATTTCGAGAAAAGTTGAGCTACGATGCTCCGAAATTACGCTATTGCTCATTGTTTAGCACACTTATTTTGCTTTCGGTGAAGCGGAAATTTTTGCAAAAAATAGCTACCGCTTGAGTTACTGTACACTTCAAACTGATTATTGTAACCTGAATTCCAGGTCAAAAACGATGGCTGTTCAAAGCAGGACTTCGCCGTCTGCGTCCGTACCTGTTATTTCGAATCGGGTGGATTCGTTCGAAAAATCAATGGAGCAAGCACTTTATTGGCCATGAATGTCAAACCAGTTGGCTATGAGAGAAGGGCTCAATGTGGCGAGGGGGACCCAGCGACGTCGATTGCGTTTTTCAAAGAGAAAATTTGCGAATATTCTGGAGTTTGTAAAGAGTGAGAAATTTTTTTTTTGAAAATTTTCAAAAAATTATTTTTATTTGTTTTAGGACAATTGTAAATGCTGGCACTTCTTCAAGAACTTCAGAAGCTTTTGGTCTCATGCTCTTTATTTTGATCTCCACTTTTGTCTCTGTTCAATAAAGAGTTTTAAAAAAAGGTGTGAAACCTACAGTTGGTGAAATTGTGGCTACAGTATCTCTTACGGTACTTGGAATTTTTCGATGACTTCATTATCTGTTATGGTCCTTATGATACCTACCGTTTTTCTGAAGGTACCAGAAATATGTTTCGTGACACCCGCAGTATTCCTTGTGATACCTCCAGTAACCCATCTCGTAACTACAGTTTCCTTTATTGTATCTACAGTAACTCGGCTTTTATCTACAGTATGTCTTATGGTATCTACAGTAACCCATCTCGTAACTACAGTTTCTTTTATGGTATCTACAGTAACTCGGCTTGTATCTACAGTATCTCTTATAGTATCTACAGTAACCCATATAGCATTTACAGTAACCCATGAGATACGATATAGTTCAAAAAGCATTTTTAATCCTTCACTTTTAAAAAACAGCCTTTTCCACGTGTTTTTCTGCAAATTCTGCACTTTTCCTGTCTGCAGACACCTTTATTTACCTATTTCTTTTCCATATAATTCCAGGTGGCCACACTTTTCGGAGAACAAATTCTAATTATTTGTTATGTATAAAAACCCGATTTTCCAGCTTCTTTCTCACAAAAGAATGGTCACCCAAGAACTTATCCAAAATGGCGGATTATATCTGGTTACTGTATCTACAGTAGGACTATTTTTCAACTTTTCCTCAATTTTCAACTTTTCCGAAATTTCTAGTTTCAATATTTTGTGCTTTTCGAAGACTGTTTCCAATATTTTCATACTTTCTATATATTTTGGATATATCGGCATGTCATATTTACTGTGAGTTAAGCCACGCCCACTTTTTGACCATTTTCAGCCACGCCCCTTTTTCAGATTCGAAATTATAGGACCTCCTGGTCTTAATAGGTATTTGAACCAAGCCACTGCCTACGGATTGTTTGCGATTGGAGCAGTTATTCAGACGATGATTACTGTAAACCGGTTTATGGTAGTTTTTTGGGCTACTATGGAAACTCCAAAGTACAGTAACCAGGTTACTGTAGCATGCTTGGGAGTTTGTTGGGTGGGATGTGTGTGGTTGTCGGTACTGCCGGGGTATGAAGGTAAGGTCGCGTAGGATGGGTTACAGTAGCCTCGACGGAGATACTGTAAACCAGGATGAGGTACAGTACTCTGAGCTAAGATACAGTCAACTTGAATCAGTTACAGTAACCTAGAACAAATAACAGTACCCTGGAATAGGATACAGTACCATTGGATAGCATACAGTACTCTATAATCAGATACTGTAACTTTGAGTGTGCTACAGTTATCTGAATTCAACTACAGTAAACTAACTTCTTTCAAGGAATCAATTACAGTAACCTAGGATAAGATACAGTAGCTTCTTGGCACCTTATCTCTTTTGTAGGTACAGTAACCCAAAAATTTCAGACCGATGTTTTCTGAATTCCAGTCTGGACCATCTGGGATGGTCTGAAACGCCTTGTACTATCAATATTGGTCAATTTTTGTTTTTCGCTCTCCTGATTATCGGAATTTTTTCCAATTTTTTGAATTTCCTTATTGCCAGAAAACTCATTATTTCTTCTGTAAAACTGAAAAAAGTTTGACAAAAAAAAATATCTGGAACTTTCAGAAAAATCGCGGAATCAACTTTGAAATGAGCCGAAAACGTCGAGCCAACACGATTCGATTCTTTTTCCAATCACTTCTTCAAGATTGGGTGTATGTCGTTCAAATGATAATTTGCCATTATATCACAAAAATTTTCGAAAAGGATACTGTAGGAAAATTTATGTCGGTGATGGGTACTGATGTTTTGGTCCCAGTGGTTGATGGGTGGGTTTCGTAAAAATTTTTTTTGGAAAATTTGAATTTTTTTTAGGATTGTAATGTTTTCATTTCATTTTTGCGGCAAGAAAAATACATCGATTCCAAAGAAAAAAATTCCAAAAATCAGTTTTTGGAATGTATGGAATAATCGGAAAAGTAGTATTTGGAGTGTTCAATTTTTATGAAATTTGAGCTAAAAAGTTTTTTTTTCAAAAAAACTTTTTGACTGATAAATTGTATATTTTTCCACTAAATCCAATAAATATATTAGAATCTTGCTTGTGAAGTTGTATTTTGAGTTGTTGTCTCCCTCTTTTTTACTGATAGCACCACTGATGGCTTTTTGTCGATACTGTGACTGAAGAACATCATTACGCATCTGAAAAAAAAACAATTTATCGGAAAATTAAAATTTCGGGCAGGGGATTTTTTCGATTCCGGAATTCGGAACCCGGAATCCGGAGTGATCTTCAAAACTACGGAATCCGGAATCCGGAATGATCTTCGAAACTACGGAATCCGGAGTTCGGAATCCGGAACCCGGAATCCGGAATCCGGAAATCGGAATGAACTATTTTTACCGGAATACGGAACTCGGAATGAAACCCAGCTTTTCGGAATTCGGATGAATAATGAAAAAATACCCGGAATACGGAATACGGAATCCGGAATCCGGAATTCCGTACAACTCTGGTCTGTAACTCGGTTCAAAGTGGGCCTATCTTTGTGAAATTTTCAGAAAACTTTCAAAACACTAAGTTTTTCAAACCTGTTTGTGAAAATTCATAAAACAAGAGTTTGGTTTTTTTTGAAAACTTCAGATTTAGACTATAACTCACCCATCCAACACCGGTGTCATCAAATTCGAAAATAAATCCAACATAAGTCGAAATATAACTCCATCATAAATCAGGTCAATATAGGTACTATTAATGCTGTCGATAGCGAATAACCAGTCCTGGATACAACTTTGAATAAATAATTTCCGAGATTTTCGTTGTCTCTGACGGACCGATACCGAATCCATGTGCTTTTTGTTCTGAATCTTAACGTTTTATCAATTATTGAAAAAAAAATTTTTTAAATATGGTTACCATGGTCATTGCCAACTTGATAACCACTACTAGATTACATAAATTTGATAAAATTGCACATAAGATCACAAATCCCATTGCGGCTTCTCCTATATCATCGTCACAACCACCACTCCACCAATTGAGGAGTTCTGGATTGTAGATGACGTTGCAGGAATCTGAAAAAAATGGTTTGTGAACTGGTATAGCTGGAAAAATAGGCAAAAAAAAAAAAAAAAGAAAATAGGAAAAAATTATTGCTTCTTTGAAATTTCTTAAAGTTTTTTCGTTTTTCTGTTAAATTTTAGTTAATTTTCAGAAATCAAGAATAACACCGTTCCTCAAACTCTTATAAAACTGAAAAAATGTTTAGTTTTTTCTGAAAACATTCCAAAATAATACTTTTTTAAAGTTTTTTTTATAACTAAAGTTTCACAAAAGTTGTAAATATCATAAGAAAGCTACAGACTAAAGAGACTACAAACTACAAAAAACTCAGGAATACTTTAATTTTTTTGAACTTTTATTGAAAATTTATAATTTTTTTTAGGTTTTTGAAATTCTTGAATGTTTTTTTATTTTGACCAACTATATTCAAAAATCATCAAAAAAAAGTCCTGAAAATTTTGGAAAATAATGGAAGCTCCTAGTTTTTACGGAGTTTGCAACTGATTTTGTTTCAAAATGAAAGTTTAGACAAACTACAAACTACTAACTACTAACTACTAACTACTAACTATAAACTATGAATTACAAACTATAAACTATAAACTACAATCTTCACAACCCGCTTCCTTACCTCTAGCACCCAAAGCAGTAATAACAATCGAAGCGACCCAAAAGCACACCAAAATGCCAAATGTAATTTTTTGATTATTCTGTGTGATTGATTTTTTCACAAAAACCATAACCAATAATCGATTCATAGAAATCAGTAATTGGGTCACAGGACCCAACAAATATATACCGTAACTGACCATTTGGTTGACCAACATATTGGCAAAAGTTGGTCCAGCGAAGTTGTCTCTGAAAAATTGTAGTCTGTAGTCAATTTTTGTTTAAATTTAATTTTTTAAAAGTTCAATTGCCCTAAATTCAAATTATTTTTTAAGACCAAAAACTCAAGTTTTTCAAAGAAAGTCTTATTTTCGTTATTGTAGTTCGTAGTATTTGTAGTTTTTGTAGCTCACTCACATTATTGTAATTGGTGCATTATGGAATAAATAACCCAAGATTATAATCATATTAGATAAAGTTTTGGAAGAGCACATAATATAAAAACTTGACATTTTTTGTTTGCAAAATCCTTGGAGGACTCGTAAATTCACAGCGATTCCGATGAGGGAGGCCTGGAAAAGAAGGGGTTTTTGGCAGGGAAAATAGGCTGGAAATGGGCTGAAAATAGGCTAAACCGGCTCAAAAATAGGCTAACAATAAGCTACAAATGGCTTAGAAATGGCTTCAAAATGGCTTCAAAAGAGCCTAAAATAAGGCTGAAAATGGCTTTTAAATTGGCTGAAAAATTACTAGAATAGGCCTACTTTGGCCCAAAACGAATTTTTAAGATATATATGAAATTGGTCCAAATTGGTCCAAAAAAACTGAAAAACCGGCAAAAAGCCTATTTTCAGCCATTTTAAGCAAAAAAACAAAAAAAAACTCACCAAAAACATGGCCCAACCCATTATTTTGACCCATATTGGATCAGCAATTTCCCTTGGAAGAACTTGTCCCGTTTCCAATAAATGAGCAGTGTAATTTGACAAAACCATTCTCTTTTTTTAAAATTTGGGATCAATATTTTCAAAATTTTCAGACAAAAAATTGCAAAAATTGAAGTGAAAAAACTAGTGAAAAATTGTGACCAGGAACCGGAATCTGTGGGAAAAATGATTAAAATCTTGGGATTTAGGGGTGTTCGCTTTCTTTTTTTCTGATTTTCTGACTTTAGTTTGTTGTTTTGAGCCGAAAAATTTAATTTAGCCTGAATTGGCCAAAGCATTTTTTGGAAAATTGGGAAATTAAGGGGTAAATTGGGCATGAAAAAGAACAGAAAAATATGGGAAATTGGGGGATTTTGGCCATAGAACATCTTCAAAGGCACCTATGATAAAATCTCGGAAATTTTTTCTCTTAATTTTGGAATCTTTTGAAATTTTTCCTGAATTTTTGTGTCTGTCTCATATTTTTGACAATTTCGCAAAAAAAAATTCAGTAAATTCGGCCGTCTGGGAACCAAAAGTTTGTTTTGAAGGCACGCAAAAAATTTGTTTCATTTTAAGTTTTATTTTCCGTTTTTTAAAAAAAAATTTTTTCCTCAAAACGGCTCAAAACCAATTCTGTTTAGATTCTGAACATAACATTTATTCTGAAACAAAAATACATCATTATTTATTCAAAAGTTTTCAAAATAAATATAAAAACTAATTATAGAACACAATTTTTCCCGATATTCAATAAAATTTTCCAATCAGGCTGTTCGACTGGCTCGAGAAGAGAACATTTGTGAGCTATTCTCCGGCTCAGCTTGATTCGAAACTTTCGATGTTTTGTGATTGAAAACGAACATGATGATTCTGAAAACGATATATGCAGTAACCCAATATAGTAGTTATATTGTCAAATTAATAATTGTTGTGCAAAGAACTCGAATTTTTATTTTCGCGGGCGGTCCGCCTTTTTCGATTTCCAAGCTATTTTTAATTTTACGCAGTGCAAAGGGAAAGTGGGCGGACCGCCCGCGAAAAGAAAAATTTGAATTCCTTGCACAACTATTATTAATTTGACAGTAGTAATCCTAAAGATGACTACAGTATCCAATATGATTTCTAGTGTTGATAGTGTCAACTGTAGCTCATACGGTACCTACCGTATCTTTGAATGATATCTATTGTAACCTATGGGTACTTACAAAGGCCCAAGTGGCTCTTACAGTAACCCGTGTGCACAGTAAGCAGTACGGTAACTTTTACATACATGCTCACTAGGTACAGTAACCTTAATTATTTCGACACTAATTCATAGGTCAGTTACAGTACACTCGGCACCTATCGGGTATCTACAGTAATCAATATTATAAGTAGATAAAACCGATTAATACATACACTAGTCGATTAAGCACCTACAGTAACCCAAGCTTAACCTACAGTACCCCACAAAACCTACCCATCAATAGCATAAGACAACACATCCACCGCATATGTCGTCAGAATTGCGCATGTATGATAATCACAAAAAATTGATTGCATAAACATATTTGTGCCGGTTACCAATGCAGTTAACCAGTCTTGTATCATTGATTGAATAAAGAATCTGATCGTTTGCCTTCGACGATTTTTGGCAATTTCGGAGGACAAGGATTTTTGTCTTTTCTGGAAAAATCCACATTTTTTGATACCAAAAATTATCAGTTTTACCACTGATATCGCCAACTTTATCGCCAAAATAATATTCATAGTGTTATTAAAAATTGCCAGTGGGAAAATCAATAAAACCTGCCAGACCACTGTCATTTGATTACATTCTGACTCGAAATATCCAACATGATCAAAACTAAATTGAACGAAACAATGATCTGGAAATCCTGGAAGTGTCGACCACCAGACCCCTGCTATCCAGGTGAGACCCAACGCGGCTACAGTAACCCGGTTACTGTATTTAGGGATGTGGGTTGGAGTAAACATGATAATAAGAAAACGGTTTACAGTGATTAGAAGCTCCGTCATGGGACCTTGGAGTAAGAGGCCGCCACCGAAAATTTGTTGAAGGCGAGCATTAAGGAAGAGAGAACCGATTGAGGTGTAGCTGGAAATTTTGGACTTTTTGGGACTTTTTTCTCGAAAGCTTCGAAAAATAAGTTTAATGGGTTTGGGAATGGGCATAGACCACGCCCCACTAGACTTCGTTTTTTGTGCTTTACTGGTAAAATCCCGTTTTATTTACTGTGAAATTTATCGGAAAATTTTCCAAACGTTTTTCCGAAAAATCTTTTTTTTTCGGGAAATTTTCAAATTTTTTGGCTTTTTGGCGCCAAATTGAAAAAAAACACTAATCAACGATGCTCCGAAGTTACGCTGATGCACATTGTTCAGCGGATTAATTGGAATGTACTGTAAAATTATCGGAAAACTTTCGGTATAATAAATTTTAAATTTACTTTTTTTCAGTAGAGTTTTTTACTGAAAATTCAAATGTTTTACTAAAAATTATCGCTATCGATGCACCAATTTGAAAACCATTTTGGACGAAATAATCCATCAATAGAGGCATGATTTTCGGTTTTCAAGAGAAAATTTACTAAGAAATTCGCAAAATTTTGAGCTTAAGCTTGGAGGGTTTTTTACTCATGATCAACATGGTGCATCTACCCAATTACTTCCAGAACTTCAGTTCCAAAACTTACAACAAGTTAACCGGACCAATATAACACAAATGAAAAAGCAATGACATCGTATTTGACAGCGTTTTTGATGTGCAAAGTATATAAAAACTGAGTTTTTCCAGTGATAAAAAATGAAAAAACATGAAAACGTTGAAGCAGATTCCAATGGCGGCAGTCTAAATTTTTTTCTTTCGTAATTTTTTGAAAAAATACTTTTGTCAAATATATTACCAGAACTAGGTGCCCTCCAACAATCCTTGATGCTATTTCATTTTCATCTTGGGGCCCCCAAAATCTAGTACCCGGTGGCAGTTGTGTTGTGTTGACCATTTGGAGTTAGAAATAGGGAAAAAAATGAGGAAAAAGTAAAACTTTTAGCGCCTTGGTAAGAGTCTGCTCGCTTTATGTTTCTGACAAAAAGTTTTGATTAAAATTTTTCATTTCGAAAACTTGGCATTTGTCTGGGTGCTAAATTGAAGGGTTTAGTTGGGTACTTGAGCACTGGAAAAATTGGCAAACAACTACATTTTGATTGTGGTTTGTGTTGATAATTATAGAGTTTGAAATTAATTTGTTCGACAAATCAAAAATCTACAATAATTGCTCCAAATTTGACCCTAACACTTCAAAATTACCAAACTCAAAACCAGGAGATCTAGACGGTTCAGAAAAGTATAATCACGACTAGGTTAGGATCACTTAGCAATTTGATCTACCCATGCGCCTCTAATGACGTGGTGGGACCCAAAAAAACGAAAATGTTGAGAACCTAGTCATGTTTATAGTTTTCTGAACCGTCTCGTTGAGCTGAATTCAAATTTTCCTTTTTTAAGATATTTCGACAAAAACTGAAACAAGCCATTTTGAAATCTTTACTATTATTACCACACATATTCTGTGTGTGTGTGTGTGTGTTTGTCTGTCGCCGATCCTAGCGCAGTCCCTACTGAACCGATTTTTATGTATTTTACATGGATCGATAGAGCCCGTGTCGGAGATGATGCCCGTCTTTTCCGCTTTCTGATTGGAGCTCTGAGAAGCTCTGTACTATCTAAGCACATAATCAAAATAGCGTTCCCAGGTGTTTCCCGGGAGGCAAGCGAGAGGTGGTCGTCTCTCTTAAAATAAAGTGGGTCTACAATTGTAGATTTTCTAATAATTTAGGGAGAAAGCAGGCGGTTAAGGCGCGAAGCGCCGCAAACCGTCTGGTTTAACTTACCGATGCGCCTTTAAAGTCGTGGCGGGACCCAAAACACAACGCTATGTTTATACTTTTTTGAACCGTCTTGACTGAATGATTTTGGATTTTCGTGTTTCTTGTTTTTTTTTTTAATTTTTCACCCATTTTTTCCATCTTTTCAAATCCAAATCCAATCTTTTCAAATGCGATTTCTGGTCTCCTCAAAATTGAAATCATTTCTCTCAAAACAGCTAAAAAACAATATAGGCTTTGAACATGACATTCATTGCCAATAACAATCTAGTGATATATAATTGTTTATTGAAAATTCAAAAATAAAACTTTTTGAAATTAAATTTTAATGACAGATATAATTATAAAGCACAAGAAAAATTTAATTAAATTTTTTTTTTCAAATGGTACTACTTGTCCTGGTTGGAAACATTTGACTACTTGTCTCCAGCCTTTGATGAACTTTACTGGCAGTTTTTGAGCTTTTGTGATTGAAAAGGAACATGATGAATCTGAAAATAGCTACAGTAGTTCAGATAGGATATCTACAGTATTCCATTAGTGCTTACGGTGTTCCATATGACTAACCAAAATGGCAAGTTCAGACTTACAGTAGCCCAACTTCTACCTTTAGTAACCCATATGGTATCTACAGTAACCCATATGGTATCTACAGTAACCCATATGGTATCTACAGTAACCCATACGAAACTAACAGTGACCCATACTTCCAAAAACTCACCCATCAATGCCATATGCCAATGAATCTATTGAAAAACTTGTCAAAATCACGCAAGCATGTAAATCACAAAAAATCGACGCCAGAAACATGTTGCTGCCGGCCACTATGGCAGTTAACCAATCTTGTATCATTGATTGAATAAAGAATCTGATCGTTTGCCTCCGACGATTTTTGGCAACTTCGGAGGATAAGAATTTTTGTCTTTTCTGAAAAAAACCACGTTTTTTGATACACAAATTTATCTTTTCTCTGAAACTTTAAAAAACTTTTTTTTTATTAATAGAAGTTTAGACTCCCTTAAAATAAAGACTCAGACTCCGTCCATTTTACAGAAAAAATTGAAGATTTCATTCACGCTCTGGTAGTTTGTAGTTTGTCCTGACGCATTTTTAAACAAAAAACCTACTTTTTGCAAAAGTTTTGGAAAAAAAAGTTAACTCTCCGTCCACTTTTTTTTTCATCAGACGAATTTTTTGAGAAATAACCAATTTCTATCACTTTTTAACCTAAATCTGGTCAAAAATTTAGGTAATCTGAAAAAAATTCTATTCTAAAATTGAAATTTTTTTTGTTCGTCAGTGGGAAAATATCAGGCTTTTGAAAATTAAACTGAGTCCAGTAGGGCGCAATTGCTGCTAATTGCCTAATAAGTTCTTCAAAAAAAAAATTTTCCAAATTCGTACCACTGAAACCGCCAACTTGATTGCCAAAATGATATTCATAGTATTATTGAAAATCGCCAATGGAAAAATCAAAAGGACACCCCACATCACGATTTCTTGATTACAATCCGAGTGGTAGTAGCCGACATGATCGAAGCCGAAGGGGGTGAAGCATTGTTCCGGGAATCCTGGAAGTGTTGACCACCATACCGCAATTATCCAGATGACAGCCAAAGCGGCTACAGTAACCCGGTTACTGTATTTGGGGACGTTGGTTGGAGTGAAAATAATGATGAGAAAACGGTTTACAGTGATTAGAAACTCTGTCATGGGGCCATGGAAAAATAAGCCGAAACCGAAAATTTGTTGAAGACGAGCGTTGAGAAACATGGAGCCGATTGATGTGAAGCTGAAATTAAAAATATCCGGGTGAGAGCAAAAAATCATAGGTGAAGGCCCAAAAACACCAGGCTGATTTTCTGATGAATTTTAAAGTTTATTTCACGTTTCAGGGAGTTTTAGAAAACCTAAAAGCGTTTCAGACATGGCGCAACACATACTTCTGATATTCTGAAGAAAAAATTCTTCGAAAAATATTATTCCCATCCTTTTAGTCTCTTAATTCATGTATTGGGAAGGCAAATGAATGAGCAAGCGCGCCCCACTAGACTCAGTATTTTGGGTTTTTTCACTTTTGACGAATTTAGTTTTTTCAGAGAATTTTTGCGTTTTTGGCATCAAAACGCCTATTCTGAAGTGTTCTTACAACAAAAATAAAAAAAAGCAACATTTTTGAGTGAGAAAATTTGCTTTTTTTTTCAGGTTTTCAACCAGAATTAGGTCAAATAGAGAGCTGAAGCAGTTATTTTAATTCGAAAAATGCATTTTTCAAAGTCAAGTCGAAAAATGACTCAAATAGGCGTTTTTTCCAGTGAAAAACGAAAATATCTCCAATAAACTTATTTGCCGAAAATGAAAAAAATATTTTTAAAAAATCAACAGAGTCTAGTGGGGCGCTCAAGCCTATGCCTTCCAATGTCATTGTCAATTTTAAATAAAAAAAATCAAGCAGCATCGAATTTAGAGCTTAATCTTTGTTGTTCTTGATTTTTTGTCAACATGGTGCATCGACCCAAAATGTCCAGAATTTGAGTTCCAAAACTTACAACAAGTGAACCGGACCAATATAACACAAATAAAAAAGCAAGGACATTGTATTTGTTAGCGTTTTTGATGTGCAAAGAATATAAAAACTGAGTTTTTCCAGCGATAAAAAATGAAAAAACATGAAGACGTTTAAGCAGATTCCAATTGCGGCTACCTGAAAACGTTTTTTTCGAAAAAATCAGTTGTTTTTCAACTTACCAATACTAAATAACCTCCAACTATTCTTGCAGCCATTTCATGCTTATAATTAGGACGTTGATATCTCATACCAGGTAACTTGATAATCGGCGACTTGGTGGTTTTAGCCATTTTTTACCCAAAAATAAAAGAAAAAGTGAAAATTTTTGCACTCCAGGTTTGTGTTTATACTTTGACGCCCACTTTATGTTTGTCGGAAAAAGTTTTGATTAAAAAAATTTTATTTCGAAAACTTGGCATTTGTCTGAGTGCTAAATTGGGGGTTTAGTCGGGGTACTTCTGAACTGAAAACTTATGGAATTTCAAATCCCTCAAGCGCCGTCTAAATTGTTTGTAAATTAGAAATCAAGGGATCTAGGCGGATCAGAAAAGTATAATCACGACTAGGTTCAGACCATTTAGAAATTTGATCTATCTACGCGTTTTTAAAGTCGTGGTGGGACCTAAAAGTACAAAACTGATTGGAACCTAGGCATGATTATACTCTTCTGAACCGTCTGGTTGAGCTGAATTCAAATTTTTTATTTCTAGGGGATTCGGACCAAAACTGAAATAAGCCATTTTGGAATTTGATTTATCTACGCGCCTTGAAAGTCGTGGTGGGACCAAGAAAAACAAAAGTGATCGTAAACTAGTCATATTTATACCTCACTGAATCGCCTTTGCAAGCTGGTTTTGTATCTTAAAAGTTCAGTTTTTTTTTAAATTTGTCCATCCTTTATTTTTACCTTCCGCTTTCCAAAACCTTATTTTCTGCGATTTTTGATTTACCTCACACATGAAATCATTTTTCTCGAAACAGCTCAAAACAATATAGACTTTGATCATGAGATTTATTGTCAATAACAACCTTGTGATATATATTTATTGAAAATTCGAGAATAAAAGCTTTTAAAATTGAACTTCAATATCAAATATAATTTTAGAGTACGAAAAAAGTTTTGTTCAAAATTTTTTTTTTCAAATGGTACTACTTGTCCTTGTTGAAAACATTTGACTACTGGTCTCCGGCTTTTGATGAACTTTACTGGAATGATTTTGAGCTTTTGTGGTTGAAAAGGAACATGATGAATCTGAAAATGGGTACAGTAATCTAGTGGTTGTTACAGCCAAAGAGGTATTTACAGTAACCAATAGGATGCTTATGGTAAACAGCAGGGTGTTTGCAACGACTCATGTGATACCTACAGTAATGCAATAGTGGGTACAGTAACCTTAAATTATAACTACCGTGGTCCATGTAGTGCTTACAGTATTCTATACAAAGGACTAGCGTAACACATTGAAACATTACAAAGAGTCATTTCTACAGTAGCCCTCAGAGTACTTACAGTACAACAGGCTCTCTACAGTAATTCATGCTTATACAGTAATTTTTATTTTTCCTTATTGGAATCCCTAAGTATCCCATATCTTTACTATTATTACCACACAGATTCTGTGTGTGTGTGTTTGTCTGTAGCGCATCATAGAGCAACCCCTAATGGACCGATTTTTATGAATTTTCCAATTTTTTGAATTGATCGATAGAGCCCGTGTCGGAGATGATGCCCGTTTTTTCCGCTTTGATGGTGATGAGGAATTCTTGATGGTGATGAGGAATTCTTGATGGTGATGAGGAATTCTGTCATGGGTCCTTGGACGAATAGGCCGAACCCGAAGATTTGTTGAAGGCGAGAGTTGAGGAACATGGAGCCGATCGAGGTGTAGCTGGAAATTTAGGGAGTGGCCTAGAATTTTCGACTAGGATTCCTAAGCACACCTTGTCATCTCGAACTACACGGTGGGATTCCTAGGCCAGGAGGCCACGGACATGAAGATTTAGCACGTTTTTTTGTAGCTCAAAACGATTTTCAAGCTGAATCACTATGAAAGTCAACGCTGAACGACTGCATTAGAATCTAGATTCATGGCCTAGAATCCGACATTTGTGGTCTAGAATCCGACAAGTGAACAATCCATGCCGGTTTTTTCCGTTTTTATGCTGCTTGTACATTTTCTGCACAGAATTTTTTCAAAAATGGCAAAAAAAAACAAAAAAAAAACGGAAAAAAGAGAAGAAAAATACGCGCGTAAATCGACTTGTCGGATTCTAGACCATCCAAACTCGGCCACGCTGGGTAAGTTTTGAGTGAATTTTCATTGAAAAATGGAATCAGGAGGAAAAAAACGCCGGGATCAAAACTCAAAAAGACAGTGAGCCCTTGCTCACTGTAGGAAAGGGACGGAGCTTAATGTTATTGTAGAGTTTGAACTTAGGAAGCACAGGATCATGGTCATAACATACAAAATTTTAGCCATAAACAAAACAAGCTTCAAAATTCTCAAAGTTTTCGAAAATTGTTAACATGGTGCATCGACCCAAAAATTTTCAGAGTTTTTAGCTTCAAAACTTACAATAGGTTAACCGGACCAATATAACACAAATAAAAGAGCAGTGACATGGTATTTGACAGCGTTTTCGATGTGCAAAGAATATAAAAACTGAGTTTTTCCAGTGATAAAAAGTGGAAAAACATGAAGACGTTAAAGCAGATGTCGATGGCGGCAACCTAAAAAAATATTATTTTTTCAAAAAAAAAAATTCCCAACACCTACCAGAACTAAATATCCTCCAATTATTCTTGTGGCCATCTCATTTTCATCATTTGGGCGCCAATATCTGGTCCCTGGCAGTTTTGGCATCTTGGTGGTTTTGGCCATTTTTAGCTGAAAATTTTCAGCCAAATTTAAAAAATTTGAGCAAAAATGAAAATTTTCGCACTTGAAATGTGTTTACACCTTGATTAGAGTCCGCCCAACTTTTTGTTTTCCAAAAAAGTTTTGATTAAAAAATTTTCATTTTGAAAACTTGGCATTTGTCTGGCAGCTAAATTGGGGGTTTAGACGGGTGCATTGTGTACTAGAAACTTGTGGAAAATGGAAATTTTATTCTTTTTTGTGAATCGTGAGGTTATGAAAGTAGTTTGAAATACAAATAACGTGAAAAAATGTTATTAACTCGTATGACTTTTTTCAAAGATAAAAATCTACCGGATGGTCAAGTTTCGGTTTTGGTTCGCCAAAAATATCAAATTGAGAATCAGAAAAACAAGACAATTCAGAAAAGTATAATCATGACTAGGTTTTGAAATTTGATCTACCTATGCGCCTTCAAAGTCGTGGTGAGATCCAAAAAGCTAAACTTTTCAAACCCTGTTCATGATTATACTTTTCTCAGCAGAAAAACATGAAAAATATGGTAATTTTGTCAAAAATAGGGATTCGCACATTTAGAGATTATTGATGAACTACCATTTTGAAATAGATGTGTCCGACCACTTTGACTGGATACAAAGTAGCTGTTCTCCCATCGACACGGCGAATATCAGTTCCACCTTTGATTTGCCAATCCCTGAAAATAAACAAAATTCAAGTAAGCGAATGTCGTAAAATAATTTTTTGTTTATTTTTTCATTTTTCATGAAGAAATTTCCCAAAAATCACTCCAAACCGCGCGTTACAGGTTGGCGGCCGCGGGCGTCTGGCCGAGAATCCGACAGGTCATTTTTTTTCATATTTTTCGTCTTTTTTTCGTTCATTTCACATGTTTTTGTGATGAAACGTATATTTCAACATGTGAAACGTTTGAAAAAAAGCGTTGTCGGATACTCGGCCAGATGGCCGCGGTCGCCAACCTGTAACGCGCGGTTTTTAGCGCATTTTGTGCGCTTCAGAGTAATTTTCAAGAAATTTCACCATGTAAAATGGAAAAAAGCATGAAAAAATAGACAAGGAACGAAAATGTTAAAAAATGTGGCTATAGTCCTTCTTTAAATTCTGTGATTTGGTGGCGAATTCAGCCGGCCGTGTCCGGGATTGCGTAAGCTACTCACTATTTGACGGCACTTGATCACTTGTTTTTCAATTAATTTAAAAACCACACAAAAATGTGGAAGAATGAAGAAAAAATCTACTTTGCGCGTAATTTAAAATGCCTGGGTACGCAACCACGCTAACGCAGCTATTGCAGACGACTGGCGCGGCTGAATGGAAGCCTTATTTTGTGAAAACTCTCACCCGACAATTCGAGGAACATTGCGATCGAACTCTTCAAAATTTAAATTATTAAAAATGTCCTCCAGATTTAAATCATCAATCTTCAATACCAATCGGATCAACTTCAAATGACACTCCATTCTTGTCCAGGACAAAAGAAAAGAATTATAATCTTTGCTTGTCCATTTGTTACTTCTAATTATGATTTCGGGAGTGTCCAACTGCAAAAATTGATGGAAATCCATCCACTGTGCAAAATCAATGCATAAATATTGTGAAAGATTTGGAAGTTTTAATAGTTTTTCATCAATTTTCACATTCAGATTAAGATAGCCTTGAATGTTTAGACTATCAAAAATATAGTGAACCATATCGTTATCACTTTTTTCTCCAACAATTTCACAACTATAAAATGAATCTTGCAAAGACTTAATCCAATTCACAATTGACTTTCCTTGCTCTGGAAATGCGTTCACATCAAAATGAACAGTTTGAATTCCACAATTGAACACATCTAACATGTATTCAAAGTGCTTTTTGAAGCCTTCCAATACGTTTTGTGAATACTTTCCAATTGTTTCCATTCCATTTTCTTCTTCTAACATCCCATCTTTTGATTGATTCGATGTGAACTTATAAACATAGGCATAATCCGTTAAGCTGATGTCGATTTCCGGATTGGAAGCCCAAGTGCAGAATTCTCGGAATTCATTTTGGGTTTGAGAAATGATTTGACGATGGTTTTGGTTGTGGTGTTTGTCAACGACAAATTTATTCTGAAAGTTGAGAAAAAGTTTGGTTTTTAAAGGAAGACTGAACTCGGGTTTTTTTAATTTCAAATTCTGTTGCAGTTTTTTATTCCGATCATTTTCTTTCACTACGACTACGCTCAAAAATCACTCTAAACGGTAGAAAAAAGCGTTTGAAAGAAGCACGCAATACAGGTTGATGACCTAGGAACCGACAAGTGTGCGCGTTGCGCGCGCTATTTTTCAAATTCCTAGGCCGGGAACTGTACGCGGCCATGCCTTCAAACCCCTTTTTCTACCATTTAGAGTGATTTTTGAGCGAAGTCGTAGTGAAAGAAAATGATCAGAATAAAAAACTGCATCAGAATTTGAAATAAAAAAATCCGAGTTCAGTCCTTCATTAACTTCAATTATTCGAGCTTCATGATGATCCGTTATCTTTTTTTTTCTGGTTAGTTGTGAATAAAAGGAGGAGTGAAATTTCAAATTTGACCGGCCCGGCCCGGCCCGGTTGGCCCTTGGTTTAAGGCAAAACATGTTTTCTTCAAGTTTTTTTTTCTGAAAATTTTTTTTCCCGGCTTTTTTTCCAGTTTTTTGGCCTATGTTTTCAGGGAGGAAGTTCTGATCGATTTTTGAGTTAAAAGACCCAGGAAAAGTTTCGAAATAGGGCTGAAAATAGGGAAAAACGTGCTCCAAAATTCAAAAATTTTCAAACCCGGGTCGGATAATTTTTTATCGGCCCGGTTTTTAGAGTAAATTTTGGATATTTTAAGTGGAAAAAAGTCGGAAATTACATCGAAATCACAAAAAAAAATTTTAATAAATGACACCAATTTCTCAGATTTTTTTCAAATTCGAGCCAGCCCGCCAAATCACAAGTATGCTTTTTTTTAATTCCGAATTCTGGTAGATTTCATAAGACACAATCAGATTCTTATTGCCTAATCCTCAAAACTTCTCTAAAAACCGTAAAATTGCTTCGCCTGGCATAAAATTACTTTTGGTGGCCTAGTCCACTCGGACTACACGGTCAGACGGAAGAGGAACCCGTGTAGTTCTCGAGGACAACCTCCGATTTTTTTGGCTTTTTTTCAGGTTCAAAAAAATAACAAAAAAGAAGAAGAAGAAGAAGAAAGTAGAAAAAACCGTCGAAAAGGGGCAAAAAATATAGAAGAAGAGAGAAAAAATCGGCGGCTGTCCTCGAGAACTACACCGTTTCTTTTCCACTTGTCCGTGTAGTCCGAGTGGACTCGGCCACCGAAAATAATTATATGACAGGCGACGCAATTTTACGGTTTTTAGAGACGTTTCCTGATGATTTCAGACAATAAGAATCTGATTCTGTTTTGAATAATCTATCAGAATTCGGAATGAAAAAATTGATTTCACTCATTTTTTAAGAGCTTTCTTTTTTGAAAAATGAACTCAGCATGAAAAAAAAAGTGGCTCTCAAATATACAAGATAAAAACTCACAACTCATTAGGTTCCAATGGTTTTAAAACTTCTTGAAGTGCCAAACAAGGGAGTTGAAGAAGAGGGAATTTTTCCATATTGGAAGAAAGAGTATATTGCACAGCTTAAAGAAATAAAATTTTTCAATTTCGGAAAACGGAAAACGGAAAACGGAACTTGGAAATCGGAAAACGTTTTCCAATTTCGAAAAACAAAAATCGGAAGACGGGAAACGAAAAAAAGTCTTTCGATTCCGGAAAACGGAAATCGGAAAACGGAATAGCAAAAAACCCGGAAAACGGAAAACGGTATTCCGTAAAGCTCTGGCCTGTCGACCACAAAACTAGCGAGAAAAGGGAATGGAGGTCAAGAAAACAAAGACAGATGGTCTTATAAAGAAAAATGTAGACCTGTGGAAAATGATTTTCCCATGACCTCTAGATGTGCGCTCGGTCATTGTTGTGCTAAACATACTGTTGACACCTCTAAGAATCTGTGGGAAAGTAGTATATTTATCACATAGTAGTAAAATTTGCATGCAAAAATTATTATAAATATCAAATTCTTTTAAAAATTACATATTCCAGTGCACAATCATTCGAAAATAGGTAACGCCTTGCAATTCAGCAGTGTAGAGAGTGGCTTTGAGTCCGTCGATACGTCGAACGTCGATTCCTCCAGCCAACTGATTTACATAATGGCACCTAAAGATCCAATGATAATGAAATGAGTCTTGAAAAGCTTTAATTTCTCGCGAGAATTGATGCTCGTCATGCGCGAGAAAATTTGCAAGTTTTGCTACAGTATTCACGAGTCTCGTCTCGTCTCGTCTCGCAAAGTGATTGTCTCGTCTCGTTTTTGCAGAAGATCGTTTTTGTCCCGGATCGCAATCTCTCGGAGAGCATTTCGAAAAATTGCGAGAATTGCGATCCGGGACAAAAACGATCTCCTGCGAAAACGAGACGAGACGATCCCTTTGCGAGACAAGGCGAGACAAGCTCGAGACGAGACGATTGCGAGACAAAACGAGAATGGCGGGAATCGTCTCGCTGGACGGCACACTAATGCTTAGATTAGTTTCTTACCAGAATTTACGAACAACAGTGTCTTCGATGACCTCGCACTCCAAGCCCTGAACAATTTCCTCCAAATTCAAATCGTTGACATACAAATTGGCAAATAGCAGATTAAAACTTGATTCCTTTCTCATCCATGACGAAACAAATGCGTTTATATCCACATTTTTGAATTTGGAGTGTTGAATTCGTAAAATCATGCTGTTAAATTGAAGAAGACGTTGCAAATTGATACAGTTTCCATATTCAATATCTGAGTATTCGTAGACATTCGGTATCAGTTTCGATTCGAATGAATCACTCAATTCAATGCTCAAATCTATCCATTCAATGATATTTAGAGAATTCAAGAGATAAGCGACAGTGACGTCATCAGCTTTGTCTCCTTCTATCGAACAAGATTTGATGGAGGGTCTCAAAGCTTTAATAAAATCGATAATCAATAGATTTTGATCTGGGAATGGGTCCAATTCGAAATCCAGATAAGAGATTTCACAATTGAAAAGGCCCAGAATGTATTCTGAAAAACTTTTGAAACCGTCGACAACGTCTTCTAAATACTTCTCGGTTTTTTCTATGCCAAACTCATCTACAGACTTCATTTCAGAACGAGACTCATCAGATGTGAATTCGAATTCACAATTTCTTGAAGAACTTATAATGTCTATCACTGGTTTCGTGCAAATTTCCAAATTAATTTTATAGTTTGTAGAGTGCATTTTTGATTTCAGCATGTTTTTTGTTATGCTATAAGTTGTTGGAGTGATTTTGGAGAAATTGAATCTGAGAAAAAATTTCTCATTTTTAATTTCAAAAAGTTCAACTTACAACTCAAACGGATCCATTGTTTTTAAAATTTCTTGAAAAGCGACAAATGGCAATCTGAGGAGAGGAAATCGATCCATTTTGGAGACGTTCGACATGGTGCATCGACTAGGAATGAATAGAAAAAATACTGCGCAGATGTGATAATGAGGAAATGAAAGTGTGGGAAAGAGTTATCTCACCCTCCCCTGTTGAGAGAAAAGCAGATGTTAAGGTCCGTGGGAATGTTTGGGACAATTGTTCCAATAAAATTTTTTGAATTCGTTTCTATGAAAATCCATTAAAAAATTAAAATTCTGCTCCTCGGCACGGTTCATAAAAGTATAAACATGGCTAGGTTCCAAACACTTTTTGTTTTTGGGTCTCACCCCGATTTTAAAGGCGCACGGGTAGATCAAATTTTCTACTGGCTCGTTTCAGATCCGCTCCAAATTTCCTTAAACTAAAAATTCCACATTCAGCTTCTCGAGACGGTTCAGGAAAGTATAATCATGACAAAGTTCCTATACATTCGCTTTTGGGGCTCACCACGACTTTAAAGGCGCATGGGTAGATCAAATCAAAAAACCGTGCAAACCTAGTCGTTATTATACTTTTCTGAGCTGTCAAAATTTCCAGAAACTGAATTTGATTAAGACAATTGAAATCAATGAGAATTTATTAACCAACGAGTTGAAAAAAAAGCGAATCTATATTAATCTTCGTAAATCGACATTTACTGAGACATCTTGGCGGCTCTCAACTTAATCTGATAATCATTATACTCTCTTTTCTGAGCGGCTTTCAGCACATCTTGCCCATAGATCTTCAGTTGATTGATATGGAGAAGAGCAAGGAGGCGGGGCTTCTCAGACACTGAAATTTTCGAATTTAGGTTTATTTTAGGCCTATTTGCAGGCTTTTCAGGCTTTTCAGACCCACCATTTCTCGTTTTTTGCATTTGGAGCATTCTCAGTTTTTGCTCCAACTCCTTCAACTCCTCAGCTTGCTGTAGTTCTTTTTGCTTCTTTTCCAATTGAATTTTGAGTTGAGTGCAGCAGGCTACAAATACTACAAACTACAAACTACAAAATACAGAAAACAACTCACATTTCTCCATAGTTACCAGGGTTGAAATAATAATTTTTGAGCAAAATCAGAAATTCAAAAAGAATTTTCCAGAACTGATTTTTTTTCTTCCAGAAAGTTTTTGTTTTTGGTGGAAAGGTCAATGGGCTACGGTAATGGGGGTACTGTAGTCACGTAAAAATTCGAAAAATTATTTTTGGAAAATTAGAAAATTTCGGAATTTTGAAAACGTGGCTCGAAAAAAAAAAGATTTTGGTACATGGAAGAGAAAATGATGGCCTAGAAAACCCCTGATTTTTAAAAACTAGGCCAGTATAGTTGATTTCAATATCGACCAATCTGAAAGTTTTAGCAAAAAAATCCGAAAAAAAATTTTTCAAGTTTATTTGTAACTTTAAAACCAATCTTAATTATCAAAAAAATTGGTAAAAGAAAAAAATCATCAATTATTTTTTTCGGCATCTCTGATTTTCTGGAGAATGGCTTCATTGTCTGTCTGTCCCTTAGCCAGCTTCCGATTGTTCTCCTCGATGCATTTTTCCTGTTGGGCGATCGCTTGTCGGAGCATGGCTGAAAATTTTGAGAAAGTTAGGTCATTGATAAGGGAATCTAGGCCAGCAGTTGAGAAAGTTAGTCCATCACTTGAAAACCTAGGTCGTGCATCAAAAATCTAGACCTCAACTAGAAAAACCTAGGCCACCAATGTTAAAATCTAGACCATCACTGGGAGAAGCTCGGCCGTCATTATGAAAAATTCGGTCCCCAATAGAACGTTCTAGGCCACCACTGGCTAATCCTAGGCCATCATCAGACAAAACTAATCCATCACCTAAAAACCTAGGCCACCAAGTACTCACCAATCTCCTTTTCCAAATCCTCATGCTCCTTGATTTGCGCCTTCAACATTTCCAGCTTTCCAGAATCCTCGTCAAGCTCATCTGAAATTTGAAAAAGTTCTTGTAAATTCACACTACAGTAATCTCCGTAAATTCACACCCACAGTAACCCCAAAACATCTTACCACATTTTTTGCGATAAGCTTCAGTGACCTCCTCCACTGTCTTCGAGAGCACCTCGGTCTCTTTGATATCCGCCTGACGGCGAGCCTCCCATTCAAGCCTTTTTTCCTTGAGCTTCTCTGAAAAGTATTTTGTAGTTTGTAGTCTAGATGATGGATTACTGTACCTTGAAGTTTCGGACAGATGCATGATGGTGGAGGTGGTGGTGGTGGGAAGCAGTTGATGGAGTCGCTTGGAGAGCAGTAGCCTGGAAAGGATTATGGTAGGACGAAAGGGTTACTGTAAGTGACTAAATGGCTACAAACTACAAAGACTACAAACTACAAGACTTACTTTGAGCAGAAGAAGAATCCGCCATTTTTCGATGAGAAAGAGTGTAGCAGAAGCGATGGAAGGTTCTGGAATGAGAGAAAAATTGTTGGAAATTGGAAGAAAAGCAAAAAAAAAACAAGAAAAGGTCAGAAAGGTCAGGGCAAGGGCAGAGGTCGGTCAAACGGGGAAAAAGGTTTCGGAAAAATGGAATTTTTCGAATTTTGTTTCAAAAAGGGAAAAAATGGACGAGGGTCAAACAAGGGTCAAACACTGGTTGTGTGTGTCCCAGAATCCGGCGAAAGAAGAAATATGAGCAAATACAAAAATTAATTGAAAGACGACAACAACTACCAACAGAATTTCAAAAAAACCTAGTTTCTCTGCGTTATTTTGTTTCTTGAACGATAAAAAATCTGGTTAAAAATCTGAAAAATCAGAGAAAAAAATTCTGCGAAAAATTCAATTTTTCTCGTTTTCTGGTGAAAAATACTTCTGAATAGGTTTTTTTTGATACGAAAATCAGAAAATTCACTAAAAAAAAGTTCAATCGCATGAAAATGGTAGAAAGATTAAGTCCGGAGTCCAGTGGAGCTCGGTTGCTGCTAATTCAAAATTTTGGAATGCCGAAGGTGTCGAATGCCCTCAAATTTTTTCCTTTCTCCCCCCGACAAACAATCTCTTCGCGAAAAAAATATTTCCAAACGAAAAAAACAAAAAAACAAACAAAAATGACCCCGAAAAATTCAAATGATCACGAAAAAAAACCTAGACGGGCAGAAAAGAGAAAAAAAGAGGAGGATGGAAAAAGAGGAGAACCTTTCCTTTTCTGCTGTTGGCGTTAGAAAAAAAAGGGGGAAGGTGGGTTCTCTCGTTGTCCAACAACTTGCACTGACAAAGTGAATATCTACATGCACTCTGTCCCCCCTTTTTTCTTCTTCATTCACCAACACACACGTTGCTCGAGTGAGTGCATATTGCATAGCCATTGTCATAGTGAAGGGTAATAAATCTAATGGATATTAGATAGGTTAATCTCTTGAAGAAGGTATAAAATGTTCTTTAGATATAGAGGACTTAGTTTTTTTTTTAACCATAGGGTCGAAATATTCTCAAACTAACATCTGAATATACAAAAAAAAATCCGGTACTGATCCGACCACAAGTGCTGGGTTCATGATGAAAAGGAAGAAATTAATTCAATTGATGAGGAAGTATTTCCTAATATAGACAAAGTAATTTCACAGCAACTTGAACGCTTTCTTACAAAAAAACCATATTGAAATCGAAACATTTTATTGCGAAACCGAAAAAGGGTAAGGGCCAAACAGGGTTTAGAAGATGGGAAATTCGCAAAGAATCGGCATGAAAAATAAATAAAAGTAGCGCAACACCGACAAAATAAGACCACTATTATGACAAAAAAGACATAAGATCATAAAATGAGGCTGACAACAAAACGAAGATCTAGTGGGTTATAAATTAAAGTTGAATTATGATGGGAAGTCAAAAACGGGATAAAAAAGGCAAATAAAAACCTAGATGAGCGGGAATATCATGAACAAAATTTAGTGAAAAAAGAACAGAATTAGTGGGAGTAATGGCGATTTGACGGCTTCAATGCAGATGGGCGGTCGGAGCATTCTGAAAAAATTTTTATTTTCAAATTATTTTTTTATAAAAGAGCAGTCCGAATTGCTTCCGAGATGAAGCCCTCTTTTTCGAAAACAAACTCACTTCTATCCTCCTTTCTCTCAGCTTGCTCATCCTTCCGTGGCTCCTTTTTCTTTTCTTGGCTCCTCGGTTGCTTCTCGGCTTGCTCTGCGGCTATCATGATTGTCTGCCCGGCAATCTCCTTGTTGTTCCACTCCACCTTGGCTTCGAGACGTGCTTTTTTCTCTGAAAGCAAATATGGTTTTTGAACAAAAAGGAGGCGGGGTTTCAAACTTTCCAATTAGCTGAGCGCCAGCGGAAATGGGATACGGAGTAAAATAACCTTACCTTCATTGTACTTTCTGTTCTCCTCGTACTTGCTCAATTTTTGTTCCAAAGCCTCGATCTGAGCCTTGACCTCGTCATGACGAACACCTAAAATTTCCATTTCCAAAATGGATTCTGAAGATTCAAACTATTACCTTTCAATCTCAAATCCTCCAACTTATATTCCATGAGCTCTTTGGCTTTCTTAGCAAAATCATCGTGATTTGTTCGATGCTTTGCATGCACCTGATTCCAATAACTTTGCTCATTTTTGAGCATCAATTCGAGGTCCATGGATCGGGGGCAAGGGCCATCGCCGTGAGCAGAGTGGTGCATGTAGGCTTGGGAAGAGTCGAATTCTGAAATGAAGGTTCGAAATTAGGGAAAAATGGATAAAAGGGCACAGAACTCACACGTTGAACGTTTTTATTATTAATTCGATGCATTTTTTATTCGAACTTCATTTTTCATTATGAACTCACTCGGAATTTACTCTAAATAGTACAAAACGAAAGCATGGTCAAAAACAGACTGATGGCCTAGAATCCGACAAGCAGACTTTTTCACTTCTTCGGTTCTAGGCCACCAAAATGTGATTGAGTCTGCTTCCCAACACGATTTTGGGCGATTTAGAGGAGTTTTCAAGTTATTTACTGATGTAAAATAGAATTAGAAGGGAAAAAATGGACAAATTAGGAAAAAATTTAAACTTTTGCAAAAAAAAAACCGATCACAACCTCAATTTTTTCTAGATTTTCATCTAAAATCATCTTTTTTAAAAACAAAAGAAGCTTACCCTCAAAGATCGGAACCTTTTCTGGAAGTGCCACTGGAGAAGCTGGCGACTCTGGGGACTCTGGGGACATGCAAATGTCCATTGGTGAGCCGAATGAAGACATTGTTGGAGAGCGGGGGTTTCTGGAAAAAAAATCTTGGTTTAAATGTTGAAAAAGGTGTGAAAAAACTATGAGAAAACGTTGAAAAAACGGACCGAAATAGGACAATACAGGGAAAATTTAAGGAACAAACAGTGAAAAAATAGATAATTGGACCAGTTTTCGCAGGTTTCACTGAACCAAAAATTTAAAAACCGGCTGAAAAAAAAAAAAGTGTCCGATTGTTGTTAGCTAGTCGGATTCTAGGCCATCAAACTGTAAACAAGACTACATTAAACTGCAATTCTCTATAATTTAGGGAAATTTTGTTCTGAATGAATCCATAGCAAAATCTAGAATCAGCATGAAAAAATACATCGAAATTTGAAAAAGAAAGGCGAATTTGAAGTTTTTTAATTTGAAGTATGCAAAGGAAAAGTACTAAATGCGTAGTAAATAGGGAAACAAACAATTTGTAACAAGCCAGTGACTGACAGTTAGGCGACACATAAACAAAAACTGATAACGAAATGCAAAAATGATAAGGAGTCAAAAGGAGCCCCCGACACATGGTGAACCATCCCCCTCCTTTTTTTACTTGTATATGAATGTGATGGTACGCGTCGCGCAAGTCTAGAGATAAGATATTGAAAGAGACGCAGACAAAGTGAGTGACTTTCTAACGCAAAAACGAGGGGGATCAACACAACCCACCTATAGGGATGGTTGTGAAAGAGAAGAGAAAAACGTGATGCAATGAGGGGAAAATGTCGTCTGGTAAGAGGGGCACTTCGAGTATATGTCGATGCACCATGTTGATGCTTGCAATGTAGGGAAGAGAGGATAAACGATGAGCAGTCTAATTACAGTGAACAAATGGGGATGAAGAGAGACAAAGAAGTCGATAACGTATACGAGTCAGAACGATGAGAAAATATGACATTTTTGTGATAAAGATGAAAGCGCACAAGAAAATTTATTTGGTGCTAACTGAAAGGGGGCCGAAATTCCATATTTTGTCTTGTTCGCGACTAACAGTTACGAAAGCGGTTACTGACTACTGACTGATCCGACAACTATCACGAATAATGGTTTCGCGAACGTGGACCAGACAGGAAACAACAACCTTTCTATAAATAACTTTCTCGCCTCGATATCGCCTCGGTCTCGCCGCGGTCTCGTCTCGGTATCGCTTCGGTCTCGTCTCGGGCTCGCCTCGGTCTCGGTCTCGTCTTGGTCTCGTCTCGGCCTCGCCTCGATCTCGCATCGGGCTTCTCTCGCCTTATTTCGCGAAGTGATCGTCTTGTTTCGTTCTCGCAAAAGATCTCTTTTTTGTCCCGGATCGCAATTACTCGTTCTCGTAATTTCTCGTGTTTCCAAATTGAAAAGTTCAAGATAGGACAGTAAATTTCCAATTTCTATAACATCTCTCACCTTTCATAGAGCTCATAATCATTGTTTTCTCTCTCAGTTCTACAAATGTACAGTTCTAAAAAGGCACATTTCATAACAGGTCCCCTCCAACCCCTTCATCCCCCATGATAAATCCCCTTCTCTCAACCTCTCCTCCTTTTCTCCCCACTCTATTTGTTTTTCCATTAGGGCACCACCACACACACACTATCAATGACCACCCCTAAAGTCATCGGTGATTCACCAAAATCATGCCATTTTTCTGACAAAAAGCACTTAATAATGCAAGAATATGTATTTTTTCCTTGAGTCATAGGAATATGGATATTGGTGGTTTCTTTGGCCACGCCCCTTTTCTTGGGCTTTTCTTCGGCTTCTCTGGTGATAATATCATCATTGTTATTGTTATTTATATTATTCTACCCTCGGATTTCTGGGAGTTTCTCCGGAAATTCTTTAAGAAAAATGCCTCAGAATCCAGGTACCGTAGTCCCTCAGGAAGTCGAAGCCGTCTTAAAAACGATGTATGGCGAGGTGATCCCACTGACTGATGAGGAGAAAGGTAAGGGGGTTTTTGGTCCTTTTTGGTCCTTTTTGGTCCTAGGAAGGGTTTTGGGCTTTTTAGTTCTTTTTATGCTCTGTTAATTAAGTCATTCAGGCTATTTCAGGCCATTTCTAAACTTTTCTGGGCCATTTCTAGGCTTTTCTAGGCCTTTTTCAGGTTTTTCTAGACCATTTTGAGCTTTTTCTTCATTGTTTCTAAGCTTTTCTAGTTAATTTCCAACAAAGTTCCACCTTTTTTTCAGTTTTCTGGATCATCAACCTTCATCAAATCATCTCTGGACGTCCTCACAAAGTGATCCTTCCAAAGCCAATCGATATGAGAACTTATCTCACCGCTTTCAACAGTCAATTGCCGGAGGCTAAGCGGAAAAGTGAGCTTTTTCTCCAAAATTTTTTCTATCCAATAATTTTTTTCATTACAGATCCCAACATAATCTTCAATCTTCCGGAAATCCCCATTCCAACGTCTGCTTTTTGCTTTTTCAAAGAGGAGTGGGCCAAAAAGAAGCATATCAAGTTTCCGGATGGCGTCGAAGAGCGTGGAACCGAGAAGAATCGGAAAAATGATCCACATAGTAAGTTAGGAGGCTCGTAGATCTACATTTAGGGCGCTAAGACTACCGTAAGACCTTTGTGAAACTACAGTAATCGCTAGGGATCTACAGCAGTGTTCGTAAATCCACATTAGTTTTTATAAACCTACAGTAAGACATCCGTAAATCTATGCTATTCGTGGTTGATATACAGTAGTCTTTTCCAATCTACAGTATTCGAGAATCAGCAGTTCAAACCTACAGTAAGACTTCCGTAAACTTACTCTGAAGTTCTATGACCTACAGTAAGATTTGCGTAAATCCACATTAGTCTCCGTTTGCCTACAATAAGACCTCCGTGTAACTACAGTAGTCTTGATGCAGCTACAGTAAGTTCTCTGTGAGCCCAAGTTCAGACCGATTGACCTACAGTAAGATTTTTATAAAACTACAGTAGCCTCCCGTAAATACACATCAATCCTATACAGTAAGACATTCTTTTTTACACTAATGTCGGTTTATCTACAGTAAGACCTCCGTAAAAACTTCTATTCTACAGTACACCCTTGTAAATCCACACTCAAATAATGTCATGAAGCTACAGTAGCCCGATCCCACTCCACCCGTAATCTTCTTCAAACTTTTCAGCCATCATCTGGAACGGGCTCACTGAGCACCAGAAAGAAAACTGGATTGCAATGTTCGAGTACCGTCGCGATGTGGCTAAGGCTCTGATTCGTGGAGGATTCTGCACCAAGAAGCCAAGTCTCCGTGAGAAAAAGAAGGCGGAGCGTTTGGGGAAAAAGAAGGCGGAGCGTGTTTCGAAGAAGCCGGCGGGAATTTAATTTTTTTTTTGATTTTTCAAAAATAAAGTTGATCCAAAATAAAGTACAGCACTTTTTTTCTGTCTACAGTAACCCAAAAAAATGTTTCCAATTATTCAAACTTTATTCAAACCAACAAAAAATTATAAAAATCACAAAATACACAAAAAGAAAAAAGTACATAAAAATTCAACATTTTTTCTTCAATACTTCCAAATAATCGTTCAAATTGATTCCCGGTTCGAGTCTCAGATCCACAATAATGTCGGCTAAATCATCTGGAATTGGTGCATCGGATGGTTTGGCGGGACTCTGAAAATTTTGAAAAATGTTGAATTTTTTTTTCGGAAATTTGTGAACAGTATCCTACAGTAGCCTACATGAACCTTACAGTAACGCTACCATAGTCACCTCCAAACATTTTCAAAAAGTACAGTTGTCCTTTGAAATTAAAAAAAAAAAATTTTCGAAAATTTTTTTTTTTTGAGGCGTCAGGTATCTTCATTTGGACAGCTGCTTTCGAAATTTTCAAGTTCTGAAGAGTACCGTAATCCTACAATAGACCTACAATTGTCCTGCAGTACTCCTACAGTATCCCCTACAGTACCCCTCACCATAATCATTTCCAGCTCATTTTCGTACAAAACCGGCTGATAGTAGTGGTAGTTTTCCTTCTCATTATGATGATGATCCTGTTGATTTTGGCCAAAATAATAGTCAGCGTTGGAAGCCATTTCCCGAGCCTTTTTCGATGATGATGATGCCATCTCTTCGGGTGTCATTTTGGACGGACTTGATCGTTTCAAGGATTGTATGTACTTCTGGAAAAAAATAGAAAATTTTCAAAAAACCATTTTTGTGCTCTGGTGAAATCAGCCTGAAACTACAGTAATCCTCTGAAAAATCAAGAAAATTTTTTGGAATTTTGACTTTCTGGACGTTTGGTTTCTTATAGAGTCCGTTATAGTTAAAAATAGGTATGAAACTACAGTAACCCTTCAAAAATTTCGGAATTTTTCTAGTCAAATCTAGTTTTTAGACTCTGTGCATAATTTTGAAAGTTGTTTGTCAAACACTGATTCAAATTACAGTAATCCTTTTGATACAGTAATCCGTTCATTACAGTGATCAAACTAATTTTTGGGCCCCCGAAGTTTAGGTGATAAAGTATTCTTACAGTAATCTACCAAAAAAAATTTTCGAAATTCAAAACATGTTTGAAACCTTTCTTTTTGGGCTCTATTAAAAAAACTGTTACAACTACAATATCCCACAAGAGTACTGTAGCACAAAATCTTGAAAAGTGCCGTAACTTCTTTAGAATTTGAGAATACTGAAAAATTGAAAAAGGATAAGATGATGGGTTTTTCACCACAAAAAGTTTTTGAGCCCTGTTATGAGGACAGTTAGAATTACAGTATCCAAAGGAAATACTGTAGCACAGTACCCTGGGAAGTATCGTAATACAGTACCAAGAAGAACACCGTAATTTCAAAAAAACGCGGTAGAAATCAAAATGAAATTTTGCCATTTTTCATAATTTAGTTTTGGGCCCCGAGTAACATTATGAAGACAACCAAAATTCGAAAATGAAACTACAGTAATCCATGGAAAGGTACAGTAATATCTTACTTTAAATTTTGTATCCTTTCGTCTCTCTGCCTCTTGACAATACTGGGCTCTTTGCTCATCAGACAACGCATTCCATCGTTTTCCTTTTTCTTTTGAAATATCATTGATTGGCGTTTTCTCAGGAAGTTTGATGTGTTGGCAGAAAAGGTTGTAACCACTTGGAACACGTTTTTTGAATGGTTTTTCTTTCAAATCCGCCAGGGTGGGGAGCTGCGGTGGTGTGGCGGGGCGTTTGAAGAGATTCTGGAAAAAAGGAGCATTTTTTATAAAGCTCCGCCCCTTTTTTCTTTTTTGAGTTCAGTTTTAAAAGATTCTAGTTCTCAAAAGTCCCTACTGTCCGCAGTTGTAAAAATGTTTTATTTCCAGATTTTTGAGTTTTTTCGAGAAGCTCCGCCCATTTTTTTCCTTTTTCAGTCCAGATTCAAAAGGTTATAGACCCCCAATAGTCATAAATTTCTCTACAGTGGCAAAAATGTTCCGAGCCCCGCCCTTTTTTTCACTTTCTCAGATAGTTAAAGCTCTGCCTCTTTTTTCGTATTTTAAGAAGCTCCACCTTTTTTTTACAGTTCAGAACTTTCTTAGAAGTAACTTAAGCTCCGCCCCTTTTTTTTCCAATTCTTCAAAAAACTTTGACCTTTTTTTTTCAAATTTCCAAACTGTAGCTCCACCTTTTTTCCCACTCACCTCCTCATGCTCCTTTTTCAACCGTTTCGACTCCGCCTCATACGGCTCCTTGTCCTTTTTCGACATTCCCTTCCATATGGCTCCAATTTCTTTCCAAAGGTCTTTCAGATTTTCGCCGGCGCATCGCTCAGCTTTCACACACTTTGCAAACACTAAATAGGCCGACGGTGGCGCTTTGGGGTGCTGTTCGGGGATTCTGAAAAAATTTTTTGGTATTTTAAAACTACAAACTGCATAGGCTACAAAGTACAAACTGCATAGACTACAAACTACATAGACTACAAACTACAAACCACATAAACTACAAACTACATTCACTACATTCACTACAAACTACAAAAAAAACATACCGATTATAATCTACAACTTCTTTTTCTGCAGGCATGGGAATTGGCTCCAAAGGTGTCGTGGGCTTGGGTTGAAGAGTTTGAGTGCGTTGTTTGAAGAGTTTCTGAAAGAAGGAAAAAATTACGTTTATATAAGGGCACCCCTATTAGAAATTCACCCCTAAAATATGTGAAACTCCGCCCCTTTTTTGAGGCTTTCCGGGGAATATGGACTTCAAAAACGGCTCTAAATCTTCTCAAATTGTTTTAAGCTCCGCTCATTGTTAATTGGTTTTGAATTTAAAAAAAATTTGTTTCGTCAGATACACTTGGTCAAAAAAAGTTGCCAAACATCTGAAAATTATCGAAGCCCCGCCCCTTTTTTTGGGATTTCCAGAATGAAGCCACGCCCCCCCCCCCCTAGGCTCCGCCCCTATTTCTGAAATTTTGTTTCTTTGTTTCACAAGTTCAAGTTTTTTTGAAGCACCGCCCTTTTTTTACGTCTTTTTTGAAGCTCCGCCCCATTTTTTCAAGAACTTTTTTTTGGGGAACGTGTTTTCCCACAGTATGTGAATATTTGGCCTGGGAAAAGTTACAAACTCTTTTCAAAATTTTCAAGCTCCACCCCTATTTCACCCAGTTTTCAAATGAAGCCACGCCCTTTTTTCAAATTCACGGAAGCTTCAAAACAGTTAAATTTTTTTTTAAAAAAGGCTCCGTTTTATCTGGTTTTTTCCCCAAAACTCCGCCCCTTTTCTCAAAATCCCACGAAGCTCCGCCCCTTTTGCTGTACCTTCTCATACTCCTCCTTCAATCGTTTTGCCTCCATCTTGAACGGCTCCTTCTCCGTTTCCGACATTTCGCTCCACATAACTTCAATTTCTTTCCGAAGTTCTGCTTTGTCTTCTCCGAGTCGTTCAGCTTTCGTTTGTCTCGCAAACAGCAAATAGGCGTTTGGTGGCCTTTTGAGCTCCTCTGGTGGTTGCTTTTCCATTCTGAAAAAAGTAGATCAAAAATATTTTTTTATAGGTAAGTCAAAAACAAATATTCCCGTCATGTTCTGGGATTAGGCCTACAAACTACAAAAAAAACAAACCGACTACAAACTACAACTCCTTGTTCCTCAGGCATGGGACTGGGCTCCGGAGGTGTTGTGGGCTCAGTTTGGAGAAGAGCTTCAGTGGCTTGTTTGGAGTTATTCTGGAAAAAAGTGAACTTTATTATAAGGGCGCCCCTAATAGAAGGTTAGTTTTGAAAAGGTTAGTCTTTTTTAAAAAATGAGTTTATCATGTTTACGTGAAGCTCCGCCTCTTTTTCCATATTTTTTTTTGTATCACAAGTTAAATTTTTTGTGAAGCTCCGCCCCTTTTTTTCTAGTGTTTTTCAAAAGCTCCGCCCTTTTTTATTCTGAAATTTGAATTTTTTTGAAGCCCCGCCCTTTTTTTCAGAAATTTTTTTCGAAAAAAACTTATTTTTTCAGTCTGTGACTATTTGGTCTGGAAACAATTACTTAAAAAAAAACTTTTTTTCAAAAACATGTTTAAGCTCCGCCCCTCTATCAACCATTTTTCAATAAAGCCACGCCCATTTTTTGAATTTATGGAAGCTTAAAAAAAGTTTCGAGTTTTCAAAAAAAAGTTTCATTTTTCCCCCAAAAACTCCGCCCCTTTCTCGAAATTCCACCAATTTCATTCCTTCTCGATAAAGCCACGCCCCCTTTTTAATTTTACCAAATCAGTTCTAAATTTTCAAAAAAGACCCTGTTTTCTCCAGTTTTCCCCCTAAACTCCGCCCCTTTTCTCGTACCTTCTCATACTCCTCCTTCAACCGTTTTGCCTCCACCTTATATGGCTCCCTCTCCTTTTTCGACATATCGCTCCACATGGCTTCGATTTCTTTCCGAAGATCTGCTTTGTTTTCTCCGCTTCGTGCGGCTTTCACTTGCCTTGCGAACAGCAAATAGCCGTTCGGTGGCTTTTTGTGCAAGTCTGGTTGCTTTGTCATACTGGAAAAAATTTTGAAAATTTGGGAAAAAAAGGTTTTTTGAAAAAAACGAAAAAATTAAGGAAATTTGAGAAGAACAACATTTTCAGAGTAAAAATTGGAATAAAATCAAATGCAAACAGAAAAAAAATGATTTGAAGAACAATTGGAAAAGTAGGTCAAAAAATGATTTTTTCGAAAATTTTTTTCAAAGAGATCATTTTGAGACAAAGGTGAGTCTGAAAAATACTTTTTCAAATTTCGGATTTTCAGACTACAAACTTCAAAAATCACAAAAATCACACTTTTCATTTTTCCGGAAAAGTGGGCGGAGTCCAAATTTCATTTTTCAAAAAATCTTGCAAAAAAATACTTTTTTTTCATTTTTTTTTGTGGAGAAAAATGGGAAAAATCACAATATTTGAGTAAAAAATGCATTTTTTTGAGCAGGAAAACAAAAAAATTCGAGAAAAATCCTTTGAAAAATAAAAAATAAACAATTTTCAAAGTAGGTCAAAAAAAGTTTTTTTTTAATTTTCGAAAATTTCTTCAGATCAAATTCGAAAAAAAGTAGGTCTGAGTTTATTTTAGCTTTTTTTTAAACCGATTTCGCTGTTTCAGACCATAAAATATTGATTTTTTGTTCTTATAAAGCAATTAGCAGCAACCGCGCTCCACTGGACTCGGTACTTTAATTTTCTTCACTTTCAGAGAATCAAATTTTTTCAGCGAATTTTCCGCTTTTCTAACAAAAAAAGTCTGTTATGAAAAAATATTTTCACCGAAAATCGAAAAAAAAAGACATTTTTGAACGGAATGTTGTCTGGTTTTCACAGATTGTCAGCCAGACATAGGTGAATAAGAAGGCTGAAATTGTCATTTTCTAGTTGAAGAACACATTTTTCAGATGATCATAATCGGGAAATGAGAAAAATTTGTGGTTTTTTTTTCGGTGAAAATTGGAATTATCTTCGAAAAATTTGAAGATGAAAACTTTTTTTTCAAAAAATTAACTGTGCAATTGGGCGCCATTGAATTTTGTTTTCAATCTTCAGAAAAGGAGTGGAGCTGGAGAATGCCAGAGGAAACAGACTACAAACTAAGAAAAAACTTGAAAATTCCGAAAAAAAAAGATTTTAATCTGAACACTTCTACAAATTTTTCAAAAAGGGGCCGAGCCTAGAATAATTACTACAAAATCTAAAACTCACATTCACTGTCTAAACGCTCTTTTTCGAAATTCAAAAAGAAAAAAAGTTTCGCGCCAAAACTCAAATTTCAAAAAAAAAAGCGAGAAAAGAAAAGCCCCTCCTTCCTATGTCCTACGGTCGGCGGCGGCGGTTGAACTTGAAAGAGAAAGAAAAAGAGTGGTCTGAAAAATAGTGGAAAGAAGGAAGAGACGCCAAAGAAAAATGCGAAGAGTAAACTTTGCGGGAGGCGGCAACTAAGCCGATGAGTAGAGAAGGGGAGGGAGAGAAGGAAAGGGGTACGGTAGGTGAGAATTTTTTTGAAATGACGCCTTTGCACCTGAAAAATGATATAATTTAGACAGTTTGAGTCGAAAAAAGCTGTTATCAAAATTCCTGAAGCTCCGCCCCTTTTTTTCTAGAAAGTTACTTTTTCTCTTTGAATTTGACTGGAACACCCGTCCAGAGGCACCTGTTTGAATTACAAAAAAAAAACAAAACATTTTGCAGCAGTGGCCATATTTATTTTTTCCAAACCAACCGGATAAGAAAAAAAAACCTACATTGCAAAAAATAAAATCCCATTTTTGAATATAAAAACAATTAATTTTTTTTGGAAAACACAAAAATAAAAAATTAATCGGAAGTCACATTGGAGTAAATGGGAAGGATCGGAAGGAGGTCCTTGAGAACCTCTTGGACCATCAGCTTGCGCTCAATGAGCTCAAAGACTCTTTGTGCTTCACGGCCACTTCTGAAAATGAAATAGTTGGAATTTTCCAAAGGAATGTAATTTTCGAAGAAAAAAAAGCTATTAGGTTGGCTAAATCAAAATGCGTGCTGAACTTTCTTTAAAACTTGAAAATCTCCGTTCGGATGCGAGGAACAAAAAATTGCTCAACTAGGAAAATGTGTAAAATTATGTGACAAACATTTTATTAGTTGACAAGTTTTTGGTAAATTGTACTCTGTTTGAGTTATAATGGTTAGAAGATATTTTTTGATACTATCAATATCACACTATCAATAAAACACTTCATATCACAACCCATAAAACACTCCATCCCTCATTTACTACTCACCTCACAAGGCATCCTCTGTTGTTCCTGACGTTGTTTTTTGTTGTGCGCATTGAAATTCTAATATTTTTTATCGCTCGTGTGATATCAATGGTTTCTGAAAAATTTTCGGGGGAAAATTGATTGAAAATACATAAAAATCTGAAAATTCGGAAAAAAAACTCACTTTTTGGTCTCACATTTTTCTGGCGCACCTCGTGAATGGTGAAGATTGTACGGTGGGGCATCGTTTTTACCTGAAAATGCGGATTTTTTTTTCCAGAAAAGTATGAAAAAAGTGATTTTACGGCAAAAAGATAGCAAAAAAGCAAAAAGAAGCGAAAATTAAAATTTATTTTGTTTCATAATTGGAAAAGAACTAAATTTTCAGCGAAAAACACCGAGAAAAAGACAAAAAACTCTTAAAATACGATGAATAGAACCATTTACACCTAAAAAAGTCTTTAAATCTCGAAAATTGAGCCAAAATCGCCCAAAATTATGAAAAAATGCAAAAAAAACCACCCATCAGAACACATGGAGGCAACGCGTGTCTCTCCCGCGTCGCGGTTGTCTTCCTGTAGTGAAGAGGGAGAAGATGGGAGAAATAAAAAAGAATGGGAAATGGAAGAAAAAAGAAAGAAGAGAGGGGTATGTAAACGGTTTTTTGGTTTTGGTGAGGATCAGAGTTCGGGAATATAAAAAAAGGACAATTTGGAACAGGGAGAAATTCAGATTTTTATAATGAACAATGCTTTCATTCAGATTCAGAATATCAAATTGGATATGAAACAATGTGAATGAGACTACAAACGTTGTTTTTTTACAAGTTGAGACATCGGTCACAAATGATCGGAAGAGATCAGAAACTTCATAAAAAAGGACTTCCTAGTGCTGTGAGAGTACGGATAGTGGTAGGAACATAGGGGTTATTTTGTATTCTTAATCGAATGGCATTTAAAGATTTTTAGTGAAACTTTTAGTTTTGGCTGAACACTCAAAATTAAGGGGGGTCTTAAACTCATTGGACGTAGTGTATATTGTCATACTCACAGTTGTGACTAGTGAACAGAAATAAGATTTTCCAGGTTAAAACTTCGAAGTTTGTTCGTACAATTGAAACGATTTTCCTAAACTTAAAAGGAGTTTTTTAGACTGAACTCATTAACAAATAATAATTCTTTCTTCAAATCATGTATTCTCTCTTCTGTTCATTGGTTTTATGATGTTTTTTCATCCAAAAATTATTGAAATTGAAAAACCAATTAGCGATTCTAAATATTTGTGGTCACATTGCATGACTTTTTCATCCCAACCTGCTTACTAGGCTTATTAATCAAAGACTCTAATCTAATTGCACTTTTGGCTCGATTATGTTCTCATGAACAATGGTAACAAAAACAAGTTTCTAAAAAGTTGATTTTCGGAATGTTCTGTGCTCATTGAAACCAAATGCTAATGTATAAATGAACTATCCGGTGATCTGACTCATAAAATTTCGATGACACGCAAATTTTTAATCATTGTTTATAAGATTCGAGTTCGAGTACGACCGCGACGCACGACCATGCGTTGCGGATCTGATGAAGTAATGAGTCATCGAAATTCAACTTGTTTTATTATTTCTCTTAGTTCTTCCCTACCAGTTCTAATCATTCTCATCATTATTCTTATTAACTAATCATAATTATGTTGAACATTCCTCTCGAAAGTATCCCAGAAGAGGGAGGGGCGCAACCGGTGGCGGAGATCGGCGAACAAGAAGGTGAGCATAGTTTGTTTTTTAAAGGAAAAACCCAAGATAATAAGTTGTTCTTGTTTTCAAAAAACACAGTTTTCTTTTCAGAGCCAACAAATATCACTGAAGAAATCCACCAAATGAAAAATCGCATGAAAGATCAACTTTACTCGATGGTCGCTGATAGAGGGCTGCTTTTTGAGTAAGTTGCTACAGTAATTTTGAATTTTTTTGTTGCATTCGTTGTAATCCCCATAACTGTGTTGATCTTTTACGGATGTTCATCCGACCGAAAAACACTATTTTTGTTTCAGAGACGCCAAGGAATCCATGATGTTGGTCCAAATCCGTTTCATCGTTTTGGGGTTGACCACTTGCGGAACTGTTTGATTTTTATGAGTTTCTTCATTTTTTTTTTCGATTTTTTTCCAATAAATGTTACTAATCTCATTTTTTCTTTACTCCCCGTTCTCTGTCCATTTGAACACCCCCTTTTCATAGTAAAACCATTTTATTTTGTTTTTTATTATTATATAGGGGTTATAGGACCGTTTCATAGAATTGACAGCAAGAAAATACGAGTCAGTATGAATAAAGAAGGGAAACCAAGGCAAAATAGAATCAATTTCAATCAAATTTTGAACATCTAGACATCAGTGCCTTTGTTGAATGAATCACGGACATGAGTAACCATCATACGAAACTGGACCAACTTCTTCGCGGCAATGGCTTGCCTGAATTGAATTTCCGGATGAATTTACTGCTCCACAACATCAAAATTAGGAAATTTTATGATATTTCTCAGGTGTTGCTCCCAACTTCTGAGCGCAATTTTGACACCACACGAATGCGTGCCCAGCAAAGGTTGGACAGCTTTTGAGCGGACTTCGACCGGCATCTGACAAAATACTAAGCGAAATTGCTCAACTCTCTCTTGCCCAGAAGTTGGCAGCAACACTCGAGTAATGAGAAAATTTGAGAGATTTTCCTATTTTTCTACACAAAAAAGACAAACTCACTCCAAAAACTCTTTCCTATCCTCCTTCATAAAATAGACACCATTTCCAATAAGTCTTTTCATTTTTTCGATTCCTTCAGTCACATTGACAATTTCTGAAAGAATAAACATATAGTTTCCATGAGTTTCATATAAAAAGATACCGATTTCATTGGAATTGACCTTCTTTTTCTTGTTCTTTTTTCTTTTCTTTGGAATTAGGTCCTTTGATTCGTTCTCCTCCTCTTCGACGATAGTAAATAGCTGGCTGTTTCCCATGTTTGAAGCCAGGGAACAACTGAAAAAATTAGAAAATGTGAAGAAAAGATTAGAGATACAACTAGAAGCATGTATGACTAATGAAAGGGGGGTTAGTAAAACAATAAGCAAAAAACAAAACAAAGAAAATGCCGCGAATTTTGAATTTCAACGAACAGTTCCAAATGGGTTCAAAGACAAATCATCATCGGCTAATGGCTCGGTCGTCACATTCAAATAGAGCCCAAGTTATATAAACAATTTGTTCATCCCTCTTATAATCATCGTAAAACTATCGGCTCTCTCCTCGTCCCCTCTCCGATCTGTTTCTTATCGCCGCCTTTTTCTTTCCGCCAAAAAAGTGAGTTGTGTTTATGGTGTCGTGTCATCACAGTCCCCTCTTTTTCAAAAGAAGATACTGGAATGAAGGGAGGAAGCGGCTCGTTGGAAAGGTTCAGGCAAGGGGGAAGGGGACAGTACGAATATAAACAAATGAATCGGATAGTTATGTTTAGAGGAGCCTATCTGACAGTCATCAGAATTAGGGAAAAGAGTCTTAAGGGGAACATGAGAAAAGGTCTTAAGGGGTACATGCGTAACAGTTAAAAATGGGAGCTGTTTAATCCTGAGGAGAAAGGGTTTTGTTATCGAAACTGCTTTGAAAAAACAAGACCGAAACATGTACAGAAAGTATGATCATTGTACTTAATCATTTTGAAAATTGATGACCACTTCACATTTTTTATGTTGACGCTAGTTTTCTATACTAAATTTCTGGATCTCAACTAATGATAACGTAACCCAATTGAAAACAACTATCATCACAGTCTAATGGACAAGAACTTAGAATCTAGTGGCTTAGAATCCGTCATTGTTTTTAACGTAAAAATTGCATTCTCTTCTACATCAACCTACACACCTCATAATTAGAAACAAAGAAGGACAATCATTCCCTTCTTCTCTTTTTTTTCTTCCAAGAAAAAAACGATCATAAAATTGTGTACACACACAAAAATGCAAATCGATGGGAACGATGGGGAGAAACTGCTTGATGGTTGGTAGGAAAAGAGGAAGAAAAGAGAGTGGAATCAAGAACACACACATTCATATTTCATTGTTTTTTGGGGGAGGTTGTGGTGAGTTGGAGGGTTTTTTTTCTTTTTTGAATTGATTTTTGTTCTCAGATTTTCATCGTTTTCAATCAGAATTGTAGAGAGTTGGAGGACAGTAATAAAATGAAAATGGATGGGACCAATCCCCTTCATGCTTTATCACTGATGTTAATTTTCTTCCATCACTTCGAAACTTCGATAATTAAGTTTTCTCATCCTATAGCATAGGCTTAAAACTGACCTTCTATTTATTGTATATCCTACGCAACTCTTCCTATCCCTCCTTGTAACCACCCCGACTTACTCTTCTTCTCACTTTCCCGACACCTCCTCCCCTGTCTGCCAGAATGGTGACTTAACATGGCAGAACACTAGGGGTAACTTTTTCGGCGAGAAGAGAAAAGCGGCAAAGCTGAAACGGTCGGAGGAGGCAGTGCCGATAGTTTATTATCGTGACGATGATGATGATAACAAAAGGGGGGGGGGGGGTTAGGGATGAGCAATTTGTTTACATAATTTGGGTTTCGAGCAAAAGGGTAATAGGAAGATGAATACAATCTACGTTTTTTCTTCAATGAGGGAACTGGGTAGAATGAAAACAGTTTAGAAAATAAAAAATTCGAGCTTGACGAAAGCGGCATTCATGCTCATTTTCATCATTTTTAGACTAGGTATCATGAGAAGTTAAAAAATGAGCATTGCTTCAGAAAAAATTGTATTCCGGCTGAGCTTTTCTTTCTGACAGCTTCGATTCCTACTTATTTTGAGCAATGTTTTCAAAATTAGCAAGAGAAGACTTTCCAGAAAAGTACCCACATGGCCTATTGCAAAATATAGGCCCCAAAACCTGCTATCATTAAAACCGTGATATAGCGATCCAAATCAATTCCGTATGACGCTATACCATCAGGCTATACCATACACTATGATGGGTTCGACCTTTATAGGTTTGTAAGAACGAAGGAAAAAAATTGAAAAATGAGACGAACCACAACTAAGCAAGATGACGAAATAACTGTTTGTTTTGACAAGCCAAGAACATTCTGGCACACAAAAATATCGTTTCTTTTTTTCCATCAAGGTCACTACTTCTCCTTCCTTCCCCCTCTTTTTTTTCTCTTCCTCCTAACAGACGTTTCGAACCTCCGCCCCTTCCCTTGCCGGTTCTCCCTTCCTCCCTCCCGTTGATCTCTCCCTGCCTGTCCGGTCCCCCTTTTTCAGTGGGGTGAATGAAAAAAGCCACCAAGGGAGTGTCTGCGTCTCTCTGATCGCAATTATCACTAGCTTCTGACAGTTTGCTCCTCTCTCCCCATGCCATTTTTATTCGTTTTATGATGAGTTGACCTTTTATTGTTTCCTTTCTACACTACTACTCCTTCCATTTCTTCTGCTCCCCTCTTTCTTTCCGTGATAAATTTGGAGGACGAAAGTGTAGACAGAAAGGATATTCGAAAAAGAAAAAAAAGAAAAGTTTTGGCGCCAAATTTTTCTTTTTGAATTTCGCCTTTGCTAAGCCAAAATAAAGCCTAGACTGCTGAATTTTGAAAACTTGGCATGGTGCCAAGAATGATTTTCTAGCCATTTTGATTTATTGAAAAAAAACCTTCAAGGGGTTTTTCGAAAATCCTAGCACAAAACAGATGAGTAGGGACTAGTTTTCACACTGGTTGTTTTCTAGGCCATGATACTGTAGTCGTTTTCTAAATAACCTCCCTGAAGCTGGCACTGTGCCAAAAGCCGTTTCCTTCAAAAAAGTGGGAATAATTTGACTGGAAAGGTTAGAGTTAAGTAATGTCATCTACAAAAATGAGGGGTTCGGGCTAAAAAGGGACTAGTTTTCAGATTTGAGGTTCTTTAGGCGTCTAGTAGGATGAAGGAATTTTTGGCGCCATGCCAAAAACTTATTTTTCTGGGATAGGGCTTTTAAACTTGGAAAAATAGTGCAAAAAACGGATCAAAAATATTGTCAAACTCAAAAAATCGGTCAAATAGCTTTTTTCGAAAGTGTCCATATGGCTCAGTGGAATTTTTTGCTCTTCCAAATAATAGACCCAGGTTCGACCCCCCATGGGGTCGTAACTTTTTTACTTTCTTTTTTTCTCAGTTTTTATGAATTCTTCAGACCTGGTTAAACTTTTTAACTATATTTTCACCTTTTTTCACTTTCCTACCTTTGCCAAACTCCATTTTTATCTCCATTTTCATCTGTTCTCTTTCCCATTTGTTGCTCATTATCTTTTGACTTATATATTCTCTCTCACCTGCTTTTTCCCCAAGCTCCGCCCCTTTTTCTGTTTCCCCAATTAAACTTTAGCTGCTAGTAGCTTTGACACAAGGTGTGAGGTTTGAGGAGGAAAAGGGCGCACTTATTAATCCCACCTTCCCTCTTTCTCTTTTACCATTCATTAGGGAATTAGGAGGGGGAAAGCCAGGTGGTGTGCATTTCTGATTTTGACTTATTTTGACACTTTATTTTTTCACTTCCTTTCTCGAAAAAAATAGCTCAAATCAAGAAATTTCTGAGATTTTATTGATAAAAATTATAAAAAATCGTAATTTCTCAAAGTTTTTGGTCAAAATCCGTCAAAAAATTTGAAAAATAGTAAATTTGTAGGTTGTTAAAAGTCAATTCAAATTGCTCAAAACCGCTGTTAAGGATGGTCCGAAGAAAGACAAAAACTCCCACCAAAAGTGAGTTTTTCTCCGCATTTTTTCTTCTGAAATTTGAATTTTTTCAGTCAAGGACCACACTAAATCCGAAGACGATGAAGCTCCACCGATGGTTGAAAGCCCTGAGGAGCTTGGTAATAATTTTGTGACAATGTTTTTGCAGAAACTGTTTTTTTTCAGCAAAGATTGTGAATGGCTACAACGAGGGAGCGATTGTGGACCATGAGGAGGAGGTTGTGGCGCCTTTGGACCTCTCCATGAAGCCCAAGAGCCCTCCCATGGCTCCAGAAGAAGCTTCAGAAGCTCCAGAAGCCTCAGTGGAGCGCTCATCACCGGACAAGAAGAAGAGGAAGACGTCACCATTCCCAAAATCCTACTTTTCGGGTCATTACAACGTTCCAGTGCCCTATGTTGTTCGTCGGGAGTATTCCCCAATTTCCCCGGAGCCACTCGAAGTCCCAAAGTCCCAACCTGACGTTGTACCAATGGATATGTCCACTCCCATCGAGCCGATCGATGTTCCGAAGTCGTCTACTGATGCTCCCATTGACATGACCAAGCCTATCACCGTCGCCACAGGAGAGTTGGCTCTCAACTCGGGTGCCTTCCCCACACCGTCATCGGGTGGATCGTCTAAAGGTGAGTGGGAGTGCAATTAGGCCCGAGACTTGGCATTATGCCAAGAAATTGTTTTGTAACAATTCGGAGCGGTTCACTTCGAATTGTGAGAAAAACGATTTTAGCGTCGAAGTAGCTCATGAAGGGTAGCGACTAGTTTTTCAGATTGATTTTTTTTAAGCCATGAGACTTTTCTAGGCCATGGATCTGTTTTCTATGTCATAGTACTTTGGTACGATGCCAAGTCATAGTTGTCTACGACTGATTAGTCTTATGTCTTTTTTTTCCAATATATTCAGTCTAGTTCAGAGACTTCGCAATCACGTGACTTTAAGGATAAAATATGGCTACTGGGCACTCATAGCCCTCATATTTTCAAACAAATTCTAGCCAAGCCATGAAGCATAAGATCTCAAAGATATTCATTGTTACAACTTCTGGAAATTCTGATTTTCAGACAAATTCAGTTCCAGCCAAAATTTAAAAAGGCTGGAACAATTTTTCCAACAGAGTATAAATGTCGTCTATGTTGTCAACAGAAGCAACTATAGATTTTGAACGTTTTATCTTTTGCAATTTTCAGACGCTCTCATTTTCAGACAAATTTCAGCCAAACCTTGAAGCATTAGCCTTAAACGTTTTCTGGAAATTTTTGTTTTGGGAAAAAATTCAGCCAAGTTTTGAAGCTTAAGCTCAAAATGATAATAATTTCATTCTGAACCAATTTTTTCAGTTGTTTTTGGTCCCTTTAGCAGAAACTGGAGATTTTGAACAATTCCATTGTTACAACTTTTGGTAACTCTTTTTTTCAGACAAGTTTCAGACAAATCTTGAAGCTCAAGCTTAAAATGGCATTAATTTCATTCTGAACTAATTTTTCCAGTTGTTATTGGTTCCCTTAGCATTAACTGGAAAATTCGTAAATTTTCATTGTTACGATTTTTGAAAAGTTTCATTTTCAGACAAATTTCAGACAAATCTTGAAGCTCAAGCTTAAAATGGCAATAATTTCTGTTTGAACTAATCTTTTTAGTTGTTTTTTGTCCTTTAAGGATAAACCAAAAATTTTGTAGATTTCAATTGTAACAACTTTTGGAAATTCTTTTATTTCGACAAATTTCAGCCAAATCTTTCAAGCTTAAGCTAAAAATGGCAACAATTTCATTCTGAACCAATATTTTCAGTTGTTTTTACGCACTATTGCAGTAACTGAGGATTTGCAAGATTTCCATTGTTACAAATTTTAGAAAATTTTTATTTTCAGACAAGTTTCAACCGAATCTTGAAGCCTAATCTTAAAAAGACCATAATTTCACTCTAAAGATATATTTTCAGTTGTTTTTACGTGCTATGGCATTAACTAAAGATTTTGAAGATTTCCATTGTTACAAACTACTGGATTTTTTCAATTTCAGACAAGTTTCAGCCAAGTCTTATAGTTTAAGCTTAAAGTGACAATAGTTTCATTCTGAACATATTTTTCCCGTTGTTTTTGGTCCCTTCAGAATCAACTAAAACTTTTGAAGATTTTCATTGTTACAATTTTTGAAAATTTTAATTTTTAGACAAATTCCAGTCAAACTTTAAAGCTTAAACTTGAAAAGGCAATAATATCATTCTGAACCAATTTTTTCAATCGTTTTTTTTTGATTTCGAAGACTCCCATTGTTATAAACTTATGGAAATTACCTTTTTCAGACAAATTTCAGTCAAATCGTTTAAGCTTATGCTTAAAATGGCAGTAAATTCATTATGAACCAATCTTTTCAGTTGTTTTTGCGTACTGGAGCAAAAACTAAAAGTTATAAAGATTGCCACTGTTAAGTTTTTTGGAAATTTTTATTTTCAAACAAATTTCAGCCAAATCTTGTGGTTCAGGCTTAAAATGGCAATAATTTCATTCCGAACCAATCTTCTACGTTGTTTTTGGTCCCTTTAGCATAAACTGAAGATTTTAAAGATTTACATTGTTACAACTTCTGAAAATTCTTAATTTCAGAAAACTTTCAGCCAAATCTTGAAGCTTAACCTCAAAATGGCAATAACTTCTCTTCAAACCAATCTTTCCAGCTGTTTTTGGTCCCTTTAGCATAAGCTGAAGATTGTAAAGCTTTCTATTGTTACAATTTTCAAAAATATTTGTTTTCAGACAAGTTTCAGCCAAATCTGAAAAATATACTCAAAAATTTTCAGCTCAACATCCGCCGAACACTGATGAAGCCACTCGAGTCCTCCTCCAAGCAGTGGCTCAAAGAATTGGACCTATTCCAGCCCCCACACCTACTGTGGATGCTCACAGAGTCATCATGAATTCTCTCCTCAATGTTCCCTGCTACGGTAAGTCTCACTTTTGGGTTACTGTAGCAGTAAATATATTTTTTAAGGAAATGCCGTCTTCGCACATCCTTCTCATCCTTATATGCCTCCACAATACCCGATTCGCCAACATGATGCCAATGTGCAAGCCTACGTGCAGTACAGTGGACACCATTGTAAGTCTGGTTTCATTAAAACTACCGTAACCCAGATAGCTTGAAATTAGAGCAACTGAGCATGTGATATTTGAAATAAGGAATTGAAGACCTTTAAAATGAGTACCCACAAGCCTAGGTTTGGAAAAGTTGAAAAGTTCGGCCAGAGAAAACTAGACCCTCGTTATTGGAACAGCCATATCCAAGCTGGTTTTGGTCCGAACTAACTTTGAGCTAGATTTTTGGAACCAGTAGGATTAGAGCTTTCAGATGCGCACCCATATTCCTAGGTTTTGAGAAATGAAAAAAGTTAGCCCACCAAAACTAATCCCCCAACTCTCAGACTTCCCTAGTTGAAAAGCTAGTCCACCAATTAAAAAACTAGGCTATTAATAACCTCCTATTTTCAGATCATCCTCTTCATTTCCCACAAGCTCCAACTCACTTTGCTCCGCCCACTTTTTCCACGCTCCACAACCCTCTTCGTAAGTGAAAACTCCCCTTTTTTTCAAATCTCCTTATAAAATCTGAAATTTTCAGAAACTCTTGATGGACTTCTGGAGCCCCTGACCACTCCACAAGACTTCGTCAACCAAATTCGCGACCAAGACGTTGGAAAGAAGGAAAGAAGCCAGCGAAATGAGTTTGAGGTCAAATGGGATGCCGCTGTATCCCATGCTATCGGAGCCCAAGTCTACTGGGACCAAAGAGTTGGTACGTTTCTTTTTTATGGGATTTTTCTCAATTACTTTTCTTTGAAATTTTCAGTCGGCAGACACGCTATCACCTCGGAGTGGGTTTATCCAGGGTACCTTTTCAACCCAAAAGGAAGTAGGGAGATCCCACAGGTGGTGAAGACGGTGCCGCGGATGCATTATATTTATAATGCAGCCAAGAAGATGCAGGGAGGCGAAGGTAAGCAAGTTTTTCTGTTATTCTGGGCTCTAGGCGGTTTTAGATATGTTAGTTGGACTGGGGAGGTTGAGAGCTTTCAAACGAGCACCAACAAGCCTAGGTTTAGAAAATTGAAAAAGTTCGGCCAGGAAAACCAGTCCCCCGACCACCTAAACCGTTGTAACTCGTTTTTGTTCTAATCCTGTCAAAACTACACAGTTGTGACAAGGAAGTCAAGAGCTTTCGAACAAGTACCCACAAGCCTAGGTTTAGAAAATTGAAAAAGTTAGTCCACCAAAACTAGTCCCTCAACTCTGAAAAAGATTGTTACTAAGCCAATTTAAGTTATCCAGACGTCGTCTGGATAACTTACTTGAACTTGGGAAAGCAAAAGCTTTCAAATAAGTACCCACAAGCCTAGGTTTAGAAAATTGAAAAAGTTCGGCCAGGAAAACTAGTCCCCCAGCAACATAAGCCGTTGTAGTTTGCCCAGTAATTGCAGATCTTCCACCGTGGGAAAAAATCAATGGCATGACTCGAGACGCCTATGGAGAACTCTACCATAAGTTGAAAGTGGAGCAGAGAAGACAATTGGAAATGGGATTCATCGTGCTCAAGGACGTTAGCAGAAGAAAGAAGGTATACTGTAGATTCTTTAAAGGCGCATCAATGTTTTTCGAATTTTAGGTTGACGAGGATTGCAATGGAGAAGGACCAACAACTTCTGAATAATATGATATGATTTTTCGACATAATAATAAATTTTTTTTTGAAATACTCTAACCTTTTTTGTTTTCGACTGGTTACTGTACCATTTGAGTTCCTTTGTGTTTCATTAATTTCCAGTTTAATTTACACCATTTTCAGCCAAATTTCCAGAACACCAAGTCACCAAACCATGCCACGTGGCGACAAAGGAGGACCTGGACGTCCAAGGATGTCAGTTTTAAGAGGAGGTGCCTCTAGCAGAGGTGAGTTTTCCGTCATTTTTTGGCACATTAAAAAGGGGCGGGGCCAAATTTTTCCCATTTTTTTTGGTAGTATAACAAACTTATAGTTTCAGGAGTCCATATACCACCATGGGACCAAATCGGACCAGCCACGCCCCCTTCCAGCTCCGCCCACTTGCCATCTAATGCCTTGCCTTGGCCACCAACACCGATTTGCCCAACAAGAGGAGGTCATCAGCCAGTTTTCGGAAATGGTAAGTTTGATTTTCAGCTTCTTATCATCACAAAAACTGAAAAAAATCTATCTGACATAATTTTTCCGACAAAAAATGGATATATTCTATCAGAAAATAGCCAGATATCAGATCTAGGTAGTTTTTGTAGGTACTGTAGTTTGTGGATTGTGTAGTTTGTAATTTTTTTAGTTGGTAGTCTGTGGATTTCAGGTTACTTCAGACTAATGTAACTTACAATTGACTACTGTAATTTACAATTGTCTACTGTATCTTATTATATCACTGTAGCGGAGCCAATTTTTTTCCACTTTTTTGGTAGTATAACAAACTTATAGTTTCAGGAGTCCATATTCCGCCATGGGACCAAATCGGACCAGCCACGCCCCCTTCCAGCTCCGCCCACTTGCCATCTTCTGCCTTTTCTTGGCCAACAGCACCGATTTGCCCACCAAGAGGAGGACATCAGCCTGGTTTTGGACATGGTGAGTCCGTATTTCCAGTAGTTTGTAGTGTACGTATTCTATTAGGACTACTGTAGATTACTGTAGCTTACTATAAACTACTGTAGCTTACTGTAACTTTTCAGGCATGTTCGCCTTCAACCCATCGCCAGCACAACAACAGCAGGAGGTTGTCCAAAGCTACTGGAGACAAGGTAAGTGTTGTAGTTTGAAGTGGTTGTAGTTTGTAGTATTCGTGGTTTGTAGTATGTGTAGTCTGTAGTATTTGTAGTTTGTACCATTTTTAGTATGTTGTATTTGTAGTTTGTAGTTTGTGTATTTTGTGCCATTTGTAGTTTGTAGTATTTGTGGTTTGTGCCATTTGTAGTTTGTAGTATATGTGGTTTGCAGTATTTGTAGTTCGTAGTATTTGAAGTTTGTAGAATTTGTAGTTTTCGCCATTCGAATTTCGTAGTTTTTGTAGTTTGCAGTATCTGTAGTTTTTAGTATTTGTAGTTTGCAGTATTTGTAGTTTGTAGTATTTATAGTTTTTAGTATTTGTAGTATTTGTAGTTTGTAGTCTAGTTATATTTTAAGCCATGGCCCGAACTCAACGTCGTGCTGTTGCCTTCAAGCAGCGCCATGAAGTCACTACGAAAAAAGTGGAAAAAGGAGAAAAAAGGTTTGAGACTCTGTTAAGCACTCCAGAAGGATCAAAAACAAAAAAAGCCGAGGAGAAAGATAAAAGAATTGGAAAAAAAGACGAAGAAGAAAAATTGGAAAAATTTGAAGCTGGGGACGTTGTAATTAGCTCTCGGAGCCAGGTTGAGCATCTCGGAGAGATCAATCAAAAAGATTGTAAAGGTACGGTAACTTTTTACAGTAACCTTTTACAGTAACCCTCTACAGTAACCCAAAATTTCCTGTTTCAGAGATCGGAACTTATCCCGATGTGGACAACAAAGCAGATGTGCAGCTTGCCCGGACAATAGTTTCGCTTGCCGAAGGTGATCAATTGGAGTACTGTATGTACAAATTGGAGTACTGTACCTTGGAACCAAAAGCCCAAGTCCCAGCCAAGCCGGAAAACTTCCAGGAAGCTGCGAAGGCAAAGGAGGCGTTGAAAAAGAATATTTCTACATTTGGTAAGAGTGGGCGTGGTCTAAAAATTGGGGATTATAAAGTGGGCGGAGCCTATTTATTGTGTTTCAGATACTACGAAGTGGCTCTTCAATGCCAATTGTGAGAGTGAGCAGTTTCCCCAAGTTGTGTTGATCCCGGAAAGCGGGCAACGCGTTTATGAAGTCTACAGCCAAGGCAAGGGAAGAAGTGAGTCGATTTCTGAAGGGATACTGTAGGCCTTACAGTACTCCCAAAACTACAGTAACCGACAGTATCATTTACAGGATCTTGGAGTGCGCTCACAAGACGCGAACGTGACAATTGGAAAGCTCGGTGCATAAAAATAAAAATTTGCCAGAAAGAGGAAGCAGACCTCGGAATGGTTATTCCGATCAGTGGGAAGGAATTGCAAAAGATGCGCGGTATGAAAAACCATAAATAAATTCCTTTCATTTATAATTTCGAGAAATGTTCTGAACCCTCTTTCATATGTTTTTCCCCAATTCTTAATGATTATTCCTGCTTTTCATGTGAAAATTTCACAATTTCTTGTGCTTTTTTTCTCAATTTTCACTTTTTTTCTCTATATTTTCCTTTTTTTCTCTGATTTTTTCTTCCCGAATTCATAACAAATAGTCGGTGGGTTTGTCCCAACTTATCCTTTTCACCTATCTTCAATGCTTCTGTTTTAATTATACTATAAAATAAGTTTGTGCTAAAATAAGAAGAAAGGAAAACAAAAAATCCGATGCTTACACAAAAAAGACAAAAAAACAAAAGAAAAAAAGAGCAAAAACAATTTGCCGCCAGCAGGGGTCGAACCTGCGACCTTGGGCTTATTAGACCCACGCTCTAACCGACTGAGCTATGGCGGCACATTTGAATTCGATCGCCTAGGGCAATCATCTTTCCGGTGGCTGTTAATCAGTCACTGATTACAAGTCCTCTGTCATCTCTACGCCCCCAGGCACCCTCGGCTTCCGTGTCCTCGGTAGTATAGTGGTGAGTATCCGCGTCTGTCACATGCGAGACCCGGGTTCAATTCCCGGCCGGGGAGAATCTTTTTTACATTTTTTTAGCTTATTGGAAAGCGGGAGTTTTTGTTCGGAAAATCATTTATTTACAAATATGTGCATTTATTAAGTCAATTTATCAAATATGATTACCAACTATCGGGCTCAAATGCGTTATTTTTGTTCTTTGCTTTCTCAGCTGATGACTATTTGATATGTACATTACCAATCTGAAAGTTTTTGTAAATCAAAAGTTTCGAAAATTTGTCTACCGTACCCATCTGCAACCTGTGTTATCAAATTGGAGCCAAGTGTGACCAAAAATATTATAAATCCATCATTAACTTTATCACGGATGAATAGGCTGTTAACTGTGTCCAAAACGTAAATCCAATCCTCGAATGAGCTTTGAATAAATAATCTTATGGTATTTTTTCGGCGTTGACGTACAGTATCATTCGAAAGATTTAGGGATTTCTGAAATAATTTCAAAAAATTTTGAAATTTTTCAACAAAAAAAGGACTCACCGACAACAAAAAAAGCTTGAAAGCAATGAAAAAGTTCATACAATTTGAAAATATGCCAAGAGGAAGAATGAGGTATAAAAAATCACTTTGTAGTATAGAATGTATAAAATATGGGCAATCATCATGGACCCATGTGAGACTATAATGACTGAATCGGAGCAAGCAGGAGTCTGAAGGCTACAAACTATAAAAAGATCAAGACTACAAACTACAAAAAGACCGAAAACTACAAACTACAAAAAATACATGGACTATAAACTACAAAAAAGACTATAAACTACAAAAAGACTAAAAACAACAAAACGACTACAATCTACAAAAAGACTAAAAACTACAAACTACAAACTACAAACCTGGAAATCCAATTAGTGTGGAAAAGTAGATGGCAACTACCCAACAGATAGATAAGCTACCCATGGTTACCCATTTACTGTACCATGGAATTATAATTGGGGAGTAATATACCATAAGAAATCGATTTACAGTAATCAAGGCTTGTGTTAAGGGTCCTTGACAGTACAGACCATAAGCTATGGCCTGGTTCAAATATCTATTCACAATTTCTGGTCCGATATGGGTATAGCTAAAATACTTTTGTTTTATTTTTTGAAAAAAACTTTGTTTTCGAATTACTTACAGTAACGCTGATGGTCCATTATACCCCAGATAGACCAACAAATGAAGTGAATTCGAAATTGTTTTCGAAATACACATAATATGAAAACTGGTCTTTTCCATTGAAAAATATTGATAAAATGCGGAAATATTGAAGAATAATCCAATTAAACTGACAAAAATCATTAAAATCCCACCGACTTGTGCAGTGAAAAAGTCGACGGAACCCATTTTTTTAGCTCAGAAAACGGGGAAAAAGTTAAAAAAATGGAGGGGGAATATGTTCCCCTTTGGCCACGTCCGCTAAATAGGTTAGCCGTCTAACAAGTCATATTGTTGCGGGGCAGATGACTAAAAGTGGTCAAACGATTTTTTGATTTTTGGCTGGTTGATTTCAGAATTAAACACGGAAAGAAGGAAAATAAGTAACACTTGGGCATTAAAAAAATGAAATTTCTATAAAAAAATAGTCCAGGTCTAAATTTCAGTCAAAAATGTCATTATTTAGCGATAATAAAAAAACGAAAAAGATTCTCCCCGGCCGGGAATTGAACCCGGGTCTCGCATGTGACAGACGCGGATACTCACCACTATACTACCGAGGACACTGAAGCGGACGGATGCCTGAGAGCGTAGAGATGACAGGTGACTTGTTATCAGTGGCTGATTAACTGCGGCCGGAAATATGTTTGCCCGAGCTGATCCAGTTGAAACGTGCCGCCATAGCTCAGTCGGTTAGAGCGTGGGTCTAATAAGCCCAAGGTCGCAGGTTCGACCCCTGCTGGCGGCAAATTGTTTTTTGCTTTTTTAAGTGTTGGGAAAAATAGCTGATCCTTATCAAATCTCTTTTTTTCCAAGCTTTTAAAAAAATTGATTATCTTGATCAGATAAGAATCTTATCTGATCAAAATCCCCATAAAAGGGTGTCCAAAATTTTCGAAACTCATTATTTTGAGATTTCAAACCTCCGCCAAATCGGAAACCTCTCCTGACGTCTCAATGTTGAAGCCAACGCTTTTGATTGGGCTGGTCCTGCTTCAATGTGGTATGTTTGAGAGAGTTTCGAAGCTTCAACCCTTAAATTTTCAGCCATGGCCCGACGCGAAAATACCAACTACAAATGCTTAGAACCCATCAATGCACTTCGTGCCAAATATGCCCACGACTATCAGATTGCCAATATGAATGAGTTGGTTTATGATGAATCCCGTGAAATGGTCACGTGGGAAGCGATGCAAAAGGCCGCGAATTATGACTGTCCAAAGCCAACGATCAATTTCGCCTTTTTTGGCCCTGTGTTTGCGGATATCAATAGTGATCCGTATACATACAATTTGTTGATATCAGTACCTGATTTCACGAAGATTTCGTGTTGGAAGCGGAAGTGTGACAAGACTGGGAAGGATGTGTTGAGTGTTGCAGTGACTCAACTGAAGTGAGTAGAAAATGGGAAAAAACTAGGCCACCAAACTAGTGGACTGGAGAAAACTCGTCCTTTATTGCACAATCCTAATTTTTTCAGCCAATCTACGATAAGATTTGGTCCTCCAGGGTCTAAATGCGGCTACTACACCAGTGACTACAAAAAGATTGGTCTTTGCTCGTTGCCTCCTCAACCATCCGGATATGCTCGGAAATCAATGAATCTTGGCAGATCGAAAACCAATTTTTTGAATATTGATGACATTTTGAAAAAATTTCCAAAAGATGAACTGGTTGAACCCGTGGGAGTCGACATTTTCAATCGTCCATCTCGGTATCAACGCCCCATTCCAATTTTCCCGCTTGAACCCGAAGAATCCGTACCTGTTCCAATAGCGGAGCCAATTAGGATTGATGGTGATTGGAACAAAAAATATGGAAAGAAGTAGCTCGGGAAATCGTCGATAAAAAATTAAACTGAACTTTTCTAGAATTTTATTGTGAAATGAAGGTATTTTTGTGAAAAATGCTGTTTGTATATCAGAGAAAAAAGGAAAAAGAGATTTGCCGCCAGCAGGGGTCGAACCTGCGACCTTGGGCTTATTAGACCCACGCTCTAACCGACTGAGCTTTGGCGGCACGTTATAATAGGGTCGCCTAGGGCAAACATGTTTCGGGCCGCAGTTAATCAGTCACTGATAACAAGTCATCTGTCTCCTCTACGCCCTCAGCCGCCCTCTGCTTCCGTGTCCTCGGTAGTATAGTGGTGAGTATCCGCGTCTGTCACATGCGAGACCCGGGTTCAATTCCCGGCCGGGGAGAATCTTTTTTACTTTTTGGGTTCTTGCTGAAAATGGGGAGTCTTTGCCCCGGGAACCGTTTTTAATGAAAAATTCACATTGTTCATACCGGAAACTGCCAAAAATCTTGTTTTCCACTCATAAAGGGCAACTCAATTATGATAAAAATTGAATTTCTTAATATTTTCTGGAAATAGTTTTTCTGTTAAGGACATACTTTCTACGAAAAAATTTGATTCTAGTCCGCTCTTTTTGTTGTTTTCGACTTGCATAGACTGACTTTGTCACATACTCTAATTAGTTTCAGAAAAAATATCAGAATTTCCGTTTTCTGAGTAATCTCTGAGGTCAGAACAGACAACAAAAAGAAGTTTTTTCTCGTGTTTTTTCAGTTTTTTCCCTAAAAATGGATTATATGGAAATATCTTCAAAAGTTTCTGGTGGCCAGATAATTATAGTGAGTTCCTTTTTTTTATTTGAAAAAAAAAGCTGAAAAATTCGAAAAATTGTGTTTTCCAGACCGCTTTTATAGGACTTCATATCAATATTTTTATGTTATTTTATTTTTTATCACTGAAAAAATCAAGTTTTAATGTGCTATGCACCTCAAAAACACTTTCTAATTCTTTAACTCTTCTTGCCTATCTTGGGTATATAGGACCTGTGAATTTATTGTATGTAGTTTGTACCTTTTGTAGTTTGTAACCTCAAAAATTTCAGGTTCCGGAGAATTGGAACTCCTAATCTGGATATATTTGTTCACAATTTCTACGTGTATGGAATGACTTTTCAAGGTAGTAAATTTGTAGTTTGTAGTCTTCAAAGACAAATTTTTTCAGGCCCCATCACCCAATTTATGATAACCCTCAACCGTATCCTGGTAGTTTGGTTATCCCCCACTACTACATCAACTACCATAAGCTTTCTTGTGACTACAGTAATATTCTTATCCTGGGTCTATGTTTTTTGGGTGTCCTTTTTATTTGGCTTGCCGGACTCTTGCCGAATTCCGTTCTCTTTTGCCCATTTGGATTGGCATTCGTCGAGTTGTAGCGATGAGATTTTATGGGTCGTTATGTATATTGTGTTTGTATTTGCCGGGATTACGAACTGCTTGAATTTGGGGATTACGGTGAAATTGGTGTTTTTGTCGGTGGGTTATCAAACAATTTTTTGAAAAAGTTTTTTTTTGGAAAATTTGTATTTTCAAAATCTGAATAGGTTGTACAAAACTTCTTTAGTTTACTGCCGAATTTTGAACTTCTTAGGGTCCCTACAGGCTGAGATACTCTCCCACCAAGACAGCTGCGGCGCGGTCGCGTCGCGTGTCCAAACTTTTACTGATGATAACACGGCTCCCAGGTGTCCAATCGCTTCAAAATTTTCTCGGTGGCTAGTCTCAATTTAATGTTGCAAATTGGACGAGAAAATGATCAAGTCCAAAAAGTTTTTTTGGATTTTTTTGAAACTTGCAAAATCATTATTCTTGGCTCTAAATATGTTCTACATACAGTTTGGAGCAATCTATCAAAGTTTGGGCTTTCTAGCACGTTTACATGCCAAATTACGCGCCCACCAAAACAGCCGCGGCGCGGTCGCGTCGCGGTCGCGTCGCGGGTCCAAACTTTGTCAGGCTGTAACTCAGCTCATAGGTGTTCATTCGCGATGAAAATTCCTGTAGTGTCCAGTCTAAGTATGCTTATCAGAATGAAAAACACCACAAAGCTTTTCCTGATAATTTCGTTCTCAAAGTTTTTCAGCGCTCCCAGAAAAACCTGTCCCCTGAAACCTACCTCAATCGCCGGAAAAGATACCTCCGATTTTTTCTTCAAGCCTGTATTCAGGACTGGCTTTTGTCTGCTGACGTGCTAAACCATATTGCGGCCACTGGTTACTGTACCAATGACGCCTGTATTATGTTTATATCAATGGGTGTAGATGTGCTGGTCTATGGTGTTGATGGGTACAGTAACCTTGTGTACTGTAGCTCGATAATAAATTGTAGATTTCAGATTCGTTTTGTATTGGTTCAATTTCCATGGGTCGAAAAGAAAAAGTGGTTGGGTCAAGTCGATTTTCAATGGTCAGCCGAAGCGATCTGATGGCTCGCAACCTGTTATTTTATTGTGAATGTCGATTTGTAGTTTGTAGGGAAAATAGCAATTTTTGTAGAAAAACCAAATTTATTATGACAGAATAAATAATAATTATGCTTTTTTAAAGACAAAAATGAAGGAAAATCACAGAAAAAACGGAGAAAAGGGGGAAAATTTGACACAACCGATGAATTTAAAGCCAGAAAACTGGGAGAAATGAGGAAAAACTGGGAAAGATTGAAAAAAACCCGAATATTTACATTAAAAACTGGGAAATGAGAGAAAATCCGGGAAATATGGGAAAAACCAGATAAGTTTCCACTAAAAGCTGGGACTACGAGGGACAACTTAAAGCTAAAACCGGAAACTGATAGGGGTCTAACCGAATTAGGGCCTAGAAGGTAATGAAACATTGGTATCAGTGATGAGCTCATAAAAATCGGAACTGAAGGGAAAATAATCGGAAATCATAGTTAAAAAACCGAGTGCATTTAGGCTAAAAACGAAAAAATAAGAGAATTTGAGGCTAAACCGAGAAAATCGAAGAGTCTAACAGGATGGGAGCTAGTAGATTGATAGAGTTAAGATTTCAGTAACAAAAATCATTAGAATTGGAGCTACAGGGTTGTTAGCTGACTAGGAAGAGTCTAGAAAAAAAACTATACAGGATTTACAAGGTCTGAATGAAGTTACTTAGAACCGGAAGAAAACTGCTCGAGACTAAGGAAGGGTCTAAGACTATTCAAGTAAAAAAGTGATATCAGATAAGCTAATACAACAAAAACACCTCATCTTCCACCGACGGCTCTCTCGTAATCCTCAGCGTTCAATGGCTCCACTAACCCCACTGCTGCCTGGTGCCTTTGAATGTAGTTTACATGCCTAAACTTCTCCTCCCAATTGGCCTGACGCATCGGGATCAAACTATTCCAGATAGAATCTGGAAGTAAGCAGTTTTTGAACAGGCGATAGACAGACAGACAAATAGACAGACAGACAGTCAAACAGACAGACAGACAGATATACAAAATAAACAACTCACCGAGGTACTCGACTGGCAGCTCAGTGGGTGCTCTCTTTGAAAAAGAGAAGCAGAAGAGATCCTTGGCGTCGAGGGGGCGGCGGACGGGTTGAGGGACAACTCGGGGACCTTCCGGGTTGAAGAGGAAGAGGCGGAGGTCTGAAAAAAAGCAATTTTACTTGCCGCCAAAATAAAAAAAAACCTCACCGAGTTCTCTGATCTCCAAGCGCTGGAATTGCCGGCATTCGAAGGAGTTCCATCTGGCCAGGAGCAGGGTGAACCCTTCGGCGATGGGTCCATATTGGCCTTCACCCACTTCTATACTCCTCCATTGCTCCTCCAGCTTTTCTGGGTCCTGGTCTTCATGTGGCTCAGTTGGAGGAAAAGGCTCATGTTCATCTTCTTGTCGACCAAGGTCTCCTTCGAGCAAGGGAGGCTCTAAGGATTCTATGTGTCCATACTGAGTTGGATCGACGTTGAGGCGTCTCCAGTAATTTTTCTGTTCCTCTTCGTCGTAGGCTTCAAATCTTTGAGGTGGCTCGATAAAGTCGTGGTGGTCTCCAAGGGGAAGAAGATCTCCCTTGATCCAGATGGGCTCTGAGGCTTCACTGAATGGATGATCGACGATGGGCTCTGGGGAATCTTGGTTTGGGAAACCATCGTCTAGATTGTCTTGAATCTGGAGATGTTTGATTCTGCCTTCCAGATCATTGTGCACTTCTTCCTCCTGGTCTTCCTCGGGTTCTTGACCAATTTCAAAGTCCTCCGCTTGCCCTCCAACCACTTCCTCTCTCACGACATTGTCCAAATGATCCGGAAAATTGAAGTCGATATCGTTCTGATCCTCATGTTCGATAGCTCCTGGTGGCCCTTGTTCGCCATCTCGTTCAGCTTGATCTTCTTCGCCGACAACGTCTTCCAAGGGCTCGACGACTTCCATCACAGGCTCCTCGGGCCACTGATCACGATCTTCCTCAACCCGATCGGCTTCATGTTCCTCCTCGACCGCCTCTTCCATGAACTCCACTACTTCCTTCAGAACCACGTCCACGGGGAACTGCTGACGGTGATCCTCCTCATGATGAGCTTGATGTTCCTGATCTTCTTCAATGTCATTGAACTCTTCAACATCCGGGTTCTCTTCTCTGACTTCTTCCTCTCTGCCGACATACAAATGATCCAGATATTCAATGGCTGCATAGTGATCTCCGTAGTGAGGATGATCTTCCATAGCTTCTTGTGGTTCAATCTCGTTATGAAGCTCGTCCTCATTGTTTTGGTGTTCTTCCTCGATGATTTCTTCTACGTGGTCCACGATCTCTTCAAAGGCCACTGGTAGATCAACGGGCCACTGATCATGAACTTCATCCTGTGGATCGACTTCTTGTTCCTCCTCGACCGCCTCTTCCATGAACTCCACATCTTCCTCAAGATCCACGTGTTGATTCCTGAGCAGCTGCTGACGACCATCGGCTTGCTGTTCTTCGTTGAAGGCATCTTCTATGTTCTCCACGACCCTTTCCTGATGAGCATTGAGCCAGTGACCACGAACTTCCTCATCTTGACCATGTTCTTGTTCTTCGTCAGCAACATCTTCTATGGGCTCCTCAGCTTCCTCTTGGTGGGCAGCTTGATCTATGCGCCACTGGTCATAAACGTCTTCAACTTGATTGTCTGCTTGTTCTTCTTCGACGATCACTCCCTCGTATCCTACAACGAATGTGTCTACTACAAGCCAATGATGGCCATACTGATCGACAACATATTCCTCTTCGACGATCTCTCCCACGTAATCCTCCACTATTTCCTCTTGAAGGGCAGGGTGATTCATGGGCAATGGATGACGACCATCCTGACCTGCGTCATGTTCTTCCTCTACCACATACTCTTCCACATACTCTTCCAAATACTGAACTCGTGGACGATCGAAGCCATCTCGTCTCCACTGGAATTCGTAGCGCTGATTCTCGGGATGGTCGATCTCTGGATCGAAGGGCTCCGGCACTTCGACTATTTCTTCGTGATGTACATTGAAATCCCCTTCAAACAGCAATAAGGGCTCTTGGTTTAACTGCTGGGGAGCACGAATAAGAGGCTCTTGGTTGATTTGAGCTTCATTTTCTTGAAGAACTTGCTCTATGGGAGCATCAGAAGAACCAGAGGGATGTGCATCAACTTGATCTTCATAAGCGTCTGGATGATCCATGGGATGGGCCACAACAGGGTCTTCATAAGCATTTGGAGCAGCTGTTGGATGTGCTTCAACGGGAGCTTCATGATCATCATCTCGAGCACCTGGAGCGCCTGGAGTATCTGGAGCATCTGTAGCATCTCGAGAAGCATTGGAACGATCCTTGACATCATGCTGCTCGTTGCCGTGAGATTTGTTTCCTTCTTCCAGAAGTTGCTGGTCTACTTCATCTTCAACAGCAATTTCTCCCAAATTAGGATGTTGGGCAATTGGTAGATCAATATTGATGGCATCATGATAGTTCTCTTCAACTAAGTTGACATCTTCAGGCTTCTTTGGCTCATCTGTTCCTTTGGCAGCTTCAATGTCTGAAACTTAATTGAAATCAGGTTTTTGAAAATGGCTAAGTAGATGAACTCACTATTGAAACCAACAACGGAAATTGAACCTCCTGACGAATCTTTTTCTGTATATTCTTCTTGAACGACAGGTTGCAAAGACGTGTGTTTGTCAATTTGATCCATTGAACACTGAGTTGAGCCGTCAGACTGTTGTGGAAAGTGTTGATCGTCTTGCTCGTTTGAATGTTTTTGAAGAGCTTGCTCAGATGACGAAATCTTCTGGTGTGCATCAATAGCATCTTTATGAGCATCTTGAGCATCCATAGGATGTGCAGCGACACGATCGTCATGAGCGTTCGGAGTTAAATCTTCAGACACACACAATTTTTCTGCATTTTCTTCTTGAGGAGCCTTTGAAGATGTGTGCTCATTTGTGTGCACATCAGCTTCAATCAGCATCTCATCTTGATCAACAGAAGTATCGGCAGCTTCAAAATCTGTAAAAGAAAAAATATTCAGAGATTCCGTAGTTGATGGAAAACTCACTATCACTTTCTTCCATCATGTCCTGGTCTAAACTGTGTGGTGGTAGTTCCCGAGCGTGTTGGTCGTCTTGTTCCTCATCCCGTGAAACTGGAATTCTATCTTGCTGGATCTTTTGGCTTTTGCTCTTGTCATCTTGATAAGCATGAAGACAAATGAAGGCTTCAACTCGCGGTTTGAATGCCGTCTGTCTAGGACTTTCTTCAAAATAGTCAGCTGAAGCAGATTGGGAGGCTTCAACATTTTGCCGGTTTAACGGTTCCTCATCTCGGTTTTTGGCGGCTGGTACAGTATCATCATCATCTAATTGGACAGCTTCTTCTAAGTTCATCGGTTCTGCATTTTCTTGACCAATTTGTTGCTTGTCTAATTCTTCTTCTGGCAGAATATCCTCCTCATTCTTTTGAAGAGTTTCATCGGAATCCATTTGTTGTCCTGCTTGGTCTGGACGCTTCTTAGCCGATGGAACATCTTCATCAGTAGCTTCATTGTCTGAAAAAACCGAAAGCTATTGTCATAAGTCTGGAAAAGATAAAGCGCTAACCATGCTTTCTTTTCAACCAATTGACAGTTGCTTCAGTGAAAGCATCCGGAACATCTTGGATGACATGGTCTTGGGAAGTTTTGGGGCACAGAATGGAACCATCCTCGAACAAGCTTTGAGCAGAAAGTCCAGAATCGGCATGGACAGCTTCTCCGTTTTGTGTATTAAGCTGATCTTTTGGCGGTGGATTCTCCATGCCCTCGTTCATAAGAATCTGTTCTGTACTTGCTTGCTTTGAGTGTTGATTGTCAACTACCGTAACATCGTGATGCTCTGCAAAATAAAAAAATCACGCATCAGAAGCTGTAAACAGAAAGGAACTCACGATACTCGCGGTCATCTGCCACTGAACCTTGAATGTTCTCTGTTGTTCCTTCACTGTTTGGCAAAGAATCATGGTGATCTTCCTCAGCGCCGTCATCCGACATAATTTCTGTGTTAGTTGAAATCTGATCATCATTTATCTTGTGGGTTCTTTCATCAAAACGTTCCATTTGCTGATCGAGATTTCCTAGAATTGATTGCACTTCCTCAGCGTCTTGTTGTTCTTGATTGAAAACATTTTGGACGGGCTCAGAGCTCTCTTCATCTTCCATAGCACTCCAGTTGGCAGCTGCGCTTTTTCGAATCTGTTCCAAAATCGTTCTCATCGGCTCAACGGCTTCGAAGCAGTTTTGTACTTGATTTGAAGTTCCTTGAATGGGCTCAGATACCTCAACTTCCGTTGCGTTCTTATTGACTGTTGTATTTTCTTGGACTGGCGCCAGCACAACTGCATCCGGCATCGTCGATTCCACTACTTTTGCCATTTGACTGACGTGTTCAAGGATTTCTTCCGCCAACTTTTCTGCATAATCTTCTACTGATGGAATATCCAGCATGACGTCTCCTTCATTTGTATTGTCGAGTGGGTCGGCAGTGGCTTCCAGTACTTGATCCTCGTTTTCAGCAATTGACTCGATTAGCTTTCCATCATTGTGTTTGGATGAAATCCGACTCGAAACAGTTTCAGAATCGTCTGTGACATGTGGATCGTGCAAAACACCTTCCGAGACATCTTGTGAAGAAACTTTAGCAAGCAGTGTATCAGATTTTTCTGGCATCACGTTCTCAACAGTATCTTGATCAATTCGATCATGTAAACCTGAATAACAACGCACATTGCATTTTGCCATGAAACTTGGGATAATAACTTACTGGTTCGGCTGTTTGGAGTTCGAACCTCTTCAATCGGATCCTCGATTGTCTGTATGGGAACGTGTCCAGTTATTTTGGATGTATCTATGACTTCGAAATCAGTCGGAATTTCTTCTCCTACCAACTGATTTTGTCCCACTTCAGCAACTTCTTCATTCATATCCGACAAATATTTTTCTTTCTCCAGTTGACCCAACTCATCAAGAACAGTCCTAACATGATAAGGTTTGATTGATTGCACTTTCTCAGAGTCTTGTTGTACTTGACTCAAAACATCTTGTGTGGGCTCATAACATTCTTCTCCTTCCAGAGCACTCAAGTTGGCAGCGTTGCTCTTTTGGATATGATCCAAAATTGTTCTTGTTGGCTCAACGGCTTCGAAACAATATTGTACTTGATTCAAAGGTTCTTGAATGGGCGCAGTTACTTCAACTTCCACGAACGTTGACATTTTACTGACGTGTTCAAGGATTTCTTCCGCCAACTTTTCTGCATATTCTTCAATTGATGGAATATCCAGCATGGCGTCTCCTTCATTTGTATTGTCGAGTGGGTCAGCAGTGGCTTCCAGTACTTGATCCTCGTTTTCATCAATTGGTTCGATTAGCTTTCCATTATTGTGCTTGGATGGAATCCGATTCGAAATGGTTTCAGAATTGTCTTTGACATGTGGATTGTGCAAAACACCTTCCGAGACATATTGAGCAGAAACATCAGCAATCTGTGTATCCGATTCTTCTGGCATCGCGTCCTTAACAGTAGCTCCACCAATTCGATCATGTAAACCTGAATAACAATTGCATTTTGCCATAAAACTTGGAATAACAACTTACTATCAATGTTGCTTGGATGTTCAATTTCTTCAACAGGATTTTCGATCGTTTGCACGGGAACGTTTCCAGTTGTTTCGAATGTATCTATGACTTCGAAATCAATCGGAATGTCTTCTAATACCAACTGGTTTGGTCCCACTTTAACAACTTTTTCATGCATATCCGACGAAAGTGTTCCTCTCTCCGGTTGATCCAACTGAGTAAGGATACTCATATCGCCGCAATTTTCATTCATTATGTTCATTTCTTACTCTTTTGAAGCCAAGTGGTGTCGTGCATCATCATGCTCTATTGCAGGATCCGTTTCTCTTGTTGGCCCTCGAATCGGTCTCGATGCATCTTTGTCAGAATCTTCTGTCGTTGTCTGTTGTTCGCCAAATCTGGCTTGAGGTTGGTGCTCTTTCGATTTGGTAGCATCATTGGTAGCAACCATTGTTTTATCAGAATCGTCAACTTCTTTTCCAAATGACATCGAGTCCTTGGAATTGAGTTTCATCAGTTTTTGGTCAGCTTCATCACTGGCGAACGCATTCACACTTTCTTCAAGGTGCTCATTGACTTCCGTCTGATCTTCTGGGTTGACAGTATAATGTATGCCTGCAAGTTAAATTTGTTATCTCACTATCAGTGAAAAGCGGAAAACTCACCTTCAGGTAATGATAATAGTTCACGGTCCACAGTTTCCTCATCCATCACTTGATCCCATTTTTTTACAGTAGTGTCTAGCTGCATGAGATCACCGTTCTCGTCCTTGGCATCATCATTGTTTGCTTTTGACATCAACGAAGGTACAACATCATCAGCTTCATCGTCTTGCTTCTTCTCAATCCCGATTTCTTCTTTCACATTTTGAGTTGTATCCGTAATATCAGAACCATGAAGCGGAAAAGCAAGTGCTTCTTCAAGCATCCTCCAAATTTCGATTTGATCGTCGCTTGGTGGAGCATATTGTTTTTCAGCCGATTTAGGCAGATGACCGCTTTTTTCTGGGCAGTCGCGCGGGCTAGTTGAATTCATTGATTGATCTGGATGATTGCGCACCTCGTGAAGCAATTGGTCCGTTTCACTAGCTTGACGATCTGAAGATGGAAGGTATAGAATCAAAAGAGTTCAAAAACAACTTACTTTCGACTTGCACTGCACCACATGCTGGCTTCTTTCCAAGGCTTCCAGTATTGGTTTCAGCATGCAGCTCATCGGACTTCTTGGAAATATGATCTTCTTCATCGTGTTTCTCGCTTTCTTTCACACACAAAGGTTCTGAGCTGTCGACACCTTCCATCGGTTTCTGCACATGTTCTATTGTTTCGTCGTGATCCGGATCTTGTACATCATTTGGATAATCTGCAATGAAGCAAAAATGATGCGGATGCTTAAGAAAATAACAAGAAAACTTACCATCAGTGGCTTTCACATTATCATGTGCCATGTTTTCAGCATCGGTCCCATCGAGCAACTTTTCTGAAACCTCCAAGGCTTGATCAGTGGGCTCAGCAGGCCTTCTGCTTGTTTTCACATCGTTCATAACGTCTTGTTTCAGATCGACTGCTCTTTCGATAACATCACTTTGATCCTCCTCTTCCAGAGCGTTCACAGTTTCATCAGCAACGTCGTCAATCGTCTCCTGTGCATGTGTGGGTTCCTCTTCCTGATTTTTATTTTGAGCTCGATCCTTTTCCACATCATCCACTTCCTCGTCAATTCGATCCTTCGGTTCAGCCTCCAAATCTTTCAACTCGGGCATTTTTTCTAGTACTGACCCAGCCATCTCTTCTACCTCCTGCTTAGAGTGCTCAGCGTGAGCATCACAATGCTTTTTTACAGATCGTTCTAGAGCATTTGGTGACACTTGTTCATCTGAAATAAGACAAAAGGTGACTTTTAATGATAAAATCTCACCTTTCGCATTCACAGCTATGTCTTGAGCTTCTTCCAAGTCTCCCACTTCAACCTCTTGCTCCATCACAACTTTGGGAAGCATCTCAACTTGCGCAGGCTCCTCATTTTGTTGCTCCACGACTACTGACTGCTTTGCGACTTGTGGTAGAGCGACCTCGACGTTCTCTTCCTTTTGATCTTCTCCAAAAACGTCTCGACCCTCTTGTACATGGCTTTCTAGAGCAGCTGGTGGCATTAGTGCATCTTAAATTAAAAAAAAATTGCCTCGAATAGAAGGAAAACTTACCATTTGTATCGACAGCGTCTTTTTCTTCCGAGCTTTGAACATCATTTTCATCTGAATCTTCAAAAATGATCGCGCCATCCAATTTTATTTCCTCTGCATGTTGGTCTCGAGTATCATCTGGCTCCAAAATTTCTATATCTTCTTGGACATCTTCTTCAAACTGTTCTGGATCGTCGAGCCCTTCGTTCTCCTGCTCCTCGTCCAACTCGTCATCTTCCTCCACTTCTGGCTCGAAATCACCTTCAATACCTCTCTTTATGAGGCTCGTGATGTAGTCCTCTCCCTCTGGCTCCGGATCATCATCTTCGTCATCATCGATGAAAACGAATGGGGGCTCCTGGGACAGATCGATGGCATCCGAATCTTCGTGGTTCTCGACAACCTTCTCCAAGAGCTTGTCCATGACAAGACGAACGGGATCCGCTTCTTCCTCGACCTTCGTCAAGAGGTCGTCCATGAGGAGCCGCACATCCTTTTTCCGTTCTTCGAAAATCTCCTTCTTCTTTTCGCCTGAAAAAATGATTTGGTCAGTAAATGTTTTGCCAGTGTTTCAGGCTTCAAAAATCACCGTTCCAATAAAATTGCGCCAGCAGCTGGAACCTGCGCTCCTCGATAAGCCTTTTGGCCTCAAAAACATCTCCAATCACTCTGAAGCCGGCTTTCCGGAACTTTGCTTGGAGCTCCTCCTCGTCCTTGATCTTCTGCAGTGCCCTTTCCCTTTTCCTTCGCTCCTTGAACGCTCTGGCGTTCTCCTTATCCTTAGCCTTCGCTATTTTGGCATTGCGGACTCTCATTATGAGCAGCTTCTCCTCTTGCCAGACCTTGTTATATTTGTCACGGGCTACGCGTTCTCTCTCATACATTTTTCGGAATGCTGAAAAGTTTTTGGTTTTTGTTGATCTTGGTTCTCAAAACTCACCAATACAATCCGGGCTATCGTCGAAAGGCGGCATCCACGAATTGTCGAAATAATTCCAAGTCCAACCGACGCCTGGCCGGCAGTCGTCCATACATTGACACTGGCCGTAACCTGGAAAAATTACTAGGTTTTAGCTAATTTCAACTTGGAAAGCTTACCGTAGTCATGACGAGAGCATGTGGATGGGCGGTAGGGAGGAGGCTGGGAAGATGAGGAGTACGGTTGGTATTCTTGTGCATAACCATCTGGATGGAGGTAGACGTATCCGGGAAGAACTGCATTCGGGTCGAGAGACGAACCTGAAATTGATAAATGTGAGAAAACTTTAACTAAAGTTGTTTCGTTTTTTGGATTTGATAAGCCGGATTTTTGTCTCATCAAGAAGTTCAAAAAGTTCAAAAACTTACTGGGAGTCGGATCTGATCCTTTGGCTCTCTGCAATTGGGTGTACATCGCATTTTCAATGAATCCGTCTGGGACTGGATCGAGTTGACTGTAGTCTGGCATTGACGAGGACGATGGGCCTTCTTGACTATAGCCAGTTCCATAGTCTTGAATACCAAAATGAGCATTTGACGAAGTGGGGAATTGTGATGGAAGCGGTCCAGCGAATGACTGGGGGACTGGTCCTTGGAGATAATCTTGATCATAGAAATGAGCATTCGAAGAATTCGGTGACGACGTGGTCGGCAGAGCTTCTTGTCGAGTATAGTCTTGATGTATACTTGTTGGAATCTGGAACCATGATGTCAAGCTATCCGGTGTTGACGATGAAGATTGTCGGCGACTTGCTCCCTGTCGAGATTGGGATCCATAAAATTCCTCTGTCGATGTAGGGAAACATGAAGACAAATCTCCAGAAGATGACGATGGAGCAGCTCCATGACGATGACTATCTTGTTGATAGTCAAAATAAGGATTTGTTGCAGCATTTGCTAGCTGGCGAGCACTTTGGTGAGCTTGTGAAGCAGAAGATGTCATTTGGCTTTGACGAGCTTCAATTTTTTGATGTCTGCCCCGAGAATGGTGTCGAGACGAGCTAGCTTCATTGCTCCCAGTCGACGAAGAAGCAGCCCCCGTTTGGTTGCTTGGAGCCGATGACGAAGAAGCTCTGGGCGGTCCATTGTTTGCCACTGGATCCACAATATGTCCACAAATTTGATCTCCAAAAGATTTGTATCGATCACGTGGAACTTTGAAGACCGGTGTTTTGACTCCTAAGCGATGGAGATTCTCAGGAGCTTTTGGGTCAAATGCCGGTTGGAATTTGAAAATCGGCTGAGATGGTGTTCCATAACTTTTTGGATCTGCAAATTCTACAGTTTGATTTGATTTTCAGTTTTAGAAAAAAGGTCTACCTTGAACAGGATTTAGTTGCTGACCATAGCCGGTAGCTACATTGCGATGAGCGTGTTGATCAAAGCTGGTGGATGCGAATTGATTGCTCGATGAAGCTGTGGTTCCGGGAGCAACGAATTGACTTGGAGCTTCACGACGACTTGAAAAGCCTGACCGGAACACAGGCCGAGATGGTTGTAAAGCTGATGAAGAAGGCTGGGCGGCGTCAGACAATGCTCTTGGAGTTTCATCTGGAAATAGAATGTATTAGAAGTGTTTTTTTTTTATTTCTTTATGGTTTTCATCACAAACATCATTCTTATAGAATTTTTGATTTTTCATAAATTTTGTATGGATAGACGCGCACTTAAAAGGAAAACAGAAAAACCTCTTGAAGCTTTGCTTAAAAACGCTTCTGAGACGAGATCTCGAGCTTCAAAGCGGGAAAAACACCGATACCGTTACCCCTCCTTTATTTGGTCGTCTATTTCTCCCGCTCTCTCACCCTCAGACGATTTTCCTTTCCTATCTACGTATCCCTCAATCTCTCCTCTTCCTAATGCAAACAGTTATTTTTCTGCGCGCGTACACGCGAACGAAGGACAGCTGAAGGACAACGCAACAATAAACGTTTGGTAATGAAAGCTAAGGACTGAAAAAAGAATCAAATTCTCAATCGACTATAACTCGGTTATTTTCAGTCCAATAAAAATTTCAATTACACCACTGTATTCAGCTAGTCAAGTCCGTTCCAATGAGTACACACACGCCCTAGTTTCGAAAAAGTCGAGGTTGGCTGTTTGAAGGCTCATTCTAGTTATCGTAACCTTATCAGTTTCAGTCTAATTTGAATATGGATTAGTCCACTTCAATCAGCTCGTTGAGGGCTTCAAAAAGAGTCCCCACAAAAACAGGTTTCGTTGACTTCTAATTTCTTGGCACGGTGCCAACTTTTCTCAAATTTCGCTAGAAAAGCAAGTTTGAGCCTGGAAAAATTACTTTTGAATATAGCCGAATTTTTCAAGCTATATGAAAAAACCACCTTTTTAAAAAACAAACTCACCAGGATTTCCATTTCCGTCTCCATATCTCTCTTGATTTGCTTTTTTCCATTTTTTCTTCCACTCGGGTGATGAACCCGGGTGGCTTGAGCGTACCATTCAATAGAGGTGGGCTGAAAAAAATTTGTAGAATTGAGATGAATAATTTAGAGAAAAAAAACAGGATTCAAGATGCGAAAGTTCGGAAAATTGGTCATTTTTTTGTGAAAAATCACCTATAAGGTTGTAATCTTTCAGAAAATAAAACTTAATATACAAAAGTGTACCTTTAATCTACCGTACCATACCTATCACCTACCGTACTGAATCTACTATCTACCGTAACCTAAAAAAATCATCATTTTTTAAAGTTATTCACTACACCACTTATGTGTCAAAAAGTCAACAAGTCAGTAATATGTAAAACAAGAAAAGGGAAAAGAACTGTTCGGAGGGGTAACCATCTGCTACACCCTTGGAGAGGAAGAAGCGAAACAGTACGAAAATCGAGGAGCGTGCCAGAGAGCAACTTCTCTGCGTCTCTTCACAAATATCATGTTCTCACTCTGCCGCTCTCGATATAGTGCCTCATATCGATTTTGCCGTTCTTCGACGACCTCCTGTCGGTGGTCGGAGAGGTCGGAGAGGTCGGAAAAAAAGAGAGAGTGATAGAGTGGGGAAGTTAGAAACGCAGAGAAAACTTTTGGGGATGTACGAAAGTACAGATCCATTCGACAAAGAAAAAAACGCATTTCGAAAAAGTGATTGCACCTTCCAAATAGAAAATTTTAGTCAGAACCTGGGCTTATGGGTACTTAATAGAATGGTTTTTGCTAGCCGATTACGGTGGTTCACTCCGAATTCGAATTGGAAGGAAATTGGTCGAGCTACGGTAGCTTAAACACCTCATAGTCTGGTACAAAAGTTTCTCTGAATTAGGGCTTGTGGGTACTTTTCTGAAAGGTCTCAAGAAGCTGGTTACAACAATGTGCTCAAATTAGAAATTGGGCTAGGATTGGTCGGGTTACGGTGACTTGAAATTGTCTTTAAAACCAAACTCAAAGATTGACTAAACTATGGCTTGTGGGAACTTTTCTGAAAGGTCTTGGCTAGCTGTTCACTGAGATCTTCTCAAAGTTTAGATTCGACCAAAATTCGCTAGGTTATGGTAGTTTGAAAACTGGAACTCTACGACAAAAGTTGTTCTGAAGGAGGGGTTGCGGGCACTCATTTTGAAGGTCTTTGCAAGCTGGTTGCAATAGTCTAATCAAAATTGAGATTGAGCAGAAATTGTGTAGAGTACAGGAGCTTGAAGATTCATTGCAAGTCAAATCAAAAAAGTCGCATTCAAATCTATTCAGACAGACTCCTAATTGATCCTAACTAAAAGTGATTATTAATTGATAAAAGTTTGTCATCGCTGATAATTTCGTCTGAGAAATTCGTTTGATAACTCATTAGACAAATTTTTAAATAATCCCACGAGTTCAATAAACTAATCGAATGTGTGATGATGGTTACAAGCCCCAGTGAGTCATCACTTGTTTCAAAGCAAATATCAATAGAATTAATGCAGATTGGTGTGTATTGTAATTCATTGAATGTGAGAAAATTGTCAATTGATGGTTCATAAATGCACGGAGGGAAATGAAGGAGAAGAAGAGTGGGGAATGAGGACTGACTTTATGCATCGAGTGGTGGTTGTAGGAGGAAACGGTTTGTGTGGGAGGAAAACGGGGTAGGAGAGTGGGGAAAATATTTGATGGGAATGGGAAATAAAAATCGAGAGGAATGGGGAAAAAAACGTGGGAAAGAATATCGTGGAACATTTTGAGATGGGAAGACGAAGAAGGAAATGTGAGGGAGAGGTTATGTGACAAGAAGATAGGTGTTTGAAATTATGCATACAAACAATGAGAAGGTACGCTCAAAAAATATTGCGGCGCGCTTTGAACTTAAGCCACGCCCCTAACTAGGAGAATTCGCAAGAATCGGATCGAAGATTTTGGTTCAAATCATTATTCTGGTAATGGTGGGTCTGGATTTGGTGAAGTGTCATGGTTTCAGCGGGCAGGACGGCCGGCCCGATAGCTCGAACATCTCGGCTGTCGGTCATTTTTGAATGAAGTTTTATGGAAAATAGGCTCGAATGATGAGGAGACAAGGTTGCTCAAGACCAAAAAGAAAAGTAAATCCCAAGAAAAAGGATTGTAACAATACAGTTCATTCAACTTTCAGCAGAAATGGTGCCATAATAAGTGACAATAAGATGATGAAACACAACACAGAAAAAAGAAAGTGAAATCGGGAAACTTTGGAGAACGTTCTGTAGAAGCTGGGAAGTGGTCGTTTCGAGGATATCGATGAGCAACTTAGGAACTGCCGGATGTAGATGGTTTGGCCTAAAAAAGTTTGGAATTATAGTTTCTTGACTATAAAACATTGTCTGTAACTTTCTGAAATGGATTTTCAGAATTTCCACCCATTTTCAGCTGATCAGATTTGTTTTTAGCGTTTTAAACTTACATTTAGTAATAAAGTCCTAAGACGAGTTTCAGAGAACGCCTAAACTAACTTTAATTGAACATTGTGACTGCATTAAAATTCCACGTTGAACACGATTTTCAAAGTTGATTTGCTTGAAAATTGTTCTAAACAGAAGAAAAAGGTACAAAATTCCTTTTGATGACCGTGGCCTCTTGGCCTAGAAATCCCATTGTATATTTCGAGAAAACAAGATGACCTAGAGATATTGGTTGTGATTCCTAAGCCAGCTTGTTCTCCCGAACTACAAAGCGGGATTCCTAGGCTCGAAGACCACGTTTATTAAGGAAATATATGTATGTCGTAAGCTATTTCTATGGGTTAAGACGATTTTCAAGCAAAATCTCTATGAAAAACGCGATCAGCGTAGAATTTTAGCGCAGACACAAGTTCAAGTCCTCCTTAAACACACTTTAAGGTTCGATTTTCATAGTCTCTAACTCAGTTTCACCTACCTAAGCCTTCTATAAAACCTTCCCAACATACCCCTTTGTTGTACTCCTCCCTGGATTTCTTCATTGCCTCCAATTGTGCTCTCATTGCTCCTGCAAGGCGCATTCCCCTCTCCCGCATTTCTGCGTTCTCCGCACGAGTCGCCGCCAATGCTCTCTCGCAACGTTCAAGACGTTGGATGAGATCGGCATTCTGAGCTTGAAGAAGCTGAACCTGGTCCTCACGAGCCTGCTCTTCCTCGGAAGGCTCGGCGATCTCCACGATTTGACGATTTTGGTTGGCAGCCATGTCTGGAGGAAAACTTGTGTTGGAAGGTTCGAAATTACTTCGATAAAGTATAAAAATGGTTGAGAACCAATGAAAGATAACTTCAAAAAATAAAGCTAGATAATAAAAAAGGTTTGTTTTAGAATTCAGAAATGAACATTTTTCAAAAAAGTTGATGCAAACACCACCCAAAATGTTGTAAGCTTTCCAAAGAAAAAACTTATCACACAACAATTTATCTACCATCTACTATACCGTACCCACTATCTACAGTAACCTAAAAAAATAATCTTTTTACTAGTACTCGCTACTATATCACTTATGTTTCAAAAAGTCAACAGGTCAATAATGTGTAAAACAAGAAAAGGGAAAAGAACTGTTTGGATGGGCAACCATCTGCGAAACCCTTGGAGAGGAAGAAGAGTACACGAATCGAGGAGCGTCCCAGTGAGCAACTTCTGTGCGCCTCTTCACAAAGATCATGTTCTAACTTTGCCGCTCTCGATATAGTGCCCCATATCGATTGTGCCGTTCTTCGACGACCTCCTGTCGGTGGTCGGAGAGGTCGGGAGGTCATAAAAAAAGAAAGAATGATAGAGTGGGGAAGTTAGAAACGCAGGGAATCCGGCAAAAAGGAAAAGGCACTTTGAAAAAGTGATTGCGCATTCCAAATCGAAAGTTCGAAAGTTACAAGAACATGGACGTGTGAGCACCCATTTGAAAGCCCTTAACTAGGTGATTACAATGGGCCAATCAATAGGTCAAGATGAAGAGAGGATCAAGATTGAGAGAGCTAGAATGAGCCTTGAAACGCCAATACTGAAATTTCTCGAAACCCTGCCTTGTGGGTACTTTTTTGAAAGCTCCTGGCTAGCTTCTAACAGTGATCTATTCAATATTCAGATTTAACCAAAACTGACCGAGTTGTGATGGTTTGAAAACTGTAATTCTACGACAAAAGTTTTTCTGAAGTAGGGGCTGTGGGGACTCATTTTGGAGGTCTTTGCAAGCTGATGACAATGGTCTGATCAAAATTGAGATCGAGCAATAATTGTTCAAGACACGGTATCTCAAAGATGCACTGCACGTCAAATCAAAAACTGTGGCAACTCGACTTTTTAGTCTCATCAAAATGAATTCTTCTAATTGATCCTAACTAATAGTGATTATCAAATGAGGAAAGTTTTGGAATTAGACAAAATTTGTTAATGATGCCATGAGTTCAAAAAACTAATCGAATGTGTGATTACATGCCATAGTGACTCATTACTTTATTCAAAGCAAATAACAATGAAATTAATGCAGATTGGTGTTTATTGTAATTCATTTAATGTGAGAAAATAGTCGAGTAATGGTTCATAAATGCACGGAGTGTTGAAAAGTGGGGTGATATATGAATGTGTGTGGGTGTGATATATAAATGCATCGAGTGGTGGTTGTAGGAGGAAACGGTTTGTGTGGAAGGAAAACGCGGGAGGGGAGTGGAAGAAATATTCGATGGGAATGGGAAATAAAAACCGAAAGGAATGAGGAAACAAAAATTGGAGAAGAAGATCGTCTATAACTGAGATGAAGAAATCGAAAAAGGAAATGTTAAGGACAGGTCATGTGACAAAAGGAAAAAAGGGGAGTTCAGAGAGATGCATACAAGCAATGGAATGAAATCTAATACAAATTTAATTTTAGAATTTTCGGAAAGTGAATGAATTTGTGAGATAGTTATCAATAAAGAGGTAGTGGACTCGAACTCGACGATAATTTTGAGGACTGTTCCGGGTGCTGAAGTGGTAAAGATTTCCAGTGAAGATCAGGAGTTGGAAGTAGTGGAGAGGTCGAAACAGTGAAACGAAAACATTGAAAAAATGATCATTTGCCACATCCCATGTTCTGCTTCAAACGTTCCAGTTCATACGAAATGGCATCGTAGTCATCATCATTAACCTTCTTGTCCTTCATTTCCATTTTCGCTTTGCTCTTCACCTCTGTAATGAGAATGTTTTGACAAACAGTCAGTAAAGACTCTGATAGCTTGATTATAAAAAGCAATGTCTGCCTACCCTTCAAATTAGCTTTGAGTCGTTCCATTTCATATGCCATCATGGCGTTGATTTCTGCCTGGTTGATATGGTGTTCCTTTTCTCTTGTTCCGGACATCATTATCTGAATCTGCTCTTGCTCGTTTTCATTTTGGCTCGGCTTGTGATCTTTTCCATTTGTTTTTAGAGTCTTGGTAGATTCCAGCTTTTCTTTCGTCTGGTTATTCTCCTGTTCAGTTGCCTTGATATTTCCCATTGTTTGTTGTCTTTTCTCTTCCTTCTGTGGTTGCCCCTCAACTCCCTGCATCAATATTTCTTCATCGGATGATACAGTTATTTCTGTGCTCGCCACTTCTCCCTTTTCAACTTCTCCATCGTCAACATCGTTGCCAGAAGAAATTAGAATGCGACGTGGAGCGGTTGTCAGCTGACCTGCGTGCTGATGTTCCTTATTCTCCTTCTCTTCTAATAGTCGCTTGATCTTTTCAGTTTTTGCCTGGTTCTCTGAAAACTCATTTTGTTCCAAATTTCCAAAACTATAGCTACAGTTTACCTCTCAAAAGTTCTTCCATTTGAATTCGTAGCCTCGTCGTTTCGTCTTTTTGGCTTTCCAAAGTTCTCTTGATCTCCCTATTTTCCGCTTTCAACACTCCAACCTCCTTTTGTTTGTCTTTTAACTGCTTTTGAAGATCACAAAGATCGTAAGCTAAAAATCGAAAGCTATGATAAATCAATCACCTCAATTCGTTTTCTGTACTAACCTTTTTCCTTGGCACACTTTGCATCCTTCCATTTGCTGACTTCCTTCTCCAACTCCTTAATCTTCGCCTCAGCAGCATCCAACTCTTCTTCCAGGCCACGAGCGAATCCTCCCAAGTACTGTTGAGTACGGTCGAAAGCGGCTGTCATGCTCTGAAAGAATCTGGAGATAAACTTATGAAAATTAAAGACGGTTTCAAGAAAGGATATGAAGATTTGGCACTGTGCCAAGTGCGAGAAAGGAAAGGAAGAGGGAACAAGGGAGCGCGGTATGACAACAACCATGATGTAGAAAAGTAAGGACACAAGATTACAGAAAAAACACAACAAAACAAAAAGAAAATGAAAAAAAACGATAAAAATACAAGCGATTTCAGAAACAAAAATCAAAAAGCAATGGACCTACACAAAGCAAACGTCGATTAAATAATTTCAGTGAGCAGTTTCACAGTCTTTCACATAAGGAACAATTGAGAGCTGTCCAACATTCGATTTTTTCGATGAATTTTAGCAATGATGTACTAACAGGGACAATCTTACGCAAATTTGGAAACAATGGAATGGCGAAGACAAAAACAGCAAAGGAAAGACAAAAAAGGCAATCACAAGTGTGATGTGAAGGCAAAAAACGAGAGCGCGCGACCGTTCAGTAACATGACAAACATTGCGTTGTGAACACGCACTCTTGTGATAGCTGAAGAAAGAGAAAGGCAAGAAGGGATATGTCGATACGTCTGCGTCACTAACCTTGAGACTGATTGAATGTTCTTTTTGATGAGAGTTATTGTCGTAAACGTATGCAGCTAAAGACATAAGCAAAGAAATGGCGAGCACTTACTACGTGTGCGTTTACCGGCAAATGTCACTCTTTGTTGTCAGAAACAGAAGTTTGCAACGACACTACGGTTTGAATCCAATGCGGCAACCGGTGTTCATTAATGTTTTGCTTGAAAGTTTTCAATCGAAGTATCGTTTCAAAGTGAGAGCTTTCCAAAATGCTATAACAAAGAGTCTTTAGAGAATAATACAATGGTATTTATGATCTTTTGATCCAATTTATCGCGAGCGCTGAGCAAAGACCCTCAAAAAAGAAAAGAAGTCACTTTATTTGTCTGCGCCTATAAATATGGGCGAGTGCACTCCTCGGCAAATTGTTGCTAAGCAATATTTTGTGAGAAAAAACAAGGAAAAATTTTACAACATCTCGGTTTTTATTCAAGGCCAAGGCTCAGAGAAAGGTCCGTATCAAGAAAATTACGCAAATTAGGACCAAATTCAAACAATTTATTAACCGGTGATGAACGCTAGTACGGGCTATATTGCGCACGTTGTCGGGGAACAAAAAAAGATCTCGAATTCCAAAAACCTGTGCGTAAATGCCACCTTGGATGGTGGAGGAGAAAGCGTGTACATTTGTTTAGTTCATATGCCACGTGCATATAATTGGCACGTTCAGTGGGAGGAGGTGATGCAGAAGAAAGAAGAGAACAGAGTGGCAGACAAGGGGGGCTTATCTTTTTCGTAATGAGACAAACACTTTGTACTTCTTTAGGTGAGATACATATAAACATACGTGCGTTTGTAAATACTTTCGTAATTGTAGTCGCAATCCTGACGTATTTCGACGCGGTGTTCAAGTTTCGTCATGGGTTCGTTCGAAAAAGATCGTAATTGGCACAAATTGATGTTGGAAAGTAGTTTGGTTGGATTCCAATTTGATGACCTAGAGTTCAATTCGCCTTTGTTAAATTGTCGAAATCTAGGCCAGAGGATTCTAGGCCATCGAAAGAAAGCTGAGGATGCGTTTAATATCGACTCTGCACCGCATAAGGTTATTCTGAAGTGAATTCGCACTGAAAAATAGGGAATTAACAACAAAAACATGGAAAAATAGGAAAAAGTAACTTTATTATCAGAAGGGGCCAGAAAAATTATGAGAATTAATAAAATGAAAGGTAAAAATGTCAGCCAAATAAAAACTTCTGACATTTATTTTGGCGATTTGTTTGAAAAATTTTTAAAAATAAATTTTTAAATTAGAAAATATAGAGTTCATGCTTCAATTTGGTCCAAACCCCTACTGGAACTGACAATTTTAAGCCAAGTTGCACCCTTTTTAAGTTCAGCCCACAAAATGAGAGAGTGTAGAGAAACGAGAATGTCTGGTTTCTCTGCGCTCCAACCTGTCTGGCCGAAACTTCAAAGGGTCATAACTTGGCTCAAAATCAACAGTTTCAGACCGCTTTTGAACCATTTTGTACAGGGAAAGCTGGAAATTTTAGGATTTTAAGCCTGTCGTTAGGCACTCTCCAATTCTTTCTTCAACTCCTCGATTTTAGCCTCTGCGGCTTCCAATTCCTCTTCCAGCTCGGCAACATAATTGGCCATAAACTCCTGGGTTCTTGCCGCGGCTGCTTGTGTGGCTGAAAAATAGAAAATGTCAAAAAACCGTTTTAAAGTGTTCATACCTTTCTTCTTATCCTCCTCCTTTTGAATCGCCTTTCGTGTCGATTCATTCTTCTTCATTTCCAAATCCTTCTTGCTCTTTCTGCTATTTTCTTTTTGCTCTCGGGATTCTATAAATTAGCTATGAAAAGTACCAAGACTTCTTCTATAAAATGGCGCAAAAACCATTTGGAAAAGCCAATTTTGACGCTAGTTATGCCCATATGCTATTTTGGCCAGAGCGCAGAGAAACCCGACACTCTCGTTTCTCTGCGCTCTCTCCTCTCTCAAGGCTAAGCTTCAAAGGGCTGTGAACTTTGTCTAAAATTGCCCGTTTTAGATGATTTTTGGAGAATTTTCAGGCGTGATTTTTATATTTTTCGAAAATGTCTCAAAGGTGTCTCAAAGATGTCTCAAAACGTCCCCTCAGTGTCTCACTTATCAAAACGTCCTAAAACTTTCTCATAGATATCTAGTATTTTTTCAAATTGCCCCATATGCTTGGAAAAGTCCCTAAAGTGTCCCTGGTATGTCCCCTGAGTGTCTCAATATCCAAAAATGTTCCCTAAGTGTCCCATTCTCCAAAAATTGCCCCAAAAACATACCTCCACTCCCACTCTGCTTCTTCAACTGGCTCTCCAGCTCTTTGATTGTCCCATTTGCCTTTTGGAGGTCCCGCTCCAGCTCTCCGGCGTATCCGGAGACAAAACCTTGGGTGCTGTTGAAGATGGCTTCCATTTTTCTTGTAGAGCTGAAAAATCTAAAAGTAATGATGAAAAAGGGAAGAAAAAGGGAAAAAACGGGAAAGAAAAATTGAGGCCAAAAATGTCAAAAACAACAATGAAAACATAAGGAAAACCGATTTCAGTTAGGGCTAAAACATCAGAAAACCAGTAAAAGAAGAGGAAAAAGACACAAATGAAGCAAGATGGCCTCCTTGCCACGTCGTCATTTCTTGTTTTTCTCTTTCTCTAACTCTCCTCGTAGACAGTACTCTCTAACTCTCAGAAATAATATTCATCCTAATTACCCGCAATTGACGTCTTCTGGGTAGACGTCGTCTGGATTAAGAGGAGACTATGCTTTGTGCTCTTGGGGTGTCTCTTGGGATGAGTTATCAATAGAGCGCATTTGCAAGATTTTGGCGGGAGTTGGATTTTGGATTTTTGTTTGAATTGGGATAGAGGTACTTATGGGAAACATTGGGAATCATTTTTTCGGATATGAAGTTTTGAATTTTCTGAGTTTTCAGAAAAAATGTTTTGCTTAGAAATCTATTTTAGGAGGAAATATTCAGCTCAAATTGTAATTGACGCTGCAATTACTGTAACATTTGTATCGGCTACAGTAATCTAGGTTCCATTACAGTAATCCATGTTGATTTTGATCATTATTTTTGATCATCCCTAGATTGAATTGAACCAAGAAACTTGAATTGAACCAAGAAATCTAAAAATTCTGAAATAATTCTAGCTCCAGATTCAATTTCCAGCTCATTTATTTCAATCTGGGTCCAAAAAATTAAAAGAAGTTCACAAAAACCCAAATAAAAAAGAGCGGAAAACCCATTCAAATATAATACAGAACAAATAAAACTTTTCACAAAATTCAAATAAAAAAAGCCCGTGAAAAATCAATCCTATTCTCGTCTTTCTCTTCTCGTCTCTGGCTGTCTAATTCTGATCATTCCAAGTTTCTCCTGAGCTTTTTGCTCTTTGACCAATTGACGGAACAATGACGCCGGGAGAAAGTGCTTTTTGCCGTTGATCACTGCAAAAAATGATGATGGGTTACGGTAGTTACGAGGGGTTACTGTAATCAAGACTACAGTATCCCCTAGATTACTGTAAACGCTTACCATGTCCACCATTCACAAAATTGTTTGGCATCTCATCGACAATTTGCGGAATTTGGAAGTGACGATTGGTCGGATTGAAGAAGAATGGGATGACTGAAAAAAGGGAGGGTTACTGTAGTCGCAGATTACTGTAGTCAAGAGGTATACTGTAGATTACTGTAGAGGGGTACTGTACCTTTCAAAGTCTGCATCGAGTCATTTCTGAACGTGTTCGAGTCGCGGAACTGTTTCGCATGAGCGACCGCTTCTTCCCAGTTGAGAGGTCGGCCTCGGCGTTCTGAAAAATAATAAGGGTTTAGGCTTTTTAAAGCTTTTTATAGGCCTAGATCGGGCCTTGTTTTAGGCCCTGTTTAGGTTTTTTTCAGGCCCAAATTAGGCCCATTCAGGCTTTTTTCTAGGCCTTCATTGGGTCCTATTCAGGCATTTCAGGCCTTTTATTAGGCCTTTTTTAGCCATTGTCTGAGCCTTCTTAAGCCCCTTTTTAGGCGTATTTTAGTCCTATATTCTAGGGCTTTTTAAGGCTTTTTTTAGGCCTTTCACAGAGCTTTTTTCAGTCTCCTTCTGGTCTTCTTCACACTTCTAAATGCAGGCTTTCTTTACGTTTTTCACACCCTTCAAGGCCTTTCGCAGGCCCCATTTCTAAGCCTGTTTTAGGCTACTTTCTGGACCTTTTCTAGGTCTTTTTTGACCCTTTTCAGGCCCATTCTATTACCTTCTCTCGGCGTCACATTCTCATCTTCATCCGATTCCTCGTCTTCAACTTCAACTGCCGCATGCCTTTTTCTGGCCCCTCTGTGCCCCGCATCTTTTTCCTCTCCTCGTCTTTCCGACGACGATTTTTCGACACTTTTCGGCGGCGGATTTTGCTCTCTTTTTGAATTATTTCTTGGACCTGTGATTCGTGGGCGGAGCTGCCGCTTCTCGACGGGCGTCTCAACGGCCGGAGCAATGACTTTTGGAGCCAAATCCGCCAATTTCTTTTGGAGAGCCTCGTTTTCTGAAACATTTTTTTGCTTACGGTAGGCATGCGGTACTGTAGCCTAGGTTACTGTCGCCTAGTGTACTCTAGTCTAGGAAACTACTGTAGTGCTACTGTACCTTCTCTGAGACGACCATTTTCGCGGGTTTTAGAATCGTGATGTTGCTTCAGAGAGAGGAATTTGGTTTCGAGTTGCTGGAGCTCTGAAATTTTTTTATAAAATGTACGAAATAATTTGGGCGGCCTAGAATACCGCGGCGGCCTAGAAATCCGACACGCGGGAGTTCAAAATTTGAACAGTTTTCGGCGATTATTTTCGGTAATTGAGCCTAGTTACCGTCAAATTAAAGCTTAGAAAATAAAAGATAGATTTTTGAGTTTCCGCTCTCTGAATTTCTAGGCCATCTTTACAGCCTAAACGAGCGTGGCCTAGAAACCCAAGTGGCCTAGAAATCCGACGGCCGAACTTCTTGAAAATGCGTTGTTTTTTAACGATTTTTTGGAAAAAATGACAGAAAAGCGTCTTGGAAACTAGGCGAAAATAGCAAAAAAGCCGATTTTCACAAGTTCGGCCACTGGAGTTTTCTAGGCCACTGGAGTTTTCTAGGCTACCATAGAGTTTTCTAGGCCACATATAGTAAAACGGGCTCAAATCCCCTTTCCTCCCCCATTTACCATTCCTGATCAGCTCAATTTCCTCATCCTTCTCAACAATCTGTCGTGCATAACCAGCAGCCTCTATTCTTTCTGAAAAAGCAGTTTCAAAGCGGGTACTGTAGCTACTGTACGATTACTGTACCACTTGTGAGATCCTGAATTACGCGCCGCAGATGCTGGTTTTCTTGCTTCTGTTCGTTGCACTTGAGTATGCGTTTGGCGATTTCTGGAAAATTTGAACAAATTGTCAGATTCTAGGCCACGGCCATCAGTCTGTAACTCGATTTTCAGTTCGATTTCTACGGCCTAGAAATCGAACGTGGGGTTTTCTAGGCCAGCAATGGTTAAACTCACCAGTCCTCATATTCTCAATTTCCTCATCCTTTTCGACAATCAATTGAGCATAATCAGCAGTCGGATTTGCCGGAAGCTCTCCCTCCTCATTTAGTTTCTCCTCGTTGAATTTGATTATGAGTGTGGCGATTTCTGAAAAAAAAAGCTCATTGATTTTGCTTTTTGAAAGAGGTTTATCGGAAATTTTGTCAGAAACTCCCGTTTTTCTGGGGATTTTCCCGAATTCTACGCCATTGTGGGGTTTCTCGGCCATCATGGGGTTTCTAGGCCATTATGGGGGTTCTAGGCCATCATGGGGTTTCTAGGTCATCCTGAGGTTTCTAGGCCATCATGGGGGTTCCAGCCCATAATGGGGTTTCTAGGCCATAATGGGGTTTCTAGGCCATTATGGGGTTTCTCGGCCATCATGGGGGTTCTAGACCATTATGAGGGTTCTAGGCCATCATGGGGTTTCTAGGTCATTATGGGGTTTCTAGGCCATTATGGGGTTTTTAGGCCATTATGGGGTTTCTAGGTCATTATGGGGTTTCTAGGCCATCATGGGGTTTCTAGGCCATTCAAATCTTTCGAATTTTGTTTCGAACGAGTTTTTTGCAAAATTGAAAGCGTTTATACCAGAATTTGTTTTGAAATTCTTTTCAACCCTTACGAAAATATTCAATATGGGCGAAACTTCCGTGGCCGAGAAATCTCCAGCGTGTAGTCTGAGTGAAAGAGATGGCCTAAGAAAACTCTGGCTATTCTAGGCCGCTTCGTTTTTTTTCTGGACCATGTGGGCGGGATTTCTAAGCCACGACCGCCACCGTCGTAATTTAGTCTTCAGGTTGACTTTTTCCAAAGGTATAGCTTCTTTGGCCTATGCAAACGCGCTCTATTGGAACGAGTCTTTTCGAAATTTCTTGTCAATAGAGCGCACTTTTCTAACTTTCCGTACGTGTCACTTTGTCGTCGAGAGTACGATTCAAAATGATTTTTAAATAAAAAATGTGAAAAATGCTCATCGCTTTCATGAAATGCGCAGAAAACATCGGCGTGGCCTAGAACTCCAAGAGAATTTTTCTAGGCCACCAAGCCGCTCCCTCGACTCACCATTCCTCATATTCTCAATTTCCTCATCTTTCTCCATAATCACTTGCTCATAATTCATTTCTGGCGGAAGTTCTCCCTCCTCTCTTGCCACATTCAGTGCCTCATACTCTGCAATCTTTTCCTCGGCTTCAGCCAAAAGGTCCTCGAGCTCGGTGACGTAGTCGCCCAGAAATTGTTGAGTGGAATGGATGACTTTGTCCATATCTGAAAATGGAAATGGCTGAAAATTTGGAAAAAAAGCGGATTTTGGGCCAAAAAACTCGGAATTTAACTGGAGATCCTCGGAAAATAAAGTTTTTAGAGCCAAAACTCGTCAAAATTTGAATTTTTCGGTCTAAATAGCTCCAAATTCAACGAAAATCCCACTTACCACTACTTCCACAGTCTAATTCCAACCGCTTTTTTGGTAACTTTGTGCTAGGCGGCATCAGTGCTTTTGTTTCTGAAAATTTTATTTTGAAATCGAGGGAAATCGGGAGGAAAAACGAAAAAAATCGATAAAAATCGAAGAAAAACAAACGAAAACGAGTGAAAATGACCAGAAAAACAACAAAAAGATCAAAAAGTGAGTTTCGAAAAAAAACAAAAACAACATTTTCTTAGGAAATGTTGGTAGATCAAAAAAAAATTGTTTTCTCGAAAACGTCGAAAACGCAAAATTGAAAAAAATTAAAAATGAAGAGAGGTAGAGATCAAAAAGATCAAACTTTAAATTTAAAAAAATTTTGGTAGATCAAAAAAAATTTTTCTAAAAAAAAAAGTTTTTTTAAACTTTCGTATTTTTCTATTTTTTTAGGTCTGAAAATGAATAAAAAAGAAAAAAAGCCGTAAAAAACTAACCTTATTATAGAAAACAATGATTCAAAAATCAGATGATCCAAAAAAACTTGAAGATTTCAAAAGGTTTCGTTTTTATTTTCAGCTAATAAAAAATTCAGTTTTTTCTTTAATTCTTTTTTTAGGCTGTAACGAAATTCAAAATGTTTGTTGGTATGGCCTGAAAAATTCAAGATTTTTGGTTTTTGATCAAGGAAAAAAAATAATGAAAAAATGAATCTAAAAGCCTTTCCCCGCTCACTAGTATTATAGATTCTGAAACAAAACTTAAGAAAAAAAGAGACACAAGGGTTCGGAACAAGACAGTTCATTCAGTTTTTAGCAGAATTGGTGCCAGAATAAGTGACAATAAGATAATAAAACATAACACAGAGAAAAGAAAGTGATAGCGTCGAATTGTTGATGATGTTCTGTAGGAGCTGGGAAGAGGTCGCTTTGACGATGTCGATGAGTGAGTTAGGAGCTGCCCGGTGTGGATGGTTTGGCCTGAAAAATTTAAGATTTTTAGTTTTGACATAGGAAACAAATAGTCAAGAGTCTGAAAATCCAATTCGGCATCGATCACTACCCCTGAAAGTGGGCGGGCCGTTCACTATAATCTAGTCCCGGTTTGTTAGGGGTGTTACATATGTAAGAGAGGCACAATAAATCGTTACCCCTAATAAGTTGAAAGTGCAAGCTTTTAAGCCTGTTCATAGTTTGGGGCGTGGTTTATAATCGGTTTGCCGCACGGTTTCTCCAATTATTGTAGTTAAAGAAAGACTGAACTCAGGGTTTGTCATTCCAAATTCTGATGCAGTTTTTTATTCTGATCATTTTCTTTCACTACGACTACCTTCAAAAATCACTCTAAATGAGTGAAAACGGCGTTTGAAAGCATGGCCGCGTACAGGTTCACGGCCTAGGAATTTGAAAAAAAGCGCGCGCAAGCCGTTTACTTGTCGGATCCTAGGCCATCAACCTGTATTGCTTGCTTCTTTCAAACGCCTTTTTCTACCGTTTAGAGTGATTTTTGAGTGTAGTCGTAGTGAAAGAAAATAATCAGAATAAAAAACTGCATCCGAGTTCTGTCCTCCTTCAACGCCTTGTAGAAACTGACAATATAACTTTATGATTCTCACCTTTGCTTTTTTTCCTCGATGGATTTCTTCATTTTCTCAAGATTTGCTCTCATCGCTCCTGCAACGAGCATTCCCTGCTCCCGCATTTCTGCATTCTCCGAGCGTGACGCCGCCAACGCTCTCTCGCAAAGTTGAAGACGTTGAATGAGAGCCGCATTTTGAGCTTGAAGGACCTGAACTTGGTCCTCACGAGCTTCCTCTTCCTCGGAAAACTCGACGAGCTCCACGATTTGGTTGGCAGCCATGTCTAGAAGAAAAATTGTGTTGGGAGGTTAAAAATTACTTCGATAAAGTATAAAAATGGTTGAGAACCAATGAGAGAAAACTTCAACAAGAAGCTAGGTAATGAAAAAGGTTTATTTTAGAATCCAAGAATGAAAATTTATCAAAAAAGTTGATGAAATCACTAGATTTACACTTGGCTGTTGTCTATTTCTCGTTGGGCTTTCTGAAAAAAAAATTAGTTCAGACTATTCCAAAGTTTTGAGCCTACCTTCTTTTTGAATCTTTTATTATTCTCCAACTTTCTTTCTCCGTTTCTTCCAAACGTCGTTTGAGTAAATCACATGTCGTTTCCAATTTGGCATTTTCATGTGCCAGTTTTATGCTGTGTGCTCGAGACTCCGCCAACTTAACGTTGGTGGCCTGGAAGGATGCTAGCTAATTTTGGGGACCCTTTTCCCTCCCATACCTCAAGCTTTTTCTCCATTTCCAACACTTTTTCTCGTTTCTCGACGACCAACTTAGTCGCAGTAATGAAGCGAGTTGAAGACTCTCGGACTTGTTGGTCGAGTTGTGCATTTGTTGCTAAGGCCCTCTCCAGTCTTTCTTGCACACGAGCCAGTTGGTCTTGCAGAAGCTCAACTTGGCTCCGACGGACTTGGTGTTGATTGGAAGAGTCGGTGAGCTCTATCATTTGGACTTGTTGGTTGGCGGCCATGTCTGAAAGAAATGATGGTTCAGAACTCAAATCCCGCTTAATGGCCGGTGCCTCCTGACCTAGGAATCCCATCGTGTAGTTCGAGAGGACAAGATGGCCTATCAATCTTTGACTGAACCTCCCAAAATGGTGCATCGAGGAGGAAACGAGCTCGGCCCGCTCTAATTTCACGGTCGATGGACCATGTTGCGAGATTTTGCCAATGGTTCCTAGGCCATATTGTCTTCTCGAAATGGAATTTCTAGACCACGATTCAACGTTCATCAAGGGGATGTTGATTTGCTTTTGCTATAGCTTATAATGATTTTCAAATGTGAAAATTTTGAAAATCATACGATCTCAATGCAGAAACAGTAGGTTTAAGCTACCTTCAAGGAAGTGATCTGGCTAGAAACCATTGAAAAATGCTTCAAAAAAACTCCAAAAGTTTCAATAAAAAATTAACTTTATGTACAGAAACCGGCAAATAAATATGTTGATAAATTATGATAATCAAGAAAGAAGGGGAACCCATGGAAAAAATGTCACAAGGTGAAAAAACCCAATGGAGAAGTGAATACCCTGGTCGATTTGATACATAATACGTCGGGGGAACTGGGGAAAACAGAAGAGATTCTGGGAAAACCATGGGAAATTATGAGAAAATAATTGACATTACAAAAAAAACCAAGAGATTCTAGAGGAAATTATGGTTAAGAATTATGAAAAATGGAATCATGAACAGGTGAGAAGTGAAGAAATGGTACTCTGGAAGATTCTAGAAGAGGCCGATGGGAACAATTGAAAACGCTTGGCGTTATGAGGAAGAAGGAGGTAGAGAAGGGTGATATGAATAGCATTCTGGAGGAATTTTGAAGAGGTTAGAGAGGTTAGAAGACGTCAGGAGGAGGTGATAGAAAAGAAAAAGAGGTAACAGTGAGGAAATTTGAGTGGCAAAATGATACGTACAAAGAAGATACAAAGAAATTTATGGAGGCTCAGAAGATTTAAAAGGCGTTGGGACAGTTCAGAAGACGTCAAGACAACAGAAAGACGGGATTCAGAAGAAAAATCGGCTTTGAATTGGAAGAGAGAATGGCAGAACAGTTTTTGGAAACATTGTGAAGAAGTCAGAAGAAACCACGACAGTTCAGAAGGTTAAAGGAAATTTCAGTTGACGTAAGAGGAATTCAGAAGACGTAAGAATCATGAAAACGGGATTTGGAAGGGAAAAACGGATTCCAATTGAAGGGAGTTTTGCCCAATCGGTCTTTGGAAGCAAAGTGAAGAGCTCAGATGGATTCAGAAGGCGTAAGAAGGTTACTGAAGACGTCAAGACAACATGAAAAACGGGACTAAGACAAAGAACTGGGCTAAAAAGAATATAAGAAATGGCATAGTAAGAGTTGAAGAGCTCAGAAGAAACCAGGAGAGTTCAGAAGATGTTGGAAGCATTGAGAAGACGTCAGAAGGGTACAGAAGACGTCAGAAGGAAAAAACCAAAACTTGAAAGAGAAAGCTTGGCTCAAATGGGAGGGAGTGTTGATAGAATGGGGTTTGAAAGTAGAGTAAAGGATTTAGAAGGAATCGGAAGAATTCAGAATGCTCTAGGGAAGTCTAGATGAAGTGAAAAGGGCACAGAAGACGTCAAGACAGACAACATGGAAAACGGGATTCAGGCGGAGAATCGGGCTCAAAATAGAACACGCAATGGCAAAATGAATTTAGGAACTAAAGTGAAAGATTCAGAAGAAATTATGAGAGTTCAGAAGATATTGGAAAAGTCGTGAAGACGTCAGAAGAGTTCAAAAGACCCCAGGAGCAGAAAAAACAGAATTTGGAAGATAATTTGGGTTGAAAAAGTTCTGAAAAAATGGGAGGTTGGAAGCAAAGCGAAGGAGCCAAAAGATGTTGAGAGCTCAGAAGATGTTCAGAAGTTGTTGGAAGAGTTGAAAAGACGTCAGAAGAATTCAGAAGATGTCAAGACAACGAAAACTGGAATTCAAGAGAAAAACTGCTTCGAATTGATAGGAATGATGGCATAATAAAATCTGAAAACATGGTGAAGTGTTCAGAAAATGTTGGAAGAATTGAGAAGACGTCAGAAGAGCACAGAAGACGTCGAAACGGAAAACCGAAATTTGGAAGAGAAAGTTCGGCTCAAATTGGTAGGAGTGTTGATAGAATGTGGTTTGAAAGCAAAGTGAAGAGGTCAGAAGATGCTGGGAAAGAATCAGAAGGTTCAGAAGGATTCAGAAGACTTTGAGGTATCAGAACGGCATTTGGACAAGAAAATTTGGATTTGAACTGGGATTTGAACAACTTAACAAAGTTTCAGACCTTGTCAGCAAAACTCAGAAGACGTCGGATGGATTCAGAAGTCATTTGGAAAATATAAACAAGACTTAGACTAGAAAGTCGGGGTTCGGAAAGAACAGAATGATAGGAAACTAGATTTTGAGAACGTTGAAAGCAGAATAAAGGACAAGAAGATTTATCCAGAAGACGTCCCCGGTTCATCATCGCGTCGATACCCAGAAGATGTTGACGGCTCGTCATCCTCGTCGTCATCGGAAGGCGGCCTATCCTTTAGCTGAAAATTTTCTCATTTTCCACCCTGCCCTTCTATTAAAGTCCTCACTTTCAACACCAAATGACGTGGTGGGCCATGTGACTTCGCCATCTTTCTCTGAAACAAAAATTGAGTTAGATGCCCGTTTAATAAAGGTAAAAATTACCTTTTTGGCCGGATTGTTGGAAAGTGCCTCCCGAGCTTCCTTCTCAGCATTTGTGGCTCTCAACTCGGCATTGCTTTGGTCCTTTCTGACCTTTTTCAATTCTACATTCAAATCATTAATGCTCTTCTGCATTTTTGTTTGGTGCGATTGGGAGGAATTGTACTGCTTCAAGTTCTCCTCCTCCTGTTTCTTCAATTCTTCTTGGGCTGAAAAAAAGAAGTTTAAGGATACAGTATCTAGACTTTAAGATACTGTAGTTTTCCGCAGGGATACTGTATCTAGACTATGAGTACTGTGGCTAGACTATGACTACTGTAGCTAAACTGCTTTAGCTAGGTTATGAGTACTGTAGCTAGATTATGAGTACTGTAGATAGACTATGAATACTGTAGCTAGACTAGAAGTACTGTAGCCAGTTTACTGTAGCTAGACTGTGAGCACCGTAACTAAACCAGGTGTACTGTATTCAGATCAGATGAACTGTGTGTTGGTTATACTGTGGCTAGATTTGCGGTACTGTAGCTTTGGCAATACTTGAGTTAGTAAGACTTGTTTAGTCGGGGAGAGGTTACGGTAGCCCAAGGTTACTCTAGCCAGGCTGAAGATACTGTCACTAGGTATACTGTACTCATCTAAGGAATACTGTAACTAGACTAGGACTACTGTGGATTTCCTAAGGATACTGTAGCTCGGAAAACTTACTTCTTGCGAGCTCTTCCTTCAACTGCTCGATCGCCTTCTGAAGATCTTCTGGAGTGGGACCTTCGGCGACGGCATCTTGATGATTGGCTTCTTGAGGGACGACTTTTTCATGGGCATCGTCTTGAGGGAAAACGTCTTCGAAAACAACGTCTTGATGAAGATTTCCAGCAGGTTGAGCTTGAAGGCTTTCTGAAAATATAGAGAATTACTACAGTAGGAAACCTGAAGATCTTGAGGTGCTTAACTAGAAATCAAGTAACTAGAGAAAGGATACAGGGATACTGTACCTAAACTAAGTTACTGGAGCTAGTTTTTCAAAAACTTTGCTCAAAGAACCTGTAGTTTTTAACTATAATAACTCACCATCCTGCATTCTCTTGATCTCGGTTTCCTTTTCCGCCAGCTGCTTCCTGAGCTTCTCCAACTCTTCGTCTTTGTCTTGAAGACTCTTTTCAGCAGCGTCGGCTCTTTGAGCATTTGAAGAAGCTTCTGCAATTACCATTTTCAGTTACAACTATAATGTTTTCTTGCTTGTTACCTGTCTTTGCCAACTTCAAATCTTGTTCCAGTTTTTGAGATTTCGTAGTATCCTCTGAAACAAAAATTATCATATTGAAAAGCGAAAAAAAACACACACCATCTATGGTTTTGACATTTGTTAAACTTAATTCGCAACTCTCGGTTCTCAACTTTCGAGTTTGGTCGCGTTCTGATTGCAGGACATCTTTGATCCTTTTGAGCTCCTCCTCCTTCTCAGCCAGCTTGTTAGTAGAAGCCGTGAGGTCAGTAAAAGAAAAAGGTATTGTAAAGGGACAAGATGTTACTGAAGATGAGCTAAGGATCATGGTTACTGTAACTGGTAACTGGTGACTGTATCTAGATGAAGGTTACTACAGCTAGATAGGGCATACTAGAACTAGATGGAACCTAATGTAGCTGGATAGTGCCTATTGCCATGAGTCTTACTCTAACTAGATGGATCATACTGTAGTTCGATAAAGCCTACTGTAGCTAGGTAAGCCTACATCATGTTAATCCGACCAAGAGTAAACACGTACCTTTTTTGGCCTTATTCATTTCCTCATCCTTGGTCTTCAACTGTCCCTCGAACTCCTTGGTGACCTTCGCAATCTCTTCATTCTTCAGGGCTGAGTCGGTTTCCGCCTTCTTGAGCTTTTCTTGAAGCTCCCCATTCTTTGCAACAACATTCTTCAATTCTTCATTCTTTGCTTCGGCCTTCTCCAACATCTTCTGAACTCCTTTCAACTCGTCTTCTTTTGTTTTCAACTGCTTCTCAAACTCTTTGGTGGCCTTTTCAATCTCTTCATTCTTCAGAACTAAGTCAGCTTCAGACTTCTCGAGCTTTGCTTGGAGCTCTCCATTCTTTGCGACAGCTTCAACCAACTCCTCATTCTTAGCTTCCGCCTCCTTCAACGCCTTCTTATGTCCCTCCAACTCGTCTTCTTTTATCTTCAACTGCTCCATGAACTCCTTGGTGATGTTTTCAAACTGTTTCTTTGCGTTCTCATTCGTTTTTTCCACCTTCTCTTGCATTTTTGTAAGATCCTCCTTCAGCGTTTTATTCTCCTCGTTCAAGTGAGCAAGCTGATCAATCTGAGCATTGGCCTCCGTTAGCTTTTCCTCCGCGTCTGTAATCTGAGTTCCTGCAGCAACAAGTTGTGCTCCGAGTCGTTCAATCTCTGAAAATTCTCAAATTCAGTGGGGCCCAACCTTTTACTTTAGACTACCTTGTTGAAGGGCTTCCGGCGTGGCATCTTCATTGATGTAGAGATTGGCCATGGCCTCTTCCAGCTCGTCGAAGTCCTCCTGCAGGTCCTCGTTGTGCTCTTGGAGATGATCAAGTTCTGAAAGTTGATTAGGGTTTCGGAATCTACTATAGCAAGAACCGACCATTTTCAAGATCTTCATTGGCCTGTTGCTGCTGTTGGAGTTGCTCTGTCAACTCAGCAACTTGCTGTTTGAAAGCGTCTTTGGCTGCCTTGGCTGCTTCTAGATCTGAAAATCAGGGTTACGGTAGTTTGAATTGTGAGAATGGGGTCAGTTTACTGTAGTTAAACTTAATTTTCATCAAAATAACCAACTTACCATTTTTCAGAGATTCATTTTCTGTTTCAATGATGGCCTGGTCTCTGAGGTTTTCTTGAAGTCCCGCAACTTGAGCAATCAATCCATCTCTTTCTGAAAAAATTGACAAAATTTTCAACCCAAGAATTTCAGAACGGTTTGGAAGTTTGAAAATCAACTTACCTCCCTGAAGAGCAATATTTTTCCTAAGAATCTTTTCATTGCTGTCCTGCAGGTTGTCTTTTTCTTCACGGAGAACGGCTTTCTCCTCATCCTGTTTATTCCAGTCGTCAACGAGCCCATTTTTCTCTGGAAATCAGGACTTGTCTATGTTTCTACAAAGTTTTGTAACAAAAGTTATATACCTTTTTCAAGAGCATCATTGACTTCCTTGGCTTTATCGAGTTGCTTCTGGAGATTTGACTTGTCTGAAAAAATACACGTTTTGGGTTGATTTACAGCCTAAGGAAGGCCTTATCACAACAACAACTTACCGGCTTGAAGAGTTTCGTTTTCGGTTTGGAGTCTGGTGACTTCAGCTTGAAGCTGCAAGCTTTTCTCTGCGGCCTCAGCGACCTCGGAATCCTTAGCAACTAGGCTTTCTTGAAGGCGGCTTACGGCATCGATATTGTCTTGATTCTCAATTGCGAGTGTTTGGAGAGTTGCGTTGGCGGCTTGAAGGTTGGTAAAGCTCTCATTGGCAGCTTTCAAATTTTGCTCCAAGTTGGATTTTTCTTGAAAAAAAAAACATTTAAACCGACTCTACCGCTCTTTTTGCTCACATACCTTGTTGAAGAGCCGCATTGGTTTTTCTCATCTCCTCGATTTCGAGTTTAACGGCCTCATTTTCATTTCGAACACGAACATTTTCCTTTCTCAATTTGCCCTCTTCTTTATTGAGCGCTTCATTGACTTCCAGTTCTGAAAGTATAATTTTGCTGAGCAAACGTAATCGAGAGTCAAAATTGTAGTCAGTTGAAAGAAAAAATATACCTTTTTGCAATGCAGCTTCCGTCAAATTGAGCTTGTTTAATAAATCTTGGATTTGTCTTTTCAAATCATTTTCTGCTTTTCCTTTTGCTGAAAAAGATATAAATGCTTTCCCAATATCTTTATTAGCTATCAACCAACTTACCATATCGAAGAGTTGCAATTTCTGTGTTGAGTCCATCAACTTTTCCATTAGCAACGACCAGATTTTGCTCCAATAATTCTTTTTCTGGAAAAACTACGTTGATTACCAAATCAAACAATTATGTTGCCAAACACCAAATTCAACTGACCGTCTTTAAGTTTCTTAATGTCATCAAGAAGCAAGTTCACATTCTTTTTTGCTGCGCCTTCGGCACTCTTTAAGTCTTTATTCTCTGCAAAGTCGTTTCTTCAATCAGAAATTCGGAATTTTATCTTACCATCAATGAGCTTCTTATTATTTTCAATTAGCTTCTTATTATCGTCACCATAAATACGGTTGCTGCTCTGAAGGACTTCATTATCTGAAAAATAACAGACTTGATGCATTCCAAGACTGGGATTATCCAGAAACTGACTAACCTTTTCGAAGACCTTGATTCTGACCCTCGAGTGTACCATTATCTCTACTTATCTTGAGATATTTTTGCTTCAGAGAATTGAGTTCTGTAAAAACATGTTTCGAATTATCCCAAAATGGTTTTAAGATTAAAATGAAGACTCACCGTTTTCAATGCTTTTTTGGACTGCTCGAAGTGTGCCGTTTTCGGTCTCCAATGCATTGATCTTCTTCTCGAGTTCAGAATTTTCTAAAAACAGACTTTCAGATTGGGTGCTTATGCTGTAAACACTCACGATTTTGAAGCTTCTCCTTCTCAGCAACAGCTTCAGCCTTTTTCCTCATTTCCGTTTCCAAATCTGTTTTGATTTTATCGTTTTCTTCTTTCGATGTCTTCAAATCGCGTCGTGCGCTTTCAAGTTCACCCCTTAGGTTTCCATTTGAAGTTTCCAATAGTGTGGCATCTGAAGATTTCGGTACTTTTTTTTTGATTGTAGGAGAGCAAAAACTTACTAGTCTTCAATTTTTGAATCTCATCAGCAAGTTGAGCACTCTTCTTCTTCTCATCCTCCAATTCCTTTTTAGTTTTGGTCTCTTCTTCTTCTGAATCCTTCAACTTTTGCTCGGCTTCTTCAAATTTTGCCTGGGCATCCACACTTCTCTTCTTCTCATCTTCCAATTCTTTTTTAATCTTGGCCTTCTCATCTTCCGCATTTTTCAACTTTCGTTCGGCTTCTTCAACTTTGGCATTGGCATCAACATTTTTCTTCTTCTCTGCATCCAACTCGTTTGCCAGATCTGCCTTCTCATCCTCCGATTTCTTCGCTTGAGCTTTGAGGCGTCCATTCGCGGCTTCCGATTTCTTCAACTCATCTTTTGCCTTGTTCTTTTCCTCCTCCGCTTCTATCATCTTTTGCACCGCTGCTACAATTTGAGCCTCTTGGTCAGGATTTGCGACCTCCAGTCCACGGAATCTGGCGGCATCTGAAAATGAAAATTTTCAGTATGTACACCATATCTTACGACAAAATGCGTATGCAGCCCTTAAGCTTGGTTTCAAAAATCCCCGAAAAAAATTCACCACCTTGAAGCCTTTGGTTCTCTGCAATGAGCTCAGCGGTCCCCCTTTCTTTTTCCTCTAACGCAGCCTCCAAGCTTTCATTTCGTTTCTTCAATTCATCAATTTCCTCTCGACCGGTTTTTACAAGAGACTCCAAAAGTTTATTTGAATCCTTTAACTCCTTTATCTTGTCGGCGTCTAAAAATTCATATTTTAAGGAATATAAAGCTTAGAAAAACTGTTACCCTGGGCTCTGGCGGTCTCCAACTCCTTGAGCTTAGCCTCGTTCTCTTTTTTAACAACCTCGAGTTGGGCTTCACATTTTTTCTGCTGGGCCTGCAGTTTGGCTTCAAACTCCGCCTTCAAACCTGAAATCAGGATTACTGTAACTAGGAGTACTGTAGCCTCACTTACTGTCCCGGATGCTCTTCTCAAGGTTAGCCTTCTCATCCTCCTGAGCCTTCTGGAGCTTGGCTTCAAGGGACTTTGCCAGGTCCTCGGCGTCTTTCTTTTCTGAAATTGAAGTACAGTATTTCAAGGTTACTGTAAGCATAAAACTACCATTTTTTAACTGATCAATTTCGATATTCAGCTTCTTTTTATCCTTATTGAGATTTTGGACCTGTACAGACCATTTATCGTGATCGTTCAGAACATCACTATTGTGTTTCTTCAGATCCGTAACCTGTTTTTGAAGCCATTTGATCAGCTTGGCTTGCTCCTCCAATGCTGGAAAGTAAAACTACGGTGAAGGGTACTGTAGTTTTTAGGTTACTGTTGTTCTTAGGTTACTGTAGTTCTAAACTACTGTGATTCTAGGTTACTGTACCCCTAAAACTTACTTGGTGGGAAAGACAAAAGGGGTTCACTGGGCTCCCTCGATTCCCTCGTTGAAGAGCTGGTCGATGCTCGTTGATCTCTGGGACGAAGCTCTCTTCTTAGAGTTGGAGCATACTCTGGGTCCTTTTGGTCCTCATCATCACTTTCCTTTTTAGCTCGTTTTGGAGCCTTCTTGGATGGAGCTCTCTTCTGTCCCTTGACTTCTTTCGGCGGCTCCTGGGCCAGTTTCGATTCTTGGGCTGTGGAAGCTTCCGGACCTGTGGCTTGTGAAGTCGTCGGCTCATCATGTGGAGCTCCGGGGAACTGTAGAGGTAGTGTGGCGGTGGACGAAGAAGCGGAGACTGGCGCCGGGAGTTCGGAAGAGGCGGAGGAAGGGCGGCCTGGAAAATTCGGGTTATTTTATTACAGTAATCTCAAAAATGTCTGGCCTACAGTAGATGTGGCTTACAGTATACCTACAGTAATCAGGTCTACAGTAATCTCAGCTACAAAATCTCTAGTTACAGCTTCATCATCAGAAGAGACTATAGTTCTTTTCTGAGCCCACATTTATTTGATCTACAGTAATTTAGTCTACAGTATCTCTACAGTAATCAAACCTACAGTATCCCACTGCTACAGTATCCCTAGTTACTGTACTAATTGATACAGTGGTGTCATTGAGTCTTGATGTTCAGTCATCACACTCTAAAGTCACCCCGAAGTAGCCCGACGTTTAGTACTATGCTTCAGACCTACAGTAGCTCTAGCTACAGTAGTCCTCGCTACCGTAACCTTACAGTAATCAATCAGGTCTAACAAAGTCTACGGTAGTCCTAGGTACAATGCCTTCAGTTACAGTTTTACTTTCAGCAGCTGGCATAGCACTACTCTAGTGCCACAGTAGTTTTGGCTATGGTAACCCCACAGTAACAGATCTACAGTATCCCCCGACAACAGTATTCCTCGCTACAGTACCTATGGATACAGTGATCTTGTTCAAACTTGACTTGCACACGCAAGAGTAACTCTAAAATACCTCGACGTTTGGGCTGAATAGCTCATTTTAGCCCTACAGTTATTCTATCTACTGTGTTCTAGCTACCGTAGCCCTACAGTAATCCGTCCTACTATAACTTACGTTGGAGATGAGCAAGCTGGAATGCTGGTGGAGGACCAGAGGTGGACGGCTGGTTCTCATCTTCGGTGGGGGGCGTGGTGTCCTTCTCTGGTGGAACAAGCAGGACGTGCACACACACATTTTCTGGGCGCTCGACAACTTCCTCTGAAAAATGATACTACCGTAACCCACAGCTACAGTAACCCAAGAACTTACTTTGCCATCCCAAATGGGCTTCAATTCTTCTGATGGCCTCCTCTAATGGTGGGTCTCCCTCTCTTCCTGAAAATAACAAGATTACAGTAACTCATGAGTACAGTAACGCTAAAACTACAGTAAGCAAAAAACTACAGTAATCCCAAAACTAAAGTAACTCAAAAACTTACTTTCTTCTCCCATCATCTCCGGGTAGACCCCTTGGATCCCCCTCCAGCATTTGTAGTCCAGGTGGACATTTTGCCAATAGTATTGCTCCTCTGCAAAAAAATTTTTTCAAAAAAGTGGGCGGAGCCTTGTTTACCTGTGAGCGGCACTCCCTTGGAGTTTTGGGGCTGATCCTCGGGAAGGTCCTCCTCTATGGACTTCCGGTACTGCTCGTACATTTCTTCTCGGGTGTACTTCTGCGGTACGTCTGGAAATTCAAGTCATTAGAGGGGAATCTAGGCCATCTGGGAGGTTTCTAGGCCATCACATTGAGGCCACATTGGATAAATTTTATGTTGTTCTAACAGAGTTCAAAAAGTTTGTTAGTGAGTTACTAGGCCATCTTCAAAACTTCTAGGCCATGTTGGAAAACTTCTAAACCATTCAAGCAGGCTCTGCTAGTTTTCTAGACCACCCAGGCACTTCCAAAGACCTCCATGCTTTTTCTAGGTCATCATGCTTTTTATAGGCCATCATGCTTTTCCTAGATCACCATGATTTTTCTGATTTTTCTTTTTATTTTTTCCATTCAGGTGTTCCCTACGTGGGCGTTCTTAAGAAGTTTCTAGGCCATCTTGTTATTCTCAAACGCTCCTAGTTGGCATAGATCCCCCAGGTTTCTAGGCCGCGTTAGTAGTTTTTTGGCCACCATGCTTTTTCTAGGCCACTATGCTTCTTCTAGGCCGCCATGCTTTTTCTAGGCCATTCAGTTGTTCCCTGCGTGGGTGGTCTTAAGAAGTTTCTAGGCCATCTTGTTCTTCGCAACCGTTCCTTGTTGGCATAGAACCCCCAGATTTCTAGGCCGCGTTAGGAGTTTTTTGACCACCATGCTTATTCTAGACCACCATGCTTATTCTAGACCACCATGCTTTTTCTAGGCCACCCTGATTTTTCTAGGCCACCCTGATTTTTCTAGGTCACTCTGATTTTTCTAGGCCCCCCGGCTAACTTGTAGTATGGGTGGTCTGTGAAAAGCTGGGAGGTCCAAAAAAAGCTTCCCACGTCAAAATCAAGCTCATTTTTTAGGTAATCTAGTCATTTTTGAGGTATTAAATTGTACTTTCTCTCATTAGTTTTGCCTAAAATCCTCCTAATTATCTCAAAAACTTACAGCACTTGGCCCTGAGTTGTTGGGTGTTGGGGATCACCACAACCTCTGATAGGGTCCTGGTAGCCCAAATCGTTGGGTCGTTGGGGTGGGCTTTGGGCTGCTCATGGAGCACTGTGTCATCTTCTATTTTCTTCCTCTCTTCCTCTTTCCTCTTTTCCTCTTCCTTCTTTTTTTCTTCTTCATCCATTTCTTCTTCCACATTTTCCTCTTCCATTTTTTCTTCTTCCACCTTCTTTTCCTTTTCCACCTTCTTCTTTGCCTCTTTCTTCTGAGCCATCTTCCTCCTTCCTGCCATTATTTTGTTGTTGTTGGGCGGTAGGTGGCTGAAATTATTTGGCAATTTTTAAAAAAAAATTTTTAGGGTTACGGTAGAACAAGATTACGGTACTGAAAAAAGTCAAATATTCTAGAATTAGAGACTGAAAACCATAATATTTTGTCACAGAAAACTAGGAAAAATAAAGGGAAAAAAGTAATTATTATCGATAACTTTTTTTCCATAATGGAACCCAACTACTGATAAGATAACATACTGCTTAGTGAGGTTAGACGGCGGCACGTTATTAGTCTTGAAAATGGTTGGTATATAGGCAAAAAATGTAAAATTTACTATGATTTTTTGAAATTTTTTGTAATTAATTTCAAAAATTTCGGTAAATTTCAACTATATTCAAGGAATACCAGCCTAATTCTATGAAATTCTACAAAAAAATAGGAGAAAAATTTTTTTAAAAAAGTTTTCTAACAACTTTTTTTCATCAAAAAACTTATTCAGAACCTAATTTAAGCGGAAATTTGGAAACTTGACACTGTGCCAAAAAATTGAATTTACGCCAAATCTGTTTTTTTTTGAGAGCTTTTGTTTTGGGATATTTTTTTTTCTAATAGCTTAATTGAACGCAATTTTCAATTAACTAGAAAAAATTGGCTTGCCAAGAATTTCGAAATTGAACCCAATTTTGACATCAAAAATATCTTTTTGACAAAAATATAAAGTTGGCATGGTGCCAAACAATTTCAAATTTTAGCCATATTCCAATTTTGTTTTTTTTTTAATTATAAAAACTTGAATTTCAAAATTATTTTCCTTCCCAGTTGAAAGCCAAATATTTTTGATTTTAAATGAAATCGAAAAATTGGCACTGTGCCAGGAAAAAAAACCCAGAAAAGTTTCAGTTTTCTCGCCTAGAAATTAGAAGACTCTCCTCATTTTCTAGTTTTTTTTAGAAAAAAAATCGAAAGTTTCAAATTCTCAATTTTCCCGCCAAAAATTATGTCTACTAAACTTTTTGTAGTTTTTAGTCTCTATCAAAATCCCGGAAAATTCACTCCTCTCTTTTGTTTTCCATTAAATCAAAATCGTCCGATTCAACAAAAACTCCTCAACAAATTTCTGCCCTTCTCTCTCACCCTACTATTTCTCTCTTTTCTTCAACGTCTCTCATTTCTCTGTACTCTCTCGTCTCACCCCCCCCCCCCCCCCCCTTCTCTTCCAGCTAACAGAAGGGCAATTGATAAGGAGGACCAGGAGAAGGGGTAAGGGAAGCCGTCGTGTTCTCTACCTCGGTCTCTCATTTTCCTGTACTATTTCGTTTTGCAGAGGGGGAGAAGGGGACAAAAAGAACACAATGTTTCCCCCTTTTCTCCTCTATTTTATCATGAAATTGAGAAGAAAAAGAAAGGGGACACATACACTTTTTGGTGTCCTGGCAGCTGGGGTTAAAAGAAGAGGAGAAGAAAAAGAGCCCAGAGAAAAAATAAGCACAAAAAGAGCAAGGTGGTAGGTTTGATAGTGATGGGTGGTCAAAAAAAATGAAGAGAATATTAGGTTTTTTTAATGGAATAGTGAAATTTAGGGGTTCTAAAGAAAAAAGGTTAATTTCAATCCGAAAAATGGAGAACAAAAAACGCGGAGGGAATTTCGGGTGGGTATGCATTTTGTCGTAAGGTTTGGTGTATACACTATTTTAACAGTTTGGAGAAAATTCATAAGAAATTCAAAAGTAAGTCCGTTTTATTAGAAAGAACGGGAAATTCGAACAAATATATTTAAAAAAAACAAGCCGCTGTTTTCAATTTTTCGTTTTTTTTAATGATTCATATTCTGAATTCCGGTAAGCAAAATATGTATTATTTCCGGATTTTTCTTCAATTCAGACAAAAAAAATGAATTTTTGAAAATTCTAAATTTTCAAACTTACTTCAGAAAAATTTACCTTACTATTAGAAAAAAAAGGAAATTTCCGATTTGAAAGAAAGAGAGGTGATTTTTGGGAGTGTGCATTTTGTCGTATGGTTTGGTGTATACACTATTCTGTCAATTTTGCCTATTTCGAAGGAGTTCAAAAAGAAAGTTTTTTGGATAAAAATGAATTGAAATAAAGCCGAAGAACTTCGGATTTTCGAAAAAAAAATTGTTAAATATTTTCAACGTTTTTCAAGTTACATTTTTCTCTTTCGAACTTTTGGATTACAGTATGAAAAATAGATAAATGTAAACGAGGTAGTGATGAAAATAAAATTTTCAAAGAAAAATATTTTGAAATAAGTGAATTTAGGAAACTATCACTGTGTCCAGTTTTTTTTTTTGTGAAAACTGGCAGGAAAGTCAAGAAAAGGCTTTGTTAGGAAAAACTCGTTTTTGAAACACGTTTTCAATGCATAATTTTTTTAATTTGAAAAAATGAAAAACATAAATTCTAATAGGACCAACATAAAATGTATCCGTTTTTGATCGAAAGCCCGAGAAAATTCCAGGAGCGATACTTTTCAATTTGGTTAATACTATGGACACCACCCACTTTTTCATTCCCTTTTTCGTTTAGGAGTGGTAAAAAATAATATGAGGGAATTGGAAAACATATACTAAACCCTAAAGCCGCTTTCAAAAAGAATCCCGGAGTCAAATCCGGAAAAAAATACCTCCAAATGCAAATCGGTTCAAAAATCACATAAGTTTTTATCGAAAATTAAAATTCCGGAGTTTTGCAATGTTTGAGTTTTAGGAAAATACAATTTGCAGATGTTACTTTTTCCCGGTTTTAAAAAAGCGCTTCAGGTAAAAATTAAAAAAATGTAATTTCCTGGAAAACTCGGGTATTCTCTATTTCCAAGTTTTTAATGAAAATTTATCAGAAATTCGACTTAAACTACTTTTTTACGAGAAATCCGGGATCTTTAACATCTTATGCTCTATCCCTATAATGAAAAGCCTAAGCCAAATGAGCTAAAACAAAAGAGAGGGGGAAGAAAGAGGAAATGAAATAAAAGGGGTTGTGCCTCCCATTTACCTGGGGATGTATCATAAACGGAAAATGAGCCCTCTGTTCTCGAGGGGTAGAGGAGATTTGGCAAAGGAAGGGGAGGAGACTTAGAGAGGGAAGGAAAATTAAACGAAGGGTGGTAATTAGTAGTAATATGCACATGAACAACACAAAACCTATAGCAAGGAGAATGGGAGATTTACGGAATTGAATGGAATCGTCCAGAATATAGATGAAAATTAAGGAGAGTTCCATCTAGAAGAAATTCAAAATGTCCGAAAAATGAAAAAAAAAACTTATCTGGCGACAATTTGCAAAAATTAAGGACACCTAAAAATTCAAAATTGCCAAGCAATCTTGAGTGGGAAATTTCAAAAAAACGCCACTTCTTCCTAAAAATGGAAAACAAGAAAATGCATGATTGGAAAAAACCGAAAATTCCAATTCATTTCTCCCGGGAGCTCCAAGAAACTGAATTTATCAGAATTTTCGTTTTCTAAGATATAAATTTCCCAAAAGAAACCACACGAAAATCTTTTTTTCGAACTGAAAAACTCTCATTTTTCGTTTTTTTAAGTTCTCGTTTGTTCCTATAACTTGAGCCTAGTTCTGCCTGAAAAATTCTTTTTGTGACATATAAATTTGGAAAAGTTATGCATATTCACAAGTTACCTATTTCTAATTATCAGTGCGTAAACATGTAATTAGAACGGGGCAAATTTCTTGGAAAACCCAAAAATAGTAACTAAAAATAGCGAATATTCATTTTGGAAAGTACAGTTATTTGACAAGTTTGTGATATTGTGCTGAATGCCAGCAAATCATAAAAATGGGATGTATGAGCTAATTTCGGTTTGAAAAAGGAGTTTTAAAACTGAAAGGTAACCGCTAAAATCAAAAAATGACTGTTTTGTCAAAACAAAACTTTTTCGAAAAATTGAAAAAACTGAAAAAAAGACAGTACTCCTGGGGAAAATCTAAAATTTTAGAACAAAAGTTAATGAAAATGCAATTCTGAACCCGAAATATATTTTAAAAAAGTGTTTTTTTCTCCATATTTTTGGTTTCTTTTTTCCTCTTTTCAAACTAAACTATATCAATATCAATACTGATATCATATAACCCAACCCAAAAACTCGTCGTTTTTTCCACCTAAAATCTGAAATAAAAATCGGAATTATTGTAAAATTCTGCGAGTTATAACGGAAAATTTATTCGAAAAGCTTTTTTTGAGAAAAATTCAGTAAAACTATTATTCCTTCCGTTTTTTTTTGGTTTTTTTGAAACTATATTATCAATATCAATCATGTTATCAAAATAATATATAAACCAAAGAAATTTTTGTATTAGTAGACAATCTCAATATACAAAAAATATCATCATCATCATGAAAATTGTCTCTCTGTCTCCTTGTTTCATCGTTTTCCCCCTTTTCTCCTTCCATTACTCCATTCTTCTTCTCATTTCCCCTCTGACCCTCGTTGAACAGAACAGAGAAGAACAGAAAATTGGAAAAATTGAAGGGGTGAAATTGAGAGAAAAACGGGGAGAAACGGGGAGAAAAGAACAGCTGCCCGGGGTTGGGTTTTCTCTCCCGATTTATATTGAGAAATGATCGGGAAAATTGATATAATTGATATCATTGGGTCGTTTTGAGATTGGAGGGCTAGCTTCTAGTGAGGTAGTATAGTTGTTTCTAGTGACTTGTGGTATCGATTTCAATGTTTTCCAAGAGAAAAGTGCATGGAAATAGAGAATTCGGCCCAAATTTAAAATTTCTCATGGAATTTTGTCTGGAAAAATCAACTTCAAAATAGTAAAACACTAAAAATAACATGCTGAACATAGTTTGGAACTGCAAAAATCACATATTCCAAGACAAAATCTACTAAAAATGTTACTTTTTCACTTTTTTTTTACTTTTTTAAAATTACTTTTTTCGGCTCCGGGACATTGAAATTAGACAATTTAAAACCGCTTAGAAAATTGTAAAAAAAAACCTTGGATATGGGAAGTTATTTGAAAATTTTGTACTTTTAGTACTCACATCAGGTACATGGACAAACAAAAAGCCAAAAACGGACAAGGAGAAGAGAAGCTTCACCGAAAAAAGAGACGAAGAAAAAAGTAAAAGTAGTAAAATCAAGGAGGAAAGAACGGACACCATTCTTCGAAGTGAAGGTTGTTTTTGAGTGCGAAAGTCATTTTGTTGGGATGCATCGGATGGGAAGGTTAATAGATGAACAAGTCCATAAAGTTTCCTATCAGTTTACAGTACGATTTCAAAATTTTGTAACATTGAAGGCGTTAAATTTTTGGCTGATAAGCTTCCTAGCCACAGTAACTTGCAACATCCGAGTGTTAAAGAACACATAATGATGTATCGAAAGATTTTCAGTATTTCAAACAAAAATTCCACACTGAGAAATTGAGTTTTCGATCATCAAGTGATTAACATTTCGAGGTTCAGAGTTTTGCTAATAAAGCAACGCCAAATGTTCATCACACACATAAAGTGAGCAGAAATGATCAGGGTTCAATTTGCTGACTTCGAAGAAAATTCACTATTTTCGAACTTGATAGGTTTTTTTTGAAAGATGTGAGAGTTCACTAGGTGTTCATTTTCCTCAAAAACATCTAAACGGAAAGATGCACATAAGTGTTTGAAAAGAATGGGGGAATGATATGTTAGCCGTGGGAACCTAAGAGGACGGACGAAATCACCAACCGACAAACGAGGAGAAAAGGGGGACATGTGAAAATGGAAATAGGAGTTCATATGCGTCGGAGGGTTTGTTTATGGTTAACTAAAACATATCATTACGTAAAAATGAGAAACGTTTGTGGTTGGAAGCGTTCTAAGCATAGTTGTTCAGTTTGTCTTAGTCCTATGTTCTCGCAATGATGATTTTCGGGCTCAGTTAAGAACAGCCAAGAAATTGAGTGTAGAATTGACTTAAATCTGGAGAAGCTAGTTTGAACTCAAAAAATCATGAATTCAATAAAAGGGAAGGAGGCTGAAAATGTTCGCGTTTTCCCGTTAAAAAATGCCCGTTTCTAGCGTTTTCAAACGGTTCATGCACGAGAATGAGCTCGAAGTTTTCTAAATAGTTCATCAAAAGCCATCTTCACCCTAATTATAGCGCTGAAAGCCGAACTTGGCTGAAAAATATTGCTTCTGGTCACAAAATTCATCAGAATAATGAAAATTCGGAGTATAAGAATGTAAAAAAAGCACACGTTTTGAGGATTGAAAACAAAACTACGGAAAAAAGGATAATGATAGGGTTGGTTGGGTAGGATTTCTTGAAAATTTTGGTCAGAAGATTTTTTGAAACGTTTGAGGGTCACTAACGGCTCATTAGAGCCGGAAAATGTGGCATGATATGGCGCGATGTTGGAAGAAAGGAGGATAAAAATGGAAATTGGAGGGTTGTGACTCATGTTTGTTTTCACAAACAACGAATTAGAACATTCAGTAGAGCGCATTTACTTAATCCAGTTTGAAAAAAAAAAAAGAAATTTGCAAGGTGGTATGGCTTTTTTTTGAGAGTTTTGGCAAAATTACTGGCATTTCCAATATGAAATGATATGCTAATCGTCTACTTTCTCCAGAAAAAACACTAAAAATAAAAAAAAACACCATTAACATCACAAAAAACATTAGCTTGCCGTTGTTACACGTGTGCATGAAAGCTTCGAAAGTCGGCATAAGCATACACATGCACTATACACCACGACGCACAGTTGCGGACTCGACCGTTTGTGCGGGGAGGAAAGGAAGTGGAAAGGAAGAGCGTTGACAGGGCGATGCAATAGAAGTGAGGCACAACCACATCATACGCCTACGCAACAGTTCGTTGCAAATACAAGTGTTCGTTCACGTCGAGGCTGTGGATGGGGAGGAGAGAGAGAAGGAATGGGAGGAATAAACGAAGATCGTGAAACAAAGTTTCTCAATAGGTTTTTGAAAAACCGTAACCTTCCAGCGACTTCAGCTTAGCGATAACTATTGTAATTTCCCATAAAACCGATGAAAGAAGTAAATATGAAAAAAAAGAAGGAAAAATTGCCCTTTTTTGTAATAATGAAATTGATAGTCCGGGTAATGGAGCTTTCAAAAGTGTGCAAAATTCAACAAAAAGATCTATATTTGGAAAAAAAAGACAATGATTTCATCAATAAAACCGCCAAAAACACTTAGACAATGAATAAGGTAACAGGTGTCATAACTGCTCACTAATCTCTATGACCCATGTTTCTCTTGACGATTAGCCCTCCTCTCTCAACAACCATCTTTTTTACTCCTAGATGCATAGTTTCATGACCCTCCAATTGACTCACAAATGTCGCAACCCATTCATACACACAGGACCTCTCTCCCCACAACAGGCATAACAATTGAGGCGGACGGTGTTGGATGATGAATTGAAAGGCAGTAAAACACAGATGGGCCAAACACAGATAGAAAAAAACACAGATAGAAAAACGGTAAGCATAAAAAACAGGAGAATATGTATTCTAATTTTTTGTCTGAACTTCCGTCTAAAATACTTTATTAAAGAGCAAAATGGTCAGTAGAAAATAGTGGGCTTTTGAAAAAAAATATAAAGAAACGCCGTGCAAAAGACGGGCCAGAAAAAAACGGGAAAATGAAGCAAGATTCAAATAGAGCTGATCTGGACTATCAAAAAGTGAGTGGACATTGTTAGTTTCAAGAAAAATTTGATGAAAACATAGACCGAGAAACTTCAATTCTACTGGAAGTTGTGAATTAATAAAAAAAATGGGCAAAATGAAAAAAAGAATTGATGCGAACGGTGTTGGATTAGGCGCTAAAATCAGATGGACCGATGCACCATGTTGACGTTTAGTTTTGGTAATATTTCGACATTTTTCAAAAACTAGACTTATCTGGAATGGTTTGGAAGACATTAAGCTTTGAAAAATTACAAAAATCAAGTTTCCAGTAGGAAATAGTGGGAAAAAAGTGCTGCAAAAAATGGGACAGGGTGAAATTTTACAAAAGTTTAACAGAAACGTAAAAACAGAAGTCAGAAAATACAATAAAAATTTCTAATACAAGGTCAATTCCTGCTCCTGCTCTTGCTCCTGCTCCTGAGCTACCACTCCAACCTTTGCGCTAATTCTCTTGGCTCTTCTCTTGGCATTCCTCTTAGCTTTAGCTTCCTCAGAGTTCTTCCTTTTCCGGCTCTTTCTGCTCTTTCTCTCCAAAACTCTGATATATCCTTTACCCAATTGTTTCAGATGCTCTTCGAAAAGTGCGTTGGAGCGCACTTTCCACTCGAGGTACTCGCTGGATATGCTATCTTTCATTTTGGACCATTCGACGGCTAAAAAATGTAGTTTGTAGTTTGTAGTTTGTAGTCAATATAATTTGTAGTCAAAATAGTTTTTAGCTTATGTAGTTTGTAATTGATGTAGTTTGTAGTTAAGATAGTTTGTCGCTTATGTAGTTTCTATCAAATGCAGATTGTAGGTAATATAGTTTGTAATTAATGTGGTTTTTAGTTAATGTAGTTTATAGGTAATGTAGTTAGTAATTTGTAGTCTGTAGGTTGTAGTTTGCTTTCTATATTTTTTGGTCTGTAGTCCGTAGTTTGTAGTTTGTAATTTTTAGTGAATATAGTTTGTAGTTTTAGTGTGTTTACTTTTTGTAGTTTGTAGTTTATAGTTTGTAAATTGTACTTTGCGTTTGTGATTTGTAGTTTGTAGTTTGTATCTTGTAGTTGGTAGCCCAACTCACAAATTTCCTGATTACCAATCCAGCAGCTAATACTTTCCCGCCATTTTCTGTACAGCAAAAACGCCCCAGTTGGATTTTTGACCAATTGTGGCATCGGTTCCAAACTATCCGGATTGAACAAGCAGGTCCTAATAGCTAAAAATTGTAGTTTATAGTTTGTAGTTTGTAGTCTCCTTACCCAGTTTTGCATCCTTGTAAAGTGGACATTTTTGAGCATTTTCCTTTGCTTGAGCCAGTAATTTTTGGTAGTGTTCCGATATTGGGTCCAATGGCTCCGAAAATTTTTTGACTGAATTTTCAGATTCAGAATTGGCTGAAATTTTCAGAACTTTTTTTCAGGAAAAAAAAATTTGTGCTCACTTTTTTCCGAATCGATTGCCATGGTACTATAGAGGACCTCGAGCGGAGAAGAGGTGGAAGACGCTGAAAACTTTCAGATTTTTTGACTACAAACTACAAAATTCTACTGTACCTCGGTCTACTGCACCCTCTACAGTATCCTCTTTAATAGCTTCAGGACTTGGCAAAATGCTCTTTGGAGCAGTTGGAATACGAAGGGGGCGGGCCAAGGCTGCAATTTTGTAGTTTGTAGTTTATGTACTTTGTACCTTTATAGCCCACCTTTATAAAACTCCGCCTCCTGAATAAATTTTTGCGCCTGACCAGCCCAGAACCATTCCCTGCGCTGAGCAATATCATTTAAAAGTGCAACTTCTCTTTGGAACATTCTTTTAGCCTCATTTTCCAATTTCACCGTCTTTTCCAGTTCAGATATGCGTTTTTGGAGGAGTTTGCATGGCACACATTGATCAAATTGTTCCGAGGGCTTGACGTTGAAGCGTTGGAGTTCGGATTCTGGAAAGTAGGAGATAAGTGTCATTAGAAGTTCGTAAATCTACAGTAACACCTCTATAGACCTACAGTATCTTTTAGGAATCTACAGTACCCCTTGTGAATCTAACCCCTACTATCCTTAGCTTACTGTGACCTCTAGTGAAAACACACTTTTTTTTCTCAGGACTACTGCAGTCAATAGTAACTGTTTTTCCTTACAGCAGCCTTCGTAAATCGACAACAAGTTCTTCTTTGCTACAGTATCTCCCGTAAATCTACCCCACCTTTTTCTAACCTACAGTATTTTTCCCGTAAATCTACCCCTAAACTCACGCAAAACTGCATTTGGAACTCTCATTGTACCGTTTGGAGTGACGACAACAGTTTCTGTAAATGTTTGTCATTTCAAAAAAGTGGGCGTGACTTGAACCGGGTTTACCTTGACTATCAATCCGTTTGACATTAAAGGTTTGAACCGGACCTTTTTCCTCTACAGTTTCTTTTGAAGATACTGTAGATAAGGAAACTGTATCAGAAAGGCCCTCCTCAGTAGAGTTATCTGTTGGATCCTCTATGGATGCTGTGTTAGGAGGGCACTGTTTAGTGGTTCCTTCAGTTCCTTGAACCAAAACTTTGATAGGAACTAGTTTGACTTGAGATGGTGGTCCGGAAAGTGGTTGGGAGGATTCTGAAAGTTAAGAATCCCTTTTTTTTGAAATATGCATATCAAAAAGTCAAACAGTCCATCTAGTGTAGCATGCCATTTTTAAGCAAACTTACCTTCTTTTATCTTCTGTTCCACGCGTCTAAATGCTGATCTTTCTACTACTCTGAATGCGGACAGTCTTTGTCCAGGCTCGGCAACATTCATGTTTACGTGACTTATGGTGTTGTTGAGTCTGTTGGTATAGTCTTTGTAACTTTCTGAAAAATAGAGTAGAGAAGGGTTTGATAGGGAAAAATGAGAAGGAATGGAGAAAATAAGGTTGTCCTAAGCTGAGGGAAGTGGTATGTTAACTTGAAATATAGCACTATTATTTGAGCAAGATGTTGGGCTAATTTATGACGTGGGAGGCAAGAGAAAGTTGGAAAGTTGAAGAGTTAGAGATGGGACGCATGAGTAAAAAAAAAGAAACTTTGAACATTACTTAACTGTCCTAACTCAATTAAAAAGTGACTTGAAGAGGTAGGAAAATATTAAAAAGTGTTTTTATATGAATCGACGCAGAACTTTGGGCAAAAGAATTTTTCAGTTGAACATTTGATTTGAAAATGCTTCTGAAGGTAGATATCGGCTCTCAAAAAAGTTATTATAGTACTGTTTCTGTGTTCTTTTTCTCCTTATTCCAAAAGAATTAAATTTCACTGTGTATTTGAAAATAAAATACGAGAATTACTGAAATAATGGCGTTAATGCTAATGCGAGCGCAGTGAAACTTTCCATTTGGAATAAGAGGAACAAAGCAAAAACAGTACTTTAAGAACTTTTTCAGAGCCGATATCTGCCTCCAGAGGCACTTTCGGACCAAGCGTTCAACTGGAAAGTGCTTCAGCCGAAAATTCTGCATCGATCCATATAAAAACATTAACACTTATTTAAAATACTTCCCTTCCCTTTTAATTGTGAAGTGAATTGAACAAACTAAAACTTCCTCCGCAGGCTAATTTACGGCGTGACCAGCTTAATGAAAATTTAGATCTGCTCAACTTAAAAATGCTTAACTAGAGGATATGATTGACTTATTTATCTAGGCTATTCTGCTCTTTTAGGCCTAGTTACGCGATTAATCCTTTTGGATTACTTTGACATCTGGTATTTTCTACTATATGACCGCCTTCAACTAGTCATCTAATTTTTTTGAAATGGCCTTCTTATATCAAAACTGTTACTCATATTTCATAAAACTACCAAAAAATTGAAAAGACCTACTCAAAAATTCACAAAGAATGACGGTGGGGTACATACCCGCCCCTTCTTTCCCTCTTTTTAACACCCATGACAATTGCGTGACACAACTAATTTGTTCTCATTCTTAGGGCGTTTTTCGTCACTTTTTCCTTTTTTTAAGGGGTGAATACTGACCAAAAAAAAGAAGGAGGGCGCCTTTAATGTGAGTGTGTGGGTTGATTACTTTTATACACATTACACCATTTTCACATTCAACTGGCTCATTCTTTTTTTGGTGTCATTTGACCGTTTTTTATTTTATTTTATTGGTTCTGGCTAAAAGGTTTTTTTAGACAGGGAAAGAATGGAATTTTCAGATTTGGGGGAAAGGAAAACTCGGGAGAAAGGGAAAAAATCAACATTTCCAGTCATTTTTGTCAACGAAAATGCTATTTTGGAACTCTTTTACCTGAAAAATCCAAAAAAACGTTACGAAAAAAGTTGGTTTCAGTCATTTTCAGCCTAATTAAAGCCCAAAAAGATGGTTATGGCCCTCTGAACTCTATTTTTCAGACTATGAACACTCTTCTTGACGTCATCTCGGCTGCCAAGATCTCCAGATTGTGGACTAGAAATTCTGGAAGTTCTGAGCAAAAAACCGTCACTTTGAAGCCAACTGGTAAGGAATCAAACCAGTTTTTCAATGAAAAATTGGCTCGAATTTCTAGATTTGGAATGCCCAAAATTGGTTAATCTGGGGTTCGAAAAAGTCCAAAACACTCCCAAACTGGAATCGGATTTGAATAAAAAAGTGAGTTTTCCAGCCAAAATTGTAAGAAAAAAATTTAATGAATTCCTCCAGAAAACTTCCCTGGTTACTCTGGAAACTTTCCACAAGTTGTTTCCAAAAATGGGAAGAGCTTCTCGTGAAGGAGCAGGAGCAAAGAGCACCTCGGGCTCTTTCCAGGCATCCCCATATGGTAAGAAGACTGTCTAGATCATAGCTTTGTGGTTTTTTTTAGATTATAGGGTTTGTAATTCATATAGTTCGTAGTTTGTAGTTTGTATTGTTTGTAGTGTTTGTGATCCATATAGCTTGTAGTTTGTAGTCTACTTATGAAGAAAATGAGCCTACAGTAGCGAGCATAAGTCAGTGTACCTCCGGTTTTTCGTTAATATTTCTGTTCAAAATTGATCGATTGAGATGAAATTTTTTCTGGGAACTCTTGAATAAACCAGGAATACGATCCCAGTTTTTTTTTTCAAAAAAATGTTTTTGACCTGAATAATTTTGGTGATGACTGCTGGAATTTCAGGTGACCATTTTGAAACTTTTTTTTGGTCAACTGGAGGTATCCATATTTTTGACGCAAAATGTTGCCCCAAGTCCACGTGAACCACTTCCGTCAAAATATCTAATATGCCGCCTCCGTCCGTGGCCTTATTTCAGTCAACATTCGAACAGAGGCTTTTGAACACGGCTGAATATCTCAGCTGAAATTTTTTCAAAAGGGCTAAAAACTTGAGAAAAGGTCAATTTTGAGATTCTGAACAAAGTTCTATAGATAGTCTTTGGTTTAGGAAAAAAAACATTTTTTGACTTTTCAGTTGATTTTCACAATCATCCAAAATCAGTATAAAAGTCGAAAAATGAATGTTTTCCAAACTCAAATATATTTATAGAACTTTGTTCAGGATCTCAAAACTAATATTTTCCCAAGTTTTTAGCCCATTTGAAACACTTTCAGCTGAGATATTCTGTCCTGTTCAAAAGCCCCTGTTCGTACGTTGGCTGAAATGAGGCCACGGACGGAGGCGGCATATTAGATATTTTGACGGAAGTGGTTCACGTGGACTTGGGGCAACATTTTGCGTCAAAAATATGGATACCTCCAGTTGGCCAAAAAAAAGTTTCAAAACTGCTACCTGAAATTTCAGCAGTCACCACAAAAATTATCCAGGTCAAAAACATTTTTTCGAAAAAAAAACTGGGATCGTATTCCTGGTTTATTCAGGAGTTCCCAGAAAAAATTTCATCTCAATCGATCAATTTTGAACAGAAATATTAACGAAAAACCGGAGGTACACTGACTTATGCTCGCTACTGTAGGTTCCATTCCAGGATTGCCTTTGAAGCTCAGCCAGAGCTTGAAAATCAAGAACCAAGATGGTCAAACTGCAACCGGCAAACAAAAACCTAACAATGTTGGCAAGAACGGAAAAGTCGGCAAAAAGTCAATCTGCTCTTCAATTTCTCTTCCATTTTAACCCGATCAAAGGAAGTTAATCTAATAATTTATCTTACATTGTTTGCTACACAAAACTGCCATTTACCCTCAACTATTACACCTCATTAAACCATTGTAAGACCTCTGATAACCATTAAATACCTCTAATAAACTGCATTCAAGGCCAGAACTGGATAAAACGCTTACATAATAAAATAAAATATGTGACCTGGAGCTAAGATCTGAAACTTGTCTAGAAGGCAAGCTGAAGGAAGTAAGGCTGACTGACGCCAAGTGTGTGCGGCTGATCAAATGTAAAGTGAAAAAAAAAATCCAGATCGTATAGTAAAAACAGTGAAATGAATGCATCTGTTGAAATGGAAAACACAATTTTTGGCACCTGCCAAACATCTGTAAGTACTGCCATCATGAGTTTGCCAGTGCTGCTTAGAGCAAACACTTGACCCGTTTTCTTTCAGCTTTTTCTGCAATGAATACATCGAAAAACAAGCTGAACATTTGATCTCTTCGTTGGAGAGCCAGGGGACAAGACCTTCCAAGAGTAGAAAGGCGTTTTTTGGTTGAGTCCCATGACCTTTCCTCTTTTAACGTACAACGTAATTGAATAATTACCACCATCTTCTCCTTGCCCAAACTTTGCCTTTGTCCAAATTTAATGTCATTTTTATGCAGGAAAAAGTAGATGTTTTGTCTACCGCCGCTTTCGCCGGTCGTTAACCACACGCCGAATGTTGTCCTTTCCTTGTTTTTTTCTTTTTCAAATCTCTTTTTTTTCCTATCCGTTCTACAAAGCAGCAATGACGTCAACATCTTTTTTTGGTCCGTTTAGAACACGTTCAATGACGATTTTTTACCTCTTAACGTACATCGTACTCGAACCATCACCACCACCCTCTTCTTCCTTTTGTCGTTGGCGGCTACCACCTACATATACCCACACACTATAAACATATCTTCACCCACACATCGTAAACTTTCTTTTTGTGTCTCTGTGCTCGTCGACTCTCTAAGCTCCGCCCCACTTTTCTCCGGATCTACTGTACGACCATACGCACGTAACAAGCCATCATCGGTCTGCCATCTTTTTACTTTTTTTTTCCTTTTCCAAATCTATTTTTATCCGTGTAAATTCTACAAAGCAGGAATACGTAGATCCTATCCCTTTTTTTGTTTGATTTTCCAAATCTTTTCCTTGCAAAAAGTTCCGCGAAAGTCTCAGCTTGAATCTTCGAAATGCCGTTTTGGTCCGTTTAGAACACTTTTCATGATGATTTCCCAATTGATACTGTTGCAAATAACGTTTTCTATTTCCAGCTCAAAATTGAAATGTGATTTAGTTTGACTCGAATTGACATTTTGGACAAGTTTCAGCTGTAAAATAATTTTGAAAATTTTATCAAAAATTATGGCACCTGTGGATCCAAAAAACTGAAAATAAAATTTTCTTCAGAATTTCCTGAAACTTTTCGCACGGGTTTATAAGCGTTGAAAATGAGTCATGACCAATTTTCTCGCCGCACAATCCATCTTTAACGGAAATAAAGCGATTTTTCGAAAAACTCAATATTTTCACACATCTGAAATTTCTGAAAAACGGAGTCGAAACCAGTCAAGAGGACTGGAATTCGGCTCAGGATGGGTCAGCACACTATGTGAGGGTCCATACAATTTGATTTGAGGACAAATAACGATTCCCAAGAATTTTCTAAAAACACCACCCTTGTGAGAATCTTACTTCCCAATTCTTCTATATTCCATCCAACTGTATGAATTTATGACCACTCTTAACGTACATCATACTCGAACCATCACCATCACCCTCTTCTTCCTTTTGTCGTTGGCGAATACCACCTACATATACCCACACACTATAAACATACCGTCACCCACACATCGTAAACTTTCTTCTTGTGTCTCTGTGCTCGTCGACTCTCTAAGCTCCGCCCACTTTTCTCCTGATCGTCCGTCCGACCATTCTCATTATATAGGCAACAATCCACTGGTCTGCCTTCTTTTTATTTTGTTTTTTACATCAGACTTGTCGAAATCTTGGCCAGCCCGGCTGCCCGGTCAGCCGGGTTTCAAAATTGTTGTTTTTTCAGCATGTTGTTCCCGATTTTGAAACGTTTCCTGGGTCTTTTTTACTCAAAAAACGATCAAAATTTCTCCCCTGAAAACATAGGCCAGAAAAGTAGAAAAAAAGCCGCGAAAAAAAAATTTTCAAAAAAAATGTTTTTGACAAACCTGTTATAAAGGTCCCTATGGTTTGATTGCCCGTTGTACTGTACCTAAAAAAAGCCCAAGTTATCTACAACTCCCCTAATTTTCAGCAATGGAATACGAGCAATTTGTGGAGAAATACCAAATTGACCTGCCCCCTTATTTGGATGACAAATTTGTGAGTTGGGGAACTTTGAAGGCTACTGAAAGAGGAATGGCTGAGAAGAAGAATCATTTGGCATTTGTTGTGAAGATATGGGAATCCAACATGACGATTGTCAGACATAATCTGGACCGAAAAATTGTGAGTCTTTTACTTTGCGCTAACAAGAAACGTTACTTTTGGTACCTCTAGGGATTTTTCTTAAAGAAAATTCGGCTCTTTACGGTTTGACTGGTCCCAAAAGTAAGACTGATCCCAGAAAAAAAAGACTGCTCCCAAAAAATTAAGACTGGTCTCATGAGACTGGTCCCATGGACGAAGACTGGTCCCAGAAAGAGAGTGGTCCCAAAGGAGACTGGTCCCATCGGAGGAGACTGGTCCTAAGAAAAGACAGGTCCCAAGAAACTGGTCCCAAGATCCACAGATCCAGATCATGATCAGTAATGCATTAACTTGAAGGCTTAGAGACTCTCAACGTATTTTCGTGGCCTGCAAACACTTGGGGTTCCTCTAAAATAATAGGCGCTTTGAGGGTGCCTAAGCCTTCAAATGAATGATTTTTAGGTATTGCTGGTTTTTATTATAGTCAATCCTTTTTTCAGCTCAAATCCATTGCATTTGACAAAAGCCGAAGCCTTGATAGATCGGGAGGCATACGAAAAATTTAACAAAATAGTAGATCCCAAACTTATTTTCCTTCCAATAAGTTCTAAAGAAACATTTGGTATAGTTTTATTGTTGGGACCAGTCTCTTTTTCCTGGGACCAGTCTTTTCTTGGGACCAGTCTTCCCTCTACCGATGGGACCTGTCTCTTCTTGGGACCAGTCTCCTTTGATGGGACCAGTGTCCGTTGGGACCAGTCTTATTTTTCGGGACCAGTCTTTCTGGCTTTGGGACCAGGAAAGCCATAAAGAGCCGAAAATTCTAATAATTCTAAAAATTTCGCCAGGATACATTTCTAAACTCACTGATAACTCCCAAAAATTTTCAAAAATTTGGTTTTTGAAACCCACTAGAAGGGGTCTCATGATGCAAAACTTTTCAGAAAATTTTTTTCTTCTAAAAACCATCAGAATCTGTTTTTTCATGTCCGTGGTTTCATTTTGACCGTATAAAACAACCTAAAAGCTACAAAAATCCATGTTTCAAATGAAATTTTGTACAAGACGATGTCTGAAAATCAGAGAAATGGGCTTGAACGGGACTTGTGGGATTTCTCACTATGATTTTTTTTCCCGTCCGAGTCGAATTGGTATATGTTAAAATTTATAGAAAATTCTCAAGGGGTATAGAAAGGTCCCTTGTAAGCTAACATCCTATATTTCATGTCATTATTTTCCAGCTCAAGCATCTCGCATATGGAAAACTCGAGAAACTCCCAATCGTAAGACGGTTTGCTCCACCAAACTCCGTTGAGCCGAGAAATGAGCGGGATGTCTGGGGTGTTGCACGGGATCAAGATGCTCCCGCCGACGATCTCATGAATCGAGCTTGTCCTGAGCTCGTGAAGCAAATCCGGATGGATATTAAGCATGGGATTGATGGAACGTTAAATGTGATGGGGACTTTGGACGAGGAGATAAGAAGGAATGAGGCACTGCTGGAGTATTATAAAGAGGAGCACAAACAGATCAGAGAGAAGTGGGAGGCAATGGTAAGAAAAAATTTTGAATTATCTGAAAATTTTTTTCTAAAAAAGTCAGCATAAAAAGCCCAGTACCCTCTCATTTTTCTTTGCTTTTCAGGACGGACCAAGGGAGGAGCTCGAGCCCCACGACATCACCCCGGCTCGCGTCAACCTTTATGCGCTGCTCAAAAAGAAAATCGTCCATTTTGCGAGCCTGTTGGACAACACATATGTTGGCCAGGAACTTGTCGAGATCGCTAACAGCAAGCTCACAGTGGTCGGGTACTCGTTGGGACGGAACGCAGCTCACGCTGTCCAGGATATGGGAGAGTATAAAGAGGCTTGGAGCTCGAAAAGAAACATGGAGGAGGAATGGGAAAAGATTAGAGCGCTAGTGGAAGAAATAAATAGAAAATAATTAATTATTGTCTTATCAGGCTTGTTTTCCTCCGAAACTTTGTTTTCATGCTTGCTGTTTTTGTTCTCCTATTCTTATCAAACCAACCCTTTTAAAAACTGTTCCAATTCTGCACCATTTCGTAATTCCTTTCACTATGACCCTCTCTACAACCTCTTCCCTCATTTCCATTTCTCATTCAAATCTTTCAAATGTTCATTTGTCCTTTTATAATAGTAACGCTCTACTAAACAATCATCACCATCTTCTATTTCTCTCTGTTGGCGACCATTTAAACCACTTCTTTGAGAGTCGGTTCGCCATTGTAATTGTCCTCATTTCTTGAACTTTTCACTGTATTTTGGAGCGTTTCAAACTTTTTTAAAATGTACTGACCTTATATATGTTTCCTTCTTTTATCTTCTTTGTATTTGTCTTATAAAAAGAATATGAATAAAAAAGTCGAGACTGTACGAAAACAAAACATTGAACTACTTGCTTGTAGCTTGCAAGCTTTAGTCAACTTTGTAATAGAAATTGAGGTGCTTAGCCGTTTTTTGTTTCACCGAATCATGACCAGGTCTTCCCTGAATTATTGTAAGGTCAACTTGGCCCGCATCATCGTTTCTACTTTGACAGACACCTTGCTTGTGTCTGTTTAGTTCGGTTCTGTACACCCTTCTAATACGTTTGCCCCTCTCTAAACAGTGTGTTGTGTTGGGTCATCCTCTCTTTATCGACAGACAATAACTTGCCTTGGTTTTATGCAATTGACTCCTTCTCACACTTCTCATACAGCCCTTACTAAACGAAAAGCGTTGGTCATCGTTGTGACACCTGCAATAGTTTTGTCTATGAGTGTTTATACGTTGATCCCTTACTGCCCATCTTTTTGCCTATTCTACCGTTGCCGGATCACATTGTTTCTTTGCCTTTTCTACCGCGTTGGTTATAAACATAGCTGGGGGAATTTTTAAAAAATTAGCGTAACTAAAAACTTTGTTTTATTACTTATTTGCAAAAAAAAATGGCGGTTTCGCTTAATATTCCAAATTTTTATGAAAATTGAAACATTTTTACCTCGGTAATGTTTTCTTTTAGTCTCTTGTTTAGTATCTCCGCTATTTCTCATTCTGCCAGTCTTATTTATTTGTCTGGTCCTTTTTCTCAGTTTCTTCAAAATCGTTGCAGTTCCGACCTTGCCCGACTGTCACCAAGAAGATAACCCTTCTCTTTTCCTTTTTTTCCATTGCTGTTTCTCCCTTTTTCTTTCTTCTCACCTCTCAAGAGACATGGATGTCTTTTTGTCTTCTTGTCTATCCCTTTTTTGTTTCTATTTCTCGAAGCTTTTCTGCAAAAATTGACCGCGCAAATTTGAATTTGAACTTTCGGAAAGTTGTCAACATCTTTTTTGGTCCGTTTAGAATCCTTTTTTAAAATAATTTTCGAACTCATCGTGTTCTAAATCCTACTTTCTCTGTTTCCAGAACCTTCCAAACACCGTCTACAAATTTTTGTCATGAGCTCGTTTTCAAACTCAAGAGCTTCTCGGAAGATCGTTAAGTCCAAAGAGAATATGGCTCCAAGAGGTATTCGAACCCTTTTTTGAGAGTCATAAAAAGAGCAATTTTCAGAGCAAGATAGTGATTCGAGCTCCGACTACGAGGAGGAGTCCAATGGAGTTGAGAAGCGTGAGTTTTTTTTTTCGTTGAAAAGCTGAAAATTAGAAAAAAAACTTCAGAATTCCACTCGCACTTGATCCAGCAGATCGAAGTCAAGGACCACCAGATTCACATGATTTTATCCCAATGTAAGTTTCCCTTTTTTTTTCCAATGTCTCACTTTCGAGAAAATTTTCAGTCGCCGATATGACTTTTAAAAAAGATAATTTGGCAAAATATGTGAAGAAGCTCGAGGGGGAAGCTCGGTTCCTAAATCAAGTCAATGAAGACTTGAATTTGAAAAATATCGATCTCACCAGGAGAATCGTTCAGGCGCCATATCATGTGAAAAACCTGATGAAAGAAGGTAACATTTTGAAAGAGAATTTTGTTATAAAAATAGTGAAATATTTCAGTGAAAAAGTTCAAAACTAAGGTAGACGGCATAATAAAGGAGAAAGAAAGTTTGAAGAAGCAAAATAAAGAGAAGGACCGAAAAATCGAAAGCTTGAAGGCCATGAACAAAGAATTGAAGAGCAAAGGTAATACTTTCTTTTCTGAGTAAAATGCAGAAAAAAAAACAAAAAATTTCAGTTTCGGCCTATTTCGCTGAAAAAGTTGATCTAAAACAAGAGCTCAAGGACAAGAATGTTGAGATGAGAGAACTCAAGACAGCGAACAGACGGCTCGAGGAACTGAAATCGGAAAAAACTGTAGAAATTGAAGAGCTCAATGACCAAATGAAGGAAATGGAAGGAAATTGTGAGTTTTTCAAAAAAAAATTGTGAAAATGCCAATAATTTTGCACAAAAAGGTCCCAAGGGGTAGGGGTCCCTTTTGGTAGATGATTCTTGAAGAACCTTGAAAATGATGGGGTCTTGAAGATCCTCAAAGTGATCTTCATAGAGCGATGCACCATGTTGTACGCGATGCTCCAAGTTTTTCAGGAAGCGATGCACTTTTTTGTTTAGAAAGCGATGCATCGTGTGGCACGCTATGCACCATGTTGTTCACGATGCACCATGTTGTTCAAAGAGCGATGCACCATGTTGAACTACTCTTTTAATGCATACTCTTTTCCCCCAAAACGTGACTTTTTCTATTTTCAGTTGCCCAAGGAAAAGCCGACCTCTTCGCTGAAATAGACGAATTAAAAAATCAAACCTTGCACCTCGACCACCGGGATTTTGGTCTTCGAGTTCATGTGGCCCGTTTAGAGGATAAAGGTAAAAATATCTCCAAAAATATAGTTATACATCTCAAAAATCTTCCAGTCGTGGAACAAAAATCAGCTAAAGAATGTTTGGAAGCAAAGCAACGTGGTATTCATAGAATGATTGTGAAGTTTGAGGAAATGGAAGAACTAAAGAAGAAGATAAAGCAGTTGGAGGCGGACAACGAATTTTTGCAAAACGGGGGTTGGTTTTTTTGCAATTTTTCTCAAATTTCGCATATTGGTTGTAACTGTTTCAGGCATCTTCATGGCCAGCGACTCTTGGCCAGAGCCAGCGACTGGATTTAATACGGACCCACAGCCAAGCTGCTCTGCCAGTCCATCAAGACATTCAAACCATGAATTACCGCCATTCCAATCTACTGATTATGATTATAGAACTGTTTTTATTCCATAATCGTTGTTTCACTTATTTCTTCGACAACCCTCAGCGTTACCTTATTCCTGTTTTTGTTCAATAACTTCGCACACTAATTGATACTCTATTTTCTAGCTTTTCTTCTGTTACGTCTATCAATTTGGGCTCGATCATTGATTTTTTATTTATGCATTGTGAATCACAGACTTCTTTAAACGTGTTCTGTTCCCTTCTTGCATATTTTCTTGAGAATATTGCTTAATATTCGACTATCAAAAACTATATAAGGCCTCATAGTTGCCCCTTCAAACCATTCATCCCCTCACCTTTCCTTCTTTCCCTTAACTTTTCTATTTATTTCTTTATTGTTACAATCTTTTACTGTTTCTCGTTAGTATACTTTCTCATGTTCTTCTCTTATTTTTCTTATAGGCCATAAACTGAGGAAGATTCTTTTTCATCAAAGGCTCATACCACCTCTTCGCTTTTTGGACGGTGCCGCGGAGCATATCAAATAGGTTGTAAGCAAACCTGGCGCACCTTTTGGAAAACTATTCGCAACATGTTAGGGACCGCGCATTATGAAATACAACTTTGCAAGACAGTGCATTAGAGCGCACTTACACCACTTTTTTGATGATTCATCAAAAAATAGTTTTAAAAAAACGTCACTGAAAGTTTTACAATCGGCTGTCCTGGTTGACTGATCACAAATGAAGGCAAAACGACACTCCCTGTTTTTTTTGGTGTAACGTAACTTTTGGATGTAAGACAACTTTTTTGATTGATTAACCTCCGTAGTTTCAATCAGACAAGCTCCGTCCATCAAATGCCTTTTATGTTCTCCTTTCTCCATTTTCATGCACCACTTTCCCACGTACCTCTCATTCAAACATTTGAAATCAATGCACTCGCATATATGTGCAAATTTTTTCAACAATCACTTCCTATCTCTTTCTTTTCTCTGTTGGCGACTTGCTCCCCTCATGCAAATCGCTCTTCCCCTTCTTTCTCCTCCTTTTGTCCAAACTATCGTTGGCGTTAATATGAAAAATGTGTCTGTGTCTCTCTCTCTCTTTTCTTCTCTTCGACCGTCCTTTTTTATGTTCCTTGCCCCTACACAACCCCTTCTTTGCCTCACTTTCCTCGCTTTTTCCTCGCTGTCGTCTCTTGCTACTCGTCACATTTTCCACTGTTTTCTGTCCCTATTCATTTCGTATCTTCAGGAAGTTATGGAGAACAAGAAGACCACCCAGCAAGCCGGAGCTGCCAGCAAGGATCCAGAAGCCAGCCGTCGTGAATCCGCTGCGCCAAAGAAGACCGCTGGTGAGTAACTAGTTAACATGTCCCATTTTACAACTAACCCGTTTGAAACTATATCATTTTAAAGATTTATTAACTATCCCAATTTAGATCCGGCTGGAGAAAATGTTGGAGCTCTGAAGTTCGATGCCGAGAAATTGCTGGACTTCCTGGTCAAGAAAGTTAATGAACTCAATGCCAGTGACCCAGAGTTTTTGTGGGGACCGCTAGTCGATTTACTCAAGAAACTAAAAGAAGTCCATCATGCATGTAAGTGAACTTGTCAGAAGAAAAGTACTGAGAATAAACCATTTCAGTCGCGACAGAACAAGAACTTTTAAAGGGCAATCACTTAGCCCTTCAGCGTCAAGTTGATGACAAGAACGCCGAGCTTGAAAGAGTTCGTCAAGAGTTCGCCGCGTTCAAGGAGGCCACAGTCAGAAAGGAGGAAGTCGAGAAGGCGAAGAATCAAGCTGCAGTAGATGAGCTTCACGCAAAGCTAGCTCACTCAGAGAAAATGAGGAAGGAAGCCGAGTCCGACTTGTTGGATCATCAAGAGCTACGTGAAGAAGCTGTTGAATGTTTTGGTCGGTTCAGCGAGAAGATGAAGCGCAAGGAGCCAATCAACGAAGAGCCCTCGACGAAGCGCGCCAAAATGAGGGATCAGTAAGTTCTGTGAGTTTTCGTCATTGAAGTTGGACAGTCACACTTCTGTTACGTTTTAGATCGATCGTATAATCCATTGGCATTTCTTCGAACACCATCAATCCAACAACAATTTGTCGTTTTCAATGTGATTTTCTTTTTTCGAATTGTCAATGTAAGAACTTTTTTCATTTCAGGCCTCCCACTCTATATTTTCATGATTTTGGCTCCGCCAATCAGTGCTGTCGTTGTTTCCCCCTGAAATCAATCAACTCTTCATGAAAATCTCAGCCAGAGTGCCTTCTCATGCATTGCAAGTGCTTCAACTTCCTCGCCAACTCCTTCGTTTTAGTCTCTTTCAAAGCCCCTTGCTTCTTCGATCATCCTCCCCACAATCCTTTTCTTGTTCTCTCTACAGCCTTCTCCTCCCAACTTTTCTTCATTCATTTTCATTCTTTTTTTCCCCTGTTTCGAAGTCCCAATATCCTTTCCTCAAAGATCCCCTCATCTGTTTCTCTCATTCTTCCCTTCCTTGTCCATCTTTATTATCATATTCCCTCCCAAACCCTCTTCTTTGCCTTTCATATCCCCCGCTTTTTTGTCTTGTATCTTCAAGCCGACAACTCGTTGAGTCACACATGTATCCTTTTATCACTCCGTTTATTCTGTTTGCCCATCACTCTTTGTACACCATTCACCCAGCTATCACCACCCAGTCTCTCTTCATTGGAGCATGTTTGCACCATTCACCATAAAATTGAGTATTTTTCCATGTTTTTGTATTGTTCTCATCCCATAGTTTCTGCTTTTTCCTTTTTCCTTGTTGCTTTTTGTTGATCAGTAAATTATTCTGAGCACGTTGTCGATATCGATTTGACATGTATTCTTCATGTGTTCCAACTTCAGCCTTATGGACCAAAAATCCAAGTATGGCGATCTTCAACATCTGCCAATGCCATTGTTTGCAACTACCATCTGTTGAAGTTCTATCGATTTAGCTGTCTTCCTAAAAATTTCACTCAATTCCACTAAATTTGATCAAATTTTACAAACTCTCTTCAACATCTGCCAATGCCATTGTTGGCCACTACCATCTGTTGAATTTCCATCGATTTGACTGATTTTCTGTAATCATGACTCATTTCTACTAAATTCCATCAGTCATGACTCATCTCGATTACTTTCAACCGTTTTTCCATCAGTTATGATTGTTGTCCACCAATTGCAAATGATGATTGCTATCATTTTCGTTCAATTCCTATTGATTTTTACTATTTTCGTCCCGTTTCGCTCGATTTCGATATGATCCATTCGGAAAATTTGGCTTTAGTTCTTCACGCCCGTCATCCAACTGGTGCCAAGTAGTTTTGTTCTGTAAATACACCAAATTTAGGGATTTTTTGTCATTTCGTTTCAATTTCTCTTATGCTTCAAGTGAAAACTAGCCTTCAACCGTGAGAACTACTGGTTGAACATCTGCCTAATCTTTTTTTCCTCAAACCCTCGATTTTTTTTGCTTTCTCACAACAAAAAATCTTACCCAACACCTGCCAGCTAGCTAGTCCAGTGGTCTGGATGTTGTCCTTCAATGAGCAGCCGTTGGGCAAAGAATACTAGAATTTTTTTTTCAAATAGGCGTCAGACATTTTGTCTGTGGACATGGTCCGTGCAAAATTCGGTTTCCCCCTTGATTGGCTCAAGAAAAGCAAGTTTTTAGCCTTCTTCCTGATGTTTTGTCGGTATTTTAGGCTTCAGATGCTTTTTCTCCTAAATTTTCCTAATCCAAAAAAACTCACTCTAATTACAGCAACTATGGCCACTCCAGACCTCCCATCCGTCGCTACGTCTCCATTCCCTGTTGCTCCCGACATGGTGCATCCAATGCAATTTGTGCCGGCCAAGCACGAGGATCTCCATCGTCAGGACTTTTCAACTGCTGCCGTCGATCATCAGATGCCACTGGCTAACCCTGAGTTCCACGAGAATTTTGAGGCGATGCTCGACCAGATCCGCATGGCCAACACGGAATCTTCATGCAAGGCCAATATGATGGCTTTGAAGTTCCTAGCTGAAGAGATTGAGGTTCCATGTGAGTCCATACTGTAGGATCCACATCGAAAAGCCAAAACTTTTTCAGACCAGCAACAAAAGGACCATGAAGCAGCACAGTTCAGGGATATGGTTGAGACCAACGAGGCAAGCCGAGCCATCCTGGAGATGAACCTCGAGTTCATTGTCGACAATTGTAAGGAACGGGACGATAACGTCCGCAGTGTTGTCGAGCTCATGATTAGCCAAATCGAGCGTCAAGAGCAACGTGAAACCTTCGAACGTCTCCAGCAGGACAAAGATCTCATGGAGAAGAAGCACAAGAAGGAGGTCAAATCGCTGAAAAAACTTCTTCTGAAGCACAGCAGCATCATCGAAACCATCTACAATGTTGCGGGACGAGCGATCGTGCCAAAGGAGAAGCCATTGAAGACGTCAGCGCAGGAGCCAGCTGCCAAGCGTCAACGACGTTCTGGAAGAAAATAATTATTGTTTGATAGCTTTTGATCTCTTCTATATGTTCTCAATTCTTCCCCTAATCCCAATGATTCTGTTTTTAACTTGGTTTATTTCCACAATTCGATTTTGGTCTCGCTCTTCCCTGATAATTTCACTATATTTCTGCATTTATATCCAAAGATAAACTAACAGTTGATTGGCTTCTTTGTTTCTCATACAACGCAAAAAATCCTACCAGTCCGCAATCACCATCACGGCAAACTGCACATATCATCCTCCCGATGTACACATACACATACACACCTACACGCGCAACAAGCTGAAGCAGCCAGCAGCCATAACACAAGCAGCCGACACACACTGTCCATCTCACAAAACGCTATGTTCTTTTCCTCGAACGCAAACGTGTTGCTGCATTGCATTGTTGAAAATGGACAGCATGCTTCGATTTTTGAATCGGATATATTTTCAGTAAATGATGCGCATTCTTCTACGCGCTGATCTGTCCCGTGGGAATGCGTTTATTGCACAGAAAGCAGTGCAATGGCCTTCTTCGCATGAGCCTGCTGTAAGAAATCATCAAACAAAATACTTACTGTCAGCGACGGAACTTTGTCTTGAAAGTAATGATGCCAGCTTAGGAGACCGTAGAACTCGAAACGAACAATCATCCAGTGAATAACAATTCAATAAGCAGGCATTGATAACGTTGAAACATTTTGTCAAAGCCTGAAAAAATGTTTTGTTCCGAACAGATCGTTCATTGTATGAAACTTACGTAATCACATCGTGATACACTGAGAACAGTGAAATCAGAGGAATAGCAATACGTTGAGGCGACATGTCGGTGCAAGAGTGGTGCACGTTTCTGGAGAAACCAACTGATGTCGACACCTGAAATTAGAAATTGAAAGAAGTGTATTATAAGCCAAAGTTCATTTAGCAGCAGGCCGCCTCTCTTCCTCACAATGACATCAGTCAAGCTTAATGCACACATACACGCATGCGTAGCAGGTTAAAACATCCAACAACCATTACATTCACAACCACAGCACAATGTCCTTCTTCTCTAACACACTGTTCATATCTTCCAATGCAACGTGCTCGCTGCATTACAACGAACGACATGCTTCGCTTTTCGACTCGATTTTTTGTCAGTAGAGGAAAACTGTTGAGTTCGGGAGTAATTGACATCGCCTACAGGTGGCAGTGCAATTGACATAGAAACGGAGCAATCCGCATGGGCCATGCTGTAAGAATTCACAAAACAAAATACTCACTGTCAGCGGCGAAACATTGTAAAGCAAGCTATGACTGCAAGCAAAAAACATAGTTCGACTTATTGGAGCCAACTATCACTCAGTGAACAACAATTCTATATGCAGGCATTGAGAATGTCGAAACAACTTGTCTAAATCTGAAAAAAAGTTGCTTTCAAACGAATAGTCACTTGTATGCAACTTACACATCAATTCTCATCGGAAGCCAATGGCAACAAGTTGAAGACTGATTGACTCTTATAGAACGAAATCGACATCAATTCACTGACACAGTTCAACGGATGAATCATAGAGGCGTTGTTCGAGTCATCAGTGGAACAAAAATGGGATGAAGCGACATCCCGCAACGTCAGTTTTGCAAGGTTGGCAAGAAGTTGACAGTCGTCGATACCTGAATTTAATAAGGTGTTGTAATGGTTCCTAACGGTCTTCAAGCAGGCATCCTATCATCCTATCTATTATCAGGTATCTTGAGCTTTTGTACGACATGTAAAAAGCATTGTCGAGATGAAACGTCGCTCGTACGCGCAACTTCTTCACGCCAGTAGCGACAAACATTGTACATCTCCCTCGAAGCATCATGTTTGATGCTACCTCTTTTCCGACTCGTACGTGATGACGGAAAAACGGTTTCTCTGTTTGTCGTATTGTTTGGGGGTTCAGATCATGCTTCTTTTTTGTACAGAAGGCGTCCAAGGACAGCAAGCGTTTGATGCAAAAACTCGGAACAAAAGACTTACAATTAAAACATTGCATGCGGTCGCAAGATCTATTCCAGAGCACAGCGAGACATCAGAACACCAAATCAATAGAGCATTGACACTGAGATCATAAAACAACGCATTGATAAGCTAGATGAACAACGTTTTTGAATCTGTAAAAAGCTGCTGTTAGTGAACGTAAAGGACAGGGATAACACTTACAGGTTCAATTGAATGTTTGTGAAGCAAAGACTTTCCAATTGTTTTTGGAACCACACAGTACAAAAAGTATCCTTGCTGTTATTGAGTTCGGCTTCGAGTAGCTCGTTCATACCAGCAGTGCATGTGTGCAGCTCAAGCACAAAGAACATTAGTTACAAACAAGTCGCAATCAGCAACCGGACTAGTTTATCCACAGCAAGACGTAGTGAATGCACTTGGTTTCTACTCTTTTTTATCTGTTTCAAAAAACGAAAAATGAAATACTCACCGTCTGGAAATCGCATTCACGCCAACTAATTAATAAGTAGAGTAAGAAGACGTTTAGAACAGTTTCCAACTTTCCAATTCATAACGTCCTGATGACAGAAACATGACGATTGTCGAAGTATTTGTGAAAGCTGAAAAACAAAACGATTAGTACAATAACAAAACTTTGATGAAACTTACATTGATAACAAATCCGACAACAGTAAGTTGAAGTGAGTAAATGGCCATCACACAAGCTTGGGTTGAAGTTGACTTTAAAGTGCAGATTGTGGAAGTCTCTGGGTTCTGCAATCAATTATCTTTGGTTTATGATTATTATTTTAATAGAACTTACGTTTTCATCTGAGCATTTGTTTGAATGTTTGTATATTGAAATCATCAAAAACGTCTTTCCTAATGTCTTAATAGCATATTGCAAAGGATCAAATTAGAAAATTCCATCCACAAAAACGGCACATCAACATAATTGCAATGCGGAGAAACACTTGTGAGTTGAGCAGAAAAAAAGTAGAAGTTGACTTATTTCGCGACAAAATAGCGATACGTTGATGAGTGGACGAATTAGGTACATGACCGGCATCTGAAATAAAAATAAATGAGAAAGGCCTTTTTTGTCGAGATACCCTTAAATAAGTAGACTCGTCGTTTGCATTACGTAGATTTCACTTGTGTAAGCCATTTGTTCAGGCCAATATGTTGAAACAATTTATTGTATCACCTGAAAATTCGAAAAGTTAAAAATCGCTCACGAAAATAGTAGAAAACTTACGATAGAATGCAGAGCAAGTGTCCACCCATATAACGTTTTCACGTTAATCGATTTTTGCCTACTGTTGACTGGCCGAGAAGAACGGGTGCAAACGAAAAGAGCACTCATCTTCTCTTTATCCCTCGTGCCTCTGACCATACAACACACTATCCAATACAGAGCAACGAGAAGGGAAACAGATGTAGAAAGGGTCCAAGGATGAGCTGACGAGACCAGTTAACGGTGAAGAGACAGGGGGATATCACAGCGGGGGGTTATTTTCATTGGTGACGTCACAGACTATGTCTTGTAGCGAAGGGATTAGTTGAAAGTCGAAATGGTTGTCGACTCCTGAAATAAGTGGAATTTCGCTGAACCTTAAAGCCATAAAAACAGTCCGCAAACACCGAAACACACCTGATTTCACGCCCTTTCACGCCTCTCTCACTCCCCGAAGACGTAGACGCCAGCAGATGACGTCACCCATAGAAAGCATAGTAATTGGCGGAAGTAGGAAGTTGTCGGTACACACGGAATAGTATAAGAAGCAGCGGGGAAAAAATGTTTGATCGAAAAGAAGCGGGTCAAAAAGATCTCTAATAATTGCGCAACCGTATTGTATTCGGAGGGCCTAGCAAGGTGATGGCCTAAATTTTTGGAAAAAGCTCACCGAGAGGTGGGCGATAGAACGGAATAGCACGGTGAAGCAAAAGCTATCAACTCAGATTGGACTAACTTTTGTCGACATGCCAAACATCTGTAAGTACTGCCAGCATGAGTTTGTCAGTGCTTCTTTCAGAAAACACCAGTTTTTCAGCTTTTTCTGAATCATCTACAAGCAAGTTTTACATCTGATCCCTTCATCGGAGCGGCAAGGGGCAGGGCCTATAAAGAATGCCAGGGTTGAAAAGTGGGATGTAAAATACAACATTCGAGGTTTCCAGTTGAAGGAGAATAGGTTCATTTTCAGCACCGGCAAGTGAGTTTCAGTCCAAGTGGCTCAGCCGGCATCGCGCCCGACAACCAATCGCTACTGTAACTTAGTTCGACCCTCCGGATGGTAATGATTTTTGTTTTCCTTGAAATTACAAAAACTGAAAAATAAGTTTGTATATCACACCTACAACCCTTCCCTCCAGTTATGATCCCTTCCTCCACCATACTAACTTACATCTCTAAACTTTCTTATTTCTCATTTAACTATTTGAATTCCATGACCTTTCCACCGTTAAAGTACACATTATTCGAATAATCATCACCCATATCCTCTTTCTTCTCTGTCGGCGGCCACTTACACCACTCCGTTTTTTTCTTCAATGAATACCATAATTGTGGTTTTGGTTCTGCTCATTATTCTAATCCGTCAGCCCCCTTCGAATAGTGCCTCGTCTTCTCTACATATCTCGACAGACAGTAACTTGTCTTGCGTTTCCCTCACTAAACATGCGCGCTGGTCAACGTAGACACCTGCAATAGTTTTGCCTGTGTGTGGGGGAAATATGTGGAGCCCCCCCCCCCCCCCCCCCCCCCCCACTTCTTTCTCTTCTCTACCGTTGCTGGATTAAAAAAAACATATTGGCAGCCACCTGTCTTCTTACCGTTTCTTATTTTTTGTTTTGATATCTCAAGGCTTTCCTGGGAAAATTGACAGCGAAAATCCAAATTTGAGTCTTCTTTACAGCTGTTCGCATCTTAGTTTGTTTCATTCGAGATACTTCATTGTTTTCTACCAAAATTTTATTGCCATTTATCAAAATTATTTTTATTTAAACATAAACTTCAAGATTTGGCTGACATTTGTCTGAAAATAAAAAGTTCCGAAAGTTGTAACAATGGAAGTCCTAAAAACCTCGAGCTTCTGTTATGAGAAATCATAACAACTGAAAAGATTGTTTCAGAATTAAATTAATCGCCATTTTAAGCCTAAGCTTCAAAAATTGGCTGAAATTTGTCTGAAAACAAGAATTTGCCGAAATCGTAACAATATAAATTTTTAACATCTTCGGTTACAACTCTAGTAGGTAAAAACAACTGAAAAGATCAATCCGGAATAAAGTTATGGTCATTTTAAGCTTAGGCTTCTAGACTTAGCTGAAACTTGTCTGAAAATGACGATTTTGATAATTTGTAACAATGAGTATTTTTTTAACTTGCAGCCTCTGCTATAGGATGTGAAACTTATTCCTTTTGACTAATTTCCAATGACTTTTTTTTAGATGTCCAGGCTTGCTCTTTTCCAAACGTTTCTTATTTCCAGAAACTTCCAAACCTTCGTCAACTAATCTCTGGCATGAGCTCAGCTTCAAACCCGCAATCTTCCACAACAATTGTTGAGTCTACGGAGAACGTGGCTCCTAGAGGTGAGATATTCCAAGATTTCCATTTCTAGAGTTGAAAAAACGAATTTCCAGACCAAGATCCTCAACCAAGCGTCAGTGACCAAGAGAAAGAGGAAGTGAATGGGGTTGAGAAGCGTAAGTTTTTTTTTTCAATCTGGAAATTGCGAAGTCAGGTTTTGCTGTAATCCCCATTAATTACAGAATCTCCTGCTCCCCTCATCAATCCACTGGAAGAAAAGGAAATGCTCTTGGCTCAGCGTAAACCCATTCCTACTAAATTTTTTTTAAAGATGAATTTTCAGTGGCTGAAATTACTTCCCAAAAAGACAACTTGGAGCAACGTGTCATGAAGCTTGAGCAACAACTGAGATTTCAAAATGTGGTCATGCAGGATTTGAGCGCGGAAAATCTTGACTTCAGAAGAAGAATTCTCGCGGTGCCTCATCATGCTCAGATCCTGATGAAAGGAGGTACTATTTGAAGTTAACTTTTCCAAAAAACAACAAAAAAATTTCCAGCCGAAAGAATTAAAAATCGTGTGGACGAGATAAAAAAGGAAGACGAAGATTTTAAGAGAGAAATTGAGAATAAAGATGAGATGATTAAGAGTTTGAAGGCCGAAATTGACCAGTTGAAGAAGCAAACTACTCCAGCTCTCCAAGCTACACCTACGGTCAGTTTGAACTTGTCGCGGTTCATTCACAATCCTTTAATAACTCCTTCACCAACATCGCGTTCAAAACCTCTTGTCAGCATAACTTTGTGATTGCTCATAATAAAAAATAGTAAAATTTATTACCAAAGAGAAGCGCTAGATTTAGCTATTTGTGACTTATTTTACGATTCTTTGATAGCTATTTTCATTGGGGGCGGCCTAATTATGTGCTCTCGTTTGGCTCTGTGCTAGCAGACCATAAACTAAGGAACCCTTCTTTATCACCAAAAGGTGTTGCCGGCTCAGAACACCCCTTTCTTTTTGGACGGTGCCGCGGAGCATATCAACAAGGTTGTGGAAAAACTTGGTGCATCTTTTTGAAGACCATTTTCGACCGCCCTTATGACATAAGGGCATCAAAAAAGACGGTGACACAACGAACACAAAAACTTACACAAAAACAAAAGCAAAACAGTACACTAGAGCGAAGTTGCATCCACAATCACCGTCATGATGACCCATCATAGGCCAATGATTGTAAAACAGAATGGAATATTTGACATTCTCAAGAGCATATATCTAGTTTTAGGAGCATTTTTAGACCTAAGCTCAAAGTCGTTGTCAAAGCAGGCGATCTCTTATCTTCTTCCTTCTTTTTCTTCTCTTATACTGTAATCGTCGCAGTGAAAACTATCGAAGTCGGTTCTACAGTACCTCGACTCCCATCGAAATACCATGTTTTGTTCGAATAACCTCCATGACTTCAACCTGACAAAGTTTTAGCTCCGCTTACCACATGCCCTGTACGTCCTCTTTTCTCCATGCTGCCGCTCCACTTTTCGAAGTACTTCTCATTCAAACATTTGAAATCAATGCACTTTCACAGAAAAAGTACACCTCTATTCAAACAATATCTTCCCATCTTCTTCTTTTCTTTTCTGGCGACCTTTTACACACCTTCTTTGAGAGTCATATGACATTCAAAATTTCATCATTTTTGAATTTTGCGCGCGCGCGAATTTTTTGTTTGACTTTGTTCGAATTTGGCAGGGATGAAGGCCTTCTCTCTCTCTCTCTCTCTTACCAATTCCTCCTTTTTCTTCGTTGCAAATCAAGGTTAGATCCTGCCTTTCTCCTACCTCTCATACGATTCCTCATAATTTCTCTCTCATTCCCATTTCGGAATTTTTCACCTTCGTTTTCTAATCCTTCTCTACTTCCAGGTTACTATGGAGAACAAGAAGACCGCCCAACAAGCCGGAGCCAGCCGTCGTAGAACCGCTGCGCCAAAGAAAGCCGCTGACAAGGGTGAGTGTGGGGGTGTCCCGTTTAGGAGCTGTTCTACTTAGAACTAGTCTATTTCGGAACTATCACATTTTAGAACTAAACCAATCTCGAACCAACCCATTTTAGAACTGACCCAATTAAGAACTATCACATTTTAGAACTAACCCGATCTCGAACCAACCCATTTTAGAACTGACCCATTTTAGAACTGACCCATTTTAGAACTAACCCATTTTAGAACTGACCCATTTTAGAACTAACCCATTTTAGAACTTACCCATTTTAGAACTAACCCATTTTAGAACTAACCCATTTTAGCACTAATCCATTCTAGAACTAGCCCATTTTAGAACTAACTCATTTTAGAACTAACCCATTTTAGAACTGACCCATTTTAGAACTAACCCATTTTAGAACTGACCCATTTTAGAACTAACCCATTTTAGAACTTACCCATTTTAGAACTGACCCATTTTAGAACTAACCCATTTTAGAACTAACCCATTTTAGAACTTACCCATTTTAGAACTAACTCATTTTAGAACTAACCCGTATTAGAACTAACCCTCTTCAGAATTAACCCATTTCAGAACTATTCAATTTGAGAACATAGCATTTTTAGAACTAACCCATTTCGGAACCACCTCATTCTAGAATTTATTTCACAACTATTCTACTTTGGAAGTAACTCATTTCAAAACTATCCCATTTTAGAACTATCTCAATTTAGAATAATCCCATTTTAGAATCATCCTTTACAGAACTATTCTGTATTAAAACTGTCTCTAGAACTAGCCGTTTCGCAATCATGGGTTCTTAGAATTTTTCCACCTTAGCACTCACTGCACTTATCAGTTGCACAATTATCTATTTGACGGCATGGGTTTTCCTCAACCAACAGAACGGCCCCATTCTAGAAAAAGCTCAAAACAAAACTTTTTCTCAAACTGTTCATTTCAGAGGCTCTCAATGACCAAAGCCAAATTGAGGAGATGAAGGAGCGAATCAGAATTTTGGAGGAGCAGAATACCGTTCTGGAAGACCAGAATGTCGATCTGAGAAACGAGCGTAAGTGGATTATTTTCTGAATTTTGATCAATAGTTACCGTTTTTAGTCGTACTCTTTCAAAAATCACATGACAAAAACGCCTCGCACGACTCCGTATCGAAAGAGATTATGAATGCGTCTCAGAAGATAAAGGCTGTAATGTCCGACTGGTTCTTCTCAGACCCATTCAAATTGGCAGCTCTCGGGCTAAACCATTTCAATCGCCTCACAGAACGGTTTGAAAAAGCCAAAGAAGACGAGCGCATTGAGAAGAAAAAAGAGGACACGGCAGAGAAGGATGAGGAGGAGGAGGTGTTGGGATTCAACGAAATGTTCGAGGTCTTCTTCGCTGCATTCAACTCACTGGATACAAAAGGCACCATGTTCAAACTGAAGGCGGATATTGGAGGCCTAAATATTATGAAGGAGGAGATGATGCATTCATGTGAGTTCATTTCGAACAAAAACTTTGAACTTGTCAATTTTTTTCAGATGAATCCAAAAAACTTCAAGATGATAAGGTCATTAGCGACCTCAAAGAAGCGCATGAAATTATTGGTATTTTTATCCAGCAACTCTTAATCCCTTCAGTTTTTATTTTCAGAAGCATCCAAAGTCAAGAATCAGATTCTCTCTGATAAATTTATGGAACAAGCGGATAGTTTCGAAAAATTCAAAAACCAGAGTGCCGACGAACAACTCGCCCTTGTGGAGGCTCACAAACTTTTACTCGAACAACAAAAGACGGAACTCCAAGTCGCCCACGGTCTCAAAATTGCTGAGCTCACCGCGGAAATGGAGGCGCAAAAAGAAAAAGAGTTGAGCGACATGGAGGCTCGGAACAAAACAAAACTCAAGAATATCGTAAGAAGACAAAAAGAAATCACGAAAGAGATTGAAGATGATATTGATGAGAACTTGGAGCCAGAAGAGCCAACTCGCAAGAGAGCCAAGATCGATCAAGCAGAAGGAAACGAGCAGTAAGAGGTAATCATTTGGTGCCTCCAATGTAGTCCATTCCACATCGTTTATCATCCAAATTTTCGATCATTTCAGGCTCTTCCGATCGCTGATCTTCAAGAAAATATGCTTAGAATCCACCGTTTTTCTGCTCATCAATGTCGTCTCCGTTATCAGTAAGTGTCAGTCTCGGCTCGTTCATATAGAATCTCTGAATATTCTGTTGTTGCAGATACTTTCATCAACAAAATGTTCTCAATATGCTACAAATTCCCCCTTCATTACACCTCATTTTCAATCCACATGGTTAGTTTTCCATCCTTCTCAACAGAGTTAATCAATGTTTCTTTTTCAGTTCATGTGGAGTGACTTCTCCGACGGCTTCTCCATCACCTTCACGTCAAGGAATCTCCAGTTGCTTTGGTTGATCCCCTCCACTCTTCGCAGCTCCATCATCCCCTTCTCCTTATTGGCCCTATCACCCTCCCCATATGTTTCTTTCTTCCCATGGTCTGATGCTCATTTCTCTCCTTCTCCTTCCCGTTTGTTAACTGTTCTTTTTGTTTTTGTTGTTCACTCTATTCAAATCTTATATTCAATTCCATTTTCTCCGAAATTGGCTTTTTGTTCACTTTCCCCGTTCTTATCCACCATCTTCCCAATCACAGTTCCCTTTCAAATCTCTTTCTTTTCTTCCATCTCCCTTTCTTTGGCCTTTTGTCAAGACGACAGGCGCTGTTTTACACATTTAACATGCACCCCATCCACACAATCATCCCCAAAGTGTTTCTTCGTTAGAGCATGTTTACTTCACCATACAATATACTCGTCAATTTTTTCGTACTGTTCTCATCCCCTATTTTCTGTTGTTTTCTTCTTCCTTGTTTTTTCTTCTGTTTGAACTTTCCCTCTACATATTTGCTGCTTTTTTTTTCATCGGTAAATCTTCCTGAGCACGTTGTCGATATCGTTTTGAAATGTATTTTTATGATGTTCCAATTTCAGCTCTTGGGCCAAAAAACGAAAGTTGCGCTCTGCAACATCTGCCATTGCCATTGTTTGCAATTACCATCTGTTGAATTCCCATAGATCCGACCGACTTTCTGTAATTATGACTCATTTTCATTAAGTTTCATCATATTCTATCAACCATGACTCATTTAAATTACTTTCAACCGTTTTCCGCCAGTTGTGATTGTTGTCCACCAATTCCGAATGATGATTGCTAACAGTTCCGTCCAGTTTATGTCGATTTTGACCAATTTCTATCGATTTTCATCAATTTCGATTGAGTTCCATTCGAAAAGTTCATTTTCAGTCGAAAATTCATTTTCAGTCCTTCTTGTTTGTCATTCAACTGGTGTCAAGAAGTTGTGCTCTGTAAATACACCAGGTTAAGATTTTTTTTGTCATTTTGCGATGATTTGCAATATGTTTTGAGTGAAAACTAGGCGTGAAAATCGAGAACTACTGATTTAACATCTGCCACTTTCATATTTCTCATTGAAAACTTTTTATTTTTTTTCTTGCTTTCTCAAAACAAAAAATTTTTCCCAACACCTGTCAGCTATTCTAAAGTGCCCAGGGTGTCTTTCAATGGCTTGCAAACTGACGGGGACTACCAGGGAACTTGTTCTCAAATGTGTGTTAGACATGGCATTTTCAGTGGAAAGCTCTGTCACACCCGTTGAAATTGGCAAAAAGTCACGGACTTTTTTGTCTAACGTCTTTTTTCTTCGATATTCTAGCCTAAAGATGTCACGTCACGTAAAAATACATTGCATGCATGTGTCCTAAGGCTTCACAAAACAAAATACTTACTGTCAAAGACTGAACTTTGCATTGGAAGACATGAACAGACAGTAGGATCTCGTAACATCGGACAACACTTTGGTAAGCAGGCCTTGCAAATAATGAAACACTTTGACGAATACTAAAAAAGCTGTTTTGAAAAAGAATCGCCCGTGGAAGGAAGCTTACATGTGTTTCTATCGCAAGCCGCTGACAGCATGTTCATAACAATCATGACTTCTTCATATGAAAATAACATGACATCAAGTTCCACAGTACAACCACCTGGATTAGAAAGTTGTCCTTTAAGTGAGCAGAAAAATAACAACATGTTGAGATATCATCCAAGAACAACAATGATTCAAGTTTGGGGAGAAGTCAAAGGATGTCGACACCTGAAATTAGAAATATCATGTAGCAACTCTCACAATGAGACCAGTCAAGCCTAAGACACAGATACACACATACACTCGCAACAAGCTAACGCAGTCGACAACCAGAACAACCGCTGCAGCGACATACACTGTCCATTTCACACAACACAGTGTTCTTCTCCTCTAGTGCAATTCGCTTGTTGCATTACATTGTTGAAAATGGACAGCATGCTTCGCTTTTCGACTCAAATGTATTGTCAGTAAACTATGCTCATTGCTTTCTAACTAGTGAAAATGCACATCTTGTATAGATGGCAGTGCAATTGTCAAAGAAACGGAACGATTCGAATGCGCCTGCTCAGCCCTGCTGTAAAAGTTTACAAATGAAATACTTACTGTAAACGACTTTGCATTGATACCAGCTGAGGAGACTGTAGGATCCCGTCGAACAACTGTTTGGTGACCAGGCATTGCGAAAGTTGGAGCAATTTATTGAAATCTGAAAAAGTTTATGTTACAACAAAGCGTCTCTTGTATGCAACTTACAGTCATTTCACCAACAATTGAAGCACACTGTTCTTCTACGCTAACATACTGTTTATTTATTGTGAATGCATCGCCCTTGCTGCATTGCATCGTTGAAGACGGTCAGTATTCTTCATTTTTCGATTCGAATGTGCTGGTAGTAAATTATGCTTGCTGCTGTTCTGTCCCGCGGACATGCACATCGTGTACAGCAAACATTGTGTAAGATGAGGAGTGGAATTCGAATGCGCCTGTTGCAAGAATACACAAATCAGAAAACTCACTGTTATTTATTGACCTGGTTCCAATTTGAGACTGTTTCCAATGAAAGGAAGTTCACGTCAATCCAGAAGTAACACAGCACACCCACACGAACAGCAATACGGTGAGGCAACATATCGGTACAAGAATAACGCAGGTTTTTGGTAAAGACAACTGATGTCGACACCTGAAATTAAAAATTGAATTGTATGATTAGCCAAAGTCCATTTAGCAGCAGACAGCCTCTCTCACACAAGGAGATCAGTCAAGCTCAAAACACATATACACACATACAAACGCAACAAGCTAGCGCAGCCAGCAGTTGCAGCTCACTGACCATCTCACTGTACACACTTTTCCTCTCTTCCAATGTAACGCGCTTGCCGCATTGTATTGTCGAAAACGGACAGCATGCTTTGCTTTTCAAATTGAATGTGTTGTCGGAAAACGACGCTCATTGCTTTTCGATCCGTGGAAATGCCCATCGTGTACAGAAAGCAGTTTATTTTCCAGATTCGCATGGGCCTGCCGTAAGAAATCACAAAACAAAATACTTACTGTCTACCTAACGGCTGAAGATTGCATTGAAAGCCATGACAGCAGCAGACAGTAGAGTTCGGTATCGGGATATCCAGTGAACAATAACTTGATACCATGCATTGCAAATGTTGAAAAAATTCGTTCAAATCTGAATAAGCTCTCTTGTAACAAATCGTTCTTTGTATACATCTTACAGTCATACCACCAACAGGCGAAGCACACTGTTCATCTCCTTCAACACAGAAAACATGTTGAGGTATCATCTAGGACCAACAATGATGCAATTTTCGGAAGGATCTAGCTGATGTCGACACCTGAAATTATAAGAAGATTGCAGTGGTTATAACAATAGACGTTCTCCCTAGAAGTTATTTTTTTCACAAAAAGCCAAGGGACCAGTTGCGTGGGAAACACACACACACACACAAACGCGTAACATGTTATCACACTGTTCATCTCTTCCTATGCAATTCAATTCCTGTTCCCTCTCTTTTGACTTGTGCGTGTTGTTTGGCAGAAACACGGGTTCAATGTTTATCGTACGGTTTGGGATTTGAGAACATGCTTTTTTTTGTACGGAAGGCGTCCTCGATCCAAAAACACAAAGCGTAATACTCACAATTATAACATTGCAGGCGATTGAAAAAATAAGAACATTAGCCCGGTGAATGAAGAGAATACGTTCATGAGCGAATGTAGGATATGTGCCGCCCGATAGAATCTGCAAAAAGATGTTATCACTGTACATGAAGAGGGATTTAGTGACACTTACAAGTCTAATAGCAATTTAGTGATTCTTTTTGTTTGTTCTTGGCGTCAACTGAGAATACAAGCAGTCAAATAGTCCTGCTTAATAAAATCAGTTACAAGTTTGATATCACACGTGCAGTTTTCTTCGTAGATTTCTTTCAACCAAGTTCGCTCATTTATTTCGAAGTATCAAATCAGGAGCTTAGGTTGAAACCGTTCTTGGGCATAACGATGCGGCAAGAGTCTGTAAGAAAGTGTTATCAGTAGAATCCCCGACCATCAATCAAATCTACACATGTTTTTGAGAATAAAAACCTTGATAAAGTCTCGTCTGGGAGATCTCCTCCTCAAAATGATTCTACATCTCGATCATTCTTGACCAAATATTCTCTCCAATTTGCTTTGAGTTTGTTTGAAGCCAGAGAATCATGGACAACTGAAAGAAAGTGTATTTAACAACATGTAATCAACGTGCTTTCCATCAAAACAACTCGTTTGAAGTCTAAGAAACAATCAGGCAAAAACTTACTGAGAACAATCTTCTTGTGTGACGAATATATAATGAGCATGTCCAGAAGTTTGTGTGAGTTGAACACGCATGAGCAAGAATCCCGTGTGTTGAACAGAAGCTTATAACAATTTTCAGAAAAGCGTGAGCAGGAGTCAACTGAGTACTGCATCGAGAACAGCCGTTTCAAATGAACAGACAGCAGAAAAAAAGAAATGCATCCAAACTAATGCATTCAGTTTGAAACCTCGGCATACACAGAGGTCTGAAATGAGTTCTTGATAGTATTATCACAAAACTTCAAATAAATCGACATGGGTATCTCGACAAAAACTTCACGTTCCGCAGAAATTAACTACATTTCATGGACCTCTTTTTCCAATCTTAAATGTTATAAAGAACGACGTGTATGAACATTGTAGTTGGGTTGCATTCGACTTTTTCATCACATCACCTGTTGTGAAAATCAAAGCTGAAATACTCACTGTTAACCATTTGCATTGAGAGCTATCACATCCGCTAATTTGAAAAGTTGAATTTGAAGAAAAGTAGCGACTTCCAGTTCTAAGCAAGCGCCAAGCGCTGTAGAATTGCCCGTGGGAGCTGAAAGACAGATTCATCAGTACAATCACAATGTTTCGATAACACCTGATGTTTGCAGTCATGTGAGTAGGAAAATAGCTGTCTCAACGATATCGGTTGTTGTCTTTTTTTGGACCTTCCTGCAATCCCCATTTCGCAAATAGTTGTGAAGAAAGTGCACAATGTGAATTATAATATGATTTGAGTCTGGAAAAAAAGTAAATTATTATAATCATATTATAGTCTTAATTCAACCTTACATTTGCATATGTTTTCCCGTTTTTTCATTGCAATCATGGAAATTCTTTTTTTCCTTTGTCTTCATGTTGTCCCCGAAGTCAGGAATCAAATTCGAAGGTGGCTTAATGCACAAAAACGACGCTCGAACCATGCTGCAACGCATAAAACATTTGAGGCTTGAGCACGCAGAAATAGACGTCGGCGTCGGCGACAGAGTAACAAAACATCAATTATTGAACATCCAGGAAATATCTCGGCAACTGAAATGAAAAATAATATAAAAATTATGTCGTCTTTTTGTCAAAGTACCATGGAAAACCTCAGTGGCATCCCATGAGTAAAATTCAAAAATCACTCATAAAAATAAAAGAAAACTTACGATAGAACGCAAGACAAGAGTTCATCCATATAACCTATACCCGCCGATCGATTTTTATGCACTGTCGGTTGGCCAAGAAGAGGAGTCCGTTTGAAAAGAGCATTCCTCCTCTCTTTATCCCTCGTGCCTCTGACCATACAACACACTATCCAATACAGGGCATCCAGAAGAGAAATAGATGAGAGAGCCGAAGGATGGATACAGTTAACTAGACCAGTTGACGGTGAAGAGACAGGGAGGGGTATCACAGCGGGGGGTCAATTTCGTTCTGGTGACGTAGCAGATTATGTCTTGTAGAGATGGTCATGGTCTTGAGGAAGAGTTAGCAGGTGTGCACGGCAAGGGATTAACGATCAGAATGTTTGTCGGCTTCTGAAATAAGGACCAAATTAGGAATGTGGTATTTTCAAATCGTGTGAAAAAAAATTGGGAGCTCAGCAACTATTTTGACCTACCATACTGCCAATTTTGCGATGATAACCATTGAAAAACTAGATAAACAGTTTTTAGCCAAATCTTGAAGCCTGAAAAAAAGTCCGCAAACACACAAATACATTTGATTTTACGCCAACTTGTCCCACGCTCTCTCTCCCCCAGGGCGTAGACAGCCGGATGACGTCACCCACGAAAAGTATAGACTGGCGCAAGTAGGGACTTGTCGGTACACACGGAATGGTATAAGAAGGAGTGGGAATGAGAAGTGTTGATCGAAAAGAAACGGGTTAAAAAAAAGAGCTTTAACAGTAGCGCAACCGTATTGTATTCGGAGGGCCAAGAGGCAGTGGCCTAAATTTTTGGAACAAAGCTCACCGAGAGGTGGGCGAAAGGACTGATTTTGATACATTTGGGAAAACTGTATAGGACATTTCATAACATGTTTAGAACGTTGAAGCAGTGGAAGCTCAAATTGTACCGAATTTTACGTTTTCATATGGAGCCGACATGGTGCATCGCCTTGTGATTGAGCAGCCCCAGTTTAAAATCGGCTAGAATTCTAAGATTGTGCACCTCAATATTATGTTTTTCAATTTCTTATTTGTTTTTTGCAAGTCGTTCCCCTTCCTTTTGACATCCCCCGAACAGCGTACCCCCCGTGACGTCACCCACGGAAAGTATAGTGACTGGCGCAAGTAGTCGTATGTCGGTACACACTATATAATATCACAAGCAGCGGGTGAATGGCACTGATTAGTATGAAACGGGTCTAAAATTTTCGTACAATAATAAAAACAGGGCCAATATGAATTGCAATCGGAGGGCCGGTAAGAGACAACGGCCTAAATTTTTGGAAAAAACAGCTCACCGAGAGGTGGGCGATAGGCAGGAGAAGTTCGAAATTGTTGGAAAAATTGAATTGGTTCGTCCATTAGAATGGTACCGCAAGTGTTAAATCCCTAAAAAACTCAGAGCGGACTGACATTTGTCGACATGGTGCTGACATGGTGCATCGCCTTGTTTAATATTATTGGGAAAACTGAATGGGACATTTTGTAACGTTTTTTGAACTGTAAAGTCAAATTGGATCGTCTTTCGCATAATGGTTTACAGTCAAAATGGTGCATCGCCTTATGATTGAGCTTTTCCTGATTCAAAACGGCCGTCATACTGCCATCCTTTTTACTAAGTTAATGTATTCTAGCTGCTTTGCTTGCTCCGTGCATTTTTTTTTCTACAGTTTTCTTCTATTACAACCCCTCTGGCTCTTCTCTTCTTTGCCTATTCGACACGCCCATACGTCCTTTTTTCCGTCCCTCTTCATTACTTATGTCCTCTCTTCGCTCTATCCCATCGTGTCCTAGTGTTCGTCCCACCTGTTTCACGGTCCTTTTCTATTCCTTTTTTCTCTCGCCTCTGCACCGGTCGGTTTTTTGTATCGTCACTCTAGCACTCTCCACGCCTGTACACACGCACTGTAAATCTCTCTCATGTAAACACACCCTCGTTACGGACAGCGAGTCTTTCGACCCTTTAGCCTCCAATCACCTCGTCGTCGGCAATTGGACAGTGAGTGTTTTGTGAGTTTTTGTGAGTTTTTGACGACAATTGTCATCCTCGCCTTTTGACCCCGATGGCATGGCCGTGGCAGAGCCGGCCTAGGAGAAGCCATCGAAAAAACTTCTGCCAACTCGGGGGAGATTTACGAGCGGTTAGTTTCAACATTATCAGCAGTGTTTAGGCATCGTTTCTGTCGAATTAGCGCTATTAAAGTAGATTTCTTTAGATATTACTACTCTAAAGTTATTTCTAATGAGTTTTACATTGAATTTTCTGGCTTTTTCTTCTCCAAAATCGTATTTCAAAAAAAAAAGATGGTGTCTCCTGAGCTGCAACGAATGTTCAGTATGTTTTTTAATTTTCATGAAGCTCTGTGAGATGTTTTTTTGATTCAACGATAAAAATTCAGTATTTTTGCGCTGTTTGAGGTGAGTTCGAGTATCAGATAGATTGGATGATCAATTTTTCATTGAAGAAATGTTGAATATTATAATTTCATTCATTTTCAGAGAATTTGCAAATCTTGAATGACATTCGATGAATTATTTATTGAGTGGATAGGAATTATTGAATTGATTGGAATGATGAAAAAAATGGAATGAAGAAGTCGAATCAGAAAACAAATTTGGAAGTGAAATGGAGAAGATTGCATCGAGAGCAGTTATGATGGCAAAGAAAAGAAACGGCACTGAGCTATTTGGAAATACTGTGGAAAGAACATGGAAAGGAATCGGGGTTTGTTGAATAGAAAACGGCTTGAGAAGGGGAAATCAAAAATTGAAAACATGAAAAACCGAACGGGACCAATTACTGTGGAATGTTTTGTGAAGCATTGCTCATAAGCGAGGCCCACATACGTTGTTGTTGTTCCATCAATGCGGCCATCATTAATGGATTATGCGGTTGATGAGGAAGAAGATTGAATGCCATTGGAAATATCTGAGGTAAGTTTTTGCATTTTAGACGTCAAGATAGCTATTTTCAAAACTTACCATTGCATTCAGATATGGCACCGGTAGGCTGTGAAGACTGGGAGGGTTTGGGTACAACAATGGAACTGGAAGAGATAGTGCAGGAGCCGAAACGAACGATGCTGGAGCCAGAAGACCAGGAGAAGCCGTAACGGTGTTGTCAAGTAGTGCATGTGGAGCAAATACGTCGGATCCCGGAACGTTTGTTGCAGCTGTGCTGAGAACTGCGGAGTCATCAGAACCAGAAGAGTTAATAGAGCCAGGAGCACTTTGAATACCAGAATTGAACCCAGAAAGACTCATAGATAGTCCAGAAGCAGCTCCAGACTGCATCGAAAACTGCATCACGTCTGTTGAGAGCTGTGGAATTGAGGTTGGAAGATTGGCAGTAGCAGTTGGGGCGCTCGAGAGAGAACTTGAACTGCTAAAAGTTCCTAGGGAGCTTGATGAGCTCGACGAAGGATTGTTTGAAGAAATGAGCATCCCCGTTGGTGTTGGCTCTTTGTCACCACGCCCATCTCGTCCTTTTCCTGGGGCTTCTTCATTTCGTTTTACGACACGATCTGTAGTGTATATGGTAATTTTCAATGATTTCATGCATGTTTAATGCGAAAAAACTTACATGGAATTGTGACTCTTCGTTCTCTGGTCACTTTGCGCTGCTCCTTTTCAACCATCCATTCGAGTTCTGTAAAAATATAGAAAACTTTTCGGTTTTTTTTTGAAAAAAGTTCTCTGAATCCAGAAACCGAACCTTTCCGAGCCACTTTTTTGTATTGCATTGTTCCCGTCGCCCTTTTCGACGCGGTTCTTTCTTTTTTCTCTTTCAGCAGAATTTCGGCAATGCCTGTAGAAAGAGTGGAGATTTTTTTCGGTTTTGCTTTGGAAAATTAACTTACAATCACCCATGGTGACCACTTTTTCTTTACCCTCCTCCACCTTGGGTCCTTTCTTTTTTGTCATGTAGGTCCTTACGCTCATAGCTGGGACCTGAAAGACAGATAGATAGTGATAACTAGTCAAAAAATTGTCCTAGATTCAAAAAAGAGATAGCTTAGTGAGAGAAATTATGAAAGTCATAGAAAACTCGATGGGTTCGAGAAGCTTCAGGATGAGATTCATGGTTTCAAAATGAGACTGTTTAGATATGGGGTTCTTCTAAAATAGGGTAGTTAAATATTTCGAAAATTTTGGTTTTCAAAAAACCGCTAACGTTGGGACATTTAGAGTTTTTTGCCTGAAGAAAATGACCTACAATTTTACAAATTTCATTTAAAAATGCTCAAAATAATTTTAAAAAGGTGAAATCCTGTCGTTATCTCGGCAAAAAGAGAAATTTTTCGATATGCAGAAATTCGATTACTGTTGGCAGAGGGGCGGAGTCAGACATGGAACAATCTTTTCTCCCGTTTTTATGAGTCATAGAAGATGTCGGTTATTCTGGAAAGTCTACAGTGTTTTGGTCCAAATTTTGGTCCAGAAGCAAAGCCTGTTAGTCTGTTTTCTTTAGCCCCTTGAGCTGGTTTTCTGTCTTCCAGACTGTCTGTGTTCCTTCTCTGGGACCTTCTTTTCTGACTTTTCTCGCATAGCTTTCCCTGAAGACCTTTCTCTGCTCCTCTCCCTTTTTCATGTTTTCTTTTCGCCCTATCCCATCGTGTCCTGCCGTTTGTCCCGCTTGTTTCCTAATTGTTTTTCTATCTTTTCCCTGTTGTCTCTGCCCCGGTCATACTATTTATTTTTGTATTCTCACCATGCCGCTCTCTATGCCTGTACACGCGCCCTGTAGTTCTCTCTTATGTAAACAGGCCCCCGTTGGCCGGTCGCCCTCTGGTCACCTCGTCGTCGGCAAATTGCCAGTGAGTTTTGTGAGTGTCTTGTGAGTTTTTTTTGAGTTTTGAGGAAGATGTGTCATCCTCTCTTTTTGACCCCGAGACCATGGTCGTGGCCGCGCTGGCCTAGGAGAAGCAAAGGAAACAACTTCGGCCATCTCGGGGGAGATTTACGAGCGGTTAGTTTCAACATCATTAGGCATCGTTTTAGGCGAATTAGCGCTATCAAAGTGAGACTTTTAGATATTAATGCTCTAAAGCTACTTCTTATGGGTTTCAGACCGTATTTTCTTATTTTTTTCCCTCAAAAATTGATGAAAATCGTATTTCAAAAAGAGGTGGTGTCGTTTGGGCTGCAATGATTTTTAAGGTATGTTTTGGTTTTTGTGGCTACTGCCCAAAGTTCTTTGTTCCTCAATTTTCAAAATTTCCCAACATTTTTAAAGTGCTTTGCTCTCAAAGTGTTGGTTCCAGTTAACCAGATTATTTTTCATCAAAGCCACTTGTGTGGAGTTACGAGTGTAGATGTTTTCAGCCTATTTTCAGTAGGACTACACATAGAAAGCTGTAATTTCGTGGAATTTCCAGATAGTTTCGAGTTTCAGATCAATTTGGTGGACAAGTTCGTGTCAAAAGGAAGATGGAATCTCGGATTTTTCGTGTTTTTCAGAAAATGAATTTCAGATCAGGATGTGGTTTTTTTCCAGACTTTATTGAAGGAACAGGGAGAAATCATGAACATTGGAATCAGATGAGCAAAAATTGATAAGAAAAAAGACAATCCTTTAGATAAAATATCGGAAAGAGACAGAAAAAAGGGAAAAATGATAGGAAAAATGGGAATTAGGAGAAAATCCAGAGAACAAAAAAACACAGGGAAGAGGAAAGGAAGGGTTGAATGAGAAAGACACTACCATGCACGGTTACTAGAATAATCTTAAGAGTAAATGCCGGAAAATATGGAAAAAAATGGAATGAGATATTGGAATGAAAAAAAGTGGAATGAAACAAAGAAACGAAATCGGGGTAAAGAAAGACATAAAGCAGTGGGAAAGACGATAAACAGAATTGAAAGGCAGCAAGCCAGGAGTCAAGATAGTTGAAAATTTTTCAGAATTAGGACCAATAGAGAAATCATTTCTGGAAGCTTGAGATGTTATTATTCGAAAGCGCGGCCAACGATTGCTGTTGATCTGCCAAACCGGAAGCCAGCTGTGGATAATAGCAAAGAAGTGAAGGATGGAAACACGGATTGAGGAGAGGAATCTGAAGTAAAAATAGTGATGTTTCAGAATAAAGTGTCCTTATCACTAATCAAAAACAAAAAAGTAAAAAATACTTACCATCCCATTGGGAGTCGGGTCCGTTGAAGACGAAACATTTGTGACTGGATTCCCAGCACTTACAATTGGTGCAGAATCATCTTGTCGGAGCAAAGCCGAAATCGAGAAGTTTGAAGTTGAGAGGCGAGCGGGAGCAGAAACAGGTGCCGACGAAAATTGTGCCGGTGGAGTGATTCCGTCATCCTTGGCTTGAGTAATGTCGGCAGGATGAGCAATTACAGCGGATGTCGTATTGAGAAAGCTTGAAGAGGTGGAGCCAGGAGCCTCTTGAAAAAGAGGGGAGTTCCACCAGAAAAAACTGTTGCTCGTGACTCCGGAAGATACACCGAAATTCATATTTTGTTGGAGCAGGTCCAATGAGGACTGTGGAGCTGGGGATGTCAGGGTCAGTGGGGTTGAAAGACTGGTGCAGCTTGGCGCAGGACTCGATAGAGAAGCCAAACTCAATGAGCTTGCAATGCCGACGCTGCTCAAAGCAGGGCTCGACATATCTGTAGATGGAGTTTTTGAGGATGGTCCTCGGCTACTTCCTAAAGCTAGTTCACGGTTCAAAAGGGTTCCACTGGAAGCACCGAAGCTCATGAAATGTTGTGTCAAGTATGGTGAGCATTGTGGCATTGGTGGGCTTGAAGTAGTCGAAGAGCTGAAGGTGAGTGGGGTGGGCATCAACAAGTTCGAGATCGTGAAGGAAGAAGCGTTTGGAGGAGCGACGTCTCCTGATGTGGTTGGTCCTTGGTCACCAAGACCATCTTTGGTGTTCTTTGCAGCTTCTGCTTGCTCTTCTTCTTTTTTGAGTTGCTGTTCGAGATCTGTAAAATTTTCGATGATTTCCAAGGTGGTTTTTGTGTGAATTTACGAAAAAATTTGCCCAAAATTAAAAAAAAAACTTACATTCTCCCACACACATGCCATGTCCATCATTTTTTATCAACTTCCACTTCGCATAGGAGTTGGTTCTATTTTGACGAACTGCAAGAAAAATAGTTATTTCTGTGCCTTGAGCTATGATGCTCTAAATATAGGACAGCCAAAATTCCAATTCAAAACTATAACGTTTCAGAACTTTCCAGTTTCAGAACTTTATTTTTGTTGACAAAAAACTCACATTTTCTAACAGATCCTTCCTCCTGTTTATCTTCCATCTGGCGTCTTTTCCGTTTCGAGGCCGAATTGGCGCTCATGGCAGGAATCGGAATTTGAGCCCAAGCCGATGTCCCATTTGAAGGTTGAAGAGAATCAGAGAGAAAGAATTGGACGATTTCCTCGATTTTCTGCTTGTCCGAAGGGGAAATGTGGTCAGCAAGGGCGGTATAGAGGTGTTGATAATCAATGAACAGATTTTTATAGACCTGAAATAAAGATATCCATTACAGATCTATCCCATTTAAGAACTATTCCATTCTAGAACTATCTTTTTTAGTACTATCCTTTTTAGTACTATCCTTTTTAGTACTATCCCATTTTAGACCTAATTCATTTCAGAACTGGCGCATTTCAAAATTATAGCATTTCAGAACTATCCTATTTTTAAACTATTCCATGATAGAATAGTTTTAAAATCCATGATAGAATTATCACAATATAGAATTATCCCATTCCAGAATTATCCTATTTTAGAACTGACCCCTTCAGAAATATTCCATTTCGGAACATTTACATCGAAGACCTATTTCCTATCCTGGAACTATCTCGAATTATCCCCATTTCAAAGCCGCTCCATTTTAGAACTAGCCCATTTTAAAACTACTGACCTCATTCTTCAACTCCTTAACCTTCTTCTGTAACTCCACAGCTTGCACCTTCATCGTCTCGATCTCCTTCCACAGATTCCAACTCTTTTTTCTCAACCTCTCCGCTTCAATTTTATAATTCAAACGCCACTTTCCTGAGCAAAAAGCACTCCGACTTTTGCAATTTTTCATCTTTTCGAGCTCCTCCATTTGCTCGCGAAGTCCATTGAGGATAGCTTCATGAGGGTTTGAATCCCCTGGTTGCTCTTCCACAAGCATGATTTGGCCGAAAGATTCTTGATATTTTTTGAAGTGATCCTCCAACTTTTGAGTGTTGAGCTTTGCTCCATTTTTTTTCAGAATCTTTTGAATCTCGAGAATTCCATGCTTCAAAATTGCCTCCACTTTTTCAAATTGAAATTCCTCCAACAAAACTTCCATACGATCCACGATAGCTTCCAACTTCTTCGATAGTCCATCCATCAATTTCACTTCCTCCTTATTTCTCTCAACATATTTCTTTGCATGTTGACATGCCTCCTTTTTTCGCTCCTCATCCGGTTGGGGGTTCGATACTTTGTTGTATCTTTTTGGTGTTTTTTTGTTGTACAAGACAGTTCGATCGTAAGAAGAGAGGTCGATGCTGGCGATAGTTTGAAGAAGGGTTGGGAGGTCCTTGAAATATGAATTGTTATGACTAACCCATTTCAGAAGTATTCCATTCTAGAACTATCCTATTTCAAAATTATCCTATTTTAAAACTAACCCATTCTAGAACTAACCCATTTCGGAACTATCCCATTTCAGAAGTATCCCATTTTAGAACTATTCCATTTCAGAACTATCCCATTTGAGAACGAATTCATTTCGGAACTATTCTATTTTAGAACTATTTCAAAAATATCCCATTTCAGAAGTATCCCCATTCTGGAATTATCTCATTTTAGAAATATCCCATTTTAGAGCTATCCCATTCTAGAACAATCCTAATTGAGAACTATCCCATGTTAGAACTAACCCGTTTCGAAACTATCCCATTCTAGAACTATTCCATTTTAGAACTATCTCACTATAGAAAAACCCTATTTCAAAACTTTTACAGAACTATCCAATTTTAGTACTATCCCATCCTAGAACTATCTCATTCTAGAACTATCCCATTTCGAAACTATTCCATTCTAGAACTAACCCATTTTAGAATTATACCATTCTTGCACTACCCCATTTCATTTCTTGAACGTTTTGAGAAGCAAAATTACTCTAATTTTTCACTTTTTTGGCGGAAAAAAGCAAAAATTTGATACTCCCAAGTTACGAAACTTACCATTGATTCATAGTCCTCGTGCTCCCTTGCTGCATCATTTGAAGCATCTGAAGCAGCCGATACTGCACTCAACATCATTTTCCCGTACTTTGCAACAGTGATTTTACCTGAAAATAGCACCGTTTTTGTTTTTAACGAAAGCTGTTTAGTTATCGAAGAATGAAAATGAGAAGATGAGAACGAAAGGAGCTTAAAAACAAAGAGTTATACTATTCCTATGTGAAATAAGTTTTATGTTAGTAAGAATTTGGAAGTTTGCTAAAGCCAAAAATTTTTGATTTTTTCAAATTGGAAAATTTTAACGAAATTTGTCAGAAATAGGTTTGCCTTTCATACGAATTCAACCATCTGAATATACTCAAAACTTGAGAAAAGAATGAAATTTTAATTGGGGTTTCCAAATTTCAAAACTGTATATTTTAAAAATGAAAAGAAAACATTGTTTTTCAAACGGTTTTCTGGAAAACAATGAATCATAATTATGTTTAGATTCACTAAATTGAATAAACAGAATTTAACATAAAATGCGGCCAAAACAATCGAGCCGAAGAAAAAAATTTCTTCTAGAATCTGAATCGACAGAAAAAAACGCATCTCCATTAAAAAAGTTAAGAAATGGACAATCTACAGTAGGATCAGTAACTGGGGCAGTTCAATTCGTTTAATTTTGTGCTGGTAAAACATATTGATCCATCCCACTATAATCCATCTGCATATATTTCTACTATCATGATGTCATTTCCATGTCTTTTCCTTCTCTTCTTCTTCTCCCAAGTAGGTCCCCTCCTCTTTCCTCATTTGACTCAACTGCCTGTCCTTCCTTCCTTGCTCTCGCAATTGCTTCAACACAGTTACCCCTTTCTCCCAACACAGTCCCCCTAACCGTCCCTCACCCGCCGGCGCGATCGCGTCGTTTTTTCCGTATACTTCTCTGCCGTCTCTTCATGCCTGTACACACTCTCTTAACGTCCTCTCTTGCCGGCTAACTGTTCGACGGCAGCCCTCCGTCGCTCTCTGTCGAAGGAGTGGCGGTTGCAATGCGTTGTGTTTTTGGAATGCAATTTCGTCATTCCATCACATGAGGGCAGATCACGGGACCGAGCTGACCTAAGTCGAGCTGGCCTAGGAGAAGCAAGGAGCGAAACTTCGGCCAGCTTGGGGGAGATTTACGAGCGGTATGTTTTAACATGCTTAGGCATCGTCTCAGACGGATTAGCGCTATCAAAGTAGGATTTTTAGATAATAATGCTCTTATTTTCGGTTTTTTTCACCTCAAAAATTGATGAAATCGTATTTCAAAAAGAGTTGGTGTCGCTTGGGCTGCAACGATTTTTCGGTATGTTTTAGTCCTCGTAACTGCTGTCCACGTTTTTTGGTCATCGATTTTTGAGGGTTTAGTTCACTTCAATTATCAATTTATTATTCCAAAATGAAAAAATTTAACAAGAAAATCCGGAGAAAAAAAGCTCGCAAAGCAAACGAGATTCGATATGAGATAATTTTTCGAAAAAAATGCAAGTTGTTAATTATAATTTTCTCATTTTAGGCGCTGGTCCGTCCTCCTCATCGGCATCCTGGTCCTCGACTCCATCCTGACTGGCTCGCTTTTTCGGCTCCAATCGCATGGCGCCGAGTTCACGAGCGGCAGCTCGTTCAGCTCTGAAGAGCTCCAAACGGCGAGTTTGCTCCTCAACACCGAGCACACTCCATGGGATGACTGAAAAAAAGTGAGTTTTTGTTTGAAGATATCGGTTTTCTAGTGGCAAAATGAGATCAAAAAGTGAATTTAGGTGAAAAATCATGGTCGAGACGACATTTTTGGAATTCTGAAAGTGAAAATTCTTTGTTTTGCTTGAAAATCGGGAAATTATTCGTTGATTTTTGTCGCCTCTATCATGAAGTCGTTGTGAGACCCATTTTTTGTTGTATAGACCGTTTCTCAGGTTATTTCCATCCAAAAACACATAACTATTCACCCTTTTCAATACAGAATACTCACCTTTCCCACCTCTGTATGGGACAGTCTTGTTGGTGATCCACAGTTGGCGGAAGTTCTTCTTCCGTCTCTTCCCCTCAACTTTCTCCGGGATGGGCTGGCGCACTGGGAGCGGTGTGGCTGAAATTCAATGAGATTATTTCAGATTCTTCAATCAAATCAACTTACATGAAACGGGGAACACGACGCCCTCATCCTTGGCGGCCTTCTCGCTGCATTCGGCCAGAATGTCCAGGGGCTTCTGTGGTTTCTGGGGCTTCACGACTTCTTCTGCTCCCGGAGTCACAACTGCCTGGATGGTGGCGTCGATGGCGGATGATGGATGGTGGATGATGGAGGATGGTGGAGAGGTGGCGGAGCTCGGGGCGACTTCTTGGGCCTGTTGTCCTCCAAAGAATTGAGCCATATAGCCAGGATTGGCTACAAGTTTCGCGAAGTCCATGAAGATCTTCGTCATGTCTGGAGGGCGAACGACCGGACTTGGAGCGCCATCCGAAGGGCTTGGGAGTCCAGTTGAGCACTGAAGACCAGCTGGGCTTGGCGGCATGGAGGCTGACGAAGATTGTGGAAGGGGGAGCATCCATTCTTGGAGACTTCGAACCCAATTTTGTCCTCCCTGAGCTCCTGGATTGGCGACGATGCACGACGGGCGTGCTCCTCCTCCTTCCATTGGTGCGGAAACAGCTTGACTTCCACCAGCTTGACGAGGCTTTCCGGCAACTGAAATAGTAAAGGACGTTAGAAGGGTTGATAGCTTCAAAAGGGCAAAGTTCCATGAAGAAAATCTGGGAAAACTCACCTTCACCGATAAAGATGATTTCGTCATCGACCTCTACTTTGACTGGCAGATCGGTGGCAGGATCCATGAGGACGATTGGAGAAGATGAAGGATAGTCTGAAAATGGGAAAATTGGAGTTTGGGCACCTTTATATGGTAACTATGAGCAATAATATAAGTCCACTTTTTCTGAACCTCAAATTTTGCGGTTTCCATTCTTCAAATCAGACTATTTCAGCTTTTTATAAGCTGCGAAAGCTCAGAGTTTAGTAAACTTTTTCATATTTCGCAATTTGCAATGAACCTTTGCACGTAAAAACTCGGAAGAAGACTCGTTTTTGCATGGTTTGGAAACTATGAGCAAAGAGATCAGGGGGATTAGGAGAAAGAAAAGGGGTTTTGTGACCTAGAGCCGTTACATTTTGCATTTTTCTGTACCTGGTCTTCTGGAAGCAACGACGAGGAAAACTGCTAAGAACGACGATGGACGTTGAGCAGATGGTTGAATGAGATGAGATGGGGGTGTTCTGAAAAACGAACAGTTTCGAAATTTTCAGATTTTAAAGGGGAATTTGAGCGAAAACGATAACAAACAAAGGGAGCTATAAACAGAGAATGACAAAAATTCAAAAAATGATCTTGGCGCCATCTTTTTGGGGTCGCGTCAAAACCCCAATAGTGGCCACAGAACACGAAAAAACGGCAAAGGAAGGGGACACAAAGAGAAATAAAAGATATGCAAAAAAAAAATGGACGATGGTGAGAAACACTAAGGAGCGGTGTAGATAGTAAAAGCAAAAAAAAAAGGAATGCGAGAGAGGGGGAAGATGAGAGACGCAGACATAGAAAACAGTGGCGATAGAGAGTAGCGATCAGAGAGGCTGTTAACAGAAGATGATGTTCAAGGAGGGAATCGATTAGGAGGTTGTATGGGAGGTCTTAAGAAACAGGGAAAAGGAGGCGGGGCTTGTTTTGGGAATGATATTGGAAGGAAGAAAGAGAATGAAAAGAAAAATGGGATGAAAAATAAGAAAGGAGTACGGTAGAAGATGAGAAATTTTTTGAAAAGGAGAGATTCCGTGGAATTTTGAAAATTTCGTTTTTTTCAAAGGAAAAAAATGGGAAAAAATTTCGAAAAAAGTTAGGAAAAAACAACGTTTTTTTATTCGAAATATGATTGTCTTTGGTCCCATTTGGTCTAAAAACATCATTCTTATGTATAAAAAGCCAGCGGGGTATGTCTGTCCGTCTGTCCCAATGTTCGCACTTTTTGGGCAAGAAGAAAGAGAGACTTAGCCCCAAAAGGTATCGAACCTCACCCCTCGCGAGCGCCCGTCGCGCTCTCACCCACTACACCACCGGACCACAAAAACCAAGTGGCCAGTTTGTCTAGGGGTTTCCGCGGTTTAGAGGAGCGCAGCGACGATCTGTGCGCCGCAGGCGCGTCGGACAGGCTGGTTATCAATAAAACCATATTGACCAAAAACTGAAAAATCTCGAGATTTCGGGAAAAAAATGCTTTTTTTCAACTGATTTTCGCCGTTCCAATATACTGGTAATCGAAAAAAAAGCCATTACAAAAGGCAAAAACCATACTTTCCTCCTAAAAATATTATTTTTCGACCCGAAAACGGCCATAAAAAGCCTTCGACGAGAAGCTATTTTTCGGCATTGAAAGAGGGAGACGGAGAAGAAAAACAGCAAAAAACGGAGGTGATACGTAGACGTTATATCAACAAAAGGAAGGAAAAGTGAATGCAAAGTAATGGGAAAGTATATTTATGAATATCAATTGATATGGTGATCATGTGATACATGTCTGATATAATATCAGTGATAAGTGATTCCCAATATCAGTATAGATGTTCCAATGAGTAAATTTGCAAAATGTTCGAAAAAAACTTGATTTTCAGTCGAAAAATATCACTTTTAAGCCAAAAAATTTGCAAAAACCCGTTATTTTCGGGCTGAAAGTACTGATAAATGTGAAAAAACTGAACTTTTCGCCTGAATTTTCAATTTCTTTTAGTAAAACACAACATAAATTCTAAAAAGAAACTGAGAAGAAAATTTAGAAAAAAGAGAAAATGAGCACAAATAGAGCCCGAGAAAAACCCAAAAGGGCAACAAAAGGAGCCCAGAAAGGACCAAAAAGAGCCTTAAATTCAGGAAAAAAAAGGAAAAAGAGCACGAAAAGGGCCAAGAAAGAGGACAAAAAGAGCCAAAAACGCCACTTTTTCGAAAGTTTGTTTTCAAATACACATGAGTATACGAAAAAAGGCGACACATATTGAAAGAGATTTCGAAAGATTAGGTTCCCTGGAAAACGAAAAGAAAGAGCATATCAGTGATACACATACACATATCCGGATAAAAAGAAGAGAAAGAAGGGGAAAAGGTGTGGCGGCTTATGAATCAAAATGGAGGGAAAAGGTGGCAACGAAAAGAGGAGAGAAAAGGGGGGGGGGATTAGGGGTTGCCAAGTATTCTCATTTTGTTTTGAAAGAGACACAGGAAATTAAAATGTGCCTTTTGGGTTTTGAATTGTTTTTTGATTTGAAGTATAGCATTTGGAAATGGATTTGTATTGTTATTTCAATAATTGTTTTTGCGAAAAAAACGCGTGGAAGGTTCAATTTTTCAAAAAATTGGACCCAATGAAGTGGACTAAAAACAATGTTAAATGACTACAAACAACGAATTTTACTACTGAAAATAGCCTGAAATTGTGTAAGATTACTCATGTATGTACACACAATCATAGACCCGTATTAAAGGAACTTACGAAATTACTCATGTATCAAAGAATCATGAACCTGGAAAAGATAAGGTTGAAACACCAGGCGTGAAAAAAATTGGCGAAATGAAAAAATTTAGTTCGTATTTTCTGATTTGGACTTTTTTCAAATATAATATAAAACTTTCAGAAATTTCAAGAACTTTGGATTTTGAAATAGGAATAAAAAACAATTTTGGAATAGTCCAAGCTTTCGGAGAAAAAATGGGCTTAATCAAAAGTTTCACTGATTATGAATGGTTTGCAAACAATTCGAAAAACCAATTTCAACTTGACATTCAGGTCTCCAGGTTCTAACCTAAAAGAAGGCATGCTCTTCTTGATTGAAAAATACGAAAATGAACAGACACGCCCGTCAGCAATCAAGAAGGGTAGGCAAAAAGAATGAGGGAGAGACGATCATGAAGGTAAGGGAGGAAAGAAAGGGAGGAGTGTTTTTACTTATGTTTTCTGTTGGAGGAAAGGAAATTAAGGAGGTTGAATTAAAATGTGCTATTTATTTTCTGACTATAGGAAAACAATCGAAGTAATAGAATAGGCTTAATTTTTCTTTTATTCACAACTACAATTTTTCATCTCCAACCAAGTTTGATGGATGCTCAGATACCCGTAACAAGAGAAATTTTGAAATTGCTCATACATCAAAGAATCATAGACCTGGAAAAAATAATAATGATATAATGAAGTGTGAAAAGAAGCAGTAAAACTAAGGAAAAATTTGCATGTTACTACTATTTTGAACTTTTAGTCAGTTATGATCTATGAAAGTTTTGTCTGAAAAAAAATTTTGCCAATAATATTAAAAGTCCTTATTGAGCAAGCCCAAGAACGATTCTAAGACCAATACTCCAGTCTTCGAAACACTAATTTTTACTCAGCTCTACTTGATTGGAAACATTGCACAATTGCAAGTAATAATAAAAAAATACGAAAATGAACACAACCACTCGCACATTTCTGCTCGAGGAGAGTAGGCGAAAAGAATGAGGAGAGAGACACGATCATGAAGGTATGGGGAGAAGAAAAGGAGGTGTGTTATTACTTATGTAATGATATGTTGGCCAGTTAACAGAACGGAAATTGAAGAAGTTCTGTTTTTGGAGAGCTTTCCAAAACAACTTGATAGAACAAAGTTATTTTCAAATGGTGTGGACCGCTGGATATAAATTTGAAAACATTCCGTGCGATTTATGTTCTGGCGTTTGGAAAATACAAAATCAAAAGGATTGAATGAGCTCAACTCCTACTCGTATTCACAATTACAACATTACATCTCCAATCAAATTTGAAAGATGTTTAGATGTTTCAAATAGAGACTATCATGAAACGTTTCAATTCCTTGAAAAGCAAGGTACGTGAAAAACGCGAAATATCCTTTCTGATAATGAGATGAAACTATGAGAAACAATAATCCGTTATTATGGAATCGATGCTCTTTGGCTCTTCATGGTAATTTCTCCAAACTTTTAATTATTGATAGTGTTAGTGTCAATGAATGCCGAAACTACTACCCTCATTTTTCTTACTGGCCCAGTTCTAACAACTTCCTTCCAAACACTTTCTTAGCCATTTGTTTCGTTTCTGTTCCTCTAAACTTTGGCAACTTCTTGTCCATTCAAATCACGCAACAATATGCACATCCTCGGAGGCTCGATGACCATACTTATTACCTTGTTGCGCAAGTCACTTGTCTCTCGTTCAATTCATTCGAAAGAAGGCAAGAAGGCAACAGAAACAGACGCGCGTGTATGTGTGTATGTGGGTCTGTGTGTGTGTTACTGCTGACCGGCGTTGGGCGACAATGCAAGTAACGAAAAGAAGAAAGAAAGGTGGTTAGAATGAATGAGTTGATTTGCGTCAAAAATTGAAAGCAAGAGGAATTTCGTTTTTAGTGTTTTGAAATAGCTCCCCTGAAGCAATCTGAAACTGCAGAGCAAATGGAAAAATCGCTTTCAGAAAAGTAAAAACAACAAAACAGTCGAAAAATTCAGAGCTTTATCTGAAAAAAAATTTGAAAATTCATAATGAAGGATGCATAAAAAATTCAGAAACGCAGCACATTAAGTTCAAAAAAAAAGAAGAAAAATCATAAATTCGGAATTTACTGTAGTGAAGGTGACTGGTCCATTTAAGCTGAGGATCCTTCTGGATACTCACGGCGGCACACCATTTTATGCTCCTCCCAATGGCCATGTTGGCACTCCGTACTGCAATAAGCAGTGTTCCAACAACAGTGGTAGCAGGCCTGAAAAAATTTAGTATAAAAAACGCCGCACCATGATTGAGCTCACCGCCTTACTACATTGGGTGCACCACTGCATCTTTTTGGCCTGGAAGAGCTCCTCGCGGTTCTTCTCGGCAAGCGCGGAGCACTCCGCCTCAAGGAGCATTTTATTGCACTCATGTAGCTCCTCTCTCATTCGCTTCATCTCTTTTTTGAACTGCGCTTGTTGCTGCTTTTTTTGCTTTGTGTATTCCTTGCGAAGCTGCATGAAAACGGTGTGACTTTTGGATTCTTTTTTGAGATACTAACTTTTTTCTCGTGATCCTCTAGATCCTTTCGACGCATACCGTCATGCTTTTTGAGCCATTGGCAATGGAGGTCGGTGATGATTTTTTTGTCGTCGGGCGAGAGATTGTCGAGCTGCAAAACCTTTTTTTTTATTCTGATGCCGTTCTGATGTTGAAAAAAATCAATCAAAAATCGCTCTGAAAAGCACAAATCGGGCCGAAAATTTTAAGTTTTGTGAGCTTATGAATGATTTTCAGATGAATTCGTTTGGAAAAACGGAATCAGGATACAAAACTGAACCAAATATCGGAACTTAGATTAAATTTCGAAAAAAAAAGTACCCCAAACTTGCTCAACAACTCCTCGATTTTCCCTTCTTGATCGACGGGATCAGCTGACATTTTTGGTAAGTTTTTGAAGATCTGAAATTGAAAAACAGTTTTTAAGCATGAAATTGTTGTGAGATTTTTTAAAAAAAGTTGAAAAAAAAGTGCAGGACGAGGAGAACAAAAAGTCAATAAGTACACAGGGAAGGCAAGACATGAAAGGGTCTTTCTTCCGAATGAATCCCTCCCACACATTATTTGAACAAGAGCGGTGGAGCGCAGTCAAAAGCGCGGGCGCCATTCATCTTCTTTGATTCATACAATTGACAGAACACCAAAATTAAAAAAATTTCGGTTGAAGATACAAAAAAGATCTCAAAATCTGAACACTGTAAAATGGTGACCATGGCGGTGTGGCCGTGTGGCCGAGAGTCTGTTAGATAAAGGTATCATAGAAGAATAGTACTTGTATAAAATAAAAATTATACGAGCAAGCGAGAAAAGAAACAGTAAAACTAAGGAAAAAGTAGCATATTGCGACTATTTTGAACTCATAGTTAGCAATGGACCAGGGCTGGGCGGAAGTGAAAATTTTTAAAACGGAAGTCGGAAGTCGGAAGTCGGAAGTGAAAAAACAGGCGGAAGCCGGAAGTCGGAAGTCGGAATCCCGCCCAGCCCTGCTATGGACCAGAGGTGAGAATCAACGTTTACCGTTTTACCGGTTTTACCGATTTACCGAACTTTTTTCGGTAAAACTTTACCGAATCGGTAAACGGTAAATTGGTTCAAGATTACAGGTGTGAACCGGTTAAAATTTTCTCGATTTTTCGGTCAATTTTTTGAACCAAAACGTCCTAAAAATGAAGCTCTGGTGATATTTTAAAATACGATTTTTGGAGAAAACTACTTTTTTTGAACTTCATCTTATATAATCGGAAATTATGAAGTTAAAAATAACCTTTTATCACTCCAAATAACGATTTTTTTCATTTTGACAACAGTTTAGCTCATTTTCAGAAGATTTTCGGCTTTTTCCGATTTTACCGGTTTTACCGGTCTAAGAAAAAACAGATTTACCGTTTTACCGTTTCGGTAAATTTTTTGTGACTTGGTTTTACCGATTTACCGAAACGGTAAAACTTTTCGTCTATGCACAGGCCTGCTATGGACTATGAAAGTTTCGAAAGAAAAAATACCAGGTCGAGAATCTCAAAACTTGGAAAAAAAACATATGGAAATAGTAAACTCCATTATTGGAAAATGTCCAAAAGCAATTCTGGGATCAATGATCCAGTCCTTGAAATTCTAATTTTCACTTGACTCTACTTTTTTGGTAAATTCGCACAGGTCGGAACTATTATGATGAACGACGACCCTGAACACACGCACATACACCCACATTTTAACACAAGGAGAGTGAGCAGAAAGAATGGGAGGGGAGGCAGACGATCATGAAAGTGTAGAGGAATGAAATTGAGGTGTGTTGTTACTAATGTCATGTTTGCCAGTTAGCAGGACGGAAATTGAAGGGGTTCCGCCCCGATTTTTCAAGAGTTTTCAGAATCATGTTGGCTAAACAAAGTGATTCTCATAAATTGTGTGCCATTATGAACTTGGAAATTCATGAGTAGTACGTTCTGACGTTTTGCAAGTCACAACCAAGCGCTTCGCGCCTCAACCGCCTGGCTTCCGCTGGGGAACACGATTTTGACTATGTGCATAGATAGCACAGAGCTTATCAGTGATCTTATCAGAAGAAGAAAACAACGGGCATCATCCCGTTAGCATTCTCTATCGATTAGTCAAAATTTTATGAAAATCGGTTCACTGAGAGCCTCGCTACGGCATCAGACAAACGAACAACCACACACACAGAACCTGTACAGTAATATACGTAAAGATCACGAGGATCCCTAGCCTCAGATCACATAGATAGGCAAAACTACTTCTATTACCTAAACTATCACTAAATATCAATAAAAATATCATTAACTCAACTATCACGTACATATTACATTCATGCGCAAGTCACCCGTCTTGTGTAGACCGTTGGAAAGGAGGCAAGAAGGCAACAGAAATAGACGCGCCCGTCTGTGCGTATGTGGGTCTGTGTGTGCGCGCGTGTTACTGACCGGTGTTGGGCGACAGTGCAAGTAAAATCAAAAGAAAGAGAGGTGGTTCGAATGAATGAGTTGATGGGCGCCGACAATGGAGGCCAGGAGAAATTTCGCCCTTTAATGGTTCGGAGTCGCTCCACTAAAGCAGTCTGAAAATGCAGGAGCAACTGAAAAATACAAGTTGAAAACAGTCGAAGAAAAACAAAAAACGATTGAAATATTTAGAGCTTTATCTGAAAAATTTTGAGAAACCAACATATAGAGTTAAAATAGGGAAGAAAAAGTCATAAATTTGAAATTTTTTGGAGTCTTTGAAGTTGTGATGAGAAACATATTGAAACAATACAAAAAGTTTAGAAAATATAAATAAAAATTTTATAAATTTGGGATTCGCTCCAAAGAAAATGGCTGATCCATTTCAGCTGTAGATCCTCTTAGTGATTCGTGGCAACAGCTCATTTTATGCTCCTGCCAATGGCTTCGCTGACAATCCGTACTGCAGTAGGCCGTATTCCAGCAACAGTGGTAGCTGGCCTAAAAAAAATTGTATGAAAAGCACCGTTTCAAGATAAAGCTCACCGCCTTACTACAGTGGGTGCACCACTGCATCTTCTTGGCCTGGAAGAGCTCCTTGCGATACTTCTCAGCAAGCGCGGAGCATTCCTCTTCAATGACCGTTTTATTGAGCTCCGTTATCTCCGCTCTTGTTTGATCCAACTCTTCTTGGAACTGAGCTTGAAGCAGAACATTTAGTTGCTCTTTATCCTCCATGTATTTGTTGCGGAGCTGCAATATTATATGATATTTGGGTTCTTTTAGAGATGCTTACTTTTTTCTCGTGATCCTCTAGAGCCTTTTGGCGTAAGATGTCGTGTTTTTTAAGCCATTGGCAATGGAGATCGGTTATTAGCTTTTTCTCGTCGGCCGTAAGATTGTTGAGCTGCAAAACCTGTTCTGTTTCATGAAGTTCTCGAAATCTGTTTTTTGTAAAGAAATTACTCGAAAATTGCTCCGACAAGCACAAACCGCATCACAATTTACAGTCTGGCGATTTTCGGCACAATTTCTGAGCTTCAGTGCAATTGTCAAGAGTTTTTGATAGGAAAATCGAAATCAGCACGAAAAACTTAATTCAAAATCGGAACTCTATACAAATCTAGAAAAAAACATACTTCTACATTGCTTACTGTCTCCTCAATTTCTGCTTCCTGATTGACGGGATCAGCTGACATTCTCGGCAAGTTTTTAATTATCTGAAATTCAAAAATATGGCAATTGCTGTGAGATTTGAAATAAAAAAGGACGACGAGGAGAAAAAGATCAATAAATTCACAGAGTTGGACGGGCCTAAAAGGACCTTTCTTCCTGAAGGATCCTTCCCACAAGTCCTCTAAATGAGAGCTATGGAGCGCACTTACTCGATGAAAGATCTCCAATCAATAAGATCCTTCTGACATATAAGATTGAAATAACACCTGTGAAATATGACAACATCTGATCTGTGAAACCTTTTAGAAAAGCCTGCCCACTGAGCCGGAAATCCTTCTTCCTTCTTTTAAAGCGGCATGTCCGTGCAGCTTGTTCTTCAAAGCGGCAAATGTTTTTTTTTTGAAAGCGGCATTATTGAAGAAGCTCAATGTCTTTGTTAATGTTTGACCCAAATTTCCAGGTTGACTTCGTTCGAAACTTTTCTTCAAATCCCGTCCAAAATGCAAGTGACGAACTGATGGCCGTGGCCGTGTGGCCGAGAATCCCGCAGGCCGCTATTTCTCTTCCATATCAATATTTCCATCTATTCCCTTTCGAATTTTCATATTGTTCACCTCCTTCTCTTTATTTTCTCTGTCTCTCTTTTCCCATAAACAAAAACAAAAACATTTTTCAACAACAACCAAATTTATTGGATCTTCAGAAAACTTGGACAAAAAAAGTCGAATTCAATGTTCCAGATCAAAAAAATCATAAAAAATAAATTAGTTGAAATTGGGATCCGGAGTCCTGAAGTCCTGAAGACGTGTGGAGCTCATTGCATTCGAGCTGGCTGAGCAGCACCGGACGAGCCATTGGCCTTGCGACGGCGGCACGTCTTCTTGTGAAGCTGCCAATGACCCGTCTGGCACTCCGGGCTGCAGTAACTGGTGTTCCAGCAGCAATGGTACAAGGCCTGAAAATTATTTTTTCAAAGAAATTTTTTCAAATAAACCCCCCCCCCCCCCCCCCGGTTAAGGACTTGATCTCACCTCCTTACTGCAGGCCGAGCACCATTGCTGCTTCTTGGCCTGCGCGAGCTCCTTTCGGTGCTTCTCAGCCAACTTCGCGAGCTCCTCCTCCATATTCTTCTGTTGGAGCTCCAAGATCTCCTCCTTGGTCTCCTCGAGCTCCTGCTCGAACTGGGCGCGGAGATCGCGGCGAATCCGGGCGTTGTCCTCCGAGTATTCCTGGTGGATCTGAAAGAAAGATGATAAGGATTATGGATTTCGGTGTCAATTACTCACTTTCTCGGCGAGAGTGGTCATAGCCACTTCTCTGGACTCGTGGTAGTGCAGGAGCCACTTTCGCTGGAGATCGACCAGCATGCGCTTCATGTTGTCGTCGGCGGGGAGGTTGCCGAGCTGTAAACCGTATTTTAGGAGAAATTATTGAAAAATTTTGGAATTTTTTTGATTTGTGATCTATTTTTTCATGCTGGAATCGTTTTTGTTTGCAAAAAACTCTCAAAAATCGCTCTGAAGCCCAAAAAATGGCGTCCAAAACCGCGAAATACAGTCTGATGACCGCGGCCGAGAACTCCATTTGCATATTTTTGACATTTTTTTCGTTAAAATTATCAATTTTGGATCATTTTCACTGATCTAATGTACGGAAAAAGCCCAAAAAAACCACTTCGGATTCTCGGCCGCGCCCATCAGAGTTTTCGACGAGATTTACGGCTTTCAAAGCGCTTTCTTCTTTAATTCTCTCTTTTTTCCATAAATGTCATATGTTTTTGTTGCAAATCTCTAATTTCCTGCCAAAAATAGAAAAAAAACGCCTGTCGGTATTCAGGCCACGCCCATCAGACCGATCTTGAATGCATTTTTTGAATGCAGAGCGTTTTTCCAGGAATTCGTTGTGAAAATCAAAATCAGTATGAAAAAATTGTCCACAAATTTGAATTTTTTTCAAAAAATATCAAAAAACGTACCGCGACGTAGTCGATCTCCTCCTCCATTTTTACGTCCTGGTTGGAGTGATGGGCGGACATGACTGGCGAGTTGTTGGAGGGGTGTGGGAGTGCCTAAAAATATGGTTTTTCAGTATAAAAATTGAAAAAAATGACGCCAGGAACCAAAAAAAAAAATCAATAAGTACACAAAGAAGAAGGTGTGTGTTGGTTTGTCTCTGAAAATAATGAGACAGCTGGTACTAGAGGGGTTCAGAACCTGAAGGAAGACGCTACGCACACACCGTATTCAAACGAGTGCGATGGAGCGCGTTTGTACACAATAAAAGCGCGCCTATTCAAATAAGAGTTTTGGGAAAGTAGGGAGATAGAGGAAGGGAGGGAAGTGGGGGAGGGTGAGGTGCGATCATAAAGGAAAGAGGGCATGAAGAGAAGGGTTGCGCGCTGTGAAAAATGCATTGGTATGTTGTTGAGTTAGTGGAGGAAAGGTGGCCTTGATAACTAGGACGATGTATTGTGTATCCAAAAATCTTTGCAGAACTTTCTTACGTTTCAAAAGATAAATATTTTATTCGTCCAGAAAAACGTGAAAATTCTCAAATCCGTTTTCAACTGTTTCCAGTGCAAATTGGTATTAAGGATTTTCACTTTTTTCTAGACAAATAAAATATTCGTCTTTTGAAACGTAAGATAGTTCTGCAAAAGTTTTTGGATACACAATAATAAATAAAAGAAGCCTAATCAGTTCCAAACATGAGAAAGTGAGAATCAAAAGCGATTTTAAAACGTAAAGAGCAGATAAACACTGGTTTCATTCATGTTGAAAACTGCAATTATAATTTTTGAATGGTATCTCCTGAATTTTAGAAATTTTGAGCAACAAAAAAAGGTTGTGAGATCCTTCAGACTTCATGGAAACAAGTGTTAGAAAAAAGAAGTTTCTATGTATAAGGTCACTTTTACTAAAACCAACTTTGAAAGGTAGAGTCAATTCACATTTTTTTATTAACAATTCCAATGTATTTTTCCATTAGAATTCCATTTTCCATTACGAGATTACACAAAAATCACTCTGAAAAGTGCAAAACAGCCTTTGATTTTGTGGCCGCGTACAACTAGATAGCCTAAAACCCGACATAAAAACGATTTATGAGCGATTTTTTCCTATTCTTTGTTTTTTTTCGTTTTTTTCTTCTGTGCACGGTATTTTAAGACATGAGAAAACAACACGAAAATCAAGAAGAAGTTAAAAAATCGCTCTTAAATCGTCTATTTGTTAGATTGTAGGCCATCAATATATAATCGAAACGCCGTTTTGTACTGGATATAATTGTTTTTGAGTGACTTCATAGTGAAAAATGAAGTCAGAGTGACAAAATAAACCGGATATGAGAATAAACAAAATGTGAGACTGGTCTTCTTTCAAAATTGGATCCTTAGCAAAAAAAGAGTCAGAATGAAGAAATACATCATGAATGATTTTTTGAATACGAGTTTAGACCTTCTTCAAATTATTTTTAAAATGTATCTAGTTGAAAATTCTGTAAACAAGATCAAAATTTCAAAGAGCAGACTCAAAAAAAATTCGAAATTTGTCTTATTGATCAAAACAAACTTTCCAACAACTCGAAGAATCTAGCATTCAACTTGTAATTATCGCTCTTTTTTATATTGGAAACAACAATCATGTTTCCATCAATTTTTGTACTACCGTTTAAAATTCCAGAAACTTCCCCCAAAAACCGTGCCAGTCCCTTGCAAAAAAAGTGTGCGATGACTCATCTCCCAATTTTTTATTGTCTTCCTCCCATGCATATCACCAGCTCCACGTGTTCCCCTCCTATCGAATTAGCATATTATCTTCCTCCTCCCCCCTTCCCGTTCTCCTCCATTTCCTCTATTTCCGTCCGTCTTTCTATAAGAAAACCAAAAAAGAAATAGAGTGCATTTCCTCTTTTTGTTCATCGTCGCCACATTCACTCACAGCACTGCTCCCCATTTCTGTTCATCTGCCTCCGTTTTACTGCTGTGTTTCTATTGTTTACTTTGATAAAAAAGAGAGAAGTGATGACGGACGAAATGCCGATTGAAATAATGCCATTTTCCCAATTTCGACGGGATCACTTGGGGGTGAGTTGGAGGTTGTAATGGAGGGGATTTAAAGCGGAAAAATGATGTTTTTGAGGAGAAAATGATTTGGAATTTGAAGAAATATGTAGAAGTTCAGACTTTTGATGGAATACAATTAGAGGAAAAATGGGGTTCTTAGACAATGTCATGACAAAAAGTAGTGAAAAATGGCGCACCTCGCCTTGAATATCTGATTTTCACAAAACCTTATGTTCATTCTCTACTAAAAAAAAAAACCAAAAAAATTTAACCCGCCGAGGAATCGAACTCGGATGCTGAACTGAATTGTTTTTAATACCATCACACTACGCCGCCACCGGTGGGCAATTGAACCGGCAGCGGCGGCAAACTCTCTAAAATTAGGAAATCTAGAAGCCGACAGTTGACGGGAGCGCGACTCAGGCTTGGCGCGTAGATAGCACAGAGCTTCCCAGAGCCCCAATCGAAAAATAAAAAAAACGGGCTCCATTCGCGGTAAACTTCTGCATCGATCTGTCAATGTTCCATCAAAATTGGACTTCTAGGAAAGGCTCTAGAGTCGGCGACACGCAAAAATACTAACAGATACATGGAAATTGTGTATTGGAATAATAAGGTTAGAGGGAAATGGGATTTTTAACGGAAAAATTGATAAATAGACAAAAAATAAATAGAAAATGAATGAAACGTATAAATTTTACAAGAAACATAGTGCAAATAGCGAAATAAAGCCAATTTTTTAACTAAAAAAGGCGAATAGCGTAGTTCGAATAAAATTGAGCGAAGAACAACACGTGATAGGGGGGGGGGGGGGGGAGGTATAATTAGAAAGAAAAGGTAGCACGTTACGTTATTTACCGAAGAAAATGACTCTTTTCTTTCGAATTTTCTCGAAAATCTTGGAAATTGAAAACAAAATATTGGGTGAAAAACGGAAAAAAAATGACGGAAGATATGGTTTTTTTAATCTTTTTCTTCAAATTTTTTAATGGTTTTCTCGGTAAAATATTGTGAATTTATCTATTTTCAATGGAACAAAAATGGAAAAGAAATTTTGAGAAATTTTGAAAAAAATGGTATAAAACGATATGACTTTTTAATTACCAATGATAAAAATCGAATGGAAAAAGTTATTTTTTACCAGTTTCCCAAAATATTCTTAATTTAGAAAATAAAATGTAAAATAAAACAAATTTTATAGTCAAAAGTTTGTAGCCTAAATTTTCAGCTACCACCACCTCTAAGCCCATCGCCACCCAGTTCACCATGCCCACCTACTCCAAACCCAAGTCCACCAATCCCATATCCACCGGAAAAGGTCAATTTCATGGGATACATTGGCTATAAAATTGGCGAGGTAGATCAAAATTTTTTTTTGAATTCCCAAAAAATAAATTTTTCCAGAATACTATCGCCATCCATTTCAATAATATGCCAATTTTACATTATTTCCGGTGCGAGTGCACCGGAAATTATTACTTTGTAGCAATTCCATTGGCATGGAAAACATCATGGGCGACTGATTTTGAAGGATGCCCTGTTTTACTACCGGATTATGATCAATTTTAAAATTTTGTTTTTTTTGTAAATTTTTCTTTGAAATTTTTCCACATGGGTCGGGTTCTCTCCATATTTTCATTCAAATCTTTTTAATTTTTTTGTGGTTTTCTCAATTTTTTTTTCGGAAAAAATTGATCTTGGGCTCAGCTATGGTATGGTTCATCTGGTTTTTTGTAATCCAACTTCTCTACATTGTATTTCAGTTTCACTATATTGGCTAAAAATCCAGCTTTTTCACCGGTTTTCTCTCATTTTTATGTCGAAAACCTTCGAAATGTTCTTTTTTGTGCCTCAATTCCCGTTTTTTCCCTTTCAAACCCCACGTTTTCCATTTCCCCTCGGTTTCCGATGTTCCCTCGGTTCCCCATTCAATTTTCTGTGCAAAATCTCCCAACTTCCCTTATTTTCTCTGTAAGTTGGTCATTAGGTAATAAATTGGTGAAAAATATGAAAAAATCTTGAAAGGTTCTCAAATTCAAAGAAAATTGTTGGAAAATGCTGAAAAAAAATCGGAAAATCTGAAAATATGTGAAGGATTCCGGTTGTAAATGATCTAATCAAATGGGGTAAAAAAGCTGCAACACTTAGAAATCCAAAAAAAAATTGTCGCAAATGAAACCCTTCAGAATCGAACAACTCAGTTTTCCCTCAATTTTCAATGCTTTTTCCGCTCCAAACCCTTCATTCCCAACATATTTCTCTTTTCCTCGTCTGTTAGCCCACCTTTCGGCAGGCTGTGGTTCCAAAAATTATTGCCAAAATTCACTTGGTTCTTCTCATTACTTGTTCACAGCTTCTTTCAATTTAAAACTACCCGTTTTGAAGATGTGATACCCGTATGAAGAATGCAACTCGATCAATTCCAATGTTGAAATTTGGGGGTTATACATGACATTGTGGACGGACACTAGACGGGTTCCGCGCCTCTCTATGTTTTCTGTGGGAGGGGCGGGGCCACAGTCACCACTGTTAGGTACACCCGAAAAGTAAAAAGGCGTCAGAGTGTTTGCGGACCCGTGTCATGTGATTAGTTTCGTATATACTAAAGTCGTCCTAAATTCTACGTTTCCATCGATTTTAGTCCTCATTCTTTATGATTTTATGCAGAAAAACCATAAGGTGAGTAAAATTTATTTAAAATCTGTGCAAAAAACCATAATTTTTCAGATGTCGACTTGATGGGCTCTAGGAACATCAAGAAGAAACGTTCGAAAGCTTCAAGTTGTAGCTGAACTCTGACTTTTCTGGGGTTTTCAATTGTCGAATATGTTGTTCGAAGACGAGATTCTGTTCTGTGTGTGCCGAAAGATCATCAGGTAAGTGATTTTATTTGTTAGTTATCGAAAATTCGTATAAAAACCGAAAATTCACAGGCTTCAACTTGGTTGATTCATGGAGCAGCAAGAAAAAGTTCAAGGACATCAAATTGTGTCCAATCATTGGTTTTTCTGTGATTTTCAATAGTAAATTATGCTGCCAGACGATGAAGTTTTGCCTTGTGTCTGCTGGTAAAAGAATTGATCCTAAAATTGTCAGATTTTTTTTTCAATTATCACATATTCCAGATGTTGGCTCATTTTCCATGACGTCCCTCAACAATATTGCATTGTAAAAGCAGCAAGAGTATGATTGCAACATGCAATTCTTGATTCGTTGTCGTTTTTCGCGATTCGAATCGGTGTATGGTCTTTTCGAAAACTTGCTTCAACGCTATCAGTACACTGTTTTGCAAATTCAGACGCCAAAATCGTTCTCTTGCTTTTTGCGTTTATGTGACAGTGCTGAAAGATCACCAAACCATGCAAAAGAAGGCCTTATGAGTAGATCAAACGCTAATTTGCCCAGCTGAATCAACTTCAATTGCAGATACCAATAACGATAGACATACTATTTCTTGGCCCTAGCAATTTTTCGTCGTCAATGAATGGTCAAGGGTTCGATGAAAAACTTCCTCTGCCTGTATTCAGACATGTTTCAGTTGCCACAACGACCCATTTCGACAAGCCTCCGCGCTGTCTGTTTGATACCATGAGGTGTTTTTCGAAAGATTTCTAAACCACCGATGCTATCAAACGGACAGACTCCGGCTGTCCATCCAAAATGGGAGCCCCATTCAAGTTCTACTGCTCTATAACCAATCGATAGGTATGTTTTTCACTTGTTTTGCCATTTTTTGCATTCTCAGGCTCACCCGCTCTCTCCACGGAAGTCTTATTCGTGTGTTGTATAGTCAACACATCTTTCGGTTGGCCCACCCTCTCCTCCTCAACAGTGTATCTGTTTAGTTGACTCTTGTTAATCCCCCTTAATCCCTTTACCCCCTTGAACGATACACCGATTATTGATTGGGACCATCATCTAAACAAACACTTGGTGTTGCCTCTGCCATCATACGTCAATTCCTGTGTCTTATGCACAGGGGCCAAGTGGCCTCCTCACTCAAAGGTGTTCTTGTTGCTGGATGTGTCTGCACCCTCCTTTCTCTATACAGTATCTATTCCGATGAGGAGCACTTCGACACGAAGACAAGACGACCATGACACTGAAGAGAGAAGGCGGAGCAAAAAGACGTCGTCGTTTGACCACGGCTCGTGCGTTAACTTAAGATTGCTCTTACAATGGATATACCAACAATTTCTCTGCCCCTCTACTTCCCGTTCAGTCTCTATTCGGAGGAGAAGACACTTCGACACGGAGACGAAACAAGCATGTCACTGTACAAAAGAGAGAGAGAAGAATTAGCAAGAAGGGTCAACTCTTTGCCACTGCTCATCATTTAATACTCGCAATGTTATTGTTGCAGTGGTACTCCTGATCGTCAAATGCGTCAGCGTCGACTGTTGGCACTCTTTTTGTGTTGCCTGCTGCTGGTTTCCCTTCACGAAGAGTTGTTTTCAGCAATCTTTGCATTGTAAGTTTTTTAGCAATAGTTTTATTCATTAATTTTAGTTTTGAAAAGCATTACCTATTGTATATCAATGCTGATATTGTTCCAGAGTTTCACGTGAAGCCAATTTTGAGACGAAGCAGATGACGACGACGGAACTATGAATGGAAATGGTTTTCGATAAGTCGTTCGGTTGTTAAGGAATACATGATTTTTGTCGGAGGACTCGCAGATTAAAGAATGAGTTCTTGAAGGAAGAAGAGTGTCGAACAATCCAATTTAGAAGAAGACTTTGAAAAATAATACCTGTGGTTAGTCGTGATTATACTCAAAATACTTCTCCGTTCAAAATTTCCAGGCCCAAAAGAAAGAGGGAAGATAAATATTGCGTCGACATGCTTGCCCATCAAATAAACAAGAAGAAAAGGACAGAAAGTGCTTGTTGTTTTTGCAAAAACTGGGTTATAATTTGAGAAGTACGATCAGAGATTGTGTTGCCATGAAGGAGGATTCAATTAAAATGCAAATGCTTCGAACCTTGTTCCGTCAGAATTCTTCGAAAGCGACAAATAAGAGAAATTGTTTGTTGTTGGTGAGTTTCACACCCAACAAATTCTGAAAATTTATGTCTCATTTCTTCAAAGCTTTTTTTCAGAGTGTTTCCTCATTCTCTGGTTCGTCATGCAAAATCATTTTTCATTTTGGATGAAAGATCATCTGCAATCGGATAGCTCTAATGTGCTTGCAATTTGTGGAAATGCACGTTGTTTACAATTTGAGTTGAATCCAACAACATGCCTGCAGAAGCTTTAAGGAAATCTGAACTGAAAATGGTGTCGACGGGACGGTCAATGCGCTATAGTAATGTGGAACGTGGAACGTGCGCTGTAGTTGTTGCTGCAGTGATTTTCAAAACGAATAACATGTGCGACGATCTATCGTGATGGCGTTTTTTGATCCAGGAATTCTTAACATCATACCCAGGGATTGAATTTTCACAGAGAATCCGGGAAAGATAATGTGTTCCAGAGATGGAGAAGTGAACTGAGATATGATCGCTGCTGCTCGAAAACAATCAAAACTTTTCACGAAGTTCAAATGGAGCTGTATATTAAGGAGAGGTGGTCAAGTGCTGTGCGTTAAATTTCTTGCTGCTCTGGTCGCTGTTTTATGCAGTACTTTGCTGATTCATGCAGTGCTGGAAATGCTTTTTTGTTACAGTTCCCGCAAACTTAATGGTAGTTCAATATTAGTTTGCAAACTACAGATGAAAATGCAGCCGTCGGAAAGAAGTTCTACAATATGGATGCGATGTTCATACCCGAAAAACACACACAAAGTGGGGAAAGAGATAGGAAGGATCAAGTGCTGTGTTTTGTCGTTTCCGCTGCTTTGGTTGCTGATGTGCGCATTTTTTTCCAAGGTGCTTTCCGGTTTTCACATTGCAAACTAGATTTGAGGAATTCTGGGAATTGGTTTGAGGAATTGGTTTGAAGAGTTGAAGATCTTTTAGCTGGGTGGAAATTCAGCACGATGGATGCGATTTTTATACCTGAAAACATAGTTAAAATGGGAGAAGAGATGGAAAAGATGAATAGATGTAAAATAATTGCAGGTAGAAAGGGGATTTTGAATAGACCCAATATATATATAGATTACAGAGTGTTGGAATGTACAGGTCAATAGAAAAAAAAATGATAGAAAAGAGGAAATTCAGAACAATTTGGGTCTTATCTGAAAAGAATGCAAAGAAAGCATAGAAGCATAGAGGAGAGTAGATTTGAACAAAACACAGAGCTTATCAACATGAATGTATCAAATTTGATACTAACCAGTATGGAAAATATGGGCAATTTGAGTTGGAATGAGAAAAAAGATTGAAATGATGAGAATCAATATCGAACAAAACGGCAGATATTAACAAAATAGTGGATTTCGATTAAATGTAATGACAGAAACATAAAAAAGCTGCATTTCTATAGTCAATTTCTTGCTTTTTATCAAAAAACCGTTCTCTATAACAATTAGCGATTCTCAAGTTTCAAGATAACCGTTCTTTTTGCTGCCTTTGTGGGCAGCTAGTCCTTCATGGAGAGTTTCAGAGAATTACAGACATCGATTGTGTCGCTCCGCCCCTTTTCCATGCAAATCATACCAAGGCGCGGAACCCGTCAAGTGTCCGTCCACACTTCGTTGTATAACATGGTCGGTTTAACGGAAATCATAGTTAGATTTAGATAGTTTTAGTTATAGTTAGATTGAAAAACAAACAATTTTTTTTCGAATGTTCAGTTATTTTTTTTGAAGAATAAATACATAATTTTTGGAACCGCCCGCCGCAAGGTGGGCACGAGTTTTGGGCTTATTTCAGGCCGACTATTTCAATCCGATTTTCATGCCGACTATTTTAGCCCGACTTTTAGTTCGACTTTTAGTTCGACTTTTAGTCGACTATTTTATACTGATTTTTTAGGCCGAATTTTTAGACCGCATCTTTTAGGCCGGCTATTTTAAGACGATTTTTAGGCCGATTTTTGGGCCGACTATTTCAGCCCGACTTCTAGGACGACTACTTTATACCGACTTTTTAGGCCGACTTTTTAGGCCGACTTTTGATGGCCGACTTTTTAGGCCGACTATTTTAGGCTGACATTCTAGGCCGATTTTTGGGCCGATTTTTGGGCCGCATCTTTTAGGCTTGTTTCAAGGCCGACTATTTCAGTCCGACTTTTAGGCTAACTATTTTAAGCCGACAACTTTACGCCGTCTTTTAAGACCGACTATTTTAAGCCGACTTTTCGGGCCGATTTATTGGGTCGACTTTTTTGGCCGACTTTTGAGCCGTTTTGTTTCGACCGGTTTTCTAGAAAATTCTCAATCGAACTCGTCTTTTAGCCCACCTTTCGGCAGGCTGTGGTTCCAAAAATTTGGCCATAATTGCGCTTCTCATTACTTTCTCACAACTTCTTTCAATTTAAAACTACCCGTTCTGAAGATGTGATACCCGTATGAAAAATACAGCGTTGTCCATTTGAGCGTTGAATTTGGGAGGTTATACATGGAATTGTGGTCGGACAAATGGCGACTTCCGCCTGTCGCTATGTTTTGTGTGGGAGAGGGCGGAGCTAAAATCACCACTGTTAAATACACCCGAAAAGTAAAAAGGCGTCAGTGTGTTTGCGGACCTTGGTGTCATATGATTAGTTTCGTATATAGCGCTTAGGCCTAAATTGAACGTTTCCATCTCTTTTTGGACGTTTTTCTTCTACATTTTATGAGAAAAACCATAAAGTGAGTAACTTTTATCTGAAATCTGTACAAAAAATCATAATTTTTCAGGAATCGACTTGATTTGCTCGGAACATTTGAAAAAGTTCGAAAGTTTCCGATTGTCACTAAATTCTCATTTTTCTGAAGTCGATTATGTTGATGGAAGACGAGATTCTGTTCTGTGTGTGTCGGAAGATCATTAGGTTAGTGATTTTATTTGTTAATTATCTGAAGTTTGTAAAAAAAAACCATATTTTCTCAGGCATCGACTTGATGGGACCGTCGTGCAACAAGAAAGAAACCTTCGAAGACCGAAAACTGTCGCCAAACGTTCACTTTTTGACGTTTTCAACTATCAATTTTGCAATCGGAAGACGGGATTTTGTTATGCCTGGTTAGTTAATGAATAGTAAGTATTTCCAATTTTTTTGATTAATTATCAAAATTTTCAGAATTTGGCCCAAATTTCAGCACGCTTCTTAGCAATATTGCATTGGAAAGCCAGCAAGAGTGTGGATCCGACATGTAATTCTTGCTTCGTTGTCGTCTTTGGTGTATGGTCTTTTCGAAAACTTGCTTCAACGCTATTAGTACACTGTTTTGCAAATTCAGGCGTCATCATTGTTGCCATGCTTTTACCGTTTTTGTGATATAGCTGGATTCGCCAGACTGTACAAAGCAGAAATGGTGGGTGCGGCAAACGCCAATTCGTCAACAGTTGGCCAAGTGTTCGATGAAACACTTCCTCTGCCCGTATTCAAACATGCTCCCGTTGTCACAAGAAAAACTTCCAGAAGAGGGCAAGCTGTGCCGAGCCATTGGCATAAAAACTTCACTAATGAGTAAGCTCTCCCCAAGAACCAAAGCGTTTTCTAATAGTGAAATCATTTTCAGAACCATTGACTCATCGTGCTCTCATCCTATTCAAGCCGGTCTTTTTCGACAAGCCTCAACGCTGTCTGTTTGATACCATGTGGTGTTTTTTGGAAGCTTTCTAAACCACCGATGCTATCAAACGGACAGACTCGGCCTGTCCATCCAAAAAGGTAGCCCCATTCAAGTTTTACTGCTCTATAACCAATCTATAGGTATGGTTTTCACTTGTTTTGCCACTTTTTGCATTCTCTGGCTTACCCGCTCTCTTCACAGATATCTTCTCCGTGAAATGTATAGCCAACACATTCGGTAGACCCATCCTCCCCCACTCAACAGTGTATCTGTCTAGTTGACTTTTTTTAATCCCCCTTAATCCGTTAACCCCCGTAGAGCGATACACGGATTATTGATTGGGCCATCATCTAAACAAACATTGGTACAGTGCGCCCAATAAGTTTAAGACACCCCTAAGTTTTGAGCTTCCAGACAAAACTAGAAATGATATCAAAAATCTGTGAGTGCCATTCGATTTCAAATACAAAATAACCCCCGGGCACATCTTTTCATGCTCCTACCTTTTTCCGTACTCCAGCAGCACTGAAAACTCATTTTTAAAGCCGCCCAATAAGTTTAAGACACCCCGAAAAAAGGTGTGGATTCATCATTTTTTCGAAGTTTCGTCACTTCAAAATTGTTTATTTTCACTTTTTTGGATGCTTCATGAAGTTTCCGTACACTTCCGAACATATCTGACAAATATCTCAACTCGTCAAAATTCCACTTTTCCACTAATTTACACTATTTTGCGTCTAATTCGAGGAATCTGAAGAAATACTGCTGTTAACAGAATGGGATGATAATGATTGATAAAAACTCAATTGAAAATATCATTTTCATTATGTCCGAGCAGTATAGAGACTTGACTAAGGAAATCTGCCGTCGTACACTAAGATTTACCAACATCGGCCCAAAAAAGCGTAAATAAGTGGAAAATTGGAATTTTGACGAGTTGAGATATTTGTCAGATATGGTCGGAAGTGTACGGAAACTTCATGAAACGTCCAAAAAAGTGAAAATAAACAATTTTGAAGTGTCGAAACTTCGAAAAAATGATGAATCCACACCTTTTTTCGGGGTGTCTTAAACTTATTGGGCGGCTTTAAAAATGAGTTTTCAGTGCTGCTGGAGTACGGAAAAAGGTAGGAGCATGAAAAGATGTGCCCGGGGGTTATTTTGTATTTGAAATCGAATGGCATTCACAGATTTTTGATATCATTTCTAGTTTTGTCTGGAAGCTCGAAACTTATGGGTGTCTTAAACTTATTGGGCGCACTGTATTGCCTCTGCCCCATCATACGTCAATTACTGTTTCGTATGCACAGTGGCCACGTGACCTCATCGAAAGATGTTCTTGTTTCTGGATGTCTCTACACCCTCCTTTCTCCATACATTATATACTCGGGAGAGCATCACTTCGACACGGAGGCGAGATGACCATGTCACTGTTGAGAGAAGGCGGAGCAAAAAGACGTCACCACGGCTCGTGAGTTAACTCTTTGTTGCTGTTACAATGGATGTACCAACAATTTCTCTGCCCCTCTACTTCCCGTTCAGTCTCTATTCAGAGAAGACACTTCGACACGGACACGGAGACGACCATGTCACTGTACAGAGGAGAAAGAAGAATTAGCAAGAAGGGTCAACTCTTAGCTACTGCTCATCAATTGATACTCTTAATGTTATTGTTGCAGTGGAACTACTGATCGGCAAGTGTGCCAGCGATCGTGATTGACGCACTTCTCGTTTTTTTTCTTACCCTGCTGATAATTTTTCATCACAAAGGATTGCCGTCTGCAAATTTGGCATTGTAACATGTATTACTCCCCAAGTGTCACCCCTAGATTCCAACGGGACTAGGGGCAAAAGTTAGACCCCCCGAGGGGTAAAACTTTGCGATACTTTGTTTTTTGAAAAGCGGCCTATTTTCAGATTTTCAGATGTTTTTCAATTTTCTCAAAATTTTGGGTTTTTTGACTGTAACTCAGTCAAATTTAAAGATTTTTACAAAGTTAAAAAACGAAATTGTAGATAAAAATGAGATCGTGTTCTTTGTTCGACTGACCGTTTGTGCCAAAACACGATAAAAGGACCAAAACGGACCACAAAGTGGAATCGAAAAAAAAAATTTGCTAAGTTTTTTTTGAAATCTACTTCATTCGATTCTACGTTCAAAATGAGGTAGTACCTCACTTTTGCTTTCCTTAAGTTATTGTCATTTTCGAAAGAAAAAATCGATTTTTTAGTTAAAAATGACTTTTTTGGCTTGGATTAGGTGGTTTAAACTGATTTTTGATCGAACCAAGGGCTGATATGGTCAGAAATTATCTTTTCTATCTATCTAACAACATTTTATAACGTTCCCCATCGATATTTTTGAGTTTTGAAATTTTGATAATTTTTCAAAAAAATGGTGAACTCATTTTGGCCAAATGGTTAAAATTTCAAAACTCAAAAATATCGATGGGGAACGTTATAAAATGTTGTTAGATAGATAGAAAAGATAATTTCTGACCATATCAGCCCTTGGTTCGATCAAAAATCAGTTTAAACCACCTAATCCAAGCCAAAAAAGTCATTTTTAACTAAAAAATCGATTTTTTCTTTCGAAAATGACAATAACTTAAGGAAAGCAAAAGTGAGGTACTACCTCATTTTGAACGTAGAATCGAATGAAGTAGATTTCAAAAAAAACTTAGCAAATTTTTTTTTTCGATTCCACTTTGTGGTCCGTTTTGGTCCTTTTATCGTGTTTTGGCACAAACGGTCAGTCGAACAAAGAACACGATCTCATTTTTATCTACAATTTCGTTTTTTAACTTTGTAAAAATCTTTAAATTTGACTGAGTTACAGTCAAAAAACCCAAAATTTTGAGAAAATTGAAAAACATCTGAAAATCTGAAAATAGGCCGCTTTTCAAAAAACAAAGTATCGCAAAGTTTTACCCCTCGGGGGGTCTAACTTTTGCCCCTAGTCCCGTTGGAATCTAGGGGTGACACTTGGGGAGTAATACATGTAAGTCTTTTTTTGAAAAGTGGGCTTTGTCTTTTTTTTTCCAACACTAGAAATCATTTTTTATGATCATTTATAGATGAAATTGTTTCACACCTTCTCGTGAAGCCAGTTTTGAGACGAAGAAAATGACGACGACGGAACTGTGGATAGAAATGGCTACATGCTTAGAGATGTCTTTGTGGAGAAACTTTTTGCAATGAGAAGTTCAGTGGAAAGGGAAAACTTTAAAAAAAAAATAATCCAGTGCAAGAATTTGGATGAATAGTAGCTGCGGTTAGTCCTCACTATACTCTAAATACTTCTCCGTCCAAAATTTACAGGCTGGAAGATAGAGAATGCGTCAAAAAGTATGTTCATCAGATGAACGGAAAAGATGCTCGTTGAAAAATAGAAAAGCAGAAGACTTTCCAGTTGAACAAAATGTTATGATTGCTCATTTTGCAACAAACTAGTGAATTCATGTGCGAAGTACAAGAAAAGACTGGGCCGTCGTGAAGGTGAATTACAACAGAATGTGCGTGCGTCGAGTCTTGTTCCGTCGAAATTTCTCAAGAGCGATGAATGCGGTAACTTGTTAGTTGTTGGTGAATGTTACACCCAACAAATTCCTCAAATTTCTGCCTCATTTCTTCAAAGCTTTGTTTCAGAGTGTCTCCTCATTCCCTGGTTCGTCAAGCAAAACCATTCTTCACTTCGAGTTAAGAATTTTCTGCAAACGTATGGCCCTTATGTGCTTGCAATTTGTGGAAATGCACGTTGTTTACAATTTGAGTTGAATCCAATAACATGCATGCGGAAGCTTTAAGGAAATCTGAACTGAAAATGGTGTCGACGGAATGGTCAATGTGCTGTAGTGATGTGGAATGTGGAATGTGCGCAGAAGTTGTTGCTGCAGTGATTTTCAAATTATTGCTCCCAATGCTCTGGTCGCTGATGTGCGCATCCTCTGCTCTTTGTGCTTCAGCTTTGGCAAGCTCGACGACAGTTCAACATTGATTTAAGGATTCGAGGAGAAGAAGCAGCAGTTGCGATTTTTATACCTGAAAACACAGTTTAAATCGGGAAATGGGAAGATGGGAATGATGAATAGATGAAAAAAAAATACAGACAGAGAGATGCTTTGAAAAGAACAAAACCACAGAGAAAAACTGTTGGAATGTACAGATTAACACTGAAAAATGATGAAAATGGATATTATAAACGATTGCAATCGGATCATACAAGAAATGGATGCAAAACATAAGAAAAGGATTGAAGTGGGGAAGAGATTTTACAGAAAATGTAAATTAGGAACCAGGCTTGGTTGGAAAAAAAAGTCGGAAAAAGTCGGAAAACTGCCTAGAACGGCGTTTTGAAATTTTTTTGCCAACTTTTTTGTTGTGTATTCTTGTTGATCTTAGCGAGACGACCATTTTCGTACCCATAATCAACCAATTTGGTATTGTAAAATTGAAGTTATAAAGATTTTTTCCGACTTTTTTTCGGAAAAAAAAGTCGGAAAACTTTTTGGAAAAAAATGCTATAACTTGGCTGAAGATTATTCAAACTATGTCAAGTGGGGTCTTAAAATGATCGCACAGCAATGATAAATCCATTTGTACAGTTTTTGAAATGATTGGAGCCTCGAGTACGCCTACCGTTTTTTTTTCCGACCAAGCCTGTTAGGAACTTCAAAATTGAGAATACAGTTTTGATACGAGTCAGTATGGGAAGGAAAACATGAGAAATTTGATGGGAAATCGAGAAACATTGAAATGATGAGGAGAATTCCGATAGAAGCGAATGATCTGAACAAAATAGTGGATTTCGATTAAATGTAATGACAGAAACATAAAAAAAGCTGCATTTCTATAGTCGTTTTCTTGCTCTTTATCAAAAAACTGTTCTCTATAACAATTAGCAATTCTCAATTTTCAAGATAATTCATATTTTCAGGACTTTTTAGACCAGATTTCAACACTCAACTATGCCAAAGCGTCTCAAGCCCTCACCAGTACTTTTTGGTGTACCCGCCCACTCTCACTCAAAGCATAGCGTGGCGCGGAACCCGTCAAGTGTCCGACCACAGCGCCATATATAACCCCGACATTTTATGGGTCTAGTCGAACAAGCTTTACGGGTTCACATGCTCTACATTACAGGTTTATTTTAAAGACAGTAGAAGTGTAAATCTGACAGGCCAGAAGAATTGATCAGAATAATTTTTGGAAAAAAACGCTCACCGCGAGGTGGACAAGAGAGGAATTGCCTGAAATTCAAAAAATTGCCTTTTCTTTCGCTGCCCATGTGGGGAGCTAGCCCCCTCCATAGAGTTTCAGAGAATTACAGACATCGAATGTGTCGCTCCGCCCCTTTTCCATGCAAATCATACCGGGGCGCGGAACCCGTCAAGTGTCCGTCCACACTTTGTTTTATAACATGATCGGTTTAGCGACATTTATAGTTAGATTTAGATAGATGTATAGTTATAGTTAGATAAAAAAAACAAACAATTTTTTTTTTCGAATGTTCGCTTATTTATTTGAAGAATAAATACATAATTTTTGGAACCGCCCGCCGCAAGGTGGGCACGAGTTTTGGGCTTATTTTAAGCCTGTTTTAGGCCGACTATTTTAGACCGACTATTTCAAGCCGACTTTATAGGCCGACTTTTAGGCCGAGTATTTTAGGCCGACTATTTTAGTCCGATTTTTAGGCCAATTATTTTAAGCCGATTTCTTAGGCCGACCGTTTTAGTTCGACCTTTAGTCGACTATTTCATGCCGATTTTTTAGGCCGTTCTTGTTTTGGCCAGTTTTCTAGAAAATTCCCAAACGAATTCGTCTTTTTAGCCCACCTTTCGGTGAGCTGTGGTTCCAAAAATTATTGCATGCAGTTTCCAATTTCCAAGTTTATCGTTGTTTTCCACATCATTCAGTTTCAATAGTACCCGTATTGAAGGATGTGTTACCCGTTAAACTTCCCAGGGATATCTCGCACATATATTTTTGAGGTTATACAAAAAATTGTGGTCGGACATTAGACGGGTTCCGCGCCTCGCTATGTTTTGCGTGGAGTGGGCGTGGCCACAGTCACCACTGTTAGGGTACGCCAAAAAGTACAGGCGTCAGGGTGTTTGCGGACAGCCGGTATTTCGAATAGTTTCGTATATAGGGATTAGTCCTAAAATGAACGTTTCTGCCTGCTTTTTACCGTTATTCTATATTATTCTGTGAGAAAAATTGCCAGGTAAGTGTTTGCTGTTCAGGAATTAGTGATTCGAATTTCAGGTTTCAAAGTTCAAGCTCCAACTCTACTCCAGAATAGTATTACTGCCCAAAGCACAGGAAATGGATAAATTTTACCTATTTTTCATCAGGGGAACAGCTCTTCATCAAGACAACAGCAACTAAAAACTTCAGGTGGCCCCTTCGCAGATCAGCATCATTCCGCTCTCGTCAGTTTTTAATTGTCAAATTTCGATTGGACCTTATATTAAAAAAGCTACCGCTTTATCGTCGCCTCACGAAAAGCACAGCTGTTGAAGAATCTGGAAGAAACAGCATGCTGAAAGTGAGTCTTTTAAGGTTTTTCATGGAACTAAGGGTCTGCAGGTAATAAAACCGGACATCGACATCAATTGTGCCTTTGTTTTCAGCTAGCTGCTCTTCTGAAACCCTATGGAAGCTGGCTTCAAGGATCCGTAGTTGCTCCAAATTCTGTTCATAATCTGTCACTATATCTGGCAAGAAAAATTGCTTTGACGAACCGGATCAAACCGAAGAACAGAAAATTATGCACAGATTCTGAAGTTTAGTACAATATCACAACGATTGCTCGAAACGACATTCATTTCAGACGTGAAGACCAATCATGCTACCAAACAACCAACACCCATGCTTCTCTTCTCATTCCTCGTCTTGTGGCGGGCGCATCGTGCTCTTCCCCTTTTCAAGCCGGCCTATTTCGACAAGCCTCCATGCTGCCCGTTTGGCACCATTGGGTGTTTTTTGAAAGGTTTCTAAAAAACCCCATGCTGTCAAACGGGCAGCAGAGTTTGGCAAGTTGAATTTCCCTAAAGAGCAGAGTCCAGGTGAAAAACAAGAGATTCCGTGTACACTTAGCAGTTTCTGATATAGACGTCTTGCCCATTCCGACAAGCCTCCACGCTGCTCGTTTGCCACTATGTGGTCTTTTTCGGAAAATTTCTAAAAGACCCAAGTTGGCAGACGGACAGATCCGGTTTGTCCGTCTTAATGAAAGTCTCATTCATATTCTATGCGAGTGGTGTGTAGGTATCTTTCTGGTTTTTTTTTTCGCCAAGCCCGCTAGCCCTTGTTCAGTTGACTCGTCTTAATCCCCCTTAATCCCTCTAATCCGTTGGGTCCCCTTGAACGATACACCAATTATTGATTGGGCCATCATCTAAACAAACATTGGTGTTGCCTCTGCCATCATATGCCTGCTCTTTCTTGCACATCCCTCTCTCCTCTGTACAGTTCCCTCACTCAAAGGTGTTCTTGTCTGTTTCTTTGCACCCTCCTTCCTCCATACAGTATCTATTCGCGAGAGCATCACTTCGACAAGGAGGCGAGATGGCCATGTCACTTTAGAGAGAAGGCGGAGCAAAAAGACGTCGTCGTTTGACCACGGCTCGTGTGAACTCTAGGTTGCCGTTACAATGGATGTGCCAACCCTGATCGACAAACGTGCAAGCGATGACGATTGGCGTACTTGCCGTAGTTGGCGCATGACCTGTGTTTCTTGTCATCCTGCTATGAAGACATGCATTTCTACATCAGTTGTTGCATCGTATGTAAGTCTTTTTCTGTCTTTTTTTTCAACTCAATGCTAAGAGTTGCCTGTAGAATGTACAACAACAAATATTTTCAGAATTCCTTCCAAAATCGAATCAGAGTCGCCGGAAACAAAACGATGGGAGGAAACTGTTGTTTTAAGGAAGATGTCCAGCTGTTCTGGAAGATGCACGACAAGAATAAAAAGAGGGATGTGAAGCGGACCTCGAGCGGCCAAATCTAGCGGATGCTTCTGTAGAACAGTAGCTGCGGTTAGTCGAAATCATACTCTAAATACTTCTCTGTCCAAATTTTTAGGATCCAATGAGAACAGGAACAATGCATGTTTAACACATCATGTGCAAGTGGAATTGATATGGAACGGCACACCAGCTATTTTCGCAGTCCAGCAGGAAGAAACGATCATTTGTGACGAATGCAACAACCTGTGAGACTATCATGGAGCGATAACGGACAAATGTTAGAAGCACATGGAAGGATTGACGACAACAACGCGAGTTTTCAGTTGCATCGCCACAAAACCAATGGCGCCGTGGGCGAGGTAAACTGCTCTAACGAACAAAATCAAGCTGAAGAACAGACAATTTTGTTTGAGTTTCGAATGGGTAAAGTTTTGCAAAGTTTATTACAAAAATCAAAAATTTGCTATTGAGACAATTCATTTCAGGCTCGAAAACCGGCCAAAAGATATGTTGCTCTGTCCGTTCCATGGCTCATCGTGCTCTCATCCTATTCAATCCGGCCCATTCTGACAAGCCTTCACGCTGCCTGTTTGATACTATGCGGTGTTTTTTGAAAGCTTTCTAAACCACCCCAGGTATCAAACGGACAGACCCGCTTGTCCATCCAAATGGGAGCTCTCTAGGATCTAGGAAGTTTGGACCTGCTGCAGGAAGTCAGGAGAGCCCTAAACCTGCTGTAGAAAGTTCAACGCATTTGCCGAGATGTAAAGAAACCTCAAACAATGCCACGTCAGGATACAAATATAGTTGTTTCATGGTTACAGCAGCCTCAAAGCGAGTTCGCGGCGGAAACGCCGTTGATGCCACTCCTGGTGTCAGTTCGGTCAATACGTTCTTCAACTTTGTACTCATTCTTGTTGCAATCGATCTTGAGAAGCTATGGTAATGACTATTGTTTAATGCATTCATTGTTTTGACTTCATAAAGGTTCCGATTTCATTTCGGCTAGCTTCTTTTCTCATGGGTCCTCTGTTCAGCTTTCGATCATGGAGACAGCAATCCTACAATTGGCAAAACAAGCGGAAAACACACCTATCAGTTGCTTATAGAGCAGTAGAACTTGGATGGGGCTCCCATTTTGGATGGACAAGCGGGTCTGTCCGTTTGATACCTGGGGTGGTTTAGAAAGCTTTCAAAAAACACCGCATAGTATCAAACAGGCAGCATGGTTGCTGGTCAGAATGGGCCGGTTTGGATAGGAAGAGAGCACGATGAACCAAGGGGCCGTGGGACGAACAGAGCTACATATGTTTTGGCCAGTTTTCGAGCCTGAAATGAATTTCTTCGAGCAAATGATGGAGTTTTGTAATGAACTTTGCAAGACTTTACCCATTTGAAACTCGAACAGAATCCTCTGCTCTTCAGCTTGATTTTGTTCTTTAGAGTTCCCCCTGTACACGGCATCTACAGCTTTAAATTGGTTTTGTGACAATGCAAGAATTGGAAGCTCTCTCATGCTGTCGTCCATCCTCCCATGTGCGTTTATGTTCTGTCCGTTATCGCTTCTTGAAAGTCCCACAGGTCGTCGCAGTTGTTGCAAATGAGATATTCTTCCTGTAGAATTGCGGAAACCGCGGGTGTGTCGTTCCGAAGTGTTTCTGTTTGCACATTGTGTGTTGATGCGTCCAATGTCCAACGTCCAACAACAAGATGCGTCCATCATCTCTCCGGTATCGCTACATGAAAGTTTGACAGCTTGTCGCATTTGCCTAGCTTTTCTCCCTGCCAAACCGCGGCAACTGTAGGATTGTCGTTCTTTAGTAATCCTGCATGTACATGATTTGTTGAATCCTGTAAATTTAGACGGAGAATTATTTAGAGTAGGATCTCGACTAACCCCAGCTGCTGTTCCACAAAAACCTCTGCTAGATTCTGCCACTTCACAATCGTCTTTCTGTTCTTGCCATACATCTTCCAAAACAGCCCACACCTTCAGTGAAACAACAGTTTTTCCATCGTTTTGTTTCCTGCAATTATGATCCAGTTTCGGAAGGAATTCTGAAAAAATTTGTTGTTAAACATACTTTAGGCAACTTTTTCAACATGCCGATGAAAAAAAAATAATAAAGAAAATGACTTACGATGCAAAAACTGATGTAGAAATACATCTTTTCGTAGTAGGACAACAAGAAACACAAGTCGTGCGCCAGCGGCAAGTACGTCTTTCGTTCAACGCATTCATTGTTATTGGCTTCATGAAGAGTCCATTTTCATAAATGCTTCATGATTAATATCCTCAATGATTTCTTTGTTCAGCTTTTGATTATGGAGACAACGGTCCTAAGACATTCGGTCATCACTCCTGTGACAATGTATAAATTGAAAACTCGTGTTTGCTGCCATCAATCCTTCCATGTGCGTCTAGCATCTGTTCGTTATCTCTTCATGGAACTTTCACAGCTTGGCGCGTTTGCCACAAATGTGATATTTTTTCTGCTCGACTGCGGAAAGTGTGCCGTTCCATAGTAATCCTGCTTGCACATTTTTTGATAAAGCTGCATTCTTGATCGAATTTTGAGTCTTCTGGTTTTCCATCCTTCTACATGCGTCTATTCGTTCATCTAATGTTGACTATGTTTTCCTTTCCTCGCTTGGGAGCCTGAAAAAATGGACGGAGAAGTATTTAGAGTATGATTCCGACTAACCGCAGCTACTGTTCTACAGATGCATCCACTAGATTTGGCCGCATAAGGTCCGCTTCACATCCCTCTTTTTATTCTTGTCATGCATCTTCCAAAACAGCCCCGCGTCTTTAGTGAAACAACAAATTCCTTCCATAGTTTTGTTTGCTGCGACACCGATCCAATGGAATTCTGAAAACATTTGTGTTTACACATGCTTTAAGAAGTTTTTTTCTAACATTGAGATGACATTGAAATGATCCCAAAAAAACTTACGATGCAACAACTGAAGTAGAAATGCATTTTTTTTTCATAGCAGGATGATAAGAAATACAAGGCGTGTGCCGGCAACGGCAAGTACGTCAATGGTCATCGCTTGCACATTTGTCGATTAACGTTGGTACATCCATTGTAACAGACACCTAGAGTTAACTCACGAACCGTGGTCAAACAACGTCGTCTTTTTGCTCCGCCTTCTCTCTACAGTGGCATGGTCATCTCGCCTCCGTGTCGAAGTGATGCTCTCCCGAATGGACACTGTATCGAGAAAGGAGGGTGCAAAGAAAAAGACAAGAACACCTTTGAGTGAGGGAACTGTACAGAGAAGAGTGTGCAAGAAGGAGGTGGCATATGATGGCAGAGGCAACACCAATGTTTGTTTAGATGATGGTCCCAATCAATAATTGGTGTATCGTTCAAGAGGAGGGTATCGGATTAAGGGGGATTAAGGGGGATTAACAGAAGTCAACTGAACAGAAACACTGTTGAGGGGGAGAGGATGGGGCAAGGATGAGTTGACTATATAACAGATGGGAAACATGTCTGTGAAGAGAAAAAAAGCGAAAAAGATACCTACACATCACTCCCTTGGATTTGGTTGATTGTTTATAGAGCAGTAGAACTTGAGTGTGGCTCCCATTTGGATGAACAAGCCGGGTCTGTCCGTCTGCCAACAAGGGTCTTTTAGAAATCTTCCGAAAAAGACCACATAGTGGCAAACGGACAGCGTGGAAGCTTGTCGGAATGAGCCGGCTTGAGTAGGAGGAGAGCACGATGAGCCACAAGGCCGTGGAACGGACAGGGCAACATGGACGGCCTTCAAGCCTGAAACAAATTTCGCTACGGGCAAATGCTTTGCTATTGTAATAAACTTCGCAGGGTTTCCTCATCAGAAACTGTTAGTATACACAGCATCTCTTGTTTTTTACCTTGACTCTGCTCTTGAGGGAAATTTAACTTGCCAAGCTGTGCTGTCCGTTTGCCAGCATGGGGTTTTTTAGAAATCTTTCAAAAAACACCCAATGGTGCCAAACGGGCAGTGTGGAGGCTTGTCGGAATGGTCCGGCATGCAGAGGACGATGAGCCACGAGACCCTAGAACGGACGGTGCAACATGGTTGGCGTCAAGTCTGAAACCAATATAATTAGAAGCAAGTTTTCTGAATTCAGAACAGACGTTGCAAGACTTCTTTATCAGAAACTGTTAGTGTGCACAGAATCTCTTGTTGTTCACTTTGGCTTTGCTCTTTAGAGCAGTTTATCTTGCCAGACTGTGCTGTCCGTTTTCCAGCATGGGTTTTTTAGAAACCTTTCAAAAAAAAACCGCATAGTGGTAAACGGACAGCGTGGAGGCTTATCTGGATGAGATTCTTGAATAGGAGGAGAGCACGATGAGTCACAAGAAAAGAAATGGGAGGAGAAGCATGGGTGTTGGTTGATTTTCAAGTCTGAAACAAATATCATTAAGAGAAAATGTTTTGAGATTTATTGTTTGAGCTTTGCAAGAGTTAACCCATTCGAAACTCATATAGAATCGTCTTTTCTTCAGTTTGATTCTGTTGATTAAAGCACTTTTCGTTGCCTACGTCGTCTACAAAACTTCGGATTGGTTCTGCAGTTAGCATCCATATGCTAAGGAAAGAAAACGCCTGATGGGCTACAGAACAAGATTGTTAATGTCTGAAATAAATATGATTATCAACAAAAGTTTATATTTTGGAGAAGAACTACCTTTCAGCTACTTCAGCATTTCCTTCCTTTCAGAATCTTCGACTTTTTTGCTTTCTGTGGGGTTTCATTTGGCACCAAAAGCATAGTGTTGCAAAGCATAATTGAGAGAGCTTTTGATAAGGTCAGCATTCAATAAAAACTTGATAATGATACCCTGTTGTATGCCCATGCATGCTGATTGATATTTCGCTGCTGCAGCTTGGAATTGAAGTCTTTCGAAGGGAAATGGCTGAAGCCTGAAAAAAGTTGGATTCTTCAAATTGAAGATCAGTAACGATGTAAATTTCTTACCTGCTAATTTTTACCATAAAACGGTGACAAATAATGATGAAAACTAGTTAGAAACATTAATTTTAGGACCAATCCCTATATACGAAACTATTCGAAAACCGGCTGTCCGCAAACACCCTGACGCCTGTACTTTTTGGCGTACCAAACAGTGGTGACTGTGGCCACGCCCACTCCACGCAAAAGATAGCGAGGCGCGGAACCCGTCTTATGTCCGACCACAATTCCTTGTATAACCCCGTAAATGTATTTTCTAGATATTTCATACAAGTTTTACGGGTAACACATCCTTCAATACGGGTACTATTGCAACTGGGAGATGTGAAAAAGAACGATAAACTTGGCATATGGAGACTGCATGCAATAATTTTTGGAACCACAGCTCACCGAAAGGTGGGCTAAAAGACGAGAGTTTTCTAGAAAGATGTCCAAAACGGGCCTAAAAAGTCGGACTAAAATAGTCGGCCTGAAAGATGCGGGCTAAAAAATCGGCCTAAAAATCGGACTGAAACAGTCGGCCCAAAAGTTGCGGCCCAAAAAATTGCCCTAAAACTCGGCTTAAAATAGCCGGCCTAAAAGATGCGGGCTAAAAAATCGGTCTAAAAATTGGCCTAAAAATTCGGCCTAAAATTCGGCCTAAAAAATTGGCCTAACAGTCAGCCTAAAATACGGACTAAAATAATCGGCCTCAAACAGGCTCTAAAGAAGCATAAAACTCGTGCCCACCTTGCGGTGGGCGGTTCCAAAAATTATGATTTCGAATAAACAATGAACATATATTTATTTTTTTTTAAATCTAACTATAACTAAAACTATCTAAATCTAACTACAATTGTCGTTAAACCGGCCATGTTATAACATAAAGTGTGGACGGACACTTGACGGGTTCCGCGCCCTGGTATGATTTGCATAGGAAAGGGGGCGGAGCGACACATTCGATGTCTGTAATTCTCTGAAACTCTATGGAAGACGCTAGCTGTCCATACGAATGCTGACATGCCACTTTTCTTGCCCACCTCGCGGTGAGCGTTTTTTTCCAAAAATTAATCTCTGATCAATTCTTCTGGCCTGTCAGATTTACATTTCTACTGTCTTTAAAATACACCCGTAATGTAGAGCATGCAACCCGTAAAACTTGTTCGACTAGACCTATAAATTGCCGGGGCTGTAAATGGCGCTGTGGTCGGACACTTGACGAGTTCCGCGCCCCGCTATGCTTTGAGTGGGAGTGGGCGGGGCTAAAATCAACACAGTTGGGTGCGCCAAACAAAGATGGTGAGGGATTAAGACATCAGGAAGTACATCAAAGCATTTCTGGTTATGGCAAAGTTCAGACTTATTCTGGTTCGATACTTTATAAACAATCGGATTTATTGAGACCTGCTACAAACAAGAAATTCCAATTTTAGTATGTTTCCGGAAAGATCCATCCATCTAGGCCTGTCATTCATTTCAGACCTGCCGCTTTGTTCGACTCGATTATTTACTCACCATTTCAACTTTTCCTGATTTCAATTCAAGTTTCTCATATTTTCCATACTGTCTCGTATCATAATTCCTGATTTTGAAGTTCTTATATTCTCTGTTGGGCTTCACAAGTTTGAGAATTTACAGCTCAGCTCAGAATTACTTTGAGAATTTCATTTCTAAACAGATTTATTCAATCTTCAGACAGATTTATAGGTTAGATCTTTCTTGACATTGTATTAGAAAATGAAGATTGCGACATTCTTAAGAAAGAAGTTGTAGCCTCTTGAAGCTTGAGGCCTATTTTCAGTAGGATCGAGGTTGGAATTTAAACTCCATCTAGTATGGTTTTGGCAGGCAAATTCTCCTCTTTCCAACGGTCCAAATTTCATTTCATTAGGACTATTATGAAGCTAGTTACAAGTCTCTGAGTCACTTTACAAACCGTCTTCACTTGTCTTCTCTTTCCTCCTTTCCATAGCGATACAACAGTCGTTGTGTGCACGATTACTTCACATGGCAAAATTCATGTGTTAAGATACTTAGGATGGATATAACTCGGCTCAGAATATTCCGATTTTCATGATTTTAGGTCCTATGGGTATGTGGAAATTGATGTTACAACACTGTGCCAGATTAAAAGAACGGCCCGTTCATCGTACCAAAAACTCCATTCCAATTTAAGAAACTTGTGGATTCTGGAAATTAGCAGAATACAATGATGTAGGACTTAAAATTTCAATATTTCCTAGAAATTTTCTATGGGCTTCCCAAGTTTGAGAAGTTATACCTCAGCTTAGAATTACTTCCAGAATTCAATTGCTCAACAGATTTCTAGATTAGATTTTGCCTGACACTGGGTTAGAAAATTAAGAGTGCAACGTTCTAGAGCAAAAAGTTGTAGTCTCTCGAAGTCTGAGGCCTATTTTCAGTAGGATAAAGATTGCATGTCAAATTCCAACAAAAATGGTTATGACAGACAAATTTTCCTTTTTACAACGGTCCTAATTTCATTTCATTAAGTTTATTTTGAAGCAAGCTACAAGCCTCTGAACCACCTTCACTTTAAAAATCTTACATCGCTCACTTGTCCACTTTCCTCTCTTTTTCTTTGTGGGACAGCAGTCGTTGTGTGTTAGTGCGCGAGTACCACACATGGCGAAATTCATGTTTTACCATAGTTTGGTGTGCTGTAACTTGGCTCAGAACAGCCCAATTTTTATGATTTTAGCCTCTATGCCAAGGTAGATATTTATGTTATAACACTTTGCAAAAAGATAGGGAGAACGGTTCGTTTATCATACCAAAAACCATCTTCCAACTTGGGGCAGTTGTGGATTCTGCAGTTTCAACTTTGCAGTTCTGTACTTCCTAACAATTGTTAACCATTTTTCAATCTAAAAGTCAATATCAAAATCAAGTTTCGACAATTAGTTAGACCAGAGTTATAACTCCTTAAAGTTTGGAAGCCTGTAGAAAAGTTCTGAAAAAAGCTGCAATTTCGATCTATTCACCATCATGTTCAGTACATTTTAAGCTTTCAAAATGTTTTTGAATTACCTTTCTACGATTACTGAAGCCAAAGTTACAGCCGGGCAAAAGAAGCTCACTTAAAAAAACGAAGCAAAACACCTTTCCGCTTTCGTTTTCTTCCCTTGTTGTTAATGACACAGTGTTTAGAATGCAGACAGAAATGGGGAGACACGGTGTTTGGAAAATATAACGGGCGGTTTTTCACAATTTTTGCTCTTCCGGTCATTCTAGCTCAGCTCTCAGAATTCGTAGAAGCTTCAAATAAAAACTAGTGAGTAGGTAGAAATGAAATGGTGATTCTAATGAAAAACTTAGAACTCCAATAACTCCTGTAATGTTTCTATGGGCTTCCCAAGTTTGAGAAGTTATAGCTCAGCCTAAAACCACTTTCAGGGTACAATTTCAAAACATATACATAGCTTGGATCTTTCTTAAAGTTGTGTTAAAGAACTAAGATTACAACGTTCTTGAGAGAAAAGTTGTGGTTTCTTGAAGTTTGAGGCCTATTTCCAGTAAAATCAAGATTGAATTTGGAATTCCATTCAGTATGGTTTTGACAGGCAAATTCTCTTCTTTCCAACGATCCTAATTTCATTTCAGTAGGACTATTCTGAAGCAAGCTACACGCCTCTGAATCAACCTTCACTTTAAAAATCTTCCACACTCCAAACCGTGTGTCATTAACAACAAGGGAAGAAAACGAAAGCGGAAAGGTGTTTTGCTTCGTTTTTTTAAGTGAGCTCCTTTTGCCCGGCTGTAACTTTGGCTACAGTAATCGTAGAAAGGTAATTCAAAAACATTTTGAAAGCTTAAAATGTACTGAACATGATGGGGAATAGATCGAAATTGCAGCTTTTTTCAAAACTTTTCTACAGGCTTCCGAACTTTCAGAAGTTATACCTCTGGTCTAACTAATTGTCGAAACTTGATTTTGATATTGACTTTTAGATTGAAAAATGGTTAACAATTGTTAGGAAGTACAGAACTGCAAAGTTGAAACTGCAGAATCCACAACTGCCCCAAGTTGGAAGATGGTTTTTGGTATGATAAACGAACCGTTCTCCCTATCTTTTTGCAAAGGGTTCTAACATAAATATCTACCTTGGCATAGAGGCTAAAATCATAAAAATTGGGCTGTTCTGAGCCAAGTTACAGCACACCAAACTATGGTAAAACATGAATTTCGCCATGTGTGGTACTCGCGCACTAACACACAACGACTGCTGTCCCACAAAGAAAAAGAGAGGAAAGTGGACAAGTGAGCGATGTAAGATTTTTAAAGTGAAGGTGGTTCAGAGGCTTGTAGCTTGCTTCAAAATAAACTTAATGAAATGAAATTAGGACCGTTGTAAAAAGGAAACTTTGTCTGTCATAACCATTTTTGTTGGAATTTGAAATGCAATCTTTATCCTACTGAAAATAGGCCTCAGACTTCGATAGACTACAACTTTTTGCTCTAGAACGTTGCCCTTTTAATTTTCTAACCCAGTGTCAAGCAAAATCTAATCTAGAAATCTGTTGAGCAATTGAATTCTGGAAGTAATTCTAAGCTGAGGTATAACTTCTCAAACTTGGGAAGCCCATAGAAAATTTCTAAGGAATATTGAAATTTTAAGTCCTACATCATTGTAATCTGCTAATTCCTACCTACCCACTAGTTTTTATTTGAAGTTTCTACTATTACTGAGAGTTGAGCTAGAATGACGGGAATAAACAGAACTTGCAAAAACGGCTCGTCCAATTTCCCAACTTACTTGTCTCCTTTTTCTGTCTGCACTCCACACAATGCTACAGGAATTCTAAAAAAGTAATCTAAAAACATCTTGAAAGTTTGAATTTTACACAATAATATGGTGGACAAACCAAAGTTGCAGCTTTTGTCAGAACCTTTTCACAGGCTTCCGTACTTTGAGGAGTTATAATTTGGCTCTAAATAGGAGTATAAAACTGGTTTTGGTTTTGGTTTTGACTTTTAGATTGAAAAATGGGTACCAATCGGTAGAAAGTACAGAACTCCAAAGTTGCAACCACAGAATCCACAAGTTTCTTGAATTGGAATCGAGTTTTTGGTACGATGAACGGGCCGTTCTTTTAATCTTTTGGCACAGTGTTGTAACATCAATTTCCACATACCCATAGAGCCTAAAATCATGAAAATCAGAATATTCTGAGCCAAGTTACAGCACGTCAAAGTATGGTAACACAAGAATTTGGGCATGTGTGGTACTCGCGCACTATCGCGCACGTTGTTGCTGGCACCACTTTTCCCCTTTCTTGTTACACAGGTACATATGCGGGTAATAAGAAGTAGACGGTTTGTAAAGTGAGGTTGGTTCAGAGGCTTGTATCTTGCTTCAAAATAGTCCTAATGAAACGACAGTTGGATTGTTGGAAAGAGGAGAATATGTTTGTCAAAACTATATCAGATGGAATTTCAAATTCAGTCTTGCCCCTACTAAAAACAAGCATCAAACTTCAAGAGACTACAGCTTTTTGCTCGAGAACAATGTAATCTTAATTTTTTAACACAATGCCAAGAAAGATCCAAGCTATACACCAGTCTCAAAAATGAATTCTGAAAGTAATTTTAAGCAGAGCTATAACTTCTCAAACTTGGGAAGCCCATAGAAACATTACAGGAGTTATTGGAGTTCTAAGTCTTTCATCAAAATCACCATCTCATTTCTACCTACCCCCAAGTTTTTATTTAAAGCTTCTACAATTTTTGAGAGTTGAGCTAGAATGACTTGAAGAACCAAAATGCAAAACCGGCCGTTATATTTTCCCAACTAGTATGTCTCCCCGTTTCTGTCTGCATTCCAAACACTATGTCATTAACAACGAATGGGGGAAAGCGAAGAGGAAATGTGTTTTGCTGGTTTTTGTTAAGTGAGCTTCATTTGCGCGGCTGTAACTTTGGCCACAGTAATCCTAGAAAAATAATCCAAAAACATTTTGGAAGCCTAAAATTTACACAATAATTTGGTAAACAGACCAAAGTTGCAGCTTTTTTCAGAACCTTTCAATAGGCTTCCCAACTTTAGGAAGTTATTACTCAGCTCTAAATAATAGTTGATACTTGATTTTGATATTGACAAATAGCTTGGAAAACGGTTAACAATTGGGTAGAAGTACAGAATTGCAAAGTTGAAGGCACAGAATCTACTTCTTTCCCAAATTGGAATGGAGTTTTAGGTGCGATCAACGGAAAATTCTCCTCAGCTTTCTACATGGTGTTGTAACATCAATTACCACGTATCCATAGAGCCTGAAATCATAAAAATTGGGTAATCCTGAGCCAAGTTACAGCTCGCCAAAGTAAGGTAACACAAGAATTTGGGCATGTGAGGCACTCGCACTCTAACATACAACGACTGCTGTCTTACAATGAAAAAGAGAGAGGAGTGGACAAGTAAACGATGGAACGCAACGCTTTTTCAGTGTGATTGTCGTAGTGAAGGTGGTTCAGAGGCTTGTAACTTGCTTCAAAATAGCTATACTGAAATAACTATAGGATTGTTGGAAAGAGGAGAATTCACATGTAAAAACCATATGGAATGCAGTTCCAAATTTAATTTTCGTCCTACTGAAAACAGGCCTCAAACTTCAAGAAGCAATAACTTTTTGCTCATAAACGTCGCAATCTTAACTTTCTAACACAATGTCAAACAAGATCTAAGCTATAAATCTGTTCAGAATTTGAATTTCAAAACTTGTTCTTAGCTGAGTTATAACTTCTCAAACTTGGGAAGCCCATAGAAATTTTCCAGAACTTATTGGAATTACATGACTTTCATCGGAATCACCATCTCATTTCTACGTACCCATTAGTTTTTATTTGAATTCTCTACGACTTCTGAGAACTGAGCTATAATGACATCAAGGAACAGAGTTTGCTAAAACGGGTCGTCTATTTCCCAACTAGCAGTGTTTCCCCATTTCTGTCTGCACTCCACACAGTGACATTAACTACGAATGGGAGAAAGAAGGAAGGATATGTGTTGAGTTTCATTTTTGTTAAGTGAACTCGTTTTGCGCTGTTGCAACTCTGCTTACAGTGGGCCTAGAAAGATGATTCAAAAATTATTTGGAAGCTTAAAACTTACACAATAATATGGTAAATAGGCCGAAGTTCCAGCTATTTTCAGAACCTTTCTACAGGCTTCCGAATTTTGAGGAGTAATAACTCAGCTCTATGTTAAAGTTGAAATTTGGTTTTAATATGGACAAAAAGATTGAAACCCGGTGAACAATTAATAGGAAACACAGAACTGCAAAGTTGAAGCCACAGAATCCCCAGCTTCCCCAAATTGGAATGAAGTTTTTCGTGTGTTAAACAGAATGTTCCCTCTTGATTTTTGCCTAGTGTTGTAACGGCAATTCCGACATTTCCATAGAGCCTGAAATCATAAAAATCGGGCTATCCTGAGTCAATTTACAGCCCTCCAAAGTATGGTAACACAAGAATTTTGCCGTGTGAGGTACTCGCGCACTAACTACAACGACTCCCACAATGAAAAAGAGAGGAAAGTGGACATGTGAACGATGGAAGATTTTTAAAGTGAAGGTGGTTCAGAGGCTTGTAGCTTGCTTCAAAATATTCCTCATGAAATGAAATTAGGACCGTTGGAAAGAGGAGAATTCGCCTGTCAAATGCATACTAGTTGTATTTTCAAATTCAATCTTCATCTAACTGAAGATAGGCCTTAAACTTCAAGAGACTACAAGTTTTTGCTCAAGAAAGTTGCAATTGTATTTTTCTAACACAATGTCAAAAATGATCAAATCTATAAATATGTTCCGAGATTGAATTCTGAAAGTAATTGTAAGCTGAGCTATGATTTCTCAAACTTGGGAAGCCCATAGAAATTTTCCAGGACTGGTTGGAATTTCAAATTCTTCCTGGTTGTAATCTGCTAATTTCTACCTACACACGAGTTTTACTTGAAATTTCTACGACTTCTGAGAACTGAGTTAGAATGACGGGAAGAAACAGAACTTGCAAAAACGAATCGTCTAACTTCCCAACTTACATGTCTCCCCATTTCTATCTGCACCCCACACCATGTTTCATCAACAAAAAATGAGGGAAAGAGAAGAGGAAAGGTGTATTGCTTCGTTTTTTTAAGTGAGCTTCGTTTACACGACTGTCCCTCTGCTCACAGTAGGCCTAGAAAAGTAATTTAAAAACATCTAGGAAGCTTGAAATTTACTGAATATGATAATGAATAGCTGGAAGTTCTCGCTTCCCAATGAAGCTCCCTAGATGCCCGCGAACTTTAAGAAATTATAACTCAGCTCTAAGTAGTAGTTTGACGTTGGTTTCATTATCAACTAGTAGCCTGAAAAACGATTAACAAGTGGTGGAAAGAACATAACTGCAAAGTTGAAGGCACAGAATCCACAACTTACCCAAATTGGAATAGTGTTATTGGTACGATAAATGGATCGTTGTCCGTATTTTTTTGCATAGGGTTGTAACGTCAATTTCGACAATTCCATAGAGCAAAAACTCATTAAAATCGGGCTATTCTGAGCCGAGTTACATCGTTCCTAAGTATGGTGATAGGAGAATTTAGGCATGTGTAATACTCGCGCACTAGCATACAACGACTGTTTTCTCACATTGAAAAAAAGAGGAAAGTGGACAAGTGAACGATGGAAGGAAACACTCTGTTGTTCAGTGAGATTGTTGTAGTGACGGTGGTTCAGAGGCCTGTAGATTACTTCAAAATGGTCCTGCTGAAATGAAATTATAATCGTTGGAAAAAGGAGAATTTGCCTGTTAAAACCATATTAAATAAAATTTCAAATTCAATTTCGATCCTACTGAAAAAAAAGTCTCAAACTTCAAGAGACTACAAAATTTTTCTCAAGAACATTGCAATCTTAATTTTCTTATCCAGTGTCAAAGAAGACCTCAGCTATTCATCTGTCTTAAAACCAAACTCTAAAGGTTGTTTTAAGCTCAGTTATAACTTCCCAAACTTGGGAAGCCTACAGAAATCTTGCAAGAAGAGTTGGAATTTCAAAACTGCCATCAGATCAATTGTCTAATTTCTACCTACCCCCGAGTTTTTATTTGAAAGTTCTAGGCCTTCTGAGAGTTGAGTTAGAGTGCCGGAAGAACAAAAACTTGCAAAAACTGGCCGTTATATTTTCCAACTTACATGCCTTCCCTTTTTCTGTCTGCACTCCAAACAGCGTGTCATTAACAACAAATGAGGGAAGGGGAAGAAAAGAGGAAAGGTGTTTAGCTTCGTTTTTTGAAGTGAGCTTCGTTTGCGCGGCTGTAACTTTGGCTACAGTAATCCTAGAAAGGTAATTCAAAAACATTTTGGAAGCTTAAAATTTACTGAATATGATGGTGAATAGTAGAAAGTTATCGGATTTCAATGAAGCTGAATAGAAGCTCGCCAATTTTGAGAAGTTATAACTCAGCTCTAAATGATAGTTGAAAATTGGTTTCAATATTGACAAGTAGCTCGGAACACGGTTAGCAATTGGTTTGATAACTGAATCCTACAAGTAATTCTCAACTGAGTTATAACTTCTCAAATTTGGGAAGCCCCTATAAGTTTTCCAGGATTTATTGGAAATTCAATTCTTTCATCAAAATCACCATCTAATTTCTACCTACCGATCAGTTTTCATATAAAGTTTTTACGCCTTCTGAGAGCTGAGCTAGAATGACGGGAAGAGCCAAAACTTGCAAAAACCGGCATTTATATTTTCCAAACAGCATGTCTCTTTTTTCCGTCTGCAGTCCACATCGTGGGTTACGAATGAAAGTAAGAAGAGAGGAAAGGTGTTGTGCTTCGTTTTTTTGAAGTGAGCTTCGTTTGAACAGCTGTAACTTTGGCTACAGTAATCTTAGAAAGGTAATTCAAAAACATTTTGAAAGCTTAAAATTTACTGAAGATGACGGTGAATAGCTGAAAGTTCTCGGTACCCAAAGAAGCTCTCTAGAAGCTCCCGAAATTTGAAAAGTTATGGCTCAGCTCTAAATAATAGTTGAACTATGGTTTTGATATCGATATTTAAATTGAAAAACGGTGAACACTTGGTAGGAAGTATAGAACTGCAAAATTCAAACTATAGGATCCACAGCTTCTCCCAAATTGGAATGGTGATTTTGGTATGATAAACGGTCCGTTATCTCTATATTTTTGCATAAAATTTGAAACCATAATGAACAAGCTATTCTGAGCCAAGTTACAGCACGCCAAAGTATGTATGATAAAACAGGGCCTTTGACATGAGTGAAACTCGCGCACTAACATACAACGACTAATGTCTCACAATGAAAAAGGGAGGAAAGTAGTAGGAGAAGTGAAGGCGACCTAGTGGCTCGTAGCTTGATTCAAAATAATCCTAATGACATGAAATTAGGGTCGTTGGAAAGAGGAGAATTCGTTTGTCAAAACCATACTAGATGAAGTTCCAAAATCGATTTTGATCTTGCTGAAAATATGCATCAAACTTCAAGAGGCTACAACTTTTGGCTCAAGAACGTTGCTATTTTAACGTTCTATTCCATTGTCAAGCAAGACCTGAGCTGTACATCCGTCTCAAAACTAAAGCTTAGATATAACTTCTCAAAATTGGGAAGCCTATAGAAAATTATCAAGACTTATTGGAATTTCAAGTCCTTCTTCAAAATCAACATCGAATTTCTACCTACCCACTAGTTTTTATTAGAAGTTTTTACGACTTCGGAGAGCTGAGATAGGATGACGGGAATGATGAAAATTTGAAAAATCGGCCGTTATATTTTCCAACTTACATGTCTCCTCTTTTCTGTGTGCACACCATACAGTGTGAGATTAACAACGAATGGGAGGAAGAAAAGAGGAAAGGTGTTGTGCTTAGTTTTTCCAAGTGAGCTTCGTTTGCACGGCTGTAACTTTGGCTACAGTAATCGGTAATTCAAAGACATCTTGAAAGTTTAAAATTTACTGAAGATGATGGTTAATATGGCGATCCACAAAAGTTTAACCTCACCCTGAAAAAACGATGAAAATTCGGGAGTCTGGCGAAACTTGACTCATAACTTGGTTCACAAACGTTTTTCTAAAAATGTTTCAATTACAAAGTTGTTTCAAATTTTATTTTCTACAACTTTTTAGTTGACCACTTTTTAATCGAACCCTTGGCTGTCGAGGTACCGCCCTTACGAAAAGGCTTGTTGTCTCTGGTGCGCCTGACCGCGTATCTCGTTGGTGGGTACAGTAATCGAAAAGTGGTCAACTGAAAAAATGTTCCTTGGGCACTGTTTCATTACATCCAATTGATTCTATACCTGAACAATTGTTTTTATTCATAATGGGTATCGATATCTGAAATTTGGCGCAATTTACACTTTTTTTCGATTTTAGGCCTAATTTTCATGTTGTTTGAGTGTTTATAACCCGCTTGAAAATGAATTTGGAAAAATGTTGTCAACGTAAAAAATGTTTAAAACAATCAGATAAACAACTTTTTAGTTAAATACTTTTGTCTATCTCCTCTGTCTAGAAAGTTGGCCAGCCAAGAGTGTGCCCCATTTTTAGACACAATTGAAAATGGGTTTGGCTCTTGACACAAGAGCCCGTGCAAGGTGAATTCTCCTCAAATTAGTTTTTCTGATTGCCAGATACCTTTCCTGAATTAATTCGAACAATTTTATCAACATCCACTGCTTTGGCTCCACGGAGAAGTCGTTAGTTAGTATTACAAGGGCACTCAACGAAGTCACTTCAGTAAAAAAGAGTTTGATTAACAGGAGCTGTTGATAAAATTGCTCGAATTAATTCAGGAAAGGTATCTGGCAATCAGAAAAACTAATTTGAGGAGAATTCACCTTGCACGGGCTCTTGTGTCAAGAGCCAAACCCATTTTCAATTGTGTCTAAAAATGGGGCACACTCTTGGGTGGCCAACTTTCTAGACAGAGGAGATAGACAAAAGTATTTAACTAAAAAGTTGTTTATCTGATTGTTTTAAACATTTTTTACGTTGACAACATTTTTCCAAATTCATTTTCAAGCGAGTTATAAACACTCAAACAACATGAAAATTAGGCCTAAAATCGAAAAAAGTGTAAATTGCGCCAAATTTCAGATATCGATACCCATTATGAATAAAAACAATTTTTCAGGTATAGAATCAATTGGATGTAATGAAACAGTGCCCAAGGAACTTTTTTTCAGTTGACCACTTTTCGATTACTGTACCCACCAACGAGATACGCGGTCAGGCGCACCAGAGACAACAAGCCTTTTCGTAAGGGCGGTACCTCGACAGCCAAGGGTTCGATTAAAAAGTGGTCAACTAAAAAGTTGTAGAAAATAAAATTTGAAACAACTTTGTAATTGAAACATTTTTACCAAAACGTTTGTGAACCAAGTTATGAGTCAAGTTTCGCCAGACTCCCGAATTTTCATCGTTTTTTCAGGGTGAGGTTAAACTTTTGTGGATCGCCAAAAGTGTTTTTTCACAAAAAGTTCAATATTTTTCCAACTTTTTATTTTTGTCCCCTGAGCTTTTGGGGATCAGAATAACTAAACATTTGAAGCATTTTGTCAGTTGGAAGCTTTTCCGTAACTCTAACCGTTCTCGAGATACCGGAAAACAGGGGGGTGAGGTTAAACTTTTGTGGAGCACTGTAGCTGAAAGTTCTCGCTTCCCAATGAATCTCCCTAGAAGCCCACGAACTTTGAGAAGTTATAGTTTAGCTATAATTAATAGTATAAAGTTTGTTTCAATATTGACGAGTAGATTGAAAAATGGTTAACAATAGTTAGAAAGTACAGAGCTGCAACGTTCAAACCACAAAATCCACAACATCCCCAAATTGTAATGGAGTTTTTGGTTTGATAAACGGATCGTTCCCTCTATGTTTCTGCATAGTGTTGTAACGACAATTTCCACATACCCAAAGAGCCTAAATTCATATTAATCGAGCTATTCTGAGCCAAGTTACAACGATCCAAAGTACCTTAACACATGCATTCTGTCGTGTGGGGTACTTGCGCACTAACATACAACGACTGACGTCCCACAATAAAAAAGAGAGGAAAGTGGACAAGTGAACGATGGAAGGAAACACTCTGTTGGTCAGTGTGATTGTTGTAAGGATGGTGGTTCAGAGACTTGTATCTTGCTTCAAAATGGTCCTACTGAAAAGGAATTAAGATCGTTGGAAAGAGAAGAATTTGCCTGTCAAAACCATACCAGATGAACTTTCAAATTCAATCTCGATCCTTCCGAAAATAGGTCTCAAACTTTAGGAGACTACAACTTTTTGCTCAAGAATGTTGCGATCTTAATTTTTCAACAAAATGTCAATAAAGATCTAAGTTATAAATTTTTCCGGAAATTGAATTCTGAAAGTAATTCTTAGCTGAACAATAACTCCTTAAACTTGAGAAGCTCATAAAAACTTTCTAGGACTTATTCAAGTTTTAGATGGAAACTGTCGGTTTCTGATGAAGCTCTCTGCTCGCGAACTTTGAGGAGTTATAACTGGGGCCCAAAATTGAAGTTAAAACTGGGGTTCAATATTGACAAGTAGATTGAAAACTGGTTAACAATTGTTAGGAAGTACAGAACTGCAAAGTTTAAACCGCAGAATCCACAACTTCCCCAAATTGGAATGAAGTTTTTGGTATGATAAAAGGGTCGTTCTCTTTATCTTTTTGTCAAGTGTTGTAACATTAATTTTCACGTACTCATAAAGCTTAAAATCACAAAAATCGGAATATTCTGAGCCAAGTTACAGCACGTCAAAATATGGTAACACAAGAATTTCGGCATGTCTGGTACTCGCGCAATAACATTCAACGGCTGCTGTCTCGCAATGAAAAAAGAAGGCAAGAGAACGGGTGGGGATGAAAAATTTTTAAAGTGAAGGTGGTTCAGAGGTTTGTAGCTTGCTTCAAAATAAACTTAATGAAATGAAATTAGGATCGTTTGAAATAGGAGAATTTTGCTGTCAACACCATACTGAATGGAATTGGAAAGTCAATCTTGATCCTACTGAAAAAAGGCATCAAACTTCAAGAGGCTACAATTTATTGTTGAAGAACGTTCCCATTTTAATTTTTCAATACAGTGTTAAGCAAGATCTGAGCTATACATCAATCCCAAAACTGTTATTGGGAAAATTATCTAAGCTGAGTTATAACTTCTCAAACTTAGGAAGCTTATAGTAACTTTCCAGGACATATTGGAATTTTAGGACCTACATCAAAATCACCATCTAATTTCTACCTACCCACAATTTTTTGTTTGAAGTTTCTACAGTTTCTGAGAGCTAAGCTACAATGACAGGAAGAAACAGAACTTGCAAAAACGGCTCGTCCAATTTTCCAACTTATGTACATGTCTCCCCATTTCTGTCTGCACTCCAAACATTTGTCATTAACAACGAATGAGGGAAAGGGAAGAAAAGAGGAAAGGCGCTCTGCTTCGTTTTTTTTTGAAGTCAGCTTCCTTTGCGCGGCTGTAACTCTGGCAGCAGTAATCGTAGAAAGGTAATTCAAAAACATATTGAAAGCTTAAAATTTGCTGAGTATGATGGTGAAAAGTTGGAAATTCTTGCTTCTCAATGAAGCTCCCTAGAAGTTCGCTAACTCTGAGGAGTTATAACTTTGATCTAACTAGTAGTTGAAATTTGGCTTTGATATTGACTTTTAGATTGAAAAATAGTTAACCATTGGTAGAGAGTACAGACCTGCAAAGTTCAAACTACAGAATCCACAACTTCCCCAAATTGGAATGGAGTTTTAGGTAAGATAAGCAAACCGTTCTCTCTATCTTTCTGCATTGTGTTGTAACATCAATTTCCACATACTCATAGAGCCTAAAATCATGAAAATCGGAATATCCTGAGCTAAGTTACAGCACGCCAAAGTATGGTAACAAAATGATTTTGCCATGTGTGATATTTTTGCCACTTGAATGATTTTGCCACTTGTCGCTTGTTTCAAAATAGTCCTACTGAGATGAAATTAGGATTATTGGAGAGAGGAGAATTTACCTGTCCGAACCATATCAGATGGCATTTCAGATTCAACCTCGATTCTACTGAAAATAGGTCTCAAACTTCAAGAAACTACAACTTTTGGCTCCGGAACGTTGCAATCTTAACGTTCTAACACAGTGTCAAAAAAGTTCCAAGCTATAAATTTGTCTGAAGTTGAATTCTGAATGTTAGTTCAAGCTGAGTTATGACTTCTCAAACTTGGGAAGTCCATATAAACTTTTCAGGATTTATTGGAATTTCAAGCTTTCATCAGAATCACAATCTCATTTCTACCTACTCACTAGTTTTTATTTAAAGTTTCTACGACTTCTGAGAGCTGAACTAGAACCTTGAAAAGGATCAGAACTTTCAAAACCGGTCGTTATATTTTCCAACTTACATGTCTCCTTTCTCTGTCTGCACTCCAACCCGTGTGTCATTAACTACGAATGAGGGGAAGTGAAGAGAGGAAAGATGTTTAGCTTCGTTTTTTGAGGTGAGCTTCGTTTGCGCGGCTGTAACTTCAGCTACGGTAATACTAGAAAACTAATTTAAAAATATTTGGGAAGCTTAAAATTTACTAAACATGATGGCGAATAGCTGAAAATTCTTGGATTGCAATGAAGTTCTATAGAAGCTCTCAAATTTTAGGGAGTTTTAGCTCAGCTCTGATTGATAGTTGAAAATTAGTTTTCATATGGACAAGTAGCTTGAAAAACGGTTAACAATAGGTTAAAAATTTTAATTCTGAAAGTAATTCTAAACTGAGCTATAATTCTTCAAACTTGGGAAGCCCATAGAAATTTTCCAGGACTTATTGGAATCTCAAACCCTTCATCATTTTAATCTGCTAATTTCTACCTACAAGTGAGTTTTTATCTAAAGTTTCTACGATTCCTGGGAGCTAAACTAAAACGACCGGAAGAGCAAGAATTAAAAAAAACCGTCCGTCATATTTTCCAAACATCATGTCTCCCCATTTCTGTCTGCATTCCACACACTGTGTCATTAACAAAGAATGGGAGAAAGAAGAGAGGAAAGGTGTTTAGCTTCGTTTTTTTGAAGTGAGCTTCATTTGCGCGGCTGTAACTTTGGCTATAGTAATCCTAGAAAAATAACTCAAAAGCATTTTGGAAGCTTAAAATGTATTGAATATGATGGTGAATAGACCAAAGTTGCAGTTTTTTTCAGAACCTTTGTACAGGCTTCCAAACTTTGATAAGTTATAACTCGGCTTTAAGTAATAGTTGAAAATTGGTTTCAATATTGACAAGTAGATTGAAATACGGTTAACAATTGGTAGGAAGAACAGAACTGCAGAGTTTCACCTAGAGAAACAACAACTTCTTCAAATTGGAATGCCGTTTTTGCCATGGTAAACGGATCGTTCTCTTTATCTTTTTGCATAGTGTTGGAACATCAATTTCCACGTACCCATAGAGATTAAATTCATAAAAATCGAGCTACTCTGAGCCTACTCTGAATTTTAGGGATTAAACTCTGCAGTTCTATACTTTCTGATAATTGTTAACCATTTTTCAATCTGATAGTCGGTATTAAAACCAATTTTTAACTATTATTTAGAGCTGAGTTGTAACTTCTTTAAGTTCGGAAGCCTATAGAAAGATTCGGAAAAAAGCTGCAATTATGGTTTATTCACCATATTATTGTGTTAATTTTAAGCTTTCAAAATGTTTTTGAATTACCTTTCTACGATTACTGCTGCCAAAGTTACAGCCGCGCAAACGAAGCTCACTTCAAAAAACGAAGCTAAACACCTTTCCTCTTTTCTTCCCCTTCCCTCATTTGTTGTTAATGACACGCTGTTTGGAGTGCAGACAGAAAAAGGGAAGGCATGTAAGTTGGAAAATATAACGGCCAATCCTAGAAAGGTAATTCAAAAACACTTTGAAAGCTTAAAATTAACACAATAATATGGTGAATAAACCCTAATTGCAGCTTTTTTCCAAATCTTTCTATAGGCTTCCGAACTTAAAGAAGTTACAACTCAGCTCTAAATAATAGTTAAAAATTGGTTTTAATACCGACTATTAGATTGAAAAATGGTTAAAAATCATCAGAAAGTATAGAACTGCAGAGTTTAATCCCTAAAATTCACAACTTGCCCAAATTGGAAAGGAGTTTTTGGCACGATAAACAGACCTTTCTCACTATATTTTTGCATAGTGTTGTAACATCAATTTCCACATACACATAGAGCATAAAATCTTTGAAATCGGAATATCCTGAGCTAAGTTACAGCACGCCAAATTATGGTACAGTTCATACGGTGCCCGCTCCATATGCGCTCTACTGCACTCAGTTGAAAAATGGCTCTCTGAAATTTTGATTTTGGTCACCAAATTTTTTTTTTCAATTTTTGCCGAAAAGGTCATAAAAATGCTTGTAACTTCGAAAAACATCATTTTAACCATTTTGAAAAATGCAATTTGGCGACGAAAGTGGAAAATCTCGAAGTACTGAGTGCAGTAGAGCGCATATGGAGCGGGCACCGTATGAACTGTAACACAAGAATTTCGACATGTGTGGTACTCGCGCACTAACATACATCTACTGCTGTCTTACAATCAAAAAAAAAAGAGGAAAGAGGACGAGTGAGCGATGGAAGATTTTTAATGTGAGGTTGGTTTAGAGGCTTGTATCTTGCTTCAAAATAGTCCTACTGAAATGAAATTAGGGTCGTTGGACAGAAGAGAATTTGCCTGTCAGAACCATATTAGATGGAGTTCCAAACTCAATCTTGATCCTACTGAAAATAGGCCTTAAACTTCAAGAGGCTACAACTTTTGGCTCAAGAACGTTGCAATCTTAACTTTTTAGCGCAGTGTCAAGCAAGATCTGAGCTGTTCATCCATTTTAAAACTAATTCCAGAAAGTAATTCTAAGCTGAGTTATAACTCCTCAAACTTGGGAAGCCCATAGAAGTTTTCCAAGACTTGCTGGAATTTCAAGTCCTCCATTGGAATCACCCTCTCATTTTTACCTACCCACTAGTTTTTATTTGAAGTTTCTCTGGCTTCTGTGAGCTGAGCTAGAATGACGGGAAGAAACAGAACTTGCAAAAACGGCTCGTCCAATTTCCCAACTTATATGTCTCCCCTTTCTCTGTCTGCACTCAACACCGTGTGTCATTAACAACAAATGAGGGGAGGGGAAGAAAAGAGGAAAGGTGTTTAGCTTCGTTTTATTCGAAGTGAGCTTCGTTTGGGCTGTTGTAACTTTGGCTACAGCAACCCTATAAAGATGATTCAAAAATATTTTGGAAGCTTGAAATTTGCACAATAACATGGTAAATAGACGAAAGTTGCAGAATTTTTCAGAACCATTCTATAGGCTCCCGAACTTTAAGAAGTTATAGCTCAGCTCTAAATAATAGTTGAAAGTTGGTTTCAGTAATTACAATTAGATTGAAAACTGGTTAACAATTGATAAGAAGTACAAAACTTCAGAGTTTCACCTAGAGAAACAACAACTTCTTCAAATTGGAATGGAGTTTTTGGTATGATAAAGATACCGATCTTTTTTTCTTCCTGCATAATGTTGTAACATCAATTTCGACATTTCCATAGAGCCTAAAGTCATGAAAATCGGAACATCCTGAGTCAAGTTACAGCTCGTCAAAGTATGGTAACACAAGAATTTGGGCATCTGTTATACTCGCGCACTAGCATACAACGGCTGCAGTCCCACAATGAAAATGAGGGGAAGGTTGGGAAGTGAAGGATGAAACGCAACGCGTTTTTAGTCAATGTGATTGTCGTAGTGATGGTGGTTCAGAGGCATCTAGCTAGCTTCAAAATGGTCCTACTGAAATGAAATTTGGATTGTTGGAAAGAGGAGAATTTGCCTGTTAAGACTGTGCTGGATGAAATTTCAGATTCGAACTTGTTCCAACTGAAAATAGGTCTCAAACTTCATGAGACTACAACTTTGTGCTCAAGAATGTTGTAATTTTAAACTTTTAACACAGCGTCAAGAGAGATTCAAGCTATACATTCGTCTCAAAACTCAATTTTGAAAATAACTCTAAGCTGAGCTATAGTTTCTCAAACTTGGGAAGATCATAAAGTTTTTTCAGGACTTATTGGAATTTCAAGTCTTTTATCAGAATCACCACCTCATTTCTACCTACCCACTAGTTTTTATTTAAAGTTTCTACGACTTCTGAGAGCTGAGCTACAATGACGGGAAATAACAGAACTTGTAAAAACTCGTTATGTTTTCCACCTAGCATCTCTCCTCATTTCTGTCTACACTCCACACAGTGTGTCATTAGCAGAGAATGAGGGAAAGAGATGAGGAAAGGTGTTTTGCTTCGTTTTTTGAAGTGAGCTTAGTTTGAGCCGTTGTAACTTCGTCTACAGTAATCCTAGAAAGGTAATTCAAAAACATTTTCGAAGCTTAAAATTCAATGAAGATGATGAGCAATAGCCAGGAGTTCTCAATCCCTGATGAAGCTCTATAAAAGCTCGCAAACTTTGAGGAGTTATAACTCAGCTATATGTAATAGTTGAAACTCGGCTTTAACATGAACAAACAGATTGACAAACGGTTAACAATATATGAAAATTTCAGAACTGCAGCTCTCAAACTGGATAATTTGTAAGCTCCCTAAGTTTAAACAAAGTTTTAGACACGACCTACGGAAAATTCTACTTCACTTTTTGCATAGGATTGTAACATAAATTTCTACCTTGACATAGAGCCTGAAATCATAAAAATCAGACTATACTGAGCCGAGTTATATCGTTCCTAAGTATCTTAACACATGATTTTTGCCATGTGTAATACTCGCGCACTAAAATACAACGACTGCTGTATTGCGATGAAAAGGGAGGAGAGTGGACATGTGAACGACGAAAGGCTACTCTGTTTCTCTTGGTCAGTGCATTTGTCAACGATACGATAAAACTGATGAAAATTTGACGATTCCCGAATAAATCTAATGAAGGTTTTTTTTCAGATTAAAGACGAAATCAATGCCGCTCGTCGGATTTTGGTACGCTGAAGTTTTATGAAAATCATAGATCCATCAACTTCATACTCATTTCACAGGTTCCATTTCAAACCACGGAGCACAACATGGAGCATCGTACCATAAAATTCCTCAATTTTGATGTTGTGCTACCGTGATCCGCATTTTCCGGTATCCATCGACAAACACATAAAATGTTACCTCCATTCCCATTCACATCGTAAAGTTTTGATTTCGATTCCCAAAAATTCGTCGGTTTCGCTCCGCCCATTCCTAATACTTGCTCCGCCCAATCCTAATAAGGAATTGATTCGATTAGGAGGCTTGCCCACGGTGTCTTACTGTTTTCGTTTGTTTCATTTTGTCTTTTTGCTGTCATGAGGAGTGGTTGCTTCTTTTTTTGAGCTGAATTTTTATGAATTTTCATATTCTGACCCAAAATTTTTTATTTTTCAGGTCTGAGCCCCCTCAAAAAAGGCATGGCGGACCACCGTCAACTCACTGCCCTGGAATTGGAGTTTATCCTAGTGCATGCGCAGTATATTATAACCTTCATCACCGCTGTCATCCAATCACCTGAAATCCCCTGGGAACTGATTTGGATTCAAACTCCAGTCGGGCTCCTGGTGTTCCCCATGTCTCTCTCCTATTCCGTAGCTCTCGAATTCTCTCCAACTGGACCTTTCCCGACACAATATCAAATCAAGAAAGCCGGAATAAAACGACGACAGAGAAAGATTGCCGCCAACAATGCTCGTCCACTGATCCTAGGCTCGCCTGCATTCCTGATTCAATTTGAGGTGGCCAAAGTCTATCAACAGCACTGTCCAATTTACCAGGATCCTTTCATGGGTAGGTGACATGAGGGGATAGGTTTTTCTCGAAAAAAAAAGCTTACAGTACCATCTCTTCTCCCTCTCTTTGACTCCTCGAAAGTAAACCAGTGCCCACAGCTAGTCAGCATTCTGGCGATACCGGCGAGAACTCTTTATATAAGGTGGAGGCAATACGTGGACCTTCAGAATGGGTGGAGAGCAAGTGAGTTCGGGGTTAGGGTGGGTTAGGTCAGCATGGTGCATCGACAAAACATGGTGCATCGACAAAACATGGTGCATTGATAGAACATGGCGCATTGATAAAACATGGTGCATCGGCAAAACATGGTGCATCGAGAAAACATGGTGCATTGACAAAACATGGTGCATCGACAAAACATGGTGCATCGACAAAACATGGTGCATCGATAAAACGTGGTTCATTGACAGAACATGGTGCATCCATAAAGCATGGTGCATTGAGAGACCATGGTGCATCGACAAAAATTGATGCATGGATAAAACATGGTGCATCGATGAAACATGGTGCATCGACAAAGCATGGTGAACCTACAAAAAATGGTGCATCGGCCAGACAAATTCCGGATGTTCTGGACTATTAAAACGCTACTTCCAATGAATTATTTTCAGAGTACGAATGGGATGCTATGAGGGACCCCTGAGTACTACGAATGGATTGCCAGAGGCGTCATTTTGGAAGAGGAGCAAATCCGTCAACTTCAAATGGGCATTATATACTCGGATGGGAGTTAATTTCGCTGAATTTTTCAAGGTTTTCCTTAATGTTATCCTTATTTTCCTTCGCGAATAAAAAAATACTTTATCGCCAAAAATCGTTTTTTTTTTCACAAGAATATGCAAATGCAATATGATAAATTCTCTTTTTATCACCACTATCCTTTTTTCTGAATTTTCCCATCATTGATATATGTGTGTGTGGGGGGTGCCACCACCAGTACACGTTTCCCATTCTTCTCTCCCTCTCGGCCCTTCTCGTGTTGCACTTTTTGCAGAATAAAGTAAACATTCACATTTTTTGTCGTTTCCTCTCTTTCATTCCTGATTGTGATGGTGAAATGATTGATTATGATGATATTGCTTGGTAGTAAAATATTGGCTTTCAGAGTAATTTTCCGTTTGAATACAGAAAAAAAATTCAATTTCTTGTCAATTTTAGGTAGGGTAAACGCTAGCAAGTTCAAGGTTAGTTTTGGTAAGATTTAAAGAAGGATAGTCATAGTCACATTTGATATGGCCTAAAAAAATGGCTTAAAATCCGACTTCGTGTAGTCCTCGAGGATAACAACTTTTTTTTGATACACTGTGATCCATGTTTTTGCATCATTTTTTTAACGTTCAGACCTGTTCTTGAGATTTTTTTGACTAGAAAATACAATTCTACGTAAAATTCTACACCAGAAGCAATATCCATGAAATGTGGCTATTGCCCTCGTTCAAAGAGGATTAGAGTCAAATTTGAGACGTTTTTGTAGTTGTGCCACCAGAATCTTGAACTAAACGTTGTACTTGACGACGTCTGAGATTTGAAAAATTGGAGTATTTTCAAGAATTTTTGATTTAATCCAATGCAAATTTTTTTCTTTGGTTTTCGATAATTCTTTTTGTAATGGAGTTCTACTATTTCAGTACGTTAAGATATTTTTTCACTATTCCAAATTCAAAACCATTCTATCCATTTCCATTCTATAATCTGCTAGTAACGACTCAACTAGTAGTTGGCAATCACCATTCCCTTCCAATTTGCTGTGTCTATGCTATGACACTGTGTAGAGTCTGCAGACGACTCTTCATATCCGTTTTCTCGCCGTTCTGTCATACCATTCATTGCATTTTTCTGTCTCATGTTGTTGCTTTATATCCGTTAACGTCCACCTGTCCGCCCTTCACCATTTGTAACATTGACTAGGTACAAAAAACATATCTCTCAATTTTGGCCTTCAAGAGTGAGACAAAAATGAAACATATTCAAAAAATCTTCGAATTTTTTGGTTTTTCTTTGTTTTTTGTAGGAATTGATTTGAACTTTTGAGAACCCAGGCGTTTGAGGCTCGTAAAGGAAACTGTCTAATTTTTTTTTTCAATTTCAAAAAAAGAACTTACTCCATTAGTCCTATCGTATTCAATTGTACATTGGGTGCAAACGACTCTTCATATCCCATTTTTCTCGTCCTTTCTTATCCCATTACTCGTTCTGCACTTCGCCCTTTTTTTCACTTTTTATTCGGTCATTCACACCCCTGAAATGTTCTGTACAGGCTATAATAGTAGTAATTGGACATAAAAAATGAGCGATTCTATTGTTGAAAAAATAAAGTTTGGGCAAGTGACTTTAAACTTAGCACGGAGTCAATGACCTCTCCCTGAAAACGCAACTGCGGCGCGCTATTTTTGCAACTCTCCCGCATGCAATTTTGTTTTCGATGAAAAGGAGTTCAATTTACGGCTTTTTTTGCTGATATTTCATTTTTTGTGTTTGAGTGTAAGATGCATCTGTGTCATCAAATAAGCTTAAACAAAAGAGCGTGCGGGAGAGTTGCAAAATTTGCGCGCCTCACTTGCGTTTTCAGGAGGAGGTCGTTGGCTCGGTGCCAACTTTGAAATTCCTTGAACACACTTAATTTTTTGCAGTAGTAGTAGTAAATATGAATTTTCGTGTTATCCATTTTTATATGTTCAATTCAAGTTAACACCTATAATCAAAAAATGTTATTTGCGTTTCTTACTCAACCACCACATCCTTTTCTTTTTTATGTTTTCCGTTTTTTTGGTCATTCTTGTTTTCTGACCGATTTTTATTTTCTAATTTAAAATTCTTTCGCGTGTTTTTATGCACAATCCTCGAAACACTCCTATTTTTCGTACCCTTTTGTTCTCTATCTTAGAATTTTTCAGCAATGAACCTTCCACCTAACAATCCAAACAATGCTCCAAACAATCTGCCAAACGGTGGGACCAACAGACGACCTCTTCCCGGTTCCAACTTCTGGTCGATGGCAAAGTATAAGGTGGTCGATTTAAGGAATGATGGAGGAGAGGCATCGGCGTTTCGTGTTGTTAATGGTGGTGGGAGAGGTATGTTTAAGGGATAGATTGGGGAGGAGGGTAAGGGGCAGACTTGTCACGGACCGGTGTTCAAGGTTTCTTTTTTTTTAAGGTAGAAACGAAAAAAAAATTTTTGCGTTTTTTTTTTACTTTTTTGACTGTTTTCCAGAGGGAAATTTTGAACAATTTTTGAGTATAAACACCCAGGAAAAAGTTTCAAACTTGGGATAAAAATCGGAAAAAAACGTGCTTCAAAAACCAAACATTTTCAAACCCGGATTTTGACAAGGGGTGATTTTTATCAAAGAATTCTTGATAGTTTGATATTTGAAAGCAAGAGCTTGTACAGAAAACAATTTTCTATCGATTTGTGTAAGTTAAGCCTATGATTTCAGTAGAAATTATTATGAAAATAGTGGCAAGAAACATTTCCAAACGTTCATTACAAAAAACCTTTTTTCGCTTCCAGATCCCATTCCCATTGCTCGTTTCCAAATTCAAGTAACTCCAAAACCTTCTGCAACTGAACCAGCTTCCACAGCTCCCTCAGGACCATTTGCACATCCGAGTGATCCTCCCAAAAGCTCAATTGCCCCGGTTCAAGCTTCTCAAGGACAACCTTCTCTAATCGTTGTTCCGTCATCTGCTCCGCCCATAGCTCGTTCTCAAGTCCAAGCAACTCCAAAACATTCCGCGCCTCAGCCAGCTTCTACGGCTTACTCAGGACCATCTGCATCTTCAACTGAGCTTTCCATGCTATCAACTTCAGCAGTTCAAGCTCCAGCAGCACCTGATCCCATCATTGCTCCATCCTCGGCTCCTTCCAATGCTCGTTCTCAAGTCCAAACAACTTCAAAACCTTCTGCAACTCAACCAGGATCATCTACACCTTTCAATGATCCTTCCACAAGTTCAATTGCTCCAGCTCAAGGACCACATTCTTTAGGACAATCCCCTCCGATCGTTGCTCCATCTTCTGCTCTTTTCATTGCTCCGTCCTCTGCTACGTCCGTTGATCCGTCCTCTGCTCCATCATCTGCTCCTTCCAACGCTTCTCCAGCTCTACCCACTATTCCGAACGTCCTTCCCTTCCCATTCCCCACCAAGGCCCAGCTCACCTTGATCCATCGACGTCTCAAACTCTTGAAGTTAGAAGCCAACACAGCCAAGCCTCTGCTCCCGAGCGTCCCCGAGTTCAATGCCCTGTTTTCTCGGGCTAAGGCGCATGTTGACCATTGTCAACTCTATAAGGACCCTAGAATCAAGCCAGGTACCTTTTTGTTGTAGGGTTTTGACCTAAAAAAAAAGAATTTTCAGGGAGTTTAACGGGCTTGTTCAATCCGGCAAAGTTGAATGAGGTTCCACAAAGAGTTAGTTTAAGAAGGAGGAAGGAAATTGAGGTCTTTTACAATTGTAAATGGCCAGAGAGAACGAGACCAAGTCAGAAAATTGGTGAGTAGGAAAATTCAAATTTTGGCTAGTTAGGGAAGCTTCAAAATCACTTTCGTGAGTCTATGTCTTTGACAATAGTGGTGTCTGGCTGAAGTTTTATTAAGGTCCAAGTTACTATTAGGAAATTGTTAAGTTAGCAGAATGGGGTGATCTAGTTTGAAATAATGACGCTTCGTTGAGGATTTCGACCTAATAAAAATAGTTATAAATGGACAGAAGTGCCGGAAATCCTCCAAGAAAGCTCAATCACGTCAAATTTCCGCAAAAACGGTACTTTTTTCAGTTAATGAGTGGCACCTCATCAAGCAGACCCAAGCCAAAGAGGAGTGGATCGAATTAGCTGCAAGGATCGATGAGGAACAGTTAACACAGTTGAAGATGGGTATCATTTACAGCCCAGAGGGAAGGGATCTGTCGGTTGAAGTCACCAGCCCTCCTCTAACTCTAGTTAGCCCATCTTCACCTATTTCTGGAGGATCCCCTACAGCTTCATCCAAGTTGAGTTCGGCTGCCGACACTACGGGACTAAGCCATGGATCATCAACAGGAAAGTCTTTCGGACCACCCTCATCTGGAACAACTTCGGCATCATCAACCTCTACATATGTCTCTGCTGAACCAACCACAATTTCGACAGAATCAGCTACATCAAGCATTGCCTCTGGCATTGTAAGTGCCACATCCAGGATAGTTTCTGATGGAGATGGACCTTCTTCTTACCCTCAATTTGGTTCTATACTGAGCAATATTGGATCTTCACCAATTGTCGTCGGACCTTTTGCACCGTCATATGGAACTCCTTCAAACGGATTCCCAACTTCGCCATCCTTCTCGACATTCAGGACTTCAGCAACTGCCCCGGGATACCCTCCTAACTTTCCTGGAAATCCTATGGTGGCACCTCTTCCGCCATTTGTTTCATCGTTCACCCGCCCCGGACCCTTTCCTGGCTACATGGCACCCCTCGTGGCAACACCAACAGGACCAACTTTTGGACCCTTTGCTACTCCGTTCCGGTCCGCTCCTGCTGGTTCTTTTGTTAGGCTTCCTGGACCCTCCTCGATGTCAACAAATACTTTTGGACCAATCTCTAACTTTGGATCCCCACCAAATGGTCCTTACACAACTGGACCATCCCCCAGCTCTTCTGGATCTGTTTTTACGTCACCAGTTTTAACCAATCGTGGACCCTCATCTACTGCACCCAAACCCGCTTCGACTAGCTCAGGACCCTCAGCTGCAAGCTCCTCACAATCCACTTTGAGTCCCAACAAGTTCAAAAACTATCCCCGTTCCTTCATCATCAACCTGAAACGCCGAGCTTCCCAACCTTTAACCCCTCTGGTCCCAGGCACCCCAGAGTTCAAGGAGCTTTTTGCAAAGGCCAAGGAGTATTGTGAGACATCCCCAATTTATAAGGATCCAGAAATCGGTAGGTCATTCGAATTTTTAGGTTGAAAACCTATAAAAATGGGGATTTTTCAGTGACATTTGATGGTCTGTTTGACCCCAACAAGGAGGAATTCCCGCAGGAAGTCGAGCTCAAAACAATCAGTGGACAGTACTTCTTTTTCTCCTATCATAGGAAGAAAAATGGCACTGGAAATGGCTCACGTGAGTTTTTCCCGTTTTTTTCAGACATTTTAAGGCTTTTCAGGCAGTTTTCTGGTCCTAGTTTTAGTTCCTTTTTGGTCCAAGTTAAAGCAATGTTTTTAACCTAATTTAGGCTTTTTTTAGACCTAGTTTATGTCCCTTTTTAATGCCGATTAAAGCTCTTTTTGGTCCTAATTTGGGCTTTTTTTTGTCCAAGTTTAGGTCCTTTTTTGATTGTAGTTTAGGTTCTTTTTTGGTGCTAGTTTAGGCCCTTTTCTATTCCTAGTTTAAGCTCTTCATTGGTCCTAGTTTGGGTCTTTTCTGGTCCAAGTTCAGGCTCTTTTTTGGTCCTAGTTTAAACCTTTTTGGTCTAATTTTAGGTCCTTCTTTGGTCCTATTTTAGGTTCTTTTTTAATCCTAACTTAGGCCTTTTTTGGTTCTAGTTTAAACCTCTCTTTGGTCCTAATTTAGGTCTTTTTAAGTTTTGGTGAAGGCCTTTTTTGGTCCAACTTCAGGCCCTTTTTTGGTCTTATTTTAGGCCCTTTTTTAGTCCTAGTCCTTTTTAGTCCTCACTTGGATAAAAACCTGAAAAATCCAAAAAAAACTTCTGTTCCTTTCCAGAAACCGCCTATTCCTCTATGAAACGATCCGATCCGGATGAGTACTATTTCTGGATTAAACTGGCTCAGAGAGTGGACGAAGAACAATTGAAACAGCTGAAAATGGGCTTCATTTATGGGGATAAGGACCGGAAATATGGAGCGCCTCGTCAGTTGGAAAGGAAAGGACATGAAAATGGAGGTAGAACGGAGGAGCCAAGACCAAAGAAGAGAAAAGTGGGATCAGGCGAGACCACTGAAGAGCAGTACGATAACAATGATGATGTAGACGTTGGTAATTATATCGATATAGATGAGGATTAGTCATTGCTTGGGATGTAAAATTTTTTTTGGATTACTGTAGATTCTCGTGTCTTTTGTAAGCTATTTTTAACAAAATTCGTCAGTTTTTTCTGGTTTTTCATTGCTTTTCCTAACTTTTCATGGTTTTTTTTGGAAAATAATCCAATTTTCCTATCGTTTTTTTCTTACTGTAGGTTCTGGCGTCTTCTCCACTAATTGTCCTTTTTAGCTATATTTTTTTTGTAACCGTTACCCATTACTGTACTCTATTTGCATTTCAAATTTGTTCCTAGGGTTCACTTTTCAATTTTTTTCCTCTCAAACTTTTTGCTTCTCGAATAAATCTTCAAAAAATTCAATTTTATTCATCGTTTTTGACAATAATTTCGGGCAAAATTACTGCAGTGATTGAAGACTACAACCTACAAAAAATTTTGATTTTTCCAACTCTTTGAACAAAAATTTCAGTGGATTTTTTTTTGAGTTAAAAAAGTACTTGCGAATGTATATTACAGAGCCTACAAACTACAAATTTCACTTTCGAATTATCTTGTTTTCTGAATCACTTCTTTCAATTTCAATATGCATGACTAAAGTGACTACAAACTATATAGTCTACGAACTATATTGGCTACAAACTATATAGACTACAGACTATTTTGACTAAAAATTATATTGGTTACAAAGTTTATTGACTACATACTATATTCAATAAAAACTATATTGACTACAAACTCTATCCACTACAAATTATCTCTTCTCTATACTAAGAGGCGAATTCTGTGTGTCTGTGTGTCTGTCTCGCACTGTTCTCTGAATAACTTTTTTGTCCACTGACCGTTAGGTACCATACTTGGCATGTGACCATAAGTCCCCGAGCGCTTCACTTCCAGAAAGTTCGGAGCTCGGATTACTGTAGGGGTACTGTAGCTACAGTAACCCAAGTTTTCGAAACCGTATTCAGACTGAAATGAATGACTCTAATTTTTTGTGGACGCTTGCATGGGACCCAAATTGTATACAGTCCAAACCAGGTCCGGATTACTGTAGGATTACGGTAGTTACAGTAACCCGAAATTTTGAAGATTTGTTCGAAATGAACGAAAGCTGCAGACAACCGCGACTAGGTCGCGGGTTTCCTACTGGTTTAGACTACAACTAGTATTGACTACAAACTACACAATTCGTCACTTTCTATTCTAAATCTCTAATTTTCAATTTCAAAATCTCAAGTGCATAACAATCAACAATTTCTCTGGGGGTGTTGTTTGAGTTGAGATACCTTTAATATGGGATTATGAAGGTATAATTATATATTTTCCACATATATTCATATTCCCACCGTCATGCATACACGCCACACTTTAGTACACCAACACACATACACATTCTCCATTCCTTTTCTCTTTTTCTCTTCTGTTTTTTGATTTTCTTCTTGGTTCTTGAAACTTTTTGCATGGATTGTGGTTTTTTTTCAGGTTCGATGAAGTTTGAACTTTTTTTTTTCTTAATAAGCTCCGCCCCTTTTTGCGATGAAAGACTTATTTTCTTCTATTTTTCAAAAGAATCCTTGTATTTAGTCATGACGTGCCCATAGTAATTTTTATGACTTTTTTCTAGTTTTTCTTTGTATTTCTCTATAGGCTCCGCCCATTGTTGCAATTTCAACACTGCCGCTCTTTAACACATTTCTTTGTCTTTTTCGTTTTTTTTCTAAGTTCCGCCCCTTTTTTATGAAAAAAAAATGGTGCCTCACGTTTTTTTTGGAATCATACATTGTTAGTTTTGACACTTCCATTTGTAGGCAATTTTTCTAAATTTTCTATCACTACACTAGGCTCCGCCCATTTACACAATGTAAACCGTGCGACACTTTTTTATTGATATTTTTCTAGGTTTTTGCTTTACTATCAATCTCGAGGTGTCAATAGTTAGCTTTAGAATGAATTAGTAAATTAGGCTCCGCCCATTTTTTGCAATTTCTATTGTGTCGCACATTTTCCCATTCCATTTATTTTTCTTTTTCTCTTTATAAAGGTTTTTCGATTTTCCTTTCGATTTTTGAAACGTTTTGCATGGGTCATTATTTTTGAGTTTGTGCTCTATTTGAGCAATGTTTGCTGTATTATTTTTTCTTGTTTCAGATAGGCTCCTTTTTGCAATTAAAACTGAGCCGCACTTTTTTTGGTATTTTTCTTGGTTTCTGCATTACTATCAGACTCCACGTGTCCATAGTTAAAATTGAAACAAAATTTCATATTCTTCAATTTTCATACTAGGCTCCGCCCCCTTTTTTGCAATGTTTATTTTGCCGCACATTTCCCATTTGTTTTCCTTTTTCTCTTTATAGAAATTTTTTGAATTTATTTTCGATTTTTGAAACATTCTTTATGGGTTTTGGCTTTTGAGTTTACGCTCTATTTGGGCGATTTTTGACGCCTTTTTTTTGATAGGCTCCGCCTCTTTTTTCGAAAAAAAGTTGTGCCGAACATTTTTTGGCGTTCTTCATTGCTTGTTTTAACTTCTCCATAGATATTTGTAGGCAGTTTCTTACAATTCTCTGTCAGTAAGTTAGGCTCCGCTTTTTTTTGCAGTCCAAACTGTGCCGCACTTTTTCTTTCTATATCTTTCTTGGTTGTTGCGTTACTATCAGCCTCCATGTAGCCATAGTTAACTTTTGACAATTTATCATATTTTCCCTTCGTTTTCTAGGCTCCGCCCTTTTTTTTGCAATTTTTATTGTGCCGCACTTTTTTGAAAACTTTTTTTCGTTGTTGCATTGCTATCAGTCTTTTTCTGTTCATGTTCATTTTAGAACACGTTTTATTTTTTAATTTTTTTTTGATTGGGTTCCGCCCCTTTCTGAATTTTTAACCGTGACGCACTTTTTATTTATTTTCCAGATGACACCTTACTTTTGGTCTAGTCATTTCGATGAGTTTTTGCAACTTTTGCAAATTTTAACACTCCAAGTTTTTTAAGGCTCCTCCCACTTTTGCAATATCAATCCTGCGGCACGTTTTCCATTCTTTATTTTTCAGATGATGACGTCTCCATCCAAAGAACCACGAATTCAAATTAATAAACTTCCTCAATTTACCAAATATGAAGTAGCTATCATGAAAAATTCCGTTGCTCAATTAACTGAATTTGAAAGAAAAATCTTCAAAGCCATTTGTGATCGTAAGACTAAAAAAACTACAAACACTACAAACTACAAAATTTTTCAGAAATGGCACGTTACAAACATTTCGAAAAAGAGTCGTTTCCCAAATTTTTGATCAACTTGTGTGAATATGAAGAGGGGGAGAGAAGTGCTTTTAAAAGAATGGCCGAGAAACGTGGGTGGGGCTTGGCGGGAAGTGGAATTTTTTTGAAATTTTGAAAATGTTAATTTGGAAGGTTTTGATAGACTGTCAGATCTTGAGTTTTGGCGCGAAATTTGAAAGTTATAAAATTTATGGCGGGAATTTGAATATTTTTGAAAATTACAATTTTTTCTCAAAATCGTTTCCTGAATGGTTTTGCTAGAATGTCCATCTTGTGTTTTGGCGCGAAATTCCAAACGTATTTGAAATTTCGAAAATTTTTTAAAACATTTCAGAAAGATTTGGCGGGAATTTGAAATTTTTTGAAAGTTTCAAAAATCGTAAATTTAACGGTTTCAATAGGCTCACAGATCTCGATTTTTGCCGCGAAATTGAAAAATTTCTGAGATTTTGAAAACAAAAGTTTACAGGAAAATCCTCTGGGAAAGCAATTTCAGCTAGCCTAATGTCATCTGAGAATTTCAGACAAATCTGAAATTTTCAATTTTTTTCTTTTCAGAAGGCCCCCAAATCGATATCATCGATTTGTACATTCGCCACTATGGAATTGTCCATAAAGACCTTGGATTAACTGGTTATGCCGAAATTTCCACCACATTTTTCAAAAAGCCCAAATTTTTCAATAAGAGAGCACTGACGAGTTTGACAAGTGAAACTAAAATTGAAGCCGAGGAGGAGCCACATTTGAAAAAAATAAAGATGGAAATAAAAGAAGAAATAAAGAAGGAGGTGGAGGAAAATGACGTCATCGCTGGAAAATCTGAAGAAATCGTTGTTAAAGCTGAAGACGTGAGCTATTATCAGAAAGATTCTGAAGCTGATGAAGACGTTGACAGCGATGAGGAAATCAATGTGGTGGATTGATTGTGTAAATTTTCATGACTTTACCAACTTTTCTCAAGGCTTCTGCATTTTCATTTTTCATATTTTTCTCCCACAATTATCTTTTGACCCTCTGGTCCTTTTTAGTCCTTTTCGGTTTTTTTGAGAAGTTTCCTTTTTTTTAATTTTTTCTCTCGTTATTTCTGCAATTTTTCTATTTATTGCAGTATCACTTTGGTTGGTTCTTCATTTCGTTGCTTACGTTGAATACTCAGTCATGTTTTTTAGAGCCCTTTTTTGTACTGGCAAAGTGGGAATTTTTAGGCTTCTGAATTTCCATTTTTCATTTTTCTCCCACAATCATCTTCTTGAACTTTCCCTCCGTTTTGTCTATAGCAGTCTCTCTTTTCTTTATTTTTATTTTGGTTGCGTACGTTGAATACTCATCCAACAATCACAAAACCCTTCTATTGTACTTCCCAAGTGCTATTGCCACGTTATCACAAATATCAACGATTCACAATAAAGTTAATTTGCATATGAAGCAGTGTCCATGAAGCTATGTATGTATGGTGTACGTGGTGATTAGCATATCATGATATTCTAATCACTGATAGTTGTTGATCGATGATTTCCTGACATACATGTAGATAGATATCAGAACTATCAAAAAAACGAAAAAAATTAGGGGTTTTGCCGAGAATTTAGACAGACTGCACTCCAAAACTATAAGGTCGGCAACTTTTCTATCCTAACTTTATCAAAACAAGATATCAAAAAGTGTTCGACTGATAAACTTCTTATCTTTTTTCTTATCAGATAATCATTTATCTATATATCACACATTCTAGCTGATATTACGTTGCCAATTTGATGCTTTGTTTAAACAAACTCATATGTAAGTGACATGAGATGGCGAGGAATCTGGAAGAATTCTTTTCATATTAAAAAAAAAGAAAATAATCATATGAGAAAGCCTTTTCAAGATAATTGTTGTTTATTGAGAAACTATGTTTTAATCGAGGAGTTGTTATGTGTACATATAGAAAATGGAAAACAAAGAGAAAAAGATAATTGTTTCGAAGAAAATGTTCGTAAGTTTATTGGAGTGATCAAGGGGTTGAAAAGACACAAGGTATGGGTAAGTTGGAGGAAGGGAAAAGTGACATGAGATCGGTTCGTACGGCTAACGATATAAATATACGGAAATTGCAATAATAAACTGGAAACGCAATAGGACAAAGACATACGAAAATTGCAAGAATATTATATTTTTCTACAGTTGAAAAGGTGAAGTGACTTTGAGATCGGTTTGTACGGCAACGGATTATATGCACATTAGCACAAAAAATAAAAACGTAGAATGAGAGTTGAACATCGAGTTGAAAGTTGAAATCAAAATTTGAAAAACTAATAGCTGTGAATGGAAAATTCGAAAAAAAAGTTGTTGTGATATTCACATTTTGAAGTGAACCAAAGCAACAGGATAATTAAACAAACATATGAGAGGAAAGGGGGGGGGGGGCGGGAGGGGGGGGGGGGGGGGGGGGAGAAAGACTTGAGATCGGTTTGTACGGCTAAGGGTTATATGTATGTCATAATGCTTTTCACATACGAGAAATTTTTCTTAATTTCGAAAAAAAGTTGAGGAAAAGAGACTTTGAGATCGGTTCGTACGGCTATGGTTATATACATATGATAAAGGGTTTTTGGGTTATTATTGAGTATAAATACAAAAAAAAGGTTGAGGTTGAGGAGATCATATGAAACAGTGTGACTAGAAAGAAGGAGAAAATGAGGATGGAAAAAAAACCAAGAAAAGGAAAAAGTGAAATCGGATAAGAAATTGTGGGGTTTAAAAAATGTACGAAGACTTGAGGTGAGGTTAGAAAAGGAGGCCTTTTTAGGTATACAAAAACAGGTGGTTATGTCAAAACTACTGTATTTCAGATCTTAGGCTACAGTACCCAAGACCCCCGACTACATCAACAAGGTCCTCTTAGTACCATCAGCATAATACACAGTCTTGGTTGTTGGGGCCGTTTCCTCATCGCTCAACTTTCTCTTCTTCGCTTTTGGCTTTTCCTGATCTTCTGGAACTTTTCGCAATTCGATATAGCCCATTTTAATTTGACTTTTCTGAATTTTTCTCATTTTTTCCCATGGAAGTTTCCAAAATGCTTTTTCTTCATCGCTCAGGGCTTTCCAATTTGGGTCTGAAAAAAAGTTTTGTAGTTTGTAGTTTTTGTATTATTTGTAGTGTAGTTTGTAGTATGTTTCGGAGTTTTTAGTATGGTTTGTAGTTTGTAGTCTGCAATATAGTTTGTAGTCTAGTTTAAAGTTTTTAGTTTGGCTTGTAGTTTGTAGTCTAGTTCAAAATTTCAGTATGGCTTATAGTTCGTAGTGTGGCTTGTAGTTTGTAGCTATTGTAGTTTGTATTTTGTATTTTGTAGTTATTGTAGTTTGTAGTCAAACTCACTTGATTTCACTGGCATCTGATGCTGATAAAATGTGCATGGATTCTTGGCGCTGAACACCACTTGTGGAACCTTTTCCTCCCCATCTGGATTGAACAAATACTTTTTCAAGTCTGAAAAAGGGGCGGAGCTTAGCTGATTTACCAATATCAAACTCACTAAAACACTTCAATTCCTCCATTTCTTTGGCGAAAGTTCCCTCCATTATTTTTTTGATAACTTCAAATTTGGAAACTTCTGACGCAGGTTTTAGTGCCACGTGGCATTCAGTTGGTACGAGTGGTCCTGAACTTTCTGTGTAGCATTGTTCGAGAAAAGGGGCGGAGCTTGTGAGGATTGGCGGGGATTCGAAACTGTCACAGGTGTTGAAGGTGTAGTCAGGGTGAGGTGGTGGTGGGGAAGCTGAAAACTGTAGTTTGTAGTCAATGTAGTTTGTAGTCGATGTAGTTTGTAGGGAATGTAGTTTGTAGTGGATTCAGTTTGTAATGAATGTAGTTTGTAGTTTTCAGTTTTTACTCTATGAAGTCTGTGTTTTGTAGTTTGTAGTTTGTAGCCTTTGTTTTGAAGTTTGTAATCCAGTAAAAAAAGCGCGAAAAAAGTAAACATTTTCCAACAAAAAGTTTGCAAAAAAGATATGTTTTTGAGTTTCCAAATTCTCGGATTTTTGTAGTTTGTAGCCAATGTAGTTCGTAGCCTACCTCCTCTATACTTCCTTAGCTCCTCTTTCAAACTCTTATTTTGTTCCAACAATTCATGATAACCTCCTTGAACCACATCGGCATAACCATTAGCGCATTTTATTTCCAATTTCAATTCCTCTTGTTTTTTGAGAAACTCTTCTTTTTCCATTTTCCATTCCCCTTCCTTGGTGTTGAGGTCTCTGATGACTATTTTGAGACGTTGGTTTTCTGGAATGAAATAGGGGTTACTGTAGGTACCATGAGCCTTACTATAGGGACCATTCGGACTCCTGTACCCAAAAATTTACCTGTATTCAAATCTTTGATTTTCTGAAGGTTCTTGACATTGATATCGGATAATTCATCTAGATTATTCTTCAAATGAGCAATTGGTCCTGAAAGAGTCGGGATATACATAAAGACTACAAACTACAAAAATAGTACCTTCTTGAAATTCTTCAATGGTTTTGGGCCAATAGGCTTTCGGCCAGCTTATGGATGTGGGCTGTGATTGTGGAGTTCCAGCCATTTTATAACAGGAAAGCTGAAAATGGAGAGTTTTCAAGGAAAATAGTTCTGGAAACGTGGAAAAAAAAAGATAAAAGCTACTGAAAAAGACAGATGATAGAGGCTACAAACTACAAAAAAAAAACCGACAATCTTAAGATTTCGTGTTACTAACTGCCATCAACAGATGTTCTTAGTTCAGTCTTCTTTTATCTCTACTTCTTCATCTACCTCACTCACCTGCCTTGTGCGGTATATGACATACTAATTAACACAAGACATGTGCCATATGGATGTACATATTACGCAACTGATATAATCTATCAGTGACGTGTACTACTCATGTTGTATGTCTAGATGATCAAGATGATTAGGTGAGATAGATGAAAATGAAATTGCATATTGAAACTAACTAGAGATACGTGTAGAAAACGAAAACTATTGTGAAGCTATGGAACTCTACTGGATTGAGTAAAGAAATTAGGAAAGTAAGATATGATAATGATAGTAATTTGGAGAAGAAAAGGAAAGAACAGTTCATTGATTGCGCAGAGAGGAAAAGTATGCATTTCGTCGTGAAATTTGGTGTGCACACTTATGTATTGTCAATATATTTTTAGGAAACAAATATTATTATCATCTAAAAGGTCGCGCTTGTATATCTCATTAATTTGCAGCGAGGATTCACAACAACAGTTATTTCAATACGGTACAAACTTAGTCTAGAGAATGCGGAAAGCTCGTTATATTACTACTGAAATAAAGATACGAATATGAGTTCAGAATCACGGAAAACAAGAGTGAGGTTAACAAGAAGAAACGTAAAAAACAAATAACTTTCAGTGTAATGAAAGCTAAGGAATGTTCATTTCTTTGCATTTGATCAAAAATTTGAAAAACTGTTTCTGTGAAAAATAATTTTCAAAATCCTCCTCTCTCTTTCTCTCATATGTTTCATAGTTGATACGAATAATAAACTTTTTTAAGTGAAAAAAATTAAATGATATTGAGCAAAACAATGGAAGGCTTTGTAACGTCAAACGTGAAAAAGTGTGGCAGCCCAAAAAAAAAAGACAAAATAAGTTACTTGTTGCCCTATCTGTTCTGCTCACCGCTTTGAAACGACACGCTTATGAGACTGACTGTTGGCACATGATTTGTCGGTCTGTCTCATCCCCAACAGGAGGATCCTCATTAGACAACCACGCCCCTTTCCACACCTTCTCTCAAGATCAATTAATATTATCTGATTATTCTCCCCGCCTATTTGTTACACTCTTTCCCCCTTCCTTCTTATTAATTGCTGCACCTGCCCATGCCTTTTTGACGGAAACCGTCAAAAAGGGTAGGTGGCAGGTGGGAATAAACGGTTTTTGGGATTATAGAGAAGCAGATTAAAGGGAGATTGAGTTGGATACAGTCAACAATAAGGTTTTGGGAGCAAATGAGCAAGTGGTCAAAACAATATTTGAAAATGGATTTACTTTGGGATTTGGAAAAGAAGGTTGAGAGAAGGAGGAAATGAAATTGGGGAGGAAGAGCATCATTAGAAACAATATATAACGCAGAATGGGAAAATATAACGGACAAGACGATTTCGAGGAAAAAATTTCCAAAACTGTAATTGTAATTTGTAATTTACTTATTCATTTCAAATATATGTACGAGAAATAAAATTATTTGAAAACGTTACCATAGCAATTGAGGTACATGAGGCTATTATTGAAGTACTGAAAACAGCTTTTTGACACTTTTGTAGAAGTTTTTTTTTTTCAATTGGCAAAAACAAAGTATTTCAAAGATAGAATGACATGAAAAACGGTTTTAGATTTTTTAGTTATACTTTGGTTATATATACTTCTAAAGTGCAATTGCTGTTTCTGACAAAATTAGACATTTTAAAATGAAAACAGAGTTTCTAGCCAGAAATTTGAAGACAAAACTCCAAGAAAAAAATTTTTTCTAAAAAATTTTCCAAAATCGAAATTTTTGATTGAATGGCACAAACAAAACTTCATACTGTCTAAAGTTTGAGAAATGAAAATGAGCAAATATAATATTTTGAGCCAACTTGTCGGTGGAGCCTAACCAAAAGTACATTCTTCATATAGATTCACAACTTCTGACAGAGCTAATCCTTTCTAATTATGTCTGAATCCCTTGTTTTTTTAAACATCCCGTCCTCATATGATGCTGTCTCAAAACCTTGTGATATGGGAATAAGTTCAGATCGCTAAGAGCTCATTAGAGTATCACATTTTATTGATGAACAAGAAAAAATTGTGAAAAAAGGTAAACTTTCAATTGAATAAACTTGTTTCTGAACCAACTTGCAATTGTTCTAGTAGTCCTCAAACCCGGCATGTTGACAATGACCAAAAGTTGGCATAGTGTGAGATGACGGCAAAGTATATCGTTGAAAATTTTTTTGTTTTTGCAACTGCCCCGCACGCAATTTTCTTTTCATTTTTGTTGTTTTCGATGAAAAGAAATACAAATTTCTGATTTTAACTCTATTCATTCAACAGTACCTAAAAACCTACAAATTAAGTTTGTGACAAAAACTGGGCAAAAATTGAAAAACTATTACGGTTTCATTATCCAACATATTAAATTAACACAGGTAAATACCGCATAAGGTGCAGCAAATAAAGGGGGGGGGGGGGGGGGGGAGAGGGCTGATCGGTATCAAAGAAAGAGAAACGGAGAGAAAGAACAACGGGGAAAGGGGAACGAAGAGGAAAGTGGAAATGGAAATGGAAAAACGGGCGAGGAGAAAATCACGGGAGAAAAAGGGAGAAATGTAAATAAATCACAGAAGGTAAAGAGAATCGATAGTTAAAACGGGGTTACAATAATCACAGAAACATCTTGTCATCGGCTACGGTAGAGAACTGGGAAAAAAGTTTTGAAGAAGAGTGTGTGGAGAAAGTTTAAACAATGACTGGGATTTGGGGAGGAGTGAGTGAAAAAATGAAGAAATGAAGGGTACACTGTAGGATTACTAGGATTACTAATCAGTTGAAAAATGAAGTGAAGATGGAGTCTAACTAGAGCAAGTACAAAACTGGGAATTTAATAATTTTAGTCCTCCTCACTGTCCGAATCCAAATTTTTGCGCACCTTGGCTTTCTTGACTAGGGGACCTGTGACATGTTTGACCTTCTTCCTCTTCTTATTCTCAATCTCCCCATACATAAACCCCTTTTGGATTTGAAGGAGCTGCTCTTTGCCCACTTCCAGAGCACGGTCGGCCCAGGTTTGAGCTTCAGGGATGTTGTTCAGGAGGAATTGGCCCCATGCGCCTTCTAAAATGAAAAAGGTTGAACAAGGGTCACAAGTCATAATTGCGGATCAAACTCACTTGGAACTTCAATTCCATTAATCCTGTTCCACTTGTTGTAGAGATGGTTTGGAGCTATGGAACCAATCTTCTTTTTTTGTGGGATCGGCTCCGATGGCTTGCTGGCATCGAACAATCTGTCAGTGAGGCTGGGGATGAGCTTGGCTGAAATTAAGAATTGCTCTTATTTATGCTTGGGTGATCATTTGAGCAACGTTTTCTCCTAAAGATATGGTCCACCCTAAAAAGACTATAGTCATTTTATGGTGCATCGACCGGGAAACGAACCCGTGCCGCCCGCGTGGTGGAGCCACCTAGGGGACTCGAATCCCTGACATTAAAATTTCCATCTTTAAAGGACCCCGCACCTTCTACTCTTCGTAGGGTTCACCCCTTAAAAAAATTATCCCTAATAAGGTTAACCCTACATAAAATCTCCCTTTAATGGTTCCACCCCTAAATGGTCTTATCCCTTGTTGGGTCCATCCTTAAACGATCTACCCTTTATAGAGACCCCCTTTCAAAGTTTCGACCTTTTAAGGACCCCACATCTTATGGGGCCCACCTCTCATAAGGTCCATCCCTTAAAGGTCCCATCCCTTTAAAGGTTCCACCCCTTAATCGTCCCGCCCCTAAATGATCCTGTCCCTTGTTAGGTCTATCCTTGAAGAGTCCATCCCTTCTTGGGTCCACCCCTTATAAGGTTCACATTTTCATAGGACCCAACACTACTCCGTAAGGGTTCATCCCTCCATCCTTTATAAGGTCAAGCCCCTAAATGTCTCATTTCTTATAGTATACACTATCTCATAGGGTCAACCTTTCATAAAGTCCACAATTTATAAACTCCAACCCCTTAAAAATCTCACCCCTCATATAGTTCACCCCTCTAATGGTCCCACCCCCCCCCCCCCCCCCCTTAAACCCATGCCCCGCCCATTCCAACTCACCCATAATAGGATCCTTGTAGAACGGCGAGTTGGCACAATGATCCATGGCTTCTTGCCATTTTCTCTGGAACTCCGGCTGACTCGGCACGTATTCTGGACCCTTGGGTGCGTTGCGACGAGCATTCATGCATCTTGTCTGGTCGTTCCGATTGTCCTTCTGCCGCCTTGTTGCATAAGGTAATTTTGTAATGGGTTCAGATGACGTCGAGGACGAAGCTCCAGATGACGTCGGCATAGCAGATGGACCTGGCTTCTGAGTTGGTGATGGAATTGCTCCAAAAACATTTGAAGACGTTGGACCATCATGAGTTCCAAAAACAAGAAAATCCTCTTCCGAATAACGACTTGGGCTACGATGTCTTCGTCTTTTTCTCGGAGTTTCTTCCTCCTCCTCTTCTGGGCTTCCTCGACGTCTTCTGGATTCCACGTCATCAGGAACTGGTGTGGCTTCTCGTGACTCCCTGGCTGGGGACCACTCTGGTGACGCAAGTGGTGTCCTTCCTTCATCTGAGCGTCCTTCCGAAGCTGTGTAGTACTGGTCTTCTGAAGAGTTACTTCTAAGCTTCTTGACCTTCTTGGCCGGCGTGACTTCTGATGACGAGATGAAGAAAGTGGGCGGGGCTTGTTGAGTTGGGGTTTGAAATCCTTCTGGAGCATCCTGTTGAGCTTCTGGAGCGTCTTCTTCTTCGACTCCATCAAAACTTGGATCCGGATATTGGTTTCGAATTGAATCTGGACGTTCGAAGTCCTCTGTTGCTTGGACGTCTTTTACTTTTTGGACATCATCTGATTCCTCCATGTCATCTTGTTCCTGGTTTCCATCCAATTCTTGAAGATCTTCTGATTCCTGCCGATCTCTTGGATCCTCCAATTGCTTAGTCCTATCATCAAAACTTTGCTCTTGGACGGTTTCTGGTTCCTTAACGGCTTCAAGTTTCTTGATGTGTTTTGAGTCCTCAACCTGGTTTTGTTGCTGAACGCCTTCTGGGTTGTCGACGACATCGGAATTCTCAACGTCTTCTGAATCTTCTCCGGTAGCGTTGACATCTCCAGCTGTGGCGTCTTCGAGAGGGGAGTCTGCAGCTTCAACGCCTTCAGCTTCAACGTCTTTGAATCCTACGTCCTCAGATCCAGCCAATGATTCCTCCGTGATTGGAAAGACTTCTTGGGAAGCAACTTGATCGACGTCTTCTGATCCATTGTTGTTTTTTGCAGCCATGTCGTCTTCTGATTCATGGACTTTTTTCGGCTCTTCAATGGCATCAGAAGCATCATCGTTTTCCGGTTCCTTGACGCCTTGCTCTGAAAATTATTGGAATGATTTTTGGGCACTTCAAAAACAGCAGAAACTCTGGAGAAACCCAAAAACTTACCAGTTGGGTTTTCCAAAGCATCTTCGTCGTCCATTGGTTCAGGTGATGGAGATGAAGCAGGCGATGGAGATGAAGCAGGGGATGGAGTTGGTGTGTAATCGGCCCTTGGAAAGTTAGCGACTGAAAATGTGGGTTCAGACACGTTTGAAAGTAATTGTAAGCTTTTTGACCATTTCGACCCAAAAACTTTCCCTTCATAACGATATTTTTCTCAGCAGAAATAAAATATACTTACAGTCTTCAAAATCGGATTCATCCGACGAATTGCCAAATGGCAAATTATTGATTAGTCTTTCATCACTTTCTTCTGCAACTTGCTCTGATGCCATGCTTTGTGGTGACTCGGGTGGAGCAGCGTTATCTGAAAATCATCAATTTTTAAAAATATATTTTCCGAGATGGAGTTGTCAAATAAAGCTCACCTTGTCCTTCTTGACGATCTTCATCGATCGCGTCCTGGTCCTGCATTTCTTCCATCTGAGCATCCAGGTTGTCAGCTTCTGCAATTGTCGAAGCAGGCCGAACTTGAATTGGTTCTTTAACAAGACCATCATTGCTTTCCGTGCTCATTTGCTCACTTGGGAGTGCTTTTGGCACATCCACTCTTTCAAAACCTGGTGCTGACGACTTGGCATGTGACTTTGCATCTCTTGCAATAACATTCTCAAACGATTCAACATGTTCTTCGATTTTGAAGATCTTGGTTGTTGCTTCTGGAGCATTTCCAGCTTGCTCTTCAGTCACATTTGAGGCAGTTGAAGACGATGCAATCATTAGAGCTGTTGGATCTGAAATTTTCAATTTGGATAGCTTAAACAGTTCACATATTCGTTTTGATGCTATAGAATTTGTAAAAACTTACCAAATTGGTTGACTGTATTGTCGACAACAACAATGCTTCCAGATTCATTCTCTGTTGGGACCATCTCAGCATCTTCGTGATCCTCAACATGTTTCGAGTCGACTTCTTGATGGCCAGTCTCTTGATTGACGTTCTCTCGATTAGCATTATGTGTAGATTCTCTAGCTTCACTCGATTGATTCATTGGATCGCTGGAAGATGCCTCCAATTGCAACTCTGCTGTTATCACATAATTGTGGTCAGTGGTATCGTCACCAGTTTTCATATCAATTTCACGGACAATTGAATGTTCAACATGTTTTTCTTCTTCATTGAGCTGTTCTGATGAGACGGTCGACATAATGTTATCTGAAAACCATGAAATGTTATTATCAAGATTAACTCAGATAGTCAACAAAAAAGTAACTCACCTCGTTCAGTATGTGTTTCTTCTGAATGATCATTGGATTCATTGACAGTTTCATCTTCGAATTCTTTTGACTTCGCCTGGTCTATATCTTCTAATTGTTCTTGAAGGCGAGGCTCTTTTGATCCAATTGTAGTCGCATCATCTGGAAATCTTTGACAATTTTTATCAGGTTGGACTGAAAAATTTATCAAAAAGTAGCTTACGATCATGTATTTCTTCTGAATTATCAGCATCGATCATCGGAACTGTTGAAGGCAGTTCTTGAGGATGTGGAATGGGTTCGGTTGGAATAGCGGATGAACCTTCATCTGGAGGCGAGCTTCCAGAAGGTATTGAGTGAGTAGTCGGGGCGTCATGACTAGGAGCAACGATTGGAGCAGCTTTTTCCATGGCAATTGTGACCTCCTCATTTGCAGTCTCTGGGACATGAGACGTTTTTGGACTAGCGGGGCTAAATGGAGCAACATCTGCGTCCTCGTGATCGGCTTCTACAGTTGACATTTCCTCAGAAATTGGAACTGCTCTAACAACTTCTGAAGGCTTGCGATTTGGAGAGATCATTTCAATGAGTTGCTTGCCTTCAGTTGGATCAGCTGGAGTGGAATCTTCAGTCGTCTTCACCACATTTTCTGGCTCATTCGTCATGCTGCCGTCAACGTTGGATCCAGAAGCAGTAGATTCTTGGATTGATGTCTCCACGACGAACTCATGATCCATCTCGACTGGTGCGGCTTCTAGAACATCTTCGGCTTCTGGAGCTTCCTCAACATGTTCTGGTGTCCCTCCGCCTACAACATCCACAATCTCATCATCTTCTTCTTCCTCCACTACTTCTTCTTCCTCCATTACTTCTTCCTCTACTACTTCGGCTGTTGGAGCTGAAAAGGAGCACATATGTAAACCGTCAAAACGTTCTAGAACCTTACCAATGGTTCCCTCAATTTGAATCCATAGGAATACAAGCAGAGGGACCAAGTCCCTCTCTGTGCCGGTCTGCGTTCCGACTTTGATGACCCCGTAAAACCAGGCCAGAGCTCTGTGGAGCTCACTGTGGGTAATCCACTCTTCCGGCGTCGGAGCTCGAACGGGCCACGCTTGAAGTTGGTCTGAAAATTGGAATGTGCCTGCTTCTTATTTCTAGAAATGCATGGTAAGGACGGTTAAGACGGTCACAAAAAAACTGTGTCTCTGCGCTTTTAAACTACAGTAGTCAACTAGCTCCTTGCTCAACGATAACAAAGTCAGAAGGCAGAGCCAATATGTCATGCGCCTTTAACCTACAGTACCCCACCCCTCAAACTTACGGACGAAGCGCGTCTCCATGAAGAATTTTCCCAGCTGGAAGAGCACCTCATGACCTCTTTGATTGAGAGTGATCTGGAAAAAAGCCCAATAAGAATACGGTATATCTTGGTAGATCAAAAAGTCTTTACCTCTCTCACTACTTCCAAGATCCTGGCATCACTTGGGAGTGGCGGTCCTTCTGGGGGTTGCTGTCCGTCCTGAAGGGCGGCAACTTGTGCCACGACTTGGCGCTCCGTGGCGCGATAGATGGCCTGTGGGAGTGGTGGCGGTCCAAAAATCTCGTTGAAGATAGGAGGAGCTCCAGGCACTGAAAATATTTGACATTTTGAAGGAAACGTCAAATTTCGGCAGGTGTTTGGTGTTTGAGCTAGGAAAAGAGAATAACTTGCAATTTTGGAATTTCGAGTTTTTTGTGGTCTGTGCGCCTTTAAAGTACTGTAGTTACTGTCTGAAATGACTGAAACTTTTGAGGTACTGTAACTAGCTTAGTAAATGACTGTAATTGAATTCTACAGCATCAGTAGACATAGAGCGTTCATTTGAAAATTAAAGCTATGTTTGAGAAATCTTTCGTTTTTCAATTATGCGCCTTTAAATACAGTAATTACAAAATTTCGTCGCGTTTTTCAACTATGCGCAAAAGCGTTTTTATCACTAATTAAATGAACGTGATTAACTTACCAAGACGGTAGATGGCATGCACTAGACGGCGTTCATCTTCTGCCAATTGATCGCCGTCCATGACTTGTAGTGGTGGTTCTTGCGATGTGAAAGCGCTGAAAATGAGTCAAATTGTAAAATCACCTAGCGAGGAAAACGTAGAAAATAACGTGAAGGTAAAAATCGGTCGTAAGCAAGGAAATCGTCATAATCAGAAGGAATTGAGTTAGAAGGGGTCGAAGATATAGGAAAAAGGCGGAAAAATCATGAAATTCCAAGAAAGATATTTGCGATCACAAAATCAGACTGTACGGGGAAAAAGAGAAAGGAAAAAGCAATAGAGAAATAGACGCCCATACAAAACAGACAGTAACTCACATTGCAAATAAGTGAGGAAAGGGGACAGGGGCGGCATGAAATTGATGAGGGGGATGGAGGCGTAGACAGAGATAGAACTTCATCGGCGCTTGTATACGGCAACAGTAAGGACGGAAGAGGCAGTTTAGGAGGTCATGACAAATCAAAAGAATGCATGTTACTGAAAAGAAAGGGGGGCTCCGATCGGGAAATAGTCTGTTCCGAAGACTACCAAAGAATGAAAAAGAATTAACAAATTGTTTGTAACAGAAACATGTGAAAAGTTAGTTGAAACCCACTTTAGAAATATGTTACAACCACGAAATAAGCATTTTTCTGAATTAAATCAACCAATCTGACGATCTTTTTCAACTAATTGTGAAAGTTATGCCTAAAGAATCCTTGTGTTATTGATAAAATAACAAAATTCAATGTTCCTTCAAAATGATGACTAATATTCATCGAACATTCTCGATGATTGCAAAACAACAGGCGCAAAACAGATCAATTTTAATTGGCCAAAAGAGACTAAGCTTAATTTAGGATTTCCAAAAATGATACGAAAAAAAGATATTATACTGTTGTCCAAAACCGAAAATCTGGTGAGAACGACCAGAAAGAAAACTGTCTGTGAAGGGAGGAAACGCAATGAATGGGAAACCAACACACGGCAGAAAATAAAAGCGACACAAAAATGACATATGAGAAAAAGAGAGGGCGGAAAAAACGGAACAGAGAGAGTACCATTCTGTTTGTTTATGATAATAATTTTGGATACTTTTTTGTTGGAGATGGAGAGATGATGGCTTTTATAGTCCCGACTTTATGATCAGCTAGCTTGCTTGATGAGGAGACCGTAAAAGAGGAGAGAGGGGTTATGTTTTAAAAAAGAGAAAGGGGAGGGGGGGGGGGGGGGGGGGGGGTGGGGGCGCCTTTGTAGCAGGTGGGTGGCAAGAAAGGTGTTGATTCTATTAAGGGGATTAACGTTTGGTGAAACGGATATGAAAAAGGGCTAGTGAGTTAGAACTAGGACTAGGACTAGCTAGAATTAGGACTAAATAGGACTAAACAGGACTAGGACTAGCTAGAACCAGGAGTAAATAGGACTAAACAGGACTAGGAATAAATAAGACTGAATAGGACTAGGACTAGTAAGCTAGTGAGTTAGGTATGCTCAATATAAGCCGTTTGAAAAATGAGCTATCGAAAACTGCGATCTTGACTAAAGTGACTATGCTGAACTCATTTCTGATGTCAAAGTGGTGTGAGCTTTTGAAGGTTTCTTACTTAGAACTATAATAACTAGACTTGGCGGATGTTAGAAGTATTGAGGAAGAGAAAAATTGTCATTGATAGAACATATATTCGGAATTTCGAAAGGGGTGGGGTTTCTACTGTTATTCTTCAACAAAACAATATGACTCATAATTGAATTCCAAATTCTAGAAGGTTCTAATGATAACAATCTAAATTCCACAAATTAACATCATTTCGTAATGAAAACTTTTTTTTTAAATAAACTTATTTTCGGGATCAAACACCAAAAAAAAAAGAAACTGATAGAACAAAAGCTGAATCTAGGAGGGAATTCTAGAATGCACTAAAGCGCAACATCTTCCCATTCCAAATAAGTGACGTACAAAAAAAAAGAAGTAACAGATAGGTCTCGTTGCCGACAAGCTCAATTAGTAGTGACTAGTTGAGAACTAAAATGTCAAAAAGTTGATAACCATGACAATGCAGAAAGTTTAAAGTTAGAGACCCTTTTATTATGTGTGGTAATGTTAACGGCCTAATAAAAGCTCATGCTCTCTTCTCATGCCGCAAATAAACAGTATGTTCCCACAGTTTCAATGCAATAAACACAGTGACTGTATAAGTAACATACATCCCACTTTGCAATATCGTGTCGTCTATACTTGCGAAGAAGAAGTGCCTTCGTACACCACCGGCCGTCATCTTTTTTTCTCCTCTTCGCTCTCTCATCAGCCCACCTGGCAGACCTCACTTTTGACTCACAGTACGTATAAAATAAGAAGAGACGAGCACGCGCAACATACACCCTTCCATCGAAATTATTCTCCCTCCTTACGCAACCACGATTGCAACTTTCTAACACACGATTGCCACGTCTCTTCCCATCTTTTTCCTCCAACCACCCAAAGTATATGCCTCTCTTTTTTGACCCTCTTGTCAGTGCAGAGAGGAAGAGACTAGGCGAGAGCGTGTAAAACACACCCGTACGTTGAAGTTGGCCTCTCCTACAGGGTGTGTGTGTGTTAGGTCCTCTCTCTTTTTTTTTCTCGTCGAAAGAAGAAGTAAAGGACGACAGTCTGACTGGCTAAAAGGAGGTCGTTTGGCCATACTTAACTAACGAAAATTAAAGAGAAATGGAATTGACAACACCTGAAAAAGTGGGCGGAGCTTAGCCTCAAGATAGGCACTTGTCAATGTTGCTGGAGTTGATTCCCTGAAAAAAAAATTAGCAGATTCCGAAAATTGGAGAAAAATGTAGGAAAAAAGGTATCATACAGAATTGAAATTGATCTGTTTCAATGGGAAATCGCTATTAGAATAGTGTTGAAAAAAAATTTTCATTTAGATTGACCGTGATTTGAAAAAAGTGGGTTGAGTCAAAGTAAAACAACATTAACACAAAAATCGTATAGAATCATAAATGTCATAGAATAATCGTGACAACAAAAAGTTTGTTAAAGGGGCGGAGTCAAACATATCAACGGAAATGCTAGATAATAGATAATGGAGAAAACAATAGATAAAAGAGTATAGACTTGGGACGACAAGTGAACAATCAACCATAGTGTACTGTCTCATTCACGAGTCTCGTCTCGTCTTGTCTCGCAAAGTGATCGTCTTGTTTCGTATTCCGAGAAATTGCTATCGCTTCGCGAGAACTTAAAGCTGCAAGAAATTGCGATCCGAGACAAGAACGATCCTTTGCGAGAACAAGATAAGGCGATCACTTTGCGAGACAAAACGAGCCGAGCCCGAGGCGAGACGAATGCGAGACAAAACGAGAACTGTTTAGCTGGACGGCACACTCAACCAAAAGGATATAAAAGTACAAAAACAAAAAAAAAATCAGTTTTTCGAAGACTTATTTCCAGAATTCGTTGCATAACATACTTGTTTCCTTTTTCGACTCGGTCGACCACCGCTCGTAGACGGCTGATTGGGATCCGCGTCAGCCGACTTCAGTCGATTTGCTTCGTGTTGACCGACTGCTCTAGTTGGCTTTATGACCCCCCGAATAATACCCATTCTGAGCTGGGCAACTTGTTCCTCGTCCACTTCCAACGCTTTTTTCTTCCAGGCGATAAAAGTCTGTGGATCCTCATGCTGAAGTTTGGACCACTGGCAAACTGAAACATTACGAAATTAGTTTTAAATTGAGAAAAAAAACTTGTAACTTACGGGATTTTCGAGACACAAAATTGCGCTTCATCTTCTGGTACTCTTTGAAAATTGTGAAGGCGTCGCACGAATTGATGAACTTTCCCTTTTGAGGAGCCGATCCTCTTTCGGAGACGTCAAAGAGCCTTTTGCTCATGCTTGGGAGGCCCTCTGTAAGTTTTCAGAGGTTATTTTCAGCCATGCAAGAAAATAGGAGTGAATAATCCTTACCAAGCATGGCATCCTTATAAATAGCGGCGTTTTCACAATATTCCTCGGCGATTCTCCTCAATTCTTGGGCTCCAAGCCCTGCCGTGTTGTCCAAGGCGATCAACCTCTCTCTCTCATTGAACAGCTCTCTCTGCTTTGCACTCAATGCCTCTATCTTTTGCGCGAAAGACTGTAGAGCTTGAGCTAGGTGTGGAGATGGGCTTCTGGTGATGTCTCGTGGAGCTCTGATTGGACTTTGACTCCGACTTCTAGAAACTCTTCTTGATGGTTGATCTTCATAATCGAATGATGGTGCTGGCGAGAATCTAGCCGGAGAGCGAGGAGCTTGGATCTCTTGCTCGAAATCGGGAACAGGAGTTGGTCCTCTTACAGAAGAAGGTGGAGCACTGGTCTGAATTCCCATTTCCTGGGTGGCAGGTTTTGCAGAACGAGATGAGCACTTTGACGGAACTTTGATGGAGAGCTCCATTTCTCCGATTTTTGCGTCTAGGGATCCTCCGTTCTCCATTGTACTCAACACTTCAGTGATCTTTTTTAGAATTTCAGAGTAGTCTGGGACTCCGGTTGACGCGTTCGAAGCGTTTTGGCGCGCATGTTCATCAGGCGTTGGGTGGATTGGCATGGTAGTGGTTGCAGCAGCAACAGCTGAAGAGCTTGTGGTCAAAGTTGATGGTGGGTTCGACGATTCTGGTGGAGCATCTGGTGACTCACTCTCAGCATGGGTTTGAACCGATTCGGCATTCAAAATTACACCAGTTTGCTTCAAAGGTTCAAGCGCACATGGTGCACCAGCGACTTTTGTTGGAGAAGTAACATTTGCCACACATTGAAATGTGCTTGCCAATCTTCCGACATTCTCTTCAGGAGTTGATCTTGTTGTCTGTAACTGATCTTCATCCACGCTATCAGCCGCTGATGGCTGATTTGACAAAGAAGTGGTTGGCGCAACAACAATTGAGGGGTCTGGTGTTGATTCTTCCAGGGCGTTTGGATGTGGGCTCGAAGATCTTAGTGGAGCGTCTGATGGCATGTTCATCAATTGTGGTTGATCTGAGTCAACATGACAACTCTTCGTGATTTGATTGAAAGTCCCAGAGGAGCTTGGAGCATCAGTGATTTTAAGTGGAGTAGAAACATCTTCATTGACTGGGGCGACTTCGGTAGACGTGTCCGTTGATTCTGTATTTGTCGACAATGCAACCGGCTCAGAAAACTGAACTGCTTCAGATGTTTGGTCCATCGGTTCCTCCATTATTTCCGTTGCAACTCGGAATAACGACACGTTTTCAGTTGCTGACGGCTCAGCAGGATCAGGATCGGCATCAGATTGAAGTTGGACTTGAGGGGCGTCTGTTTCAGTCGGGACCAATGTAGCTAATGATTCCGGCAAGGATCCTGGAACATTCCGAGATTCATTTCAGCTCAAACTCAAGATGTCTTACCTTCGTTCACAGCCAATTCATTTGTTATTGTAACTACAGTGAGGTCGACATAGCTATCTGCACCATTCTGCTCCTCTGGTGCAACAGCTTCTTGAACTGATGCATGAATATCGGTAGCGTCATCGTGTTCTGAATGCGTGCTGATCTCATTATTCAATACATCAGAAGGATCTGAAATACGACACTAGTGATCTTGCACTTTCCAACTGTAGCTCACCTCCATTAAATGTCAACGAATCGCCGACAATAGCATTGTGAGCTGGCTCCATGGCTTCCGCAATTTTATTCGTTCCTTTTAGAGTTGGAACCTGATCCGGAGCAGCCATAACAAGATCTTCAGGAGCCAGAAAGCCGGTTGCGATGGTGGTGAGCAACTCCAAAAAAGCGATGCGTGTTTCTTCCGGAGTCTCCGATTGGAGAAACTTGTTGGCGCTTTCTGAGAAGACTATTGGGATTGTTGAAGTCTTCAAAAGCTCCTCAAGTTCCTCGGGAACAATTCTGTTCCGGATGTCTGGAATAGCAAAATGAGTATTTAGAACTGGAATGAAAACTTACAAGTCTCTCGAGCTCGGTTGAGTAAAAGTCCTGTGTCGAAGATCTGTTGTTGATGAGCGGGATTTTTGACGATCTGAAGGTTTTAGGTTATGTTTGATCGAAACTCTTTAGAATCGTACCTTACGAGTCAAAGCCAAAACTTCAGCTCCGTCCATGATGGTGGGGTCCTGAAAAAAACATGGTATTCAACATGAACAGCCATTTGTATCGGTTCGAAACAACCAAAAGGTATTTTGACATTGAAAAGTTTTTTGCAGAAATAAAAGCCAATACACCCTATGTTAATGTTCATCACCTAGTATTAGGTTGGCCGGAAAGAAATGCGTTTTACACGAAGCTACACATCTCAGCTATAGTGAGCGATAGCAAAAAGTGATTAACTAACAAAATGTTGATCATAAAGTTTTGCACATTATGCGAGTTGACCACTTTTTTGTATCTTTCATTCCAGCCGAGATATACAGATTAAAATAAAAGTGCAGCGCGCATTTCTTTCCAGCCAACCTAACTGCGTACACCCGCAACTTTATGATACTCGACTAGTGGCGCAGACACCTAAACCGTCTGTCCTCTTCGTTTCTTTACTCATGTTCAAACACACCATCGACGACCGGCACTCTTTTTTTCCTCTTCGCCCACCCAGCGTCTGGCCACAGACCCTCCAGCGCACAAGAAGAGGAGAGAGGCGCGCGCCAGCAACACATAACAGACACACACACCCGTACATCGACACTACAGGGTGGCTGATAAGTATACAACGTTTTTGTTTCAGCTTCTCGGCGCCGTGCCAAGTGATATTTTTTGGAACCCCTAAAACTTTTTGAAAGTAAATCACTGAAATAATGTTACAACAAAATCACAGAGTTCTGTCTTTGTTAATTTTTGAGAAATGGGGGCCACTTCATGTTACACCACATTTCAGGCCATTTATGGTGATTTTCTGACAGTAGTATCAGTCGAACTATAAATCAGAATGACTTCAAAGTTATTTTGGTATGAAAGGGTATCAGTACAAGTAAAAATCAACACTTGTCGGGTTTATAGAAAAACGGCAGCCATCACAATTTGCCCGACTATTGGGGATAGTTGAGGTGCGCCGCGTTTGGACAGTTTTTTAAGAATACTACTTTCTTTGCAGTTTAAAGCTGATTCATAAAGACTTAAGTATATGATAATGATTTCATATGAGCAAAAGTGTCTCATAAAATAGTTTTTCAGCTTTTGTTAGTCTTGTTCCAATAGAAATTACCTTCTGATTGGGTATCAAACCCCATTGTTGCATTTCATCGGACATTCGGGCGATCGGGTCAGAAAACAGTTGGAACGAGGCTTTTTTGGTATAACTTACTGCCCTGGACTAGAAATCATTCATTCAAACACTTTTGCAACCTCTGATCCGACTGAAATGTCAAAAGGACAAAAAGATTCAGATAATGCCAAAATTGCCTGATTTTAGCATTCGGATTTGTGGTTGTTTAGTTGTCTAATTTTGATTCCTATGAAACTGTATAGGAGGGATTCTTGAAAAACAAGTAAGTAAACATATTAAACTGCCCTGTAAGCTATTTCTAAATTGGTTTCAAAAAGCCTGGACTAAACTTTTGGCTCGAACTACCCGCGGCGCACCTCCATTATTTTTTCCGTGCTCCGCGGAGCATGTACCGAAGCCAAAAAGACATACTGTTGAAAACTTTTCAGAAACATAAACTTTAGATCATTTTCGATCATTTGGTAAAATTTCTTCCAGAAAACTAATCTACTTTTCGAGATATTGAACTTTCAAAACGTTGTATACTTATCAGCCACCCTGTATTCTCCTTCCATCTACCTCGCGCTGTCGACGCAATCACCACTGCAGTGTGTGTGTGTTTGGCGTAGACCCCCCTTTTCTCTGGCAACATACAAATGAGGAGGAAGAGAGAACGGCTGTCAGTGTGTATATGTGTGTATGTGATTAAAAAATAGTCAACGTGGAGGGATAGTGGGATGAAAGGCACAAGGTAGTAAGGTCTTCACAATAAAAGGAAATGAAAAAAAGAGGTTTCCAAAAACACAGCGATGAAAGTCTAAAAAAGGATGTCTTTAATGAATCAACCCCTATATTTTTGGTTGTTTTGGCGGTACACTTGGCCATGGTGCGTCAATTTTTGAATTCAAATTATGTGAAGTGTAAGATTGAGCCTAGTCGGGAGCATACCTGGAAAAGTGCAAAACTTGACTTTCACTCAAATCAGACAACAACAAGCAAAAGTTGATGAAGCACAGTTGGAAGTAGATAGTTTTTTTCTGAAAAGATTTGAAAAAGTCCAAATAATTAGAGTTAACATAAGGAAAAGAAGGTATCAAACAGAAATGAAATTCGTATGTTTTTTTTGAAGAGAAAAGGCAACTCAAGCAAATCTCATAGTTTTTTCTTTATTTTTCGGGGGTGTAAAGCGGATAAGAAGAGAAACAGGAAAAAAAGGTCAAAGAAAGCCAAAGTTAATATGAAAATAACAAGAACGCACACTAGGAGAATAAAGAAACTCAAACGGTAATATGTTGAAATATTTGTGAATCGGTAGGAAATACAAGTGAAAAAACAAGTTGTAAACAGAGGAAAGAATGCAAATCAACCAGGGAACCAGAAAACGTTATACATATGAAAACAATCAGGGGTACAAAACCGAGAAAAATCGAGAAAAAGGGGCGGAGCCATTTTTGGGAATATGGTTGGGACAATGAGAAAATCAACCAGAAAAAGTCACATAAAAAAGTCAGAAGTCCAAAATCAGGAAAAACCGTGAAAAGGGGGCGGGGTCAACTTTTGGAGTGTGGTAAGGGAAAGGAATTATCGTAAACTGTTTGAGGTGAACAAGGATACGAACAGGAGAAAAGGGGCGGAGCAAGTCGTGGGCTACGGTGATTAAGATTTCCTGGACCTTTTCTTTCCCGAGCATTGTCCATTGGAGCTCGTTCCATCCATGGTCCTCTTTGGTTTGGCTGCTGAAGTGCATGGTTGCTCAGAATCCACACCGTTGTCATCTGAATCCTTCGACGTCTTCTCTTCCATCTGTATTTTCTTGACTCCGCCTCTCGGCCTCCTTACACCTTTGATGATTCCAAGCCTCAGCTGCCGGATCTGCTCCGCGTCCACCTCTAGAGCCTTCTTTTTCCAGTAAATGTACCCCTGAAGGTCCTCTTCTTGGAGAGTAGACCATTTGTCTCCTGAAAACTTTTCTAAGTCAGTTTCGAATACATTTTTTGGAAAAGTCTTTGTAAACTCACTGGCTTCTCCGCAAGCCAACCCCTCTTTGACCATCAAATACTGCCTGTAAATGCGGCCAGTGTCGCAAGCGTCCCAGAATTTGACTTGGGGACCTGTCCCTTCTTTGGTGACGTCGTAGAGCATCGACTTGATGTATCCCAGGTCTTCTACAACGTCATTATCATCAAAAAATATTACAAAAACTCAAAAAAACTCACTAAGATCCTCATCCTTATAAACTTGGGCAGCTGCACAATGTGCTTCTGCAAGCTTCCTCAAATTCTTGGGCTCCTCTGCAGAGCTCATCGCCGACACCACTGCCTTCTTCTCATTTTGTAGCTCCTTCAGCTTTCTGTATACTGCCTCCTTCTCCGGATCGCCAATATGTGGGTGGCAGAGGGATGGGGTTACTCCTGGCCTCCTGCGGAATGGTCTTGGAATGGTGTTTGGATTGAAGGGGGAGCCAATTGGGAAAGGGGCGCCGCCGGTTGTGTCGGTTGGTGGGGAGTCATCATTGGTTGAAGTTGACAGGAGGGGAGCAGGAGAAGAGTTGGTCGAACATGGTGCTTCGACTATTGAAGCAGATAGATCTTGGGATGGTGTTGCGACGACAGTTGAGGCCGGAGATGAATCATCTACGGAAGATTGCGAAGCAGAACTGTCGGCTGGAGCGAGTGGAGTTGGATTAGTGTTGGGTAAACATGGTGCATCGGGAATTGGATCAGAACAATCTTGGGAAAGTGTAGCGGCAATTGGTGCAGGTGTAGCCGGAGCTGATTCAGATGAGGAAGGTCCTTGTGATGTTGTCGACAGCGGAGCAGATTGAATCGAAGAAGTTGAAGCGAGAGGATCTTGGCTATCAAGGGACTTCAGTGGACTTCCTGACGACGTTGGATCAGCTTGGATTGGAGAAGCATATGTGGCAAGACCTTGGATGTCGTTGAAGGATCCTTGTGCTTCAGAAGATTCCTCAACAGCGGTACCTGGACTAGACGACTTCGTTATCTTCTTTGGCATCCTGTCAACCGAGTCCGACAGTTTTGGCAGCATCAGAACAAGTGAGCCAGGAAAAGCTGATGTGGCAGGATTAGGGAAGTTGGCCGAAGATCTGTGTGGCTTTGTGAATTCCAAATCAGCTGCGTTGTCAGACATCTGTACATCTGCTCCTGGTGAATGTGGAGTCAGTTGAGCATCTGAAACTGGTGCGACATTCTTATTCATTCTGGATTCTTTGGATTCTTCTTGAAGTGCTTCTGGAGCAACAACGATTTGATGAGTAGCATCATTGTTCGAAGGCTCCGTCGCTACCATAGATGCAGTTGAAATTAGGCTGTCTGAAATGTCGTTTGGATGAATTCGACCATTTTCATAGTTCATACCTTCTACATGTGCAGTTGTTTCAGCTTGATTTTGGTCTTGATTGTCATCTGGCAAATGAGCAGATTGGTCAGAAGCAACTTGGGCGCTTGGGCTTTGATCTTCAGGGACAACAGCGACATTTCTGGAGGTTGCAGCACTAGACGCCTGATCAGCTGACAAAACTGGCACGAGAGCTGCTGAAAAACTTCACTTAATTGCTAAAAATAAGTTTATCCAAATGCTTACCACGCAGCAGAAGCTCGTCCACTGGGTGTTGCCATGTGGCAGCATCCGTTTCTACTGCCGCCTCTACCTGCAGACCTTTTTCCAACTGAAAGGTGGACAAAACACCGACTTGGATTGGGTCATCCGGCACTCGATCTGTAATTTTCATAATTCTTAGGAATTGTGCCACCAAAAGATTACCATTTTCGTCTTCATCATCAGAATTGTAATCTATAAGTGGAGGGACATCTTCGTCGGAATCGTAGTCCACTTGCGGAGCCAGTTCCTGGAGCATTGGATCGAAAGGACCACCCTCCATGTAGACTCTTAACATGTTTTGAAGGGTGGCAGCCAATCCAGGACTAGGAACCCATCTTTCTGAAATCCACAGGATGATTTTCTCGAAATTTCGGTTTAAAACCAACTCACCAAACTGTTGCTGTCCAATTTGAGCCATTGTCAAGTGGAAGATGAGGGTGAGGTCGATCTCGGTGCCGGTCTGAGCATCCCCTCCTTCCACTGCTCCAAAAAACAGGGCAAGAGCCGATGCCATGGAGAGCTCTCCAACGTCAGCAAGGCTCATTACTTGCTTGGGTACAAACTTGAGTCGCTTCCCTACAGAAAATGTCAGATGAAAATGTGATGAAAAAATGTGTTGGAATCTTACAATAGTATCTCGCCTGCATCAGAAGAAGGCCGAGAGCAAAAAGCGTGGCCTGGTGAACTGGGTTGATGGTGATCTGCAAAATGCGTAGTGTACTTGATTTGGACTACTGTCGCTGGTATACTGTATCATTAGTGAAAGGTGGCTTCTTAAGAACTACAATACCCTGCTAACTGTACCTACTCAACCACATTACTACAGTTATCCTTACCTCCATCGCCAAGTCCATGATCTTCTCCTTGTCTGGCAATGGTGGCTCTTCAACTGCTGGCTCGCCACGAGCCATTGCTTCGGCAGTCTCCAGTGCATGTTGCTCCTCGAGTTGCTCAAACTCTTTTTTGGCTCCTGGCGGTAGCTCGTCCCAGTTGATTTTGAGGGTTGGGCGCCCAGCCATCTCTTGGCTTTCGTCTTCAATCATTCTTCGAAGTTGCTCGTTGAAATCCATGTTTTGGATGGTTCTGAGATAAGTTCAGGTAAAACTGTTGTTCCAAAAGATTGGTCATAAAGAATAACGAGAGGCGTAATGAAAAAATAAGAAATAGGTACAAAACAACGAGGTGAATCTCAGAGAATAAACTACAAAATCCTTCTAAAACCTGGATGCAGTCAAACATAATTGAGGATAACAGATTAAAAGGCGTAATGTATCCTTCTCCTAGTCCTCCTCCTAGTTGGAGGAGACAATGAGAGAGTAGAGAAATAGACGGCGAAGTTACTGTTCTATGTATGTCTCCTCAACCAAACAGACAGCCGGAGAGAAGGGAACATGCGTGGGGAGGAAGACGGTCTTGGCGTTGTGGGCCGAAAAGACGGGGATATGTTGGTGCGAAAGAAGAAATGGAATGGCGAGTGAAGAATATGAGAGGTTATTGAAGGAGTGAAAAGTTTACAAATGGAAACTGCAGCTTAACTGGTGCAGGCAAGAAGCAGAGTTTCACGGAATAACATTTTTGGATTTCGGAAAACGGAAACACGGAAAGCGGAAAACAGAATAACGAAGAAACCGGAAAATGGAATACGGGAATCCGTGCTCTGGTAAGAAGTCTCCATGAGAATCACTCGGAAACGAGAAATGTAATAACCAAAACTGCTACATGCTGAGACGAAGAAAACGAATGACTGCTACAAAATGGGCACTTCAAAAAGACAAAACAAGTCATTTCACGAGGAAAAAACTATTATAGAAAACCATTTTTTTGAATTTAAAAAGACTCTACAGAAAGGTTTGAAAGACGTTAGTTCTTCTTAATGAAACAACGACGACTTGCGAAATGCGGAGCTTATTTTCAATTGGAAGACATTCTTTGATAGTATGCAAAAAGCTAAAAAAAAAGAAGAAAAAAGCGTTGTTTCCTTTTGCCAATGAACGAAAGAACAGAAAAAGAATTTGGGCGGAGCGGGAAACGATCTTGACACAAACAGGGAGGGCAAAGAGGAACATTGTGTTACGTATAGTAATGTGATAGTATGATTATAATGAAAATTGCAAATAGTTACTAGAGTTCCTGAAGTAAGAGAAACGTAACAGAGCGAAAAGATAGTAACAGAGTTTTAGAGAAGGTATAAGTAATGCCCCGAAAAGAGATAATCTCGTTAGACTTTAGTGATAGACCTCTCTGCTAATTAGTATCTGATAATCAAGTAGGTTGGAGGGATTGTCATTTATCACGTGATGCGCAGCTAAACCTGACTCATTCAACGTAGACTGATTTTGAAAAACAGGGCCAATGCTTGATTTCCTAATTTCTTCCCTGTTTATGATAAATCATTCTAAAATTTTGTTCTCGTTGATGTTTTGTAAAAATAGATATGCTTGATTAGCAAGTGCAAGAAAACCAAGGTGCTAATTAATGATATTGCTGCGTAAAAACAAAGAAAAAGTGAAGTCAAGGGAGGTAAGAATGAAGAGGAGAGGTGGTAAGGCGGTACAAAAGATACGACGGTCTCTCCATTTTGTTTATGTTAACTTTCTTGTCGGAGACAAGACCAGACGGCTTCAAGAAAAGCCGGCAAGGCCGAACTGGCGGAGTGAAAGAGTAAAAACAAGAGATAAACATACTAGGATTCGGGGAAACTTTGGTTCTTATGAGAGTTTTGAGATAGAGATGATGTTTTATAGGTCAGTCGTTAAAACTGTTTTAGAGTACAAAGAAAAAGGTCTGAGAATCTACTGATACACAATTCAGCAACAGATCTACTGTAGAGATACTCAAAACAATGTGAAAACGGCAATCGTCCATTTCGGCTCGTTACAGTATTTTTCAGCTGTGAAAAAACTGTAATCGTGTCGGGACCCGAATAAAAAGTATCAAAACAGAGGGGTGTACTCTAGCAAATGAATAATGTCAAAGATGATCTGGCACAGTACCAACATCTCAATCATTATTTTTATGAGCAGAGTTGATGCCTTGATGAGGTGAGAACCCAGTCGTTAACTCGTGCTCACCACACACACTCTTGGCGCAAACAAGAAAAAGCGTTGGACTGTTGTCACACACACGGGGAGGGGATTTTTGCAAAGTGTCGCCACATTTCACCTCTCTTTTCACAACGTCTCTAGTCGTCGGCAATGGCGTAGGTCCTATGGCGTAACAAGGCGGGGCAAAAAAGTCCGCTTTTGTTCTCACCGTGCCTCCCCCAAAATGAAGAGAGCTTTTTGCAACAAGCCCATTAACATTGACCCTAGCTCGCCGCTAACGGTGGGCCCATGACGTAGATCCTCTCTTTTTTGCCCCTTGTATTATGGGGCTGGGAGAGAGAATGCCGGTGTGATGGTGGACATCGGAAAAAATAGCCGAAAGGAGGAAATCGAGAGAAAGAAATTGAGAAGGAGAAATGGAAATCATATATTCGACGGACGTTCCCATCGAAGAAATTTTGTGGGGGTTTGTTGCCTGTTGTAGCAAGGGGGAAATAGTGGAATTTGTGTGGGTGGGGAAGGAAATCGGGAATCAATTCGATGGGAACTTATCTGTTGCGATGGTTGGCATCTTCGTTTAAAGGCGCAGCTCTCATTTTAGGAGTTACGGTAATCGTGGGAAAACCAATGTGAATTAAATCGTTGTATCTTTAGAGAAACAGAGTCATCACTAGCTTGTAAATGAAAGATGTGTGTAATCTTGGGGAGACACTGTATTAGCTCTATACCTTAACGTGGAACTTTTTTGCGTTCTAGCAGTGCTGTGATCCTTTAATATAGGGGCATGGGGTTTTTCAATTTCTATCTTTTAGCTCTCTTTGCTAGAACACTTTGAAGCAATAAGTACGGTTTTTACTATGTTTTCAACCCGTTCTTCACTATCCTTGTTCCACCAAAAAAAAAACCATTAGAGAATGAGGAACCGGTCCTTTCTATTACTTATGTCCTTATAGTTTTCATTGCTAACTGAAGAATGCTCTTATATAAGAGGTTACTAAACTCAGCAAGATGATTGAAAAAATAATGCCTACCTATCAAGTTATTTGATTCTTACCGAAAGAAAAAAAGCAATTTTTGGAAAAAGAAGGATTGAGAGTTGAACACAATAAGAACTTTCAGTTAGTAATTCATTTAAAAACGTAAAAATCCCAAAAAATCCATTCACAAGCCGAAAAAAAGACTTTTTCAGTCAATCACAGCCCGCCATCGAACGACTTACGTGGAGGCTGCTGATACGAGAAACAAGGAGACAGAAAAAAAGAAACCAAAACGAGAAAAGAAACGAAGAGGACATGCAAACAGTGAGCAAATAAAAAGAATGAACTGTGAATGTGAATGAGGAGAGGATGGATGGAGTAAAAGGAGGAGTGGAGGGGCTGATGGGAAAATCATAAAAAACGGGGTGATAAAGTATGAATATGATTACATTATTTGGGAGAGAGCTAGGCTTGTTGTAGGTGAGGAGCGGGGGTGGGGTAAGCCGTTGAATAAAGGGAGAAGGGGAATAATGGAAGAGTGTTAACACGCGATGCAATCATGATACTGAGAATGAACATCAAGGTCTAAATATAGGATTATAGCCTGCCCAAATGAGATTAGGAGTAAAATTAAGTGTAGCTAACAATTCTGGTTAGCACTTATCATAGAAATCAACAAACTGTTTTCCATATTAAAAAGGAGAAAAGGAGACAATAGTAATCTCAAAGGAGAAATATTTTTTTTAAACAGGGAGGTTGCAGAAACCTGACAACGTCAAAGTTACAGATAATTTTAGGACTATTTGTAGACGTAACAAAAAATTCGTTCGAAAATCAATGTCAAGTTTTGTGGTTTCGGATATTTTGACTTACTGTAACTTTACTGTGAGTCAACTTAGTTTCATCTAACATAATTCTGAAATGAATCTGTGATTCGCTTAGAAACTTCCTCTCACGAATTTTTATTGTGAAAAAATGGAAATTGAAGTAAGATATCCGTAGTTCTCTGATCAAAATTTGTTCCAAAAAACTCTAAATGGTACAAAATGATTGAAAACTCTGATTTTGATTTAGAATACTCTTGCCGGGAATCCGACAAGTTGATATGAGTTCTAGGTCGTCAAACTGTAAATGATAGTACATTCAAATGCAATTGTCTACCAATTAGAGTTATTTTTCAGTAATCCCTAAAGAACACTCAACCCAGTATGAAAGCATAAATTCCCATTATTAAAATTCAGACAACCATAGCATTCTAAAACATAAGAGGGTCTAACTTGCAATAAAAATCCGTCATGAATCAACGAAAAACTACTAAAAAAAACAAATCTATTTTTGTCGTAAAACAAAGTGTCTTGCCTCCACAATCTCCCATTACTTCTTCTCAGAAATGGGATTAGAAAAAAGGGCGAGCACGCATTCACCCTATGTATATGCGTGAAGTATGTAATTAAAAGGAGAGAGTTGTCGTATTTTTTCTTGCAATTTTTGGTGATTTTTATGTGATATGTCTGATATATTTATGTGAAAAATGAAATGTGTCTGGATTTAATTGTTTTGTCTTTTTATGAGTGGCGTATAAGATATTTTGTAAGATCTGAGTGTTTTCCTCTGGCTTGTAAACCGGTTTTTAAATTTATTAAGCTCACAAAGCACCGAAATTCAAAAAAAAAAGACCGGCTTCAAGATTCGAGAAGTGAAAAATGATAAATAATGATAGAACGATAAGAAAACTTTCGGAATCAGAATGATCCTACACATCGCTTGTCGATGAAACCATCGGAGCTCCTAGATCTGGGACCTCACAATTCCCCATCTCATTATCCTCATGGTCAGTGATATCTGAATCAAAAAATTCTAGATTTTCAAACTAAAATAACCTCACAAACCTTCATCTTTGACAGCATTCTCCGGGTGAAGCCGTGGCATTTCGAAACTTTCATCCGAAGCTTGGGCAGCAAGTTCCTGACGACCCCATTGCTCGGCTCCGGCATTTTGTGCACCAGCTCCGACGTCAGCTTGGTCATACTGAGCTTGTCTTGGCGCTGAAAATTTAGCATTTTTATCACTGGAAAACGTGTTTTTGGTCATAAAATTCAGAAAATTGTTTCAACTAACCGTACGCCCCAAAGGCTGAGACTCCTTCAACATGTTGAAGGTAATCCACTGGGACCACATGGCCTTGATTCACAACTCCAACAGCTTCCTGAAGGACAGGAACATTCGGGCGAACTTGAGCGTTCGGAGGTTGTCCTGCAGCTAAAATTGCTTGCTCTACTATCAGAAAGGCATTAGATTCGGAGAAAAACTAACCAGTTCTCTGGTACCATCTGAAAGCCGAAAGGCCTTCAACATGCTGAAGAATATCAGCTGGAACTTGCTGAGCGACACGACGAGGAGCCTCTCTATCGATGGCTCCCGGAACAATGATTTCTGGAAATTTCTTGGTTTTTTTATTTCAGAAATTTCTCTCTACTGAAAAAGTTATCTACAGGTAAAGCAAGCTCGTCCATCATTCCTCGATAAATTCCCCATTAGGTCCCCTTTCACTTTCTTTACTTACCGATGTTGACAATGACGGCGGTCACATGTTTGATCGGTGTTGGACGGACAAGTTCAGGAATCACAACGACGTTTTCCATTGCTTGGCTGGAACAAAGAAAAAAACTCCTCGAAATGGATTTCAAACGGTTGTAAACCAGAAGAAAGATAACAAAACGTTCCGACCGACTGAGTTGCAAATCGCGCAGAGGTGTGGAAATGTTATTAACGAGGGTTTTGTTTCCGAGTGACATGATCGCTGCTAAGATTTTTTGTTTAAACGTTAAAGGAGGACTGAACTCGGGTTTTTTTATTTCAAATTCTGATGCAGTTTTTCATTCTGAACATTTTCTTTCACTACGACTACACTCAAAAATCACTCTAAACGGTAGAAAAAGGCGTTTGAAAGAAGCACGCAATACAGAGTGATGGCCTAGGATCCGACAAGTTTGCGCCTTGCGCGCGCTATTTTTCAAATTCCTAGGCCGTCAATCTGTACGCGGCCATGCCTTTAAACGCCTTTTTCACCCGTTTAGAGTGATTTTCGAGTATAGTCGTAGTGAAAGAAAATGATCAGAATAAAAAACTGCATCAGAATTTGAAATAAAAAACTCGAGTTCAGTCCTCCTTTAAACTTGGTTAGTTTCAAACTGTCTCTGTAGAAACGAATTCGTGACTGTTCTGCTCCCAGCTTGCCTGTTTTCTAAACTCCAAGAAGAACTATACATAGTTATTTTCTACAGTGCCTTTGTATCATAAGTCAGCTAACCCCCAGCTGTTGAGAACACAACGAAAAGGAACTCATAAGAAATAGAAAAAAGGAGGAAGGTGTTGGTTGATGTCTGTGAGGTTGGGAGGCAAACAGCCGAGAGGCAGAAAAAAGACGTAACACAATGATGATGGAAATAAGGAGGAAGGGTGCACATGTCTGGTTAAAAAAAGGATGTCCAGAAGGTACTAAAACTTGTATCTTATATGATAGATGTGATGAATATTGCATAGATCCCAGGTTCCCGTTTTTTGATCTGTTTGATTTTTCATAAATTCCACTATCAATCCTGTAGAATCACGGTCGTTTCTTTTCTTCAAATACACTAAAAATCATTTGGCAAAATATGACTCGTACATCCATATGTTTTATCCAATTGACTATTTCACTATCCTCAAAAAACCGGCATATAAGTTGGCATGATGCCAGAAGAGCATCTGTGGATGGCGTCACCATTATATGTATTGCGCAATCTCGGATTGGTGTGACTTACTATTCCTCCTCACTTTCTTGAGCAGGAATAAATGTGTCTAACTAGTAAACGATGATGAGAAAGGGGACGAGGCGCATATTTTGCCAACGAGAGGAACACACTATCAAGAGGTCAACTTGTGTGTGGGGGGAAGAAATGAGGACGAAATGAGGAGAAAGAGGAAGACAACGCGTACAATAACATTTGGAAAATGGGCTAACTAAGCTGCCAAAAGCAATACTTTTTCAAAGTGTTTTAATGCATTTGGCAATAGGTTTTTTTAATACAATTGATATACAAGGCATCGATAAACTGTTTGGCAGGAAATTTGAAAAACTCTATTGTTTACGTAGGACAAAAACATCTAGAATACTGGAAATATATTATTCATTGATAGTTTTTTGTTTCTGCTGATTGCCTTGTTTCTGATGGTTCCAAATGGATTTCGAAATATTAGGTTGATTCATAAGTCTTTGTGTATTTTTACCAAAATGTTTCGCACGTTGTAAGAACATGAAGAGCAGAAGTTTAGCTTTATAACGGGTGTATGCTAACACCCTACTATCGTTATTCATACAGCCCAGCTCCGGATTCTATCTAATGAGAACCCACTGCTTCAGAGCAAAAAGTAATGACCTTGTTCAGTTTCGGGTAGTGTTCGAAGAATAGGCATAATTTTGGAACCGGATGTTCTCTTCTCAAAATTTTTTGTGTGCTTTTAGTACTTTGTTGGTGTTTCAAAAATATCAGAACAGAACTTCTGAATTGTTTCTGCCAACATAGATAAAGCCTGCCGTTTCGAACAACAGGTTTATGATGCGAGATGGCAGTTGGATAATGTGTTTTTCTTCCGTCATAGTTACATTCTAGGTGGACTAAATTTTGATTCTGGTCAGTACACTTGGTGTAATAAGCCACCAAAACGATGTTGCACAGCTTGCTCGGTTAGCCGTTTTACGGTATCATATGTCAAACTCTCTGTTTTTTTTCTTCTGATGACATACCATATCACTGTCGTAAGATGAATTCAATCCGCAACATTCTAAATAAAAGAGCCATGTACCAGTTCTATAAAACCACAAAACGATGACAAATCTCAAATCTACGAACAGTTTTATATCAAAAATTTCACTGATGGTTCTTCTTTTCAGTGAGCTGATATTGAGTGTATTGATAAGGCATCCACTAACCGAATTTTTGGTTCTTTCCGATTGTGATTTTTTTTATTGAATAGTTGCTTGAATGGCTACTGGTACTAGCTAAAATTTGATCAAAAGTTGACTTCGATTGTGTGAAGCCGGTTTGAGAAATGCACTCCTAAGTGAGAGTGACTTGAAAAGTATATGGTAACCTTCCTTTGAGCATAACTCTAAATAGAGCAGAAGATAAGTTGTCTCATTTTTTTGTTGAGATACGACTACTATTGCAATGTCAACGAAGCAAAATGACTGTTCCCCACCCACGTTTAGATATAATTTTAGCTCTGAACAGAAATTGCTCTCAAAAATGAAAATATTTCTATTCACTGAATGTTCCGTATTTCCTCTTGTGGGATAAGGAGAAAGACGTCCAGTTGCTCACTTGAAGTCATAAAGTGCCCCTATATGTTAGCAAATCAACTAACATTCTATCTTGCTAGAAACGAAAATACAGTTTTCTGAAATACTCTTTCGAAAATACACAAGGACTTATGAATCTACCTAATACTATACATATTTCAAAACGAAATATCTCACCGTTGTTTAGGTGTCGAAGTGCATTAGTTCGGAAACTATTATGATTTATTTGCGAAAGCCTGACGCCTCGGTTTAAAGGCGCAGCAACCAATTTTCACCGGGTCCTGTCACGACTACAGTTCTTTTCAACTGAGAATGACTGTAAACGTGGCAGGACCCAATAGATGTTTGTCGCTGCGCCTTTAAATCGAGGCGTCAGTTTTCGCAAATTATCAATAGCTGTGATTTTTTTCAACTTGAATAATGATCAGGAATCGGGCGCGCTTACAACTGTAGATCATTACATTTCGAAATTTCAAAATTTCGCACATTTCCCAATAGTCTCCACACAAGTATATCAACTAGCAGGCGTAAAAAAGAAAGAAAAAAAGGAGAATAAAAAAGTGGTAATGATGTTGAATGGTTCGATAGAGTGCAGAATGATGCTGGTCGACGACAAGAAAAAGAAAAGGAAAAAGAGTAAAAAAGTGGAAGGGACGCCATGATGACACACTCGCTCCCTCCATTAACAGATGCAAACGTTCCTCGTTGACAAACAGTGTCGAGACGCATGGAATCGTTCCGAGACGACATGGGTGGGACTAAGTAAACATGCTCTAATGGACACTGTTGTTATGATTGGCGCTTCATTTGAATAACAAGTTATTGTCACTGATTGAGCTTTCTTTTCAAAACTGATTTATTGTACTGAAAAAACAGTTTCCAGATGCATATTTAGATTCAGTTGTGGCACATTCAAAATTAGATTTTTGGCCTGCGCTCAGTTTTCTCCGAAACTTTTGTACATGTCGTTGGAGCATCTGACAACTTTGCAGCTACCGTAGTCCCTACAAAAGTTCAATTTACCATAACCGAGGATTACTGTAACTCACCTTTCTGTCTCTTTTCGCGCGGTTCGTCGTACACAACGTGCTCAAAAGGTTTCTCGCCAATCTCCCAGTTTGCGAGGAGGACATGTTCCCAAAAATTGGGAAGGGGCGGAGCTGAAAAACCTTTATTACAGTAGTTCTAGCTTTTTGCGTAACCTGGAGTTGGAGCAATTGGTTTTGGAGCAATTGGTTCTGGAGCAACTGGTGTTGGACCATATACAATTGGGTGACCGAGAAATTGCCGTGTGAAATCTGAATAATGATATTTTTTTAACCATGTATGGTAACTTTTAAACTGACGGTCTTCTGGTATCCGTGGTGGTGCACGGTCTCGAAGGTAAAGAATAAATTGAGACCAAGATTCCCAGCATTCCAACAAGTGGCGTTCTTTTTGAAGACGGAGTTCGTGCTCCGATGGTGGTGGTTCTGAATAACATTTCAATGTTTCAGAATCAGAAAATGCGTTTTTAAGCTCAATTTTTCAAATGATGCACTTATAATGAAGATCTATAGGATGAGTTTTTGTTGTTAATATAAGCTCTTTTTTTTAAATAATGCTAATTTTGTTTTCGGCCACTCAAAAAATGCTGCTAGAAAGGGCTAAAATTATTTTTTTGAAGTGTTCTTAATCATATTTAAACAGCGCAATAAAACAAAGTTGGAAAAAAAAAGAAAAAAAAATGAATTTGTCGGTTTCTAGGCCACCTAACTGTAACCGAGAGTTGATTTCGTTCAAATTAGTGATATGCAAATTATTAATTCAAAAAAAAATCCTGTTTCGGGACTTTCCCGTTCTACAACCATGACATTTCAAAACTAACCCATTTTAGAACTATCCCATTTTATAACTATTTCATTCTAGTATCTCATTTTTGTGTTTATCCTATGTTTAGACCACTAAGAATTCTTGCTCCGATTTTAATTTTTGGCCCTTTTTGACACGAAACATTTGCAGAAAACATACCTAATTTGAGAATTTCCGGCTCCACGATTTTTGTAGTTTCAGCTTGTTTTTCAGCTTCTTGACGCTTCCATTCCTTGAATCTATTCATTGTCTTTTCAGCATTCACTACGATTTCAGTGATGAAATTATCAAGTTCCGAATCCATTTTACTCCAAAAATTTGAGTTTTGCGCCTAAAAATGGCAAAAAATGGGCTCAAAATTCAAAAAAATAGCAAAAAAAATGATGAAAGCGGTCAAAAAACCAGAACGAAATGATGTTTACGCTCTACTTGGAAAACTAGACATTTGGCCTTTTTTTTCTGATTACTTGCTCAACTGATCACACATTTTTCTTTTTTTTTTCTTTTTCCATAGACTCCAAATTCCTCATTAGGATAATTATCAGCTTATCGGAGACTTTATGTGACTCGGCTATCAATTTTTTTTTGAAATTTTTCTATTTGGGGAACAGTTTACGTGATGATGATTATAGAGTACGTTTTGTAAGCGGCTATGGACGTCAGAAGAATACAAATAGGGCTTAATTTGGAACAAAAAAAACGCGGGATTTGTTAAAATGACGTGAGTAGATAATCTTGGGTTCAAATCAAAATTGGGCTAGACTGAAGTGAAAAGGAGGCTTCGTTGTAGTTGAGCGGACCCTGAGAAATTAAACTGTCCCCAGGAAATTGAATGGTCCCCTAAAACTGAATGGTCACTTGGACGATTGAACGGTCCGCTTGGAAGTTGGATGGTGCCTAAAGGTATAACAAAGTCCACTTAGAAATTCAATGGTCCCATGAGAAATCTATTAGAATGGCCCCTTTAGACTTTTAAACCTACTTTGAGAATTAAATTTTTCATGGGACCACTCTGTTTTAAACGGATTATTAGATTTCTGAGCGAACTTTGTTACACTTTCAGGGACCATCCAAATTTCAGAGGGACCATTAGATTTCTCAATGGACCATTCAATTTTAGATGGACCATCCAACTTCTAAAGGGACCGTTCAATTTTTTAAGGAACCTTTCGATTTCTAAAAGGACCAGTAAATGTTTAAGGGTAACTGGAAAAGAGTACTGGAAAAACAGCTTCTGATAGATTTTGTAGCTTTTTTTCAGATTTTCAACAAATTGTGCATAAGAGATCCCCATTTTACTTTAAAACAGTTCTAAAAAATAATTTATAATTTACAAAATACGGTTCAAATATTTTTACATACATATATACATGACCAAAAATTTCCAAAAAAAATACATTATTCATATCGTATATATCCTTTTTCGAACTGAATTTCCCTCTCCACTTTCATCTTATCGGCCAAATTTGCCCATTCATCCCGTTCAATTCTTTGTAGAGAGTTCCATAGTTTGCCTGGAAATTTATTATTATTTTTTTGGAAAAGACTTTCTTAACTAGTTCTAAGATAATGCTATAGAACGTTTTTTCTTCAAACTCTATTGACAAGAAGCTACGTAGTTTAAAAATGTCGTAAGTTTGAGTACTAAGATGCACCATGTAGGGTCACTATAGCTTCAGCCTAAAATCCCTAGTATCTAACGCTTTTATTCCAGCATATTGAACCTACCTGCTTCCTCAAAATTAACTCCTAGCATATTGCATCGTTTTTGGAATAGTAGCCAACATGTCGGATGGCGAGAAGCCACTATCTGTGGGAACTGATCCGCCGAAGAATCGGGATCAAAAATGAAGAATTGTTTTGTGTTGTCTGAAAATGAATAGAACATGAATCTCTGAGCTGCCAATATCCCCTTAATGACCGTGGCCTCCTGGCCTAGAAATCCCTCTGTGGAGTTCGAGAAGACAATATAATCTAGGAATCTAAGGCAAAGTTTCTAGGCCATATTGTCCTCTCGAACCACACGGTGGGATTCCTAGGCCACTATTTGAACGATTTTCAAGTCAAAAGCAAAATTTTTAGAAACTCACACAATCTCCAATTCTTGTACAATTTGCATTTCTTGGCATGTTCAACAGCTTTATTATACTCTTTTTCTTTCTCCTTTTCCATTTCACTTTGAGGTTTTGCTGTCCCAGTGGGCCTCGGTTGAATCTCAACAAGCTTTTCCTTTTCATTTGACGGTTTTGTTGTACCAGAAGGTCTCGGTTGAATTTCCACTGGCGGCGATTGTGAGAAGGTTATACATTGGACAAAATGAAAACTACCAGATGGGCCTAAAGAAATCGGGAGTCAATTTTAATGAACAAAAAGCTAATGCTTGCCTTCGGTTGGGTAATCTTGCACATTCAATGTCACCAAGTGGTCCGAATCTTCTTTTGGCTTCGATTTTTGGTGAATCTGATTCTGGACACCTACAATTGCCCTCTTCAAAGATAGGATTTGTTGAGTTTCAGTCCCCTACGTTTTCTTTTTTGTCCTTGTGGATTTATGGCTTTAGGACGCGCTATTTTCCTTTTGCTATGACTGATGGCATCACCAGTACCTGCACCTGAAACGCTATCTACAAGGGAAAAATGAAAGGAAACGTTGCGATTCTTACTATTCTCTGGCCATCCTTGCTGACCGTTCTTTTCTAGACGAATCGAACTTGCTCCAGATTTATCTGTAATCACGGTAGCTCAGTTGGAATATCGTTGCGTTTATGGTACTTACCGCTCTTCCGGTGTTTTTGTACAGCGGCATTTTCTGGATAAATTAACTCGGGCATGGTGTTACCAGCACCAGGACTGTGGTACTCATCTAATTCCTGGTGCATCTGTGAGTCCATCCCTTCATATTGAGGTGCTTGTTGTATTTGAGCTAGTGGACCTAGAAGTAAAAGAGGACTATATTCACATTTTTATATTTTCGTTTTTTATTTATATTTCCATGCTGATTCCATTGCAGATAAAGAAATTGCTCACAAATCGCTCTGAAACGCACAAAACGCGCCCAAAATCGCGCGTTACAGATTGGCAACCTCTGACCTAGTATCCCACAGTGCGTGGTCATTTTTTCATGTTTTTTTATCTTTATTTCGTTCATTTCACATGTTTTTGTGAAGAAACATCAATCTTCTTCTATTTTAGCATTTCCAACGTTTAAAAAAAGTGAAAATATGGAGAAAAGGGTATAGAATTCTCGGCCAGGCGGCGGCCGCCGCCAATCTGTAACAGGCGATTTAGAGCGCGATTCGCGCGCTTCAGAGCAATTTTTGAGCAATTTCTTCATGAGCAATGGAACCAGCATGGAAGAATAAACAAGAAACGAAAATAAAAAAAATTTGACTATAGTCCTCCTTTAAGTTTATGGTACCTACCCTTCTCCATGTGTACTTGTATAGCGGCACTTTCTAAATGAGTTAAGTCTGGCGAGGTATTACCAGCATCAAGATTGTAGTATTCAGCTGATTCCTGTTGCATCTCTGAATCCGTCCTTTCAAATTGAGGTGCTTTTTGCGTAGTGACATTTTCAGGAGGCTGAGTTAAGTCTGGCATGGTATGATCAGCACCAAGACTGTGGTACTCATCTAATTCCTGATGCATCTGTGAGTCCATCCTTTCAAATTGAAGTGCTTGTTGTGTTTGAACTGGTGTACCTGAAATAAACGGCTCTCTTCAAGTTATGAGGGTTATTGGAAAATAAAAGGGTTATAGGAAATCGGAGGCTTATAGAATTCAAGAGCCCTTTTTTTACTTTTCGGAAAACAAGGGTTTTAGGGAAAAAAAGAGTTAAAGAGTAGAAGAGGGGTTATTGAAAATATGTGTATAGAGGACCCTCTAGAATGTGTGACAGGCGATTTTTCAAGTTTTTTTACTCAATTTCAGCACTAATTTTACTTATTTCTTTGTACATTATTGTGTGACTTCGAGTCTGTTGACTTGTAATTCGGTCGTGGAAGGTGTTTGTATATATGTTTGTGACTCTTTTACTGTGATAAACACTTACCGCTCTTCAGATGACCTTGTAAAGCGGCATTATCTGGATGATGAGTTAAGTCTGGCGTGGTATTACCAACATCAAGATTGTAGTACTCATCTGATTCCTGGTGCATCTGTGGATCCATCCTTTCGAGTTGAGGTGTTTGATCTGGTGGACCTACGATTAAACAAAACTTTTTTTGTGAACTGGTATTTTTCGTTTACGAAAACCTGACACCTTGGCTTAAAAGCGCAGTGAGGTCCCGCCACGGTTACCGTAATTCTGTTGATACTAACTGTAGTCGTTTGGCGGGACCCCGTGGACATTTGTCGCTGCGCCTTTGAACCAAGTTGTCACATTTTCGCAGATAAATAATAGTGCCTACTTTCATCTAGATGCCCTTGCCCATTTGCTTGCCCATTTCCTGCCCATTCTGGGCCATCCATTTCTTCTTCTTTCGGCTTTTCCATCATACGAATCATTTGATTCCATAATCGTATTTGATCATCATTATGGTGTTGGTCCTCGTGAGCCAAAACTTGATAGTCGTTGGTTGGTGGTCCTTGTGGACCAAAAAAATAGTTTTGTGGACCAAAACCTTCTTCTTCAGCCATTTCCGTTTTGATACCATTCATATTCCTTATCTCTGAGATTAGGCCCATGTTAACCTGTTGTTGCATCTCTACTGTAGATGCACGGAGGAGGATTTGGTCCATATTGTTATTGTAGAAGTGGATGAGGTACTCGAGACTGGCTGGAAATAGGAAATTTTATTAGATGGGCATGCCCTTCAGATACAGGTCCTTTGGAAACTCACGTTGCTTGGGTTCAAAACGATGGAATGCCGATAAAATGCCATGGTCGAGGGTTACAATTGGTTGGTCCGATGAGAATGGTGGAGAAGGGAGCATTTCTGAAAGAAAAATGGAAAAAAATTCTGAAAATTTCAACTAGAAACGTCGGCTTACTGGAAAAAGAGTCTAACGATACGGATAACTTCAAATCGGACAGAAGAAAGTTGATTTCAAAACTGATAATTGGTTATAGATAACGGAAAAATTATAACTCATACTGATAAGAAAAATGGTTTCAGAAGTAATTTTTCATTTAGTCTAGAAAGAAAATCTGATTTTCAACAAAAATCTGATGAAAAGCAGTATCAGTAATTCAGTTTTTCTGATTGATTTCATAGAAAAACTTCATAGAAAAACAGTCAAATCTCAATTTTTAAAAAAAAATTCTTCTAGAATAATATGACAAGTTCAAATATTTTTTAATTTGCTCTTATATTTTGAAAAAAAAATCCTCAAAACTGTAATATGTACTTTGTTTTGGACAGTAATCGATTCCAAAATTTTGCCATTTTTTGATATATGTTAGTATGCTGGCTGTTTTATTGATAGATATCAGCGGTTTGACATTTGTTTATGAAATTGAAAGTTATTGAAAAACTTTTGAACAAGTAAAATCTCAATTTTAGTTGTTTTAGAAAAAATTCTGATTTTTAGTCAAAATTCTGATATCTGTTAGTGTTATGCTATCTGTTTTATTAATAGGTATCAGTGATTTTGTATTTTTATATAATATCAAAAATTATTTAGAAACTTTAGAACAATTAAAAATCTCACATTCAGTTATTCTGGAAATAATCTGATTTTCAGTCAAGTTTTTGATATATCTTAGTGATATGCTGGCTGTGCTATTGATAGATATCAGTGATTTTATATTTTTATAGACTATCAAAAGTTGTTTGAAAACTTTTGAACAAGTAAAATCTCACTTTTTGTTATTCTAGAAAAAAATTTGGATTTTCAGTCAAAATTTTCATACCTGTTAGTATCAGTGATTTAGCTTTATCGATAGATATCAGTAGTATTATTAAACTACTAAGAATCAGAAAAACATTCAGAATTTTTTTAACTAAAATGACGTCACTTTACAAACCACGCTCACAAAATGATGTCAACCTCAAACGTGAAAATCTTAAAAATTTCAAACGATTGTTTTTCGCGCCAAAACTTCAACTTGACTTTTTTTGAAAAAACAATAAAAATTCTGAGTAAAATAGTAATAATATTTTTCTGTTTTGTACAGTTTTTTTTGCCTCAAAAACATGAAATATGTATAGATAACAGAACAATTATTGAGCATATTTTTTTGTTTTTCACAAAATCGAAAAAAAAGAGAGGAAAATATTCCCCAACTGGGATTATACTAACTATCTAATATCACCATTTTTATCAAAAATTAGTGATAAAAATTATATTATGAAACACGCACGTGGCTCAAAGTGCGGGCTTTCAAAACAACATTTTTGAAAATCGGAGAGCTCGTGGTGAGCTAAGGAAAAGAGCACAACACACGTAGAGCTCTATAATTATCAGGGCTCTTATCATGTGAGAAATTTGAGGGGTGGAAAACAACATAAAAATTTTCGTCGAAAATAATAATTAGACCCGATTTCTGAAATCCGAATTTCAGATTTTGGCTGGAAAAAAATATGGCTGAAAATCCAAATTTTTTCTAGAACAACTAAAATTGAGATTTCGCTTGTTCAAAAGTTTTTAAATAATTTTCAAATTCATATAAAAGTATAAAATCAGTGATATCTATCAATAGAAAAGCCAGCAGATCACTAATATATATTAGTAATTGACTGAAAATCCAAATTTTTTCTAGAACAACTAAAATTGAGATTTCGCTCGTTCAAAAGTTTTTGAATAAGTTCTAATTTTATATAAAAATATAAAATCACTAATATCTATCAATAGAAAAGCCAGCATATCACTAACATATATCAAAAATTGACTGAAAATCCAATTTTTTTATAGAATAACTAAAATCGAGTTTTTGTTCGTTCAAAAGTTTTTAGATAATTTTTAATTTCATATAAAAATATAAAATCACTGATATTTATCAATAGCACAGCCAGTGTATCACTAACTGATATCGAAATTTTGACTGAAAATCAGAATTTTCTCTAAATTACCTGAAATTGAAACGAGTTTTACTTAAAATCCTTAAAATAGTTTTCGAAATTCTATAAAAATATAAAATCTTGATAATCTGAAAAAATCCGAAAAAAAGAATTTCAGCCAAATTTTTTAATCGATTACTGTCCATAACAAAGTTCATGTTACAGTTTGGAGGGGTTTCATTTTTTTTAGAGTATAAAAGTAGAATTAGAAACTTTTGAACTTGTAAAAAATTAATTTTAGTTATTCTAGAAGATTTTCAGATTTTGAAAATTTTCAATTTCTCCATTGCAACGCCGGTTTTCATTCTGATTCTATTTTCCACTAAGAAAAAAACTTTAAAAAACTTGAAAAAATTTTGTCGAAAATAATAATTAGACGGGATTTATGAAAAATGTAATTTCAGATTTTGGCTGGAAAAAAACGTTGACTGAAAATCCAAATTTTCTCTAGAATAACTAAAAGAGAGATTTTCCTTGTTCAGAAGTTTTTAAATAATTTTTAGTTTAATATAAAAATATAAAATCCCTGATACCTATCAATAAAATAGCCAGCATATCACTAACAATTATCAAAATTTTGACTGAAAATCCAAATTTTTTTAGAACAACTAAAATTGACATTTCGCTTGTTCAAAAGTTTTTAAATAATTTCCAATTTTATATAAAAATATAAAATCTCGGAAATCTGAAAAGTTTCGGTTTTTAGCTAATTTTTTGAGTCGATTACTGTCCATAACAAAGTTCATTTTACAGTTTTGGGGGATTTTATTTGTTTTTAGATTGAGAAAAATAATTTAAAAACTTTTGAACTTGTAAAAATTCAATTATAGTTTTTCTAGAAGAATTTCAAATTTTCAGTCAGAACTTTGATATCAGTTAACATAATGCGGTCTGTTTTATTGATAGATATCAGTGATTTTATACTTTTATATACTACAGGGTGGCTGATAAGTATACAACGTTTTGAAAGTTCACTATCTCGAAAAGTAGATTAGTTTTCTGGAAGAAATTTTACCAAATGATCGAAAATGATCTAAAGTTTATGTTTCTGAAAAGTTTTCAACAGTATGTCTTTTTGGCTTCGGTACATGCTCCGCGGAGCACGGAAAAAATAATGGAGGTGCGCCGCGGGTAGTTCGAGCCAAAAGTTTAGTCCAGGCTTTTTGAAACCAATTTAGAAATAGCTTACAGGGCAGTTTAATATGTTTACTTACTTGTTTTTCAAGAATCCCTCCTATACAGTTTCATAGGAATCAAAATTAGACAACTAAACAACCACAAATCCGAATGCTAAAATCAGGCAATTTTGGCATTATCTGAATCTTTTTGTCCTTTTGACATTTCAGTCGGATCAGAGGTTGCAAAAGTGTTTGAATGAATGATTTCTAGTCCAGGGCAGTAAGTTATACCAAAAAAGCCTCGTTCCAACTGTTTTCTGACCCGATCGCCCGAATGTCCGATGAAATGCAACAATGGGGTTTGATACCCAATCAGAAGGTAATTTCTATTGGAACAAGACTAACAAAAGCTGAAAAACTATTTTATGAGACACTTTTGCTCATATGAAATCATTATCATATACTTAAGTCTTTATGAATCAGCTTTAAACTGCAAAGAAAGTAGTATTCTTAAAAAACTGTCCAAACGCGGCGCACCTCAACTATCCCCAATAGTCGGGCAAATTGTGATGGCTGCCGTTTTTCTATAAACCCGACAAGTGTTGATTTTTACTTGTACTGATACCCTTTCATACCAAAATAACTTTGAAGTCATTCTGATTTATAGTTCGACTGATACTACTGTCAGAAAATCACCATAAATGGCCTGAAATGTGGTGTAACATGAAGTGGCCCCCATTTCTCAAAAATTAACAAAGACAGAACTCTGTGATTTTGTTGTAACATTATTTCAGTGATTTACTTTCAAAAAGTTTTAGGGGTTCCAAAAAATATCACTTGGCACGGCGCCGAGAAGCTGAAACAAAAACGTTGTATACTTATCAGCCACCCTGTATAAGAAATTGTTCAAAAACTCTTGAACATGAAAAATTTCAATTTTAGTTCTTCTGGAAAATTCCAGATTTTCGGCCAAATTTCGATAGTAATTACAGATCATAACAACGTTCTATAGACAGATTTTAAAAATTTTACATTTTTATGAAATGCCCGAAATTATTTAGAAACTTTTGAACTTGTCAAATTTCACTTTCAGTTACTGTAGAGTAATTTCAGATTTTCTGTCAAATTTTGATAGTTGTAACAGATCATAACAACGTTCTATAAACAGATTTTTAATAGTTTACATTTTCTTAGAATAACAGAACTTATTTAGAAACTTTCGAACGTGTAATATTTTAATTAAGGTCATTCTCAAAAAAATTCCGATTTTCAGCCAAATTTTTGAATCAAGTACTGTCCATAACAAAGTTCATTTTACAGTTTTGAAAAATTTCATATTTTTATAGAACCAGATTGTCCGTCGCGCCTGCGGCGCACAGATCATTGCTGCGCTCCTCTAAACCGCTGAAAGCTATAGGCAAACTGGCCTTCTGGATTTCATGGTCCAGTGGTGCAGTGGGTGAGCGCGCGGCGGTCGCTCGCAAGGGGTGAGGTTCAAATCCTTTTGGGGCGAAATTTCTCTTTCTTCTTGCCCAATAAGTGCGCACATCCGGTCAGAGGAACAGACATACGCCTCTGGCTTTTTATATATAAAAATGATATGAAAAACAATTTAGAAACATTTGAACGTGTAAAAATTTAATTATAGTTTTTCTAGAAGAATTTCAGATTTTCAGTCACATTTCAATAGTAATTACAGATCATAACAACGTTCTATAGACAGATTTTTAATAAATCATTTTTTCAAAGAGTATCAGAACCTATTTAGAAACTTTTGAACTTAAATAATGTAATTATAGTGTTTCTGGAAGAATTTCAGATTTTCAGCCAGATTTTGACTTTTTTCAATTCTTTTAATTTTTCCATTGCAACGTAGTTTTTCATGTTGATTCTATTTTTCTCTGTGACCATACTATGAACAAACTTAATACCTCGAAATATGGTCCTTCAAAAGAAAACAACGGAACTGCTGAAATTTCGTCTATTGTCCGAGAAGAGTTCGTAAAAAAGTTAAAAGCGCAAAAACCGGAGATGGGGTAGAAAAATGCGCTCTGGTGAGAAATTTGGCTGCCTGAGCTGAGTATTCAACTTTTTTCATTAGTCCCAGGCAGCGAAATGCTTTTCTCATTAGGGCGCACTTTCCGACTCCATTCACGATAGTGTTGTGCTAAAAGTTGAGAGAAAGCCTATGACCGAATTTGAATGGCAAATTAACCCACATTTATTTTCCATTTGTGAATCGACGAAAAATGCCATGAAAATCTAAGAAAATTACCCTTTTTCGTTCAGTGAATAGGCTCATAAATGTGAACTTTTTCATAGGCATTGTTCAAAAAAGTTTATTTTCTGATCTTCTGATTTCGAAATTTTTAAGACATAATAATGGAAAAAAAATGAATAAATTTTTTAAATAAATTTTTAAAATTCAAAATTTTAAACTTCTAATTAAAATTTTAAATTTGTAATTTTTTAAATTTTAAATTTTAAGTTTAAAACTTTAAAAATCATTATTTTTACTTAGGAGCTATTCTCCAACAGTTTTTAACCAGATTTTTCCATTTTGATCTTCTGACCCTCTAAGATTTCTGGTCCTTTTGAATCATTGTCGTCTAAAAATGCTGACAATTTCAGCAATATCTCATGACCCAAACAGGTGTTTATTCTGATTAGCTTCAACACGAAAAATGGCGCCAAAGTTTATGTATTTGTGGGCGGAGCCAAGCCAGAATAGGTGATATTTTGGCAGTATAAAAAGGAACCAAACCTTCACTTTTTCAAGTTTTTTCCTCGATTTTTCTGGAAAAAATGAATATTCTTTTTCTATTTTCTCTAGTTTTCATGGCCATCAATCCCATCAATTGCATTGATGAAGACCCCCTGGTTTACGTTCAAATGATGTGTCAACTGGGTCATATGTGTCCTAAAAATGGTATCTTTATTGAGATTTTCACCTTCCAAATCTCGTTTTTTTTTGTTTAGAATACATCAAAATCGACGAGTTGGGAGCCTGGTGGAAATGGGATCGGGAAGCAATTGAGCTTTCCGAAATGGCTGGAAAGTTCAAGGAAGCGGAGGATTTCACTGGAGATTTTGTGAATGAATTTCAGGTAACGATATTAATTTTTATGCCGAAAGTGGGCTGAAATTCTCTATTTTGTTAGTTCAGCTTGCAAAAAATAGTGAGCTAAATTCTTGAGAACTGGTGAATGGCCGGAAAACTGTGTTTTTTTTTGAGCCTAAAAATACAAATCTGTGAGAAAAATCAGCTTTAAAGAGAGACTTTTTTTCTAAAAATTAGAAAAAAAAATGCGTACTGACTACCAATATCCCTTTAATGGCCGTGGCCTCCTAGTCCCATCAAATCCCACCGAATAATTCGAGAGTGCGAGATTTCGAAAGTGGTTACTAGGCCATCTTGTCTTCTCGAACTGCACGGTGGGATTCCTAGGCAAGGAGGCCACTGCCAATAAGAGGATATCGGTATTTCCTACGCTTTTTCTACGGTTTAGAACGATTTTCAAGCTCAATCTCTATGAAAGTCGTGATTATTGTTGGTTTTCAATGCAGAGAAAATTTGTAAACTAGATGTGTTCCGTCCTTTTTTTAAGCTTGAAAATGAAAATTTGTATAAAGAGCAGTGAAGAACAGTCCTAGAGTCGTGTTAATGATCGGAAAAATGAACTTCTGGCCTATAATAAAACGGAAAGCCTTACCAATCCCATTTTTTGACCCGAAACAAGACAACCGACTAGAGCAATAAAAGAGCCCAAAAACCAGTCTACAACCCAAATCTGTTTCAGTCCACATTCTGCTGCACCACTCCTGAATGTATCGCCCAGTGCTCTGTTCCTTCGACAAGAATAATCTCAACTGATGTTACCCCGAAAACCAAAGTGACATTCTCAACATTGGCAACTTCAACTTATAGGCGAGTTGGATTTTCATTTCGAATCGTAGATTTCTAAAATTTGTATTTGTCTTTTCAGCACGCCAACTACTTCAACTCCTATGTCAACTTGAATGAAAAAGAAACTTGAATGGTTTTGTGAAATTTTTTGAAAAATGTGTATTTGTGAATAAAAAATAAAAATCTTGAACTTTTTTGAGTTCTTTTTGATTTTCAGCAGAAAACACTATTCCAGAAGAAAATTCTTATCGTTTAACATGGTGCATCTTCCCTTTTATTTTATCTTTGCTTTCTTTTAATCCCAAGTTTTTTTCCTTACTTCCCCAATTTTCCCTCTTTTTCTTCGAATTTTTGTTCTTATCCTTTTTTTGTCTAAACACAACACACGCAATTCCTCTTTCCTCCTCCTCCGGGTCACTTTGTTTACACATACACAACGCCCGGCTCCCCTTCAATCTTCTTCTTTTTCTCTTCTCTCGCGGGGAAGAAGAGAAGGGGACCAAGGAGGGCGCCAAGTGTCCTCGTCCCTATCTCTTTCCTTCTTCTCTCTTTTCAATCTTTTTTTTCTTTGAGAAGAGGGAGCCAACAATATTTTGTGTCCCTTCCTCTCTTTCTTCTTGACCGCTAGTCGCTAGATTGAAATTAAAGGGGCCAGATTTTTTTTCTTTATGGCATCTATGTATTAGGTTTGCTAAATTGAAATGTACGCTGATCTTTCTTAGTAACGGATATACCTCCATTTCGATAGAAGATACAAAAAAGTGTCCAACAAAAAAAGTGTGAAATTTTGTGAAAAACATTTTATCAGTTGACAGATTTTTGATATCTAGTACACTGGTTAGAATATACTGGCTGGTAGAAAAGTTTAACGCGTGTTTCAACTTTGCCAACCTAATAAGTTCCTTGATCGTCTTCTATAAATATCAAGAAATTAGACCAATTTCCAAATGTTTAAGATCACTCTTGTGAACTTTACCTTCATTTTTTTGTAGTTGCTCAGCAGCATATAAACTACAAAAATTATCTTGATTTTGACTAAAAATAAGCGCTATTAAAAAGTTTTAGAAAAAAAAACCGTATGCCGTTCCAGAATTTTCCCGATCTAGAACTTTTTCTCATCAGTACTGTCCCGTATCGGAACTGTGACCCTATCAGAACTTTACTTCATCGGAAATGCTCTCTTTCCGAACTGCTCCGTATCAGAATTGTGACTTTATCAGAGCTCAATTTTATATTTTCTCTAAAAACAATATGTTTGTTGACAATGTGCTGCATGTGCTCTTTAGTTTTTACTTCTTCCCTTATATCTTTTATTGTACCTCATTGGATCAGTTGAATCCTCTACTTTCGAAACATTTTGAGAAAAGGGATGACAATTCATCTTCTTCATCTAAGTTGAGCAACTATGTATCACCCATTCTTTTTCCTCTTCTTCTTCTCCTTTTTCACTTGTCAAACAGAACTCTTTTTCAAAACTGATCGCGGGATCAGCACCGGCGGTACCTCTATCTTACTTTCTTCTTCGTTTTCGTTTTCTTGGTGTGCCATTGACAAGAAAAAGAGAAGAAAAAAGAGACCATGTCGAAATTTCGAAGGCAAACTCCTAGATTTCACGAAAGTTTTCGAGAGAGAAAGGATAACAACTCTCTTCGTTTCAACTTGAACAACGATCAGTCATTCTTCTTTGCCTCGCGGGTTCACAGTGGTATTCACTTTATCCTCCTCCTCTTTTTCATTTTCGTTTTCTCGGTGTCCCATGTTACAACCAGAGAAGAGAGGAAAAGGGTTCAAGTGACCATTCTTCTTTTTCTTTTTCCTAATATCACGCCACTATCAATTGACACTTGAAACACGATGTTTCTTCTTTTTTCCTCCGCCTTCTTCCCGAACCAAGTAAACTTCTTCTGTCATAAGTTCTAAACAGCGTGATGAAAACTATCAGGTTGGCCGGAAAGAAATGCGGGCTGAACGTTTACGCGAACCTGTAAGTCTCAGTTACATTAAGTAATATCAAAAAGCAATCAACTAATAAAATGTCGATCATAAATTTTGCACATTTTATCAGTTTACCACTTTTTTATATCTTCTATTTCAGCCGAGATATACAGATTCGAAAAAAAGTTCAGCGCGCATTTCTTTCCGGTCAACCTAATAGTTTGATCTAAGACAGACGTCGAATTTAGTTTCTTCAAAAAGCAAATTTAGAGGCGAAAGAAATATAGTATTGATCTACTGAAATTTTGAAAGTTGAAAAATTCTTGTTTTCAGGTTTTTATAACGAAGTTATAAAGTAGGTTCTGGCTGGAATTTGAACGTTTTTCTTCTAAATTTTCGAATTCGGTAAAATCATCATTACCTGGTCTTTTTTTTGTCTTTTTTCTCTAAAAACTTACCAATTTCTCTAAGTCAGTTGTTACAATAAAACGGTTCACAGCTCCTCTGAAAAGCCAATTTGTTCATATTTCATATTCCTAACCTCTCAAAAACATTACTTCTATCCCAAACTGACTGTTGCAATTCATCTCTTCTTCTCTTCTTTTTGCTTTTCACATCTCATTCTTATCTTCATTCTTTCTTCTCTTATCGAAGAAAGAAAGATGTGTCATCCATTCTCTCTCTCATGAACGACGGGTCCCTTTCATCTTCCTCCGTGAGATTGAAAGAGAGAATTTGTTTACACTTTTTTGAGGGAACTCGATCCTCCCATCCCACCTCCTTTTTTCTCTTTTTTTTATCAATGAGCCATTCTTCTTGATGTGACATTCATCTTTATGAAACACTTCTTCTCCTTTTTTTCTTCTTCATTTTTCTATATCTTGGATCAAGCGAGATTTTTGTTCGCTATTCCCACAAGTTAACAAAAGACTAGAATAGCAAAATAGCAAAATGTTATGAAAATAAAAGTTTCTAATAAACTTTTTGGCTCTCAATGTCCTGTTTCTTCTATTTTACTTGTTCTAGTGGGTTTGTTGTTGCACATCCTTTCATCAAAGCTTCATTACCAGTTCAAGCTTCTTCTTCCATTATGAACTCTGTTTTTGCACATTTACTTCTTTCCTTCTATTTCCTCCCGAGAGTTGTTTTGTTCACGCCCAACAAAAATCGGGCCTTTGCAAAAAAGGTATTCTCGCTAATATTCGTCTTTCTGAAATTGAGAAACATTTCTTTTTTTCCTTAAACTAACGGCAACGCTGTTCCCTCTATGAAAATACAGTTTGTTTCTGCATTATAAAGCACCGTTTCAATTCCCACAATTGATTCTTGAATGTCGGCCGGTTTTTGTCAATTTCATTTCTTTGAATTCAAACATACTTCGTCATATTGTCCGTTTGAAATCAAAAATTTTTTTTTCAACGCATTTATTTCTTTCCTCCTCAATTAGATTCCCATCCTCCTTCGTTTACAACACGAACTTTAGTTCTGCACACTCACTCTCTTCTTTTTTCCTTTCTCCCCTTGAAGAGTTTTTTTGTTTACGAAACATAAAGAAAAGAGGGGCTTGCAAAAGAAGAGAAAAAGGGACCGAGTGTCCATTTTTCCTCCACTCATTCTTTTCGTTTTGGATGTCCCACAAATGTTTGAGATTGCTATGGGGCTCGATTTCTGCTTATTGTTCGGTTTTTGACAGATTTCACTCACTTTTGATTCTTGTCGTCGAAATTAAAAATCAAAGTTGCAAATTAGGCTCCGCCCCTTTTTCCGTTTCCAATTTTAATGGGAACCCATCAATCTTTAAACAACATTTTCCGCTATTTCGTTGAGCCTCAAAAAAAAAGCAAGACCACGAAATATCCCGGACAAAATTTCATTAAAATTCGGTTATTTCGAAAAATTTAGGAACTTTTTCAACTTCTTTTTCAAATCGACTCCATGTTTTTCTCCACTCATTATTTTTCTCCCGTTTTTCTCAAATTTTCATTTCGAACCGGTTTTTTTTTCAGGTAATTTCAAGTCTTGTTCTACCTCCCTTCGTCGTCTTGTTTTCTTCTCGTTCTGACCGTCCTTCTCTGTTGCCGCCCTCATCATGCCATCTCTCCTCCGTCTTCTACTGCCCATCGTCGTCATCTTCTTGCTTCAAGCTGAAGCTCAACTCACAGCCCATCAGGTCATTGACCTTGTGGAAAAAAGCTGTTCGCCAAAATATTATGCTTGTCCCAAGCTCGGTTAGTTTTTCTCAAAATACGAAATAAATGAAATCACTCTCGTTTCAGAGTACGGCATGTTCGAACCCAACGGGCTCTGGTTTTGGAACTATGGCACAATTTTGAGCTCTCCTCTGGCTCAAGAGTTAATGGTACTTGCGGAGGAAGACACTCTGAATGAAAGAACCAAAATGGCACTCAAGGTGGGTGGTATATTTCTTTGAAGTGGATTTAGCCTTTAGAAAAGAACCCAGTCTTTGAAAATTGGTAGCAACCAGTTCGCCTTTTACCGGTAAAATTCTGTAAAGATTACCGGAAAGTGAATTAAAAAATTTTTTGAAAAACTTTGTTAAATTCGGTGGAAATTTTTTCCGGAAAAGTTTTTCCAGTTGTTTTTTTGGCGAGAAATTTGAAAAAACACCGAGCAACGTCAGAAGTTTTGCCAGGGCGCGTTGCTAAGCCGATTTTCCGAAAAAATTATCGGAAAATCTTTTTTTCCAGTGAACTTTTTTCGGTAAGGCACAATGCATCCGCGACCCACTGAATCCAGTTGATTTTTCAAAAAAAATTTTCAATTTCATGACTAATCGCAGATATTTCCGGTTTTCACTGAAAAATAACATATTATTTGTGCCATTTTTTCGACTATTATCATCAGAAAAATGCTTAGTTTTACTGGAAATTACAATTTCAGCCTTCTTTTCTACCTAAACCTGGTTTTCCGATCTAAAATTTCAATTTTTGGTAAGAAAAACATCACAAAATAACTTTTTTGCGCGAAAATCGAAAAAATTAAGTGAAGGTTTCATTTTAGCTGGAAGTTGATAAATCCAAAAATGGAATCCAGTGGGGCGCGTTTCCTACGAATTCCGGAAAGCTAATTGTATCTCCAAAGTTCCAGATAGCGCATTAATAATCTATTCAAAATTCAATCAAATAACTTTTTTTCAGGAGTATTGCTGTTTGGAAGGAGAGTGTCTCTCCCGATGCCGTATCTACCAAAAGAAGGAAATCCCACTGATTCAAAACTTCAAAAATTTGGCTCCAGCTCTTCTTCAACTCCAGGATCCGGTTCTTGAAGTAAATATTTCAGAACATTTTTTTTAATTCTGATGATTCTTATTACAGAATTACCGCTCTCACATTGAAAGATTCTTGGCCAACAATGGAAAACGTCCAGTGACAGCTGAGATTGAGGAGGTGTACGACTACATCCACAAAAATCAAAATGATATCAAAGAAAAGCTGGAAAACTTCAAGAAGTCCCATCCTGTATTAAACCAGGCTTAATCTTTCCGATTTTCTCAATTATTTCGGTTTCTCATGTCTTTTGTTCTGTTCTTCTGCCATTCGTTTTGTCCTGCTTTTCCTCCACTACTTGTTCTGAATTTCTTGAAAAACCTCCAAAATTTTTCATAACTTTTCCCGCAAATCTTGCTCTGATCCACTTCTATTTTGTTCTTCTGTTCATGAGAATGATCCGTTTTCGTCGGAATTTCTTGAATTTCCGCTGCCTCATTGTAGCTTTTACTCTGTCCCCCAGGTTCTATTCACCCAAGTTCTTGTCCTTGCCAATCTTGTCCTGAAAGCTCCTGTTGTCCCATTCTTGAAATAGCTTTTTGTTTCTTGAACTCTGATTTTTGTGCTTCATCCCGCCCCCCCCCCCCCCCCCTTTTTTTCGTCCCCAGTTGATCTCCCTCCGGGTCGAGATCCTGGGGTTTTCATATATTTTTTTACTGATTTTTCATTGTTCGTGTTTTCTATCTCTATTTTACCTCCAAATTTTCATAATACCTCTGATACAATTATATTACCTCTGTTTCTAAATTATCTCTAATTGAAAACTATTTTTATTTATTTTTCTTTGTTCGAGTTTAAATAAACTAGCTATTTTTGATAATTTTCGTTGGTAATTTTATTTAGTGCGTATCTATTTCACTATCTTTTAGAAAACGGCATCTTTTCATCATGAGCTTTGTGGAGTTTTGAAAGGATTCAGTTGGTGATAAAAGGGCTCATGCCACTAAAAATAAGGTTTAAAGAATGCAGAACCACTCGGTTAAAACGAACTTTCATCTCTTTTCCCTTCTTCTTTTTTTCTTATTTTCTTCTTCTTTTCGATGTGAACTTTGGTTCTGCATATCTTTTCCTTCTCTTTCTCCTCCCCCGAGAGAGATTTTGTTTACGAAACACACAAAACTGGGCTCTTGCAAAAGAAAAGAGGGAGGAAACATGGACCAAGTTCCCATTTTTCCTCCTTCTGCTCCTTCTTTTTTTCAATATACCATGAATGTTTGAAAGACATTATGTGGAATTTGGTTTTGTTCAAATTCCTGATAGAACTCAATAATTTTTCATTCTAGCTGTCAATTCTAGAATTATAAACACACACAAATTCGAAATATGAACCCCTCTTTCTTTTCAAGTTTTCTTTGAGAAATTCCAACTTCAATCCAATTTCCTTTGATTGGGTTATTGTCGTCAAGACCAAGAATTAAAACGTAGGCGCGGCCTCTTTGTTGTAATACTTTTTCTATTTCTGTCTAACAATTATATAGAACGTTTGGTTTTAAAAGCGAGAAAACAATTTTTCTTTATGAAAATTTTCTGCTTTTTCAGAAAACGATCTTCCCAGAAACTCTGAACAAACTTAGGACCAATTTAAACAGAAAAACCTTCTTATATATCTTTAAACGTCTTTTTCTTCAGTTTCCACATTGCGAGTTTCAAAAATGTTTTTTTTAGATTCCTTCCACCTCTGTTCATAATGTTGCTCCGCATCCTACTGCTTTCTCCTCTGCTCTTGCTTCTTCCCGTCCACTCTCAACCAGCCGACGCTTCCGAGGACGGTCCTGATGGTCGTCTCATGCATATCCTCTATCTCTTCTGCTCTCCTCAACACTATTCTTGCCCGATGGCCGGTAAGTCATTTTATAGTTTCAAAAATCTTGTCGGATTCCAGGCCACCTAGGTTCAGGTCATTTAGTTTAAGGCCATCAAATCCAAAGCACTTTTTATCCCGATTTCGCGCTTTTTAGAATAAATTCATAGTGTGAACTAGAATCAAAAGCGAAAATTAACCCGATTTTTTGATTTCCAACAAATTTTTTTTTCAGACTACGGTATTTTTAACAACACAAAGTGGGAATGGAATATTACGGCTATCAACGAAACTCCGATCGCAAAAACCTTCCGAGAAACAAAAAATCTCACCAAGCAACACGTGGAAGAAGCTCTTGTAAGACCAAAATTATTTGTTTCAGAATCAGCATTCATACTTTTCAGAACCATCTGTGTTGCGAAAGAGGCGAATGCCTCCGAAAGTGCGGGCTGAAACCAATTCCGGAAGGAATCGACCTTGTTGAGCAGTTTCCAGGGAACGCAAATGAGTTGTTGGCTCTCAATCATCCAGAAATTGAAGTAAAAACCCTTTTCCAGAAAAAGTTATAAAATTGATAAAACTTTCAGAAATTCCGCCAGGCAATTCTGAGTTTTGTGAAGAATCCGGAAAGAGAACGTCCTGAAGTCATCACCGAGTTTTTTGATGTTTTATATTTTAATCAAGATGAAATTAGGCGTCTTCTGAAAGAGAAAAAAGAGAAAACTTCATCTTGAATTGATTTTTTTTTCACTTTATTATTGCATGTTGCTACCTCTAACCCAATCTACTTCAGTATATTACGCTTTCGGATTTTCAATTTCTTCATTTTTTCCTTCTAAAAAACTGCATTTTTTCAGGTGTTCAATGATAAAAACAGAATTTTAGCTTATTTAAACATTCAAAAGGTCAAGAATTCATCGAAAACCCCTTTCCGGACCAAAAACTTCCTCTTTCCAACAAAAGCACAAAAAACCAAAAAGATTCTCCCCGGCCGGGAATTGAACCCGGGTCTCGCATGTGACAGACGCGGATACTCACCACTATACTACCGAGGACACGGGAGTAGAGGGGAGCGGAGGGAATAGAGGAGACAGCGCCCTTCTCCGCTCCCTCTGTCTTTTGCCGCTAGAGACATGAAGACCTAGGCGACCCAGTTCAAATGTGCCGCCATAGCTCAGTCGGTTAGAGCGTGGGTCTAATAAGCCCAAGGTCGCAGGTTCGACCCCTGCTGGCGGCAAATCTTTTTTGCTTTTTTGCTTGTAGAGGAGAATTATCTTTTTGATGTAGAAAATGGTCTCAAAAGCAATTTTCATTCGAAGAAATTGAAAAATAGCAGGGAAAGTTCAATTTTCCTGTGTCATTGAATCAGGAAGAATCTTCTGATGGATTTCCATTTGCATTCACGACGAACTCTTTATCAATACTATCAAAGAAGCTTTTCCGGACATATTTGGACTTCTTTTTTTTCTCAATTTTCGGATAACCTCCTTCAGATCGACGAGGAGTAAAAGGGAAACGTTCAGAAGGAGGATAATAGATTTTGCGGTCGTATTTTTCCTTGCGGAATCCGCCAATACGGGGCTCAAAATCGGGTCCAACAAGAAAATGGTTATTCTGGTTCAAAATCAGTTCTTGCTCCTCCTTGAGTTTCTGCATTTTTTTCCAGAAATCTGCCGTGTCAAAACAGTCCGTGAATGTGTGTTCCAGAATTCCAATATTCTTCAACCCTTCAATATCCTTAAGATCGAGATCCAAAAAGTTTCTACGGACATGGGCGGAGCGTTTTTTATCCAGGTTTTGAATTCCGTCTGGGGTTTGTCTGACCGGAGCGGACAGAGCTGAAAAACGGCAAATTGTGATTTTGAACCAGAAAAAGCGGTCCTGGGGCCGAAAATTGGCTCCCGGAACGTCAAATATGACCTTAGCCCTCTCAAAATGACCCTGCAACCTCTAAAAATGGTCCCAGAACTCCTCAAACTCACCACATTGGAGCAGGACCAGACCAACCAAAAGCGTTGGCTTCAACATCGAGACTTCCAGGGGGAGTTTTCCGATTTGGCGGAAGTTTGAAATTCCAAAATGACAGGATTTTGAATATTTTGAAAGTTTTAAAGGGAAAAATGATCAGATAAGATCTTATCTTTTCAAAGCAGGATGATTATTTTGATCAGATCAGATTCTTATCTGATCAAGATAATTGATTTGTTCAAGAAGTTTAAAAAAACCGACTGATAAGGATCTGATGAGATCATTTCGATGACAAAAATACTCAAAAATTTTAGGGAAAAAAAAAATTAAAAAATTGGGTTTTTACCTCTTTTTGGTTGTCTAAAATTTCTATTATAAGGGCATGGACAAAACATTTCCGGAAAAAAAACTATGAAAATTCTGTTTTTTTTTTGTTTTCATCATCAACACAATTTTGGTTCATGGGGGCCGTGAAACTGTCCGTTTCGTAGAGAGTTTTCTGAGTTTTTTTGTATTAGAGGTACCGCTCAATTAAGGGTCCCAGTGTGATACAATTGTAAGCCTAAGCCTTAAAAATTCCAGCTAATCCAGTTCAAGACCAAAAAAAAACAAATTTTTCCCAACAAATATCTTCATTTCACAATAAAAGCAGGACGTTCAGAGCTTCTTATCGACGATTTCTTAACCCATTATTACTTTTTTTCCATACTTGTTGTTCCAATCATCTTTAAGCCAGATTCCGCCTACTGTGTGTCTAGGTTCGTCCTTATTCCCAATTTTGAACCCCGCCGCTTCCCATTCCTTTCTACGTTTCTCCTCTTCCAGACGCCTTTTCTGTTCCAAACGTCTTTGAGCTCGCAGTCCAAAACAATCCGGAACCAGTTCTTCTTCAATTTCTTCCAAAATTTTGATATCCTTGAGATCCACGCTGGTGTTATTGACAGCGTCAAAAATGCCATCGAAAAATCCTTTCCTTGCATATTTAGTCTTCACCGATGACGAGCAAAGACCATTATTATTGGATGGTTTGTCATCCGGACAACGTGTTCCGGGAGTGCCAAATATCAAGGGAGCCGAGCTTAAAATCAAATTTTATTTTTTTGAAAAATTTAATTAAAAAATTTTGTTCCTGCATTGAGCTGAACACAATTTTCACAGTGATTTTGCTTCAACCATAGAAAAATTCGCTTAATGACCGTGGCCTAGAAATCCCACCGACAAAATGGCCTCCCAGTTACAGGCGAAATCTCAAGAACATCTTGTCCTCTCGAACTACACGGTGGGATTTCTATGCCAGGAGGCCACGGCCCTTACCTTCTATCCACTGCAATACTCCACACATCTCTTCCAGTCTCTTCGCATCTTTTCTTCAGACACCCGATTCTTTGAATATCCACCCCGGAAATTATCCGATCATACGCATCCGGATCATTTTTCACATCCGTAAACACCTGGATCTTGCCAAAATCGTGAAAAGTTGGCTTGGAATTGCAAATTGAGTCGCGGAATTGATAAAAATAGGACTCGTAGTTTTGATCATAGACCAACTCATTCATGTTGGCAATTTGGTAATTGTGGGCGTAGTTGGCACGAAGGGAGTTGATGACTTCAAGGCATTGGTAGTTGTTTTCAGTGGGAATTGGCGCGGAGAGTGCTGAAAATAGAGGAAATTTGGTTTTAGAATGGTCCAAATGGCTCTAGGAAGGTGGAAATAGTTCCAGAACGAGAAAATTGGTTCTAGGTCCCCCTCAAACTCACCACATTGGAGCAAGACCAGCCCAACCAGAAGCGTTGGCTTCAACATCGAGACTTCCAGGGGGAGTTTTCCGATTTGACGGAAGTTTGAAATCCCAAAATGACAGGATTTTGAACAATTTGAAGGTTTTGAGGAAAAAATGATCTGATAAGATCTTATCTTTCTAGGGCGATATGATTATATTGATCGGATTCTTATCAGAAAAAAATTGCTGATAAGGATCTGATGATAACATTTCTATGGCAAAAATACTCAACAATTTTTGAAAAAAAATATTTAAAAATTGGGGTGTCTGGCTTTTCCTTGTTGTCTAAAAGCCGCATTATAATGGCACTAGCAGGAAATTCCTGGAAAAAAACTATGAAAATTCTGTTTTTTTTGTTTTCATCATCAACACAATTTTGGTTCCTGGGGGCCGTGAAACTGTCTGTTTCGTAGGGAGTTTTCGTAGGGAGTTTTTTAGGGAGTTTTTTTAGGGAGTTTTTTGTATTAGAGGTACCATTCAATTAAGGGTCCCAGTGTTATACAATTATCAAAGTAAGCCTTAAAAATTCCAGCTAATCCAGTTCAAGACCAAAAAAAAACAAATTTTCCCCAAAAAATTTCTTCATTTCACAATAAAAGCAGGGAAAGTTCAAATTTTCATCGAATTCTTATCGACGACTTCTTAACCAAATTCAAATTTTCCCAATATTTCATCATCATCAGACAGCGTTCCACCTGACGTGTGAATAATTCTAGGTGGTTTGGTAGGAGATTCCAGGAGATTTCGAAGATTTTCGAGGTTTTTAAAAGTGTCCGAATCGAAAATGTCCGATCCGAAAAACGATGATTTCGGCTTGTCCGGATTTATGGATTTTCGTGTATATATGGATCCCAGTCCGTTTTGCTTCCGAATCTCCTCTTCCAGGCGCCTCCACTGTTCCAGTCCATCTCGCACTCCAAAACAATCCGGAATGATGTCTTCCTCAATTATTTTCAAAACTTCAATCTGATCCTTAGATAACTCGGGCATTCCATCAAAAATTCCATCGAAAAATCCTTTTCTTGCATATTTAGTCTTCACCGATGTCGAGCAAAGACCATTATTATTCGATGGCTTGTCTTCCGGACAACGGGTTCCCGGTGTGCCAAAGACCAATGGGGCGGAGCTTAAATTCGAAATTTTTGAAAATTTGCTTGAAAGTTGGACTATAAATCATTAAAATTTTAAGCTAATCCCGATTTTGTTAATGATTTTGCTCTGAAATCGATCTGAACCGTGGAATCTGCCCCCTTAGCGACCGTGGCCTTCTGGCCTAGAAATCCCACCGTGTAGTTCGAGAGGACAAGATGATCTAGGAATCATTGGCTAAACCTGGCAACATGGTGCATCGAGCGGGAAACGAGCTCGACCTGCCCTCATTGCACGGTTGTTAGGGTCTTACTGTGTAGTCCCAAAGAAAAAAATGACCTAGGAATCACAGGTGAAATTTCTAGTCCGTCTTGTCCTCTCGGACTACACGTTGGGATTTCTAGGCCAGGGGCCACGGTCATTAGGGGGATATTGGCCCGCATTGTCTTTTAGAACTATTTCCAGGCAAAATCACCATGAAAATCGTGATCAGCGTTAGGTTTAACTGCCCTGATCTCATCGTGTAGTTCGAGAGGACAAAATGGCCTCCCAGTTACAGGCGAAATCTCGAGAACATCTTGTCCTCTTGAACTATAAGGTGGGATTTCTAGGCCAGGAGGTCACGGTCATTTAATCCTTACCTTCTATCCACTGCAATACTCCACACATCCCTTTCAGTATCCTCACATCTTTTCTTCAGACACCCGATTCTTTGAATATCCACCCCGGAAATTATCCGATCATAAGAATCCGGATCATTTTTCACATCCGTAAACACCTGGATCTTGCCGAAACCGTGAAAAGTTGGTTTGGAATTGCAAATTGAGTCGCGGAATTGATAAAAATAGGACTCATAGTTTTGGTCGTAGACCAACTCATTCATATTGGCAATTTGATAATCATGGGCATAGTTGGCACGGAGGGAGTTGATGACTTCAAGGCATTGGTAGTTGTTCTCAGTGGGAACTGGTGCGGAGAGGGCTGAAAATAGAGGAAATTCGGTTTTAGAATGGTCCAAATGGCTCTAGGAAGGTGGAAATAGTTCCAGAACGAGAAAATTGGTTCTAGGTCCCCCTCAAACTCACCACATTGGAGCAGGACCATCCCAACCAAAAGCGTTGGCTTCAACATCAAGACTTCCAGGGGGTGTTTTCCGATTTGACGGAAGTTTGAAATCCCAAAATGACAGGATTTTGAACAATTTGAAGGTTTTGAGGAAAAAATGATCTGATAAGATCTTATCTTTCTAGGGCGAAATGATTATATTGATCGGATAAAACTCTTATCAGAAAAAATTGCTGATAAGGATCTGATGATAACATTTCTATGACAAAAAAACTCAACAATTTTTGAGGAAAAATGTTAAAAAATTGGGGTGTCTGGCTTTTCCTTGTTGTCTAAAAGCCGCATTATAATGGCACTAGCAGGAAATTCCTGGAAACAAAACCCAGAAACTTTCGTTATATTATTTTTATCATCAACACGATTTTTACTCATGGGGGCTGTGGTGCCCTTAGAAACTGTCTATTTCAAAAGAACTTCTCTGAATTCTTCAGTCATAGAGGTGCCACTCAATTAGGGGTCCCAGTGTGATACTGTTGAAAACTCAAAAAAAAAAACAATTTGTTCCCAAAAAATATCTTCATTTCACAATAAAAGCAGGGAAAGTTCAAATTTTCATCGAATTCTTATCGACCACTTCTTAACCAAATGCTAATTCTCCCAATTTTTCATCATCATCAGACCGCATTCCACCTGCTGTGTGAATAATTCTAGGTGGTTTGGTGAAACGCGGGAAGGTCGAAGTGCGATTTCGAAGCTTTTCGATCGTCGTTCGAAGGTTTTCAAAAATGTCCGAATCGGAAAACAATGATTTCGGCTTGTCCGGATTCATGGATTTTCGTGAATATATGGATCCCAGTCCGTTTTGCTTCCGAATCTCCTCTTCCAGGCGCCTCCACTGTTCCAGTCCATCTCGCACTCCAAAACAATCCGGAATGATGTCTTCCTCAATTATTTTCAAAGCTTCAATCTGATCCTTAGATAACTCGGGCAGTCCATCAAAAATACCATCGAAAAAGCCTTTTCTTGCATATTTAGTCTTCACCGATGTCGAGCAAAGACCATTATTATTCGATGGCTTGCCTTCCGGACAACGGGTTCCCGGAGTGCCAAAGATCAAGGGGGCGGAGCTAAAAAGCATTTTTTTTGTAAATTTCCTTAAGGGACACAATTTTTTGAGGAGTCTTGCTTAAAAATCGTTCTAAACCGTGGAACCATCCCCCTTAACGGCTGTGGCCTAGAAATCCCAACATGTAGTTCGAGAGGACAAGATCGCCTTGGTTAAACCTCGTAACATGGTGCATCGAGCGGAAAACGAGCTCGGCCCGCCTCATTATTTTACGGTCGTTAGGGTCTAGAAATCTCACCGGGTAGTTCGAGAGGAAAAGATGGCCTAGTGATCACAGGAGAAATCTCTAGGCCATCTTGTCCTCTCGGACTACACGGTGGGATTTCTAGGCCAGGGGGTCACGGTCATTAAGGGAATATTGGCCCGCGTTTTTTTTAGAACTATTTCCAGGCAAAATCATTAGGAAAATCGTGATCAGCTTTAGGTTTTACTGCCCGGATCTCATCGTGTAGTTCGAGAGGACAAGATGGCCTAGAAACCAAAGACGAAATCTCTAGGTCATCTTGTCCTCTCGAACTACACGGTGGGATTCCTAGGCGAGGAGGCCACGGCCATTACCTTCTATCCACTGCAATACTCCACACATCTCTTCCGGTCTCCTCACATCCTTTCTTCAGACACCCGATTCTTTGAATATCCACCCCGGAAATTATCCGATCATACGCATCCGGATCATTTTTCACATCCGTAAACACCTGGATCTTGCCAAAGTCGTGAAAAGTTGGTTTGGAATTGCAAATTGAGTCACGGAATTGATAAAAATAGGACTCATAGTTTTGGTCGTAGACCAACTCATTCATATTGGCAATTTGGTAATCGTGGGCATAGTTGGCACGAAGGGAGTTGATGACTCCAAGGCATTGGTAGTTGTTATCAGTGGGAATCGGTGCGGAGAGGGCTGAAAATAGAGGAAATTTTTGTTTCATAAAGGTCCAAATGGCTCTAGAAGGTGGAAATAGTTCCAGAACGAGAAAATTGGTTCTAAGTCCCCCTCAAACTCACCATATTGGAGCAGGACCAGCCCAACCAAAAGCGTTGGTTTCAACATCGAGACTTCCAGGGGGAGTTTTCCGATTTGGCGGAAGTTTGAAATCCCAAAATGACAGAATTTTGAACAATTTGAAGGTTTTGAGGAAAAAAACGATCTGATAAGATCTTATCTTTCTAGAGCAAGCAGATTATCTTGATCAGATAAGAATCTTATCTGATCAAGACAAGAAAAAAACCCGAAAAGTTGGTTTTTGAGAAAGTTCACTGTTAAAAACTGGCTTTTTGTGGGTTTTTGCTACGGTCAGCTAGTTATCGGCACTGTGCCAACTTTTCTAGAACGCTTTCGATTACTGTAGTTTTGGAGACAATAGATGCCATAATCGCGTAAGTCAAAAACCTTTTTTACTAGCTATTTTAGCGCTGTGCCAACTATCCGGAGCTTTCGTAATAATATACCAGACGGTTTTCGGCGCTTCGCGCCTTAACCGTCTGGTTTCTCCCAAATTATTAAAATTGACCGCGTTTGTAGACACACTTTCTAACGCAAAAAAAGAGACGACCACATCTCTCCTTCCTCCCGGCAAAACACAGGGACACGCGATTTTGACTATGTGCATAGATAGCACAGAGCTTCTAAGAGCTCTAATTCAAAAACGGAAAAGACGGGCATCATTAGGCGAGAATTCTCTATTGATCTGTATAAACTTCACAAAAATCGGTTTATTAAAAAGGGCTGTAGGATCGGCGACACACACACACACACACACACACACGGACAGAATCTGTGTGGTAATAATAGTAAAGATAAAGATAAAGATAATTCAACACCAAAAAAAAACATCAAATTTCCACAAAAATATCTTCATTTCACAATAAATGCAGGAAAAGTTCAGAGCTTTTCATCGACGGTTTTTTAACCCAGTGCTACTTCTTTCTAAGGTTCACGATGATATCATCATCAGGCCAGATTCTACCTGCTGTTGGAACAGTTCGAGATGGTTTGGAAGTACGCGGGAAGGTTGGAGTGGAAATTGGACCGTTTTTGAAAATTTCCCAATCGAAAAACGAGAACTTAGCGTCCGAATTCTTTCCACTGAATTTCCGATCATATTTCCGCCAATTTGGACTTTCGACTGTTGGAACTGGTCTGTATTGGTCTGGCATGGACTTCAAGAGCTCCTCGAGCCGCTCACGACTCGGAAGATCCAAAAAATTGGATCTTGATCGGCCAGTTTTCATCGATTTGCGAGCATATCCTGTTGGTTGAGGAGGCAGCGAGCAAAGTCCAATCTTTTTGTAGTCTTTGTTATTGTAGCGGCATTCTGTTCCCGGAGCACCGTGCAAGGCCTTGGTACCACTGAAAACAAGAAGAATGTAGCCAAGGTTTTCTAGTCTATAGCCCGTTTTTGGTCTTATTGGGTGACCTAGATATCTAGACCAAAATAATGATGGCCGACCTTTCCCTAGTAGACCGGACAGATCCGGAAGACTGCCGATTCGGGAAGAAACAAATCGGGAAGACAAGAAAACCGCGCGGCAATATTGCGAAAAAGCGTGCCAGGGCGTTGCAACTCTCTTAAATCGAGTTTTCTTGTCTTCCCGATTAGTTTCTTCCAGATTTGTTTCTTTCCGAATTGGCAGTCTTCCCAATCCGTCCGGTCTTTTTCCTAGTCCCGCCTTCACTTACTTTCTATGAAGCACCATAACACTCAACACGTCCTTTCCATTCAGATCACATTTGTGCTTGTAACACGAAATCTCGGTGATATCGTGTCCGGAAATCAACAAATCCAACGCATTTGTATCATTAAGGATATCAGCAAAGATAACCAAAGAGTCGTAGAAATGAATTGTCGGCTTTGGACAGGACCAGTTCTCGGCTACATACATTCCTTCCCATATTGCCATTTCAAAAGGTTCATTGTAGATCAATTCATTCATATTGGCAATTTGATAGTCGTGGGCCTATTTGGCACGGAGAGCATTGATGGGCTCAAGACATTTGTAGTTTTCCGGTGGCGTGCGTTCAGCCATGGCTGAAAATATGCGAAACTTTTCTGGCTGAAAATTTGGGCCTAGAACTCCAAAAATGGTCCCGAACTCACCACATTGGATCAGGACCAGCCCAACCAAAAACGTTGGCTTCAACATCGAGACTTCAGGAAAGGTTTCCGATTTGGCCGAGGTTTGAAATCCCAAAATAACAGGATTTTGAAATTTGTGAATCCTCATATACTGATTTTGATCAGATAAGGTTCTTATCTGATCAAGATAAGAAAAAAGGTCTGGAAATGGTGTTTTAACGAAAAGTTCACGTTTTTTGTGGCTTTTGATGCGGCGAGAGCGCCAACTTTTCCAGAACGTTTTTGATTACTGTTGTTTTGGAGACTGTAGGTACCGTAATCGTGTAAGCCAAAAATTTTTTATCAGCTATTTTAGCGCTGTGCCAACTATCCGGAGCTATCGTAATCATGTATAGTTCAACACCAAAAAAACATCAAATTTCCACAAAAATATCTTCATTTCACAATAAAAGCGGGAAAAGTTCAAAGCTTTTTATCGACGGTTTTTTAACCCAGTGCTACTTCTTTCTAAGGTTCACGATGATATCATCATCAGGCCAGGTTCTACCAACTGATGGAACAGGTCTAGATGGTTTGGGAGTATCCCAATCATCTGGGACGGTTGAAGTGAGGATTGGACGGTTATTGAGAATGTCCCAATTATCGAAAAACGAGAATTTTGCCTTGTCCGGATTCATTCGACTGGATTTCCGATCATATTTCCGCCAATTTGGACTTTCGACTGTTGGAACTGGTCTGTGGTCAGGCATGGACTTCAAGAGCTCCTCGAGCCACTCACGACTCGAATTATCCCAAAAATTGGATCTCGATCGGCTAGGATTCATCGATTTCCGAGCATATTTCGGTGGGGTGGAAGATGGTAAGCACAGTCCAGTCTTCTCGTCGGCTTTGGTGCGGTAACATTTGGTTCCAGGAGCACCGTGTTGGACGCGAATAGGACTGAAAATCATAATATGCTTTCTGGAGGGCCGAGGTTTTTTTTTCTAGTCCCGTTTTTGGTTTTATTGAGTGACCTAGATAGTTCGATCTAAACGAAGGATCCCTTAGCGTGAAATAGCGTTCTAGTGGCCACACTTTTCCTTTCTTGGTTTGGGTGGCCAGAGCTTCGACGTAGATGACCTAGTTAAAGGATCCCTTAGTGTGGCCGAGTCCCTGCAATGGCCTAATCCCTTAGTCCGCTGTTGCCATAAGCCTAGTCCCTTAATGGGCAAACTTTCCCTCGTCCCCCCGTCACTCACTTGCTATTAACCACCATAACACTCAATACATCCTTTCCAATCAGATCACACTTCCGCTTCCAACATGAAATTTCAGTGATATCGTGTCCGGAAATCAACAAATCCAACGCATATGTATCATTAAGGATATCAGCAAAGATAACCAAAGAGTCGTAGAAATGAATTGTCGGCTTTGGACAGGACCAGTTCTCGGCTACATACATTCCTTCCCATATTGCCATTTCAAAAGGTTCATTGTAGATCAATTCATTCATATTGGCAATTTGATAGTCGTGGGCCTATTTGGCACGGAGAGCATTGATGGGCTCAAGACATTTGTAGTTTTCCGGTGGCGTGCGTTCAGCCATGGCTGAAAATATGCGAAACTTTTCTGACTGAAAATTTGGGCCTAGAACTCCAAAAATGGTCCCGAACTCACCACATTGGATCAGGACCAGCCCAACCAAAAACGTTGGCTTCAACATCGAGACTTCAGGAAAGGTTTCCGATTTGGCCGAGGTTTGAAATCCCAAAATAACAGGATTTTGAAATTTGTGAATCCTCATATACTGATTTTGATCAGATAAGGTTCTTACCTGATCAAGATAAGAAAAAAGGTCTGGAAATGGTGTTTTAACGAAAAGTTCACGTTTTTTGTGGCTTTTGATGCGGCGAGAGCGCCAACTTTTCCAGAACGTTTTTGATTACTGTTGTTTTGGAGACTGTAGGTACCGTAACCGTGTCATTCAAAAACCTTTTTTACTCGCTATTTTAGCGCTGTGCCAACTATCCGGAGCTACCGTAATCATGTATAGTTCAACACCAAAAAAACATCGAATTTCCACAAAAATATCTTCATTTCATAAAAAAAAGCAGGAAAAGTTCAGAGCTTTTTATCGACGGTTTCTTAACCCATTGCTACTTCTTTCTAAGGTTCACGATGATATCATCATTAGGCCAGGTTCGACCTACTGGTGGAACAGGTCTAGATGGTTTAGAAGTACGCGGGAAGGTTGAAGTGAGGATTGGACCGTTTTTGAAAATGTCCAAATCCAAAAAAGATGATTTCGGCTTGTCCGGATTTTTGAATTTTCGATCATATTTCCGCGATTTTCGACTTTCAACTGTTGGAGCCGGTCTGTGCTTTTCAGGAAACAGTTTTTCTTTTAGGTCCGTTATGAACATCTCTTCGTACCACTCATACCTCGATTTACCCCATAAATTGGATCTCGATCGGCCGGGATTCATCGATTTCCGAGCATATTCTGATGGGATAGAAGATGGTGAGCACAGGCCAGTCTTCTCGTCCGGTTTGGTGTCGTAACATTTGGTTCCAGGAACACCGTGCTGGGCGCGGGTACCACTGAAAATCACAATAGTTTTTTGGGAATGGCCGTGGTTTTTTCTAGCCCGCCTTTCTGTGCTAGACAACCTAGAGAACCGTGGTGACCTAGATAACGAATCCCTTAGCTTTAATCATCCCCATCCATGGCCGAGCTTTCCCTAGTCCCGCCTCCACTTACTTTCTATGAAGCACCATAACACTCAAAACATCCTTTCCATTCAAGTCACATTTGTGTTTGTAACACGAAATCTCGGTGATATCGTGTCCGGAAACCAACAAATCCAACGCATATGTATCATTAAGGATATCAGCAAAGATGACCGAAGAGCCGTAGAAATGGATAGTTGGCTTCGGACAGAACCAGTTCTCGGCTATATACATTCTTTCCCATAATGCCATTTCCCAACGTTCATTGTAGATCAATTCATTCATATTGGCGATTTGATAGTCGTGGGCATATTTGACACGGAGAGCATTGATGGGCTCGAGGCATTTGTAGTTGGTGCCATCGTTCCGTGGTGTTTGAGCCATGGCTGAAAATATACGATTTGAAGCTTTTTGAACTAAAAAAATCGGTCAAAATGATGCCAAAACGCGAAATTCAGCCGCAGCACTCAAAAATTCATCACAAAATCGCTAAAAATGGACACAAACTCACCACATTGGAGCAGGACCATCCCAACCAAGAGCGTTGGCTTCAACATCGAGACTTCAGGGGGAGTTTTCCGATTTGGCGGAGGTTTGAAATCTCAAAATAACCGAGTTTGGAAAATTTTGAATCCCTTTATGCAAGGTTTGATCAGAAAAGATTCTTATCTGATCAAGGTAAAAGTCCTAAAAATGTGTGTTTGGAAGGAAGTTCACGGTTCGAAAACAGAATTTTTGTAAATTTTGCTTGATTTTGGCACCGTGCCAATTTTTCCAGGACTTTTTTGTTTACTGTATTTTCAGAGACTGTAGGTACCGTATTCGGGTAAATCAAAAATTTTTTTTTCACAAAAATATCTTCATTTCACAATAAAAGCAGAGAAAATTTCAAATTTTTTCGACGACGAATTTTTAACCCGATCCTACTTCTTTCCATATTTCACGATAAAATCATCATCAGGCCAGGTTCCACCTACTGATGGAACAGGTCTAGATGGTTTGGGAGTATCCCAATCATCTGGGACGGTTGAAGTGAGGATTGGACCGTTTTTGAAAATGTCCCAATCTTGGTCGGGCATAGACTTCAATTGCTCCTCGAGCCACTCACGACCCAAAAAATTGGATCTCGATCGGCCAGGATTCATCGATTTCCGAGCATATTTCGGTGGGGTGGAATATGGCAAGCACAGGCCAGTCTTCTCGTCCGCTTTGGTGTCGTAACATTCGGTTCCAGGAGCACCGTGTTGGACGCGATTAGGACTGAAAATCATAATATGCTTTCTGGGTGGCCGAGGTTTTTTCTAGTCCCGTTTTTGGTTTTTTTGAGCGACCTAAATTTCTCGATCTAAACAAAGGATTCCTTAGCGTGACCTAGCGTTCTGTGGCTTCAGAGTGGCCGAACTTTTCCTTTCTTGGTTTCGGTGGCCTAGAACCCTCGACATTGACGACCTAGTTAAAGGATTCCTTAACGTGGTCAAGTCCCTGCAATGACCTAATCCCTTAGTCCGCTGTTGCCATAAGCCTAGTTCCTTGATGGCCGAACTTTCCCTCGTCCCCCCGTCACTCACTTCCTTTTCACCACCATAACACTCAATACATCAGAGAAGTGTGGGGGGTTACTTGAACAAAGTTTGATCTTTTGATCTCTGTGACGTCACCCTGCCCCGAGTTCATTTGATCTTTTGTCTAACCTTCCCCCTCTCTCTACCGTCTCGCATGTCTGCATACTCTCTCGCTTTTGTCTAACCTTCCCCCTCTCTCTGCCGTCTCTCTCATCTGTGTACTCTCTCACCTCTCCCTCTAGCTTCTCTCCCTCCTCTCTGATCTGTGTACTCTCTCGTCCTATCTCTCCCCCTCTCTCATGTTTGTACTGTTTGCCGCGAGGGGGAACCGTACCCGCGGGTGTCGAATGAAAGACGACGATGTTAACCAAAACACTAAGTGTGCTGACGGGAGGGTAGGGGTAAATGATGTTTAAGTGTGAGGAAGGTTCTGCTGTGAGGAAGGGGAGAGTGTGTCCCCTCTATCCTTATGGTGGGTATGTACTGAGCAAACACTGGTGGCCGTGGCCTGCTTGGCCTAACTCTCCGCGCGTATGCAAGTGCGCTCTTCCGCACTAATTACTACTTCTCAGAATTAATTGATTTTTATACTAATTTGTATTACTGTTTTATTTCATTTAATTAAATACATTTTTCTTTTTGGAATTGAAAATAATAAATATTTATTAAAGTTTCCATATGAAAATATTAAAATTTCTTTTTTCAAACTACTTTGATGAACAATGATTCCTTGAAGGGAAGAAAGCGAATTCACTAATAAATTTGAATTTCAGAACACAGATAATCAGTAGCAGAGCGATGAGTGAAAATTATTCATGGCGTCGTTTGCGCAATTTTTCATATGCCTCCACTGCACCCTCCGGACACTTCCATTTCTCCACATCCAGCTTCGTGATTCTCGACAATTTGAGGCTCCTTGCCCGCGACAACGCCGTATACATTAACCCTCCTTGGAAGAGATCCGCGGAAAGAACGATGACGCCATCATACGTCTTTCCTTGGGCTATATGTACCGTCATCGCCTCTGCCGGTCGAAGTGGAAACTGTTTCCAGTACTTTCCAGACCTTTCATAAGTCTGGCGTTCAATGGAAACAGATTCCAGGGAGTGCGAGAATCTGAAATGAAACAGTTACATCCGTTGCCGTGAGTTTTTTATTAGATTAACTTACTTTATTTTGATTGTGTCGAGGGTAAATTCTTCGATTGTTCCGATTGCCCCATTCACCAACCCATTTTGCAGATCCATGTTTTGGGTCAACATCACCTGGCACCCTATGGCCAGGTAGAAGTATTGTGGTGGGACTGTGGATTGTCTGGGTTGATTCTCCGATTGAGCAGGCTTCGGAATACACAGTGGTCGGAAGTGTTTGACTCCGGTCATTTGCCGCATTCTCTGAAATCAAGGCTTTGGTAATTTTTTAAAATAATTTCTAAACAAACTTACGAAATTATTCAGAATACGTGCATCCGCGTTCTTTGTTGTGAGGATGGTAAACACCTTTCCAGGATTTTCCTGGCACAACTTGTCGAACTCTTTGAAGATTGCCGAGATCGAGGAGTCTCGGAGGAGGCAGAATCTTCGGAGATACGCTTCGGCCTCGATGGAAATCGATCCACTTCGAATTTCCATTAGGATCTTGACCTCCAGATCGTCCACTGTTCGCTCATTCTTCACCAGTGTGAAGCATTTGAACAGGCCCCACAAATCATCCGTCTTCGATGGTGCTAGGACGTCTCTTGCCGGCCGCCACTCCATTGGTAACGCTGTAAGTTTTCAATTTTTTAAAAAAAGCTAAAAACTACAATATGTTACCTTCGAACACTGGCGTTCCTTTGAAGGGAGAGAGCTGCATGAGGTCTCCGAAGGCAATGACCGACACTCCCCCGAAGGGCTCTGGGCTCTCCTTGAAAATTTGAAGGTGAGCCGAAAGTTGCGCAAACAAAACGGCGTCCAGGAGACTGATTTCCTCTATGAAGAGTACTTTCAAATTCTCTAACTGGCTCTTCGTCTTCATGAACATGAAGGCCGACAATTTCATGGTAAATGTGTCGGCTTCATTCGGCTAAAATTTTTTATTTTTGCCTTTTGCTAAATGAAAATTCTTAAAACTTACCGAGATTCCCAGTGCGGCGTGGATTGTCAGTCCTTGCACATTGTGGGCTGCACCTCCAGTGGCCGCCGTGACAATGCAGGCACCGTCACAAGCGAAGAACTTCCGGATATCGTCCCGTATGGCTCTGAGAAGCACAGACTTCCCACAGCCTCCTGGACCATTAATCAAATAATGGAACGGTGTGGTCTAAATAATTTTTTTCTTTTTCTAAAAATAGTGTTTTCCAAACTAACCTCAATTGTGAGAAGTCTTTTTCTGAAGAATTCACGAATGTTACCCTGTCTCTTATTGAGCGTCGGCTCCTCCGAGACTCTCATAGAAGATGCTTCAACAACGGTAACGGCAAACATGACGTCGGGTATTCCTAAGAATTTTAAAAACTGAGCTTGAGTAATGAAAACGGGGGAGCAAAAACTTTAGAAAAAACCAAATTGTGACACAAACTGGTCTACAATTGAGTTGAACCAACAAAGTATCTTCCCACGGTGTTCGTCATGTCCAATAGAAGAAGACTGTTACACAGGCGTTGCTCCTCTTGGTCCCTGAAAGAGAAATAGAGAAAACACAGTTTTTACAATTAGTAATATTTATTCAACTCTCTCAAATATAGTGTCATGATTCCAAAATTATATGGTTCCAAGATCAAGCTTTCTTTTATCTAATTAATTTTGAAACAAAAATGAATTGGTTTTTCAGCACAAAAATTTTTCAAAACAAAAGACTTGATCATGGTAAAAAAGAAAAAAAAAATATATATATATATATATGAAAAAAAAAATTAAAGTTGATAGTTCTTCTTCAAAGACGGAAGTTCGTGGTGGAAGAAGCGAAGGTTTCTTTGCTGGTTCAGATGATGACGGCAGACGCTGCACATTGCAAGAGCTGAAATTTTCGTAATTTAAAAATTGAAAACAAAGAATTTCAACTTACGTAATTGAATCATTCCTTGCTCGATAGTTTCAGCCTGGCGAGAACCGTTGTAAGACTTGCAGGTGCTACACAGGTGGATGATGAGAGGTCCTTTTTCTTTAAAAAGAAATTCTGGCTTGAGTTTTGCATTCTTCTCTTCAGGAATGACCGCTTCTTTTGCTTTAGTCTTGAGCCAATCCTAGAAAAATGAGCAATTTTGTCCATTTAACTTGGATTGAAAAACATTTTTTGAAAATTAAAACTAACCATCTTCTTGGCATCCGGACCCTCAATTTCTGACTCTTCATGTTTCCGTTTGATTGATGTTTTCGGAAGTGGAAGGACCTTCTTTTCTTCTGATTCTTTGATAGACTTCTTCGAATTTGGTTTGACATGTTCAACAACTTTTTTCTCAGATTCGTTACGAGTAGGAGTCATCTTCTATAACAAATTTATTTGCTTACAGTAAGACGCAAACGCGGAAGGAGGAAAAGCGAGCGGGAGAGAGAAATAAAAACAAAACATAAGAGAAAATGAATGAAGAATGAATGAAATGATGGGCCAAATGGTACGAAAAATAGGTGGAGTTTGGATTCAATTTGTGGAATTTCGAATAATTTCGAAAACAATGATGAGTCATCGCAATTTAATTAAGTAAGTGGTTTCAAAACTTCAAACGGAATGGCTTTTTGCTCAGGGTTGAAATGATAGATGGGGTGTTATCAAAACATTACACAAAATTTGGGAAGGGTCATGGGAAACTTCATGTCTCTTTTTTATATATATTGATGGTAGGTGATGAGCCCTTGGCAAAGTTAAGTACGAAACTTTCGGCTTTCTTCTCATTTTTTGAATTGTTTTGCTGTGTAAACATCATTGGTTCATTTGTAGAAGTTATCTAGAATTTTTAAATTCAATTTAAATTAGTTTCCAAACTCACTGTTTGTTCGAAGTGTTCCACTGGGGTGGGTAGAAAATATGCTGAATTGTTTTCGTTCATTGTTTTCTTCGCAACATAATTTGTAGAATTCATTTTCCAGAAACTTGATCCGTGATGAGCGACAATCTGGAAGTTGTCAAGAAATTGATTGAGGACATGGTCCAAGATGTCGTTCAAGGAGAGGAAAAGGAAAAATCGAGAGAGTTGCAAGAGGTCACCGAACCGGATGCAGACAAAGAGGAAAGAGTGAGTCATATTGCGGGAAATGTTCTCTTTAAGTACATTTTATTAGGATCAAATGGGCGGTGCTTCACTTAAAGTTTTGAAAGAGGATGTTGATAACGGAAAACGTTGGTTCAAAGGTGTCATTAAAAATGTGAAATTGGATCTAGTAATTCCGAAAAGAATCACTATCGACCCCGAGGGACCTGAATTATTTGCCGAGAGCTTGATTTCCTTGGCAAAAAAGTATGCTCCAGCTCAGAGGGCTCGTGCTACACGTGTTGGAATGAATTTTTCTTCTGAAGAAATGACTGAATGTGTTGGTCTCCCATTCAAAGATATCAAAAAGTTGAGAGCTGAAGATATCGTGCAAAATATGGCAGACATGTCTCAGTCCAACAAAAATCCTCTCCAATTGGAAGTGCCTCGGATTTCAGTTCGTATCACATACATCACTCCCCCTACTGGGTCAGGAATTTCACCTCCTGCCATCAAAAGAAAAGTTTATGGTGGTAGAAAAAGGGCTTTTGATACTAGTCACATTTTGGAAATTCCAAACATGGGGCGGAAACGATCAAAGAAATCGTCGAGTGAATCGGAAGACTTTTTTGATGACTGTTGTGAAGGCGAAGAAGATGAAGATCTGGAAAATGAGGAAGAAGAAGATGAGGAAGAAGTCGGTCCAATACGTGTTTCAAAAGGAAGCACCAATGTTATGAAAAATAATGGTAAGTACAAGTTTTTCTTTGTGATAAAGTTTGTCATTTTCAGTGACGGAAGACTGTCTTTTCCATGCTATCTATCAATCTTTGGCCTATAATAAGTTGAAATATTCTTCCACTCCTGAGAACAAAAATGAGTATCGTCGTACATTGAACAAGAACGAAAACAAAAGAGACAATTGCCAATCCGTTTTCCTAGCTGTCAAGCAGATGAAAAAGGTGAGTCATTTTGAGTAAACATTAGTTAGGAAATATACTTTAGGATGCTGGAATAACTAAGAAGACTAATTTTGATTGGTATGATGTCGATGAAATCCAGAAGAAAGTCTTTGGTAATTCTTACCAAATTCTTGTTTTTGAAAAGAATTCGACTATTCCGTTCTACTGTGGTACCTATGTGGGAAAGGAGAAAGTTTTGACCGTCTATTTGGCTGATGGTCATTTCAGTGGAGTCAGAAATGTCTGTAACCTTCTGAGCACTTCATATTACTGTTCCATGTGCCAATCAAGATACCGTGATGCGGCTTCGCACTACAAATGCAAGCTAATTCACTATCTTTGCGGCAAAGAATGTGGTGAGACAGAGGATGGAGATGAAGTAGTGCTATGTGACACTTGCAAAATTTCGTTTCCTTCAAAGCAATGCTATGATAACCACAAAGAAAAAGGTAAAATAAAAATGGTTGGAACTCGATAAAAAGCTTAGATTTATAGGACCAAGAGGAGGGAAGAGTAGATGTGATCACACGAAGTACTGTACAAAGTGTGAGCGTGCGTATTACACGAACAAGAAAAGCCTCCCACACGTATGTGGTCACAGATTCTGCCAAAGATGTCAATGTATGGCTGAAGAGGATCATCATTGTCGAATGACTGTCTGTGAAAAGCCGAAAAACTTGACTCGAAAGCGTGTGTTCTTCGATATTGAGGTAAACTTTGTTTTGTTTATCTAAAAAAAAAAAAGTAATAAGTACAGAGTCGTGTTGATGAAAGCACTGGAAAACAAGTACCAGTCTTGTTCGTTGGTCTTCGCTGCTGTCCTTCTTGCTCTTCTCACATTCCAAAGGATCACGCTGAACTTCTCAATGCAACATGTGTGAATTGTTCCAAAGAAGTTTCACGTCTCAAGATTATCGAATGCATAAGCGAAGGAAATCGTGGTGTGGATGTTTCTTCTGAAATGGTCGAATGGCTTTTCTCAACTGAGCATGAAGGATTTGTTGCTGTAGCTCATAATGGCTCAGGGTATGAAAATTGAAACAAGAAGTAATGTATAATATGAAATTTAGGTACGACAGTCAATTTATTCTGGAAAATTTGATCGCCAGTAATAAATCAGCTCCTCAAATTTGTCTTGATGGTACTAAGCTTATCTATCTCAAACATCGGAAAGTGAGACTGGTGGACTCGTTGAAATTCCTAAATATGAGTTTGAGTGCTGTTGGCAAAGCTTTTGAAATTGACTCCCTCAAAGGGTAAGTTTAAATAAATATTTGATCTCGTAAATTTGTTATTTCAGAGATTTCCCTGTTCTCTTCATAAAGCCTGAAAATTTTGACTACATTGGAAAAGTTCCTTCTGACAAGTATTACGCTCTCGATAACAAAAGTACTGAAGCAAGAAAAAAACTTGTCGACTTCTTGAAAACTGAAAGAGAGGATCCAAACAGAATCTTCAACTTTTATCAAGAAATTGTGAAGTACTGTTACAACGATGTCTACATCCTTTCATCAGCTATGACAACATTCGAGAGAGAATTTGAAGCTATGACTCAAGTGTGTCTCTTAGAGGTAAGTTTCTTTCGTCTCTAAATCTCACCCTCTCGTCTTTTTTGTTTGTGTGTCCCTTCATGTGAGCGGGAAACTTTCTTTCGTCTCTAAGTCTCTATCTTTTAGGAGTCTGCCACGGCTGCATCAGCTGCTGTGAAAGTGTTCCGAAGAAAACATCTGGACCCTCAACTTCCAATTGTTTTGGATGCTAAACCATCGGAGACCATCAATTGCTCAGTTGCCAGTCAGAAACTTCTGGCCTGGATTGGTCACGAAGAAAACGTCCAAATCAACATCTCTACAACCTATGGCGAGAAAAAGGTATTTTATTTAATAATGAACTGTTCCTTAATAATTACTTATAGGTTGCTGGTTACCGTGTGGATGGTTTCATCGAACCATGTCCAAAATATCCAAAAGGACAAGTGATTGAGTTCAACGTAAGTCTTTGTGAATTTTAAACAACTAATCAGGTTTGTTTCAGGGCTGTTACTGGCACGGACACGACTGTACTTATTCTGCTGAGTCGGTCATCGATGGAGTACCGGTCAGTGAAATTCGGAAAAGAGACAAAAAGAGGCTTGAGGAAATTGGTAAAGAGTACCCTGTTCGTGTCATTTGGGAGTGTGAAGCACGTGAAGAACTCCGAATAAATCCGGATATGGCGAAATTCTACAAGAATTACGAAGCAAGAGTAAGTTTTTTCTAATTTTTCAGATTGTTGAATTTGTTTTCAGGACATATTGTTGTTTTCGCGAGCGCTAATGGGCGGAAGAACCGAAGTTTTCAAGCTTCGTGTCAAACAAGACGGAACACGTTACATCTATGTGGATGTCGTAAGGTAATTGAATTTGTTTTCTTGGGAGCAAGCTTAATTCTCCTATTTTAGTTTATATCCAACGGTGATGAAGCGTGGTGCCTTCCCAATTGGTGCGCCAGAAAATGTGAATCGAGAAGAATTCATAGTTCCAATAACAAAGCCTGAAGATCTCTTGATTGATGGATTCCTCAAATGTAAAATTGTTGCCCCTCAAGACTTACTCCTTCCTCTGATACCTGACAACTCCACTGGAAAGTTGGTGTTCGGTCTTTGCAAAGGTAGGGTTTTGTCATCATTAATTTCAAAATTGGTTTCAATAAGTTCAGCTTGCATTCGAGAGGAGAATCAGGGAGAATGTGAGCATGATGAAGATGATCGTGCTTTCAGTGGAGTCTACACGACTGAAGAATTGAAAAAAGCTCTCACGCTTGGCTACGTCATCACGGAAGTATATCACGTAAGAGTTTAAAATGGTTCGAAAAATATAAATTTTATTTGTAGGCTGTAAAATATCAGTATTGGGCGGAAAATGTGAATGGTCAAGGTGGACTATTCACATCATTTATGAACGAGATGATGACTGAGAAAATCGTAAGGCTGAATCATACCAAAGACAAAAAACATTTCCATTATTTTCAGTACAGCAGTGGTCTTCCCAAGCATGTGAAAACAGAGGAGGATAAGAAGGCTTTCGTGGAGGCATACATGGAGAAAGAACAAATTGATGTCAGTGACCTCTCCCGATTTGTCAAGAATGTTGGTAGGAGAGCTTCTTCGAAGCTCACTGTCAATTCTCTTGTAAGTTCAAACGGAATTATTTGTCTGAAATTAAGTTTTCGATTTCAGTGGGGAAAATTTGCCCAAAGAGTTGGTCGAGAGTGTACACAAATCATCATCGACCCTTGCAAGTTTTACAAGCTGTATCACAACAAGGCCATTGTTCTCCTTGATGTAAGGCCTGTCAACGATGTGCTCATAGTGAAATTCCGTCAGCGTGCTGAAACTTTGTCTAGTCTGAAGACAAGTGCAATGCACATTGCGGCCTATGTGCCATCGTATGGCCGTCTCTTCCTCTACTCTCTCATGGAGCTTGTTGGTGCTGAAAATATTATCTATACAGGTAAATATAACAGAGAAAGAACTTCAAATAATCTTCTTTTCAGATACTGACTCCATTATTTATGCCGTTCCTCCTGGAAAGGAAGATCCATTGGCGAAGTTCCTCGGAGAGTTTCTTGGTAATCTCACTAACGAGTGTACTGGACAGATGATTGACTTTGTATCGACTGGTGGAAAATCCTACGCCTATAAGGAGTTGATGGAAAATGGAGAAATCAAGGTAAATTCGAATTTTATGTTGAGAAAAAAAAAAAAAAAAAAAAAAAGTATAACTATTGGTTTGCAGGTTGTTCGAAAAGCAAAGGGGATTACTCTGAATTCGGCAGCCGATCACTTGGTCACTTTCGACAAAATGGCAAAGCTTGTGGATGAAGCCTTGGAAGGAGTAGCTGAAAGAACCACCGTTCGTGTCCCTCAGTTCACAATGCGTCGGAATCGGGAGCACCAGGTTTTCGCGAAGAATAGCACGAAGGCTCTTCGTTACACTTTCAACAAACGTCGGGTATTGAGTGATGGAACGACCTTGCCATTTGGATACAAAAAATGTTAAATATGTTATACGTGTATTAAAAGAGTTCAAATACAATATGTACATATGTATTTATTTACAATAGAGTTTCCGATGATCTAGCACTCTTCCGTTTTAAAACAATTCTTTAAATAAATTCTTAACAATGAAAATTTTTGTACCAAGTACATTATGGTTTCTTGGACCAGAAACAAGAAGAAGAATAAGAAAGATAAAAGCAGAGAAAGAACAATGAGAATGGAGAGAAAAGGCTCTGCTAAGAAAAAACCTATCCATTCTGTAAAAAAGCAAATCATCTTGAAGAAAATACTCAACAACTCCAACACGGAATCTAGAAACTTCCCCCAGCTAAGTTGTCGCGGTGCGTGGTGACTTTGTGTGATACTCTGCAAAAGTAGGAATTTAAGATAAAATCGACGAAACTGACCATTTTCAAGGAAACATCGAAATCGTTTTTTGAGAAATTTTCTGCAAAGAGGAATGGTATTCATTCATTTCAATCATGAAACTTGCGTGGCAGAGTACTATTCTTATTGTTGGTCCCAGCGGTCAAGGAAAAAGCACGTTGGCTCGGAGAATTGTAGAGGATCGGAACGCGATATTTGATGCTGAAAGCAAAGTATGTTTCTGGTATTATGATACTTTCGAAAGTGTGCCGGATTCGTTGAAAAATCGAAAAGATGTTATGCTACGCGAAGGATTGCCTAATCTTGAGGAACTGAAGAAATACAAAAGTCATCAAGCAATGATTGTGATTGATGATTTAATGACGAAAATTGATCAAAACTCTGGAATGGAGCGACTTGTGTCTGTTTTGGCTCATCACTACAATATGACCGTAATGTTTCTACTTCATACCATTTTCTATTCAAAAGTGATCAGAAACCTGAGATTGCAAGCAAGTTACATAATTCTGTTCAAGAATAATGCTGACAAGTCAAGTGTTCGTTGTTTGGGCTCCCAGCTGATGCCTGGCGCATGTAACACATTTCTTTCTATTTACACGGCGGCGACAAGTGAGCCGTACACATATTTGCTGATTGACCTTCACAAAAACTGTCCTGACGAAATTCGCTACCGTGATAACATTCTTCCGGAAAAAGTTACTCATGTCTTCATTCCAAAATAACTGTGGAGAATGGGATTTGGATACTTTCCACGAAATTATGTCACTTTCTTCTACTCGTGATGAAAATCGACGAATCGAGCTAATTAATTCACTTTCTGACAAAACTCTCATTTGTTTAGTAGAGTTGGTCTTTAATATACTGAATGGATCAGTCAATGTCTCACGGACTCATGTTCATCGTCTTCAACCTCATTCAAACAATCTACGCCGTCTGTCAACAATAAGAAACGTTGACGAAGCAAAACAATTTCTCGTCCAAACTGGTGGTGCTCCAATTGCTGTACTTTTCCCTGTTCTGATTTCTGCTGCTTCTGCTATTTTGGAACATGTCCTACGGTAAATATGTACTACTTTCTGTTGAAGAACACGAGGATCTCATTTCAAAACAAAACGTGAGTCAAGACCCCTTTAAAGGTTTATTGGATAAACCGATGGCTGATGATGTCAAACTTGCTCACTTACAAGACAAACTGGCAAAATTAGTCAATAACCGAAATAACGAGAAGAATGTCGAATCTTTGGAAAAATCAAGAAAAGCGGAAGATGACCCGTTCAGATATGATGACGTCCCTCCCAAAGTGAAAAGTATTAACATACAGACTGAATTACCACCTCAGCAAGCAGTGGTACCCTTGGCAGCTCTTTCCATTCAAACTCCAACTACACCACCGGCGTTTTCCCCTCCCGCATTTGGTAGAGCTCGTCTTAATCTTTCACCACTTCCTCAAGCGATCACCCCCGCCGAATCAAAACAGAAGCTGTTAGCACATTTTCTTGCTCATCCAACAGTGTTTCGCATTGACAAGTCATCGGGAGACTTTTTCATCAGAGATCGAAAACTAGACGGCTGCAATATATCGAGACTACTCAACGATTTTTCGAACGAAATTCCAATATCAGGTGCATATCCAGGACTTCGTGCTGTGACAGATTATTTGTTGGAAACTGATTTTCCTGAAAAGTATATTCTCAACTCAATCCGGAAATATCCGCTCAGATCGAGTATAAGAACTTTTAATACACGACGTTGGAGTCACGGCGGAACCAAAAATGGTCGAAAGTATTGAGAAGCTGTATCATAATCCAAAGTCAGGTCTGCGTGGAGTCACTACTTTGTATAATCAAGCTAAGAAAACTAATCCAAGTATAAGAAGAAGAGATGTTGTTTCATACCTCCATACAAACGAAGCGTATACTCGCCATTTCCCTAAAGTGAAGAATATCCAGCACAATCCCTGGGTTGCTTCCGGTCCTGATAGTCATCACATGGCTGATCTCGCAATGTTACCTACATTGAAAAAGAAGAACAAAGGATTTTGCTATATTCTTGTGGTCGTTGATGTGTTCAGTCGTTATGTGTTTGCGCGTCCTTTGAAAAACAAGGAATCTCTGACTGTCACAAATGCTTATGATGATATCCTGAAGACTACACTACGTGTTCCAAAGCGTTTGTATACTGATAAAGGTAATTAAGACAAATTTTTCAAAAACTTTTTTTTTTTTTTTCAGGCACGGAGTTCATGGGCAAGCCATTCAGAAATTTATGTGATGAGTTTGCAATTATTCATATGAATCCTAAAAACACTAATGTCAAGGCATGCTATGCTGAGAATGCAATTATGCGGATAAAGAATAAGTTGGAGAAATGGTTCACTGTAACAAAACAGTTTGATTGGATTACTGTTTTACCTGAAATAATAGAAGGATTGAATTCAACTTATATGGACTCCCTCGGAACATCGCCAGAGAAAGTAACTTGGGATAATGCGCAAAAGATATGGCAGCGCTTGTACGGTTCTTCTCCGTCACATGCGCCAAAGTTCAGGATTGGGGACACCATCAGAATTTTAATGGAAAATTCACCTTTCGCGAAAGGAACTCGTGCTAAATGGAGTGAAGAGGTGTTTGAAATCATCAAAGTGCTCGATTATGACATTCCTGTATACATTCTGGCTGATGAAACGAAAACTGAGTTGGATGGTATTTGGTACGAAGAAGAGATGGTATTATACAGGAAACCTGAAGTTTCAACAAAAAGTGGCACTGTTGCGGGAAAACGAAGGAAAAGATAATTTATTTACTTGTACTTTATTTGTGTTTGTTCAATTGTTTACATTACTTTCATTCAATGGATAGCCCCAAGTGGTCCTGTGGAAACACACACTGCTCCAAAGCTTTACTTGTATTTGTCTCTCAAGTTTTGATTATTTATATTGTCAGTTTTGTTGCTTTATATAAAATTTGTACCCTTGATTATCCTCAACAACAACAGTGGCTAATTGTTCTTGGTTCTTGTATCGGATATTTGCTGCCGAACCCTAAAATCAAGGATGACTGACTATTATGTTACTCTAGTCAGTAACGCTCAGGCTGATTCTACAATTTCAAATTTCAAAAGTCCGCTGGCTTCTTCTCTACACTTCAATCAGCCCTATGAAGTTGCATTGACGTCGATTATTTATCCCAATTCACATGATTTGATCACAAATAACTTGGAATCAGATGGAAAATATGAAAACGAATTCACTGTTTGGCTTGAAAAGAAGGTTTACAAGTGTAAAGTGCCAAATTGTTCATTTTCCTCGCCTCAACAACTAGTGGAAATTTTGAACTATTGTTTTTCAAAAACATTCAAGAGCATGACAAACACGACGGATAAGGTAATTGATGTATTCACCTACAATAGTCTGTTCAAGACTGTGATCATCCAAAAGTCAAACAACATTTCACGTTTGGAACTCTCAGATAGATTGAGTTACTTTCTCGGAGTTGACAAAACTTTGACCAAATTTCCAACAGAAGGTCAATACTCAATGTTTTCTGGATCGGAGCTCATGTACATCTATTCGGAAGGACTTGTGGATCCTCAAACAATAAGTCATATAAAAGCACCAATTCTAAAGGTTATGACTATAACTGCTGGAAAAGGTGGGAATATTGACCAAACGTTCACAAACCCTCTATATGTACCAATTAGGGCGAAAGAGATCAATAGTATCGGAATACAAATTAAGGACGATCGCGATCATTTCATTTCATTCAACTCTGGGAAGATTGTCATTGTTCTCCACTTCCGTCCCATCAAGTACTCATTTGATGGTTGAGACCCGATCCAATTTCACTTCAACTCTCACCTATTCTCTACTAAAATGTTTGTTTACTTTGATCCTGATAATTCTGTTGATTGGGATCACTTTTTCGAAATTGATCAAAACCAGTCAGGATCCAATGGATTTCGTGCCGGAAGTCTATATCAAAGAGGAAACGGCCCATTCTCGCAATTACTCGGAAAACTCTTTATCTCAGCTGTTCCTCTGCTAAAACGTATGGGTGTTTCTGTTGGTCGAGAAGTCATGGATTCGTCACTTCGTGTTGCTAACGACGTTGTGGCTGGTGACTCATTCAAACAGTCTCTGTCGAAAAACGCTTCCAATTCGTACAATACTCTTGTCAATCGTGCTATTGCCAAAATCGACCAATCTGGTGGTCGTCGCAGAAAAACAAAAACTAAGTCTCCTGCTATCAAAAAGGCTGGAAAATCTCGGAAACCCAAGAAAGTTGTGAAGAAGAAACCTGCTAAACGGAAGACTACGAAGAAAAGAAGTTTGCCTAAATCTGCTTCCAAGAAGAGAGATATATTCGGGAAATGGCTAAACTAATCGAATCGAAAAGCCAACCCAGTGCACCATCTAACCTCTGTCTTTTTGATACTCCTCCAAGTCAAGTCGCCTTCAATAAGGGAAAATGGATGACATTTTCTCCAACAAATGCTGTTGATTCAGAAGGACCATACACTTTCAATGTTTTCGATAGCGCTCATTTCTTCCAACTCAACAAAACTTATGTGAGTTTCAAGCTAAAAATCAAGAATTTGGAAAAGGCTGGTGCTGGACAAGAGGAGATCACTGTCGGTCATACTAACTTCATTGGAGCAACCTTTTTCAATCAGGTGAAACTTTTATTCAACAATGTACTTGTTTACGATTCCGATTATTATGCATACAAAAGTTACATTCAAACCCTTCTTGGTGAAAATCAAGAAACCAAAAAAGGAGTTTTGTCTGCAGCTGGTTGGTGTGAAGAAGATAGTGAAAGAGTTATGAAAGAGGGGAGAGAGCGTGATTTTTATGCACCATTACTCCTGGAACCATTTCAAACTGAACGACTTCTGATTCCCCATATTAACATCCAACTTGTACTTTACCGAAATCGAAACAGCTTCTGTCTGCAAAGTAAAACTCCGTCGAAAGCCGAGCTCGTGATTTCTGATCTGAAACTTCATATGAAAGCAATTGATGTCATCTCATCAGCCACAATTGCTATGGAAACTCGTCTACGAAAATCCCCTGCTCAATATCCTTTTACTGTTACAAAAGTGAAGCTGATTGCGATTCCTGAAGGACGATTGGAATTGCCCTACAACACTTTGTATCATGACTTCATTCCAAGAAGAATTATAATTGGTATACTAGAGCAAGATCTTGGTGTCACTAAAGATTCTCTACACTTTGGTCATCATAACCTTTCCGAAATTCAACTGGATGCTGGCGGTACCATGTATCCACCTCAACCGATTCCATGTAATTTTGATGACAAAAATTATGCACAAGCTTTTGCTCGGATGTATGATGAACTCGGATGCATTACAAACAACTCCTGTCCAAAGATCACTTATGATATGTTCCGTAATGGCTGCGCTTTCTTCGTTTTCAACCTTTCCCCCATGGATTCATCCAATTCGTGGGAATTGGTTCAAACTGGCAGTACACAGCTTTTAATGCGGTTTAAGAAGAAAACACCGTCAGGAGGGCTAAATGTTTTAGTTCTGTCACAATACGATGGGAGTTTCGAAATTGATGCATTCCGAAATGTTACTGTGCACAATCAACGTTAAAGCTGACCACTCCTTCATTATTTCCGTCACTCTCATCACTTCTTCCTCTTCGTTGAACTTCACCATACGATATGCTACCAGGAAGCAAACTCCCAATTCTCGTTCCAGAAAGTTATGCACCACCACCCCGAGGAGTAAGTTTAATTTTTAAAAATCTACTCATTTATTTCATTAATATTTTTATATTTTAGTTCGTTGATGTTTGTCTCGGGTCTCGTTTCTTGGAAAAGTTTGGAAATATTGACCACGTTCCACCCAAGTGCTGTCGTGAAATAAAAGATCATCTTCAAAACCTGAAGCCAGTCATGATGTGGAACTCCTGCAACGGGATGCTTATTGAAACCGGTGCAGCAATCAGCTTGTCAGTTTTTCAGAATTCGGAAAACTTAGATTTAAGTTAATTTTAATCATTTAGGGATGCTACGCCGAAAAACTTCAGCTTCATCAATACAGTAACGAAAGTTGGTCAATTCCCCAAACTCCACCATATCACCGTACTCAAATATTTCAATAACAAATATAAAATTAAGTTGTCTTATCCCCATTCCCCCCTTCTCCGTGATTCAGCGGGTCGTATGTATCCTCTTGAAACTGTCTGGGCCCGAATTCGTGTTTATTAATAGTTTATTTCAATAAATTTACTTTCAATGGCACTTTCTACTATTCAACTAGAGAATTTCCTATCTTCTTGCCGCATCACAAGAGAAAGTTTTTGTGGTGTTTACCCAAGTGACCGCAAACCAAACATAATCAAGCGACCATGTTCTTTCATATGGAATACTGCACCAAGTACCGAAATCGGTGATCATTGGGTAGCCTTATGGATAGACGAAAGGAACTATGGATATTTCTTCGATAGCAGTGGATGTGAACCACAACCGGAATTTATCGCTTTTTTCAAAGAAAACTGTTGTAAATGGAAAAAAGTACTTCAGAAGTCAACACAAGGTCTACTTTCTAATGTTTGTGGCTACTATTGTATTTACTTTCTGCTACAAAAAAGTAAAAAACAATCGAATAAGCTGATAAGGAAGCCGTTCACTGCTAATTTACCGAAAAATGATGATTTCGTAGTAAAGTTGGTCAAAACACATTTGAGAAATTGTGAAAGTCGAGTATATCAACCACTGAAACGTGAAACTCATTCATTCTTACAAAATGTCTGACGAGCAAGTTGACGGTATTCCGCTGCCTCCTGGAACTCCTGTTTCTCAACACGAGGAAGAGGAAAATGTTCGAGCTCAAAAATCTTTTCCTTATCCGCCACCTGATCGTGGTACTCACACCGGATATCCACTGATGTTGCCGCTTCAAGATGATTCTCTCAAGAATTTGACTTTGGTTGGTACCATTAAGATTTATCGTGATATCTATTCAAATCTACACATGACGTCAGGGTAGGGTCCATCGACCTGTTCCCACACAATTGATGGTGCGTTATATTAAACAGTGTAAATAACTTTACACATTGTCAATGTGCATTGCTAACCAGTTTCATCCAAGTTTTTTTTTTCCTAAATATTCTAATTTTCTAATGGCCTCGATTACTGACGGACAAGGCTTGCTGCTACAATCCGAAATTGAAAATATTTGGAATGAAATTGAAAAGGAAGCCAACGATCAGAAGAAGAAAGGTAAGTGTCCTGTACCGATTTTATTTATTTAATTTTCATTATTCCAGTAGAAGAAAAGAAAGTAGAGAACGAGGTGGTTACTCCTTGGTGGCAGGATATGGAGCTCCCTGTAATCAAAAAGGAAGCAGTTTCTCCGAAACGAGGTATTTTTTAAATTTAAGTTTTTTTCCAGAATTATTGTTTTCAGAATCCATCCCACCATCAAGTGGATCCGCTGGTCCATCAGAAGCTGAGCTGTACACAACCCGGGTATTTTTCGAAAAGCCAGCTGATTACATACCGGACGGCCAGGCTGAATGGATCGAGATGCAGGAGCTTGCTGGAAGAAATTTTGAATAATTTTCCAGAACTTTCTTCTTCTTTGTTTGTTTTTCTTCCTGAATAAAATTCCTTTTTTGTTATTCTTTGTTTGTCCAATTCAAATTTAAATAAAAACAAATAGATAAATAAAATATCAATTCTAAAAAATCAATAATTAGCAATAACTAATTAAAACAAGTGAACTAATTAGGCAAAAGAGTCAATTAATTCGGAGAAATAAATAGTGCGGTCTTTGCATGCGCGCGGAGAGTTAGGCCACGGTCACTAAAAGTTAGGCCACGGTCATTAATATAAAATTCCAGAAGTTGATTGCACACAAACAGTGTAATAAAATCATTTTCGAGTTGCGGTAAACTCAATTAACTATAATGTAGGGGGGAGACTATGTAAACATAGGAGACACCCATCGAAATGATGAGTCATACCCTTCCGGTCCTTAGGGTTCAAAGGTCAAACTTTGTTCAAGTAACCCCCCACACTTCTCTTACATCCCTCCCAATCAGATCACATTTCCGCTTCCAACATGAAATTTCAGTGATATCGTGTCCGGAAATCAGCAAATCCAACGCATATGTATCATTAAGAATATCAGCAAAGATAACCCAACGACCGGAGAGATGAATTGTCGGCTTGGGGCAGTTCCAGTTCTCGGCTATATACATTGTTTCATATATTTCCATTTCAGGATCCCTATTGTAGACCAACTCATTCATATTGGCGATTTGATAGTCGTGGGCATATTTGGCACGAAGTGCATTGATGGGTTCTAAGCATTTGTAGCTGTTAGGATCGCGTCGTGGTGTATGTGCCATGGCTGAAAATGTACGATTTGAAGCTTTTTGGACTGAGAATTCGGTTCTTGGGCCTCAAAAATGGTTCCTAAACGCAAAATTTAGCCCTGGCACCCAAAAAACCACTCTAAAACCGCTAAATATGGTCCCGAACTCACCACATTGGAGCAGGACCAGCCCAACCAAAAGCGTTGGCTTCAACATCGAGACTTCAGGTGGAGTTTTCCGATTTGGCGGAAGTTTGAAATCCCAAAATAACGGGATTTTGATAATTTTGATTCCTTTTATCATAAGCTTGATCAGATAAGATTATTATCTGATCAAGATAAGAAAAAAGGTCTGGAAATGGTGTTTTAACGGAAAGTTCACGCTTTTGGCACTGTGCCAACTTTCCAGTTCGATAGGCTTGGAGACAGTGGCTACCGTAACCATGTAGTTTCAGTCGATTCAAATCGTGTTTTAACCGAAAAATCTTCCCTTCATAATAAGATCCGAACCAGGCAAAATCTTACAATCAATATGAAAATTTCCCATTTGAAAAGTTCTCAATAGAGACAATTCTTAAACGGTCGGTACTAATAAAGGTTCTGATTCGTCCTGTTATTAACCGACCAGTCCTGATTCGTTCTGATTGTGGTTCCGCCAGAGTTTTTATAAGGATCAGCTCTGATTAGGAATAGCACCGTCAAATCTTTTTTTGAAAAGTGACCAAATTTTTATTTCCAGATTATATAGTTCTCAAAATTTTACCCATTTTTCCCTCTTGAACCATCTTTCTATCTCTTCTAGCTCTCGAGTTATAGCCATTCGCCTAAAGCCAGAGCGCAGAGGAACCAAACACTCTCGTTTCTCTGCGCTCTCTTCTTCTCTTCCGAAAATCATTTATGGGCTGTAACTCGGCTACTAGAAGCGCTAGAGAAACAGTTCAAAAGGGGAAAATGTGTAGGATTACAAGAGCTTTCTGATGGTACAAAAATAGTGTCAAGTTTGAAAAAAACAACTTCACAAATCAGTTTTTCAATAAATTTCATTCATAAAATCACCAAAATTTTAAGTTCGATCAATCAAAATTTTTCACTATGTTGTCCCAAAATGGACTGTTTTCAGTGTGAATGGGTTCAACCAAGGGATCCTTGCAATCTTTCTGGCGGCCCCAAAGCTCGAGATTTGTCGGTTTTGCTGCTATTTTTCGAGCATATTTTGGCTCCGAACCCCAGGTTTCATCATTTTTTGGACCAATTCTATGAAATCCATTAGCTCTGGCTTCAGCGTCCGCTGGATACCGACGATTTTCATAGGATGGTCTTTGAATAGCTTCAAAAAGTTTCCGGGCATTTGGTCGTTCCATATTTCTTTCATATTCTTTTTCATATTCTTCCGGACGTTTAGCGGGCGCCAGTAGTCCTGGGGGGAGGGAGCAGAGACCGATGCCTTTGTAGTCCTCGCCGAACATGCAGAAAGTTCCCGGGATTCCGTGCTTCTTTTTGGTGTATCTGGAAGAAAATGGAAGAGTTTTTTGAGGGGAGGGGGTGGGGGGTGGCCTAGGTTTTAGGATGGTGTCCTAGAGATTCTAATGAAGGCCTAAAAGTTCTGATAATGACCTAGGGGTTCAAATGATGGCCTAGAACTTCCTTTGATATACTAGAGGTTCCAATGGTGGCCTAGGTTCCTCATGATGGCCTAGATTTCTAATGATGGCCTAGCAGTCTAAATGATGGCCTAGGTTTCCGATGGACGTTTCTTCTGGAAAAGCGGCGCAATTTGTAGTTTAAGGGCCGAGTATTCCGCGGCCTAGCTTTTCAGAGCGGAGGACTAGCTTTCTCAATAGAGGGTCGCGTTTTTTTCTAGTGGGAGCCTAGATTTCTGAAGCGGCCTAATCCATGGCCAAACTTTCGCCGGCCTTACTTTCCCTATGTGTTGCAATGGTGGCATAGCGTCTTCAAGCACGGTGACCTAGCTTTCTCTAATGATGGCAGCCTAGCTTTTTCTAGTCCCTCTCCTCCCTAACTCACCGTCTCTTAAAACCAACACTCAACACCTCCTCGCCAGTCTTTTCACAAGTCCTTTTCCAACACGAAAGTTCCGAAAGATCCACCATGGAAATCAACAATTCAAACGCATACGGATCATTATTAATATCCGAGAAAACGGTGAAAAAGTTGCCCGGAAAGTGCATCGTTGGTTTTGGACAATCCCAATTATCATCAGCAATCATTGCACTCCGGATTACGGTCTCGTAAATGTTGTCATAATTCAATTCGTTCATGCTGGCGATTTGATGCTTGTGGGCGTATTCGGCACGGAGAGAGTTGATACGGTCGAGGCAACTCGAATCGTTTGGAAGATCCTCCTCTTGAGCAAGGGCTGAAAATATAGAGAAAATGAGCCAAAATAACGGTCCGCAGTCAAAAAAGTCCCCAAAAGACTCTGAAACGTCAAAAATTGTCTCAAAAACTTTAAAATTGGTTCTAAATCTAACTCCGAAATTGATCCAAATTGGTCCGAAAAAAAGGTCTTTTTTTCCAGAAGTTTCGAGTTTCAGTTTCAGCTTCACAACGTTAGATGTGTTGTCTTTCAAGAAAGGGCATTTGAACCGGCAAAAATGGTCGTAGAGCCCCTTGAAACTGTCAATTTTAGTCCTAAAACCCAAAAAATAGATCCCATAACGTGAAAAAATGCGCTCAAAAATGGCACTTGGAGCTGTAAAAACTTTCTAGCACTTCTTAAATTAGTACATCTTCCTTGAAATTTCAAAAATTCTTGGAACTGTCAAAACTGGTCAAAAGAGCACAGGGACTGGAAAAGTGGTCCCAGCTGAAAAAAAGAGCCCTGGAGCCCTCCCACAAAATTGGTTCTAGAACCTAAAAACTGGTTCCAGGACGTCCAAAATGCACTTCGACCCTCGAAAATGGCTCTAGATCCCTCAAAAACCCCTGGGACCCCTCAAACTTACCATATTGGAGCAAGACCAGCCCAACCAAAAGCGTTGGCTTCAACATTGAGACTTCAAGAGGCGTTTTCCGAATTGGCGGAGGTTTGAAATCCCAAAATAAAAGGATTTTCAACATTTCGAAAGTTTTTAAGGGAAAAATAATCTGATAAGATCTTATCTTTCTAGGGCAAATTTATTATCTTGATCAGATAAGATTCTTATCTGATCAAAACTTTGATAAAAGGATTTGGATTGGAAAAAATTGGCATTTTGAGATTTCAAACATCCGTCAGATCGGAAAACTTCCCCTGGAACTCTCGATGTTGAAACCAACGCTTGTGGTTGGGCTGGTCCTGCTCCAGTGTGGTAAGTTTGAGGGGTTCTAGGACCACTTTTTTCAGTTCAGGGACATTTTTGAGAGTCTAGGACCCAAATTTGTCAGTGCGAGACCATTTAAAAATCGAACCGAAAATTTCAGTTCTAAGGCAGGGTTTCGACATTGAGCCCAGGTCCACTCATGGTTTTTAAGGGCCTTAGAACTACCACTATATTGGGGACTCTGCACCCCATTTTCGTTGCATTAACCCTCAAAAACGGTCTATTTTTCAGTCTCATCCTTCATCAACCTCGATCCCGACAACTACAAATGTCTTGACGTCATCAACTCCCTTCGTCGTGACTATGCCTACAAACACAGAATTGCCAATATGAACGAATTGACCTATGACAAATACTACGAGGCCACCACCTTTGATTATCTGCATAGCTTCCGAAATTGGGAATGTCCTGTGCCAACTATCCACTTTATACATGAATATGCCATTTTTTCGGATGTCAATAGCGATCCATACGCGTTGAATTTGTTAGCTTCCGGTAATGATATCACTAATATTTCGTGTTATAAGCACAAATGTGAGGAGACTGGAAAGGATGTGTTGAGCGTTTTTGTGAGAAGACGGTAAGTGGCGTGGAGAGACTAGGAAAAGTTCGGCCACGAAAATCAGCGCTATGACGTTTCAGAACTTTCATTCGGCAGAACTGCCCCTTATCAGTAAATTCCCGTATCAGAACTGTACTGCATCAGAACTGCATTTTTCAGAACTGTCACGTATGAGAACAGCAAAATTCCCACGTGAGAATAAAATTTCTAGTTCTGATGTGAACAGTTCGGGCATGGGACAGTTCTAATATGGGATACGGTTCCGATAAGCGAGAGTCCTGGTTCGGGATAGTTCGGATACGGGAAACAGTTCTGGAACGTCCTACCGCCGGTTGGGGGACTAGGAAAAGCTCGGGCACAAAAAAAACCAGTCCATTTCAGATTCAGTTTCCCAAGAAAGGGACCCGCTGGATCCGATTGTGGTGGAGATAATCGTCACAACAACGATGGCCTTTGCTCGTCAACCCCACCACAGGCTAAATATGGTCGAAAAGGATTTTTTGATGATCTTCCCAGTATTGGTGGGTATCCAGATTATCCCTCGAATCCTATTGAAATTCCTGAAGATGACGTTAGAATTTTGGATAGAGTTAACACAGGATCTATTAATCGGCCAAATTACAAATACCGTAATCCAGCAGATTCTGAAGCCCGAGCAAATGGATTTCGTAAAATCAGCCGGAAAACTGCTATAAGCAATCCTCGAGACGAGGCTCTCAGAATTTCTGTGGGAGGGCTTAGTGACAGAATCGGTGCCAAGTTGAGCCGTGAAGAAGTGGAAGAAGCTATTGAGTCTATTGAGAATACTGTGATGAATTTGTTTGGACCTAAACCAAATCCAAATGACCCAAGTAACGAGGAAAAAGAGAAGGACTATGGCAAAAAATGAGCCGAATTTTTGGAGTGAATTGAACTTTTGGTGATTTTATGGATGAAATTTATTGAAAAACTGATTTTTTTGTCTAAAAGTCAAGAAAAACAGTTGAAAAAACAAAGAAATTATAGGAAAAAAACAATAAAAAAGGCTTAGGGTTACGTAGGATTACTGTAGTTCTGACAACATAAAAAGACGGATCAGAAAGGAAAAAAAAACAATAAAAAATGACAAACAGAAACTCAATTATTGGTGGCCTAACTTTTCCATGAAACTTTGGCCTAGAAAAAACAAAGCCATCGGAAGGAAAAGTTAGGCCACCAATCTGGAGGGAAGAAATCAAGAAGTTTCGAAGATCGCGGTGTTGAGATTACCAAGATGAACCATTGTTTCTCACAGGTTTTGATGTTCCTCTTACCTCCAAATAACCGTAATCTTCTTGCATATCTTAAAATATTTGGGTTACTGTAGATACTGTAAGCTTACTGTAAACTTACAGTTGGTCTCATTCTTGCTTTCCTTGCTCTGCTTGGCCTGCTTGAAGGACTTGAACGGCTTCATGCTTTTCATGCGTTCTGAAATTGGATCTTGTTAGATGAGATTACAAACTACAGAAGTGACAGGCTACAAACTACAAACTACACTGAACACAAAATATAAACTACTAGTTATAAATTACAAACTACAAACTACTAGTTATAAATTACAAACTATAAACTAAAAACTAAAAACTACGAACTACAAACTTCATTAAACACAGACTACAAACTAAACTAAATACCGACCAGAAACAACGAATTGAGCTAAATTTTCGGGAAGAACCGTCAAATTTGGAAGTTCAGATAGGTTGGATTCAACTTCTAACTATGAGCCAAGACTACAAAAGCTACAGACTACAAACTACAAAAAATCTACAGTACAGTACTCACCAATAATAGAGTGCTCCTTTTCTTCAAAAAACTTTTCAATTTGGACCTGCATCTCGGCAGACGGGGTGGTGAGGGTGGTGACAGCTGGCTTCTGTTGGTAGAATGACATTTTGAATAATGGGTACGGTAGATGGGCGGAGTCTGAAACATGAATTTCGGATTAGGAAGTCATTAGAACTTCGGTAGAAAGAAGAAAATATGCATGAAAGAAGAAAAACATAACTGTAAAACCTGTATCAGGATTGCCCCTTTTTTTAAAGAATTTTTCCTCTAATACAGTTGCCCTTATACTAGTTTTTTGGGAAAATACAGGGTCCCGTCTAATAGAGTTGCCCCTGTAATAGTACAACACAAAAGAAAGAAGAAAGGAGAAAAAAAGTGGACATTTGACACGTGCATCTCTTGTAAATGTGTAAGATGGTGACCTTCTCGAAGAGGGGCTAACCGTAACATAAACATATCATCCTGGTGAAGGAAGAGGGATGAGCAACAGTACCAAGCTCCGCCCACCTGATCCGCGATCAAACTACACACAAAAAAAGGGACCACGACAAGAAACAGTGTTTAGGTAGCGGGTTGAAGTAAGACAGTACCATTCAAAATACTTTTGTGATGCCCCCCCCTTTCTCTCCCTCTTGTAAGCGATTCTGATGGGTTTGTCCTATGCATACGCATAAACAGAACACCCAGTGATGCGAGATGAGCAACAGTGCTAAGCTCCGCCCCCTTTTTTGATCAACTTAGACACCCACGCACAGGCAAACACAACTTAGTAACCAGGAGAATATCTGTGAAGAGAAGACAAGTCAATGTAAAAACGAGGACATACCCAACACCAACAGAGGGAAGAAGGAGAGAAAAAAGGAGGTGAAATAAGAGTCAAATCTAGGGGAAAGAAAAAAAGGAGAGGTGTGAGATAAAATGAAAATTAAAGAGCGCTCTTTGTCGTTGAAATGCTCCCCCGAAAATTTATGATTTGATTTACTAATTTCCAATTATCAGATACGATAAGATAGATTATCTGATTCAATTATTGGTATACGATCAAAGACAGTAATTGAACAATAAAAAAAGTAATATGATCCCCCGTGTCAAAGCAAAATAACATAATACAGAAAAATGAAAATATATAATTTGATTTACTATTTTTCAATTTTGACACATTACACAGACAGTATACCACCGGAAATGTTAATTGAGTAATAAATGAACTATGGAGAAGTCAACAAATTACAAGAATTGTTACTGGGAAAAGAAACTAACAATGCATATTTCGAGATGAAGGCGTTTATTAACGTGAGAATTCTGCCGACTTTGATGTTGTTGAAAAAATGAAGATGAATAAGGGTGAAAGGTGCAGTAAGAGTCAAATCTGGGGGTGACAGAAGGAAAATGGAAAAAAAAAAACATTGACATGGAAAAAGAAGGGGGAAGTGTGGAATAAAATGAAAATTATAGAGCGCTCATTTGTATTAGTTAGTGACATGAACCCCAAGTGAGAAAGGAAAAAGGAACAAAACATAACAAAAACAATAAAAAATAACAAAAATTGACATTTCCGAGTGTGCCAGAATTCAAAAATAGTAAATCGAATTATATATTTTCACTTTTCTGTATTATGTCATTTTCTTTTTCCACTGGGGTTCACAGCACTTATTTTATTGTTCAACTAATTTTTCGATCGTTTACTGTCTGACGTATTATAACTCGAAATTAGTAAATTTATTTATGATTTTATTGATGTTTACTATTTAACAACATAATTTATTAACTTCGAGTCATAATACGTCACACAGTATACAATAAAAACAGTGATTAATCAATAAAGAGAGTGCTATGATCCCCTGTGGAAAAGAAAAATTACAAAATACAAAGAATGAAAATATAAATATAATTAGATTTACAATCGTTGAATTTCGACACATTAGAAAGACAGTATACGATTGGAAATGTTAATTGAATAATAAGTGAAAAGTCAAAAATTACATGAGTTGTGGCTGCAAAAAGAAAACAACAATTTATATTTCGAGATGAAGACTTTTATTAACGTGAGAATTTTATTGACTTCGTAACTGTTATGAATTAGAATAAGTCGGAATTTTATTCATCCGAACCTTTTTTCGAGAAGATTTGTCACTTTTCTAAAATGCGAAAATGAGAAAGGGGGAAAGGTGCACAAAGAATCAAATCTGGCGAGGAAAGAAGTAAAATGGAGGAACAATTGTGTGGTAAAAAAGAAGGGGAAGTGAGGCATATAATGAAAAGAAAGCATAGCGGTTCAAATTAAGCCAGGAGTTAAACTAACTTTTTGGTTCAAGAGCTCGATTGAAGAAATAAAGAAAAATTCCACTATGGAAAAGCAAAACGGGAAAAAAATAGTATAAAAACCAAAACTTTGTAATTTGATTTACTATTTTCTATCTTTACTATTATTACTGTACAGATTCCGTGTGTGTGTGTGTGTGTGTTGTGTGTGAGTCGCCAGCCCTAGCAAGATCCCTACTGAACCGATTTTGATGGGACCTGGACATATCGGTCCAGAATTCTTCCGCGATGATGCCCGTCTATTTTAAATTTTGAAATTTAAAAAAATGAGGTCACCAGGTTCAAAAAACCACGTTTTCAGGCCTTTTTCAAAAATTTCATTGGGGAGAGAGACACACAGGGGCCCACGCGAATATAATAAACCCCGTAAAACTTTTCACAGTTTTTTCATTTCTAAAAAAAAAGTGAAGCCAGGCGGTAGGAGGCGCGAAGGGCCGATGACCGACTGGTTAAAACTTATTGGACATTATACGATTTTAGGCATCAATTGAATAATAAGTGAAGTAAGTACGGGGAAATTTCAACAACCTACAAAAATTGAATTATGTGTTTGAAGAAAAAGAACATAATTTTATTTTGAAAGAAGATGTTTATAAACGTGAGAATTTCATTGATTTTGTTACTGTGCTGAATAACAAAAGGTGGAATTTAAACTGTAGCTTTGAAAATTCCATTGTTATAAATTTTGAAATTGTTATTTTTAGACAAACATCGAAAACTACAAGTATGCTTTAAATTGCAATAATTTCATTCTGAACTAATCATCCCAGTTGTTTTTGGTCCCTTCAGCATAAACTGGAGATTTTCAAGAGTACCATTGTTATATTTTCTGGAAATTTTTGGTTTTAGTCAATTTTTGAAGCTTAAGCTCAAAATGGAAATAATCGAACACTAAATCAATTCTTACAGCTGTTTTTGATCCTATTTTTTTTTGTATTTTCAAATTCGAAAATTTGTTTTCACTAAACTATCTGAATATAGTTGTGTCTGAATTATATTTTTATACTAAAGCCTTCAAAAAGAAACTGAAATTGTCAACTAATTTTCGAACTGGACAACGTTTCAAATGAAGAATCTTAAGCTTTTTTGGGATTTGTGGCCTTTTATACTTTAACTTTTGTTTTCAACCGGACCCAATACTGTAAAATTTTTTGGGTCTTTTTGAAGACTACCTGTCAGAGGAAAAAAAGACTATTATTGTTTTTACTGATAACGATTCTAATCCTGTAACTTGCAATTTCGGACACGATTTCTGTGCTTCACAACAATTTTTTGAGTGATTTTTTTATGAAAAACGGAATCATCTGACTTCATTGCTCCTTTAATTCATCATTTTTGACTCCATTTCTCAATCCAATTTAAAAAGAAGCTTCATCCCCTTCTCAATCTTCCTCTTCCTCCCTTACTCAACCCTATGCACTAACTCAAAAAGGAGAAGGAGGAGGACAACGCAATAGGGCAAAGCGACGAAAAAAGGGAAAAAAATGAAGACACGACCCCAAAAAAAGACAGATGTTCCCGTCTGTTCCCCTCCTGCCCCCCCCCCCCCTTTGATGTATTTGTCATTTCATTTCTCTATTGCACATGACCCCCCCCCCCCCCTTTTTCTTTAGATTTTGCACCGATTTCCTCTCATTTCTTTAGTTGATTTCCGGTTATTGACAAATACGAAAAAATGGAGGTTTTTGCATCTTTTTTTGCGGTTTTTTGGCGCAAAATAGTTTATATCTCAAATAAGAAAAAAGTCTTGAAAAGGTACACAAAAAGGGTCATGGCTCAAAAAAAGCCTCTTTTTTGCGGGTTTTTGTGTTTTTTTTTGTGAATTTATGGGTTTTTCGATGTTGTTTTGTAGGATTTTAAATTTTTTCGAGCTTTTTGGGGGTTTTTGGGGCTTTTTCAGGTTTTTGTTGGAATTTCTAGTAATTTTCGAGGGTTTCGATAGGGTCTTCTAATTTTCGGAGGTTTTTTTTGGTTTTGGCTCCAACATGACCCCTTTTTTTGCCTTCTTGGTTAGATTTTTCACCAATTTCCTCTCATTTCTTTGGTTGATTTCCGGATATTAACAAACCCAAAAAATGAGGTTTATTGCATCTTTTTTTTTGCTGTTTTTTTTCGAGGTTAGTTGCGTTTTTTGAGCCTTTTGGGCGTTTTTTTTTGTTTTTTTGGGCTCAACAAAGTCTATATCTCGAAAAAAGGGGTTTTGGTCTTAAAAAGGGACTTGGCTCAAACAAATGCATCTTTTCTGAATTTATTTAGGTATTTTTGCGTTGTTTTTGTGGATTTATGAGTTTTTAAAAGCTTTTTTTGAGATTTTAAAGATTTCTTAACATTTTGGAAATTTTTAGAGTTTTATCACGTTCTGGTTAGAATTTTTAGAGGTTTCGAGACTTTCTAAATTTTTTTTCTAAATTTTTCTCTAAACCTTCTAAATTTTTTAAAGATTTTGGTTCAAACGTTTTTTTCCCACCGATTTCCTCTCATTTTTTTGTTGATTTCCGGTTATCGTCAAGTCGAAAAAATTAGGTTTTTGCATCTTTTTTTTTTGAGGTTTGGATCCATAAATTATTTCGGCTAAAAATGGTCTTTGGCTCTGAAAAAAGGTCGGTCCTAAAAATGATTTCGGCTCATGTGATTTTTTTTTGAGATGACTTGGCTAAAAAAGTCTATATCTCAAAAAAGAGGTTTGGTCCTTTTTGGTCCCTGGCTCAAAAAATGGACTTTTTTTGGTCAGTTAGGTTTTTTGTGTTTTTTTTTTGTGGATTTATGGGTTTTTTGGCTCCAACATGACCCCTTTTTTGCCTTCTTCGTTAGGTTTTTCACCAATTTTCTCTCATTTCTTTGGTTGATTTCCGGTTATAGACAAGTTCGGAAAAAATAAGGTTTTTGCATCTTTTGTACTTCATATTTTTTGTTTTTTTTGCGGTTAGTTGCGGTTTTTGGCCTGAAAAAGAGATTTCGGCCCAAAAATAGGTTTTGGTCCATAAATTATTTTGGTTCAAAATAAGTTTATTGGCTCAAAAATTCAAAAAAAAACGAATCGGTTTTTTTGGCTCAAAAAAAACATGGAGTTTGGGCTGAACAAAGGGTTTTGGTCCCTAGATGATTTTGGCCCAATAATGGATTAAGCCCAAACTAGGGTATTTGATTCGAAAATAGTTTTGGTTCAAAAAACATTTTGACTCAAAGAACGAATTGGGCTCAAAATAGGGTTTTGGTCCTTAAAGGATTTTGGTTCAAAAAAGGTTTTTGGCTCAATACGGTTCTTGCGCCAAAAAAGGTTGTGGTCTCTAAATAAGTTTAGTCCAAATAGGGGTTTCTGTCATTAAATGATTTTGGTTCAAAATAGATTTTTTCGCTCAAAAAAAAGGGGTTGGTTCCATAAATGATTTTGTGGCTCAAAAAAGGGTTTCGGTCCCTAAATAGTTTTGGTTCAAAAACTGTTTTTGGTTCACAAAAAATAATTTTAGCTCATTAATTCTCCCCGGCTCAAAACATTTTTGGCTCAGAAATCAAAAATCCGAAGTTTATGACTCTATTTTTCCGAAAAATCTAATCAGTCTTATCTTTTTTTCTCAAATTTTTAACCAACCCAATCTTTTTCCCCTAGTTTCACTTTTCCGATTATAATTTATATCCTTTCCCTATAAAAAAAAATGCTCAAAAAAAGCATCCAATTTCCAGGTATCCATGGGAATATGACATAAGTGGAGACCCCTTTTCTAAGGGAGGAAAAGAGTCGGCCGGGAGAAAAAAGAAGGGGAACACATAAAAAAGAAGGACGCATAAAAATTGGAAAGGAGAGGGAGAAATTTGTGATCTGAGCTCTCATTTTTTGGCTTTAGAAACATAATTTTTTGAGATTTTGAAAGCGGTTTTGGGGCGTTTTGGTCTTTTTAGGTCCTTTTAGGTCCTAAATGGGACTAAAATGAACTTGCAAAAAACGGCGAATGTATTACCTCTTTTTTGGTGCATCGAATGCCAAATCAAATCGCTTTTTAAGCTCATTTAGAGCAAAACTCAGACCAATTTTGAATTTTAGAAAGGTAGAATAGGCTTTTTTCAGGCCTCAGTATGGCCTAGATTAGGCCTATTTCAGGCCCAGCCAAATTTGAAATCAGGCCTATTTTGGCCGTTTTCAAAGTTAGGATAAACCAAATATAGTCCTTAACTTTTGAAATGTGATCAAAATAAAAAAAAATAGGTCTTGTTGGTAAGATTTATATTTTAGGCTTGTAGTAGTCATCTTTAGTAGTCATTTCAAGAATTGTAACAGTCGTTTTTTAGGCCTGTAATAGGTACTTTTGCTACTATTTTGAGCCTGTTTTTGACCATACCAAAGCCTTTTTCAGTCCTATTTTAGACTTATTTCAAGCCGTTTGTCAGCCTTTTTCCCATTTTACTATTGACAAGGCTTATACTGAACATATGTTCTGCAGATGGTCCTTCTTAATCCAGTTTCAATTTTTTCCAACATTGAATTTTTATTTGACAATTTTTTGATCATTTTCATATTCTACAACTATTGTTTCCCGCATTTTTCATCATCCCAGATAAGTCACTTTGCTCAGTTTCCCGCTAAAAGTTTACACTATCAAATTTCAAAACAAAACAAAAAGAGAAGGAACTCAGTTCCCTTCTGCCCTGTTCCAATTGTTTTGGAATGTATACACACCTAAAATATGGTGTAGTTTGTAGTGTAATCCATATAATCTTACTGATGAGTAAGAGTTAGGTGGATCCCGATATCACCTGATAAAAAAAACCAATTTCCGGTTATTTTTCAGGAAATTGTGTATCTTTTTGTTTGTTGGGGATTTGTTGCGTTTTTTGTTTTATGGCTCTTTTTTGTGACATTTACTTTTTTTTCGAAAAAAAAAATTTATTCAACAAACTTATTTGATAAGAATTACTAGAAACTCAATACCTGGAAAATTTGAGATTGCGGGCCAGAATTATGAAATTTTGATTTTTTTTTAACTTTTTAAATTTAAGGTACTGAAAATCACTCAAAATTTGGGGTTTTGGCCCAAAAACTTCGAAAATCCCTTTTCAACATTTTTCAAAACTTTTGAATTTCCCTCCATTTTCAGTCCCCAAACCTCAAAAAAGTCCCCTTTTCCACTACTTCTTTTTCTCAAAATCTATGATATCACCTAAAACAAAAAAGAAGACGAATCCCAAAAAAAAAATCTCAATTTCAATCCCTATTTGACATTTGATTTACACATGTCAACCTTCATTTGAAATAAAAAATGAACACATAAGACGAAAAAAAAATTGCATTTAGATACAATTTTATGTCTCCTTTTTTCTAAATTTTTCATGCTTTAGGGAGATAAAGTGACGTTTGTTAAAAATGTTAAAAATCTCGAGTTCTTTTTGCTCTATTATAAGGGCATGGACTAACATTCTCTAGCTATGACCTAGAATTCTCTGCGTTAGTTTTTCTAGGCCAACCTTTTCTTGGTCCCTCATCTAAAAGTTGGCATGATGCCAAGAAAGAGTCTAAGTTCCTATCCGTAACATGGTGCATCGACTGGTGTCCTATGACGTCATTTTCATATTGCGCAATCCGAGATGTGCCTCTGTCCTGGATTGGTGTGACTTTCCTCACTTTATATATTATGACAGATTATTTGAGTGTGTAATATGACCCCACTCTTCCTCTCACTTATTCGATTGGGTCAGAAAGCCAGAATACATGTGTCAGTGATGAGAAGGCACACACATATTTTGCAACACCAAGAATTAGAAGATTGGGAGGTCAACAGGTGTGGGGAAATGGACCAAAATGAAGATATAGATAGAATGAGAAGGGATACAATAACGAATACATAAATAATAGAAGTAGTTTTTGGGGGATTACACAGAAAAAAGTGAATTCAAATGTTGCTCACTCAATTAGACGCATGTAATTATAGGGGTTTTCATCATCAGAAGAAGTTTTACAGTGCTAAAGTAAAGTGTGTGAATTTTGTCAAGGGCTTACACTTGAATATTCGTTTTTCTACTGATAATGAAGACGTATTACTGGTAATGAAGATAAATTGGTAATTTAGTTATATGCAAGAGGTATAATACATAAAATGTACGATACATTGTTATATGATTTTGCATATTGCAAATCCTTTTATCGATAGTGAGATATTACATGGCATAATTTTCAAAAACTGTTGTGCAAATTCATGTTAAACTATGTAGCCGTTATTTCTTACAATGTTTTTTTCTTTTCAAAAGTGTTGTATTGTTTTACAGTTGCTACTCTATATTCTATGTACACCAACTTCTGATTGTACAACACTGCCCATCGACTTTTAGTTCGTTCCAAGTTGACATTTTTTCTTTTTCATAACTACAAAAAACAATGCCTAAGAAATTTTTCATACCCAGCGTTGCAGCATTCAATTTACAATACTTACTACTACTGTCAATATTGAGAGTTTTTCTTGCAATATTTTTCTAAAACTTTCAATTAGTGTACATTATTAAGTAATATCGTTAATATTGTTTCAAATATGTCTTTCATATTTTGTTGATTTTGTTATATTTTAAAGTTGAAATTGTAATTTTGTTTGCTGCTCTTTGTAGAGCGTTGAAAAGTGTGATTTCACGTACATTCTTTAACTGAAGAATGATCATATTGTCCTACTTTTTTGTTATGCGGCCTATCCCATTTAAAACACTAATACTTTTGTATTTTAGTTCGACAGCTTTTGGAAGATCATATTTAATGAGACAGCAACAAATCGCAACACATTCCCTCTTTTCTTCCTCTTTTCACTCTCTCCCTACTAGTGACAGACGACTTTGCAATGCAATGCGAACGAGAAACGGAAAGAAGGGAGACATGAAAATGAGGGAAATTAGACAGTGCGTTTCTTTTGGAATCTGATTCTCAGGACGTTGTAACTCGGCTCAAAGGAGTCGTAGAAGCTTCAAACAAGAACTGTTGGATAGGTAGAAATTGAAGCATCATTCTGGTGGGATGTTTGGAATTCTGGTAATTTATGTAAGGTTTTTATGGGCTTCCTAATTTCGATTAGTTATGACTAATGTAAAAATAGTGTTAAAAATCAGTTTGTAGATTAAAATTGATCTAATTTTGGTATAGGAAAAGTTATAATGCAATGCTTAAAATCCTATTTCCAGCTTCAAAAAAAGACGTACTAATTAAAGTTATGAAAAAGGTTTACAATAACAAAGTAAAGCGTGAAAATTGAATTTTGAACAATAGACCACATTGAAGTTTGTGTACCTCAAACACCAAGGAAAATCAAAAAATGATCAGTCGACAAAGAACTGTCCATTAAAAGTTTACAAATTTTGTTATCTTTGTTTTGTAGCGCCATACAGAAATAGCTACAGGATGTTTTCCGGGATGTACAACACATATGTGATTTGTAGTAAATTTTTTATACAGCATTAAAAATACAGTGTTTCTTTTCAGTAGGCAATGCTTTACTTGTTATAATTGCTAATGATAGCTTGAATGTTCATCTGAGATTATTATTCCTTACAAAGCGTTTTTTTTATTCACAAGCGTTGTAGTGTTTTATAGTTGATATTGTATTCAAAATTACTGATTGTAGAACTCTGCCCATTCAAACTGTAATTTGTGTTATTTCTAAGTTGACAGTCTTATTTCTATATCTTCAAACCACCCTCATTGTGCATGTACAAGTAATTTCAGTTCACAAACATCCTTCACACTTTGTATTTTACGTTGTAGATTGGATTCACATCTATTTTATATGATACTGGTCATGAAAAGTGTGATTTTGCGTACAAGCTCTAACTTGAAAATGGTCATTTTCAAAATAACCAACTTTTGTTGATGTTCTACTCAAGTACTTCATTTTTGTAGTTGAAGACAATTAGACTAAACAATATCGTTTCTGAATCCCAAGTCTCTCTGAATCTCAATTGATCAAAAGCTTCCTAATATCAGAATTTCATGCACATTTCCACATTCTCATGTGTTTTTGAATTATCTTCCTATCACTTCTGTAGCCAAAGTTATAACAGCTCAAAAAGCCTTCTCTCCACAGAAACGAATCGCAACACATTCCCTCTTTTTACCTTTTTTCACTTCCTCCCCACTAGTGAAGGATTGCAATGCAATGCAAAGCGAACGGAAAGAAAAGTGGGGAGTCATGAAAATGGGGAAATCAGGCAATGCTTACTTTTTCGGAACTGATTTTTCAGGACGTTGTAGCTCGGCTCACAGGAATCGTAAAAACTTCAAATAAAGACTGATAGGAAGGTAGAAATTGAGCGATTATTCTGATGAAGGATTTGGAATTCTGAAAATTACGGCAAAATTGATATGAGCTTCCAAGTTCCAAAAAGCTATAACAAGGGTTAAAATAGTCCTTCGGATCTCGTTCAAAAACCAATTCGTAGCTTGAAATCGGCATCATATTGATAGAAAAAAAGTAATGATACAATGCTCAAAACAATACGTTCCGTTTCAAAAAAAGACCTACCAATTAAAATTGAATTTTGAACAATAGACCACATTGAAGTTTGTGTATCTCAAACACCGAGGAAAGTCAAAAAATGATCATTTGACAAAAAACTTACATTAACCACTATATAACGTTTTGTTATTTCTGTTGTGCCGCTTTAAAGAGTGGTAGACCTACAGGATGTGTTCTAAGGTGTACGATACATATGTAACTTATAGTTTTTTCATATATTTATATTTCCGTATTAAAATTACAGTATTTCTTTTTAGTAGTGAAAGCTTTACTCATTACAGCTTTAGATATTAGCTTGAATGTTCATTTGAGATTATTACCTCGTGCAATGCGTTCTTTCAAAAGCGCTGTTGTGTTTCACAGTTGATACTCTATATTCTATGTACATAAACTATGTACATCACCTTCTGATTGTATAACTCTGTTCATTGAAAAAGAACATTTTGCTTTTCGAATTGATAATTTTCATCTGTATGTATACAGAAATAATCTACAAAACGATATTGTTTAGAATGTTTTTTTTATCCAGCACTGCTATAAAATTTTCAATACTCCCTTTATAAAATTGTCATTATCAATAATTTTATTTGCAATCATATCCCCAAACTCAGTGTGCATGTTCAAGTTATATCAGTTCACAAACTTTCTTCACACTTTGTTTTTTTCGTTGTAGATTTTCGTTGATTGCATGTATTTTATATGGTACTGGTCATGAAAAGTGTGATTCTATGTAAATGCATTACTTTGAAAATGATGATTTTCAAATTAACCAACTTTCTGTTGATATCGGTCTACTTTATACTAAAAACCTCGTGTTGCAAATTTCTTGAATCTCAAGAGCTTTTAGAGAGGCCAAAGGGAATGCAATAGTTCCTTAACACTTGCCAGAATATCATGTAAATTTCCACATTTTCATGCGTTTATGAATTATCTTCCTATCACTTCTGTAGCCAAAGTTATAACAGCTCAAAACCCTTCTCTCCACAGAAACGAATCGCAACACATTCGCTCTTTTCTTCCTCATTTTCCCCTCACCCACAACTAGTGATGCAATGCAATGCAATGCAATGCAATGCGAACGGGAAAGAAAAGAAGGGAGACATAAAATGGGGGAAATGAGACAATGCGTTTTTTTAAGTTTGAATTTTCGGACCTTGTAGCCCGGCTCTCAGGATTCGTAGAAACTTCAAATGAAGACTGTTGGGTAGCTAGAAATTGAAGGTTCATTCTGGCAAAGCATTTGAAATTCTGATAATTGATGTAAAGTTTTTATGGACTTTCAAGTTTTGGGGAGTTAAAACTAATGTCAAAACAGTGTCCCGGATCTCGTTAAAAACATCAGTTTGTAGGCCGGAATTGGCCTTATATTGATAGAGAAAAAGTGATGATACAATGACCAAAATTATATCATATGTTCAGTTTATAACGATGTAGAAATCAACTTTACTTTATGCCAGTAACTCAAGACTTACATTCTTCAAATTTTGAAAATTTTGTAATAGGCTGTAATTGTAATTGTAACTGTTATTTATTTATTTATCAGTAGATCAAAATTTAGAAGATTTTCCAGATAAGTTTGCATGTTTCGGTAAAACCGTTCACATATGTCTTTCACATTGCTCTGTTGACGTTGTTCTACTCAAGCACTTCATTTTTGTAGTTGAAGACTTTCCTGCACCTACAATTTCAAAGTACGACGTAAAAGCTATTGCAAATCCGTTTTACACTAAAATTCCTATTGTTGAATTATAGTTGATGACACTTCTGGAAAGCCATTAAAAAACCGTACGTTTAACCTTTCCACACTATCTTAATCATTCTATTATTTAATACCCATACCTCCAATTTCATTTTACTTTTCAGGACTTATAGCTCGGCTCACAGAAATCGTAGGAACTTCAAACAAAGACTGATAGGTAGAAGGAAATCGAAGGTTTGTTTTGATAAAGAGTTTGGAATTCTGATAATTTATGTAAAGTTTCTATGGGCTTCCAAGATTTGAGAAGTTATAACATTTGTCTAAATAGTCCCTCGGATCTCGTTCAAAAACCAATTTGTAGCTTGGAATTGGCTTAACATTTGTAGAGGAAAAGTGTTCAAAAACCCATTTTCTCTCAAAAATGAGTAAACCTAGAGGTCGACAGTTGGAGGGGCGGGCCCTAGACAGCTTCACAGAGCTCTAATCAAAAATTAAAAAAGACGGGTAGTATGGCAGTGGAATTCTGTATCGACCTGTGAAGGTCCCATCGAAATTGGACTTCTATTAGTTTGGCCAGAAAGGAATACGCGCTAGACGTTTACGCGAAGCTGCCTATCTCAGCTAGAGTAGATGATATCAAAAAGTGATCAACTAACAAAATGTTGACCATAAAATTTTGCACATTTTATCAGTTGATCACTTTTTTGTATCTTCAATTCCAGTCGAGATATACAGATTTGAAAAAAAGTTCATTTTCTTTCCGGCCAACCTAATAGAAAAAATTCCAAGCGACACACAAATATACTGATAGACAAATGGAATTTTTGTATTAACAAAAGAGATTCCTAAAAGTTCACAAAATAATCTGATTTTCAAAAGTTTGATGGTATATCAAAATAATTTTCAAAAAGTTTACGTTCCTAATGACCCACCAATCTGTTTACAAACATAAAGTATACACTTTTCATACCTTCAACCCCTCTCCCTTGCTTTTTCTCTCCTTCCAATACAAAAAAAGAAGAATGTATCTCTATGTGTATGTATGTATGTACCTGAAGTGACAATTCATTGTGGGAGAGAGAGAGAGAGCCATGTCTTCATTTGCATTTTTTTATCATCTTTCTGAGAGTTGTGTGTATGTGCTGGTGGGTGCTTGTCGGTGTGGAGCTGTACACTAACACAAGATGATTTTGTGCATTTTTTGACTGTATTTTGTTAGTTTCGCTGATTTTTTTATAGTCATGTGCTGCTATGAAACATGGGAATTTGAAGTTCTGATTCTATTTTGTTTGAAAAGCTGAATGCATTTCAAATGATATTAAATTACTAAATTTTCAGTCTTCCCACATCGAGGTTGATATGTTTTCATAGTGCATTAAAAAAACGAGTCGTTCTTGAATGGATCACTATTTTCGGTCTAGTTTTTGGTATATAGACTGGTTTGAAACATAGGAAGTGGACTATCAATGTCTCTTGAGGTAACTTCGAAAGTATGTTGCCAAGACTTTTCTGTCATGAAACCGCTATCATTGATATCTAAAGTTTGTCAGAATCTCTGTTAGATGGCACAAACTAAAATATGAGATTATGCACTGTTTTCATTGTGAAAATTGGTCCATTTCAACATTTCGTACTTTTCACGTTTTTTCGTTTTTTCAACATATAGAAATACTGTATTTTTTAAATTATTGAATTCGAAAACGAGGTTATGTCATGGTAGCAATACAAATGTTGTAATGATACACTACTTTAGATAGACACTACCTTTTTTGCCGAATCCCTTTAATTTTGAAAAGTATAATTCACTTTTTTTTTCTTTCCTTTTTCAAACAATAAAATCCGAGGCTCTTGACATTTTGAAATTGTCGAATGAGCTCATAGATGGGCTCTTTATCACCACTTAGATGTGGTGCAAAACTATTGTATACACATCCATTGAAAGCCCACCAGTGATGACTTCATTATTGGAGAGGGGTATCTTAATGCGTTTGCGTTTTTGTCGATTTGAATATTTGCGATACTACACTTTGTCGACACAACTACCGTAGTTTTCAGTTCAAAAGGAACCGCCAATCCAGTGGCGCAACACTTTTATTTTGGAAAAGCGGCCAACTACAAAAATGGGTCGCTTTGTAAATCAATTTACACAGTTTTAATGTCCCACATTTTTTTAATGGAAAATGTATTTTTCCCCTATTTTTGTATTCTTTTATCCCTTCTCGCCACCACCTGCCCTTATCTGCTACATTTCCATTCTATGTTTGTTTTTTTTTGGGGTTCTGCCACCTGCCCTGCCAACTTTTTCCTGTCTACAACCTTTTTTTTTGTGTCCTGCGAAACCATTTTTTGTTGTTTTTTTCCAGTCTGGGAAAATGGAGAATATATACATATCTCTCATTCGAGGTCATAATATCTGAGGTTTGCAGAGAGAGACTTTCAACGAATTTGAATTCAAACTTTTCCGAACATAGTTTTCAGCTAAATGTTTAAGATGATCTGATCATGAAGTTGAAAAAATAAGCATTTTCGGAGCCAATTTTGTGCTCCGTGTTTCATACTTTTACAGTCCCCAGCTCCTTCTGACCCTCTGCTTTTTGCAACATATGTTCCGTATGTTCCAACTCCAAAAAAGGGGCGTGGCTTGAACAATTTCCTGCTGATGACATCATTTTAGGACTTGCGGAGATTAGACAGATGTGAATGTAGTCACTTCAAACAGTCTACAACCTTTCGCCATCCTTAGACTGGCGATACTTCGCACTTTAAGGACATGACGGACGTGACCCATCATTTTCACTTTTCTTTAGCGGTCATAATCTTTAATGACCAAATTCAAATTCAAAATCAAACTTCGTTACTCATTTATAGCATCAATATCATGGTTGATTAGTGTCGTTCAGTAGGCTTTGAGCTTAAAAAAGTACAGAACCATTGCTATTTTCCATTTTTCACACATTTAAATTCAATTCCAATTCAAAACGTCCTCTTCATTCAAAACACCTATATTATCGCTAATAATTTTGCTGTCTATTAGTTTTCCTGCACTTTAAAAGAGGCAAATACTTCTGTTCCCATTTTCTAGGAGATTTTTTCGATGCCTCAATACGAAAGTAAACCTCTTCTCATTCAAAAACGAAAAACTACGAGGTGAATTAATGATTATTGCTCTATCAGTATGAATAAAGCGTTTAGATTCGTCCTAGTTAGAACAGAGTTGTTACCCATCCTCTTTTTGATTTTTTGCTTGCCCCTATTTCTTTCCTCTCTTGCTTATTTTTCTGTCCGTTCGTCTTCCTCATCTACACTCTTTTTTTTATGGATGACTGTTAGCCCCATCAACATACCACACGAGTAACTGTTAAGCATAACCTCTCTTCCGGGGGGCAACAGAGACGCAGACGCCTTATTTCCTTTTTTCTGCAGCAACGTCATCAAGACCCCACTAGCCCCCCAGCTGCCGCAACCCACCGCAACCCAACAGGCAAGCACGATGAAGGGGCGAGAGAAGGTATACACGCAGAAACAGAAACAGTTTCATAGCCCTCCACTCGGTGGGTGTTAGCATGTGTGTGTGTCGGACAAGACTGTTCGTGGGGTGGGTGAACTCTCTTTATTCCCAGAGAAAGAGAGATAGCACCCACCCGTACTGTTAACTGTGTCTTGGCACCGCGCCAGGGGACGACCACCCTGAGAGGGTGGTCGTTATTATTTTATGGGCACTTTTAGTACTGTACCTATTTGCATATTAGCGCCTTATTAGATAGTTCTCATTACAACTAACAAGTTTGGTCAAAGTTGGCATCGCGCCAAGACCATTTTTTCAGTTCGAGGTCTCCGGGAGTATAGTGTTCTTTCTGAATCCATTTTAAAGTCAATTTGGTCCCTTTTGTATTCTTAAAAGTTCTTTTGATTAGAGCTATTGAGGGTCATCACTGTACTTGAACTAGACTGTTGGCACTGTGCCAATTACTTCAAGCTATCAAAAATTTGACGATTTAATTTCCCTTTTAAGCTATGAAAGTCTTTTTTTTCTTAGTTCCTGGTTTCTGAGCAATCATTCACTTTCTCTAGTTTTTTGTCAATGTTACCTGTTGTCCATTAATCTGAAAGTACTCCTGGTGTTAACTTTAGTTCTATTCTTGACTATCCAATAAAAATGACTCGTCTGTTCAAATGTAGTTTTGATCTCTTTTGTTTGGGCTTATTTCCGTTTCGATCTGACTAGTATGAAGGTGCTAGATCTCTAGTTTAATGCTATAGGTAGCCATAGTAGTTTTGCTTCTGACTTGTCCAAAAAGCAACAGAATTCTTCAAATGTAGTCCTAATCCCGTTTCGTTTGAACCAATTGCTCATATTTGCGAGAGTTTTTTTGTTGGTACTTTGTGCAAGATGCATATGTATGTGTCACTTCTTTTATATGAAAATGAAAAAAAATTAAGAAGAAATTGAGGTAGCTCTTATTTCAACACTCATTTTTTTAGTTGATATAGGTTTTTCGCAATGTGAACAACAGAACTCATGTCCTTCAGTCCCTCCTTTTTTCTTGGCTTTCTGTTGGTCTCTTTTTACCTCTCCTCACTTAACCCAACCTCTTTTTCTTACCCCTCTTCTTCCTCATCTACACTCTTTTTTATGAATGATTGTTAGCTCTCTATCATCACGCACACATAAAAACTGTTCCGTTTATAGCATCCAGTGTATATTTTTCTGTTTCCAGGTATTCAAAAAAAGTGTATACCTTTTTCTCTATCTCTCTGTCAGGTCTTTACAACTTTCATGTCGACTGTCACTGTTGAGTATACTGAGATTTATTTGTAAAAAGTATCTGATTTTATGACAGACTACCATATTTTTTTCATTTCAGTAAGGCAGCTAAGACCTTGTTATTAACAGTAAATTCGAAAAATATATTGGTAATGTTGTCTATGTAGAAGACGAGCGTTCTCAACCCTTCACTTTGTCATTGTTTTGTAGAAAAAGACTGGTGTTCAGTCACCAGTTTTGTGTCTATTCCTGATAGCTCTTGACTGTCTGTTCTATAATTGTTCTGTATGAAACGGTGTTCAGCTGGTCCCTACTCGACTGTAGAACTCACAAAACACCATGTTTTACAGTTCTTGCAATTAATTTCAATGACATTTTTCTTTGTTTTTTCCCGGTTTGTCCCGTTTTCTATTTTCAAACAGCATACCTTCCTCCAAACCTATCCGAAACATGCAAAAATGGTTTTGAAATGATCAGCATAACAAATTCCCTTAGATTATCTCTTTTTCATCTCAAAACATTTTTACCTCCAACAATTCATCATCGACTTCCTAATAACCATTCGGTCATTCAATCATTGCAATATATCTTCTCTCAAAACCACTCAGAACACATCAAAGTTAGAAACAAAATGACCTCAGTAACAAAATCTATCCAATCATCTAGTTTTCATTTTTATACCTTCCTTTTCTTAAAAATTCCACCCACCTTTCCCAAACACCCTTTTACCCACTTCCTAGAAACTCGCCTTTCCATGTAACAGATGGTCTGTGTTTGCCATTCACACCCCATACCTTCCATCAGCTATCTCGCGGTATTCTCTTTGTGCTCTCTACCTGAAAGTTTTTCCCAAAAACAAGAATGATTTTATTACCGTGCTTGAACATTTCTTAATCCCTTCGGAATTGGGAAGTACGATCTATTTTGGCGGGTTGGACTAAGAGGTGAAGAGTAGTTTGAATGGGTTGCCGGTCTATATGTCGGTATGAGATCGATATTTTCTTGATTCGGATGATTTTTGAGCTAGTTTCTAGGATATTCTAGTTGTTTTTAGATAGAAAAATTCAAACTTTTAATGTATTTTCTTGTTTAGATTAAATTTTGAGACAGATTTCATCAAATTTCCCATCGTTTTTAGACTGAAACCCCTTTTTTTGCCATTTTTTCAGCTATTTTGACCGCCACTCTCATTCCTTATTTCTTTTTTTTCGTCACTTCCCTCAATAATTTCCAAATTTATCGTATTTTTTTCAGTGATTCGATCCTCACCAACCCGCACACAACAACACCGTTCGCACAGCACAATGGAAGGCGATAACAATTTTTTCATTCGTGCGCTGCAATCGCCGGCACCACAGCCAGCCCAAAATGGAATTGGAGGACCACCAGGTACGTCTTTTAGATAGGAAATTTTTGGGTTTTGGAGAGCTGGGACAGCTATTTCGAGGTGTAATTCGTATTGCAAATTATGCCTGAGCCTCAAAAATAGGTTAGGAAAATTTGACCCAAAATCATACAACCCAAAAATCCCATTTTCGGAAATTGAGTTTTTTAGAAACTTTTTCTCAAAAGTTATTCATCGTTTTATACAGTTTTGAGTACAACGTGAGCAAATCCTCCAGTTTTGATGATCAAATTGCAATTGAATCTAGAGAAGTAGAACAAAGTTTACTCATTGTTGCATTGATCGTTTCACCTACTGTTTCAAGATCTGGGTTAATTCTAAATTCTGTGTAAAGTGGAAAAACACTTATAGCTGTTTAGGAGAGTGAATCTAATGAGTCTTGAGAAAAATGTTTTGATTATCAAAACATCATGAGGTAATATAAGTCTCAAATACAATTCTTCCCTATATAATGTCAAGCCGAATTTATTTAAACCTCTTTCAGGTCTTCCAATTCCACTAATGGCACAACAACATCAGCCTCAACAGCCACCAGCATCTCACTGGAACACCCATGGTGGAATGATGCCACGCCACCCGGAACATCACTTTCCGGGGTTTCCAGGATTGATCCCACAACAGCAACAGCTACAACAACATCAATTTCAAGGACAGTTGGCTCCCAATTGTAAGTTTTCGATTTCTGAGAAAAATAAGGGAAAATCCTATTTAAAAGTTAAATTTATTTCAAAAAATTCAGAAAACTGATATAAAACCACCTCATTTATACAAAAATCATCCAAATTTTCCTAAAAACAATGAAGTTTTTCATCTAACACGCCTAGTTTCAGACCCGCATCATCCCATGTTTGCTCATAGAGCCAATGGCCAATACCCACCACAATTGCAAACGGCTGGAGGACCAATGAGAAGACCACAAGGACCACATGAAGCTCCAGGACAACAGCGTCAAGCCAGAGCTGGCCGCCCCAAGAAGACATCTCGTCAACAAGAAGTTCAAGTTCATGGACCACGATCGGTGGCTCCAGCTCAATGTAAGTTGACTGAAATTTCACTTTTACCGTAAAAAAACAAGTGGTTTTCAGTCAATCACAATCCGATGATAATGTTCGCCCCTCAATCAGTTGCCCCACCAGGAATGAATCGTCAATTGATGAGTCCATTCCATATGGCGCCACAGTCAGTGGCCCCAAACTTTTTCCATCTTCAAGGACCCGGATCGGTGGCTGTCCATAACAATGGGAATCCAGGTAAACTGACATAAAAATGAAGCTTTTCACACTAAAATTACTCCAAATTTCAGGTGCAAGCCATCATCACCATCAGCAACAACCACCGGCAACACCATTTGGAATGATGCCACCTGGATCAGTTCACCATCCTCCTGCCTCAGTACAGATCCAACAACAGCTCGGTACTTTTGACAAATTCTGACTTTCAAACATTTAATTCCATGCTTTTTCAGCTCCTCCTCTTCATGCTCCAGAAGTCCCAATGGTCCAAGATGACGTCCAAATTGCTCAGCCTCCACCGAACAACAACAGGGTTGAGGAGCTCGAACGTCAATTGGCCGATCTTCAAGCACAACTCCAAATTGCACGTGGAGGTAAGCCTTAAGCCTTAGCTTTATGCCTAATAGTCGGCCCTATAGGTGAAAAATGCCGAAAAACACAAAAAAAAGTTGTCTCACCAACGATTTTAAACGCGATTTGTGCCTTCTTTGTCGATTTTAGAGTCATTTTTTAACTAAAATACAGACCAGAAATGAAAATTTTCAATTCCATCCTTCTTTATTTTTCAGAAATCCAGACTCACCTTGACACAATCACCGATCAGCAGTCTCGTGTTGGTCCCTTGAATGTGGAGCTCACGACAACTCAAGATATGTTGGCCAAAAAGGAAAAGGAGCATAAATTGGAAATGGAGCAAAAAAACGAAGAGAATGAGAAGCTCAAATCGAAGATTGCTGAGCTCGAGGAGGCCATGGAACAGATGGCGTCCGCAGTCAATGCTGCCGTCGCAGATACACAGTCCTCGGCAGCTTCAGAGTCCCCCAGACCCGCTCCGTTGAAATCAAGTTCGCCAAGTTCACTGTCATCAACTTCAGTGGACTTCGAGGAGCAGATGGCCAAACGCCGATCGGGATCTGGAGCTCAAGAAGTTTCTGGACTATCTGGAGCTTCTTCTCCACTTTCACCTGTCGCCTCCAGCCCGGCGAGCGATGCACCATGTGCTTCACAAGGACCGTCGCCAACTTCTTCAGGAGCATCCCAGCATTTGCCACGTCGCCGAACATGCTCCGAATCGTCTGCTGGATTCTTCGGGGACCAGCTGTTCGACCTACTCGAAGGCGAGGAGCTTTTGGAGGATCAGGACATGGACGTCGATGGAGAGGAAGAGGTTGTGGCTCTGGAGGATTTGAGTTCTGGGAACTTAGAAATGGAAAACTCGATTTTTGTTGTCACGGCTCCGCGAGTTCCGCAAGACATTGATGATGAAGTTGTTGTGATGAAAAACCAGACGGAAACTTCCCTGTTGGATCGTCAGGGTGAAGACCTTCAAGAGGATTTTGGAATGGAAGCTGCTGAAATCGAGGATGTTCCTGGTCCGTCTGAACCCCGTCATGCTCCACCCACTTCTGCCCCAGAGGACTCCGATGACGTCACCATCGTCAACGTCATTGCAGCTCCAGTTCTCACTCCCCAGGAAGACGCTGAAGTCAGGTTCACCGGCACCAAAAAGCTTCCGCCGGTGACAGGATCCTTCGAGTCCTTCGAGGACGCCGTCGACTATTGGAGCGAAAATTATGAAGGTGACTATTTCGAGAGGGAGTTCCAAATGGTCCATGGGGAGCCAAGAAACGGGTTGCTAAATTGGATTGGTGAGTTTAGGGAAAACTAGGTCATTGTTTGGGAAGTTAGGTCACAGAAAAACTAGATCATCTGTGGGTCACATAGGCAAAATCGGTCACTTTAATCTTCCAGACCTCAGCCGCTTCCACTTCGACCCCCATGGCAATACGGAAACGCCTCAATTGGTCTGGTTCGCTTCGGTGAACCAGTCCTCCTTCTACTTGGTCGCTTACCCAAAAGAAGGTAAGTTTGCTAAGTGCATAACAATCTAGGCCAGACGGAACTTAGTCCATGGGTTTCTAGGTCATCAAGTTTTGACCCATAAAGCCTAATCATTCAAAACCTAGACCATGAAAACCTAGTCCATCAAAACTTAGTCCATCAGATCTTAGTCCAGCAACGTCTAGGTCATGTAAACCTAGGTCATGAAAACCTGGTCCATGAAAACCTATTCTTTCTAAAATTAGTTTTTTTTTTCAGTACCAGTGGATTGGAATAAGCTTTCAAAGAAAGAGCAGATGCTCTGGAAAAAAATTTGGACGGTTGTGAAAAAAATCCAGGAAAGGCAGAGGCTCGAAGGACTAATTTTGTGGTTGCACGGGAAGGAGGCCGCTGCGGCGGGAAAAGCCAAAGTTAAAAAGGAGAGAGAATAATTTTTTTTAAAAATTCTTTTATGTCATTGGTCCACTTTAAATGTTCTCTTTTTTTTCCAGATTTTTGAAATTTTCCAAAATTTCTGATACTGTTCTTACCTCTATATCAGATTTTCCCACGCCGCCTGCTTCTCCCTTGTTTTGTAGTTCATTGTTTAGCCCCGCCCCTTCTTCCAATTTTTCCTATTTCCCACCCCAATTCTGTTTCTAATCGCCACTTTTTTGAAAGTTTTGTCCCTGTTTTTTCTTCTTTTTTCTGTCTTTTATCTCCTTTGTTACCTTCCACTGTAACTTGTAGTCACTATTTTTGTAGTTTGTAGTTTAGCCTCGCCCCTTTTTTTCCGATTTACTGTTTCTAATATGACTTTCTGTCCCATATCTGCTTCTATTTTCCAGTTTTTCTTCGTTTTTTTTTGTTTAGCCCCGCCTTTTCTTTGTTTTCTTAATTCCCACTTTTTTCTTTTTTTTCGTCATGTTTTTTTTTTACTTTTTCCCTCTTGCATTATTTTTTCTTGTTTTGTAGTTTGTAGTCTCGTTTTTGTAGTTTGTAGTTTTGACTCCGCCTCTTTTTTTCTCATATCGTTCCCTACGGTTTTTCCCTCTTTTCTTCCTTATTTCTGTTACCTTCTTGTTTGTTGTTTACACTGGAAAATAGATGATTAAAAAAGCTTTTAACAATATTTTTTTCCTTGCAGTTTTTTTTTTTTTAATTTGAAACACTGTCTTGAAATTCAGTGCCTTGTATCTTGTATCTCTCATGTGTTAATCTCTTTTTCTTTTGTCTCTTTTCTCTTATTTCTTGCCTCCTCCCGTCTCTTTTCGCTCGTTTTGCACAGTTTTTTCTCCTTATTTTTGCAGACATTTCATCTAGTTTGTAGTTTTAAATTGAGTGCAAAAAGCTGGAATTGTGTCTCAAAATGCCATTTTTGACATTTTTTTTGAAAATTTCAAACTTTTTTTTTGCAAAAATTCGAGATAAAATTGGCCAAGTTTCGAAGTATTGAAAACTTTTGTAGTTTGTAGTCTGGATACAGTAGTAAAAGCTGAGATTGGCTGAAAATATCAGTTTTTTCTACTTTTGAGTGGATTTTTTTCCAATTCTCCAAAAAAAAAAATTTTTCGAAATTATTGTTTTTTTTTTTACAAAAGTATGAATTAGTTTGAATCATTTGGAAAAATGTAAAATTTTGAACTACTTTGTAGTTTGTAGTACAGATCTGTAGTTTGTAGTCTGATACTGGCTGAAATTTTCAGTTGTAATTTGACTTTTAAATTGGTTTTTTTTTCTGAATAATAAAAGCCAAAATTTCCAATTTTTGGTAACTAACTGTATAAAACCGTCGTTTGTAGTTTACTCTAGTTGTAGTTTGTAGGTAAGATTTAGAAATCAGGCTGAAAATAGCTGAAATTTTCAGTGTAAGACTAATTATTCTCGCATTTTCAAAAGTTTTCTTTCAAAATTTTAAGAATCTGGTTATTTTTGTGATTTTCTCTTGTAATCAATCCCAAAGATTCTAACCAACAAAATCTTTCTTAATCGATTTCGGAGTTTTTGTAGTTTGTAGTTTTAATTTTTTAGTTTTGTAATTTAGAGTTTGTAGTTGTAGTTTTCTTGAAGTTTTCTTTTTTTTCCAGTAAACCCTTATCCTATCAACCCCAATCAGCCCCCGCTCCTTCACCCCCTTTCTCCCAATCTTCCTTACTTTTTGTCCCCTCTTCCATTTTTTTTATCAAGCCGATTTCCCTCTTTTTCTCTTCCCATCCCGTCCGCTCCCTTCTTTTTATTTCTCTTTTTGCCTGTACACATTAGCCGTCCTCCCTTTCCGGTGTCCCCTCTCTTCTTTTTGACACCCACCATTCCATCCCATGACACTTTTAGTACATGAGGGGACGCCCGTCTTTTTTGCGGGCTCATAAAATCGATGTGTCGTCATCCATCAACCCTTTTTTCAGCCCTTGATTTGTATAGTTTTTTACGGTAGAAAATGGGGGACTAAAGGGAAATTCCGGTTCAGCGTTTTTTTCGATACAGTTCTGGTAACTGGAATTTAAATACTAGGCACCTAAAGTATCATACTTGTTCACCTCAACATTATTAGTAAATGCCAAAAAATTACTTTTTTCTCTAACCGACACAATATCATAAAAACGAATTTCACCAACATGGTGCATCGTGTAGAAGTATTCTCTCAATTTAGACCCTTTCTCTAGGTACATGAAGGATAGCACCTAATCACTTTGACCTCATCAATAAAACCTAAAATTGCCTTAAAATTGCCTTGAAGAAATTTGTCGTGTTATCCAACATGGTGCATCGTCCAGAAGCCATCACTTTCACTTTGAGCTTCCCGGTTTTTATTTCAACTCGGCAGAGTTGATCTGCTGAATAGTATGGTTTAAAAGATAAAAAAATACATATGTTACTGTTTCGCAATTCTTTGGCACAGTTGCAACAAGCAATCATCTGCCGGCAGCATATGCAGTTTCAAAATAGAAAAACAAGACAGATAGACAAAACTTCAATGTGACAAGAAATTATTATTTATCGATATCGATCAACACTTTTGATCGTAGTTTTTATGAGAATAAATTCATTAATTGTAAGGTAACTGACAAGTAACCTATTTTGGCGAAAAAAAACCAAAAAAACCATGTTTCGATGCTATTTTTAGCAAATTTTACGACTTGTCAGCTATAAGAAGCACGTTTCTTATAGTTCTCTTGGTTCTGAGCATTGAAAAGTGTCGGCGAAACACTTTTTGCTTTAAAAAACGTTAAATTTATCATTTTATCTGTGTATTCAAGTACACCGTCATATTTGAATACCTTTAGTATAGTGTGGGAACATACATTTTTTGTATAGATACTCTATCCTTCTTTTTTTGAGATGTTTCTTGTTAGGGTTAAAAATTTTGATCGTCAATTTAGTGGAAAATGGAATCAATTTAAAAACATCAGTTTGCAGTAAAAACTCACAAAAGCGCCTTACAAAATTTTTGGGATAGAAAAAAAAGAAGTTTATGCAAGTCACCATTCTTATCTGATCATTTTCGAAATGCGCGGTTTTACATTTCAAGGCTCACACCCTATAATTAATCTGATGCAATCTGTTTACCACTTCTTCTCCTTGTACCTCTAAAATCTCCACCACAAAGCGACACCAACCTAGACTACTAACCTTTCCCTCTTCCTTTTTTTCTTCTTGTGATATCAACATCAATTATCTCCCAACATTTCTCAATTTTTGTTTTACTCGACGAATGTTTACCTATAATTAGGGTGTATTTTTGGAAAACGTTTCGAATTTTTGCCTTAATGTTATAAGTTTATGGAGGCGTAATAGTTAGAAAGGTTGTCAGATTGCAGACTATTAAAATTGGTTATATTTCAATCTGAGACTTTTGAAACAGGGAATTCTCTTTTGTTTAGTAGTAGTTATCAGTTTAAAATTTGATAGTGTTTAGCAGGTTCGGACAGCTTAGGATCCTCATTTTGTTCGAAAAAAAACCTTTTTTTGTAGTTCTAGTGGTGTTTCGTCCCAAGCTATGTGCCTCTCTCTCTCTCTCTCTCTCTCTCTCTTTCTTTTTCTCTTTCAACTGTTTCTTTCATTGTTCATTTCTTTTTGCTCTCACTGATCTGATTGTTCCTCATTTTACGTTTTTACGTTTTTTTAAAAAATATATGTGTCCATCATTTCAATTACGATACTTTTAATTTCAGGTAATACCAAACTCGTTCATTGCACATTGTCAACTACCAAACAACAATCAATTGGCAGGTTTGCTAATTGTTGCTGTTGGACGTGTGAGTCAAGAGGTAAGTAACCTTATTGTTTTCGAGTTAAAAACTATTTTTGCTATTCTCCTGTGACATTAATTGTCATTTTATACATTCTCACCTTTCAGTTGTCATCAACATCTTTCCCAATTGACACGCATTACTCTTTTAAGTGTTACTTGTCGTTGTTGCTTGTGAGAAAACAGGTGAGTGTATATACAGCTTTTTTCTGTTATACCGTATTTTTGTCATTTTACAAGTTATCACTTTCCAGTTACCATCGTCATTGCTCAACTGAACTTGCCTTCCCATCTTCGTTGTTGATTCTGAAAATCCGGGTGAGTTTCATTTCTGACATTCATTCCGTTTCAAAAAAATCCAAAAAGATTCTTTTGTACAGTTTTTTTCATACAAGTCGTGCTAATTGTCGTTTCACACAGTGTAACTTTTCAGCTGCCATCGGCATCTCTCCAAATTGAAACTCATCACACTTCCACACTTGCTTGTGCAATCAACATCGTTCCATCTTTTTTGGTGTATCTGATCGAGAGAAATAAGGTTAGTTGTTTTCTTTTTTTTGAATATTTGTTAATTTTCCAATTCTCCTTTCTGCTATCATTGCTCTCGTCTAGTATTAATGATCATTTTGCTTGTTAGGTCCTTCCACTATTATTACCGACGCAACAGTCGTCTTGTTCACTTTGTTTCCAACGCGCTCCCCTTTGTTTCTCCCCAATCTGTCATCACTGCCTCCTGCCCTCATGTTTTTTTTCGTTGTAGGCAACCAGCTGGGTACAAACATTTGTATCCCTTCTGACCTCATATCATAGCCCCATATGTAACGCTTTGAAGAGAAACTACAAACCTACTATTTTTCTTCAGCCTGACAATATGTTGAATTGCATGGTAACAGGTGGTTGTTACAAGTAATTGCTCCACTTTTTTTGGTGTGTTTCTGAGTTAGTTGAAGGTTTTTTTCAAAAAAAAAAGCGGACTGACCAAACGCGTCATAAACTTTTTGCATGTTCACAACAATTAGGGATGTTAGAAATGGCTTTTTTTTCTGGTAAAATGAAAAAAGTAGTTGTTCTTCTGGTAAATTGCAAAAGAAAACGCTAGTATACAACTAGGATCAGGTATATTGCATGGCGATAATCAATCCAGACGACAGAAGTAGACAAACAACGTCATAAAGTTTATCACAATTTACTCTGACTACCTATTAAAGTTTCCTTGTTCTGGTTCCCATTTTTAGGTTGGAAATGAGCATTACCCATTTAAAAATAAGGACATAGGTTTTATTTGACTTGTTTTTTTTCATTAGCAACTACTTTTTTTTTCAGCTTTCAGCTACGATTTACTAACTAGATGCTTTTTGGTTGATGTTTATAATCATCAATTCCATTTGAACTCCATCATTTCATGCAACAGCATAATTACATGTTATCCAATAACTGTTTTTGATTTTCAGTTAGTCAGAGTTGTTTCAACTACAAAACAAATAGTTCGAAAATTATCATCACATTCAAAATGTTTCCATCACTAGCTATCAGTAGTTCCTTCTCTTTTTTTTCAATCACTGGTAGCTTTTTCAAGTTCCAAAGTTGGCGCATTTTCTATGTGCTTTCCACAAGCCAGATCCAGATAGACACCCCTTCGGGTACATGTATACATTGTGTGCGCCGCGCCACCCGTTCATTTCCTTCCTGGCCGCATCAATGCAAATAGGGGTTCCCAATAGAAGAGTAGGGAGGCGCAGAGACAACGAGAAACATGATCAGCGCAATATTCGTTCGATTTCAATCAATCACCGAGACGCAGACGGTCTAATAATGACCGTACTCTTCTCTCGCTCCTCTCTTTTTTTAATGAAACATATAGTCATCAATTGATTGCATTGATTTGTCGCATTTTCTAGATTTTTCTCAAATTTCTCCAACCTCCTTGTTTTTTTTCCATTCTGACCATTTCAATAGATATCCCTCTGTATAATTAATTAGAAACTAGCTCTTAATTCTCCCATTCTTTTTTATATTCAGTTATCAATTCATAGCATAAAAAAGAACTAAAACTCGAAAATCGTTTCTTTGCTTAGACAGATTTTTTAATTTTTTTAAATAATTTAACTTTTTTCTTTTTTTTTTTTTAATTCATATTGTTGTCATCAATATCATATGCTATTAGTTAATCCTTAATTCAGAGGTCGCCTGTAGTGATTATTTTTGTTTCAGTGAATTTTCCAATTAACAACGTAAAGAAATGTAGCGAATTTGTTCTTTAATATTTTTGAAATCTGGTCGAGTTTTCGAAATATTAGAATTGTCTCTGCTTTTGCTTTTCCAAAAATCTTTGCTCTATAATTAGCACAACGCATTGGTTTTTGGCGTTTTTTTTATTGCAAATTATACTTCATGATCCAACAGGAGGTCAAAATGTGTCACTTTTTCCTTTTATCATTTCACAATTCTCGAAATTGTTAGAAATTGAATTATATATTAAATCAGACTCAACATTTTTCTAAATGCAATACTTCAGATGATTTTTCCTCCAACTGTCAAGCCTATCATTAACTTCTTCATTCTGATACAACTAATCTCATTCCTTCTCTAATAGCAATCTACTTCCATGCCAGACCAACTGGTGCAAACACAATTGTATCTTTCTGACCTGCCTCGATCAGACGACCAAAACGTTTTTCTAGCTACAAATAATTGTTGCTTTTAGCCTGAATTTTTTTTTCTAACGTCAGGTGTATAACAGCTACAACATTTTTACGAATTTTTCCGTTAACTTCCTTGTACGATTGGGTTGACGTTGTAACTAGTGTTACATTCACTTCCGGTCTGAAGCAATACATAGGAACTAATTTTTTTATTGGAAAATTAGCTTAATCACTGGTCAATTTGAAAAAATTAAAGTATCCTTTTTGATTTCTATTTGTTTCCTAAAAATGTAATTGCACACAACCATTCCTTAATTATTAAAATAAATTAAATTCATAGTCGGTCGAAATGACGCAGACACCTTCAGAAACATATTTACACTGTATCGTTATTGACAGTTACCTTATATAGTATGGGGAAGAGACGCAGGCACTACCGTATCCCTTATTTGTCTCCACTTTCGGGAACACATACATATGAGGAGGCATCAACACTATGTGTTTGATATCCTGGCTTTTATTTTTGGCTTGCTGCAACTGAACTTGATTTATGTGTAATAAATTATGTGTGTCATAATTCATAGATCGGTGAAAATGAAAAGTTTTTTTGAGGTTTCTAACATTGACATAGAGATATATGAAAAACATCACACGAACCAATGAAGGATAGTTGTTCAAACTGAACATTTTCATAATGCTGATGTATTTTTCACTGAGTTGAAAATAACTGTAATCGTGACAGGACCCGCTGAACATTTGTCTCTGCTCATTCAAACCGAAGTGCCAGGATTTTGCAAATAAGCAGTATATCTTAACTGCTATGCATGCCAGCTGATTCAACCACAATTGTACCTTTCGGAGCCCTTTTCTTTCCAATTCTAAGTACCTATGTTCCTAATACTTTATTAGTCCTAGATTAGTTCCTTGAACATTTCTCCTCTTTCTAAGAACCTCATAACTCGAGTTGTTTCATTTTTTGACACTAAAGATGCCTCATTTTGTTTAGTAGTAGTGAATGTAATACAGAAATTCAGTTATTACTGATATTTATTGTTCTGTTATCACTCAATTTGTATTTTTATTTTTCAGATTTACCTTTTTCCTAATTTTTTAACTTGTTCTTCTTCCTATCATCAGTTCTAGCTCTTATTCCAAGTGGCAATCCAGACCAACTGATACAAACATAGTTGTATCCGTCTGGCCTACCTCGCTTTAATGCCAGAATGTTTCTTTGCTTGTTGCGTGCCCAGTCCCATAATCATTCCAATTCCAATTATCTATGGTCCTGATATATTATTTGTCCTAGATTAGCTTCTAGAACATTTCTCCCTTGTCTAAGAACCTCATAACTTGAGTCGTTTCTTTTGTTTTAACACCAATCATGACTAATTTTGTTCCGTAGTAGTGAATTTGACACATAATTTCAGTGGTCATTGATTTTTCCATCTGTTATCATTGGACTTGTAAATTTCCTAAAAAACTAAGATCAACCTTCTTTTCCACCTTCATTAACCTCCATTTACCTAATCCCCAACCAAACTAACCTTTCCCATTTTGAAAGATCACCCTAGTTTTCCAACATTTTCCCGTGACATTTACCTTTTTTTTTACATTCTTTTTGAATTTTCTTTCTGAGAATTTGCGAGAGTAACATAATTTGGGGTCAGTGTTCTCCTCTATGATTATCCAACTTTTTCGAATTATTTTCAGAAAACCTTTGCAATTTGTGGTTTCTGTGATTTCTATAACATCATGAATACTGTTTTTGTCACTGAATTTTGAAATTTGTGGAGTTGAACTGTGATCATTTTGTTTTGGCTGGCAAGGTCAATGGGTGAAATTATCAACAAATGAGTCACGACTACTATTTAGAAGGACGTATTTTTCTTCTAGAATTTTCTAGCGCTTGCCAAATACACATTGCTTTCAGCCAAGGATTGCGTCAAAAACTTAGTGATCCAGGCTTTTTTCTTTAGTAGTTTTTGCACGACTTGAAACTAAGATTACAAATGTATTATACATCATTATTATCTCTCGACACATAAACTCATTGCCGCACCTTCGTTCTCAACATAACTTTTTAGTTGCCACCAACTCGTTGAAGGCGTACAATCTCTCGCGCCGAATGAACAGAGTCAGCGACACCGCACACGCTTGCCTCCCCTCTTTGCTTGCAGGTGTCGCGCCTACCTGAAGAGAAAGTTGGTCCAATGTTTTGCCTCCCCCCCCCCCCCCCCCCCCCTTTTTTTCCTGCGCGCCTATCTCGGTTACCAACCGCCTTTCGGTTAGAAATTGACATAGTCTATTCCGTTTTTTAATCACTCTCAAAAAAAAAAACTAATTGCACATCAATTGAAAACTGCAATGCTTTACAAACATCTTGAGTGATTCCTAAGCTTCGTTTGCTACAGCCCTAGTGTTGGTACTGTCGTTTGGTTCAATTTTTACATTCGTTGATTTACCTCAGAATCCATTTAAGACAACTGTATTCATTGTGCTGAACCTATTTGAAATCTCCGTCTGTTCATAACTCTTCCTCATTCTATTATCTCACTTTCATTTAATTCAATGTGTTACCAATAACATCTGTGTGACACTCATTATCCTTTTCAACGTGTGCTCGATATGACATACTTTTCTTTCCTGGCAGTTATTACTTTCCTGGCAGTTATAGTTTGATGAAATGTTTTCGTTGTTGCAACTTCTAGAAATTAGATTCCACAATAAACCGTTTGTTGCGTAACAACATCAAATGATTCATCAATTTCAAAACATTGATTAAAAAAATTTATTTTCTTGTACGCACACACAGAATTTTACGCCATTTCTTTGGAATTCTTCTCGCACCACGATGATTATACTCCGCCTCTCCTCATTTTTTCTTGTTAACTCATGCAGGCGTCGCGCCCACCTCATATGAATGTTTGCCTGTATTTAGCTACTCCACCACTAACAGTGCGTCAATTTCTAACTTCAATTTCGTTAACTCATGGATAGCCTCTTGTTCATCTGTTATTTGTCAATGAGGCCTATAGTTTACTAAAATTATTGAATGTATTTCTGCATTCGTGTTTCTTTGCATCCATTATTCTTTCACTGGGGACCCTTTCATATTCACAAGCACTTTACAATTTCATTACAATTTCAACTTGATTCTATTTGTACCATGGTATATTCCTATCTTGTCTCTATATCTAGTTTCCTGAGTTTCGCCTCCGGAAATACGACCTACCGGCGCACAATGTATAATGTCGGAATTTAGTCTAGAGCTATATTTTTTTTTGTTCCTTGTCGCACCAAATTACCATTGTAGCATTATAACTTGACGACATGTGTGTATTTCCTTAAAAAAAACATAATTACATGTTTACGACTTTCGAAATGATTGTAGATCAAAACACTATTGCAAAATGAATGAATCATTATTTTTTGTCACTGAACATGTTGCCACCATTTCGCCCGCCTTCTCCTCGCCATTGTACCACTTTGCTTGAATGGCGCTTACGCCAAATACGAGTTAACAGTCGCGTTCGTTGCGTCTAACCAATGCGTTCTAGGTGTTGCCTCTCCAATTCTTGCAAGGTGTTCTTACATTTTCGAGGGCACACTGTTACCAGAATAAAAGGCTAAAATTTCAAGCTTTATTGGCAATCTTGAGTAATTAACAATACCTCAAAAGTGTAAGTATAATAATAATAAGAATAATAATGTAATAATGTAATGAAGTGATGATAATAATAAGTAAGTAATAATATACAATAATTCGTAAGTGTAAGGTTTTGGTGTAAGATTTAGTAAATATACCTGAATATGTTTGTTTAGGCGGTAAAAAAAATTATGGACGGTTCCCATAACTTCTTACACTTACGAATTATTGTACATTTTTACACTTACGGTGTTAGGCAGCTTTTTCTATCTGTCAAATTGGTACAATAGTTTAGCTATTATTTTCTGTTCCGCACACAAAATAACTGGCACTTTCTAAATTTGAGCCAGAAAAAAACTAATGTAATGATGCAAGTTTTGATGCCATTACGAATAAATTCAAATGCCGCCTCTCTTTTTTTTTTGAATTTAGAATATTCTGACCTCAGAATGAAGTCCCAAGCTTCTTGTTTTTTATTGTTGTATGTCTGGAAGAATACATTTTACGACGTGGAATGAATGTTGTGCGTGCTGCCTATAACTAAACACAGTATAATTTGCAATTTCATACATGTGGCTGTCTTGGTTAACGAGATTCGTCAGCGCCTAACACACTTCCAAATAGTTTTTCCCATCTTATCATATCGATGTTTTGTTATACAAGAACGTAATTATATGTATTCAAATATCGGCAAGATTGTTCAAGATCAGTGCAATCTCCACCAAAACAAATGAGTCACTATTTTAATTTTTTTCATTGATCATGCTTCTCATTCATTTAACCCTGGCGCTTCCTTGATTTGCCACAATTATCTCGCCATCATTTATTTGAGAAAGCACACCACTTCTGATAGTACGTACGACACAGACACACACACATGTGTATGTTACCTCTCCGCTTTCATAATTTCGAAAGCGCACAGTTCCTTTCAACAGATGGTTAGAGACACAACCACCAAAGTGAACACACTTTTGCCTCTATCCTTTTTTGTTAACACACGCAGGTGTCGCGCACACCGTACGTGATTGTTTGTTGTAAATTCGGCCTCCGACTCTTTACTTCCATTTCAATTTGAGACACCCACGAAAAAGCAATTGCATATTAATTAGTCATTAATATTCCTTCGATTCAATTCCAGCTTTTCGGTAGAACTTATCAAGTAAAACAATTTCTCATAGCAACAAAAGTAACATTACGTATTTATAATTATATACACAATTCATTGTCTCGAATTAGTTTGTTGTCTGATCTTTCGAACTCATCCGTCGGTTACCCATTTTGATTCCCTAATCTCCACGGGCCTTACATCGCCACTAATTACATAGACTGCTTTAAATATCACTTGAAAAAGATAAACCGACTGACACCTTCATCATCATTGTGATTGAATGAATTCTAGACCAGTGGTAAACAAGGCAAGAGTTTTTTGCGACTTCCTGAATCAAATGCTCAATCATTTTGATCTGTTAGTCTAATGAGTTTTCCTTAACCTTGTAATTATGATAGTAAAATCATTTTTCATTTCACTTTCTTGCGCAAACTATAGACTTGTGAGACAATTATAACATAGAAACAAAATCTGGAAACACGCTAACAAGGAAGCAAATTTATAGTGGAACTCAACAATGAATTTTACTTCCCGGTACAAAACATAGTGTCTCGGTCCCCGGCAATGTACTTTTTATCAGTAGCTGTATTAGCTGTTTGAGGTAAGAATAAAATTATCATATTAAAGGTTAAATTTGTTTGCCAGTTTTTCTAGAATAACCTATACATGATATTCCCGCTCATTTATAGCTCATAACTCCAAATATATTTGTTCATACACTACGCCCAATACATTTAAGACCCCCCCCCCCCCCTCCTGAATTTTGAGCGTCCAGCCAGAACTAGAAGTTTTATCGAAAATCTGTGAATGCCATTCGATTTAAAATACAAAACTACCCCCGGGCTCAATTTTTCATGTTCCTACCACTATCCGTACTCCCACAGCACCAGAAAGTCACTTTTAGTGACCCTTACCCAAATGACTGCAGTTTTCTGAATCATTTTGTGCATTTCTAGCTGAATCGTGCTAGCGAACTCAAAAATGAGCAGATTTCATGGTCATTAACGGATTCTCCATAGTCGTTTTAGTCTAGTCACTAATTTTAAGCTCATTTGGAGCTCATACTCCTAGGGACCATCATCTACAGTACCCCCTATCCCCTATGTGGACCCTTCTCTCTTCTTCTCATCGTCTCCTAATGTCAATTCCAGTTTCCCATCGCTCCCAATGCGAAAAAAAGAAACAAGGAATGCAATATGTAAATTTTTATGGACGGTTCCCATGCCCTCTTTTTTTCTCCGTTTCCCATCTTTTTATCACCGGGTGTTGCAGTCCGTGTGACGAAGGAGTGTCATTGCTTCCACCTCATCATTTTTCTTGTAGTTTTCCTTCCTTTTTTTTCTTGAATTCTCCGTTTCTTTTTTGATCATGCTCCTCATCTTTTCAGCCATTTTAAGGCCAACTTTCCTTATTTTCAGTCTATTTGATCTACAAGTTCTCAGTCAAGACCTCCCATTTTTTCAGATCCTTCGTCAAGCATGTCCCACCCGCAGAATCTGGATCTCACCGGACTCATCTCCAGACCAGCAACACCGGAGCCACAAGAAGGTAGGTAAAAGGGGCAATAGGCTATTTGAAATTGGGGTTGAGAATGGGAAAATAAGATTGAAGAGGGGTTGGTAAGGTTTTAAGGGATCTAATCGGAAGTTCAACCAGGTTTTAGAGAGCCTTAAAGATTTCAAAGTGCCAATTTTTTGAGATGTTTAGGGGTTTTTCTATTTTTAGGGGATTTTTCACTTTCAGGGGATTTTTAAGGGTTTTCCAAGGAGGTCTTTAGTTCTAGTCAGAATCAGTATCAAGCTATTTTTAAAGAGACTCCTAGTGGTTTTTGTCATAAGTTTCTGACAGTTTTTGAGTCAAAATATGGATATATTAGTGATTGTGACAACCTTCTTACAGGGCAAATAAAACAATAAACTGAGCATTTCAGCATTTTTTGTAATGTTATGTAGGCTTATACATTCTTTAGCGTAAGTTCCCATTAGCGAGATAAGGCTAATTTTGTCCAATTTTACATTGCTCGGCCATAGGCAAGCGTAGACTGCTGATCTGTTGCGAACGTGTTGCACAAGTGCTGCCTACGTGTACCCGCTTCCGACATATTTGTAATTAGGCATTTTCGAGAGTTTGGGTCATGAATTAGTGAATTTCATTTGAATCTCAGTGAAAAAGAGTCTAAATTTTTCGGAAATCCCGGTTTTCGGCACTGTTCCAGTCGCTATTTTCTCAACATGCAGCGTACATCAGAAAAACCTAAGCAGGATCCTTGAAATGTTCAACAACAGCATTACAACAGCAGCTGCGCAGCAATCCTCAAAGAATTAGTAATGAGTTTTCTGAATCGCAGCAGGTCAACACTCTACGCGTGACTGATGCGGGTTTTCGCCGAGTAGTTCATTTCCTAGCGCTTTGTGACATTGCAATTTTAGTCCCAAGGGGCGTTTGTTTTGTATATTTCAGTAACTAGTAAAAAAAATGGCAAAATTCAATCAATCTCTGAATGTTTATGTCACTGGATATAGGTTTGCTTAATGCAGTGCCAGTTCTGCAGAACTTGCCAAGCGTCACGCGCTTGTTGACTCATTACCGAGCAAGCTCATGAGGTTTTACAACCTTATTTTGGGTCATTATATACAATTTTTTACGTTTTCGAACCTATTCTTGACTTTAACAAAGTTCATTTTTCAGTCCAACAACAACCACCACCACCACAACAACATCAACAGTATATGCCACCACCACCACAACACCAACAACCCATGCAGCAGTACATGCCAACACCACCACAGTATCATTTCGCCCGACTACCACCACAGACTCCAATCAACCAGGCCCAAACACCAATGCCACAGCACCAATATCTTTCACCAACGCCGCAACACCGCCTCGCCCCACCACAGCAGACTCCACCGCTCCAAGTTGCTCAGCAGGACCGTCGCAAGATGAACCCCAATGTTTTTGAAGCTGAACAACGTCAACATCAGGCAGCTCAATTCAGAGCTGAGCAGCAAGCTCTTCGCGCACATGCTGAGCACAGAGTCCCCTATCAGCTCGTTCACCCGGACAGAGCACAAGAGATGGCTCGGAATCAGGAGATCGCACACCGCCGTCATCAAGACGCCATGATGCGAGCCCAACCCGTTCAGCCACGCCAGCAATTCGACAACCGGACCCCCTTCCAGAGACATCAGAACCACCAAGGTAACCAATTTTCTTTTGCAGAATTCAAAAAGTTTGCTCATTTTTCAGTTCCTGGCCAAATTCCAGTCATTTTTGCACCACAACTGGAGAGCCAGCGAGCCCAGAAGCGACCAACGGCCCTTGACCACAATCAACAGGCCAAGAGAGGTAAGATTTTGCTGAATTTGATAAAATTGATTGCCAGAAATAAATGATAAGCTAATATGATTATGTTGGATTCCAGATCGTCAAGTCCCACCACAACCGCCAGCTCTGCAATTGGTGCCGATGGCACACCCGATGCAGTATGAACCAACCCAGGGACCAGCCATCCAAAGCTACGGTAAGTACTGAATAGGGTACTGTAGAAGCACTGTTAGGGGCACTGTGTAGTTACATTTTGATACTTAACAGGTACTGTAGGCGTACTGTAGGACTACTATATGGCTAATTTACTGTACTGTACTGCACGATAGTGAAGGTCGATCGTGAAAACTTCTGTAGAATCTCTTCGAGACTAGAGTAGGGAGAACGTGGGGGAGCTACTGTAGGCTGCAAGCGTCCTGTGAGGATACTATAGTGATACTGTAACAATGACACTGTAGATTAGGAAACTTCCTTACTGTAGTCGCAACGTATCCTTCGCTTACTGTAGGCTTTTTGTAGCTCCATCGATGTCTTACTGTAGTCTTGGCAACACTATTTCGAGATGCTCAAGCTATACTGTGACGTTTCAGGCCATCACAATCACCAAGCCCTCATCCAGCAGAATAGAGACCTGCAACACCGGAATGAAAATCTCCAAAACCAAAATAATGAGCTCCAAAGCCAACTGGATGCCTCTCGAGCAGGTAGGCACTATTTCCAGAACTTTTCTAGACAAAGCTTCAAATTTTTCAGACGTGACACGCCTCGAGGGACAAGTCAAGTCTCAGCAAGAGGCCTTGAAAAAAATGGGAGAGGATATCGATAGAAGCGTCATCAAAGTCAGGGAGGATGCTTTGAAAACGCGAAATACCCTCACCACCCAAATCAACCAGCTCACCCAGGAGAAATTGGACCTGGCTCGCCAGCTTGAGGAAGGTAACTAACAGATTTTCTTTGGAAACTTTTGAAAAAAAAGTGTTTGTTTTCAGCCAAAAAGCAAGCCATCTCGCCACCTCGTCCCCCTTCGACTCCAGCGTTGAAGCAGGTGGACTCCAGTGCGAGCACGCGCCCCCCTTCGGTTGTCATGGTGGTCCCACAGCCGGGCAGTGTCAGACGCCCATCCACCGAAGAGGACCTCCAAACCCTGATGGGCATGAAAGCTTCGGAGTTAACGGCCTGGTGGGACCGCAACCATGCACCACAGCCCGAAGTTGCCGAGCACATGCCGGTTCTAGTTGATTGGAGCCAGCCGTCAACCTCCTCCCACCATTATGGAAACCGCCAAAATGCCTTCTGCTTCCCCTCTACGTCAGGCCCCTACACCATCCCACACCAGCCATCCACATCGTCTGCCACCCATCAAGCTCGCCAACCAATCCAAGCCGCCAAGAAGCCACGCCCAGCCCCGATGAAGAACATTCGAATGGACGAGGTCAAGCAGGAGCCGCTCGATGTTCAAGAAGCCCAACAGGAGCCAGCCGTCCAGCAAGTGCCTGTCATCCGAAAGCTCAACCCAACGGAGCTCCGCGATCAGGCCGACAACAAGCATGACTTCGAGGCTGTCTTCAAAAACCTGAAAAAGGAGCAGCCCGAATATATTGAGATCGATGATGGAGCCCCAATGGGCCAACGCAAAGCCAGCTTCGCCGAGGTCAAGAAGGCATGGAGCCGCTTTTATGATGCCGAGGGGAATTGGATTAAGAGGCGTTACTACGAGAAGTATGCAGTTCATATGATCGATTTGAGTGAGTTTCGTTTTAATATTTGAGGGGATAGAGACTTTCTGGAGCTATTTTAGAGAGTTTGGGGAGCTTTTCAGGGACTTTACGGAGCCTTTTCAGGGACTCTGCGAAGCCTTTACAGGGACTTTGCGGAGCCTTTTTAGGGACTTTAGGGGGCTTTTTAGGGACTTTACGGGGCCTTTTTAGGAGCTCTGCGGAGCCCTTTTAGGAACTCTACGGAGCTTTTTTAGGGACTTTTTGGATCTTTTTTCAGGGACTTTACGGGGCTTTTTCTGATGAAATCGAAGATTACAAGCTCTTTTTTTCAGAGCTCAAGGAGTTTTTCTTCAACCCGTCGTTCGGGCTCGCCTGCCACGACGTCAGAGCCATCCACCGAGCCGCGGGACACTTCTATGGAGCTATGCAAGGAAAAGGCTCAAAACGTGAGTTCAAAAAAAGGTATCAGATTAAAAAAAAAGGCTGTTTTGTTTCAGACACAAAGTTCGGCTCACTTCCTGAAGAAGTCCAAAGGGAATGGGCAACGATTATGAAATTTTTGCAAGAGTTGCAGGTGGAGCAGAGCATGAATAACCTTATAGTTGTTAAAAAAAATTTGAAAAATGTTCCACAATATCCTGTTATTACAATAGATTAGATTTAGTAGATTTTTTTTGTTGGTTTTTTTGTTTGTCCCTTCGTTTTATTGTATTTCTTAAACTTTTTTGGTCCCCGATCTCATCTTTTTGTGTAGTTTGTAGTGTCAATTTTCTCTCTGCTCCCCTGTACCTCTCACCTCAACTTTAACCCCTCTTGACTTCACACCTCTCCCATTCTGGTTCCAACCCCTCCTTTCAACACCTTCTGGGCTCCTGATCTCATCCATTACTTTGTAGTTTGTACTTTTGTTGTGTAGTTTGTAGTGTCATGTTTGCTCTGCTCCCCTGTACCTCTCAGCTCCTCTCCCACTGATTCTTTCACCCCTTCGCTCCTGACTTTGGCTCCTTCTTCCATTATCTTGAGCTCCAATTCTCATCCCCCATTGTAGTTTGTAGTCTAGTTGCGGCGGCTACAAACTACAACTCCTACTTTTCTCATTGTGCTTGGCTATATTTCTGGGCTTGATTCTGGGCTCCTTTTCCATTTTTCTTGGGCTTTCTCTTGTGCTCATCCCAATCTCTAAGTGTAGTTTGTAGTCTAGCTATGGTGACTACAAACTACAAATTGTCTGCTCTCCTTGGTCCTAACTCCCATTCTGATCCTGTCTCTTGGCGGCTTTCTTCCTATTCCTCGAGCGATCTCTCTTCCCTCGTGCTCATATCGTTCTCAAAGTGTAGTTTGTAGTGTGGTGGCTACAAACTACGCTTTTCGATCCCATTCCTGCTTTGTGCTGTTGTTCTCCTGGTGGTGGTCTTTCAAAAAATTTCAAAAAAACCAAAAAAAAAATCAAAATTCAAAGTTTTTTGTTCAAAAAAAGTGTTCAAGTTGTAGTTTGTAGTTGTGGTGGCTACAAACTACAACTTCTGAACACTATTTTTGGCAAAATTCCAGAAAAAAAATCAAAAAATCCAAACTCCAAAAAAATTTCTTGGCTCACATATCACTGTCTTCTATCATACTAAGGGTCCTTTTTTCTTCAATTTTTGGGTTCCTGATCTCATTTTTTTGTAGTTTGTAGTCTGAATCTGTACCCCTCCTTTGTTGTAGACTTCCTCAACCTAAGCTCCTCCCTTTTTTCCCCATTTTTTCCTCAAAAATCCCTTCCGAATCCATAATTTGGTCTCTTTTTGGTCCCTTTTTTCTAGTCTGATAACGAATTATCATTTCATATGTACATATTTCATGGTTGATTTTTCTGTTCCTCTCCTCCCTTCTTACCATTTTTTTTCTTTTTTTTTTTTTTACGAACTGATTTGTTTTACGAACTGATTTGATGAATTTTTTTTGATAATTTCTAATTTTGATATGAAAAAGTTTAATAAAAATCATGAAATCTAGCCTTTTTAGGCACTTTTTAACCGTTCTTTGCTCTTTTTGAGCTTTTTTTTTTACCAAATTCCTTCTTTTTTGAAGCCTTCTACAGTATTCCCATCATCCACAGTATTCCTGGCACCTACTGTATTTCTATCATCTGCAGTATTCTTATCACTACTACAGTATTCTTATCATCTACAGTATTCCTATCATCTACAGTAGTCCTACCATCTACAGTATTCTCCGTTTACCAACTACGACTGCTTTTTTCTTCTTTTTACCATACCTTTCTGGCCCCGCCCTTTTCGAATTTTCATGACCACGCCCCTTTTTTCCCCACATCCCGTCTAATTACTTCTATCTCACCTACTGTCTTGCTTCTACTTTTTATATCTTTTTTCGCCGATGTTTCTACTTTTCACCTCTTTTTTTTCAAATTTCGTGTATTTTCCGTCCGTTTCCCCTAAAAACTTCGAGCCTAAACCTATATTTTTTGCAGTTCTTCCAAGTGACACTCAAAATGACATTTCGAGCTCCAAACCTGGACTTGGACGACATGCTCATGAGCAGGGAGCCGTCGCCGGAGAGAGAAGGACAGAACCAAGAAGGAGGTGAGAAAAGGGGGACAACTAGTGGAAATGGGTTAGAAAATGGGAAAGGCAGCCGGATTTTGGTCCGAAATTGGGGTGCTTGCTACAGTCTTTCAGCCCTCAAACTCACCGAGTTTTTCGCATCCTAGATTTGCTACAACTTGTTTGGCAACAAACCAATTTATCGCAGTTTAGTTGGTTACAACTTAGTTGGCACCATCTCCACTGATAGCAATTTAGTTAGTTAAGATTTAGGCGGCTACAACTTAGTTGGTTACAACTTAGGCGGCTACAACTTCGTGGGCCACAACTCAGTTGGTAACAGCTTTGTTGGCAACAACTTAGTTGGCTTCAACTTAGTTGCCTACAACTCAGTTGGTCAATATTTACTTGGTCACAACTCAGCTTACAAACTGAACTGTTCCCACGTTTTAATGACCGTTTGAACGATGATCATAAGAGTTTCCGATTGTTTTCTGACGAAATTTCCACTTATTTTTCAGGTTTAAAAAAGGTATTTCAGGACCATCACAGCAGCAGCTACTACCACCACCACCACAGCCGCAACAACATCACCATGTCCAACCGCCATGGCCAATTCAAGCTCCACCACAACCTCATCCAGCATACCGCTATACTCCATATCCACAAGCTCAAGCTCCGCCACAACCCTTCAACGGACAACCGCCACCACCGTATCCCGCTCCACAACAACAAGCTCCGCCACCACGTCATCCATATGGCTATGGAGGAGAAGGAAACCATCCCTTCCACGAGGCTTACTACGAGGAGGAAGCTCGTCAAAGGCGAGCTTTTGATGAGAAACAAGCTCGAGCTCGTCAATGGCGAGCCGCTCAAGAGCAACAAGCTGAACAAGAAAGAGCTCGTCGAGAAGAAGCTCGTCAAAGACAATTGCTCAAGGAGCAAAAAGCTCGCCAAGAGCAGGAACGAATGCAAGCTCGTTACCAAGCTGAGCAAGAACAGCGAGCTCGAGATCGCGCGGAACGTGAGCGACAAATCCGCGCCCAGCAAGAGCAAGCAAGGATTGCTCAGGAGCAGGCGCAGCAGCAACGCCCATCCCAACAAATGGAGCAAATCAACCCTGCTCACAACCCACAAAACCTTGCTCGCCTTCACAAAATGAATTACGAGTTCCAAACTTCACAGGGTATGTTGATTTATCTTGTCCACTTATTCTAAAATTACTATTTTTGATTACAGCGATGGGACACCAACACAACATGCATGGACCAGTTCGCCATCACAGGACGAACGAACAAGTTCAGCTTCAGAGAGTGCCGAAGAAGAGAAATGTGCCACAGCAGCGAGGAGATCAAAATCGAGTTCTTGACGTGATCACATTAGATGAACAGCCGATGGAACAAGGTGAGTATGAGCAACTTAGTTGGCTACAACTTAGTTGGCTACAACTTACAGTACTGGCCATAAAGAATGCGCATTTTTATTTTTTCAGTGGTAAATCGTGATTTTTCGCCTTTTCCGAGAGCATGTCACGAAAAGAGGCATTGATATAGGGCTCCAAAATTTTTTGAGTGTAGTCTACCACTTTAGAGCTCCCCTTTTGTAGTTCATGACTTTTCTGAATAATCAACTTGAATACTTATTACGGACCGTCAAAGAAAAAACACCAAAAAAAGCGAAGTTTTCAGTGCAAAATATGCGATTTTTGCGCTTTTTTTCTCTGACGGTCCGTAAAAAGTATTCAAGTTGATTATCCAGAAAAGTCATGAACTACGAAAGTGGAGCTCTTAAGTGATAGAATACCCTTAAAAAAAATTTGAATCCCTATGTCAATCACACGCTCTGTAGCATAGTCTCAAAAATGATCATTTTCAACTGAAAACAGGCAAACGCGCATTCTTTATGGCCAGTACTGTAGTTGGTGAAAACTTAGTTGGTCACAACCTAGTTGGTAACAACTCAATTGATCACAATTTAGTTGCCTACAACTTAGTTGGCCACAACTTAGATGCCAAATTATTTGAGAAATTTCCAACTTCAAAAAAGTATTACAGGCCGCAATCAGCCACTGCATCCTCCAGCTTCTGTTCAACAACATGGTCATGCTCCACCTGGATCAACTCCACCACAATACTATCCAGGAAACTTCCCAGGTACTTTGCCAACATTTTTTTTTCTTACTTTTTGATTACTTTTCCATTTTCAGCACCGCAGTCTGTGCCAGCTCATTATGTAATTCCAAACCCCCACACTGTACATACAACAATGCTGGTACCGCCTGCATCTGTGATGCAAAATAACTATGGTAAGTATGTAGTCTTATGGTAGTGGTCTTACTGTAGTTGAGTTAATGAAGAACCATTTTTCAGCTCCACAATCCGTTCAAATGGTACCCATTGGACAAGCTGGACCTTCGGACCAAATGGGACCACCACCCCAGCCTGAGGTTGAGCTCAAAGAGGAACTTGATGAAGCCAATCGCCAGCTTGCTTTGGCTCAAAATGGTAGGCTCATTTGGCTTTGTAGTTAGCAAAAACTCGTGATTTTCAGACGTCAAAACACTAAAGGATGAGGCAGCTGCTCAAGCTGAAGCCATTGAAAAGTTGAATTTGGAGAGCATGAAAAAGACGCGAACAATTGAGACTCAAGAGAAAACAATTGAAGAACAAAAGGAGACTATGGAGACTCAAGCGAAAAGAATTATGGAGCTTGAAAAAGGTAAACTTCCTACTTTTAAAAGACTTCTCCCACTCAAAAACCACTATTTTCAGCTCTCAAACTCACACAATCCAACGTCGAAATCTCGCCAGCTCAAACCGGTCCAACTCCAGAACCGCCGACATCCGTGGAGAGTGAAAAAGATCTCCAAATTGCCCAAATTGAAAAGGAGCTTCGTGAAGAGGCAGAGAGGTTGGAGAAGGGACCACACAAAAAGGAATACAATTATATGGATGTTGACTTTGAGCCAATCAAGTCAATTCAAGTAGTTTGTCAAGCTGCCCACCAAGCCGAGAAGAATGAAGAAATGCCCTCAACTAGTTCTGCACAACAAAACCAAGATGCACAGTGTTCTGAGCTTGCCCAGTCTACTTCTCATCAACAACTGCCGTCTATCCCAGCTCATGTTCCACTCAGCCATCAACAAAAGGAGTCCAGTCAACAACAGCCTCCCCATCCAACTCTGCTTTACGGCAAACATTTCGGCAACATTTCGGCCCAGGCATCGCAATGCCAGTCGAGCAGCCAACGTCAACAGAACCGACCCGTTGAAACCAGACCACAAGGTGAGATAGCGTCGTCATTGGATCAGCCTTCCAATCTTGTTTTTTCAGTTGAAGAACCTGCATCAAGCAGCTCCAGTGCTCATCGTCAAGACCAAGAGATCCGTCACGCTCACGCTCGTTCAGGATCCCTCCTTCAGCCAATTGCATCAGCACCGTCCTCGAATCAGCCCAGCAACACGACCTACTACATCAACACGGTCCCCCTGCCAGCCAGCGATTCGGACGAGGATCTTCATGGTTCAAGACCACTAGCTCAGCCAACTCCATCAGCTCAACTCATGAACCAGGACCTCCACTGCTCTGGACCACTCGTGCCGGAAATCCCATTTGCTCAAGGATCCAGCCAACCTCAGCCAGTCAAAGCTACAAACTTTCATTGCTCTGGTCCACTGATTCTGGAATCTCCAGTTCAAACTCAGCCATTTGCTCACAATCAACCCAGCACCTCCACCTCCTCCATGTATGCCTACTATGTTGAGCCTGCCCGTCTCTTCTCGCCTCCTGCCCATCTTGCCAACGAAGAGATCCAAATCCTTCCGCCCGCTGTCCATATCAAGATGGAACCAATGGACTTCGACGACCAACTCCCTTCAACTTCCGGCCCTGTCATCCGGGTCAAGCAGGAGCCCATGGACGTCAATGAGATCTTCACCCAGCAGGACCAGCTTCCCTCAACATCTGGCCCCGTCATCAGGGTTAAGCCTGAGCCCATGGACTTCCCCAACAATGGAGACGTCACCTACGAAGGTCAGGTCAAAATAGTCTACCAGCCACATGCATGCCGGACTTTTGAGGAGGCAGTTGCATGGAACGAAGAGCACTACCCGGAAGGGTTCTTCTCAAAGAGATATGAAGAGAAGCATGAGGAGAAATTTGAGAAATATTTTGGTTCTGTTGGTGAGTTTCAACCGGGTTTTTGTTGACAACTTAGTTAGCTACAACTTGGTTGGTCCCAAATTAGTTGGTCTGCAACTTAGTTGGCTACAACTTAGTTGGTCCCAACTTAGTTGGGTACAATTTATTTGGCAACAACTTATTTGGTAACAACTTAGTTGACAACAACTTAGTTGACAACAACTTAGTTGACAACAACTTAGTTGGTAACAACTTAGTTGGTTTCCAACTTAGTTGGTCCCAACTTAGTTGGTTTCCAATTTAGTTGGTCACAACTTTGTTGGCTACAACTTAATTGGTCTTCAATTTAGTTAGTCCCAACTTAGTTGGTACCAAATTAGTTGACTACAACTTAATTGGCTACAACTTAGTTGGCAACAACTTAGTTGGTCACAAATTAGTTGGCAACAACTTAAGACAAAAATTTTAATTTTCAGATCTCCGCCGCTTCTTCTTCAACCCCAACGGCGTGCAGGTTATTCCCCAGGATGTGGAGAACCCAAGGCACAACAGCCAACAGCTTTATAAGGCTGTAAAGCCCTCTGGTGCTCCCTACAGTATGTCGAAATGATTAGAATATTGATAAAATTGTTTTTGTTTTTTAGACCAACAAATCTGGGAGTTGATGTCCGAGCAGACGAAGGCCAAATGGAGGAAGGTTTGGTATTTAGTGAAGAAGGTCCAGGCGGAACAAAAGGGACAAGAACTCATTTCCGTTCCGGAAAAAGTCAAGGATGATAGAAAACCAAAGGAGACCAAGCCGCCAAAAGCTCCGAAGGCTCCAAAACCTCTAAAAGCTCCAAAAAAGAAGTTCGGAAGCTATCACCCTTTCCTTTTTTAAATGATTTTTTGACCTCTGACCCCATTTTTTACTTTGGCTTGTGTAGTTTATAACCTACTACAACTCCTCTCTGTGCTCCTACACTTCTCTGTGCTCCTCAATCCTTTGCTCTTGGGTTTGAGCAGCTTTTTGAACATTTTGGGCCCATGATCTCATTATCTACCGTAGTTTGTAGTCTTCTATAATTGTAGTTTGTAGTTTGTTGGTGACTACAAACTACAACTTCCTTACATTTACTTGTTCCTAATACACCTCTAATATTGACTCTGAGCAGCTTTTTTCATATTTTTGGGTCCATGATCTCATCCTGATTTAAAGTTTGTAGTCACTAAGGATTGTAGTTTGTAGTGTGAACTACAACTTTTTACCTTTATTGACTCTGGACAGCTTTCTTCATAAGCTTTTGGGTTTCTGATCTCATTCTTCCTTCTGTAGTTTGTAGTCTCCAATATGTAGTTTGTAGTGTGGTGGCTACAAACTACAGTTTGTGACTACATTCCCATCCTTACCTTTATCTCAAAACTTTCAAAACATTTCGAAAATCTGAAAAATCAAAAAAAAATGCAAAATTCAAAATCCAAAAATAACTCTCTATTACTCCCAAATTCCTCTTGATCAAAAAGTGATTAGAAGTTTGTAGTTTGTAGTTTGGTGGTGACTACAAACTACAAACTTTTGACCACTTTTTATCTCAAAATTCAAAAGTTCAAAACAAAAAAAGTTGTTACATTCCAAAATTTTTGCCCGTCATTTTTTCCATTTCTTGTAGTTTGTAGTCTGAGCCAACTTTATCTCTTTCTTCTCCCTGACTCTACAAAAAACTCTCTTTTTCGTCCGAAGCAGCTAAATGTTCATAAATCTCATTTTCTCTCTGAATCTGTAGTTTGTAGTCTATAAAGCTGATATATAGGGTCCCTTCATCATCATTTCTGTTAAATTCCTCTCTATTTTTTTTTGTTTCTATGGCCGAAGTGCTCCCTTTTCCAATGTTTTTCCCCCAAAAATCGGTTCCCAACACAAAATTTTCTGTAGTTTTTAGTAAGGCTTATCATTTCATATGTACATATTATAATTATGGTAGTTATCTAGTTGATTTTCTTGTTCCCCGCCACCCTCATTTCTTTTCTCTTCATTTCACTTCTTTCGTTTTATTGTTTCTATCATTTGTACTGTTTTACGAACCGATTCAACCTATTGGTATTTTTTTGTATAATTATTTATTATTTTATTTTTACATGGCATGATAAACATGATAAAATACAAAAAAACAGTGTTTGTTTTTTTTGATACGAAAATGAAATCAAAACTTCAGAAATATTCCACACTTTTTATAAAATTCCATTATTTGTTCTCAACCACCTCAAATATTCTTTTCTAGAAAAAAGCCAAAAATAAAAATTGAAACAACTCCATCGTAGTTTTTGGATAGAAATGATTAAAATTGGATGTTTGATACGAAAATGAAATCAAAACTTCAGAACTATTCCACACTTTTTATAAAATTCCATTATTTGTTCTCAACCACCTCAAATATTCTCTTCTAGAAAAAATCCAAAAATAAACATTGAAACAACTCCATCGTAGTTTTTGGATAGAAAGGATTGAAATTGGATGCTTGATACGAAAATGAAATCAAAACTTCAGAAATATTCCACACTTTTTATAAAATTCCATTATTTGTTCTCAACCACCTCAAATATTCTTTTCTAGAAAAAAGCCAAAAATAAAAATTGAAACAACTCCATCGTAGTTTTTGGATAGAAAGGATTGAAATTGGATGTTTGATACGAAAATGAAATCAAAACTTCAGAAATATTCCACACTTTTCGAAAAATTCCATTATTTGTTCTCAACCACCTCAAATATTCTTTTCTAGAAAAAAGCCAAAAATAACTAATTGAAACAACTCCATCGTAGTTTTTGAATAGAAAGGATTGAAATTGGATGTTTGATACGAAAATGAAATCAAAACTTCAGAAATATTCCACACTTTTTATAAAATTCCATTATTTGTTCTCAATCACCTCAAATATTCTTTTCTAGAAAAAAGCCAAAAATAAAAATTGAAACAACTCCATCGTAGTTTTTGGATAGAAAGGATTAAAATTGGATGTTTGATACGAAAATGAAATCAAAACTATAGAAATATTCCACACTTTTCGAAAAATTCCATTATTTGTTCTCAACCACCTCAAATATTCTTTTCTAGAAAAAAGCCAAAAATAAAAATTGAAACAACTCCATCGTAGTTTTTGGATAGAAATGATTGAAATTGGATGTTTGATACGAAAATGAAATCAAAACTTCAGAAATATTCCACACTTTTCGAAAAATTCCATTATTTGTTCTCAACCACCTCAAATATTCTTTTCTAGAAAAAAGCCAAAAATAAAAATTGAAACAACTCCATCGTAGTTTTTGGATAGAAATGATTGAAATTGGATGTTTGATACGAAAATGAAATCAAAACTTCAGAAATATTCCACACTTTTCGAAAAATTCCATTATTTGTTCTCAACCACCTCAAATATTCTTTTCTAGAAAAAAGCCAAAAATAAAAATTGAAACAACTCCATCGTAGTTTTTGGATAGAAATGATTGAAATTGGATGTTTGATACGAAAATGAGATCAAAACTTCAGAAATATTCCACACTTTTTATAAAATTCCATTATTTGTTCTCAACCACCTCAAATATTCTCTTCTAGAAAAAAGCCAAAAATAAAAATTGAAACAACTCCATCGTAGTTTTTGAATAGAAAGGATTGAAATTGGATGTTTGATACGAAAATGAAATCAAAACTTCAGAAATATTCCACACTTTTTATAAAATTCCATTATTTGTTCTCAATCACCTCAAATATTTTTTTCTAGAAAAAAGCCAAAAATAAAAATTGAAACAACTCCATCGTAGTTTTTGGATAGAAAGGATTAAAATTGGATGTTTGATACGAAAATGAAATCAAAACTATAGAAATATTCCACACTTTTTATAAAATTCAATTATTTGTTCTCAACCACCTCAAATATTCTTTTCTAGAAAAAAGCCAAAATAAAAAATTGAAACAACTCCATCGTAGTTTTTGGATAGAAATGATTGAAATTGGATGTTTGATACGAAAATGAAATCAAAACTTCAGAAATATTCCACACTTTTCGAAAAATTCCATTATTTGTTCTCAACCACCTCAAATATTCTTTTCTAGAAAAAAGCCAAAAATAAAAATTGAAACAACTCCATCGTAGTTTTTGGATAGAAAGGATTAAAATTGGATGTTTGATACGAAAATGAAATCAAAACTTCAGAAATATTCCACACTTTTCGAAAAATTCCATTAATTGTTCTCAACCACCTCAAATATTCTTTTCTAGAAAAAAGCCAAAAATAAAAATTGAAACAACTCCATCGTAGTTTTTGAATAGAAAATATTGAAATTGGATGTTTGATACGAAAATGAAATCAAAACTTCAGAAATATTCCACACTTTTCGAAAAATTCCATTATTTGTTCTCAACCACCTCAAATATTCTTTTCTAGAAAAAAGCCAAAAATAAAAATTGAAACAACTCCATCGTAGTTTTTGGATAGAAATGATTGAAATTGGATGTTTGATACGAAAATGAAATCAAAACTTCAGAAATATTCCACACTTTTTATAAAATTCCATTATTTGTTCTCAATCACCTCAAATATTCTTTTCTAGAAAAAAGCCAAAAATAAAAATTGAAACAACTCCATCGTAGTTTTTGAATAGAAAGGATTGAAATTGGATGTTTGATACGAAAATGAAATCAAAACTTCAGAAATATTCCACACTTTTTATAAAATTCCATTATTTGTTCTCAATCACCTCAAATATTCTTTTCTAGAAAAAAGCCAAAAATAAAAATTGAAACAACTCCATCGTAGTTTTTGGATAGAAAGGATTAAAATTGGATGTTTGATACGAAAATGAAATCAAAACTATAGAAATATTCCACACTTTTCGGAAAATTCCATTATTTGTTCTCAACCACCTCAAATATTCTTTTCTAGAAAAAAGCCAAAAATAAAAATTGAAACAACTCCATCGTAGTTTTTGGATAGAAATAATTGAAATTGGATGTTTGATACGAAAATGAAATCAAAACTTCAGAAATATTCCACACTTTTCGAAAAATTCCATTATTTGTTCTCAACCACCTCAAATATTCTTTTCTAGAAAAAAGCCAAAAATAAAAATTGAAACAACTCCATCGTAGTTTTTGAATAGAAAGGATTGAAATTGGATGTTTGATACGAAAATGAAATCAAAACTTCAGAAATATTCCACACTTTTCGAAAAATTCCATTATTTGTTCTCAACCACCTCAAATATTCTTTTCTAGAAAAAAGCCAAAAATAAAAATTGAAACAACTCCATCGTAGTTTTTGGATAGAAATGATTGAAATTGGATGTTTGATACGAAAATGAAATCAAAACTTCAGAAATATTCCACACTTTTTATAAAATTCCATTATTTGTTCTCAATCACCTCAAATATTCTTTTCTAGAAAAAAGCCAAAAATAAAAATTGAAACAACTCCATCGTAGTTTTTGGATAGAAAGGATTAAAATTGGATGTTTGATACGAAAATGAAATCAAAACTATAGAAATATTCCACACTTTTCGAAAAATTCCATTATTTGTTCTCAACCACCTCAAATATTCTTTTCTAGAAAAAAGCCAAAAATAAAAATTGAAACAACTCCATCGTAGTTTTTGGATAGAAATGATTGAAATTGGATGTTTGATACGAAAATGAAATCAAAACTTCAGAAATATTCCACACTTTTCGAAAAATTCCATTATTTGTTCTCAACCACCTCAAATATTCTTTTCTAGAAAAAAGCCAAAAATAAAAATTGAAACAACTCCATCGTAGTTTTTGGATAGAAATGATTGAAATTGGATGTTTGATACGAAAATGAAATCAAAACTATAGAAATATTCCACACTTTTTATAAAATTCAATTATTTGTTCTCAACCACCTCAAATATTCTTTTCTAGAAAAAAGCCAAAATAAAAAATTGAAACAACTCCATCGTAGTTTTTGAATAGAAAGGATTGAAATTGGATGTTTGATACAAAAATGAAATCAAAACTTCAGAAATATTCCACACTTTTTATAAAATTCCATTATTTGTTCTCAATCACCTCAAATATTCTTTTCTAGAAAAAAGCCAAAAATAAAAATTGAAACAACTCCATCGTAGTTTTTGAATAGAAAGGATTGAAATTGGATGTTTGATACAAAAATGACATCAAAACTTCAGAAATATTCCACACTTTTTATAAAATTCCATTATTTGTTCTCAACCACCTCAAATATTCTCTTCTAGAAAAAAGCCAAAAATAACAATTGAAACAACTCCATCGTAGTTTTTGGATAGAAATGATTGAAATTGGATGTTTGATACGAAAATGAAATCAAAACTTCAGAAATATTCCACACTTTTTATAAAATTCCATTATTTGTTCTCAACCACCTCAAATATTCTCTTCTAGAAAAAAGCCAAAAATAACAATTGAAACAACTCCATCGTAGTTTTTGGATAGAAAGGATTAAAATTGGATGTTTGATACGAAAATGAAATCAAAACTATAGAAATATTCCACACTTTTTATAAAATTCAATTATTTGTTCTCAACCACCTCAAATATTCTTTTCTAGAAAAAAGCCAAAATAAAAAATTGAAACAACTCCATCGTAGTTTTTGGATAGAAATGATTGGAATTGGATGTTTGATACGAAAATGAAATCAAAACTTCAGAAATATTCCACACTTTTTATAAAATTCCATTATTTGTTCTCAACCACCTCAAATATTCTCTTCTAGAAAAAAGCCAAAAATAACAATTGAAACAACTCCATCGTAGTTTTTGAAAAGAAATGATTGAAATTGGATGTTTGATACGAAAATGAAATCAAAACTATAGAAATATTCCACACTTTTTATAAAATTCAATTATTTGTTCTCAACCACCTCAAATATTCTTTTCTAGAAAAAAGCCGAAAATAAAAATTGAAACAACTCCATCGTAGTTTTTGGATAGAAATGATTGAAATTGGATGTTTGATACGAAAATGAAATCAAAACCTCAGAAATATTCCAAACTTTTTGTAAAATTCAATTATTCGTTCTCAACCACCTCAAATATTGTCTTCTAGAAAAAAGCCAAAAATAAAAATTGAAACAACTCCATCGTAGTTTTTGAATAGAAATGATTGAAATTGGATGTTTGATACGAAAATGAAATCGAAACCTCAGAAATATTCCACACTTTTTATAAAATTCAATTATTTGTCCTCAACCACCTCAAATATTCTTTTCTAGAAAAAAGCCAAAAATAAAAATTGAAACAACTCCATCGTAGTTTTTGGATAGAAATGATTGAAATTGGATGTTTGATTCGAAAATGAAATCAAAACCTCAGAAATATTCCACACTTTTTGTAAAATTCAATTATTTGTTCTCAACCACCTCAAATATTGTCTTCTAGAAAAAAGCCAAAAATAAAAATTGAAACAACTCCATTGTAGTTTTTGGATAGAAATGATTGAAATTGGATGTTTGATACGAAAATGAAATCAAAACCTCAGAAATATTCCACACTTTTTATAAAATTCAATTATTTGTCCTCAACCACCTCAAATATTCTTTTCTAGAAAAAAGCCGAAAATAAAAATTGAAACAACTCCATCGTAGTTTTTGGATAGAAATGAGTGAAATTGGATGTTATATACGGAAATGAAATCAAAACCTCAGAAATATTCCACACTTTTTATAAAATTCAATTATTTGTCCTCAACCACCTCAAATATTGTCTTCTAGAAAAAAGCCGAAAATAAAAATTGAAACAACTCCATCGTAGTTTCCGGATAGAAATGATTGAAATTGGATGTTTGAAACGAAAATGAAATCAAAACCTCAGAAATATTCCACACTTTTTATAAAATTCAATTATTTGTCCTCAACCACCTCAAATATTGTCTTCTAGAAAAAAGCCAAAAATAAAAATTGAAACAACTCCATCGTAGTTTTTGGATAGAAATGATTGAAATTGGATGTTTGAAACGAAAATGAAATCAAAACCTCAGAAATATTCCACACTTTTTATAAAATTCAATTATTTGTTCTCAACCACCTCAAATATTCTTTTCTAGAAAAAAGCCGAAAATAAAAATTGAAACAACTCCATTGTAGTTTTTGGATAGAAATGATTGAAATTGGATGTTTGATTCGAAAATGAAATCAAAACCTCAGAAATATTCCACACTTTTTGTAAAATTCAATTATTTGTTCTCAACCACCTCAAATATTGTCTTCTAGAAAAAAGCCAAAAATAAAAATTGAAACAACTCCATTGTAGTTTTTGGATAGAAATGATTGAAATTGGATGTTTGATACGAAAATGAAATCAAAACCTCAGAAATATTCCACACTTTTTATAAAATTCAATTATTTGTCCTCAACCACCTCAAATATTCTTTTCTAGAAAAAAGCCGAAAATAAAAATTGAAACAACTCCATCGTAGTTTTTGGATAGAAATGAGTGAAATTGGATGTTATATACGAAAATGAAATCAAAACCTCAGAAATATTCCACACTTTTTATAAAATTCAATTATTTGTCCTCAACCACCTCAAATATTCTTTTCTAGAAAAAAGCCGAAAATGAAAATTGAAACAACTCCATCGTAGTTTTTGGATAGAAATGATTGAAATTGGATGTTTGATTCGAAAATGAAATCAAAACCTCAGAAATATTCCACACTTTTTGTAAAATTCAATTATTTGTTCTCAACCACCTCAAATATTGTCTTCTAGAAAAAAGCCAAAAATAAAAATTGAAACAACTCCATCGTAGTTTTTGGATAGAAATGATTGAAATTGGATGTTTTATTCAAAAATGAAATCAAAACCTCAGAAATATTCCACACTTTTTGTAAAATTCAATTATTTGTTCTCAACCACCTCAAATATTGTCTTCTAGAAAAAAGCCGAAAATAAAAATTGAAACAACTCCATCGTAGTTTTTGGATAGAAATGATTGAAATTGGATGTTTGATACGAAAATGAAATCAAAACCTCAGAAATATTCCACACTTTTTATAAAATTCAATTATTTGTCCTCAACCACCTCAAATATTCTTTTCTAGAAAAAAGCCAAAAATAAAAATTGAAACAACTCCATCGTAGTTTTCGGATAGAAATGATTGAAATTGGATGTTTGATACGAAAATGAAATCAAAACCTCAGAAATATTCCACACTTTTTATAAAATTCAATTATTTGTCCTCAACCACCTCAAATATTCTTTTCTAGAAAAAAGCCGAAAATAAAAATTGAAACAACTCCATCGTAGTTTTTGGATAGAAATGAGTGAAATTGGATGTTATATACGAAAATGAAATCAAAACCTCAGAAATATTCCACACTTTTTATAAAATTCAATTATTTGTCCTCAACCACCTCAAATATTCTTTTCTAGAAAAAAGCCGAAAATAAAAATTGAAACAACTCCATTGTAGTTTTTGGATAGAAATGATTGAAATTGGATGTTTTATTCAAAAATGAAATCAAAACCTCAGAAATATTCCACACTTTTTGTAAAATTCAATTATTTGTTCTCAACCACCTCAAATATTGTCTTCTAGAAAAAAGCCGAAAATAAAAATTGAAACAACTCCATCGTAGTTTTTGGATAGAAATGATTGAAATTGGATGTTTGATACGAAAATGAAATCAAAACCTCAGAAATATTCCACACTTTTTATAAAATTCAATTATTTGTCCTCAACCACCTCAAATATTCTTTTCTAGAAAAAAGCCGAAAATGAAAATTGAAACAACTCCATCGTAGTTTTCGGATAGAAATGATTGAAATTGGATGTTTGATACGAAAATGAAATCAAAACCTCAGAAATATTCCACACTTTTTATAAAATTCAATTATTTGTCCTCAACCACCTCAAATATTCTTTTCTAGAAAAAAGCCGAAAATAAAAATTGAAACAACTCCATCGTAGTTTTTGGATAGAAATGAGTGAAATTGGATGTTATATACGAAAATGAAATCAAAACCTCAGAAATATTCCACACTTTTTATAAAATTCAATTATTTGTCCTCAACCACCTCAAATATTCTTTTCTAGAAAAAAGCCGAAAATAAAAATTGAAACAACTCCATTGTAGTTTTTGGATAGAAATGATTGAAATTGGATGTTTTATTCAAAAATGAAATCAAAACCTCAGAAATATTCCACACTTTTTGTAAAATTCAATTATTTGTTCTCAACCACCTCAAATATTGTCTTCTAGAAAAAAGCCGAAAATAAAAATTGAAACAACTCCATCGTAGTTTTTGGATAGAAATGATTGAAATTGGATGTTTGATACGAAAATGAAATCAAAACCTCAGAAATATTCCACACTTTTTATAAAATTCAATTATTTGTCCTCAACCACCTCAAATATTCTTTTCTAGAAAAAAGCCGAAAATGAAAATTGAAACAACTCCATCGTAGTTTTCGGATAGAAATGATTGAAATTGGATGTTTGATACGAAAATGAAATCAAAACCTCAGAAATATTCCACACTTTTTATAAAATTCAATTATTTGTCCTCAACCACCTCAAATATTCTTTTCTAGAAAAAAGCCGAAAATGAAAATTGAAACAACTCCATCGTAGTTTTTGGATAGAAATGATTGAAATTGGATGTTTGATTCAAAAATGAAATCAAAACCTCAGAAATATTCCACACTTTTTGTAAAATTCAATTATTTGTTCTCAACCACCTCAAATATTGTCTTCTAGAAAAAAGCCGAAAATAAAAATTGAAACAACTCCATCGTAGTTTTTGGATAGAAATGATTGAAATTGGATGTTTGATACGAAAATGAAATCAAAACCTCAGAAATATTCCACACTTTTTATAAAATTCAATTATTTGTCCTCAACCACCTCAAATATTCTTTTCTAGAAAAAAGCCAAAAATAAAAATTGAAACAACTCCATCGTAGTTTTTGGATAGAAATGAGTGAAATTGGATGTTTGATACGAAAATGAAATCAAAACCTCAGAAATATTCCACACTTTTTATAAAATTCAATTATTTGTTCTCAACCACCTCAAATATTCTTTTCTAGAAAAAAGCCGAAAATAAAAATTGAAACAACTCCATTGTAGTTTTTGGATAGAAATGATTGAAATTGGATGTTTGATTCGAAAATGAAATCAAAACCTCAGAAATATTCCACACTTTTTGTAAAATTCAATTATTTGTTCTCAACCACCTCAAATATTGTCTTCTAGAAAAAAGCCAAAAATAAAAATTGAAACAACTCCATTGTAGTTTTTGGATAGAAATGATTGAAATTGGATGTTTGATACGAAAATGAAATCAAAACCTCAGAAATATTCCACACTTTTTGTAAAATTCAATTATTTGTTCTCAACCACCTCAAATATTGTCTTCTAGAAAAAAGCCAAAAATAAAAATTGAAACAACTCCATCGTAGTTTTTGGATAGAAATGATTGAAATTGGATGTTTGATTCGAAAATGAAATCAAAACCTCAGAAATATTCCACACTTTTTATAAAATTCAATTATTTGTCCTCAACCACCTCAAATATTCTTTTCTAGAAAAAAGCCGAAAATGAAAATTGAAACAACTCCATCGTAGTTTTTGGATAGAAATGATTGAAATTGGATGTTTGATTCGAAAATGAAATCAAAACCTCAGAAATATTCCACACTTTTTATAAAATTCAGTTATTTGTTCTCAACCACCTCAAATATTCTTTTCTAGAAAAAAAGCCGAAAATAAAAATTGAAACAACTCCATCGTAGTTTTTGGATAGAAATGATTGAAATTGGATGTTTGATTCGAAAATGAAATCAAAACCTCAGAAATATTCCACACTTTTTATAAAATTCAATTATTTGTCCTCAACCACCTCAAATATTGTCTTCTAGAAAAAAGCCAAAAATAAAAATTGAAACAACTCCATCGTAGTTTTTGGATAGAAATGATTGAAATTGGATGTTTGAAACGAAAATGAAATCAAAACCTCAGAAATATTCCACACTTTTTATAAAATTCAATTATTTGTTCTCAACCACCTCAAATATTCTTTTCTAGAAAAAAGCCGAAAATAAAAATTGAAACAACTCCATTGTAGTTTTTGGATAGAAATGATTGAAATTGGATGTTTGATACGAAAATGAAATCAAAACCTCAGAAATATTCCACACTTTTTGTAAAATTCAATTATTTGTTCTCAACCACCTCAAATATTGTCTTCTAGAAAAAAGCCAAAAATAAAAATTGAAACAACTCCATTGTAGTTTTTGGATAGAAATGATTGAAATTGGATGTTTGATACGAAAATGAAATCAAAACCTCAGAAATATTCCACGTTTTTTATAAAATTCAATTATTTGTTCTCAACCACCTCAAATATTCTTTTCTAGAAAAAAGCCGAAAATAAAAATTGAAACAACTCCATCGTAGTTTTTGGATAGAAATGATTGAAATTGGATGTTTGATTCGAGAATGAAATCAAAACCTCAGAAATATTCCACACTTTTTGTAAAATTCAATTATTTGTTCTCAACCACCTCAAATATTGTCTTCTAGAAAAAAGCCAAAAATAAAAATTGAAACAACTCCATCGTAGTTTTTGGATAGAAATGAGTGAAATTGGATGTTATATACAAAAATGAAATCAAAACCTCAGAAATATTCCACACTTTTTATAAAATTCAATTATTTGTCCTCAACCACCTCAAATATTCTTTTCTAGAAAAAAGCCGAAAATAAAAATTGAAACAACTCCATCGTAGTTTTTGGATAGAAATGAGTGAAATTGGATGTTATATACGAAAATGAAATCAAAACCTCAGAAATATTCCACACTTTTTATAAAATTCAATTATTTGTTCTCAACCACCTCAAATATTGTCTTCTAGAAAAAAGCCAAAAATAAAAATTGAAACAACTCCATCGTAGTTTTTGGATAGAAATGATTGAAATTGGATGTTTGAAACGAAAATGAAATCAAAACCTCAGAAATATTCCACACTTTTTATAAAATTCAATTATTTGTCCTCAACCACCTCAAATATTCTTTTCTAGAAAAAAGCCGAAAATAAAAATTGAAACAACTCCATCGTAGTTTTTGGATAGAAATGAGTGAAATTGGATGTTATATACGAAAATGAAATCAAAACCTCAGAAATATTCCACACTTTTTATAAAATTCAATTATTTGTCCTCAACCACCTCAAATATTCTTTTCTAGAAAAAAGCCGAAAATGAAAATTGAAACAACTCCATCGTAGTTTTTTTCAATCATTTCTATCCAAAAACTACGATGGAGTTGTTTCAGTTTTTTTTTTCGGCTTTTTTCTAGAAAAGAATATTTGAGGTGGTTGAGAACAAATGATTGAATTTTATAAAAAGTGTGGAATATTTCTGAGGTTTTGATTTCATTTTCGTATCAAACATCCAATTTCAATCATTTCTATCCAAAAACTACAATGGAGTTGTTTCAATTTTTATTTTTGGCTTTTTTCTAGAAGACAATATTTGAGGTGGTTGAGAACAAATAATTGAATTTTACAAAAAGTGTGGAATATTTCTGAGGTTTTGATTTCATTTTCGAATCAAACATCCAATTTCAATCATTTCTATCCAAAAACTACGATGGAGTTGTTTCAATTTTTATTTTCGGCTTTTTTCTAGAAAAGAATATTTGAGGTGGTTGAGGACAAATAATTGAATTTTATAAAAAGTGTGGAATATTTCTGAGGTTTTGATTTCATTTTCGTATCAAACATCCAATTTCAATCATTTCTATCCAAAAACTACGATGGAGTTGTTTCAATTTTTATTTTCGGCTTTTTTCTAGAAAAGAATATTTGAGGTGGTTGAGGACAAATAATTGAATTTTATAAAAAGTGTGGAATATTTCTGAGGTTTTGATTTCATTTTCGTATCAAACATCCAATTTCAATCATTTCTATCCGAAAACTACGATGGAGTTGTTTCAATTTTTATTTTCGGCTTTTTTCTAGAAAAGAATATTTGAGGTGGTTGAGGACAAATAATTGAATTTTATAAAAAGTGTGGAATATTTCTGAGGTTTTGATTTCATTTTCGTATCAAACATCCAATTTCAATCATTTCTATTCAAAAACTACGATGGAGTTGTTTCAATTTTTATTTTTGGCTTTTTTCTAGAAGACAATATTTGAGGTGGTTGAGAACAAATAATTGAATTTTACAAAACGTTTGGAATATTTCTGAGGTTTTGATTTCATTTTCGTAAATAACATCCAATTTCACTCATTTCTATCCAAAAACTACGATGGAGTTGTTTCAATTTTTATTTTCGGCTTTTTTCTAGAAAAGAATATTTGAGGTGGTTGAGGACAAATAATTGAATTTTATAAAAAGTGTGGAATATTTCTGAGGTTTTGATTTCATTTTCGTTTCAAACATCCAATTTCAATCATTTCTATCCAAAAACTACGATGGAGTTGTTTCAATTTTTATTTTTGGCTTTTTTCTAGAAGACAATATTTGAGGTGGTTGAGGACAAATAATTGAATTTTATAAAAAGTGTGGAATATTTCTGAGGTTTTGATTTCATTTTCGTAAATAACATCCAATTTCAATCATTTCTATCCAAAAACTACGATGGAGTTGTTTCAATTTTTATTTTTGGCTTTTTTCTAGAAGACAATATTTGAGGTGGTTGAGAACAAATAATTGAAATTTATAAAAAGTGTGGAATATTTCTGAGGTTTTGATTTCATTTTCGTATCAAACATCCAATTTCAATCATTTCTATTCAAAAACTACGATGGAGTTGTTTCAATTTTTATTTTTGGCTTTTTTCTAGAAAAGAATATTTGAGGTGGTTGAGAACAAATGATTGAATTTTATAAAAAGTGTGGAATATTTCTGAGGTTTTGATTTCATTTTCGTATCAAACATCCAATTTCAATCATTTCTATTCAAAAACTACGATGGAGTTGTTTCAATTTTTATTTTTGGCTTTTTTCTAGAAAAGAATATTTGAGGTGGTTGAGAACAAATGATTGAATTTTATAAAAAGTGTGGAATATTTCTGAGGTTTTGATTTCATTTTCGTATCAAACATCCAATTTCAATCATTTCTATCCAAAAACTACAATGGAGTTGTTTCAATTTTTATTTTTGGCTTTTTTCTAGAAGACAATATTTGAGGTGGTTGAGAACAAATAATTGAATTTTACAAAAAGTGTGGAATATTTCTGAGGTTTTGATTTCATTTTCGAATCAAACATCCAATTTCAATCATTTCTATCCAAAAACTACGATGGAGTTGTTTCAATTTTTATTTTTGGCTTTTTTCTAGAAGACAATATTTGAGGTGGTTGAGAACAAATAATTGAAATTTATAAAAAGTGTGGAATATTTCTGAGGTTTTGATTTCATTTTCGTATCAAACATCCAATTTCAATCATTTCTATCCGAAAACTACGATGGAGTTGTTTCAATTTTTATTTTCGGCTTTTTTCTAGAAAAGAATATTTGAGGTGGTTGAGAACAAATAATTGAATTTTATAAAAAGTGTGGAATATTTCTGAGGTTTTGATTTCATTTTCGTATCAAACATCCAATTTCAATCATTTCTATTCAAAAACTACGATGGAGTTGTTTCAATTTTTATTTTTGGCTTTTTTCTAGAAGACAATATTTGAGGTGGTTGAGAACAAATAATTGAATTTTACAAAACGTTTGGAATATTTCTGAGGTTTTGATTTCATTTTCGTAAATAACATCCAATTTCACTCATTTCTATCCAAAAACTACGATGGAGTTGTTTCAATTTTTATTTTCGGCTTTTTTCTAGAAAAGAATATTTGAGGTGGTTGAGAACAAATAATTGAATTTTATAAAAAGTGTGGAATATTTCTGAGGTTTTGATTTCATTTTCGTTTCAAACATCCAATTTCAATCATTTCTATCCAAAAACTACGATGGAGTTGTTTCAATTTTTATTTTTGGCTTTTTTCTAGAAGACAATATTTGAGGTGGTTGAGGACAAATAATTGAATTTTATAAAAAGTGTGGAATATTTCTGAGGTTTTGATTTCATTTTTGTAAATAACATCCAATTTCAATCATTTCTATCCAAAAACTACGATGGAGTTGTTTCAATTTTTATTTTTGGCTTTTTTCTAGAAGACAATATTTGAGGTGGTTGAGAACAAATAATTGAATTTTATAAAAAGTGTGGAATATTTCTGAGGTTTTGATTTCATTTTCGTATCAAACATCCAATTTCAATCATTTCTATTCAAAAACTACGATGGAGTTGTTTCAATTTTTATTTTTGGCTTTTTTCTAGAAGACAATATTTGAGGTGGTTGAGAACAAATAATTCAATTTTACAAAAAGTGTGGAATATTTCTGAGGTTTTGATTTCATTTTCAAATCAAACATCCAATTTCAATCATTTCTATCCAAAAACTACGATGGAGTTGTTTCAATTTTTATTTTTGGCTTTTTTCTAGAAGACAATATTTGAGGTGGTTGAGAACAAATAATTCAATTTTACAAAAAGTGTGGAATATTTCTGAGGTTTTGATTTCATTTTCAAATCAAACATCCAATTTCAATCATTTCTATTCAAAAACTACGATGGAGTTGTTTCAATTTTTATTTTTGGCTTTTTTCTAGAAGACAATATTTGAGGTGGTTGAGAACAAATAATTCAATTTTACAAAAAGTGTGGAATATTTCTGAGGTTTTGATTTCATTTTCAAATCAAACATCCAATTTCAATCATTTCTATCCAAAAACTACGATGGAGTTGTTTCAATTTTTATTTTTGGCTTTTTTCTAGAAGACAATATTTGAGGTGGTTGAGAACAAATAATTGAATTTTATAAAAAGTGTGGAATATTTCTGAGGTTTTGATTTCATTTTCGTATCAAACATCCAATTTCAATCATTTCTATCCAAAAACTACGATGGAGTTGTTTCAATTTTTATTTTTGGCTTTTTTCTAGAAGACAATATTTGAGGTGGTTGAGAACAAATAATTGAATTTTACAAAAAGTGTGGAATATTTCTGAGGTTTTGATTTCATTTTCGTATCAAACATCCAATTTCAATCATTTCTATCCAAAAACTACGATGGAGTTGTTTCAATTTTTATTTTTGGCTTTTTTCTAGAAGACAATATTTGAGGTGGTTGAGAACAAATAATTCAATTTTACAAAAAGTGTGGAATATTTCTGAGGTTTTGATTTCATTTTCGAATTAAACATCCAATTTCAATCATTTCTATCCAAAAACTACGATGGAGTTGTTTCAATTTTTATTTTCGGCTTTTTTCTAGAAAAGAATATTTGAGGTGGTTGAGGACAAATAATTGAATTTCATAAAAAGTGTGGAATATTTCTGAGATTTTGATTTCATTTTCGAATTAAACATCCAATTTCAATCAATTCTATCCAAAAACTACGATGGAGTTGTTTCAATTTTTATTCTTGGCTTTTTTCTAGAAGACAATATTTGAGGTGGTTGAGAACAAATAATTGAATTTTATAAAAAGTGTGGAATATTTCTGAGGTTTTGATTTCATTTTCGTATCAAACATCCAATTTCAATCATTTCTATTCAAAAACTACGATGGAGTTGTTTCAATTTTTATTTTTGGCTTTTTTCTAAAAGACAATATTTGAGGTGGTTGAGAACAAATAATTGAATTTTACAAAAAGTTTGGAATATTTCTGAGGTTTTGATTTCATTTTCGTAAATAACATCCAATTTTACTCATTTCTATCCAAAAACTACGATGGAGTTGTTTCAATTTTTATTTTTGGCTTTTTTCTAGAAAAGAATATTTGAGGTGGTTGAGAACAAATAATTGAATTTTATAAAAAGTGTGGAATATTTCTGAGGTTTTGATTTCATTTTCGTATCAAACATCCAATTTCAATCATTTCTATCCAAAAACTACGATGGAGTTGTTTCAATTTTTATTTTTGGCTTTTTTCTAGAAGGCAATATTTGAGGTGGTTGAGAACAAATAATTGAATTTTATGAAAAGTGTGGAATATTTCTGAGGTTTTGATTTCATTTTCGTATCAAACATCCAATTTCAATCATTTCTATTCAAAAACTACGATGGAGTTGTTTCAATTTTTATTTTTGGCTTTTTTCTAGAAGACAATATTTGAGGTGGTTGAGAACAAATAATTGAATTTTACAAAAAGTTTGGAATATTTCTGAGGTTTTGATTTCATTTTCGTATCAAACATCCAATTTCAATCATTTCTATCCAAAAACTACGATGGAGTTGTTTCAATTTTTATTTTTGGCTTTTTTCTAGAAGACAATATTTGAGGTGGTTGAGAACAAATAATTGAATTTTACAAAACGTTTGGAATATTTCTGAGGTTTTGATTTCATTTTCGTTAATAACATCCAATTTCACTCATTTCTATCCAAAAACTACGATGGAGTTGTTTCAATTTTTATTTTCGGCTTTTTTCTAGAAAAGAATATTTGAGGTGGTTGAGGACAAATAATTGAATTTTATAAAAAGTGTGGAATATTTCTGAGGTTTTGATTTCATTTTCGTATCAAACATCCAATTTCAATCATTTCTATCCAAAAACTACGATGGAGTTGTTTCAATTTTTATTTTTGGCTTTTTTCTAGAAGACAATATTTGAGGTGGTTGAGAACAAATAATTCAATTTTACAAAAAGTGTGGAACATTTCTGAGGTTTTGATTTCATTTTCGAATCAAACATCCAATTTCAATCATTTCTATCCAAAAACTACGATGGAGTTGTTTCAATTTTTATTTTCGGCTTTTTTCTAGAAAAGAATATTTGAGGTGGTTGAGGACAAATAATTGAATTTTATAAAAAGTGTGGAATATTTCTGAGGTTTTGATTTCATTTTCGTATCAAACATCCAATTTCAATCATTTCTATCCAAAAACTACGATGGAGTTGTTTCAATTTTTATTTTTGGCTTTTTTCTAGAAGACAATATTTGAGGTGGTTGAGAACAAATAATTGAATTTTACAAAAAGTGTGGAATATTTCTGAGGTTTTGATTTCATTTTCGAGTTAAACATCCAATTTCAATCATTTCTATCCAAAAACTACGATGGAGTTGTTTCAATTTTTATTTTCGGCTTTTTTCTAGAAAAGAATATTTGAGGTGGTTGAGGACAAATAATTGAATTTCATAAAAAGTGTGGAATATTTCTGAGGTTTTGATTTCATTTTCGAATTAAACATCCAATTTCAATCAATTCTATCCAAAAACTACGATGGAGTTGTTTCAATTTTTATTTTTGGCTTTTTTCTAGAAGACAATATTTGAGGTGGTTGAGAACAAATAATTGAATTTTATAAAAAGTGTGGAATATTTCTGAGGTTTTGATTTCATTTTCGTATCAAACATCCAATTTCAATCATTTCTATTCAAAAACTACGATGGAGTTGTTTCAATTTTTATTTTTGGCTTTTTTCTAGAAGACAATATTTGAGGTGGTTGAGAACAAATAATTGAATTTTACAAAAAGTTTGGAATATTTCTGAGGTTTTGATTTCATTCTCGTAAATAACATCCAATTTCACTCATTTCTATCCAAAAACTACGATGGAGTTGTTTCAATTTTTATTTTCGGCTTTTTTCTAGAAAAGAATATTTGAGGTGGTTGAGAACAAATAATTGAATTTTATAAAAAGTGTGGAATATTTCTGAGGTTTTGATTTCATTTTCGAATCAAACATCCAATTTCAATCATTTCTATTCAAAAACTACGATGGAGTTGTTTCAATTTTTATTTTTGGCTTTTTTCTAGAAGACAATATTTGAGGTGGTTGAGAACAAATAATTGAATTTTACAAAAAGTTTGGAATATTTCTGAGGTTTTGATTTCATTTTCGTATCAAACATCCAATTTCAATCATTTCTATCCAAAAACTACGATGGAGTTGTTTCAATTTTTATTTTTGGCTTTTTTCTAGAAGACAATATTTGAGGTGGTTGAGAACAAATAATTGAATTTTAAAAAAAGTTTGGAATATTTCTGAGGTTTTGATTTCATTCTCGTAAATAACATCCAATTTCACTCATTTCTATCCAAAAACTACGATGGAGTTGTTTCAATTTTTATTTTCGGCTTTTTTCTAGAAAAGAATATTTGAGGTGGTTGAGAACAAATAATTGAATTTTATAAAAAGTGTGGAATATTTCTGAGGTTTTGATTTCATTTTCGAATCAAACATCCAATTTCAATCATTTCTATCCAAAAACTACGATGGAGTTGTTTCAATTTTCATTTTCGGCTTTTTTCTAGAAGGCAATATTTGAGGTGGTTGAGAACAAATAATTGAATTTTATGAAAAGTGTGGAATATTTCTGAGGTTTTGATTTCATTTTCGTAAATAACATCCAATTTAACTCATTTCTATCCAAAAACTACGATGGAGTTGTTTCAATTTTTATTTTCGGCTTTTTTCTAGAAAAGAATATTTGAGGTGGTTGAGAACAAATAATTGAATTTTATGAAAAGTGTGGAATATTTCTGAGGTTTTGATTTCATTTTCGTAAATAACATCCAATTTAACTCATTTCTATCCAAAAACTACGATGGAGTTGTTTCAATTTTCATTTTCGGCTTTTTTCTAGAAGGCAATATTTGAGGTGGTTGAGAACAAATAATTGAATTTTATGAAAAGTGTGGAATATTTCTGAGGTTTTGATTTCATTTTCGTATCAAACATCCAATTTCAATCATTTCTATTCAAAAACTACGATGGAGTTGTTTCAATTTTTATTTTTGGCTTTTTTCTAGAAGACAATATTTGAGGTGGTTGAGAACAAATAATTGAATTTTACAAAAAGTTTGGAATATTTCTGAGGTTTTGATTTCATTTTCGTATCAAACATCCAATTTCAATCATTTCTATCCAAAAACTACGATGGAGTTGTTTCAATTTTTATTTTTGGCTTTTTTCTAGAAGACAATATTTGAGGTGGTTGAGAACAAATAATTGAATTTTACAAAAAGTGTGGAATATTTCTGAGGTTTTGATTTCATTTTCGAATCAAACATCCAATTTCAATCATTTCTATCCAAAAACTACGATGGAGTTGTTTCAATTTTCATTTTCGGCTTTTTTCTAGAAAAGAATATTTGAGGTGGTTGAGGACAAATAATTGAATTTTATAAAAAGTGTGGAATATTTCTGAGGTTTTGATTTCATTTTCGTATATAACATCCAATTTCACTCATTTCTATCCAAAAACTACGATGGAGTTGTTTCAATTTTTATTTTCGGCTTTTTTCTAGAAAAGAATATTTGAGGTGGTTGAGGACAAATAATTGAATTTTATAAAAAGTGTGGAATATTTCTGAGGCTTTGATTTCATTTTCGTTTCAAACATCTAATTTCAATCATTTCTATCCAAAAACTACGATGGAGTTGTTTCAATTTTTATTTTTGGCTTTTTTCTAGAAGACAATATTTGAGGTGGTTGAGAACAAATAATTGAATTTTACAAAAAGTTTGGAATATTTCTGAGGTTTTGATTTCATTTTCGTATCAAACATCCAATTTCAATCATTTCTATTCAAAAACTACGATGGAGTTGTTTCAATTTTTATTTTTGGCTTTTTTCTAGAAGACAATATTTGAGGTGGTTGAGAACAAATAATTGAATTTTATAAAAAGTGTGGAATATTTCTGAGGTTTTGATTTCATTTTCGAATCAAACATCCAATTTCAATCATTTCTATCCAAAAACTACGATGGAGTTGTTTCAATTTTTATTTTCGGCTTTTTTCTAGAAAAGAATATTTGAGGTGGTTGAGGACAAATCATTGAATTTTATAAAAAGTGTGGAATATTTCTGAGGCTTTGATTTCATTTTCGTTTCAAACATCCAATTTCAATCATTTCTATCCAAAAACTACGATGGAGTTGTTTCAATTTTTATTTTTGGCTTTTTTCTAGAAGACAATATTTGAGGTGGTTGAGAACAAATAATTGAATTTTACAAAAAGTTTGGAATATTTCTGAGGTTTTGATTTCATTTTCGTATCAAACATCCAATTTCAATCATTTCTATCCAAAAACTACGATGGAGTTGTTTCAATTTTTATTTTTGGCTTTTTTTCTAGAAGACAATATTTGAGGTGGTTGAGAACAAATAATTGAATTTTACAAAAAGTGTGGAATATTTCTGAGGTTTTGATTTCATTTTCGAATCAAACATCCAATTTCAATCATTTCTATCCAAAAACTACGATGAAGTTGTTTAAATTTTTATTTTCGGCTTTTTTCTAGAAAAGAATATTTGAGGTGGCTGAGGACAAATAATTGAATTTTATAAAAAGTTTGGAATATTTCTGAGGTTTTGATTTCATTTTCGTATCAAACATCCAATTTCAATCATTTCTATCCAAAAACTACGATGGAGTTGTTTCAATTTTTATTTTTGGCTTTTTTCTAGAAGACAATATTTGAGGTGGTTGAGAACAAATAATTGAATTTTAAAAAAAGTTTGGAATATTTCTGAGGTTTTGATTTCATTCTCGTAAATAACATCCAATTTCACTCATTTCTATCCAAAAACTACGATGGAGTTGTTTCAATTTTTATTTTCGGCTTTTTTCTAGAAAAGAATATTTGAGGTGGTTGAGAACAAATAATTGAATTTTATAAAAAGTGTGGAATATTTCTGAGGTTTTGATTTCATTTTCGAATCAAACATCCAATTTCAATCATTTCTATCCAAAAACTACGATGGAGTTGTTTCAATTTTCATTTTCGGCTTTTTTCTAGAAGGCAATATTTGAGGTGGTTGAGAACAAATAATTGAATTTTATGAAAAGTGTGGAATATTTCTGAGGTTTTGATTTCATTTTCGTAAATAACATCCAATTTAACTCATTTCTATCCAAAAACTACGATGGAGTTGTTTCAATTTTTATTTTCGGCTTTTTTCTAGAAAAGAATATTTGAGGTGGTTGAGAACAAATAATTGAATTTTATGAAAAGTGTGGAATATTTCTGAGGTTTTGATTTCATTTTCGTAAATAACATCCAATTTCAATCATTTCTATCCAAAAACTACGATGGAGTTGTTTCAATTTTTATTTTCGGCTTTTTTCTAGAAAAGAATATTTGAGGTGGTTGAGAACAAATAATTGAATTTTATGAAAAGTGTGGAATATTTCTGAGGTTTTGATTTCATTTTCGTAAATAACATCCAATTTAACTCATTTCTATCCAAAAACTACGATGGAGTTGTTTCAATTTTCATTTTCGGCTTTTTTCTAGAAGGCAATATTTGAGGTGGTTGAGAACAAATAATTGAATTTTATGAAAAGTGTGGAATATTTCTGAGGTTTTGATTTCATTTTCGAATCAAACATCCAATTTCAATCATTTCTATCCAAAAACTACGATGGAGTTGTTTCAATTTTCATTTTCGGCTTTTTTCTAGAAGGCAATATTTGAGGTGGTTGAGAACAAATAATTGAATTTTATGAAAAGTGTGGAATATTTCTGAGGTTTTGATTTCATTTTCGTATCAAACATCCAATTTCAATCATTTCTATTCAAAAACTACGATGGAGTTGTTTCAATTTTTATTTTTGGCTTTTTTCTAGAAGACAATATTTGAGGTGGTTGAGAACAAATAATTGAATTTTACAAAAAGTTTGGAATATTTCTGAGGTTTTGATTTCATTTTCGTATCAAACATCCAATTTCAATCATTTCTATCCAAAAACTACGATGGAGTTGTTTCAATTTTTATTTTTGGCTTTTTTCTAGAAGACAATATTTGAGGTGGTTGAGAACAAATAATTGAATTTTACAAAAAGTGTGGAATATTTCTGAGGTTTTGATTTCATTTTCGAATCAAACATCCAATTTCAATCATTTCTATCCAAAAACTACGATGGAGTTGTTTCAATTTTCATTTTCGGCTTTTTTCTAGAAAAGAATATTTGAGGTGGTTGAGGACAAATAATTGAATTTTATAAAAAGTGTGGAATATTTCTGAGGTTTTGATTTCATTTTCGTATATAACATCCAATTTCACTCATTTCTATCCAAAAACTACGATGGAGTTGTTTCAATTTTTATTTTCGGCTTTTTTCTAGAAAAGAATATTTGAGGTGGTTGAGGACAAATAATTGAATTTTATAAAAAGTGTGGAATATTTCTGAGGCTTTGATTTCATTTTCGTTTCAAACATCCAATTTCAATCATTTCTATCCAAAAACTACGATGGAGTTGTTTCAATTTTTATTTTTGGCTTTTTTCTAGAAGACAATATTTGAGGTGGTTGAGAACAAATAATTGAATTTTACAAAAAGTTTGGAATATTTCTGAGGTTTTGATTTCATTTTCGTATCAAACATCCAATTTCAATCATTTCTATTCAAAAACTACGATGGAGTTGTTTCAATTTTTATTTTTGGCTTTTTTCTAGAAGACAATATTTGAGGTGGTTGAGAACAAATAATTGAATTTTATAAAAAGTGTGGAATATTTCTGAGGTTTTGATTTCATTTTCGAATCAAACATCCAATTTCAATCATTTCTATCCAAAAACTACGATGGAGTTGTTTCAATTTTTATTTTCGGCTTTTTTCTAGAAAAGAATATTTGAGGTGGTTGAGGACAAATCATTGAATTTTATAAAAAGTGTGGAATATTTCTGAGGCTTTGATTTCATTTTCGTTTCAAACATCCAATTTCAATCATTTCTATCCAAAAACTACGATGGAGTTGTTTCAATTTTTATTTTTGGCTTTTTTCTAGAAGACAATATTTGAGGTGGTTGAGAACAAATAATTGAATTTTACAAAAAGTTTGGAATATTTCTGAGGTTTTGATTTCATTTTCGTATCAAACATCCAATTTCAATCATTTCTATCCAAAAACTACGATGGAGTTGTTTCAATTTTTATTTTTGGCTTTTTTTCTAGAAGACAATATTTGAGGTGGTTGAGAACAAATAATTGAATTTTACAAAAAGTGTGGAATATTTCTGAGGTTTTGATTTCATTTTCGAATCAAACATCCAATTTCAATCATTTCTATCCAAAAACTACGATGAAGTTGTTTAAATTTTTATTTTCGGCTTTTTTCTAGAAAAGAATATTTGAGGTGGCTGAGGACAAATAATTGAATTTTATAAAAAGTGTGGAATATTTCTGAGGTTTTGATTTCATTTTCGTTTCAAACATCCAATTTCAATCATTTCTATCCACAAACTACGATGGAGTTGTTTCAATTTTTATTTTTGGCTTTTTTCTAGAAGACAATATTTGAGGTGGTTGAGAACAAATAATTGAATTTTATAAAAAGTGTGGAATATTTCTGAGGTTTTGATTTCATTTTTGTATTAAAAATCCAATTTCAATCATTTCTATCCAAAAACTACGATGGAGTTGTTTCAATTTTAATTTTTGGCTTTTTTCTAGAAAAGAATATTTGAGGTGGTTGAGAACAAATAATTGAATTTTATAAAAAGTGTGGAATACTTCTGAGGTTTTGATTTCATTTTCGAATCAAACATCCAATTTCAATCATTTCTATCCAAAAACTACGATGGAGTTGTTTCAATTTTAATTTTTGGCTTTTTTCTAGAAAAGAATATTTGAGGTGGTTGAGAACAAATAATTGAATTTTATAGAAAGTGTGGATTACTTCTGAGGTTTTGATTTCATTTTCGTATCAAATATCCAATTTCAATCATTTCTATCCAAAAACTACGATGGAGTTGTTTCAATTTTAATTTTTGGCTTTTTTCTAGAAGAGAATATTTGAGGTGGTTGAGAACAAATAATTGAATTTTATAAAAAGTGTGGAATATTTCTGAGGTTTTGATTTCATTTTCGTATTAAAAATCCAATTTCAATCATTTCTATCCAAAAACTACGATGGAGTTGTTTCAATTTTTATTTTTGGCTTTTTTCTAGAAGACAATATTTGAGGTGGTTGAGAACAAATAATTGAATTTTACAAAAAGTTTGGAATATTTCTGAGGTTTTGATTTCATTTTCGTATCAAACATCCAATTTCAATCATTTCTATCCAAAAACTACGATGGAGTTGTTTCAATTTTTATTTTTGGCTTTTTTTCTAGAAGACAATATTTGAGGTGGTTGAGAACAAATAATTGAATTTTACAAAAAGTGTGGAATATTTCTGAGGTTTTGATTTCATTTTCGAATCAAACATCCAATTTCAATCATTTCTATCCAAAAACTACGATGAAGTTGTTTAAATTTTTATTTTCGGCTTTTTTCTAGAAAAGAATATTTGAGGTGGCTGAGGACAAATAATTGAATTTTATAAAAAGTGTGGAATATTTCTGAGGTTTTGATTTCATTTTCGTTTCAAACATCCAATTTCAATCATTTCTATCCACAAACTACGATGGAGTTGTTTCAATTTTTATTTTTGGCTTTTTTCTAGAAGACAATATTTGAGGTGGTTGAGAACAAATAATTGAATTTTATAAAAAGTGTGGAATATTTCTGAGGTTTTGATTTCATTTTTGTATTAAAAATCCAATTTCAATCATTTCTATCCAAAAACTACGATGGAGTTGTTTCAATTTTAATTTTTGGCTTTTTTCTAGAAGAGAATATTTGAGGTGGTTGAGAACAAATAATTGAATTTTACAAAAAGTGTGGAATATTTCTGAGGTTTTGATTTCATTTTCGAATCAAACATCCAATTTCAATCATTTCTATCCAAAAACTACGATGGAGTTGTTTCAATTTTAATTTTTGGCTTTTTTCTAGAAAAGAATATTTGAGGTGGTTGAGAACAAATAATTGAATTTTATAAAAAGTGTGGAATATTTCTGAGGTTTTGATTTCATTTTCGTATTAAAAATCCAATTTCAATCATTTCTATCCAAAAACTACGATGGAGTTGTTTCAATTTTTATTTTTGGCTTTTTTCTAGAAGACAATATTTGAGGTGGTTGAGAACAAATAATTGAATTTTACAAAAAGTTTGGAATATTTCTGAGGTTTTGATTTCATTTTCGTATCAAACATCCAATTTCAATCATTTCTATCCAATAACTACGATGGAGTTGTTTCAATTTTTATTTTTGGCTTTTTTTCTAGAAGACAATATTTGAGGTGGTTGAGAACAAATAATTGAATTTTACAAAAAGTGTGGAATATTTCTGAGGTTTTGATTTCATTTTCGAATCAAACATCCAATTTCAATCATTTCTATCCAAAAACTACGATGAAGTTGTTTAAATTTTTATTTTCGGCTTTTTTCTAGAAAAGAATATTTGAGGTGGCTGAGGACAAATAATTGAATTTTATAAAAAGTGTGGAATATTTCTGAGGTTTTGATTTCATTTTCGTTTCAAACATCCAATTTCAATCATTTCTATCCACAAACTACGATGGAGTTGTTTCAATTTTTATTTTTGGCTTTTTTCTAGAAGACAATATTTGAGGTGGTTGAGAACAAATAATTGAATTTTATAAAAAGTGTGGAATATTTCTGAGGTTTTGATTTCATTTTTGTATTAAAAATCCAATTTCAATCATTTCTATCCAAAAACTACGATGGAGTTGTTTCAATTTTAATTTTTGGCTTTTTTCTAGAAAAGAATATTTGAGGTGGTTGAGAACAAATAATTGAATTTTATAAAAAGTGTGGAATATTTCTGAGGTTTTGATTTCATTTTCGTATCAAACATCCAATTTCAATCATTTCTATCCAAAAACTACGATGGAGTTGTTTCAATTTTAATTTTTGGCTTTTTTCTAGAAAAGAATATTTGAGGTGGTTGAGAACAAATATTTGAATTTTATAGAAAGTGTGGATTACTTCTGAGGTTTTGATTTCATTTTTGTATCAAATATCCAATTTCAATCATTTCTATCCAAAAACTACGATGGAGTTGTTTCAATTTTAATTTTTGGCTTTTTTCTAGAAGAGAATATTTGAGGTGGTTGAGAACAAATAATTGAATTTTACAAAAAGTGTGGAATATTTCTGAGGTTTTGATTTCATTTTCGAATCAAACATCCAATTTCAATCATTTCTATCCAAAAACTACGATGGAGTTGTTTCAATTTTAATTTTTGGCTTTTTTCTAGAAAAGAATATTTGAGGTGGTTGAGAACAAATAATTGAATTTTATAGAAAGTGTGGATTACTTCTGAGGTTTTGATTTCATTTTCGTATCAAATATCCAATTTCAATCATTTCTATCCAAAAACTACGATGGAGTTGTTTCAATTTTAATTTTTGGCTTTTTTCTAGAAGAGAATATTTGAGGTGGTTGAGAACAAATAATTGAATTTTATAAAAAGTGTGGAATATTTCTGAGGTTTTGATTTCATTTTCGTATCAAACATCCAATTTCAATCATTTCTATCCAAAAACTACGATGGAGTTGTTTCAATTTTAATTTTTGGCTTTTTTCTAGAAAAGAATATTTGAGGTGGTTGAGAACAAATATTTGAATTTTATAGAAAGTGTGGATTACTTCTGAGGTTTTGATTTCATTTTTGTATCAAATATCCAATTTCAATCATTTCTATCCAAAAACTACGATGGAGTTGTTTCAATTTTAATTTTTGGCTTTTTTCTAGAAGAGAATATTTGAGGTGGTTGAGAACAAATAATTGAATTTTACAAAAAGTGTGGAATATTTCTGAGGTTTTGATTTCATTTTCGAATCAAACATCCAATTTCAATCATTTCTATCCAAAAACTACGATGGAGTTGTTTCAATTTTAATTTTTGGCTTTTTTCTAGAAAAGAATATTTGAGGTGGTTGAGAACAAATAATTGAATTTTATAGAAAGTGTGGATTACTTCTGAGGTTTTGATTTCATTTTCGTATTAAAAATCCAATTTCAATCATTTCTATCCAAAAACTACGATGGAGTTGTTTCAATTTTAATTTTTGGCTTTTTTCTAGAAAAGAATATTTGAGGTGGTTGAGAACAAATTTTTGAATTTTATAGAAAGTGTGGAATACTTCTGAGGTTTTGATTTCATTTTCGTATCAAATATCCAATTTCAATCATTTCTATCCAAGAACTACGATGGAGTTGTTTCAATTTTTATTTTTGGCTTTTTTCTAGAAGACAATATTTGAGGTGGTTGAGAACAAATAATTGAATTTTATAAAAAGTGTGGAATATTTCTGAAGTTTTGATTTCATTTTCGAATCAAACATCCAATTTCAATCATTTCTATCCAAAAACTACGATGGAGTTGTTTCAATTTTAATTTTTGGCTTTTTTCTAGAAGACAATATTTGAGGTGGTTGAGAACAAATAATTGAATTTTTTAAAAAATGTGGAATATTTCTGAGGTTTTGATTTCATTTTCGTTTTAAAAATCCAATTTCAATCATTTCTATCCAAAAACTACGATGGAGTTGTTTCAATTTTAATTTTTGGCTTTTTTCTAGAAAAGAATATTTGAGGTGGTTGAGAACAAATAATTGAATTTTATAGATAGTGTGGAATACTTCTGAGGTTTTGATTTCATTTTCGTATCAAATATCCAATTTCAATCATTTCTATCCAAAAACTACGATGGAGTTGTTTCAATTTTTATTTTTGGCTTTTTTCTAGAAAAGGTGGTTGAGAACAAATAATTGAATTTTATAAAAAGTGTGGAATATTTCTGAGGTTTTGATCTCATTTTCGTATTAAAAATCCAATTTCAATCATTTCTATCCAAAAACTACGATGGAGTTGTTTCAATTTTAATTTTTGGCTTTTTTCTAGAAAAGAATATTTGAGGTGGTTGAGAACAAATATTTGAATTTTATAGAAAGTGTGGATTACTTCTGAGGTTTTGATTTCATTTTTGTATCAAATATCCAATTTCAATCATTTCTATCCAAAAACTACGATGGAGTTGTTTCAATTTTAATTTTTGGCTTTTTTCTAGAAGAGAATGTTTGAGGTGGTTGAGAACAAATAATTGAATTTTACAAAAAGTGTGGAATATTTCTGAGGTTTTGATTTCATTTTCGAATCAAACATCCAATTTCAATCATTTCTATCCAAAAACTACGATGGAGTTGTTTCAATTTTAATTTTTGGCTTTTTTCTAGAAAAGAATATTTGAGGTGGTTGAGAACAAATAATTGAATTTTATAGAAAGTGTGGATTACTTCTGAGGTTTTGATTTCATTTTCGTTTCAAATATCCAATTTCAATCATTTCTATCCAAAAACTACGATGGAGTTGTTTCAATTTTAATTTTTGGCTTTTTTCTAGAAGAGAATATTTGAGGTGGTTGAGAACAAATAATTGAATTTTATAAAAAGTGTGGAATATTTCTGAGGTTTTGATTTCATTTTCGTATTAAAAATCCAATTTCAATCATTTCTATCCAAAAACTACGATGGAGTTGTTTCAATTTTAATTTTTGGCTTTTTTCTAGAAAAGAATATTTGAGGTGGTTGAGAACAAATTTTTGAATTTTATAGAAAGTGTGGAATACTTCTGAGGTTTTGATTTCATTTTCGTATCAAATATCCAATTTCAATCATTTCTATCCAAGAACTACGATGGAGTTGTTTCAATTTTTATTTTTGGCTTTTTTCTAGAAGACAATATTTGAGGTGGTTGAGAACAAATAATTGAATTTTATAAAAAGTGTGGAATATTTCTGAAGTTTTGATTTCATTTTCGTATCAAATATCCAATTTCAATCATTTCTATCCAAAAACTACGATGGAGTTGTTTCAATTTTTATTTTTGGCTTTTTTCTAGAAAAGAATATTTGAGGTGGTTGAGAACAAATAATTGAATTTTTTAGAAAATGTGGAATATTTCTGAGGTTTTGATTTCATTTTCGTATTAAAAATCCAATTTCAATCATTTCTATCCAAAAACTACGATGGAGTTGTTTCAATTTTAATTTTTGGCTTTTTTCTAGAAAAGAATATTTGAGGTGGTTGAGAACAAATAATTGAATTTTATAGATAGTGTGGAATACTTCTGAGGTTTTGATTTCATTTTCGTATCAAATATCCAATTTCAATCATTTCTATCCAAAAACTACGATGGAGTTGTTTCAATTTTTATTTTTGGCTTTTTTCTAGAAAAGGTGGTTGAGAACAAATAATTGAATTTTATAAAAAGTGTGGAATATTTCTGAGGTTTTGATCTCATTTTCGTATTAAAAATCCAATTTCAATCATTTCTATCCAAAAACAACGATGGAGTTGTTTCAATTTTAATTTTTGGCTTTTTTCTAGAAGAGAATAATTGAGGTGGTTGAGAACAAATAATTGAATTTTATAAAAAGTGTGGAATATTTCTGAGGTTTTGATTTCATTTTCGTATTAAAAATCCAATTTCAATCATTTCAATCCAAAAACTACGATGGAGTTGTTTCAATTTTAATTTTTGGCTTTTTTCTAGAAAAGAATATTTGAGGTGGTTGAGAACAAATAATTGAATTTTATAGAAAGTGTGGAATATTTCTGAAGTTTTGATTTCAATTTCGTATCAAACATCCAATTTCAATCATTTCTATCCAAAAACTACGATGGAGTTGTTTCAATTTTAATTTTTGGCTTTTTTCTAGAAAAGAATATTTGAGGTGGTTGAGAACAAATAATTGAATTTTTTAAAAAGTGTGGAATATTTCTGAGGTTTTGATTTTATTTTCGTATCAAACATCCAATTTCAATCATTTCTATCCAAAAACTACGATGGAGTTGTTTCAATTTTTATTTTTGGCTTTTTTCTAGAAAAGAATATTTGAGGTGGTTGAGAACAAATAATTGAATTTTATAAAAAGTGTGGAATATTTCTGAGGTTTTGATTTTATTTTCGTATCAAACATCCAATTTCAATCATTTCTATCCAAAAACTACGATGGAGTTGTTTCAATTTTTATTTTTGGCTTTTTTCTAGAAGACAATATTTGAGGTGGTTGAGAACAAATAATTGAATTTTATAAAAAGTGTGGAATATTTCTGAAGTTTTGATTTCAATTTCGTATCAAACATCCAATTTCAATCATTTCTATCCAAAAACTACGATGGAGTTGTTTCATATTTAATTTTTGGCTTTTTTCTAGAAAAGAATATTTGAGGTGGTTGAGAACAAATAATTGAATTTTTTAAAAAGTGTGGAATATTTCTGAGGTTTTGATTTCATTTTCGTATTAAAAATCCAATTTCAATCATTTCTATCCAAAAACTACGATGGAGTTGTTTCAATTTTAATTTTTGGCTTTTTTCTAGAAAAGAATATTTGAGGTGGTTGAGAACAAATAATTGAATTTTATAGAAAGTGTGGAATACTTCTGAGGTTTTGATTTCATTTTCGTATCAAATATCCAAAACTTCAGAAATATTCCACACTTTTTATAAAATTCAATTATTTGTTCTCAACCACCTCAAATATTGTCTTCTAGAAAAAAGCCAAAAATAAAAATTGAAACAACTCCATCGTAGTTTTTGGATAGAAATGATTGAAATTGGATGTTATATACGAAAATGAAATCAAAACTTCAGAAATATTCCACACTTTTTATAAAATTCAATTATTTGTTCTCAACCACCTCAAATATTCTTTTCTAGAAAAAAGCCAAAAATAAAAATTGAAACAACTACATCGTAGTTTTCGAATAGAAATGATTGAAATTGGATGTTTGATACGAAAATGAAATCAAAACTTCAGAAATATTCCACACTTTTTATAAAATTCAATTATTTGTTCTCAACCACCTCAAATATTGTCTTCTAGAAAAAAGCCAAAAATAAAAATTGAAACAACTCCATCGTAGTTTTTGGATAGAAATGAGTGAAATTGGATGTTTGATACGAAAATGAAATCAAAACCTCAGAAGTATTTCACACTTTCTATAAAATTCAATTATTTGTTCTCAACCACCTCAAATATTCTTTTCTAGAAAAAAGCCAAAAATTAAAATTGAAACAACTCCATCGTAGTTTTTGGATAGAAATGATTGAAATTGGATTTTTAATACGAAAATGAAATCAAAACCTCAGAAACATTCCACACTTTTTAAAAAATTCAATTATTTGTTCTCAACCACCTCAAATATTCTTTTCTAGAAAAAAGCCAAAAATTAAAATTGAAACAACTCCATCGTAGTTTTTGGATAGAAATGATTGAAATTGGATTTTTAATACGAAAATGAAATCAAAACCTCAGAAACATTCCACACTTTTTATAAAATTCAATTATTTGTTCTCAACCACCTCAACTATTCTCTTCTAGAAAAAAGCCAAAAATAAAAATTGAAACAACTTCATCGTAGTTTTTGGATAGAAATGATTGAAATTGAATGTTTGTACGAAAATGAAATCAAAACCTCAGAAGTATTCCACACTTTCTATAAAATTCAATTATTTGTCCTCAACCACCTCAAATATTCTTTTCTAGAAGAAAGCCAAAAATAAAAATTGAAACAACTCCATCGTAGTTTTTGGATAGAATTGGTTGAAATTGGATATTTGATACGAAAATGAAATCAAAACCTCAGAAGTATTCCACACTTTCTATAAAATTCAATTATTTGTCCTCAACCACCTCAAATATTCTTTTCTAGAAGAAAGCCAAAAATTAAAATTGAAACAACTCCATCGTAGTTTTTGGATAGAAATGATTGAAATTGGATTTTTAATACGAAAATGAAATCAAAACCTCAGAAATATTCCACACTTTTTATAAAATTCAATTATTTGTTCTCAACCACCTCAAATATTCTCTTCTAGAAAAAAGCCAAAAATTAAAATTGAAACAACTCCATCGTAGTTTTTGGATAGAATTGATTGAAATTGGATGTTTAATTCGAAAATGAAATCGAAACCTCAGAAGAAATCGACACTTTCTATAAAATTGAATTATTTGTTCTCAACCACCTCAAATATTCTTTTCTAGAAAAAAGCCAAAAATTAAAATTGAAACAACTCCATCGTAGTTTTTGGATAGAAATGATTGAAATTGGATTTTTAATACGAAAATGAAATCAAAACTTCAGAAATATTCCACACTTTTTATAAAATTCAATTATTTGTTCTCAACCACCTCAAATATTCTTTTCTAAAAAAAAGCCAAAAATAAAAATTGAAACAACTACATCGTAGTTTTCGAATAGAAATGATTGAAATTGGATGTTTGATACGAAAATGAAATCAAAACTTCAGAAATATTCCACACTTTTTATAAAATTCAATTATTTGTTCTCAACCACCTCAAATATTGTCTTCTAGAAAAAAGCCAAAAATAAAAATTGAAACAACTCCATCGTAGTTTTTGGATAGAAATGATTGAAATTGGATGTTTGATACGAAAATAAAATCAAAACCTCATAAATATTCCACACTTTTTATAAAATTCAATTATTTGTTCTCAACCACCTCAAATATTCTTTTCTAGAAAAAAGCCAAAAATAAAAATTGAAACAACTCCATCGTAGTTTTTGGATAGAAATGATTGAAATTGGATGTTTGATACGAAAATGAAATCAAAACTTCAGAAATATTCCACACTTTTTATAAAATTCAATTATTTGTTCTCAACCACCTCAAATATTGTCTTCTAGAAAAAAGCCAAAAATAAAAATTGAAACAACTCCATCGTAGTTTTTGGATAGAAATGAGTGAAATTGGATGTTTGATACGAAAATGAAATCAAAACCTCAGAAGTATTCCACACTTTCTATAAAATTCAATTATTTGTTCTCAACCACCTCAAATATTCTTTTCTAGAAAAAAGCCAAAAATTAAAATTGAAACAACTCCATCGTAGTTTTTGGATAGAAATGATTGAAATTGGATTTTTAATACGAAAATGAAATCAAAACCTCAGAAACATTCCACACTTTTTAAAAAATTCAATTATTTGTTCTCAACCACCTCAAATATTCTTTTCTAGAAAAAAGCCAAAAATTAAAATTGAAACAACTCCATCGTAGTTTTTGGATAGAAATGATTGAAATTGGATTTTTAATACGAAAATGAAATCAAAACCTCAGAAACATTCCACACTTTTTATAAAATTCAATTATTTGTTCTCAACCACCTCAACTATTCTCTTCTAGAAAAAAGCCAAAAATAAAAATTGAAACAACTTCATCGTAGTTTTTGGATAGAAATGATTGAAATTGAATGTTTGTACGAAAATGGAATCAAAACCTCAGAAATATTCCACACTTTTTATAAAATTCAATTATTTGTTCTCAACCACCTCAAATATTCTCTTCTAGAAAAAAGCCAAAAATAAAAATTGAAACAACTCCATCGTAGTTTTTGGATAGAATTGGTTGAAATTGGATATTTGATACGAAAATGAAATCAAAACCTCAGAAGTATTCCACACTTTCTATAAAATTCAATTATTTGTCCTCAACCACCTCAAATATTCTTTTCTAGAAGAAAGCCAAAAATTAAAATTGAAACAACTCCATCGTAGTTTTTGGATAGAAATGATTGAAATTGGATTTTTAATACGAAAATGAAATCAAAACCTCAGAAATATTCCACACTTTTTATAAAATTCAATTATTTGTTCTCAACCACCTCAAATATTCTCTTCTAGAAAAAAGCCAAAAATTAAAATTGAAACAACTCCATCGTAGTTTTTGGATAGAATTGATTGAAATTGGATGTTTAATTTGAAAATGAAATCAAAACCTCAGAAGTATTCCACACTTTCTATAAAATTCAATTATTTGTTCTCAACCACCTCAAATATTCTTTTCTAGAAGAAAGCCAAAAATAAAAATTGAAACAACTCCATCGTAGTTTTTGGATAGAAATGATTGAAATTGGATGCTTAATTCGAAAATGAAATCAAAACCACAGAAATATTCCACACTTTTTATAAAATTCAATTATTTGTTCTCAACCACCTCAAATATTCTTTTCTAGAAAAAAGCCAAAAATAAAAATTGAAACAACTTCATCGTAGTTTTTGGATAGAAATGATTGAAATTGAATGTTTGTACGAAAATGGAATCAAAACCTCAGAAATATTCCACACTTTTTATAAAATTCAATTATTTGTTCTCAACCACCTCAAATATTCTCTTCTAGAAAAAAGCCAAAAATAAAAATTGAAACAACTCCATCGTAGTTTTTGGATAGAATTGGTTGAAATTGGATATTTGATACGAAAATGAAATCAAAACCTCAGAAGTATTCCACACTTTTTATAAAATTCAATTATTTGTTCTCAACCACCTCAAATATTCTTTTCTAGAAAAAAGCCAAAAATTAAAATTGAAACAACTCCATCGTAGTTTTTGGATAGAAATGATTGAAATTGGATTTTTAATACGAAAATGAAATCAAAACCTCAGAAATATTCCACACTTTTTATAAAATTCAATTATTTGTTCTCAACCACCTCAAATATTCTCTTCTAGAAAAAAGCCAAAAATAAAAATTGAAACAACTCCATCGTAGTTTTTGGATAGAATTGATTGAAATTGGATGTTTAATTTGAAAATGAAATCAAAACCTCAGAAGTATTCCACACTTTCTATAAAATTCAATTATTTGTTCTCAACCACCTCAAATATTCTTTTCTAGAAGAAAGCCAAAAATAAAAATTGAAACAACTCCATCGTAGTTTTTGGATAGAAATGATTGAAATTGGATGCTTAATTCGAAAATGAAATCAAAACCACAGAAATATTCCACACTTTTTATAAAATTCAATTATTTGTTCTCAACCACCTCAAATATTCTTTTCTAGAAAAAAGCCAAAAATAAAAATTGAAACAACTCCATCGTAGTTTTTGGATAGAAATGATTGAAATTGAATGTTTGAAACGAAAATGAAATCAAAACCTCAGAAATATTCCACACTTTTTATGAAATTCAATTATTTGTTCTCAACCACCTCAAATATTCTTTTCTAGAAAAAAGCCGAAAATAAAAATTGAAACAACTCCATCGTAGTTTTTGGATAGAAATGATTGAAATTGGATGTTTAATTCGAAAATGAAATCAAAACCACAGAAATATTCCACACTTTTTATAAAATTCAATTATTTGTTCTCAACCACCTCAAATATTCTTTTCTAGAAAAAAGCCAAAAATAAAAATTGAAACAACTCCATCGTAGTTTTTGGATAGAAATGATTGAAATTGGATGTTTGAAACGAAAATGAAATCAAAACCTCAGAAATATTCCACACTTTTTATGAAATTCAATTATTTGTTCTCAACCACCTCAAATATTGTCTTCTAGAAAAAAGCCAAAAATAAAAATTGAAACAACTCCATCGTAGTTTTTGGATAGAAATGATTGAAATTGGATGTTTAATTCGAAAATGAAATCAAAACTTCAGAAATATTCCACACTTTTTATGAAATTCAATTATTTGTTCTCAACCACCTCAAATATTCTTTTCTAGAAAAAAGCCGAAAATAAAAATTGAAACAACTCCATCGTAGTTTTTGGATAGAAATGATTGAAATTGGATGTTTAATTCGAAAATGAAATCAAAACCTCAGAAATATTCCACACTTTTTATAAAATTCAATTATTTGTTCTCAACCACCTCAACTATTGTCTTCTAGAAAAAAGCCAAAAATAAAAATTGAAACAACTCCATCGTAGTTTTTGGATAGAAATGATTGAAATTGGATGTTTGATACGAAAATGAAATCAAAACCTAAGAAATATTCCACACTTTTTATAAAATTCAATTATTTGTGTTCAACCACCTCAAATATTCTTTTCTAGAAAAAAGCCGAAAATAAAAATTGAAACAACTCCATCGTAGTTTTTGGATAGAAATGATTGAAATTGGATGTTTGAAACGAAAATGAAATCAAAACCTCAGAAATATTCCACACTTTTTATGAAATTCAATTATTTGTTCTCAACCACCTCAACTATTGTCTTCTAGAAAAAAGCCAAAAATAAAAATTGAAACAACTCCATCGTAGTTTTTGGATAGAATTGATTGAAATTGGATGTTTAATTCGAAAATGAAATCAAAACCTCAGAAGTATTCCACACTTTCTATAAAATTCAATTATTTGTTCTCAACCACCTCAAATATTCTTTTCTAGAAGAAAGCCAAAAATAAAAATTGAAACAACTCCATCGTAGTTTTTGGATAGAAATGATTGAAATTGGATGCTTAATTCGAAAATGAAATCAAAACCACAGAAATATTCCACACTTTTTATAAAATTCAATTATTTGTTCTCAACCACCTCAAATATTCTTTTCTAGAAAAAAGCCAAAAATAAAAATTGAAACAACTCCATCGTAGTTTTTGGATAGAAATGATTGAAATTGGATGTTTGAAACGAAAATGAAATCAAAACCTCAGAAATATTCCACACTTTTTATGAAATTCAATTATTTGTTCTCAACCACCTCAAATATTGTCTTCTAGAAAAAAGCCAAAAATAAAAATTGAAACAACTCCATCGTAGTTTTTGGATAGAAATGATTGAAATTGGATGTTTAATTCGAAAATGAAATCAAAACTTCAGAAATATTCCACACTTTTTATGAAATTCAATTATTTGTTCTCAACCACCTCAAATATTCTTTTCTAGAAAAAAGCCGAAAATAAAAATTGAAACAACTCCATCGTAGTTTTTGGATAGAAATGATTGAAATTGGATGTTTAATTCGAAAATGAAATCAAAACCTCAGAAATATTCCACACTTTTTATAAAATTCAATTATTTGTTCTCAACCACCTCAACTATTGTCTTCTAGAAAAAAGCCAAAAATAAAAATTGAAACAACTCCATCGTAGTTTTTGGATAGAAATGATTGAAATTGGATGTTTGATACGAAAATGAAATCAAAACCTAAGAAATATTCCACACTTTTTATAAAATTCAATTATTTGTGTTCAACCACCTCAAATATTCTTTTCTAGAAAAAAGCCGAAAATAAAAATTGAAACAACTCCATCGTAGTTTTTGGATAGAAATGATTGAAATTGGTTGTTTGATACGAAAATGAAATCAAAACCTCAGAAATATTCCACACTTTTTATAAAATTCAATTATTTGTCCTCAACCACCTCAAATATTGTCTTCTAGAAAAAAGCCAAAAATAAAAATTGAAACAACTCCATCGTAGTTTTTGGATAGAAATAATTGAAATTGGATGTTCAATTCGAAAATAAAATCAAAACCTCAGAAATATTCCACACTTTTTATAAAATTCAATTATTTGTTCTCAACCACCTCAAATATTGTCTTCTAGAAAAAAGCCAAAAATAAAAATTGAAACAACTCCATCGTAGTTTTTGGATAGAAATGATTGAAATTGGATGTTTAATTCGAAAATGAAATCAAAACCTAAGAAATATTCCACACTTTTTATAAAATTCAATTATTTGTCCTCAACCACCTCCAATATTCTTTTCTAGAAAAAAGCCGAAAATAAAAATTGAAACAACTCCATCGTAGTTTTTGGATAGAAATGATTGAAATTGGTTGTTTGATACGAAAATGAAATCAAAACCTCAGAAATATTCCACACTTTTTATAAAATTCAATTATTTGTCCTCAACCACCTCAAATATTCTTTTCTAGAAAGAAGCCGAAAATAAAAATTGAAACAACTCCATCGTAGTTTTTGGATAGAAATGATTGAAATTGGATGTTTAATTCGAAAATGAAATCAAAACCTCAGAAATATTCCACACTTTTTATAAAATTCAATTATTTGTTCTCAACCACCTCAAATATTGTCTTCTAGAAAAAAGCCAAAAATAAAAATTGAAACAACTCCATCGTAGTTTTTGGATAGAAATGATTGAAATTGGATGTTTAATTCGAAAATGAAATCAAAACCTCAGAAATATTCCACACTTTTTATAATATTCAATTATTTGTTCTCAACCACCTCAAATACTGTCTTCTAGAAAAAAGCCAAAAATAAAAATTGAAACAACTCCATCGTAGTTTTTGGATAGAAATGATTGAAATTGGATGTTTAATTCGAAAATGAAATCAAAACCTCAGAAATATTCCACACTTTTTATAAAATTCAATTATTTGTTCTCAACCACCTCAAATATTGTCTTCTAGAAAAAAGCCAAAAATAAAAATTGAAACAACTCCATCGTAGTTTTTGGATAGAAATAATTGAAATTGGATGTTTAATACGAAAATGAAATCAAAACCTCAGAAATATTCCACACTTTTTATAATATTCAATTATTTGTTCTCAACCACCTCAAATATTGTCTTCTAGAAAAAAGCCAAAAATAAAAATTGAAACAACTCCATCGTAGTTTTTGGATAGAAATGATTGAAATTGGATGTTTAATTCGAAAATGAAATCAAAACCTCAGAAATATTCCACACTTTTTATAATATTCAATTATTTGTTCTCAACCACCTCAAATATTGTCTTCTAGAAAAAAGCCAAAAATAAAAATTGAAACAACTCCATCGTAGTTTTTGGATAGAAATGATTGAAATTGGATGTTTGATACGAAAATGAAATCAAAACCACAGAAATATTCCACACTTTTTATAATATTCAATTATTTGTTCTCAACCACCTCAAATATTGTCTTCTAGAAAAAAGCCAAAAATAAAAATTGAAACAACTCCATCGTAGTTTTTGGATAGAAATGATTGAAATTGGATGTTTGATACGAAAATGAAATCAAAACCTCAGAAATATTCCACACTTTTTATAATATTCAATTATTTGTTCTCAACCACCTCAAATATTGTCTTCTAGAAAAAAGCCGAAAATAAAAATTGAAACAACTCCATCGTAGTTTTTGGATAGAAATGATTGAAATTGGATGTTTAATACGAAAGTGAAAACAAAACCTCAGAAATATTCCACACTTTTTATAAAATTCAATTATTTGTTCTCAACCACCTCAAATATTCTTTTCTAGAAAAAAGCCGAAAATAAAAATTGAAACAATTCCATCGTAGTTTTTGGATAGAAATGATTGGAATTGGATGTTTGATACAAAAATGAAATCAAAACCTCAGATTTTTATTTTTGGCTTTTTTCTAGAAAAGAATATTTGAGGTGGTTGAGAACAAATAATTGAATTTTATAAAAAGTGTGGAATATTTCTGAGGTTTTGATTTCATTTTCGTATCAAACATCCAATTTCAATCATTTCTATCCAAAAACTACGATGAAGTTGTTTCAATTTTTATTTTTGGCTTTTTTCTAGAAGACAATATTTGAGGTGGTTGAGAACAAATAATTGAATATTATAAAAAGTGTGGAATATTTCTGAGGTTTTGATTTCATTTTCGTATCAAACATCCAATTTCAATCATTTCTATCCAAAAACTACGATGGAGTTGTTTCAATTTTTATTTTTGGCTTTTTCTAGAAGACAATATTTGAGGTGGTTGAGAACAAATAATTGAATATTATAAAAAGTGTGGAATATTTCTGAGGTTTTGATTTCAGTTTCGTATCAAACATCCAATTTCAATCATTTCTATCCAAAAACTACGATGGAGTTGTTTCAATTTTTATTTTCGGCTTTTTTCTAGAAAAGAATATTTGAGGTGGTTAAGGACAAATAATTGAATTCTATAAAAAGTGTGGAATATTTCTGAGGTTTTGATTTCATTTTCGTATCAAACATCCAATTTCAATCATTTCTATCCAAAAACTACGATGGAGTTGTTTCAATTTTTATTTTCGGCTTTTTTCTAGAAAAGAATATTTGAGGTGGTTGAGAACAAATAATTGAATTTTATAAAAAGTGTGGAATATTTCTGAGGTTTTGATTTCATTTTCGTTTCAAACATCCAATTTCAATCATTTCTATCCAAAAACTACGATGGAGTTGTTTCAATTTTTATTTTTGGCTTTTTTCTAGAAGACAATATTTGAGGTGGTTGAGAACAAATAATTGAATTTTATAAAAAGTGTGGAATATTTCTGAGGTTTTGATTTCATTTTCGAATTAAACATCCAATTTCAATCATTTCTATCCAAAAACTACGATGGAGTTGTTTCAATTTTTATTTTTGGCTTTTTTCTAGAAGACAATATTTGAGGTGGTTGAGAACAAATAATTGAATTTTATAAAAAGTGTGGAATATTTCTGAGGTTTTGATTTCATTTTCGAATTAAACATCCAATTTCAATCATTTCTATCCAAAAACTACGATGGAGTTGTTTCAATTTTTATTTTTGGCTTTTTTCTAGAAGACAATATTTGAGGTGGTTGAGGACAAATAATTGAATTTTATAAAAAGTGTGGAATATTTCTGAGGTTTTGATTTCATTTTCGAATTAAACATCCAATTTCAATCATTTCTATCTAAAAACTACGATGGAGTTGTTTCAATTTTTATTTTCGGCTTTTTTCTAGAAAAGAATATTTGAGGTGGTTGAGGACAAATAATTGAATTTTATAAAAAGTGTGGAATATTTCTGAGGTTTTGATTTCATTTTCGAATTAAACATCCAATTTCAATCATTTCTATCCAAAAACTACGATGGAGTTGTTTCAATTTTTATTTTCGGCTTTTTTCTAGAAAAGAATATTTGAGGTGGTTGAGGACAAATAATTGAATTTCATAAAAAGTGTGGAATATTTCTGAGGTTTTGATTTCGTTTTCGAATTAAACATCCAATTTCAATCATTTCTATCCAAAAACTACGATGGAGTTGTTTCAATTTTTATTTTCGGCTTTTTTCTAGAAAAGAATATTTGAGGTGGTTGAGGACAAATAATTGAATTCTATAAAAAGTGTGGAATATTTCTGAAGTTTTGATTCCATTTTCGAATTAAACATCCAATTTCAATCATTACTATCCAAAAACTACGATGGAGTTGTTTCAATTTTTATTTTTGGCTTTTTTCTAGAAAAGAATATTTGAGGTGGTTGAGGACAAATAATTGAATTTTATAAAAAGTGTGGAATATTTCTGAGGTTTTGATTTCATTTTCGTTTCAAACATCCAATTTCAATCACTTCTATCCAAAAACTACGATGGAGTTGTTTCAATTTTTATTTTCGGCTTTTTTCTAGAAAAGAATATTTGAGGTGGTTGAGGACAAATAATTGAATTTTATAAAAAGTGTGGAATATTTCTGAGGTTTTGATTTTATTTTCGTTTCAAACATCCAATTTCAATCATTTCTATCCAAAAACTACGATGGAGTTGTTTCAATTTTTATTTTTGGCTTTTCTCTAGAAAAGAATATTAGAGGTGGTTGAGGACAAATAATTGAATTTTATAAAAAGTGTGGAATATTTCTGAGGTTTTGATTTCATTTTCGTTTCAAACATCCAATTTCAATCATTTCTATCCAAAAACTACGATGGAGTTGTTTCAATTTTTATTTTTGGCTTTTCTCTAGAAAAGAATATTTGAGGTGGTTGAGGACAAATAATTGAATTTTATAAAAAGTGTGGAATATTTCTGAGGTTTTGATTTCATTCTCGTTTCAAACATCCAATTTCAATCATTTCTATCCAAAAACTACGATGGAGTTGTTTCAATTTTTATTTTTGGCTTTTTTCTAGAAAAGAATATTTGAGGTGGTTGAGGACAAATTATTGAATTTTATAAAAAGTGTGGAATATTTCTGAGGTTTTGACTTCATTTTCGTATCAAACATCCAATTTCAATCATTTCTATCCAAAAACTACGATGGAGTTGTTTCAATTTTTATTTTTGGCTTTTTTCTAGAAGACAATATTTGAGGTGGTTGAGAACAAATAATTGAATTTTATAAAAAGTGTGGAATATTTCTGAGGTTTTGATTTCATTTTCGAATTAAACATCCAATTTCAATCATTTCTATCTAAAAACTACGATGGAGTTGTTTCAATTTTTATTTTCGGCTTTTTTCTAGAAAAGAATATTTGAGGTGGTTGAGGACAAATAATTGAATTTTATAAAAAGTGTGGAATATTTCTGAGGTTTTGATTTCATTTTCGTATATAACATCCAATTTCACTCATTTCTATCCAAAAACTACGATGGAGTTGTTTCAATTTTTGTTTTTGGCTTTTTTCTAGAAGACAACATTTGAGGTGGTTGAGGACAAATAATTGAATTTTATAAAAAGTGTGGAATATTTCTGAGGTTTTGATTTCATTTTCAAATTAAACATCCAATTTCAATCATTTCTATCTAAAAACTACGATGGAGTTGTTTCAATTTTTATTTTCGGCTTTTTCTAGAAAAGAATATTTGAGGTGGTTGAGGACAAATAATTGAATTTTATAAAAAGTGTGGAATATTTCTGAGGTTTTGATTTCATTTTCGAATTAAACATCCAATTTCAATCATTTCTATCCAAAAACTACGATGGAGTTGTTTCAATTTTTATTTTCGGCTTTTTTCTAGAAAAGAATATTTGAGGTGGTTGAGGACAAATAATTGAATTTTATAAAAAGTGTGGAATATTTCTGAGGTTTTGATTTCGTTTTCGAATTAAACATCCAATTTCAATCATTTCTATCCAAAAACTACGATGGAGTTGTTTCAATTTTTATTTTCGGCTTTTTTCTAGAAAAGAATATTTGAGGTGGTTGAGGACAAATAATTGAATTTTATAAAAAGTGTGGAATATTTCTGAGGTTTTGATTTCATTTTCGTATCAAACATTCAATTTCAATCATTTCTATCCAAAAACTACGATGGAGTTGTTTCAATTTTTATTTTTGGCTTTTTTCTAGAAGACAATATTTGAGGTGGTTGAGAACAAATAATTGAATTTTATAAAAAGTGTGGAATATTTCTGAGGTTTTGATTTCATTTTCGAATTAAACATCCAATTTCAATCATTTCTATCCAAAAACTACGATGGAGTTGTTTCAATTTTTATTTTTGGCTTTTTTCTAGAAGACAATATTTGAGGTGGTTGAGGACAAATAATTGAATTTTATAAAAAGTGTGGAATATTTCTGAGGTTTTGATTTCATTTCCGAATTAAACATCCAATTTCAATCATTTCTATCCAAAAACAACGATGGAGTTGTTTCAATTTTTATTTTTGGCTTTTTTCTAGAAAAGAATATTTGAGGTGGTTGAGGACAAATAATTGAATTCTATAAAAAGTGTGGAATATTTCTGAAGTTTTGATTCCATTTTCAAATTAAACATCCAATTTCAATCATTTCTATCCAAAAACTACGATGGAGTTGTTTCAATTTTTATTTTCGGCTTTTTTCTAGAAAAGAATATTTGAGGTGGTTGAGGACAAATAATTGAATTTTATGAAAAGTGTGGAATATTTCTGAGGTTTTGATTTCATTTTCGAATTAAACATCCAATTTCAATCATTTCTATCCAAAAACTACGATGGAGTTGTTTCAATTTTTATTTTTGGCTTTTTTCTAGAAAAGAATATTTGAGGTGGTCGAGAACAAATAATTGAATTTTATAAAAAGTGTGGAATATTTCTGAAGTTTTGATTTCATTTTCGAATTAAACATCCAATTTCAATCATTTCTATCCAAAAACTACGATGGAGTTGTTTCAATTTTTATTTTTGGCTTTTTTCTAGAAAAGAATATTTGAGGTGGTTGAGAACAAATAATGGAATTTTATAAAAAGTGTGGAATATTTCTTAGGTTTTGATTTCATTTTCGAATTAAACATCCAATTTCAATCATTTCTATCCAAAAACTACGATGGAGTTGTTTCAATTTTTATTTTTGGCTTTTTTCTAGAAGACAATATTTGAGGTGGTTGAGAACAAATAATTGAATTTTATAAAAAGTGTGGAATATTTCTTAGGTTTTGATTTCATTTTCGAATTAAACATCCAATTTCAATCATTTCTATCCAAAAACTACGATGGAGTTGTTTCAATTTTTATTTTTGGCTTTTTTCTAGAAGACAATATTTGAGGTGGTTGAGAACAAATAATTGAATTTTATAAAAAGTGTGGAATATTTCTGAGGTTTTGACTTCATTTTCGTTTCAAACATCCAATTTCAATCATTTCTATCCAAAAACTACGATGGAGTTGTTTCAATTTTTATTTTCGGCTTTTTTCTAGAAAAGAATATTTGAGGTGGTTGAGGACAAATAATTGAATTTTATAAAAAGTGTGGAATATTTCTGAGGTTTTGATTTCATTTTCGAATTAAACATCCAATTTCAATCATTTCTATCCAAAAACTACGATGGAGTTGTTTCAATTTTTATTTTCGGCTTTTTTCTAGAAAAGAATATTTGAGGTGGTTGAGGACAAATAATTGAATTTTATAAAAAGTGTGGAATATTTCTGAGGTTTTGATTTCGTTTTCGAATTAAACATCCAATTTCAATCATTTCTATCCAAAAACTACGATGGAGTTGTTTCAATTTTTGTTTTTGGCTTTTTTCTAGAAGACAATATTTGAGGTGGTTGAGGACAAATAATTGAATTTTATAAAAAGTGTGGAATATTTCTGAGGTTTTGACTTCATTTTCGTTTCAAACATCCAATTTCAATCATTTCTATCCAAAAACTACGATGGAGTTGTTTCAATTTTTATTTTTGGCTTTTTTCTAGAAAAGAATATTTGAGGTGGTTGAGGACAAATAATTGAATTTTATAAAAAGTGTGGAATATTTCTGAGGTTTTGATTTCATTTTCGAATTAAACATCCAATTTCAATCATTTCTATCCAAAAACTACGATGGAGTTGTTTCAATTTTTATTTTCGGCTTTTTTCTAGAAAAGAATATTTGAGGTGGTTGAGGACAAATAATTGAATTTTATAAAAAGTGTGGAATATTTCTGAGGTTTTGATTTCATTTTCGTATATAACATCCAATTTCACTCATTTCTATCCAAAAACTACGATGGAGTTGTTTCAATTTTTGTTTTTGGCTTTTTTCTAGAAGACAATATTTGAGGTGGTTGAGGACAAATAATTGAATTTTATAAAAAGTGTGGAATATTTCTGAGGTTTTGATTTTATTTTCAAATTAAACATCCAATTTCAATCATTTCTATCTAAAAACTACGATGGAGTTGTTTCAATTTTTATTTTCGGCTTTTTTCTAGAAAAGAATATTTGAGGTGGTTGAGGACAAATAATTGAATTTTATAAAAAGTGTGGAATATTTCTGAGGTTTTGATTTCATTTTCGAATTAAACATCCAATTTCAATCATTTCTATCCAAAAACTACGATGGAGTTGTTTCAATTTTTATTTTCGGCTTTTTTCTAGAAAAGAATATTTGAGGTGGTTGAGGACAAATAATTGAATTTTATAAAAAGTGTGGAATATTTCTGAGGTTTTGATTTCGTTTTCGAATTAAACATCCAATTTCAATCATTTCTATCCAAAAACTACGATGGAGTTGTTTCAATTTTTATTTTTGGCTTTTTTCTAGAAAAGAATATTTGAGGTGGTTGAGGACAAATAATTGAATTTTATAAAAAGTGTGGAATATTTCTGAGGTTTTGATTACATTTCCGAATTAAACATCCAATTTCAATCATTTCTATCCAAAAACTACGATGGAGTTGTTTCAATTTTTGTTTTTGGCTTTTTTCTAGAAGACAATATTTGAGGTGGTTGAGGACAAATAATTGAATTTTATAAAAAGTGTGGAATATTTCTGAGGTTTTGACTTCATTTTCGTTTCAAACATCCAATTTCAATCATTTCTATCCAAAAACTACGATGGAGTTGTTTCAATTTTTATTTTCGGCTTTTTTCTAGAAAAGAATATTTGAGGTGGTTGAGGACAAATAATTGAAGTTTATAAAAAGTGTGGAATATTTCTGAGGTTTTGATTTCATTTTCGAATTAAACATCCAATTTCAATCATTTCTATCCAAAAACTACGATGGAGTTGTTTCAATTTTTATTTTCGGCTTTTTTCTAGAAAAGAATATTTGAGGTGGTTGAGGACAAATAATTGAATTTTATAAAAAGTGTGGAATATTTCTGAGGTTTTGATTTCATTTTCGTATATAACATCCAATTTCACTCATTTCTATCCAAAAACTACGATGGAGTTGTTTCAATTTTTGTTTTTGGCTTTTTTCTAGAAGACAATATTTGAGGTGGTTGAGGACAAATAATTGAATTTTATAAAAAGTGTGGAATATTTCTGAGGTTTTGATTTTATTTTCAAATTAAACATCCAATTTCAATCATTTCTATCTAAAAACTACGATGGAGTTGTTTCAATTTTTATTTTCGGCTTTTTTCTAGAAAAGAATATTTGAGGTGGTTGAGGACAAATAATTGAATTTTATAAAAAGTGTGGAATATTTCTGAGGTTTTGATTTCATTTTCGAATTAAACATCCAATTTCAATCATTTCTATCCAAAAACTACGATGGAGTTGTTTCAATTTTTATTTTCGGCTTTTTTCTAGAAAAGAATATTTGAGGTGGTTGAGGACAAATAATTGAATTTTATAAAAAGTGTGGAATATTTCTGAGGTTTTGATTTCATTTTCGAATTAAACATCCAATTTCAATCATTTCTATCCAAAAACTACGATGGAGTTGTTTCAATTTTTATTTTTGGCTTTTTTCTAGAAGAGAATATTTGAGGTGGTTGAGGACAAATAATTGAATTTTATAAAAAGTGTGGAATATTTCTGAGGTTTTGATTTTATTTTCGAATTAAACATCCAATTTCAATCATTTCTATCCAAAAACTACGATGGAGTTGTTTCAATTTTTATTTTTGGCTTTTTTCTAGAAGACAATATTTGAGGTGGTTGAGAACAAATAATTGAATTTTATAAAAAGTGTGGAATATTTCTGAGGTTTTGATTTCATTTTCGTATCAAACATCCAATTTCAATCATTTCTATCCAAAAACTACGATGGAGTTGTTTCAATTTTTATTTTTGGCTTTTTTCTAGAAGACAATATTTGAGGTGGTTGAGGACAAATAATTGAATTTTATAAAAAGTGTGGAATATTTCTGAGGTTTTGATTTCATTTTCGTATCAAACATCCAATTTCAATCATTTCTATCCAAAAACTACGATGGAGTTGTTTCAATTTTTATTTTTGGCTTTTTTCTAGAAGACAATATTTGAGGTGGTTGAGGACAAATAATTGAATTTTATAAAAAGTGTGGAATATTTCTGAGGTTTTGATTTCATTTTCGTATCAAACATCCAATTTCAATCATTTCTATCCAAAAACTACGATGGAGTTGTTTCAATTTTTATTTTTGGCTTTTTTCTAGAAGACAATATTTGAGGTGGTTGAGGACAAATAATTGAATTTTATAAAAAGTGTGGAATATTTCTGAGGTTTTGATTTCATTTTCGTATCAAACATCCAATTTCAATCATTTCTATCCAAAAACTACGATGGAGTTGTTTCAATTTTTATTTTTGGCTTTTTTCTAGAAGAGAATATTTGAGGTGGTTGAGGTCAAATAATTGAATTTTATAAAAAGTGTGGAATATTTCTGAGGTTTTGATTTCATTTTCGAATTAAACATCCAATTTCAATCATTTCTATCCAAAAACTACGATGGAGTTGTTTCAATTTTTATTTTTGGCTTTTTTCTAGAAGAGAATATTTGAGGTGGTTGAGATCAAATAATTGAATTTTATAAAAAGTGTGGAATATTTCTGAGGTTTTGATTTCATTTTCGTATCAAACATCCAATTTCAATCATTTCTATCCAAAAACTACGATGGAGTTGTTTCAATTTTTATTTTTGGCTTTTTTCTAGAAGACAATATTTGAGGTGGTTGAGGACAAATAATTGAATTTTATAAAAAGTGTGGAATATTTCTGAGGTTTTGATTTTATTTTCGAATTAAACATCCAATTTCAATCATTTCTATCCAAAAACTACGATGGAGTTGTTTCAATTTTTATTTTTGGCTTTTTTCTAGAAGAGAATATTTGAGGTGGTTGAGGTCAAATAATTGAATTTTATAAAAAGTGTGGAATATTTCTGAGGTTTTGATTTCATTTTCGAATTAAACATCCAATTTCAATCATTTCTATCCAAAAACTACGATGGAGTTGTTTCAATTTTTATTTTTGGCTTTTTTCTAGAAGAGAATATTTGAGGTGGTTGAGATCAAATAATTGAATTTTATAAAAAGTGTGGAATATTTCTGAGGTTTTGATTTCATTTTCGTATCAAACATCCAATTTCAATCATTTCTATCCAAAAACTACGATGGAGTTGTTTCAATTTTTATTTTTGGCTTTTTTCTAGAAGACAATATTTGAGGTGGTTGAGGTCAAATAATTGAATTTTAAAAAAAGTGTGGAATATTTCTGAGGTTTTGATTTCATTTTCGTATCAAACATCCAATTTCAATCATTTCTATCCAAAAACTACGATGGAGTTGTTTCAATTTTTATTTTTGGCTTTTTTCTAGAAGACAATATTTGAGGTGGTTGAGAACAAATAATTGAATTTTATAAAAAGTGTAGAATATTTCTGAGGTTTTGATTTCATTTTCGAATTAAACATCCAATTTCAATCATTTCTATCCAAAAACTACGATGGAGTTGTTTCAATTTTTATTTTTGGCTTTTTTCTAGAAGAGAATATTTGAGGTGGTTGAGATCAAATAATTGAATTTTATAAAAAGTGTGGAATATTTCTGAGGTTTTGATTTCATTTTCGTATCAAACATCCAATTTCAATCATTTCTATCCAAAAACTACGATGGAGTTGTTTCAATTTTTATTTTTGGCTTTTTTCTAGAAGACAATATTTGAGGTGGTTGAGAACAAATAATTGAATTTTATAAAAAGTGTAGAATATTTCTGAGGTTTTGATTTCATTTCCGAATTAAACATCCAATTTCACTCATTTCTATCCAAAAACTACGATGGAGTTGTTTCAATTTTTATTTTTGGCTTTTTTCTAGAAGACAATATTTGAGGTGGTTGAGAACAAATAATTGAATTTTATAAAAAGTGTGAAATATTTCTGAGGTTTTGATTTCATTTTCGAATTAAACGTCCAATTTCAATCATTTCTATCCAAAAACTACGATGGAGTTGTTTCAATTTTTATTTTTGGCTTTTTTCTAGAAGACAATATTTGAGGTGGTTGAGAACAAATAATTGAATTTTATAAAAAGTGTGGAATATTTCTGAGGTTTTGATTTCATTTTCGTATCAAACATCCAATTTCAATCATTTCTATCCAAAAACTACGATGGAGTTGTTTCAATTTTTATTTTTGGCTTTTTTCTAGAAGACAATATTTGAGGTGGTTGAGAACAAATAATTGAATTTTATAAAAAGTGTGGAATATTTCTGAGGTTTTGATTTCATTTTCGAATTAAACATCCAATTTCAATCATTTCTATCCAAAACTACGATGGAGTTGTTTCAATTTTTATTTTTGGCTTTTTTCTAGAAGACAATATTTGAGGTGGTTGAGAACAAATAATTGAATTTTATAAAAAGTGTGAAATATTTCTGAGGTTTTGATTTCATTTTCGAATTAAACGTCCAATTTCAATCATTTCTATCCAAAAACTACGATGGAGTTGTTTCAATTTTTATTTTTGGCTTTTTTCTAGAAGACAATATTTGAGGTGGTTGAGAACAAATAATTGAATTTTATAAAAAGTGTGGAATATTTCTGAGGTTTTGATTTCATTCTCGAATTGAACATCCAATTTCAATCATTTCTATCCAAAAACTACGATGGAGTTGTTTCAATTTTTATTTTTGGCTTTTTTCTAGAAGACAATATTTGAGGTGGTTGAGAACAAATAATTGAAATTTATAAAAAGTGTGGAATATTTCTGAGGTTTTGATTTCATTTTCGAATTAAACGTCCAATTTCAATCATTTCTATCCAAAAACTACGATGGAGTTGTTTCAATTTTTATTTTTGGCTTTTTTCTAGAAGACAATATTTGAGGTGGTTGAGAACAAATAATTGAATTTTATAAAAAGTGTGGAATAGTTCTGAGGTTTTGATTTCATTCTCGAATTGAACATCCAATTTCAATCATTTCTATCCAAAAACTACGATGGAGTTGTTTCAATTTTTATTTTTGGCTTTTTTTCTAGAAGACAATATTTGAGGTGGTTGAGAACAAATAATTGAATTTTATAAAAAGTGTGGAATATTTCTGAAATTTTGATTTCATTTTCGTATCAAACATCCAATTTCAATCATTTCTATCCAAAAACTACGATGGAGTTGTTTCAATTTTTATTTTTGGCTTTTTTCTAGAAGACAATATTTGAGGTGGTTGAGAACAAATAATTGAATTTTATAAAAAGTGTGGAATATTTCTGAAGTTTTGATTTTATTTTCGTTTCAAACATCCAATTTCAATCATTTCTATCCAAAAACTACGATGGAGTTGTTTCAATTTTTATTTTTGGCTTTTTTCTAAAAAAGAATATTTGAGGTGGTTGAGAACAAATGATGGAATTTCATAAAAAGTGTGGAATATTTCTGAAGTTTTGATTTCACTTTCGTTTCAAACATCCAATTTCAATCATTTCTATCCAAAAACTACGATGGAGTTGTTTCAATTTTTATTTTTGGCTTTTTTCTAGAAGACAATATTTGAGGTGGTTGAGAACAAATAATTGAATTTTATAAAAAGTGTGGAATATTTCTGAGGTTTTGATTTCATTTTCGAATTAAACATCCAATTTCAATCATTTCTATCCAAAAACTACGATAGAGTTGTTTCAATTTTTATTTTTGGCTTTTTTCTAGAAAAGAATATTTGAGGTGGTTGAGAACAAATAATTGAATTTTATGAAAAGTGTGGAATATTTCTGAGTTTTGATTTCATTTTCGAATTAAACATCCAATTTCAATCATTTCTATCCAAAAACTACGATAGAGTTGTTTCAATTTTTTTTTTTGGCTTTTTTCTAGAAAAGAATATTTGAGGTGGTTGAGAACAAATAATTGAATTTTATGAAAAGTGTGGAATATTTCTGAGGTTTTGATTTCATTTTCAAATTAAACATCCAATTTCAATCATTTCTATCCAAAAACTACGATGGAGTTGTTTCAATTTTTATTTTTGCCTTTTTTCTAGAAAAGAATATTTGAGGTGGTTGAGAACAAATAATGGAATTTTATGAAAAGTGTGGAATATTTCTGAGGTTTTGATTTCATTTTCAAATTAAACATCCAATTTCAATCATTTCTATCCAAAAACTACGATGGAGTTGTTTCAATTTTTATTTTTGGCTTTTTTCTAGAAGACAATATTTGAGGTGGTTGAGAACAAATAATTGAATTTTATGAAAAGTGTGGAATATTTCTGAGTTTTGATTTCATTTCCGAATTAAACATCCAATTTCAATCATTTCTATCCAAAAACTACGATGGAGTTGTTTCAATTTTTATTTTTGGCTTTTTTCTAGAAGACAATATTTGAGGTGGTTGAGAACAAATAATTGAATTTTATAAAAAGTGTGGAATATTTCTGAGGTTTTGATTTTTTTTTCGAATTAAACATCCAATTTCAATCATTTCTATCCAAAAACTACGATGGAGTTGTTTCAATTTTTATTTTTGGCTTTTTTTCTAGAAGAGAATATTTGAGGTGGTTGAGAACAAATAATGGAATTTTATAAAAAGTGTGGAATATTTCTGAGGTTTTGATTTCATTTTCGAATTAAACATCCAATTTCAATCATTTCTATCCAAAAACTACGATGGAGTTGTTTCAATTTTTATTTTTGGCTTTTTTCTAGAAAAGAATATTTGAGGTGGTTGAGAACAAATAATTGAATTTTATAAAAAGTGTGGAAAATTTTTTGAGGTTTTGATTTCATTTTCGTATCGAACATCCAATTTCAATCATTTCTATCCAAAAACTACGATGGAGTTGTTTCAATTTTTATTTTTGGCTTTTTTCTAGAAGACAATATTTGAGGTGGTTGAGAACAAATAATTGAATTTTATAAAAAGTGTGGAATATTTCTGAGGTTTTGATTTCATTTTCAAATTAAACATCCAATTTCAATCATTTCTATCCAAAAAACTACGATAGAGTTGTTTCAATTTTTATTTTTGGCTTTTTTCTAGAAAAGAATATTCGAGGTGGTTGAGAACAAATAATGGAATTTCATAAAAAGTGTGGAATATTTCTGAAGTTTTGATTTCATTTTCGTTTCAAACATCCAATTTCAATCATTTCTATCCAAAAACTACAATGGAGTTGTTTCAATTTTTATTTTTGGCTTTTTTCTAGAAGACAATATTTGAGGTGGTTGAGAACAAATAATTGAATTTTATAAAAAGTGTGGAAAATTTTTTGAGGTTTTGATTTCATTTTCGTATCGAACATCCAATTTCAATCATTTCTATCCAAAAACTACGATGGAGTTGTTTCAATTTTTATTTTTGGCTTTTTTCTAGAAGACAATATTTGAGGTGGTTGAGAACAAATAATTGAATTTTATAAAAAGTGTGGAATATTTCTGAGGTTTTGATTTCATTTTCAAATTAAACATCCAATTTCAATCATTTCTATCCAAAAAACTACGATAGAGTTGTTTCAATTTTTATTTTTGGCTTTTTTCTAGAAAAGAATATTCGAGGTGGTTGAGAACAAATAATGGAATTTCATAAAAAGTGTGGAATATTTCTGAAGTTTTGATTTCATTTTCGTATCAAACATCCAATTTCAATCATTTCTATCCAAAAACTACGATGGAGTTGTTTCAATTTTTATTTTTGGCTTTTTTCTAGAAAAGAATATTTGAGGTGGTTGAGAACAAATAATTGAATTTTATAAAAAGTGTGGAATATTTCTGAGGTTTTGATCTCATTTTCGAATTAAACATCCAATTTCAATCATTTCTATCCAAAAAACTACGATAGAGTTGTTTCAATTTTTATTTTTGGCTTTTTTCTAGAAAAGAATATTTGAGGTGGTTGAGAACAAATAATTGAATTTTTCGAAAAGTGTGGAAAATTTCTGAAATTTTGATTTTAATTTCGTATCAAACATCCAATTTCAATCATTTCTATCCAAAAACTACGATGGAGTTGTTTCAATTTTTATTTTTGGCTTTTTTCTAGAAAAGAATATTTGAGGTGGTTGAGAACAAATAATTGAATTTTTCGAAAAGTGTGGAATATTTCTGAAGTTTTGATTTTAATTTTGTATCAAACATCCAATTTCAATCATTTCTATCCAAAAACTACGATGGAGTTCTTTGAATTTTTATTTTTGGCTTTTTTCTAGAAAAGAATATTTGAGGTGGTTGAGAACAAATAATGGAATTTCATAAAAAGTGTGGAATATTTCTGAGGTTTTGATTTCATTTTCAAATTAAACATCCAATTTCAATCATTTCTATCCAAAAACTACGATGGAGTTGTTTCAATTTTTATTTTTGGCTTTTTTCTAGAAGACAATATTTGAGGTGGTTGAGAACAAATAATTGAATTTTATAAAAAGTGTGGAATATTTCTGAAGTTTTGATTTCATTTTCGTATCAAACATCCAATTTCAATCATTTCTATCCAAAAACTACGATGGAGTTGTTTCAATTTTTATTTTTGGCTTTTTTCTAAAAAAGAGTATTTGAGGTGGTTGAGAACAAATAATTGAATTTTATAAAAAGTGTGGAATATTTCTGAGGTTTTGATTTCATTTTCGTATCAAACATTCAATTTCAATCATTTCTATTCAAAAACTACGATGGAGTTGTTTCAATTTTTATTTTTGGCTTTTTTCTAGAAGACAATATTTGAGGTGGTTGAGAACAAATAATTGAATTTTATAAAAAGTGTGGAATATTTCTGAAGTTTTGATTTCATTTTCGTATCAAACATCCAATTTCAATCATTTCTATCCAAAAACTACGATGGAGTTGTTTCAATTTTTATTTTTGGCTTTTTTCTAGAAAAGAATATTTGAGGTGGTTGAGAACAAATAATTGAATTTTATAAAAAGTGTGGAATAATTCTAAGGTTTTGATCGGATTTTCGAATTAAACATCCAATTTCAATCATTTCTATCCAAAAAACTACGATAGAGTTGTTTCAATTTTTATTTTTGGCTTTTTTCTAGAAAAGAATATTTGAGGTGGTTGAGAACAAATAATGGAATTTCATAAAAAGTGTGGAATATTTCTGAAGTTTTGATTTCATTTTCGAATTAAACATCCAATTTCAATCATTTCTATCCAAAAACTACGATGGAGTTGTTTCAATTTTTATTTTTGGCTTTTTTCTAAAAAAGAATATTTGAGGTGGTTGAGAACAAATAATTGAATTTTATAAAAAGTGTGGAATATTTCTGAGGTTTTGATTTCATTTTCGTATCAAACATCCAATTTCAATCATTTCTATCCAAAAACTACGATGGAGTTGTTTCAATTTTTATTTTTGGCTTTTTTCTAGAAGACAATATTTGAGGTGGTTGAGAACAAATAATTGAATTTTATAAAAAGTGTGGAATATTTCTGAGGTTTTGATTTCATTTTCGAATTAAACATCCAATTTCAATCATTTCTATCCAAAAACTACGATGGAGTTGTTTCAATTTTTATTTTTGGCTTTTTTCTAGAAGACAATATTTGAGGTGGTTGAGAACAAATAATTGAATTTTATAAAAAGTGTGGAATATTTCTGAGGTTTTGATTTCATTTTCGTATCAAACATCCAATTTCAATCATTTCTATCCAAAAACTACGATGGAGTTGTTTCAATTTTTATTTTTGGCTTTTTTCTAGAAGACAATATTTGAGGTGGTTGAGAACAAATAATTGAATTTTATAAAAAGTGTGGAATATTTCTGAGGTTTGATTTCATTTTCGAATTAAACATCCAATTTCAATCATTTCTATCCAAAAACTACGATGGAGTTGTTTCAATTTTTATTTTTGGCTTTTTTCTAGAAGACAATATTTGAGGTGGTTGAGAACAAATAATTGAATTTTATAAAAAGTGTGGAATATTTCTGAAGTTTTGATTTCATTTTCGTTTCAAACATCCAATTTCAATCATTTCTATCCAAAAACTACGATGGAGTTGTTTCAATTTTTATTTTTGGCTTTTTTCTAGAAGACAATATTTGAGGTGGTTGAGAACAAATGATGGAATTTCATAAAAAGTGTGGAATATTTCTGAAGTTTTGATTTCATTTTCGAATTAAACATCCAATTTCAATCATTTCTATCCAAAAACTACGATGGAGTTGTTTCAATTTTTATTTTTGGCTTTTTTCTAGAAGACAATATTTGAGGTGGTTGAGAACAAATAATTGAATTTTATAAAAAGTGTGGAATATTTCTGAAGTTTTGATTTCGTTTTCGTTTCAAACATCCAATTTCAATCATTTCTATCCAAAAACTACGATGGAGTTGTTTCAATTTTTATTTTTGGCTTTTTTCTAGAAGACAATATTTGAGGTGGTTGAGAACAAATAATTGAATTTTATAAAAAGTGTGGAATATTTCTGAAGTTTTGATTTCATTTTCGTTTCAAACATCCAATTTCAATCATTTCTATCCAAAAACTACGATGGAGTTGTTTCAATTTTTATTTTTGGCTTTTTTTCTAGAAGACAATATTTGAGGTGGTTGAGAACAAATAATTGAATTTTATAAAAAGTGTGGAATATTTCTGAGGTTTTGATTTCTTTTTCGTTTCAAACATCCAATTTCAATCATTTCTATCCAAAAACTACGATGGAGTTGTTTCAATTTTTATTTTTGGCTTTTTTTCTAGAAGACAATATTTGAGGTGGTTGAGAACAAATAATTGAATTTTATAAAAAGTGTGGAATATTTCTGAGGTTTTGATTTCATTTTCGAATTAAACATCCAATTTCAATCATTTCTTTCCAAAAACTACGATGGAGTTGTTTCAATTTTTATTTTTGGCTTTTTTTCTAGAAGACAATATTTGAGGTGGTTGAGAACAAATAATTGAATTTTATAAAAAGTGTGGAATATTTCTGAGGTTTTGATTTCATTTTCGTATCAAACATCCAATTTCAATCATTTC